>OX352719.1:5294780-6618475 GCA_947095575.1 Electrophaes corylata | reverse complement strand
CTGATGCTCAGTAAGTGAAAACTGTAAGTACTCTGGTATAGTTTCGTTTTATAATAAGAGGCTTGTCGTCGGTTGCGTGTGCCTTAAACATGTTAAAAGCGTCCCAAGTACGCTGTAAGGCCCTAAGAGGTGTTAGAAACCAACGTGTAACATCTAGGAATAGTTGATACTCATAAGAAAGCCAGTTAACACACTTCCACACTCTCAATGGGAAGAAAGCCTTGTTCATGCATAGGGTATGCATTACACACTGTAAAAAAAAAAATGGGTTACACATTTTAAAAGCATAGTACCTACAGTACAATGCTTCCGCTTTCGTAATTTCTATTTCTAGTGGTGCAGTCCGATAGGTCAGCCTATCATCATCATCATCATCATCAGCCTTTATTAGTCCACTGCTGGATGTAGACCTCTCCCAAGCTGAGCTCGGTTTCGGTTCTTCTCATTCATTGTTAGTCAGCCGTCCTTAATATAATTCCAAGGCGCTACACGATTGGTTGTGTTTGCCAAGCTTTTTTTTTTTTTTTTTTTTTGATAAGTATGTATAATAAAGATTCTGGATTTTGTACAAAACCTGGCGTATTATACAAAGTGAATCTTTTACGAGCTTACTTCAAGTAAAGTCTTACAGCTACTTTTACACCTTATACAAAAAATTGGTTGAAACTTGGTTTTGGTTACTTTTAAGATGCCCAAATAACTTTCTGAAGATTTTTTTTACCGAACGAGTTGGATGGCTAAGACAAAAGGTTAGCTATTGATATCGTTAATCGTGTGAATCCCTGCGATCACAAATCAAAGTCAGAAGGTTTTTCTTAGGAGAACTTATAATTAGTGTGCTATAGCTGAATTTAAGCGTCATCAAAATGTTGTCATGTTTATTGAGATAGATAGATACATACTTTATTAACATTGTATAGACTATAATTTTGAGAAACCGAATCTCTTCTAAAACTCAGCAAGTTTTATATTTTAAGCTATCAGTTTTTTAGATCAATCGCAAAGTCTGATTTTACCAAATTCATAATTTGAAGATATGTATTTTCTGCTGTCAATGTCGCAAAATTATCCTTTTGCATTTTTTGTATATGCGTCTAATAAGGCTTTGGAGCACACTTAAAACATTCCACTTAACATTTTGGATGCAGCCGGGCTCGTCCTTATTTCACACGCCTGTCAGAGCCAATCACACATAGTTACCGAGTCACGGCAACGACGTTAGGTACAGTGCGACAAAAGGATGTCAACAATTCCAAGAAAGGAAACTTTACTAAAACATGAATAATTTCATAGGTAATCATGATTGTCCACAGTGATCTACGTAAGTATCAAATCATGCTGATAATTTTTAGGCCATCGATATCCTGAACGGCATCTATTACCGGTCAATGTGGTTTGCTAAGTGGGGAAATTTCAACCACTGACTTGTCTGACTTAAGACCGCACATTGCAGTCTAGTGCAGTCTACCTTATTTTTAGTAAATGATGAACATTTAATAAATTTTATAAATAGTTTATTGAAGTAAAAATTACGTGAAGATAGTACAACTATCCTTGAACTATCTCATGGTGCGTTCAGTGTTCTGCGAAACTATACTAACTCGCATAACAGCTCACATAACCTTACTACCGTAAATATGCCTTGTAATACTTCCTCGGGGGAAATTACTTGTTGACGTGCGAAACTCAGTCTAAGCTGTGGCATTTTTGTTCTCTCTCTGTTAATTTATCGGTTTACTGTAAGTGTGGGAATATGAGGAGAAATTTGAAATACAGACCACTTGGTGTAATTACTACCGCGCACTGCTTAAATATTTTTAGCTCGTGTATGCCTCTTGTGTTTCAGACTCTTACGTTTAGTTATACAATTGATCTAAAAAAGTTTCCAGTTTGGGACGCTGACAAACTTACTGCTATTTCAAAGGATTGTATTGTTATTTAGAAAAATAGTAGCACCACGATACTACTTTACATAACTCAGGAAGACACTTATGTGATCAGCCCTTACGATAAGTCCTACTTGCATTTGATCCTATTCCGCATTGGATCTAACAATAGTATTATTTTAAGTATATAGTTTGTTCAAAAGTAATATGTAAAATTATATAACCTGGTTATAAATCATTACCACTATTTACTGATAGTTCTAAACTCAAGATGAATCGTATTCACAGTTGATCCTATTCCTCATAAGATCTACTGATATTATCACTTCACCCGACAGTCGGTTAAAAACTGATTGCAGTAATTATTATAAATAATTCAGTTGAAAACCATCATCAGAATTACTGATAATTCTAATTCCAGTATATTTTTTACAGTAATAAGGTATTACATAAGGCCGCCTTACGCACCGTTATAGCAAGCTAGATCAAAGTGCTGTATAGGGAGACTGCTACGTGACACTTCCGAATATTAGATCTACGATATCTACTAAGCGGGATCAAATATTATCTCCCGACAATTTTTTTTGCCTGAGGGGTTTATCAATCAGATGGTGGGTACCAGCACATTCACATGTGATAGGTTATAAGCAAGTACCACTCCATTCTTACAAATCGTCCGGTTGAAGCAATAACTGAGCTTAATAACCCTTTCAAATAATAAAGTGTTAGTAGCATGATGATTTACGAAAACTTTCATTGTTTCTGATTATAATAAAATCTGATCTTATACAAGTAATTACACATTACAATTACAAGTAGTTATTGTAAATAACTGCAGCGATAGTAACTGATCTGTACACTACATATCAAGTACAATATATGATGTGTTAATAAGTTAATAAAACATAAATTTTAATTTTCTATTCTTAGTAGGTACCTACCTACTTACTATTGGAAAATATTTTAATGTCACATTGGCGCTAGGTTACCACCCATTTCTTACAAGTGGCGACACCAGGCGATAACAAACAGGTCTCATATAAAGCTTTATAAAGCTTTTAGCAACGGTCTAGTAATAAATAGCAACGTTTTACCTGAAATAAAACGTATATTTAATACTTACCTTGCTAAAAGCTTTCACTTTTATCTCTGCCTGGTGAAATTAAGCCAATGGTTTCAAGATGGCGCGGTACATTTTACGAAGCAAAACTGCGCGCGGCCGCCAGGTGGCGCCACTTGACCGGAAGCTTAAGGCTTAAAAGTATAAAAACTGGTTGAAATACGACGGAAACGGATACGCTACTCTCATATAAAGCTTTATAAAGCTTTTAGCAAGGTAAGTATTAAATATACGTTTTATTTCAGGTAAAACGTTGCTAATAAAAAAGGCATTTTTCGGGCCATGGTTTAAGTGGGTGGATGCACTTGTGTGTTGCATGTTGTCTTGTGTCATGTTGCGTTTGGCAATAAACACATTCTACATTCCTTTTATCTAGGCTTTTTAAAACAGGATCTGTCAGCATTTCTTAGAAAACAAGCTTGATAAATGTTATTTTATACAATTTTTTTTTTAATTTGTTTATTTTTCACGGTTATATCAAAATTATTTCTCAGTTTCTGATAAGCTTATTGAGCTCTACCGATTGGCATAATTTTTCAATTATTTAAAAAAAAAAACACCAAAATCCGCTTTTATCAATATCGATCTACTGTGTGCCGGTTCGAAGTGTCACGGAGATATTATTAGAGCTCGGTTTTTCCGGAAAAAACTCGATAAAGCTAACATAAATGTCGTGGCAAGTTACAAAACGTATAAATATTACAATACTGAAGCTATATTTTCTTTGTACATTATTTGTTAATGTGTTTTTATTTTCAAGACTTGTAGTCTTGAAAATTGATTCGCCCATCTATACCAATTATCAAAGTCAAAGTCAAAAATCATTTATTCAGTAATATCCGAAGGGATCATTTTGAAACGTCTTAAATCTAGGTGAATCTAAGCGCCAGTTCCTCGCGACCAAGCCTAGAAGAACCGGCAAGAAACTTACGGCTTGGTTCCTACCGTTTTTTTGTACAAAGTAATAATAATGTATATAATGAAACTCCAGTGTGGTGCCAATCTAACTTAATAAGGTGATTGCAAGACAAAAAACATGTTAAGGCAATCATACCAAGATCTTAATATACAACAGAAGTTTAAAAGACAGCACACGCTACGCTTCAACTAAGAGTAATGCTTACAATCTAATGTATTAAAATAAGAGAATAGTACAGACATTGCAAAAAAATATCCTAGCTGCCGACGGGTCAAGCGAGCGGAACATCTGGCCACGCCGATTTATCGCCGATTTATTATATTAATTATAAGAATCTTTTTCCTGACTGACTGACATATAAGATTTTATGTATGCATGTTTACTCAATTATAAAATAGACTGAGTAGTCTAGGCACATAGTATAGTATACTACCACATACTTTTTACTTTCAGCTTGTAGTAACCCTGCCTTCTGTGCTGTAGGTGGTGGGTTCAATCCCCATGGAGAACAAACATTTGTGTACTGCACATAGATGTTTTTTCTGTGTCTGGGTGTTATATTGTATTCTTAGAATGTATTAACAAAAAAAAGTATGGGGCTACATGATGGTGTGTAAAAATGTCCACAAATATTTTATTTTTTTATATATTTTAAGAATTGGTGGAATAAGTTAACAAGATGACTTTCGGCGCCAGTAAAACCTTTTTGGGATGTATAAATAAGTAAAATGCCTTTAGAATATTAATGAAGAAGAGAGGACGACGTAATTGTGACTGAGGTCACTGCACTCGACTGGTTTCAGATTTGATGACTGTTGTTTAAAGCCTGATTTACACTTTGATTAGTGCGAGTGCAGGTGATTAGTGCGAGTGCAGGTGTGTAGTGCGAGTAGTGTCCAGACACACTAAACACTGTCCAGACGTGTTTAGTGGCAGGCACGCTGCGAGTGAGGGGGAAGGGAGGGCGCGCGGGACGTGGCTACTCGCAGTCCACTCGCAAAAAAATAGAACACGCTTCTATTCACTTTACTACACAGCCTACTAATCACTTGCACTAATCAGTCGCTGTCCACACCTAGTCACTAATCACCTGCACTCGCACTAATCAAAGTGTAAACCAGGCTTTAGGTAAAGTTGGATACTGAGCGAATTGGATAGACTTCGTCCGTGAAACGCCGCCAAGCTAGAAAGAAGATAGATAGATAGATAACTCTTTATTTATTACCACAAGTAAAGTACTCACATTTTATAAAGAATATAAGGTAAACAATGCAGTAATACAATGGGCGGCCTTATCGCTAAAAGCGATCTCTACCAGGCATACAGGATCTACAGGCATAGAACAGCCCATCTAGAATGTAGATATTTGTGTGTCCAAAAATAAATGTATTTTCTTTCTTTCTTTCTTTCTATATTTATGACGTAAAATATTTTTTAATCTCCGGCACCCGCACCCTTAAAACCGAAACACAGCAAGTTGCTTAGCGGCAGAAATAGGCATGGTGGTACTACTTTCCCGGACGAGTCTTAAGAGCTCTACTACTAGTGTCTGTCTTGGCTGTCTGTTTAAGCTTGGTTAATTTAATTAGATAACAGAAATAAAGAAAATCTTTTTATTGTTCTAAACATACCTTGCACTGTACATATTAATTTCGTTTGTTTGCCTAATAGCCTATGTCACCCGGGGATAGTGTAGCTTCCCAGCAGTGAAAGAATTTTTCAAATTAGTCCAGTAGTTTCGGAGCAAAGCAAATAATTCAATGCATATACAAACAATGAAACCTTTCCTCTTTATAATCTATATATATAAAAGAAAGTCGTGTTAGTTACTTCACTTATAACTCAAGAACGGCTGAACCGATTTAGCTGAAAATTGGCAGGGAGGTAGTTTAGAGCCAGGAGAAGGACATAGGATACTTTTTATCCCGAAAAAATAACGGGAACGGGAAAAAACTGCCACGTGGGCGAAGCTGCGGGCGGCCGCTAGTATTAGTATAGATTAAACAACTTACGGCCATTATCAGTCGAGAGTTTCATCTTCTCAAGTATAGTGGTGTCCCTGTCGTTGTAGATTAGCACTGCCGATGCGTTCGCTCGCCAAGCGTTCTGCACCTGAAGCACCAAAAACAAATTGTTATCAACCAACTAGAAGAACTAAGCACTGACATACATGTCACAACATCATCTAACCCAATATTAAGCAAAACGGCAAAAAAATACGTTTGTTGTATGAGAGCCTCCTTAAATAATAATAATGCTGGACAATCCACTCCGTATCATCTAGCCCCAAGCTAAGCAGAGCTTGTGTTATGGGTACTGGATGACTGATACACTTAATGCAATACATTACATACTTACAATTTTTTTATCATACATAGAAAACACCCAGAACACCCGGAATAAATATTTGCAGATCGTACAAACATTTATCCCAAGGCGGGAATCGAACCCGCAACCTCCTGCATCGCAGGCGGACATTCGGTCGTCAATTTATAGTTATCAACCAACTTATAGTCATCTAGTACCCATAACACAAGCTCTGCTTAGCTTGGGGCTAGATGACGCTGTGTGGATTGTCCAGCATTATTATTATTATTAACAAATTATTATTAGTATTTTTTGTTAAAGCGGCAACAGAAATACCTACTTAAAACTTAGCATGAAATTCATTGAGCCGATTTAGGGATGACCCTAAAACGGGTGTAAAAAAGGGATGAAGTTTGTATGAGAAATTCATAGGACAACGCAGACGAAGTCGCGAGCGGGTCAGCTAGTGTTGTAATAAGTCCAAGCTGGTGTAACATAACATATACCAAACTAAGTACTTGTCAACTTATCGCACATATTACAACGAAAATAATACTTATTGTGATACAGTACCTATATTATTTTAATATTGCATGTTATCGCTCAATAAATCTTAGATATCAGAATAATATATAATATAAATATCACCATACAATGTCAAAGTGATAACAACACCATGAAAAATGCAGTTATCCATTTTTAGGGTTCCGTAGCCAAATGGCAAAAAACGGAACCCTTATAGATTCATGTCTGTCTGTCTGTCCGTCCGTATGTCACAGCCACTTTTTTCCGAAACTATAAGAACTATAATGTTGAAACTTGGTAAGTAGATGTATTATTCTGTGAACCGCATTAAGATTTTCACACAAAAATAGAAAAAAAACAATAACTTTTATATTGTGTTACTTGCTGCTACGGAACCCTTCATGAGTGAGTCCGACTCGCACTTGGCCGCTTTTTTTATGAGAATAATCCACGTGGCACGATAAAAAAACGGCCAAGAATAATATTGCCATATTGTGTTGACTTATGGAATTAAAATATTTGCATCCAACGTCCGTTCGTATATGTATTGACAGCCGTTACAGGTTAGTTTGTGTTCTGCGCTGTAGATGGTGGGTTCGATCTCCGCCGAGAACAAATATCTGTGTGATGTGTGAAAAGATACATTTATCAGTCAGATTTTATCAGTCATCAGGTTCCCATAGTTCAAGCTATGCTTAGCTTGGGGCTAGATGACGTTATGTCATGGCATAACAGTCATGGGTGTAATAATGTCATGGCATGGCACTGCGTCCGTCACTCTGAGGCATAAAGATCAACAGTCAAAGTAGTTCTAGTTAGTAGTAGTTCACTAGAAAAACAATTATATTGTTATTTTAAGTTCTGACGGGTAATTTTGGTGGTATTATTTAACCATCATTACTTGAGGTCTTAGCACAAGTGTGAACAATTGAAATGAAAGTGTGTTATGAGGCATCCTGATTTGAAAGAAAATGTTTCCCTTTGGTTTTGAAGAAAAACGCCATCTTTTTCTTCAAAACCGATGACGGCTGACTTTACTTTTTTACCGACTCGACTTGACTAAAAAGAATTTATTCAACCCACTTGACAATGGCAAAAAAAAAAGACGGACAGATGCCACAAAAAAAAAATCGTCATTTCTTCTCTAGTCGAACCAGCACCTATAGCGTTTTAACCTGACAGTCACCTGACGCGTAAGAGTTCAATCTCGTGCAAAAACGTGGCAAATCTTGAGACAGTAAGTAAATGACGATCACGTTTTGTCAACAAAAAGTATTTCCTTACTTTGATCTCAAAGTTGCAGCTGCCTCGCCGGATCACCGCTACCCAGGGTTCCTTGGGCAGTGTTTCGTTGGTGGTCACCGACCACAAGGGCCACATGCAGCCGGTGTGGTCGTGGGCCCCTTCAGGATCCTTCGCTCGGATATGAACTGCCATCCCTCGAGAGGAACCGATAAAGCCTTCACCGTACTTGCCGGACTGGAATAGAAAATAGGGATATTTAAAAATTCGTTTAAATTCATTACTGGATTTTGCATTACGAAAAATATATAGGTTTAATTGATTGAAAATATTGATTGAAAATACTTTATTGCACAAAAAAAGTAACAGTACAAAGGCGAACTTAATGCTATGAAGCATTATCTTCCAGATAACCTTTGTGTAATGTGGAAAAAGTTGTGTCGGTAGTGCACAAAAGAAAGAAGTTAAATAAATAATTATTAAAAGTTTGTAGGTAAAACTCAATAAACTTACATAAACTTACTTACCTACTTACTGCTGGAACGTAATACATAAATATAAATATGTATATATAATATATATATATATATAATATAATATTATTTACCTACTTTACAACAAAATATGTACTTATATTTACATAGTTAATTATATTTAATAAATACTAATAATATTACACTAACAATTAAAATAGTAGGAAATTGCTCATTCATTCGGGTCACCAAAAAGATGGTTATGGATACGAGCCCTGAAGGCCTCAACTGAAGAAGGTTTAATTATTTATTTTCTCAAAATAATTTAGAAATTCACTTACAGATAAAATAAAATATATCCTAGTAATTAAACAGTTCTAAATGTAGCATTATAGGTACAATAATATATAACACAACATTTATATAATTATGAACCATATTGACAAACTCAGCGTTTTTATGGTTTATATCACCCGTGTACTTAAATATGTAATGTATTTAATGATACCGGATACAGACCATTTAAGCGAGTAAAGACAGTTAGTAAAGAGCTTCGCTTTTAGGACCCGTTCGCTCGCCCGCCTTTTCCATTGTACCCATACCGAGTGAACACCACTTTCCGCCTCCCGGTCTTGCACGATAACAATAATAATAATAATAATAATGCTGCTGGACAATCCACACAGCATCATCTAGCCCCAAGCTAAGCAGAGCTTGTGTTATGGGTACTAGATGACTGATATACTTAATACAATACATTACATGCATAGATATTTTTTATTATACATAGAAAATACCCAGAACACCCGGAATAAATATTTGCAGTACTTACAAATATTTATACCAAGGCGGGAATCGAACCCGCAACCTCCTGCGTCGCAGGCAGACATTCGCCCGCCGCGCCACATCGGTCGTCGATGGATACAAGGGTGGTAAAGGAAGCGAGTGTGCGAGTACCCTGCGGTGACAGGCCCCTTCACTATCTCCGTTTGCTTACGAGGTTTGTAGGTGGGTATCTACCACCAGCAAAACGCCTATCATTAGATAACATTTATTATCATATTGATTATATTACATGAGCATATTTGAAACAGTTGAGTACCAAAATATGTGTGCTGATATATCTACCGTAACTTGTCTCAATATCAGACTAATTGGAACGTTAAGACCGAAGAATCAATTAAAATTATATAATTCGCTTGCTAATTGCTGTAATTATGATTTAAATTAATTTTTACAAACTTAAGTAGTTATTATAATTACATTAAGGTATTACTACCTCCGACCTACCCAACTTTATTTACGTATTGTGTTGAACCAAATAACTGCATTCCACCGATCTCATCCGACCACGTTTTATGCAATAAATGTCATTTTATTGATAATTTTATTACAACAGAAACCTTATTACAATAATTAACTTTGTCACTGTTTTATTTTCACTATCAAATGGCAAGAAAATGGTATCAGGACTTTTTTTATGGTACGAAATACATTGATTGTAACCTGAGATTATACAAGTTAGTATAATACCCAGAACACCCGGAATAAATATTTGCAGATCGTACAAACATTTATCCCGAGGCAGGAATCGAACCCGCAACCTCTTGCGTCGCAGGCGGACATTTGCCCGCCGCGCCACATCGGTAGTCTTTTTTTCTATTTATGGTTTTTGTTCCGATGTTTATTTAAATAGATTTGGCCATTTGGACAAATAAAAATTGTACAATAAAATCCTTTGTTCACGGCCCTAATAACATGTTGATAAGTCAAGACCACGAATCATTGACAGACCTTGCAGTCTTGTCCAGCAGATAATGTTTATTCAGTGCGGTGAGCACACGTTGCGACTGACTAATCAAATAATATTTACACAATACATGCAAAGCGTACAGAGCACTAATCAGAAGACACTGTGCGATCAAAATAGCGAGATGTTAATATTAGCTTTGTGTGGGAGGAGCAATTCAAATTTATTACAATCTATACTAATTATAAGAATTTTTGTTTTGACTGACTGACTGACATAGACAACGCACATAATTATCTTGGTCGTAGAGACTTGAAATTTTCAGGGTATATTCGTACTTTTTCATGGCGTACTTAGAATTCAAAACCTAATTGGGTACAGCGGGGGTTGAAGTATGTATGAAAATAACTTCACGCGGACGAAGTCGCGCGCGATTTAAATGTTTGCGCCATTATATTCAAACCTTCCTTTTATAAATGTTTTTACTACCATAACAATCTGTCATGCTAACAGATAAATCATCATCAACCACTGGTAAATGGCCAAGAATTTTGATAAGTAAGGCATAAAGACGCCATCAACGTTAAATTTATTATGTAGGTATAATTATGTATGTTTCCTTATTATAAAAGATGGCCGTTGACTACATAAGGACTAGATAGAATGGCTGCATAGATCTAAAAAAAAATTTAGCTAAGAACCAGTTTAGAAGTAGCCGGTTTTTTTGTAAAGGGCTCGTCCGGGAAAGTACTACTAACATGGCTATTTCTGCCGCCAAGCAGAATGGCTGTGTTCCGGTTTGCAGGGAGTCAGTCTTGTCAGTGCCGGTGAAACTAGAAGCCCATCAGTAATACCTGTATCTTTCAAATTTATAGGTTTGAAACCACAAGCATAGTGGGACGTCCTCAACACACTAAACTTAGTATTTATATATAAAAAAACCTATCAGACTGGGGTTATAGTCGTGGGTTAATAGTCAATAGTTCAAAATTATACATTTTAAGGAACATGTGCCTACCTACCTATCTATTTAAGAGAAGGTATTTTGTTATTTTAAGTTTAAAATAAATAATAGTTTAAAAAAACTAAAAAACACGCTTTCATAATAAATCCAACTAAAAATCAGAAAATAAAATTTATTAAATTTGGATTAAGAATAGTGTAAATTAGAAATGAATGTACATTTTTGTAAAAAAGCGTGAATATAATAAAGAGTTAGAGAGAAAATAAACATTTTAAGGAACATCATAAGTACCTACCTAGATCTATTTTAAAGAAGGTATTTTGTTATTTTAGAAATCCAACTATTAGGTACCTACTTGCAAAAACTTGTTTTGATCAAAATTATATTTCTTCTGAACCTTTGAATTGTAATATTATTCTCAGCAACTTTGCTGTTTACGATTTTGAATAACAGTGATTTTATATTTCAAAATGTTGAAATGAGCGTAAAAGAAGCTGCCCGCTATTGTCAGCATCACAACGAAGATTATACACCAAAGAGTAAAGTTAGGCATTCTGTTAAAAAGTCCGAGAAAAGATAATGGAATAGGTTGTACTTTCTAGGTCAAAACAAAGCAAACAGAGGATTGGAATCATAATTATCTTGGCTTGGAGAACAAAACAAACAGTCTTAGCACGTATAGGGATTAGCCATCGTTAGCAATGATCACATAGAATAAATAAATTTAGACAAGTGTAAAACATACAACCAGGGATATGTTCTTAATGTCATTAAAAAACATAGAGCTATCAAATAGCATTGTAAAATGGCAACCATTATTTAAAATAACTATATTTTTTTAAATCAATATCAATATTTAGGAGTAGTTTTCTTGATTCATGTTTTAGGATAACGATAGATTCATATAAGCACGACTAACTTTGTACAGTCCAGTTAGACTGTACAATGTTAGTTTGTAAAGTTAGTTAGTTTGAGTGCGTAGTTGTAGTTATAACAAGTTAAAACACCGGGGCCGGTTTACACTGAGTAAGAGTTAAAGTTAAAATTAAAAGTTGATTGGTGTTTCCGACCCGTGTCGCTCTCACTCGGTTGTTAGATTTGCACTGACGTTATGTTATAAAACTATCGAGGTTGAGTAAAATGCCGACTCAGTCACCTACATAAAAGTGTACGTCACCGTACAAACTTAAAAAAACAGACTTCATTAAAACAAAATCTAATATATAAAAACAACACTAACATGCGTTCAAAAAACAGTTTAAATAAGATATATAATAATAGTCGTAGAGACATTTATATTTTATTTTCTTCATATGCCCCTAAACAAGTCTTACATACAAGTCCATGCTTGATGCTTCTATTATATCGTAAGGACATGACCGCTTTCCGTGTATGGCAGCGATACGCAGTTGATCACAGTATCACAGGTGGTAAATTGCAAGTCTTATACACTATTTGTTATAAAAGTTTACAATTTAAGAAACTTGAAGGTCTTAGGCTTGTCTCTCTACTGAACCCAAGAGGTAAGCGAATACTTTTAAAAAGTCATAAAAATGGAATAAGCAAAAATCCATGCAAAAAACCTATATAGAATCTAGGAATAATGTGCCGATGTTTTAATTATATCACAAAGGCCACAAGCAAACAAGTACGAAACTAACAGATTTTTAAATAATATAATAATAATAATGCTGGACAATCCACACAGCATCATCTAGCCCCAAGCTAAGCAGAGCTTGTGTTATAAGTACCAGATGACTGATTACTTAACACAATACATTACATACAGCATTAGATATTTTTATTATGCATAGAAAATACGCAGAACACCCGGAATACATATTTGCAGATCGTCCAAGCATTCACCCCAATGCGGAAATCAAACCCGCAACCTCCTGCATTGCAGGCAGACATTCGCCCGCCGCGCCACATCGGCCGCCCGATTTTATTTTATCTATGTCTGACTACGCTGAGAGAATATAGGTATGGGTGCTGAGCAAGGTTACTCTATCTAAAAACCTGTACCAGGCAATACAGCGTGACAAAAAAAGGTACAAGTGAAAACTGGCCCTGACGATGAATAAATCATCTACAATAGATGACAAGGCAGACAGTACAGACAGGCGTACTATTCAGTTAAGTAAACGTTTAACTGAATAGTACCTACGCCTGTCTGTATATTTCTTCAGACTATTCGATACAAACAACTTAGCGAGTCTAACTAACTTTGGTGGTTGGATTCATACGGTTCGCGCAATTGGAATACAAATTAGGCTTATGTTAAATCGTTGTTTCCGTTTCCTTCTTTGATAAGGTGGACGCGAAATACTTATTGCCCAATTAGGTGTATTAAAACCGTTTGTGTATTTTTTGTAATTGCGGAGGACAGATATTTGATTACGTAAATATACTTAGGTACAGGCAAGTAAGTAAAATAAGATTTGGCTTTCGAAGTTAGATATTTTCAGGGTATATTTAATTCAGTGCGTAGAGGTATACTAAGAAAGGATGTCTCGAATTTCAACCCCTAAACGGATACAGCGAGGTTTGAAGATTGAATAAAATTACTTCGCGCGGACAAAGTCGCGCGCGTTTTGTTAGTAAAAATCTCAAATCTGTCAACAGGAGGTAAGGCTTCATTTTATTGTCGCGAGATAATTAAATTTCGTAAAGTTGGTTTTCTAATCGGTGTGCCCAATAAGCATGAAGCTTCAGGAATCAGATTATTCACGCGCTGAGTCATATCAGTAGCGATGCCGACCGATATACTTTCGTACAGTCACCAAAGATCAACCACCTCGTTACTCATCATGTTATAACTTCACGCCAATTCATTTCTTACATTTAGGTAATAGAGCGGAGAATCGTTAAGCGGTTGGCAGGTGTTTACACACATTGTGTGGCGGTCGCATATGTTTATGTTACTAAAACAATACAAATTGAAACAGGAGCGAGTGGTAATAGGCTGCCGTGCCGGTAGACCTCCAACCGCCGGATTTTGCAATTACCTACATTACATTAGCATCTAACCTAATCTATGCTGTAATAATAATGTTTAGTATCACATATTGACGACCGATGTGGCGCGGCGGGCGAATGTCCGCCTGCGACGCAGGAGGTTGCGGGTTCGATTCCCGCCTCGGAATAAATGTTTGTACGATCTGCAAATATTTATTCCGGGTGTTCTGGGTATTTTCTATGTATAATAAAAGTATCTATGTACGTAATATATTATATTAAGTATATCAGTCATCTAGTACCCATAACACAAACTCTGCTTAGCTTGCGGCTAGATGATGCTGTGTGGATTGTCCAGCATTATATTATTATTATTATATACCTAATAATATAGAATAGTATAATTATACATTTACATTACACGGTCTCGTATTATGGAGGATGGTAAACAAAGGACTATTATTGTAAAACGTTGAATGAAAAAAAACTTCATGCCAAATCCAATGTCAACCAAATCTAGATGATTGATAACCAAGATATAAAAAAATATTTGTGTCTTAAAACAGTCTGCACCCAATTTACCTTCCAGGATTTAAAGTGTTTCGATTTTAACAAATCTATACCAATTATAAGAATATTTGTTCTGACTGACTGACATTATAGACAACGCACAGTCTAAGGCCCGCTTGCATAACGATCACTAAATGTTTTTAGTGAGCCCCATAAATGCATTTAGAAAGATAATTACGTTTAACATCTTGCACAAGGAAAATAAAGTCGCTATTACGTTTACGCTAAACATGTTTCTCTTGATATGTGATTAGCTAAATAAAATTAAATCAGATTGTTGTGCAAGCGGGCCTAAAACACTGGTCGTAGAGACTTGACATTTTCAGGGTATATTCATCTTGATGCATAGAGGTTTACTAAGAAAAGAATTCTCAAAATTCAACCCCCAACCGAGTAAAGCGAGTGTTGAAGTAAGCATGAAAATAAATTCACGCGGACAAAGCCGCGCGTTTCGCTAGTTGTTTATAAAATATCTTTCGCGCACCTGCTATAGTAAATAAAATCACAAGCAAAGATACTACACGTTATGAAGAAAACATAGAAGAACAAAGAAGAGATATAGATGATACATTCTTGAGTCAGTCACGTCAGCTTAAATAAATCCACAGCTGGATAATCTGGGAGGCCCATATCCTCTCTATATCAAAGCGGGTTTGTCATAGTTATAAGTAGCGGCACGTAAGTCTAGCGCTGAACGATCCGCGGTGGGGATAGCTGCGCATGTGTACTGTCGCGCACGCAATACAATTATACCTTTAATTAATTATTAGCTAAATAACGTTATTGACATTATTTTAATGTAATGTAAAATAGTAAACTATTTATATTTATATTATAGGAGATAAACAATTCATTAGATTCCCTTTTAAACAACAATTCACGTCATAAACCATTTTCCTTGCCTGTCTTTTCAAAACAGTATTTCTTCTAGGCATATTCACTTTAAAGCCACACACAAACTTAAAAAACAAAATATAACAAACAAATTCAAACTTAACAAAAAACAACAACAATAACAATACAATTAAGAACGCGACTGTACACTGGATGTGCGCGGGGCGTCGTATCAGTGCGGGGGAACGTAATGCGACTGGAGAGCCAATCGGCGCTACGCACGCCCGCCCTTCATCCCGCTAGCTCCCCTCAGGTACCTTATTTTTTACTTCTGCGCAATAACGGTCAGCGCTAAAGTTTCGTGCCGCTACTTATACCACGCTTGGCAAGTTCATTGGTGACCGTTGTTTTGGTGGACTTCTCTATATTTTGACTTTCACAAGTCAAAGTCAAAAAGTATTTATTCAGTAATATCCGCAGGGATCATCTTGAAACGTCTTAAAGCTTGGTGAATCTAAGCGCCAGTTCCTCGCGACTAAAGGTCTCAGCACACATATGGGATCGGAAAGGGATCGTAACCGTAACGCCTTTCACCTCGCTGTCAACCAGGCGTCAACCTACCGTATGCACGTAACGAAAGCGTATCAGCAGCGCCTGTACGTCAACTCGGCTACGGCTAGGCGACATCTTTCTCTTTAGCACGCAAGTCGCAGGAGGGGACAGGGGACGGAGAGACGTAAGCGCGGGGACGATGAGCCGTAAGCGCGGGAATTGCAAGTTCGGAGCCTGTTCTGAGGGGAGGCGATCACGGTACGATTCCGATTAGTGTGCGTTGCAGTAGGGAGTTTAATACAAACCATTCTGAACGACTCGAGGCGATACGGTTACGATCCCTTTCCGTTCCCATTAGTGTGCGGACTCCTTTAGCCTGTAGAACAAGCAAGAAACTTACGGCTTGGTTCCTACCTTACAACAACCTTACTACTTACTTATATGTAAACATTTTTTTTTATGTATATGTAAGTAAGTAATTGCTGATGGAACAAGCATATGGACCACCTGATGTTAAATGGTTACCATCACCTATAACAAAGCATTACATTGCAGGTTACGAACGTGGGGATATCTACCGTACTTGTGGATTAAAGTGGTGATGCTATGCTATTTCTTTCTTTTTTTTATTATGGAACTAGAGGCCACTCGCAGCTTCGCCCGCGTGGCAGTTTTTTCCGTTCCCGTTATTTTTTCGGGATAAAAAGTAGCCTATGTCCTATTCCAGATTACATTTTATATTTATTCCAAATTTCATCCAAATCGGTCCACTGGTTAGAGCGTGAAAGAGGAACAAACATCCATCCATCCATCCATCCAAACATTCGCATTTATAATATTAGTAGGATAATACGATGCATTCATATACTATACAGAACAAAGTACTTATCCAGGTAATAAACACACGAGTATCTATGTACGTTCTATTATTATTTATTCTATGATAATTATTTTGTTTGTGCGTGACATATTTGAGTCATTGTCTTCTAGACTGTTAGTTTTAGTACTACTCTACTAAAAACTGTGGCACTATAGTAAATAATCGCATTCGTACAACCTATTGTCATTTACTACTAAAAAGAATACTATTTCATATTTTGTTTTGTACGTACCATTTATAAATACTTGTGAAGGGCTCGTCCGGGGAAGTACTAGCACCATGCCTATTTCTACCGCCCAGCAGCTTGCTGTGTTGCGATTTGAAGGGTGTGGGCGCCGGTGTAATTACAGGCACACGAGGCGTAACAGCTATATGCCTCAGGTTGATGGATGCAGAGTAGGGCATAGTAAGGGCACGTTTATAGTGAGCGTGACCTGCGAGGCAATGCTCTGTTATAGGTAATGATAACCACTTTATCTGCTTGTTTCAGTAACACGTCACATAAAAAAAACCTTTATTGGATCAGGGAAATATCAGAATATTAGTTAACGCTTAAAGCAACTCTCTAAATTTAACTTGGTTTTACCAAATCAACTCTATTCTATTATCTTTAACTTTCACTGAATTTCACAGAGATTACGCAGTAGGTAAATTGAAGAATTGGTTAGGTTCTGCTTTTGTGTTAACGCCTTTCACCAAGGACCATCATTTCATAACTGGCCCACTCAATAAAGCCAGTTTTTTGATCTACTCCCCTTTGGCAGGCTGGTACTGTAAATATTGCTGCAGCATTATTATTATTATTATAATAACGCTGCAGCAAGAGAATGCTAATAATGATAATGGGGCTAGCCCCAAGCTAAGCAGAGCTTGTGTTATGGGTACTAGATGACTCATATACTTAATACAATACATAACATACATAGATATTTCTTATTATGCATAGAAAATACCCAGAACACCCGGAATAAATATTTGCAGATCTTACAAACGTTTATCCCAAGGCGGGAAACGAACCCGCAACCTCCTGCGTCGCAGGCGGACATACACCCGCTGCGCCACATCGGTCGTTAATTTAAATAGTATTTTCAAGATTTTTTCGGCGTTTACCTTCATTTGTTGACCATTAAATGAATATTGGCGGGCATTTTACAAAACGCCATTTTAACCCAAACTAAGTAAAGGTTGTACTATGGGAACTAGCCAAACTAGTAATTTGATTGATCTACCTTTTTTTTTATTTTTTTTGTGGCATGTGTCTTTCAAATCGTACAATTTTGCCAATGTCAAGTGGGTTGAATAAAATACTTCTTAGTCAAGTCGAGTCGGTAAAAAAAGTAAAGTCGGCTGTAATTTGGTTTTGAAGAAAAAGATGGCGTTTTTCTTCAAAACCAAAGGGAAACATTTTCGTTCAAATCAGGATGCCACATAACACACTTTCATTTCAACTGTTCACACTTGTGCTAAGACCTCAAGTAATGATGGTTAAAATGCCACCAAAATTACCCATCAGAACTTAAAATAACACTAGAAAAACAATTAAAATGAAAATACAATGTTGCTTCCAAAGATGACATAAAACGAATCCATTGATCTACCTATGATAAAAATCATTTTTGACATTGATTGGTATCGATGAGATAAGTTTGAGTGTATTCACGTGATAGATATTAAAAACTACTTTACATAAAGTCATAACAAGAAACCAGAAATTCAAGAGTTATAGCTAATGGAACGGTCACTATTACAAAAACTTCATTTTGGTAACATTGAAAATAAATACTTAAGTACCTATAATTATATATTTAGAAATTGATCATAGAGACGGTAGGAACCAAGCTGTAAGTTTCTTGCCGGTTCTTTTAGGCTTGGTCGCGAGGAACTGGCGCTTAGATTCACCTACATTTAAGACAGGATTTTACTGAATAAATGCTTTTTTTACTTTGATTGACAGCCGTCACAGCTTAGTTCGTAAGAGCCCTGCTTTCTGCGTTGTAGGTCGTGGGTTCAATCCCCACCTATGGCCAACAAACATCTATGGTCGCCACACAAATGTTTGTTCTCAAACATTTATGTAATTACCAAAAAAAGTATATAACTAAGTATTCTATCAGTCATTTGGTTCCCATAGTACAAGCTATGCTTAGTTTGGGGCTAGATGATGTTGTGTAAAAATTTCCACAATTTTTTTTAATTATTTTATTTAGTATAAGATGATCAATTTGCTGCTTCTAGTACCTAACTATTACTAGAGGTACCAGTTATACTGTAGGTAGTTCTATACCAGTCTGAGTCAGTATGTATGTATGTACAGTCAGCTGCACTAGAATGTATAAAATTCGTAACTTACAAAATGGATTTACAGCGTAACAATTAATATTTACAGGGCAAAAACTCAAAAAAAAAGGAAACTCTTAGGTAATTTCACGATTTCTACTTAACGGTTTAAGAGTTTACTAAGTGTAAGGTTTTAATACCGTTTTGAAAATTACGAATTGTATACATTCTAGTACAGCTGACTGTACCTACTGAGGAACTCCACACACGTCAATTATTACACATGTATGAATTTTTTACTGCATGTATTTCGAGCGCTTGCTATGATTAAACTTATGTAATTTATTTTGCATAGAAACACTTTCGTAAATATTTGAATAACCGCGAAACACAAATATTTTTGTAAGCTAGGTATAATATAAGAAGCGTATAAGCACACTTTATATTTTATCTATATGGTAGACTTGATAACACCATAACTACTACTAACTAAGTACTATTAAAGCTCTTAATGAACGGCTCGTGCGAGAAATACTACCACCATGCCTATTTCTGCCGCCAAGCAGCTTGCTGTGTTCCAGTTTGAAGGGTGCCGGTGAAATTACCAGGCATGTGAGGCTTGACACCTGTATGCTCCAGGTTGATGGACGCAGAGCACTGCATCGTAGGGTATGTTCCTAATAAACGTGACCTGCGAGGTCATTATTATTATTTTGTAACAGGATCATACAAAAAAACGGTAGGAACCAAGCCGTAAGTTTCTTGCCGGTTCTTCTAGGCTTGGTCGCGAGGAACTGGCGCTTAGATTCACCTAGATTTAAGACGTTTCAAGATGATCCCTGCGGATATTACTGAATAAATGCTTTTTGACTTTGACAATGATTTGGAAGATCATCTACTAGTTCCATCCACAAGTCAATAAAAAAAACCGGCTAAGTGCAAGTCGGATTCGCGCACGAAGGGTTCCGTATCATTATCTATAATAATAACGGCAAAAAAATCACTTGTAAAAATCAATTGTATGAGAGCTCCCTTAAATTTTTCTTTTTTTCTGTTTTTAGTAGGTATATGCTGTTATACCGGCAACAGAAATACCTCATTCGAGAAAATTGCCTGATGACAGTCACACAGACAGACAGACAGATAGTAATAGGGTCTCATTTTACTCTTTGTGTACGGAACTCTAAAAAACCGTTGCTTAGTTATCAGTCATCTTCTAAGGACTTATGGTCTTTATGTATGAGCTAGTAAATACCTCTGATGATGGTCATTTAGGCTGTTCAAAGACTGGTTTGTATAGCTAGTTATATTCAAGGCCATATATTAGCTCAAATGAATCCTCACCTCTGATGTCTCAGTGTATTCCTCGCCATGCTCATCCTTGTACGTAATATTGATGTTGGCCACGGTGTATGTGTCACTTATGAATCTGTCATCCGACGTTGGCCCGTACCGGACAGACTCGAGCTCACTGCCGGGAGCATGACACCCCACTAGCCTCGTCACAAGTCCCAGCGTAGCCAGCCCAGCCCATATCTCTTTAGCACGCATTTTTACACGACAATCACAGAAGGTACACTTCACAATTAACAACTGAAACGGTTAACGAACTGAATGTTTTCAAACATCGGCGCGGGACTATGCTATTCAGACCGCACGAATCACGTCTCGGTAGAAGCGCGACGTCTTGCCGAATGAAAAGAATAAGTAACAAATGCGACACGTTTGAACCAGCGGATTCAAGAAAGCGATAACGTTATCGCTCTGACTTCGCACAACACTAGCTTCCTTGGGGAACTCTTTCGTGCTACACGATTTAATCCCTTGTTTGCTTCGATGGTTCGCTTGATGATCCAAAGGTCATGATATTTTTGTTATAGTGGTCATTTTGGCGTGTGCTATAGCAGTCGTATTGAAATCGACTGCTGCCCCATAACCGGCAAGGAACTTGTCAACAGCGGGCACCTGAAACAATGGCATACGTATGAATTAATTACTCGTCACGTAACCTACTAATAATAATAATACTGTATTCAATGCTAGGAAACTTTAGTAGTGCTTAGTAAAATCTAGACAAGTGCGTAGTGGTACACGTCTAGGCTCCGAATATTTTATGATTTATAACAATTTAATATTGGTTTTGCATACTTCTTGGGTGAACGACACCAATAAGCGAATGAACTTTACCGCTTTTCTGACTGATTATAAATTCAGTCATAAAAACAGTAAAACTAGTTTTGTTGCTGCTATTTTGGTCTAGGTTTTTCATGCAATGTTTGTAGCACACTGCTTAATAGGTTAGTAGTACAAACAAACATTATTTTTGCACGAGTTTATACGATCCATATGCGAACTGTTAACCGCATTTAAATCATGAATCTTGTTCTTATTACCTACCTACTTTCCTATAGTTTGAATTTGAGTTTATCCGTTTCTAATATACTACGAGCATCCGTTAGCACCACTAAGGATCGTGGTCTGTCAAATACTCATCTCAGAAACAGTTAGAGATCTAACAGCTTACAATTCGCAGTGCACTAACGGTGCAAGTATAGATCGCCGAATAGTCAAAATACTGTTTTTGCAGTGCTGGTCGCGGCTTAAATAAGGATTTGGACCCCTGACATAAGAGGCGACTAAGGAATCCTACCATGAGGCAGAAGCATGTCCTGTGTATTAAATACCGGCAGCGGGTCAACCATCCGCCTGCTATGCGTGGTGACTATGGCAAACCACCCCTTTGGTGGAGGTTTAATGTCCAGCAGTAAACTTATTTAAGCTGATGACGTAACGTGCTGTTTTTCGCATTCTTCCTGTATACCGAGTGTAATAAGACCATTTTTGAATACTCCAGGAACGTGTAAAGTTACCTACAAAAAGGTCTTACAGATTACCACTTGGCTGACAGTCAAATACATTTAGGGTAATACGATTATTTTGTTAAAGTTCCTATTTATTAGCGATGTATTTAGCACAGCGGTTAACGACCGTGCGGTGGCGTCGACCGCTAGGGTCACGCGATCTCCTTTAGATTGCTGTTCTTGGTGGCGTGTCGTTTTTATGCGTTTTTAAATAAGATAATTATGTCTATTTTATAGTGTCTTGTCGATATCGATGCTGAAAAAACGGACAAGTGTTGATTTTTTTTCTCGCGTCTTTTTTTTATAATCAGAATCATAGTCTGAAATGGCGCAGTTGCAGTTTTGGGAAGTAGTCTTGTTACACCCAGTATAAGTATAAGTTCAATACCGTTTTACTGTATTACGATTCATCAATCTTCAGTTATGGATATGCTGACTTGGAAAATAAAGTAATCACGGCAACTTCGGCATTTTTGTCGATTATAGCCTTTCTGTAGTGCAAGGTCGGGTGGTGGCCGTGACAGAGCTCTCTTCAAGGCTTTCGTGGATTCTATAGGGTGAAACAAGGTTGGGAAAGAGTTGTTATCGATGGCTGCGTGTTAAGACTTCCGTTTTAGGAAAACTGAGTTGCAACATTCAGTGTTTCGTATTTTTTGTTGTACTACTACTACTCTACATTAGGCATAATTCATTAGAACATGTGCCTATTCCTATGCTCTGTCTGTATCTAGTAATGTTCGCTATTACAGCCCACTATAAAACTCACAGCGTAGGTACATACTGTTCAAAAACATCTTAACATCAAAAAACATTTTAAGGTGAACATTCAAAGAATTATACAAAAAACTGTTAGAACCAGTCGTGAGGAACTGGCATGGCGGTGCCTAGATTCACTTAGTATTCCATTTCTAAGTGATTCTTTTGATTTGCTCGAATAAATACTTTTTTGCTTAAAAGTTTAACTCATCGTATCGATATGGCATCGACGCAGACCACGGCACGGCACTACAATAAAGCACAAGGGGTCGCCAGGGGAGAATAGCGTGCCTGCTATCGACCATACCATGAACTTCATAAGCATTTACACGGCGAAGGCTGCTATAAACTTGGACCCTAATGGACTGTTTGACATTGACGCGATTCCATGGTGACCATGGATCGATCGGTGTTCGCTACGTCAATAAGGGCTGAGCTTCGTTGATTGCCTATTGCTTTTTATTGGCTGAGGTGATGGGTATTTTATATGTTTGGTGTGTTTAGCGATAAGATAATAACATTCAATGTGTTTGCACCAGCTAAGTATTAAAACATATGGACTTCGGTCAAAAATCAAATGAATCATTTCTACTACAACGAAGTGCTGCTTCATCTACCCCTTTGTTTTGGATGAAATCTAGATCGTATCCGGTGTTAACTTTACAGGCTATTTTTTCTCCCCAAAACCTTACGTGAACCGAGTAAAAAAGCTCAAAATCCTATAGGAGTGCCTTGAATTTTTATCAGGTCCGGACAAAGATTATGTAAAATTGAAACCAGTAGCGTAACCACTACTACCACTAACCGCGGTGGCCCCGGCATGGAAAAGGACCTCTCCGTTCTTACCATGGATATCGTACGAGAGTAGGTACACCAGAATATGGGAAGCAGCATCTCTTTTAAAAGTCAAAAGTCAAACTTAAAAAATCATTTACTCAGTAATCATCATCTTGAAACGTCTTAAATCTAGGTGAATCTAAGCGCCAGTTCCTCGCGACCAAGCTTAGAAGAACCGGCAAGAAACTTACGGCTTGGTTCCTACCTGTGTAGTTATCACCGACAACCGCAACCGACCGTAGTCTTGTGTAGTCGACCGCGGTCACCAATCTGCCTGCCAAGTGTGGTGATATTCGCAAACCCTTCAAATTTGAGGAAGGCCTTAGTCCAACAGAGGACTTATTTAGGCTCATGACGACATGGCGCTAGTATAAATGCGGCTCGCCCGCAGGGCACATCCCATTAGCAGCCCCCTGATTGCGTATCGGCTGTTACTAACAAACAAACTCCTGTTGCAAATGTCAAATATGAATTTTCTGTGGCAAATCTGCCATATTTGACACTTGCAATAGGATTTCGTTAGCAACAACACTTCACAATCACCCCTCTGATCAACTTTTTGACTTTTTAGGCTTTCATAGCCTCTATACTGGCATAACAAAATTTAATGATAAAAAAAACACCCGAAACGGGCGGAAACAAAAGTGTCAGCACCGGGCAAGTAACCCGAAACGGGTCATTACCGTCGGTCTCACGATGGTGGTTAAATGTGAAAACTACACAGAGACTGCTCCCACTTATGGAATAATCTTCATAATAGATAAAGATAGATAGACTTAAAGCGCCAGATCAAACCTTTCCATGAAATAAATTTAGGCTGAAGATATAGGCGATAGGCTGATAAGGAATTTTCTTCCAATTATATCCATCAGTCATTCAGAACGAGACGACTTCCCGCCAGACAGTTTTTGCAGAGTCCAATCACGCAGTGAAATGGAGCGGGTCGGTACTCTTAATTGAACACTTTTTATTGGAGTTGTTCCGTGAAGAAAAAATGTTTACTTTTGTTTGATGAGTTTAGTTCTTTAATAAAATGCTGTGGGTAAAAAACAAAGTTTTGAGGCCATTATACTCCTTTCAATATCTATTTTGTGAACAAACCACAAGAAATACTGAGATACACTAAACCTACTTATTCCAGAAAATAAAGAACGAGTTCTACTAAACATAACCTACGACGAGAATGTTGCTATTGCCAGACACCAAATGTGGTAATTTTTTTTGGCTCGAAAGACTATTAAATATAGAAAACGTGCGTCATGTGTTAACCTTTTGGGGCCAAATAGGTATCGAAAATAGCCAACTACCAGGACAGCTGCACATCAATCCAGGAACATTAATAATAGCTTTCTTCGTGGCACTTGGCTGTCGGTAAAATACAAAGCGTAGACACTCAATAGGCTTAACAACATTGATAATTGTATTGTTGTGATAAGTGAAACCATTGTGGTTCTTTCACTATCAGTCACATCACACAGTACACCGAACCCTATCCAGGGTCATTTGTAATATAGTTTATGATTAATAGACCCTTCTAGCCTGTTTAACATTAATTATTGCAAGCGTATACAACGCTTTTGGAATCAACGTTGCTGAAACTCACCTCAAGTTATTTTGATTATTATTTTCAAGTGTCACTTCTAATGGCACAGAATTGATGTGTCCCTTCAATGGTCGTGATGCCGATAACCTCGCAAGCTGCGTAGGTGGCGTGTGTGCTAACAAATACCGGGTCAGGGATCACCTACAATATCAAAAGTGGTATGATCTCAAAAGATATTTTGTTCAGAACACTTGCTGGATTCTGTTTTAATGAATGAATGATGAACTATAATGCCTCAAGCAAAATTGACAGACTTTAGGGCAAAGGCCGCATAAATTGTGAGTTTATATTTAAAAATAAGAACCGTGACATAAGCTATTTGATATTTATATATTGGGTGAAGAAATCTAGTGAATATTTGATACAATGTATATTTTGGACAGGTATTGGAACGGATACCCTGAATTAATTACCTTATCTCTAAATGAGCTAGAGTAATTAATTAAAGAAATTAAAAAGATAAGAGACCACTGTCACAATCTAGTAAATTTTGAACTAAATGATAAAGTAAAACTTATCAGGAAGACAAACGACACCTTACCTACGAACAAAACCGATCTCTTAACATAGATAGGTACAGGTACTATTTAATCTCAAAGTAAGTAAACATATTAATATTATATAGTATATTATAGAAACAGCTCATTCAGGACTATCAGGTGTATCAAGGCGGAGATAAAAACGATTAGATACATAATCGAACAAATTAATTGGCCAGTAAATTAACTGCATGCAACAGGTTGGTGCAGTTTGAACAACAATAGTTTGATACTTTGAACCTGGGAACAAAAGAATTAATGAGATCTGCGTAAAATGTTTTTTGGTAACATGTCTTCTAGTTATGTTTAATTCAAATGTAATTTATGGTGTACAATAAAGAATAAAGAATAAAGAAAACACGGTAAACCAGTGGTGAATAGAACACTATTGAATGCGTAGTTGATTTTTAAAGTGGTTGGTAGCGTAAGGCTCTTTTTTAATTTCTAAAAAGCAAAACAGGTTAGCACAACACTACAAAGGAGTGACGCGTGACTCAAAGGCGTTTACGATAAAACAGAGCTACAGAACTAAATCATAGATAAATAACTTGTAGTTTTTAACGATAGAGAGATAAGTGTAATACTGCGGACAGTAAGAGAAAAGTGGATTTGGATAAGTTTTGTTGTACTTTCTATAAATAACCCAAATCGGCACTTGGCCTATCTAATTTATTTAATGGAGGTGTGGTGTGGTAGTTCCCGTCTCATTTTAATTAATATTTAATAGTTTTGAAACACAAGTACCCAGCAAGCCCACCGATTTCTCTAGTTATGGCTTTTGAACATGGCTCTTTGAGTACAAAATGGCGTCAGACAGCTAAATACCTTACATCAATAAAATAAACCAATTCTGTAGGTAGATGAAATACTTTAATAATTAGAGTCTGATAGGAAAACTAGTTAGATAAGATACTATAGGACTAAATTCATAACTTTACATGTAACCTACCTAACTTATTGCATAAATTTCATTATTGTATGATAGGAAATGTTTTAATTATAACTAACCGACAGAGAACAATACAACTGGAGTATATTATAATAATCGGTCTATTGTATGCGTGGGGATGTAGCAGGTACATAACGGAGGAAATCATGAAATAACACAATCAAGGATGCTGTTTCATAATACGATGGTACTGATGAATGATGTCACAATATTACTGTCATGGCCCTGGTGATAATGACAACCTAAACACCCATACTGAAAAAACACAAAGAACTAAAACAATGAGTGGTAAAAATATTGATGTAGCGACAGTGATTGCTATAAAACTATCGCCTACAAGTAAGGTTGCTTATTACAATCGTAAACTTTGTAAGCCGGGTTATCGTTTGTTGTTTCCTGAGTTCAACAGCTAAGGTTCATTGGAAGCTAATAAAACAAACTATTTATCACACCAGGCCAGACTGCGTAATGGCAGACAGTGGAGTCTACACTTGCGACAGTGGAGTCTACACTTGCGATATACATATCCCGTCTGGACCCAAGGACTACCGGGAAAAGTATACTACAGTGAATAAAGGTTCGCGAACGGCGACCACGATAGGTTATAATACATAGGTGAGACTAGATCATTTTTGCTACCTCCTAGTTCTTATAATCTAGGCGGATAACCCTAGCCCTAAGGTTGCATTGACATAGCTGAAGCCATACTGGCAATGCTTTGTCAGAGGTGATAGTAACGAGAGTTGTACGTTGACCAATTTAGTGACAACATTTCGATGTATGTATTACAGTAGGTATTTAAATGTCAATGATCTATCGAGTATTGTGAGTACTCAGATGTTTCGATTCTGTGACAACAATGTTAGTAGGTAGAAACTTTATATTTTTGCAGCCGTTATTCCCGTACCTCATGTCATTGTACACTATTGTCCTGAGCTATAATAACCGGGTATCCGCTTTCCCGTTATGCCCCTATACACGTGAAACATTACACTCCATTTTGCGTTTCCTGGGCGACGACGAGGCATGTCTGATAACATAGTCAAAGTACAGGAGCCTATGGGAACTTTAAAATACTCTCTGAACTAGATCTTTCATCACTACCACCTTTATAACTTTCAGCGGTTTCAATCAATACTGTTTCGATCTATATTGAAGTAGTTCTTTAGTAGTATTAGAACTCTTTTTGGAGTTCGTCCAGCCAAGCAGTAATCACATTACTGTGTTCTGTCCGTATTGTAACGTCACATAGGGCACGTTTTTATAGTAGACGTGCTCTATGAGGTAATGCCAATTTATAGCAGAGGTAACAACTCAAAAGCAGGTGACCCATTTGCTGGATTCAATATATTTTGTCACAAAAAAATAGCCTCGAAATGAACATCCTGGATGAAATCATTGTGTTTTGATATGTATGAGGGTAGTTGTAGGTTTTCTTTAGTACCCGGAGCTGTATTTTTGCATCCTGTATTTGATGGCTTCATTTATATTCTAGAAACGAGCTCCGTCTCGATAATAATAAATTATTTTCCGGTCGTCCTTCAATAAGGCGATGTCCTATTGATACGAATGTCACAAAGTTCAAGCGAGTGCAAATGATAAAAGCCAATGTCGTGTACAACATGCCGAAGTCTTGCCTACCTAGGACAAATATCTGTAGGTTTGCATATTGTATTTAAACAGCCATGCAACTTTAAAAACAATAATGTAGCGTTTGTATAAAGGTGTTGTTTACTCTTAAACCTACTGATATTGCAGTCGCTGAGAGCAAATTCATGTGTTTCTAATTACCAATGTAAGTAATTTTATGGCTCAGACCATTCAACTCCATTTTGACATTTGCCGAAGAGAAAAATACTCACTACTACTACGTCTTGTATGTTTTCAATAGGTTTCGCGTCGAAATACCTAGCCACTTGTCAGTACAAAAAGCAGGTAATTAGCGACACTTAGCATACATTTAGTTTTTACAACAAAATTTAACAATAAATTATATGAGTCACGCGAGGTCAGTTTAAAATAATCTGTGACGTGAGTACAGAATAAATAAATAGTATTATACTACGTACATGGCAAGAGGTCAACCTAGATGAGTGGGTAACCAACGCTTTGAGGACCAGGAAGCAATCAGTGTGAAGTAGAACCTACGTAAACTAAACTAGGTAAAAGCAAACACTACTTTATAGCGAAGGACATAAGGGTCTCTTGCAGTCACGATCATATTTTCCATTTTAATTATAATTTTCATCATTTTCTTACATTTTCTTAAGGTGACACTTGTTGTCGTCTTGAACTCATCGATGGGCGAGTCTAATCATTAGACTCGCCCATCGATGAATAACATCGAGAAATAACCTGCACATTAGACTCTAATGAGCAGGTTATTTCTCCATACATCCTACTGCTGCCTAGTATTTGCTACAAGCAAAATTTTGCAATCGTGAGAGGTTGCAAGCCCGTCGCCGCTGCTAAAATAATTAATGGCTTACGACATTTTTCTTTACGATCTGTGAGCACTATATATTTTCAAGATTTAAAGTATGTTTATTTACAGCAAAAACTGGTTTTTAATCGTTTCACTTTCAATTTCATTTCAAATGCCAGCTCATAATATCCTTATGAGCATCCGTTAGTAGTACAAGAGTTGTTACCTGTCAGATAAACTAAACATTGGACAGTGTAATCACTGTAATATTTAACCAATGACATGAAGGCTTATACGACACGCAACTATTCTTAGTAATAGCAATGGACGTTTGAAAGGTATTAAAACCTAAAGATAATAATGAAGCGTATGACCTACAAGGTACACTATTCAGCTAGATACCACTTTTACTTTGTAATATTTATTACAAAACGAAAGGTCTACATCGCTTAAAAATACTGTATAAGGGTGAATGTGCCATCATGACTGCCG
This sequence comes from Electrophaes corylata, assembly GCA_947095575.1. NCBI lineage: Eukaryota > Metazoa > Arthropoda > Insecta > Lepidoptera > Geometridae > Electrophaes > Electrophaes corylata. The sequence goes on along the minus strand of OX352719.1, from coordinate 6,588,756 downwards.
AATGTGCCGGTTATGACGTTATATTTTCAGTGAACCAGGGTGTCTACTCTAAAAACCATAGACAAAATTTCGTATTATCGTTTTGAGTTATACTGTGGGGCTTGCTGACCCATTCCACAGTCGAATTGTTAAAAACGAAAATTAAATATCATCAAATTCAAGTTTAGATCGAATTCTAGTTTCAATCTCACCTCGGTCCAAAGTGTCCAAACATAACCTAGTATGATGTAAAACGACATTACAAAGCTTCGTTGATCGTTTTCAAGAGACAGAAGAAGATGTAGATTCCACACAGTACTATCTTTTCTATGCAAGGGTGAGAAAACTGATCTTTTAAATTCAGCATTATAAATATTATTACAGACATTAAAAATATTATCTCTCTTTTGTCGGTTGGTATGTACTTCATCGTGAACTGGCGCTTAGATTCACCTAGATTTAAGACGTTTCAAGATGATCCCTGCGGATTTTACTGAATAAACGCTTTTTGACTTTGACTGAAGATCGTAATCACGGTCGTTCTCTCGTTACAGGGTAAGCCTCAGGTATTTATATTTTGCCATTTTCAGGTCGGTACATGGTTACCAAGAGATGGGTAATAAACACCGACATTGCGGTTACGAATGGGGAACACCGCCTGCCAAGTGGTGACTACGGAAACCTTCCAAGTATAGGGGAACTATTTTTTATGCTACTGCTGATGGAACAAGTATATGGTCCACCTGATATTAAGTGGTAAACATAACCTATAACATTGCCTTGTAGGTCATGCACATTAGGCACGTACCCTAGACTATTACCCTGTATCTACCAACCTGAGGCATACTGTTGTTAAGCCTCATGTGCCTGTAATTTCACCGGCACACACACTCTTCAAACTGGAATACATCAATGCGAGCATCACTGTTTGGCGGCAGAAATAGGTACGGTGGTTGTACTTCCCTGAACGAGCCCTTTCACAAAGAGCTCAGGTATTACTGATCTAGGCTGATGACACAATGACATGCTTTTAACCCCTTTGTGCTAGTCAGTTCATCTAGGTCTACCGCAAGTTTAGTTGTCCTCTACATTATCAAAGACTAGCGGCCGCTCGCAGCTTCGCCCGCGTGACAGTTTTTTCCCGTTCCCGTTATTTTTTCGGGATAAAAAGTAGCCTATATGTAAATCCAAGTTATAATATATGTTTATTCCAAATTTCATTCAAATTGGTCTACTGATTAGAGCGTGAAAGAGAACAAACATCCATCCATCCATACTTACAAAGTTTTGCATTTACAATATTAATAGGATAACCAGCTTCTTAAGGCCTAGTCGCCAGTCAAAACGCTTTACTTATTACATTACCGAAATAGGTCAGTCAATATTATACGGGAGCATTATAAGTAAATACCACGAAAATTAATTAAGTCAACACAATTGCAAGGTCCTATTTGTCGAGATGAAATTAATTTATCAATAATAAATTAACTCATGACCTCAATTTTATTATGACAAGCTTTTTGTAAAAAATGTTAGAGTTATGGTTTTACCAGAGGCAGAAAAATCCTTCGAGAAAATTGAGCTGTACTTTTTAATGAGTTGAGGAGACAATGTGATGTAACTAATTATCGAGTGGCTTCGTGACTACGGCTTGTCTTTCTCATTTTAACTGGCATGATCTGAAAAAATACTACCAACTGAATGCAATTGTAGATAACCAAAACCGGTACGGAATTCCTGAAATTCAGCAGAAACAGGCATGATTTTATGCATGTATGTATGAAAATAACTTCACGCGGACGAAGTCGCGAAGTTCCACATGTATTAAGACTATTAGTCACGTCATTAGTTAAAGAAATCACGAAAAGTTTTATCATGTTCATATTTTAAACACTTAAACAGACTTGAGTTCAGTTTGAAAGAAATGCCTATGCTTGGGAATAGTATTCGTGACGTGATTTTATTTGTGTGAGATGTCTGAAAATATCTAATCGTTGTGCCCAGCCGCATAAAATAGTAAAGCTAGAATAGTTATATGTAAGGTGTCTAACCTAACATGCTTGCACTGCGGATTCCGAGGCAAAGGCAATGTGCCAAGCGAGAGAGAATCCCAAAATGCAGATCAGATTCATCTTACATACTCGTAGGTAAGTAGAAAACTGTTTACGCTAATTCAGAATTCAGTTACTGATGTATCGAACATCGACAGCCGAAATCGTTACGCAAGTCGACATTTTTTTAAATATACGAAGAGCTTCACATAAAAAATCTGGGTGCTTTGAGTATTTTAGGTTAACCATCACTAGAAGAAGAAATTCTGCTCAAGAAGTCTGGATATTTGTTCTCTGTACTCATACAACAAATTGCGTGTGAAATATTGTGAGAAATATTGTTGCAATTTTATTACTGTGTCGTCCACAGTCGCCCACATCTTCATTTACCACCAGATCATTTTGTTTGTGGAAAATGAATCTGTGGGCGGCAACGACGAAGGACGACATTGTTCTCAAACTGGTGGACACTTCCTGGACCTGTAATCTCATCGAGATGTAGTCCTAGTCACATGTATGTTATTACGAAGTATAAGTACTAGAAAAACGCACGCTAGTCCGTCTGCGTGAAGATATTTTTATACAAACTTCAACCCCCGCTGTTCCCGCTTAGAGGTTGAATTTCGAGAATTCTTTACTTAGTACCCCTCTACGCACAAAGATGAATATACCCTAACCATTTCATGTCTCTATGACCAGTGTTTTAGGCTGTACGCTGTCTATATGCCAGTCAGTCAGGACAAAATCTTGTCATAACCTTTCTAAGGAAGCAACAGAATATATTTATTTATTTGCTAAAAGGTTAAGGCCTTGTCAGTACTACGTGCGTCTAAATTGACACCCTTGAATAAGTTTTAGTTATTATGTCTATTATACAACACGAATGCGGAAGTTAATAACACAATTCTGATAACCTTGACATGATAAAAACTTTCACTGCTTTCCATTAAAGTGTAGCATATTATTAATCATGGTATTCTCAGTTTTAGTAACGGCTTTTCAAAATATTCGAGTACATAGAAATATTATCACGACTTAACACCTGTATGCCTCAGGTTAATGAACGCAGAGTAGTGTTCTCTAGGTTACGTTCCTAAGGAACGTGACCTATAATACGCAATGAATACCCGTGTAATATAGTGTTCAACTTGTATTCCGATCGTGAAAGTTTAAAAAATATAAGATTTAGACCGTTTTAATTTTCTGCCTACTGCACCCTTTACATTGCATTATAAAATAACTCCTGAAACGTGCTATCACACAGACAATACAAAAGCTTGGGATTCGAGCCCCAATTCTGAGATTGTTGGGTGTACACGGTTAGTATTGTGTACCTAAACGATCTATATTAAGTATTATGTATTTTTGACTAACAAAATCAGTACTCCCAACACCCAACAAGGGCGCTTATTTGTTGTGGCTATACAAAAAATTACACATGAACCGTATACACGACACTAACCGTTTACCCATACTACACCCAAAAATCTCAGAATTGGGCTCAGTTTGAGTAATTTTTGTACAGTTGGATACACGATAAACGCCCGTCGGGCGTTATAATTGATGTTGAAAGTCAAAATTACACATGAACCGTGTAATACACCAAGAGTTGGGACTCAGAATTAGCTAACTGGCTCACATGAACATTAACACAAACGAAAACAAAGAATGTTATTTATTTACAAAATGAATTCTGTAATGCATTCTTCCATACACCCGGATACAATGAAGAAAGGTAGGTTATTATTTTGTTCAACGACCCTCTGATAGGTCATTCGATCGAGGTATCCTAAGGTCGACTCAACAGAGCAATTACAACAATATATTGAACTGCAGTCAGTTATATAATTATTTTAGAACGCGTCTACACGCGGCTCCCTTCACTCACGAATAAAACTCCTACCAAAAATCTTCTACAGGCTATTATTTCGATCTCCATTGACAAATGATTGAAGTCAAACATCTATGTAAGAATAACCATGTTTGTTGAATTATAAGTATTCAATATACTAGCGAAGCGTGCGCGACTTCGTCCGTGTGAAGTTATTTTCAGAAAAACTTCAACCCCCGCTGTACCCGTATAGGGGTTATATTTCAAGAATTTCTTTCTTAGTTTCCTTTCATCTACGAACCAAAACGAAAATATCTTGAAAAATGTAATCTTGTGGTTTAGGTGTGCGTTGTCTAATGTCAGTTAGTCAGGACAAAGATCCTTTTAATAAGTGTAGATTTACAAAAAAAATTTTTTAAAAGTTGTTATTTTATTTATTTATTTAATACATACTTTATTGCACAACAAGGAGGCTTAATTGGTTATCTGATTCTATTTGTGCAATATTAAATACCTAGTACCTATCTATAATTATTTTATTTTATAGCATGTTTATGTTTATTAAAAGTAAAAATACAACAATTAAAATTGCTCATGCGGCTGAATAATGCGGCCGTGTGCATACGAAAAGGCCAATGTTACATACATGAAGTATTAGTATTATCGAACATGCTGTTGCATAAACTATGCTGTTTTATCGTCATAACAACATTGTTTGCTTCCTTTGTGTGAAAAAACACGATTTCTATTTTACCAATTTTTCAGCACAATTTCCTGGTTATACTCTAAAGGTGTACACAGGCTAGGAGTCTGCTAAGACAGCTAAGCACGAAAATTTGTCATTCATAACATAGTAGAGCTCTTTGTGAAAGGGTTCGTCCGGGGAAGTATTACCACCGTACCTATTTCTACCCCCAAGCAGTGATGCTCGCATTGCTGTGTTCTGGTTAGAAGGGTATGGGTGCCGGTGAAATTACAGGCACATGATGGTTTAACACCACTATGCCTCCGGTTGGTGGACGCAGGGTACTGCATCGTAGGGCACATACCTACCGTCCGTGACCTACGAGATAATGCTTTGTTTGTGATGGTTACCACTTTACATCAGGTGGGTCTTAGGCGGTGCGGCAAACAGGCAACACTCTGTAATTGAAATATAAATACCGCGCAATATAATTCAAATGTCAACACGATACGTTTACGCCACAAACGTGAAATTTATTCGTGCTAGGTCCCCAGAATGAGAACTGTCGTGGCCACAGCCCATTGATTGAACCAATGGTCTGTGGTCGTGTCGTGGCCAAACTGTCCTTATTAGCAACCTTGAAATACTCATAGTTATACCGTGTTTTTTCTTTCGCATTGACAGGAAGTATTAAATTAGATCTAAAGAAGAGAGAAAACTGTGTACATATTTCATAGTTATGCGGAGTTAATTAAAAAAAAATAAAAAAAAAAATTGTACCAATTAAAATATAACTTGTGTAAGATATCGATTGATAGATTAACATTTGAGATCTGCGTTGAACATGATCAGTAAATTTTGACTTACAGTGGTTTACGAGTTAAATGAAGCCCACAAAAAATAAACTCTGCATCCGGCACAGCCAGTCTGCACTCCACTCCACTTCAATGTAGAGCAAGCCAATTATAACACAAATATAATCCTTATCACAACAAGCCAAGAGCTAAATTGATTGAACCATAAATCTAATAGAATCTACTCTGAAATAGTACCACGATTACACATTCAATTGCATCACACACCATGTTGCCATGCCATCGTTTGAAGCGGTTTTAGTTTCGTCAAGGTTTTTGGTTTAGTATGTGTTTATGGCACAATTTTAATACCTTTGAATGTGACCGATATTATTGGATAAAATATCTTATTTTCATCAGGTATAATCTTGGCCCGCGCGTTTTTGTGTTGTTTTGGCAAAGAAACGTAGATACAAAATTTTTAAGCTATGTATTGATGTAAGTCGGTCATGAAATGTCTTTATTTTTCTAATTACCGGCCTTTACCTTGAGAGTACAGTATGATAAGAGGTAAGTGAGATCATCTGGTTATCGCCAAGCTCAGTCACGCGTTGAAAACCATGACAAGGAAGCGAAACAATGAAATCACTATCTTCAAAATATTCCCAAAGTTACAGATCTGTTTTGAAATGTGAAGAACTAAAGAACAAAGAAAAACGCGCGGGGGAGAGAATAAGACCATACCATCTGTTGTATTCTTACCGTATTTTTAACCAGCTGGCAACAATTTGAGATATTTTTAATATATCCAACGGTTAAACCCCACACGTAGTTTAAAACTGCACCAGTTAAAAATACTAATCCGAACGAAAGTAAACAAGCGAAGCGAAGCACGCACATGGGTTCCATAATACATAAATATGTCCCAACTTATATTACAACCGAAATACTCTTAAAAAGGCTTACTCACCCAAAGATCTGTAACATAGCTCGGATGGCGCTATTATACTTGATATGAAATAACTAAATTTAGGAAATGGTACTAATATTATAGTGCAAAACTAGTTTGGATGTTTGTTGTGGCCTAATCACGTTGCAACGCGACCGGTAGACATAAAGACAAGTCCGAATAAAACATGGAATAAATATACGTAATCTGAAATAGAAGGCTGTATTTTATAAAAAATAATGGCAACAGGGTAGAAAGTAAACAGGCCCTGAAGCCTGAAGAGAAAGTGCCTTGCATATTGATGTTAGCAATAGCAGTAAATAATAAGAAACATTGTAAGTTTGTCACCCCAATAGGGTTATCTACAGAAGCAGAAATACACAGCAGCATCTAACTAAAGTGTCAGTGACGACTAACTGGCAACGTCATACAAGGTGATCCCAACCCAACGTCGCATAATAGTACTTGCCAACGTGTTGTATGTGTGTATATAAGTAATTACTACAGTCATAACATAACTATTAAAAATTGCATGGTTATGATAATTTATTTAAAAACATAATATTAACTATTATTTGTGAGTTTGATTGTTTCTTGATATTTCAGCACAGTGGCAATCACAGACAACTAGATTGCTCGCAACTACCAACTTCTTACTAAGCTAATGTCATCTGCATTAGCTTAGCTGCATCTGATGGGTCTGCACTCTAATCCTGATGATGATAGGTAAACATTGAAGTAAGCCTTCCATTAAAAATACCTAGAAACCACTTTGGAATTAAATTAGAATTGACTTGGTCTCTCAATGCTTCAGAGCCTTGGTACACACAGTAGCACTAATTAAGTCTATAATAACCATTCTTGGCTGCCAAAATCACAGAAACGAGGAGTTCACGTTCACTGAACGAATGGCTAATTGTGCGGTCACATCCATAACAAAGTGATATTTGGCAGGACAGAACTGTAGAAGTGCCAAATGACTCCTGTTCAGTGCACCTTGGCCAAAAGAGATGCAATCAGGTCAATTTAAATTCATCCAATAATCACTTATTGGATGAATTATTGGAGGACTTATGCCTTTGTTAAGGTTAATCCTAAGCTAGAGATCATTAGAACCTGTAACTCTCGTTCGATGTTGAAAGAACAGAAAGATATAGTATGTGAAGTGTTCCGGTTCCATTAGATATTACCAGCACCCACCCGCATGGTGAAAGTAATTTTGCTAACATCAATATTCAAGGCACTTTTTCTTCAAAGTTTTTCAGGTCTCTTTTACGCAGCTCCTGTATTTTTAAACAACAAAAGTAGCCCTATTTCAATCCACGGTTATGCATTATATTTATTTTATGTTTCATCCATTAGTCAGAGCGCAGCGTGATCGAGCTGTGGCGGCTAGCCACACACAGGTACCGGGCTGACGCGTAGACCTGGGATGTTTTATCTTTTGTTTTTTATTGTTGCATATTTTAATCATAAAAGCATCTACACCTACACTTTCGCATTTATAATATCATATTATAAAAAATTTACTTGTTTATTCAGTTCAGTACTTCGTAGGTATGTCTTGTGCGATAAAATTCTTGATTTCTACGGATGTGATTTCAACAGTTCTTGTTGACTCAAAGCATACAGATCTCTGCTTATTCCTTCCGTCTTATAAATCACACTTTATTGTCAAGGAAGTCAAAGTGGTTATTACTTAGATATATTATTAAAATAAATACTAGCAAAATCTTGTTCTAATAAATATGTTTGTAATTGCGTGCATTCACTGCTTATCATCGCTTGGGCACACTGCCAGCAAAAACCTCTAAACCGCAGCGCAAGTATATGTATGGTTACTATGAGAAATAGTGAACCTGTTTACAGCTCACAGACGTGTCAAGTGCCAAATAGTTCTGGCGTTGTTGTGATGCGATCTAGCGCCAGCCACCTGTAACTAAACTGCTGCAAATATTTGATTTGATTTGCCTTATGTGTTTGTTTGATATCTTTCGTTCTGTCTGTCGTCGCTTAGTCTTACTTTGAGGTACTGTATCATGCATGGGGTCAGGTACACGTCTGGGGATTGCAATTTGCTTTCGAAACAGCATGTTAATGTCGAGAGGCGATAAAGTATGTCCTGTCAGGGCTTGATTTTTACCGCAAATAATTGTGTGGTCTACAAAAAAACGCTACTGAGAATCAGCGACTTGATACTTAATTCTTCTTATATAGGTAAGAAATAACGGTAGCTTGAACAAAGGTTACAAAGGTTCTCGGCATCGAGGCCACCTGATTTCCGGTCCGCCATATCACTTATTTATAGTACCTACGAAGGAAGTACGCTTAAAGGCGGTTTCCTAATCTTATGCTATGCGCGACTGAACATTTTTCCTGTGGCAAAACTTCCTCTGTTTGCTTGAATTAATGGATTTTGTCAGCAAACACCAGTGGAGTATGAACTTGGGTAATAATTGGTGTGGCATCACGGCGTAATCAAGGATTAAACTGTGTGGCCTAGTGTGATAGAATAACGCCTTCGGCTTTATACATACATGCAATCGACTTTTGTGGTTGTAATTTCAGACAATTTCGAGTGTGGGTGGGATGATATAAGCACGTGTCCGCCTCCTAGTCCACCCTCTGATACTTATCACTATGGTCGGTGTATTCAAAGGTATGATATGATCAAAATGTAATACGAAGCTGACTAAAATTCTCGCTTCCTCAGTGTTACATTTCACCGTTTGGGAGTATCACTGTATCTAGCTCAACTTTTTTAAAATATATACGTTAACGTTAATAAGAATACTTCTATAGGCGCACGACCAGATTGGTTAACGTAGTGCTCTACTAAGAACAGAGAGTCATACTTATTGCTGCATTTATAAAACGAAAGGCAATTAATTGACCACGTTTACTTCACAATACCTCACAAATCAATGACTGACTCACAAGACGGATTTTTACTTTTAATTGCATGAACTTTCCGGAACTTGATATGGGTCAAATAAACATCTGTTTTTATGCGAGCTCCAAAGAGAATAAAATAATTGGGGTCCGGTCGATGACTGACGGTAATAATAAAATATGACCGTCTGGACAGTTTTATGTAACGAAACCAACTAATCAAGGTAAAAGCTACTTATATTGAGCAATTGAACTAAACAAGAGTATTTGGCTAAATGCAATTACTTCACCGTGACGTGGCAGGTACAGTCAGCTGCACTAGAATGTATACAATTCGTAACTTTCAAAATGGTATTACAGTATTACAATAAACTTTAGCATATTAAAAACACGAAAATCATAAATTAAGCGAATTAGTATACTTATTTTTGATGTATTTGTCATGTAAAATATTGTTGTAACGCTGTGACTTCATTATAAAAGTTACGAATTGTATACATTCTAGTGCAGCTGACTGTACCTTGTGGTGATTACGGCATAGAATAGACCCTGGAGGGGTCAAGCATTTCATGGATGTCGTATGAGGCAACTAATAGATAATGCACCAGGGAATTAATACCAGCGTCTCCTACACCGTGGTCATCATCACGAATCCGCCTGTCATACGTGGTCGCCGAATCCTCGTACCTACATGACGGATATCTCAGGTCAACTACACTGATAAGCGAATAAACAATAATTTCAATTCAGGCGGCAAACATTGGTCGCCCCGCTATCACATACAGCTTGTAAACAAATATATCGTTATTAATTTGTTTGGACAGTACTTAATTCAAACGTTATAAATCTTTAATCAATTTATTTTCACTGTAAGTAGGTTAGCTATAAGGATCAGAGATCGAGAGGGTTCAACCCACGCACACTTAGCAGCGTTTATATATCAATTCCAATATTTCTGATATTTCGGTCAAACTAAATATACACGGGCCATTGAACTCTAACCACAGTTCAATAACTATTGCTTACTCTGTGTGGAAATCATTGACCTGCATAAGATAAAGCTAAAAACTGGGCCTGAGCCAGTTCGTAGTGATTGCGACACTATCATCTGTATGAAATTTGGATGCATTTATCGGAGATAACTTTTATGACAGCATGTACCTGATTGTAACTGCCATTTAACTCACGTGGGTGCTTATATTTTTTAGTAAAATAGAGTGATAGACGCAGTGCATGCCCAAATAAATAGGACATTCTCGATGATTGGTATTGAATACATCAGCTGTACCATAATTAAGGTTTTTGACATTTATTACCTTATTGACGTGACTATTGAATTATTTGGTTACTATTATGGTCTTTAACTGATGTAAATAGGTTATCCGTATCGGCTAAAGTAAATAAATAAATAAAATAATACTTAATTCGGTACTTTACCCGGATTTCGAGATAGCTCATAAATTATTCTTATCTGGAACTGGCTAGGGGAAAGCGTAAATATGAATTTAAAACGTCTGTTTTCAAACAATCTGCATATTCATAAACAATATACCTATCTAACAGGATTTTTTTTTTAAATACAGCTACTCCGGGTCAAATTAAATCTATATCTGTCTAATTTACCTATCCTATTTTTATTTATGTTATTCGAACTATGCTGAATTCGAAACTCTAGCATTATCGCCTACAACTACTAATATAGTGGTGCTTTCACACGGGCCGACAACTGAAATTAATCACATGGGTCTTAATTATCAGCCTGTAAAAGTCCACTATTGGACATCCCCATATCTGAATCTCCCAACATATAGCCCACACACGCAGAGGTCTATTATCGAAAATTTTGGAATTGTACCAGACAGCAAAGCGAAATGAAAAGACGTCAATAATTACTCTATGGTCAACTGTGCAGATAAGTTGTTGTAACTGTGGTCTAGTCTGCTGTCAGACAACAAGCACGTGCCAGAATTCGTTTTCTGTCATCTTTGGACGCAACATTGTATTTTCATTTTAATTGTTTTTCTAGTGTTATTTTAAGTTCTGATGGGTAATTTTGGTGGTATTTTAACCATCATTACTTGAGGTCTTAGCACAAGTGTGAACAATTGAAATGAAAGGCATCCTGATTTGAACGAAAATGTTTCCCTTTGGTTTTGAAGAAAAACGCCATCTTTTTCTTCAAAACCGATGACGGCTGACTTTACTTTTTTTACCGACTCGACTTGACTAAAAAGAATTTAGTCAAAACTTGACATTGGCAAAATTGTCCGCAAGACGGACAGATGCCACAAAAAAAAAAAAAAAGCACGAGCCATTAATCAAATCAGATCACGCGGAATCCTCAGCAGTGCAGCATGTGCCCAGCAATACAAATCTCATTAGTAACGGTCACATGAATTCATTCTTATTGAGTAAACGTGAGTAAACATGGAATAGCCGTGGTAGCCCCGGCTTAAAACTGGTTCCTCTCATCATCTCAACACTGCACTGTACTGTTTGGTGACTGTAGCAAACCCTCCCAATTATGATGGAGGTCCATGTCCAGTAGTAGATTTACTTAGGTTGATGTCGAAACATGGTATTGTGATAACTCTATGGGGTTTTAGCAGTTTGCGAAATAACCAGTGTGCACTTTGCCGTGAACAGCATGATTGTAGCGATAACGTGATGGGTACATCACGTTTTCTAGTCTTGCACCTCAAGTTTGTTCAACAATATTGCCTCTAAATACAACAATTTACTCGCCAAGCAATCATTAACGAAACGCTTGCGATTTAATTATGAAGATAAGCACTACTTGTACAGGATGATGATATACATGATTATTTCAACACCTAATTACCTACCTACACTTAGGATTAAAAAAATACTTTGATATAAAGTCATTCAGAGGACAATGGGCGATATCCAATCAAATTGTTGTATACGTATCATTGTTCTACGATGATATCTAAATGTTTTATGTCGGGTTTCAATTTTCTACGAGCGTGTCAGATAAACTATCACATAATTGGCTAGTATAAGCTGTCTCTGTAACATTATCAATGAGATGAAAGATTATCTGACAAGCAACCATTTTAGTGATACTAACGGACGCTTGTCAAATATTGGCATAAATGGATAACATTGACAGGAAAACAAAGTAATGCTCAAACATAAGTAATTTACATAAAATATAGGAGTTAATATTTGACTGTTTTCTAAATTGTTTATTCAGTTTTCTTTTTAATCAACACTATATTATTATAAAGAGGAAAGATTTGTATTTTTGTATATAACTACTAGACCCATTTCAAAAATTCTTTCACCGTTGGTAAGCTACACTCATCTCCGGGTCTCCGGGCTATATTATATTTTCAAAAAAATTAGGGATCCTTAGCATAACTCCAATAGTAACCAAAGGTGTAAAGAAATAACCTAAAAAATTACTTACATCGCTTGCGTTGCAAAAACTATTGATGTTAGAAAAAATAATGTATAACGACTTCGCAGAACTCATCTCATCTACAAAAAGTGCCGTGACAGCATATAACTATTATAGTTATATCACAATAAGTGTGCTTTTATTTTAAAAAATTAATTGAAATGCCGTCGCTAGAAAAGGCTCTTTATCGACTTCGTCCGTGGCGTTATTTTTATACAAACTTTAACCCTCGCTTGGTTAAATTTCGAAAATTCCTTTCTCAGTGCACCTCTACGTACCAAGGCGAATATGCCCTAAAAACATCAAGTCTCTACGACCAGTGGTTTAGGCTGTGTCTATAATACCGTTGTCTAAGACAACGATATAGACACAGCCAACGACAACGACGTACAACAAATAATACGTAGACAACGATATTTCACTATATATTTATATCGTAAGTATATATTTTTTTATATTTTTACTGACTTATGTCAGTCAGTACAATTAATATAAGTAGATTATTTATAATATGTACATATTTGCATGTTAGTATTATGTTCATTCGATATGTAGCGCCGCCGCCGCGTGGCTTGTGCTAGTGAAATGGTACAGAAACTTGCTCCAACAAGGTTTGCTTCCAACCTTACCGGTTTCAACACATGCATTCATTTTACTTCAATACAACATGCTACCACAGAACACATCATATGTACCACACGCTTCTCTAACAAGATAACTCTAACATTTGTGTACCTGAGACTATCAATTTTATGCGTGGAGGAAGTAAACTGAACCTTCGGAAGTTGCAAAGTCAATTCTATTCCATCACATTTAATACCTTCCGGTTTTCAATCAACATCCTTAACAATTAATAGTTTTTTTTTATTTCAATAAAAAAACAAAGTAGGTAATTGATTTCCTACTATAACAATACGTATCATAGATAAGAAAATTACTAGGGTAGATGTTTGTGATGTAGTCAAGGTGTAACAACTGAACTATAAAAATTGCATCACACCGGAAGATTTTTTATTTGTACTATTAGTATTGTATTATTATTGCTATAAATAGAGTCATACAAAAAACCAGTAGGAAAGTAACCAAACGTAAGTTTTTGCCTGTTCTCGTGGACGTTGAATGGATGAACAGTCACTGCAGAACCTGAGTTCGCCTTCGCCTTAGTCACGATGGTTGGCAGGCGGATTAGAAACAGCTAATCCGGGACGGGGACCGGGTTCCTAGGCCGGTACTACCACGGCCCTAGAGCCACTTAGTTTTTTTTTAAGGTTTGACAGCAGTCACAGCTCAGTTCGTAGTAGCCCTGCCATCTGCGCTGTAGGTGATGGGTTCAATACCCACCGAGAACAAACATTTGTGTGATGAACATAATATATGTTTGTTCTGTGTCTGGGTGTTATATAGTGTCAGTTCAGTATCAGTCATCTGGTTCCCATAGTACAAACTATGCTTAGTTTGGGGCTAGATGATGTTGTGTAAAAATGTCCACAAATGAAAAAAGGAACGTTGAAACAAGGAATTAATTATAGTCAGAAAAGCCGGGGTTAACAACTAGTCCAGCTGAGCGTGTGAATGTGATAAAAGTGCGTCAACACTTAATTCTACACTATCACGTACCTACTCAGAGATATTATTTGATAAAGCCATTTTCCTTTGTTTGTCTATAATAAACAGACAGCACTTACTACAATCAGTATTCATAGAGTTGTTGGGGTCACCAAAGTCCAAGAGAAACTACGTTTAAACAATACCTAATACTACTAGGAAGGTATGTTCTTAAAAGTTTTGACAAATAAATCGAATATGTGCTATTTATAGGTAAAGAAAGCGAGAGTCTCATAATTACCAGCCTATCTGAGCTCATTGCTGTACACACGTTTGGCTTATATTTTGGTAGGGTTTGTTATAGTCACCACGAGGCTTCGTGAACGCAGTTTGTTCTCAAAAGATGCGGCATCACTCAGTGCGTTCTCTGCGACATCCATCCACGAGATGTGGTGGTCTTATTTTAAGCCGAAACTGTATTCTATCCTAGACTTCATACTTATCTCACTACATAAGTTTGTACAAAAGTTTAATGTGCGGATATTCCGATGTTTGTTGTTCAACCGCGACAAAATTCTGTCTATCTCGTGCAAAACAGAGATGTGTGTTTTTCTTGATGTGTACACCGAAAACTTATCTCGTTCTGTCAAATGAAATTACACAAATTTTAGTATTTTTGGGCTGCAGAGCCAAAATGTGCCACGCGACTACGCGACACATCATGACAGAAATTTTGTCTATTCGTTATCTCGTACAAAATAGAGATAAAATTGGTAAGTAAGAATATTATCTTTATGTCTACAGTACTGATGTTAAGTAGTTACCATCACCTATAACAAAGCATTGCCTCGTAGGTCACGCTCGTTAGGAACGTCACCGACGATGCACTACTCAGCAGCGTCCATCAACCTGAGGCATACAGGTGTTAAGCCTCATGTGCCTGTAACTTGATGGTGTTTTCTTTTTTTTATAAAATAATTTATTCAGTAATATCCGCAGGGATTATATTGAATTTATACGGGTAGCCAGTGAGTGAAGCGGATGGAATCTAGTTATCGAATAAACTGGTTGACATTTTATGGTCTTCGACTTGAATCCAACAGTAAAGGGTATCTTGATCCTACGTGACCAGGTACACGTTACGATTTTATGCTGTGATTGTAAAGTAAGTTGACAAATGCGAATTTTATATCAGTTACTAGTTGCCAGCCGCGGCTTCGGTAGCGTGGTTGCGAACTGCTAACATGTAGTTTTTCTACCCTGTTTCTATAATATTTCTTTAGGTTACAAAAGTCTAGGTTACAAGTTTTCTAAATAAATATTTAGTATATCGGAAAGAACTCTACAAAAACAACATTTTTCTCACGTTTAGGTCCGCCAAGTCGAAATAAGAACAAGGCTTACCTAATGACTACTATAATTCAATTAAGTTATTTGAAATCTAAATATTTTGGCAACTTGTTGGTTGTTTACCTTTCGCAAGTTTAATTGTAAGCATTATAATTCACTGTAAAATATCCTGCTATCTCCGGCAGAATAATATCAATTAACATTTCCCACGAAAACAATGTTAAGAATGTAAACTAAATATTGACTGAATCGAGATGATTTTAATGCAAGTCACAGTGAAATCATACAGGGTGGTTTGGTAAGTTCACATTCATTCTGTTTCATTGTTTACAAAAGGATTATTTTAGGAAGAGATCCATTATTTGTGGATATATAGGTATTATAAAAAAATCTGTTGGTGCGAGAAATGTGCAGACAGAGTTGGAGACAGCAAATATCATCGTGACTAGCGACTTCCTGTATATTGGATTGGAACAATGTGCCCCGTCCAAAATTAGCACGACATTCACTTTGATACATTATTTTTGATAACTCAAATGGGACTGGGCGGGTCATGACAGTCAAATGCATCCCGATAAATGGACAAACTTGGTGACGGAGACAAGCAGGATGGCAAGCAGACGGAGAGCACCGACTTCGCTTACCGTCTGCTTACCAAGAAAGTGTTGCAGGGCGATTTTGATGAGAGAATGGTAGGATAAAGTTGTTTTTTCTCAAACCTGTTTTGTCCCACCGCTGGGCAAAGGCCTCCCCCAAAAACTTCCAGTTCTCTTTTTCCCGAGTCTTTCCACCGCTTGCTTAAAAATTTTTAAAAAGGAACAAAAAAGAGATAGCTTTTAGAGGAGTACCTACAAACATACCTATTCCCTAAATGCTGTAGGGCGCTGCAATGTAGTTTATCTTATTTATTCATTCTACCCTGTAAGGATTTTTGTGTAGAACACTTTTAGGACTTATTAGGTAGTATCTGAGGTAGGTTAGATACTAGGTAGGTAGTTAACTACTACCTAGCTAATATCAATACGAATTTCCCGGCATTTTCCGCTATCGACCTCAATGTTTAGAGCCTCATTTCCGCGTTTTAACTTTTTCAGCAACAGTTCGATTAACTTTTTGCCTCTAACTAGTCGATAATGGAATTAGGTATAGAGCTAATTACAAACGAAGGAACTCTTCCATTGTTGCGAAGTAGAACTGAAGAAAAATCTGATTTGAATATGGTTGCTTAGACAAGTAGGGCCTACCTACATTCCCTTTTTAATTACCTGTAGGTACCTAGTTAGAAAGCACTTAATTCTAAGCTTCTTGGAAAATCAACTTACAGCCACAATATGAAAAATCTTAACGGAAAGCACAATTAATCTCACTTTATGTTACTCTGGCATAAATAGCGAGAACGCGCGAATTCGTCCGCGTGAAGTTATTTTCATTCAAATCCCTCTATCAAAGCGATGTGGCGTGGCGGGCGAATGTCCGCCTTCGACGCAGGAGGTTGCGGGTTCGATTCCCGCCTTGGGATAAATGTTTGTACGATCTGCAATAAATATTTCCGGGTGTTCTGGGTGTTTTATATGTAACATAATAAAAAAAATATCTATGTACGTAATGCATTAGTATACCAGTCATCTAGTACTCATAACACAAGCTCTGCTTAGCTTGGGACTAGATGATACTGTGTGGATTGTCCAGCATTATTATTATTAAAGTCAAAAAGCATTTATTCAGTAATATCAGCAGGAATCACCTTGAAACGTCTTATAGCTAGGAGAATCTAAGCGCCAGGTCCTCACGATTAAGCCTAGAAGAACAGGCAAGAAACTTACAGCTTGGTTTCTACCGTTTTTTTGTATGATCCTTTTTCAAATGAATAATAATGCAAATACCTGATTTAGGGTAGAATATCGGGAAGTTCTTTTTTAGTACAACTCTATGCACAAAGACGATAGGTACCTACCTTAGGTACCCTGAAAATTTCAAGTCTCTGCAACCAGTGGGTAAGGCTGTGCCTTTACTATGTCATTCAGAACATCATCTTCTCATGATCTTCCTGCCTTTATCCCACTTTATGTGGGGTTAGCACATCATGTTCCTTTTCTTCCACTCCCCTCTATCAGCAGCCCTCTATATCTGTACTCACTCCTTTCTTATCCATGTCATCTTTCACACAGTTCATCTATTTTTTGTTTGGTCTACCTCTAATCTAAGATTCTTATAATTGGTAAGAATTAATATAGATAGCACACCTTTTTTAAAATCAATATAAAAATTTTATTATACCTACCTACTTACTACTGATAAAAATAAAACAAAACTTGAAACAAAAAATAAATACACACAACCTTTTAATAAAATGTTATATAGGTACCTAGGTAGAGGAGAGAGAGAGGTAGGTACCTGTACCTAAGTACTAGACCTATAGAAGACTGAGTAGGTATGTACTATACCTACTCAGTCATCTTCATCTTTTCTGCGGGTATCAGATAAAAATTAAAATTTGGTGCCAGGAAAGCTCAACAATACAGCAGTGTAGATTATTAAAGATTTATTTTATTACCTATACTAAAAATTAAACCGGACAGTATTTTTATTTTAATATTGAGAAAAAGAATGATACCTATCAGGCTTTATTAAAAATAACAAATGTTGGTTGTTAATACAAATAATTTTGAATATACCATACTACCCAGACCTACCTAGGATAATGATGTACATCTACACAATCTGAAGTTGACCTCTGTGACAGTACCTACTATGCAGATGAAACTTGTTTTTGAAAAAATATAGCAGCTAGACCTAGGTAGGTACCTACCTACCTACAAAATTAAAATCAGGCAGTGTACCTAGCTATCATTTTTATTCATACCAGAGTGAAATCCTAACTAAGTTGTTTATGTAGGTAAGTACCTACCTACTTAGGTAAGTAGGTACCTATAATAAATAAATAATAATAAATAAAATGTTTGAGAAAGTGTAGGTAGTAACCTATTACACAGGTAGGTACTAGGTATAGGGAGACGATGGGATTTTAGATATTAGGTAGGTAGGTAGGTTCATAGTTACGTAGATACGTATTATAATATATCTTCAAATCTACGTCATCGTCAACTAGTTAGATTATAACAATAACAATAGAAACAGTGCTAAATAAGGGCCGATAAATCAGACGTAAGTAAGATAAGTAGGTACTTAATAAGCTGCCGCGACTTACTATTATGTAGGTGCCGAACAAACGAGCCTAGTCTATACGTACAAGTGTACGGTATACACTGTTCTCAATTCTCTGATAATAAGCATGGGTAAACAAAGTGGAAGGAAATACTCACAGTATAAAGCATACTATTCTTGAACAGCTGTTAAATCCTTTTCCCGGATTTATAGAAATATTTTCTCGGTCAGAAACACAACACAGCTCTGCTAATAAGTTTGTCTTATATGCTATTACTCTTTTTAATGAATTCTACACCATTTGAAAGGCTCCACACACAATTTTTTCAACAAGTGTGAACTAGGCGTGAATCGTTATTTAATTTGGCTAGTATAAAACAGCGAACGCACAGTAGTCACAATAATTAAGCGCGACACACGTCTCGCTCGCTGGAGTTCAAAAAACAATTTGAGAATTTTGAGCGAGTGAGGAGAAGCGAATGGAGAAAATGGTATTATTTTGTTTTAGAATGAATGAGTGGCTGAATGAGTGAATAACTAGACTACAGACTGAGTAATTATCATTGTTGCCATAAGTTAAAAATGTTTCAACCCATACACACGATCAAAATTTCATTTTTCTTGGTTTTAATTTCAATTCATTTACTAATTTAAATATAGCATTACAGAACGAATTCCAAGGCACTATCCCACTAAAAATCAAAAGGAAACTAAAACATGAAATAACTTACTCAACTACAAATTAAAGTAGGCGACGACCCGTGCACCCACTGGCTTCACCCACCGGTGGGTGCAGGGGTAATTCCTGTTTACCCGTGTACCCACTGCGATATGGTTGGAATTAATTATCGATGAAGGTCCAACTCGGATAGGTTAGGTTATGTTAGAACATATAAAAATGCGCGAGGCGAGCGAGCAGAGCGAGCGTGCTGCGGCAGCAGCCGCCGAAGCGCCAGAAGAAGAACTGCGTTTCATTACACTTGACTGTACTATTATCATTGTTTCTTTTGGTAACCACATTCCTGTTAAATGTAATCCAGTCTCCTTTAGTTTCGTAGTTAAAACTACGAAACTAAAGGAGACTGGATAAACAAATTGACTTATCGTATTATTATTTTATTTTTTTCATCGATAATTAATTCCAACCATATCGCAGTGGGTACACGGGTAAACAGGAATTACCCCTACACCCACCGGTGGGTGAAGCCAGTGGGTGCACGGGTCGTCGCCCATTAAAGTGACATATGAATATAAAAACATTTTATTGGTTAAATAGTGGTTAACTATTTAAAAACAACAATAGCCATTTTCATGATTTCTTAATGTTCTATAATTTTTAATATAATTATCGAAAATTGCTATCAAATATACATAAAATATATTTTGGCGTAATGGCTTTTCCGAAAAAGAAGTATATTTAGGGACTTTTTCTTGAACTAGTACAGCATGAAGAGTGTTAGATATGGATGTGAAAGGTTATAAAAGCAGAAGAAGACCAAAGAAAAGATGGATGGATTGCGTGAAAGATGATATGAGTAAGAAAGGAGTGAACACTGAGATGACGGCTGATAGAAGAGAGTGGAAGGAAGAAACCTGTTGTGCCGACCCCACTTAGTGTGGGATAAGGGCAAGAAGATGATGAGTACAGCATGAACTACGAACAGTAGAAATATTCTATATCTCGTGAGCAGAAACTTTCACTGGTATAAATCTAAAAGTGAGCAACTGACTAAACACATCGGAATCGAAAGCCATAAAAACTGTTCGTCTAACGGTCGCGTTTGAAGCTTTAAGCATTTGACACTTGCTTGACAGAAACGACTAGACTAATATTTAACAGTGGCAACTTCAGTTTTCTTACGCCCGTCCATTTTCATTTCGCTAAACTCAAAAAAACGACGACGAAAAAGTAAAAGATATTTTTTGTCGGAATTGTCGGCTATTTTTCTTACTTCTTGACGCTAAATAATGAAAGTGTTCTGTAGTTTATATGCATGAGTTTTAATGTTATCAGTAGAGTGTAACCAGGAAAAGATAAACGGTAAGATCAATTTCGTTGATTTGTTTGTAAAGCGAGAAAGTGACCGTTGTCGGAACATTAAAGTAGTTCGTTGCAGATGCGATCCAGTTTCGTATCTTGTTCGGTAACTATCTATCTATTGGGCACGGCTATAAATGACCCGTTCAGTAATTAATTTGTGTAGTGATATTTTCAAGTAGCCATTTGTCTCGAGCTCAGCTGTTGTGACTGAATCACCCTCAGTTTCATGTCTAACGATTTTTTGATGCAATTTTTTGTGTTCAATTCCCTGCAGTTCTAAAAATACATACTTACGCGTAAAGATTGTTGATATGTCACTTATTGAGCATTGATCTGCTGCAATCTTCATCAAACATCAACATAGTTATAAATACTTAGCTTAGTTGACTATCTTGGCACCTTTACCTTCTTTATTGCTATAGGAAGTTTAAAAGCAACAAAAAAGCACACCTTAATGTGGTGACTGTAGTACTACATTGACCTTTTTGGAGAAACTGCATCGGTCAAAAAAGGCCAGACATAATGATAGTTAAATTTATCTACATTTATGTTCAGGGCTAACTGGAACCCATATAAAGAAATCATGTGTTGTGTTGTGCTTAGTCTCTCATTTAACTTTGTAATTTGAAAAGAATTAGAATCAGCATTTGGAATTAGATCTCAGCAAGGACCAAATCAGTAGATCAAAATATTATAAACTAGCACTGATAAATCTTACAATCATTCAAGACAATAGGCACAGCTGTTATAATGCTAATGGAAACAAAAACCTAATGTAATGGATTCATATGAAGATTTACAAACAATGAATAGGTAATCTAGGTCACGAGGCAGACATTCACTATTATGAAAATCTTTTAAATTCAAATGAAGCATGAAGTAATTTAGGTAACTTTCTTTTGATGTTTCTATAGTTTGAGCAGTTACAGTTTTTTTGATACTGAAAGTTTATAGAAATCTTTTTCCTGCTAAATCTATTCAGTTGGGCACAGGTGTTGAATGTATGCCTAACTGAATAGATAAAATAACCTTCTGGTTTAAGATAAAAAACTTACTTAGTACCTACTTACTATAAGACAAAGACACTTGTAAAACAATGCTTAGTTGGTTGTGGTTACTACCTAGGTCATCATAGGTACATCAGGTGGGCCATCTGCATGTTCCATCAGCAGGTTGTATAAAAAAAGTAAAGTAAAGCTGATAATAGAGTTAAGCTGGTGTCAAGTTATGCTGGCAAATGTAGTGTCACACCACACACAATTTATCCAACCATTTAGAAAACCTAACAGGTAAATTGCACGGATGGTTTGTTAGGGATGAAGTTATTGAATCATGTACCTGAAAGTATGCTCACTATATAACTATTTACTATTAACTATTGCTCTTTCTATGGTGCGCCAGTGTGTGATGTGTGATACTGAACTCATAATTTTGTTTACCTATCCAGGTATGTATTATTTATATGTATGAGTACTCTCATAAAACATGTTTAGTCACAGCTAAGAGAATACAATGTGTTTATTAGACACTCAAACAATTTCAAAGTTAAGGTCAAAAAGTTGTCAATGAAATCATGAACATAAATATTGCAAACCCTTCCAAACTAAGCAAAACTTTAAAAGTAATATGTAAACTAGATAAGTTTTTTTTTTTTTTCTTAGTTTTATCTGCGATCAGTTAGGAAACTATGAGCAAATGTTTTGTAAGTTTTTATGTCGGGTAGAGTCCACTCCTGCATTATCTGCTCAGTAGCCACTCTTCTTCATGACTGGTCATTCAGTAGCATGACATCTTTTCTTTTAAGTCTCCTTTTGTATGTGGGCTTAGTGAGTCGCTGTGCTAGTTCGTTGGGGTGGTTTTTTAGTTTGTCTTGGTAGACCTGAGCAGTAGTTTTGATCTCTTCTGATACTGTTTTGACTTTTAGGATATCATGTAGCTCTGCATTTCTTATAAACCATGGTGCATTAGATGCTTTTTAGAACACCATTTTGGAAGCGTTGTATGTAATTTAAATTTGAGGCGCAAGCAGTACCCTATAATTGGATGCCATAGGTCCAAATTGGCTTCAGTACAGTTTTGTAGATGAGTAGCTTGTTATCTACCGACAGCTTTGAGTTTCGCCCAAGCAGCCAGTAAAGTCCTCTATATTTTAGACCAAGTTGATCCCGTTTCATTTGAAGGTGCTTCTTCCACGTCAAACTAGATAAGTAACTAAGTAATATAATACTTAAATACTTTTTATTGTAAAACATACATATCTAATAATAATAATACAATATATCACTCAGACACAACAAACATCGGTGTACTTATAAGTTGGTTTTCAGTCAGGATCAAACCCAAGAGCTGAAGAAACTAAAATATAATAAAAATAACAGAACTTTGCTTAGATTTTCCATTGGGGTAGGTATGTTATCAAATGGATAATTTAAATATGCCCAAAATATTTTGCCCTCAGGTAATAATCGTAACAGATAAGTTGAAACTATGGAGGATGAGAATGAGTACAAAAAGCTGCCGACAGAAGATAAATGTGTACACAAGCTGTGGAAGGCCCGGGTGGCCGGCTACGAGGAGGCTATTAAACTCTTCAACCAGATTGATGATGAGAAGTCGCCAGAGTGGAACAAGTACTTGGGACTGATAAAGAAGTTTGTCTCTGACAGCAATGCTGTGGCTCAGGAGAAAGGTTTGTAATGTTTTATTTTTTCACAAACCCAAAAGACCAATTTTCGTACCAATATTCGTGTTAGATACACGTACACTGCGCGGTAACCAGGCATTTACTTCGCAGTCTTACTATCAATGCCGCGCAATGTAATTCAAGTGTGAACACGATACGCTTACTCCGCAAAAGTCAAATTTTTCGCATTAGAACCTCCGAAGACGAAACGTCACCAACACGATGTACCGCAGCCATTGTAAAGGTCATGGAGATGGCACAAGATTGTTTCATTAAACTAGGTTATTGACCTGATTGCTTAAGATGATTCTGGTCTGAATTTTTAAATAAAGGACTCGTCCGGAGATGTACTGCCACCGTACCTACCTGTTT
The DNA here is from genome assembly GCA_947095575.1 of Electrophaes corylata. Taxonomy (NCBI): domain Eukaryota; kingdom Metazoa; phylum Arthropoda; class Insecta; order Lepidoptera; family Geometridae; genus Electrophaes; species Electrophaes corylata. The sequence goes on along the minus strand of OX352719.1, from coordinate 6,564,995 downwards.
CTACCGTCAAGTAATAATAATAATAACGTTGAACAATCCACACAGCATCATCTAGCCCCAAGCTAAGCAGAGCTTGTGTTATGGGTACTAGATGACTAATATACCTAATACAATATATTACATACATACATATTTTTTATTTTGCATAGAAAACACCCAGAACACCCGGAATAAATATTTGCAGATCGTATAAACATTTATCCCAAGGCGGAAATCGAACCCGCAACCTCTGCATCGCAGGCGGACATTCACCCGCCGCGCCACTTCGGTAGTAGCTTGCTATTTGCCGGTTTGAAGGGTGTGGGCTCCTGTCGGTGAAATTACAAGCACACGAGGATATCACGAAATAATAAGCAGTTCAATCATGCATTTGGACCAATTTAGCTAAGTTAGTCTCTCCTTAGTCATCAATTTGTAGGTAAATGTAATGACAAAAATTCTCAGTTTTTACGACTCGTACATTGATAGCAACTTTCAAAATATCCTTATTGATAATTTTAGGTAAAAGATCCTACTCATTTGGAGCATGTAATCTAGAAAACAGGTTCTATCGCCTGTGTTGCGCAGTTTTTACTAATACGTAGGTAGGTAGGTACATGCCTAAACGATTTTTGGGTTGCTGTGTAGGTACATAAATAAATATTTTCTGGACTTTCACTTAACTACCACCCTCCAGACTATGGGAACCAGAAAACTACTGTAATACTTTTATATATTTTTTATATAAGTACCTGTCACAATTCCTTCCAGAATTAAAGCTCGCATTGGCCTCGTCATTGACTGAATCTTAACCTTTGTTGACCTTTTATCGTTTAAAAAGTTATTTTAGGTATTTTTTTTTGGTCTTACCTACAAGAAAACATGTCATGGCCAAACAGCGTCGCGCTGTGGTCAGGTTTTGGTGGGTGAGGGTTGGGTACCGGTAAAATTAACAGGCATCTGCCTCAAGATGATGATGCAGATCAGTGAACTGGTAAACAGACACCATCGACAACCAGCGTTCTATGTGATTGCGTCCAATGAAAGTTATTGCATCCAGATGTACAAAAATAAACTGAAACATTTCTTTGTTGGTTGTGTGTACTATGTTGTGTGTCGGTAGAGATGATCGTGTAGACAGATGTTCTTTTGTTACATCGTTCATTGGTTATTGGTTTCACTCAATTCTTTTTTGGTGAGTAACTAAACTGAATTGTGTGATCTAAAAATGTACTAGCATAAAATGGATGGAATTAATGAAAAATTAATGAATGAATGGATTCCGCCCGAAACATTTTTTTCGAGTAGGTACCAAAGCGAACACTATTTTTACTATAAATATAACTACATATATTTACAGTCAAGGAAGTTTGATAGTAAAGTGTATCTGTCAACAAACAGCGTAGACATGATCACATAAAACTATCGTTATGAAAGGAACATAAATATTTAGTACTCTTGAGGTTAGGTACTAGGTACTTTTAGCTTACCGTAGAAAACCTTTTAGGTAACCTATCAACCTTTTTTATTCTCCCATATTTGTTATTTTTCTTTGGCGTAAGGCACTATTCAGCTTTTGGCAGTTTTTTTTCGGTAGCCGGGTTAGCCACAACATGGGTTTTATAATGCCCTCGGGTTGTAGGCTCTGTAAGGAACTAAATAGGTATACGTGAAAATGTAATTTAATTATTATCCAAGCTTGTCCCGGTATTATTTGCAATATCAATGATGCATAAAACAGGAAGCGCAACCGGCCATTGAAAATGAAACATAACGCCTTATTTGAGCTATAAATAAACACGTTTACTGTCTTTAATCGTGCACAATGAAGTACGCACTTGAGTGTAAGTGAGAGTTTTAACCTTACTGACCAACAACTCGTTACTACACGTATAAAACTTACTTATAATTCTGAAAATAATGCATATTGCAATAAAACCACCCATGTTCTACCTATATAGATAGATAGGATAGTTTATTGGGCACCATAACATAAAGATAACTAATATTGACAAATATTCACACAGCGCCCTCTAGCCCCAAACTTAGCAAAGCTTGTACTATGGGGACCAGTATATAATACTGATATACACAATATAATACTTATATACATATAACATCTGTGTTCATCACACAAATGTTTGTTCTCAGTGGGGATCGTACCCACTACCTACAGCGCAGAAGGCAGGTCTACTACGAAGATAAATAAGTACTAAAGAAAAATACAACTTAAATATTTTCTATTGGTGGACTAGACTAGCGTAATTTACATGGGTAATGAATAGGTATTTTCATACCTACAAAGTATCTACCACTGCATCGATCAATACAGTAGGTACCAACTGTGTTTACGCAACGAACACTAATAGGTACGGCCACAGATGTTCAACAGTGTTCATACCAATGAACTGTTAAGAGTCACACTCAATACCTCGTGAAAGTTCAAAGTTAAGGTCATTAATTTGAAATCCAATTGTCCAAGATCGCTACACCAGGCATGGCTTCACGCACGTTTTTACACATGCTTACAAATGTATATATAAACCTCACGTGCAAATAGGCCAGTCAAAACAGGATTAGTCAAAGAGCTAATTACAGAATCAGACATGAATGTGACTTAGGATTGATATTTACCGAACGGTCTAATGAACCCACGCGTTTTCACTTTCATTTGTAGGTTCATTGGCCATATCTAAGTAAAGAAACCAAAGTCTTGACTCACAGTACGCATAGCCTAAACCACTGAACCAAAACTCCAAAAGTTTTAGAACTTGAAGGGTGTTTAGCAGCGCATAGGAACACGCAATTACGTATAGCGGAATTTGCTTTATAACTCGCATCGGAAGACGTTCAAAATTGAGGCCAAAGTTTTCTAGCGATTATCCGTAAGTCTTTATAATGGCCGAACAAGCCGCGAATAAGCGCTTTTTGAACTCTTGCAAAAAATACGATTAAACCAAAAAGTACATAAAATCAAATGAACAGTGTAATATTTGCTTTTAATTTATAATAGCATTAAAATAAAAAGAAACGAAAGGGCTTTACGACTAAATACACAGGTACAGTAGATATCCCCTCAGATCTCTTAAGTTTCAAGTACCAGAATACTTTATGGTTTACTCACGATGTTTTCCTTCACCGTTTGAGAGCATTGGCATTGCGCACATAAATTTTTCAGTAAAAAATCCATTGGTGCACGGCCGGATTTGAACCCCCGCTCCTAGGATCAGTAGCCGGGGTCACTCCCACTAGACCACCGGTGCTTTATAACGGTATTACAAATAAATTACCCAGCTACTAATTATTTGTGTTTATTGTTTATTATAAGTATGAATTGTTATCTAATGGATATAGAAAGCGGAGGTGAGTAAAGTACTAAATTCAATCATGAATCGACTTCATTATCTCGGCTATTATTCAAGAGAGAGGCGAGAGGCTGCATTTGATAGCATGCTATTATGGTGCTACTTATAGCGATACAAATGTCGAATGCTCGAGTTTGCGCGTGTGTGTATAACTACCAGTATGTGTGGACAACTACGTGTTCTCAAATGGTGGTAGAAAACAGCATCGTTAAGAATTAGGGGCTTAGTAGAAAAATAGAAATAAAAAAATATTTATTCACACAACACAAAACCAATACAAAAACACAAAGTAGATATGCCAAGGAGCGCAATGGCTCATATTATTAAAGATCTTTGTGAAGCACTACCACCGTATATATTTCTACCGCCAAGCAGTGATGCTCGTATATTACTGTGTTCCGGTTTGAAGGGTGTGGGTGTCGGTGAAATTACAGGCACATGAGGCTTAACACCTGTATTGGTACAGTACACAAGTAGGTGAACTTAGTGTTGTGCATCGTAGGGTACGTTCCTAACGTGACCTACAAGCCAATGCTCTGTTGTAGGTGATGGTTACCATTTGAGTCAGTGTGGTGAGTCATTACGTGTTCCACCAGAAGTAGCATAAAAAAAATTAAGAAATCGGCGTGACTAAGAAAACAAGAAAAACATGTAAGACATCTTCGATCTTCAAAGATTAAAAAGAATTCTAGGTACTTTAAAAAAAAAATAAGTTTGTAGGTCGAAAATTCCCTAAAATTCAGACAAAAAATCATAACACGATAATCGCGGAACACACATGGGGGCAACTCTGGTACCCCAAGGAATGCTCTATCTTTGGACTTCCGCTTAACACTATTTTTTTGAACATCCTGTATAAACAATCACAAAATAAAAATTAGATTCACGTTGATTCGATAATAGTCGACAGATTAGTGATTAGTGACGACCGATGTGGCGCGGCGGGCGAATGTCTGCCTGCGATGCAAGAGGTTGCGGGTTCGATTCCCGCCTTGGAATAAAATGTTTGTACGATCTGCAAATATTTATTCCTGGTGTTCTGGGTATTTTCTATGCATAATAAAAAATATCGATGTATGTAATGTATTGTATTATGTATATATCTGTTATCTAGTACTCATAACACAAGCACTGCTAGCTTGGGGCTAGATGATGCTGTGTGGATTGTCCAGTATTATTATTGTATATTTGTGTGACGGATTCAGAATGCATTCATGCTTGTATTTCTAGGTTTGGAAGCGGCTCTAGTGTTTGTCGAGAACTGCCATGCTGCCGGTAAGACAACCGGCGAGGTGATGTCGGGGATAGTCGCTAAATGTATCGCCGCGCCCAAGACTAAGACCAAGGATCTTGCATTACAAGTAAGAACTTCTGCTTATCGGCCTATAGGGACTACATCAGAAAGCTTCCCGAGATCCGACTATTAGGTTACAAATACTGAAGCATTTACTTTGTAAAAAATAAACGTACGAAAATATTATTATCTCTTTAGTTTTCTAGGTGGAAAATAGCTCAAAAGGTACCACTAAGCCTCGTATTAAAAAAATACCGACACTGAAGAGTTAAGACAGTTTATCATGGGGATAATATTAACATTTTCAAAAACCTTTTCATAACGGAAGAAATCCTTTTATCACTCGCGTTTTGGTCCACGCCGCCGTTTGGAACCACGTTGGAGCGCTTTGTAATTACAACTTTAATCTGATGATGTTAAGGCAGAAATTACAAATACAGCTCGCTTCACGACTGTAGACTTAGAGCTTAGAAATAAGAGTAAGTAGCTTCACGCTAAACCGAGCTGTACCCGCGCTGTCCGTTGAATTTGAACTTAATTTGTACGACGGTAAAGCTTCAGAAATCAAACCCAGGCACAGACACTGACGATGTATTCATATTCAATTTTCCCAGCCTATTGTAGCATGAATCGACCTACTTTTATTTTATCCAGATTTGATCTGACCATGGTCATTGATTGGGATGTTTATATTACTAGACTATCTGTGGTTGGTCCAGCTTTCCAGTAATGTTTTAAGATTTGATTCCGTGTGAAAGTTTATCAGAAATGTTTTGCGTTATCTACAAGTTAGTTTATGAGTCATAGGTGTATTAAAACACGCTATTCACTCTTTGTGTATAGGAAAGCGAGGTAAAACAAAACTGCCTACCGTGAGTCATGATTACCAAGAATTTACTATTAACAAAAATGTATTTTCTATGTACTGGCTAACTTGATTGTTTTTTTTATCTCTGCTAAGTCTACCAAGAAAAACAGATTAGATATTTGAACCCTTGAATGTTGTTAGATGCTTACAGACATGTTCATATTGGTCGCAACGAGCGCAACTAACTAAAATAGCTAATAAGACAAGTCTGTTGTTATTTATTTTTGTTGACAAGAAATTGAAAGTACAATTTTATGATTATTTAGCTGACTGATTGACAGATAGATAACACACAGCCTACCTCAAATATTTATATATTTTATTATTATTTTATATTTTATAAAATGTGTAGATATAAGGTAGATAGGTTAAATATTAGATGTAAAATATTTTATTTATTGTTTCCAGGTGACGCTAATGTACGTAGAAATAGAGAAGCATGAAATTGTCTCCGAAGAGCTGATCAAAGGTATGGAACAGAAGAACCCTAAGGTTGTCGCGGCGTGCGTAGCGGCACTCCACCAAGCTCTGAAGCAGTTCGGCAACAAAGTGATCGCCATCAAGCCTATGGTGAAGAAGATATCTGTTCTACTTGCTGATAGGGATAAGACTGTTCGAGATGAGATGAAAGCATTGGTTGTTGAGATGCACAGGTTTGTTTTGAAAATTCTATATTTAATTTCTAGTGAAAGCGCTTGTTTGTATACAAACTTCAACCTCCGCTGTACTCATTTAGGGGTGAAAATTAGGGAATTCTTTTCTAAGCACAGTTCTATGTGCCAAGACGAATAAACCCTGAAAATATCAAGTCTACTACCATACAAACATAGCCATTGGGCCTTATGTTTGATACTGATAGATAGAATTTATCCGTTTGTTTCATAACAGTCTCTGAAGTCTCCTTTTTACTAAAATAATCTCTAAGTGTGTTACATATTATGACATGAAATTGATTTAATATCAACAATATAGATATAGAAACAATATGATTTTATAGACCCGTTATAATGTCGTTTTTAATAAGTTTTTATTAAACATATCGTATATCTACTATACCAATTATAAAAATACTTGTCTTCATTGACTGACAGACATATGGACAACACGCAGCCTTACCCACTGGTCGTAGAGATTTATTACCACAGGATATATTTGCCTTGAAGTATAATATAAATATTTTACTGACCTCTCAGCTTAGTTAGTAGTAGCTTCACTTTCTGTGCTTTAGGTTGTGGGTTCAATCCTCACCAAAGACAAATACTTGTGTGATGAACACCGATTTTTTTTCTTTGTCTGGGTGTTATATTGTATTCTAATTATATATTTACAAAAAAAAATAGTATTCTTTCATAGTACACGCTATACTTAGTTTGGGGATGATGTTGTGTAAAAAATTTCCACAAATATTTACATATTTAAATATGGTTGCAGATGGATCGGCGTGGCAATAGAACCACATATAGCGTCGCTGCAAGCTGTGGTCCAGCAGGAGTTGAGAGAAGCGTTCGGTAGCAGCGGCGCGGCGATACCGACACGATATCTACGCTCGCAGCAACATAAGATCAGAGATGCGCCGGCGGCTTCGGCTGTTGATGGTAACTAAGCTCTATTAGCTCATAAACAAACTAACTCCTGATAAAATAAAAAAAATAGGCACTAATTCTGTCCAGAATACAAATACAAATACAAATACGTTTATTGTCATAAAAAAAAACGATGCATACATAATATATGGGTACAAAAATATCACTAGATAAAAACATGTGTAACATATGTATGTATGTACATAGTTAAAAATTAAAAGCATATGTCCAATCAACTCGTAAGGATCATTTTGAACCGTCTTTAAGTTCGCTGAATCTAGGTGTCAGTTCATACGACCTACTGGGTACGCAGGGCTGTACTGATACGCAACAAATGTCAAACTTATTCGGCCCACTGCTTCGATAAATTATTAAGTAATTCTTCGATCAATAATCATTGATCGAAGGCCCCCTGTAGGTGTATTCTAAGTTTTTTTCGTTTTTCGGATACCGGATTTCGGTTTGCGAGCTCGAATTCTTTGTATGGAGATACGCTAGTGCCCCCATATGCCGCTAGGGGCGCTTATCGTATCCATACAGAAAGTTCGAGCTTGCAAATCCGGTATCCGAAAAACGATAAAAACTCAGAATACGCCCTCGAACTAGTTATTTATTTTTGATTTGCTACACAGGCGCAGTAGATGAAGAAGACGACGATGCAGGAGGCGGAGATTCCGCCGACATGGATCCTTTCGATCTCCTGGATCCCGTGGAGATTATCTCGAAGCTACCGAAAGACTTCTACGACAAGCTCGAGGCTAAGAAATGGCAGGACAGAAAAGAGGCACTCGATGCTTTGGAAAATCTGCTCAAAAACGCGCCTAAACTTGAGCCTGGTGATTATGCGGACTTGGTTCGAGCTCTGAAGAAGGTAATTTTTAATTTGACACCAACTAGTCTTATGATGGTGGTGCCAACCTCTGACTTGAACCCTTTGTACCCCAATAAGGATTGAATTTCGGGAATTCGTTAGTACACCGTACCAACACAAACCTACTCTGAAAATTTCAAAGATCTACGACCCACCGTTTAGGCTGTCCAATGTCTGTATGTCAGGACAACGATTCTTAGAATTGGTATTGATTTCAGTACTGACAGTTTGATTTCTATATCTCCATTTCCAGATCATAACAAAAGACTCAAACGTGATAATAGTAGCCCTCGCGACTCGCCTTCTAGGCATGATAGCGAGTGGTCTGCGCAACAAATTCTCACCGTACGCGACGGCGTGTGTCCAAGCTATACTAGAGAAGTTCAAGGAAAAGAAAAGCAATGTGGTGGCTGCTTTGAGAGAGACCATCGACGCTATTTACCCCAGTGTGAGTACCTTTTATAGTAAACTAGCGGCTCGTCCCGGCTTCGCACTTGTTTTAGTAAGGATCGTAAATTTTTTTGAATATACAATATTTACTGTCACCCGGGGATAGTGTAGCTTCCCAACAGTGAAATAATTTTTCAAATCGGCTCAGTAATTTGGAGCCTATTCAATGCAAACAAACATACAAACAATCAAATCTGTCCTCTTTATGATTTTATATAAACAAAATGATTTAATATAGCCGTTTTAAAGTGTCAGGGATTATAAGACCATTATACTATAACTCTCACATAGCGACTCAGGGTAGTGCTGTGGAGGCTATCTAACATAACTTCTAAAATTTTTCCACAGACAAATCTTGAGGCCATAAGCGAAGACATGCTTGCCGCGTTTGACAATAAAAACCCGTCGATCAAAGCAGAAAGTTCACTCTTCCTCGCTCGGGCACTTTGCATCACACAGCCGGCGGCATTCAACAAGAAACTCATCAAGGCTTATGTTGGAGGGCTACTGAAGCTAATGGAAAGTGCAGGTACATATACATAGTAGTACCTTGTAGGTCACGCACGTGATGTACGTGCTTTACGATTCACTACCCTGCGTTTACCAACCTGAGTCATACTGGTGTTAAGCTTTAGTGCCTGTAATTTCACCGGCGCTCACACCCTTCAAACCGGAACACAGCAATGCGAGTATCGATGCTTGGCGGTAGAAATAGGTATGATGGAAGTACTTCCCCGAACGAGCCCTTTCACAAAAGCTACTACTAAATGGATTGGTGCCCATAGTAATACCATATTGCATAAAATGTGAAAAAGACAAAAAAAATAAACAATAACCTTATCTGGTTTATAGATCCAACAGTAAGAGACGCAGCAGCCGAGGCTTTAGGTACTGCTACTAAACTGGTTGGCGAGAAGAACATTGCGCCTCATATTGGTAAATTGGAACCGCTCAAAGAACAGAAAATCAAAGAATTTGCTGATAAGGTGAGTTTGTCATTCTCCATTACCAAAATATGTACTAAAGCATGTGCGCTTGAAAAGGGAAAAGTCGCAAAGTTAGCTCGTTTACGAATGGTATAAAGTATAGAAATAACTGAAAATAATTTCTTGTAGGCGGAAATACAGCAACTGAAAAAAACATTTTCTTTGAAGATTCATTTGAAAAGGGTTAGTTTTATTGTTTTTTTGTAGTTACCCTTAGTTCTTGAAAATTAGTAAAGTTTCATTAGTATATTGCGTGTATTGAGAATAGTTATATAGTAGAGAGAGAGAGAGAGAGAGAGAGAGAGAGAGAGAGAGAGAGAGAGAGAGAGAGAGAGAGCGCCTAGATGCATTTTATAATTTGTGACGTTAGTAAAAAAGACCTAAACAGGATAGTATTGCCAAAAAAATTACGTCGTGTCTATTAAAAGAACTTGGTAAAAGAATTTCTTATACTTCGTACGTTAGCCTGGAAGATAATGCTGCATCCGCTTATTGTACTTTATTAGTTTACGCCTAGATGTATGATGTATCCTTGTGTATGTTATCTATTTCTCCATATATATACCTTAAAACTGTGTGTGAACAATATCTTACAGTAGGTAATTTGGTTAACAGTTTGGGTACATTACGGGTGTACAATATTATCTATTAAATAATTAATCATGGAGTAAAACAAATGCATTAACGGCCCGGTTGAAGGCGAAATACCTATTTCAAAGCCCCCCGCTTCAGTCATACTATACATACATATGCATTGCACTGCGTAGTTAGAGTTCAATAAGCGCTTAAAATTTGCCATCTAGCGAGTATCACTCGAACTACATGTTCAACTCACTGTCTCACTCTCACTGCATTTGGTCGTCTAGGGTCATTGCGCTAGTTGTCGGCCTATTAGCGGAGTGTCCAACTAAGCCAATTTATTAGCATGCAATATTTACTAGATATCTACTGAAAGTGTTTTACATGGTTCCACACATAATCAAGATATATTCAAAATAAAAAAAAACCCAAACATTAATATTTGAAATTCAAAATGATAGTGCAACTGATGGTGCATGTCATACCTACCTAAGTAAGTAAGTAGGTAGGTAAAGAAAGAAAAGCTGATTACGAATATCTGGCCAGATTTGAAATTCAAAATAGCGGGTGCAAATGATGGTACAAAAAATTGACATGGGTATCATTTTAGACTAATTAGGGGGTGCTGATTACGAATATCTGGTCAGATTTGAAATTCAAAATGGCGGGTGCAAATGATGGTACAAAAAATTGACATGGGTATCTTTTTCGACTAATTTGGGGGTGCTGATTACGAATATCTGGTCAGATTTGAAATTCAAAATGGCGGGTGCAAATGATGGTACAAAAAATTGACACGGGTATCTTTTTCGACTAATTTGGGGGTGCTGATTACGAATATCTGGTTAGCTTTGAAATTCAAAATGGCGGGTGCAAATGACGGTACAAAAAATTGACATGGGTATCTTTTTCGACTAATTTGGGGGTGCTGATTACGAATATTTGGTCAGATTTGAAATTCAAAATGGCGGGAGCAATGATGGTACAAAAAATTGACATGGGTATCTTTTTCGACTAATTTGGGGTTGCTGATTACGAATATTTGGTCAGATTTGAAATTCAAAATGGCGGGTGCAAATGATGGTACAAAAAATTGACATGGGTATCTTTTTCGACTAATTTGGGGGTGCTGATTACGAATATCTGGTCAGCTTTGAAATTCAAAATGGCGGGTGCAAATGATGGTACAAAAAATTGACATGGGTATCTTTTTCGACTAATTTGGGGGTGCTGATTACGAATATTTGGTCAGATTTGAAATTCAAAATGGCGGGAGCAATCATAGTACAAAAAATTGACGTGGGTATCTTTTTCGACTAATTTGGGGTTGCTGATTACGAATATCTGGTCAGATTTGAAATTCAAAATGGCGGGTGCAAATGATGGTACAAAAAATTGACATGGGTATCTTTTTCGACTAATTTGGGGGTGCTGATTACGAATATCTGGTCAGCTTTGAAATTCAAAATGGCGGGTGCAAATGATGGTACAAAAAATTTACATGGGTATCTTTTTCGACTAATTTGGGGGTGCTGATTACGAATATTGGGTCAGATTTGAAATTCAAAATGGCGGGAGCAATGATGGTACAAAAAATTGACATGGGTATCTTTTTCGATTAATTTGGGGGTGCTGATTACGAATATCTGGTCAGCTTTGAAATTCAAAATGGCGGTTGCAAATGATGGTACAAAAAATTGACATGGGGAATCTTTTTCGACTAATTTGGGGGTGCTGATTACGAATATCTGACCAGATTTGAAATTCAAAATGGCGGGAGCAATCATAGTACAAAAAATTGACGTGGGTATCTTTTTCGACTAATTTGGGGTTGCTGATTACAAATATCTGGTCAGATTTGAAATTCAAAATGGCGGGTGCAAATGATGGTACAAAAAATTGACATGGGTATCTTTTTCGACTAGTTTGGGGATACTGATTACGAATATTTGGTCAGATTTGAAATTCAAAATGGCGGGAGCAATGATGGTACAAAAAATTGACATGGGTATCTTTTTCGACTAGTTTGGGGATGCTGATTACGAATATTTGGTCAGATTTGAAATTCAAAATGGCGGGAGCAATGATGGTACAAAAAATTGACATGGGTATCTTTTTCGACTAATTTGGGGGTGCTGATTACGAATATTTGGTTAGATTTGAAATTCAAAATGGCGGGAGCAATGATGGTACAAAAAATTGACATGGGTATCTTTTTCGACTAATTTGGGGGTGCTGATTACGAATATTTGGTCAGATTTGAAATTCAAAATGGTGGGAGCAATGATGGTACAAAAAATTGACATGGGTATCTTTTTCGACTAATTTGGGGGTGCTGATTACGAATATTTGGTCAGATTTGAAATTCAAAATGGCGGGAGCAATGATGGTACAAAAAATTGACATGGGTATCTTTTTCGACTAATTTGGGGGTGCTGATTACGAACATCTGGTCAGATTGGAAATTCAAAATGGCGGGAGCAAATGATGGTACAAAAAATTGACATGGGTATCTTTTTCGACTAATTTGGGGGTGCTGATTACGAATATCTGATCAGATTTGAAATTCAAAATGGCGGTTGCAAATGATGGTACAAAAAATTGACATGGGTATCTTTTTCGACTAATTTGGGGGTGCTGATTACGAATATTTGGTCAGATTTAAAATTCAAAATGGCGGGTGCAAATGATGGTTTAAAAAATTTACATGGGTATCTTTTTCGACTAATTTGGGGATGCTGGTTACGAATATCTGGTCAGATTTGAAATTCAAAATGACGTTGCAACTGAGTGTGCAAAAAATTAACATAGGGGTCTTTTTTTGGGGAATTTCAAATCTGATCAGATATTCGTAATCAGCACCCCCAAATTAGTCGAAAAAGATACCCATGTCAATTTTTTTTACTATCATTTGCACCCGCCATTTTGAATTTCAAATCTGGTCAGATATTCGTAATCAGCACCCACAAATTAGTCAAAAAAGATACCCATGTCAATTTTTTGTACCATCATTTGCACCCGCCATTTCGAATTTCAAATCTGACTAGATATTCGTAATCAGCACCCCCAAATTAGTCGAAAAAGATACCCATGTCAATTTTTTGTACCATCATTTGCACCCGCCATTTTGAATTTCAAATCTGACCAGATATTCGTAATCAGCACCCCCAAATTAGTCGAAAAAGATACCCATGTCAATTTTTTGTACCATCATTGCTCCCGCCATTTTGAATTTCAAATCTGACCAAATATTCGTAATCAGCACCCTCAAATTAGTCGAAAAAGATACCCATGTCAATTTTTTGTACCATCATTTGCACCCGCCATTTTGAATTTCAAATCTGACCAGATATTCGTAATCAGCACCCCCAAATTAGTCGAAAAAGATACCCATGTCAATTTTTTGTACCATCATTTGCACCCGCCATTTTGAATTTCAAATCTGACCAGATATTCGTAATCAGCACCCCCAAATTAGTCGAAAAAGATACCCATGTCAATTTTTTGTACCATCATTGCTCCCGCCATTTTGAATTTCAAATCTGACCAAATATTCGTAATCAGCACCCCCAAATTAGTCGAAAAAGATACCCATGTCAAGTTTTTGTACCATCATTGCTCCCGCCATTTTGAATTTCAAATCTGACCAAATATTCGTAATTAGCACCCCCAAATTAGTCGAAAAAGATACCCATGTCAATTTTTTGTACCATCATTTGCACCCGCCATTTTGAATTTTAAATCTGACCAGATATTCGTAATCAGCGTTTCTTTCTTTACCTACCTATTTACTTACTGTAGGTAGGTATGACAAAATAAATTCTATTCTATTCTTCTATTCTAATTTAGTTAGTATTTCTATGAATCTTGTCTGCATCCCTTCTAACCTATGTCGCAGTAGATCTAAATAAGTATAGTACCTACCTACCTACTTCATAGTAGTGCTAGTCATTTGCACAAATATGAAAAAAATGAAATGATAAAATGGCAACTCCACCTATTGCCGTGTTTTCGATCGGTGGTGCGGCGCACAGTGGATCGAGTGTATGGAGAGGGTCGGACATAGGAATTAAAAACTTTCGAAGTCGATATTTTATTAATTTGAATATGCCATTCGATAGTTTTTTTCATTCTAAGCAATACATATTCTATTGCATTTTAGGCCTAGACTTATAGTTCAGGAGTAAATGGCATAAAACTGATTTCATTGTATGGAGAGCAACGTACAAACCGAAATAGTGGGCGTGTTTCGTCCTGTTTCGTTTTGGGGTCTATTATAGCGTGTTCTTGGCATTGTCGCGCAACTTTCCTTCAAAGACACATCTTGCGCTTTTTTGCGTTTTTTGAGTTACATCAAAAAAATAAAAAAAATAAAAATGGCCTCTGTTTTTATTTTGCGGTTCGATAGTGTTATAAAAACTAAGCAAATTTTATCCCATTGCTATTTAGGATAGCACTTATAGTTCAGGAGTAAATGGCATAAAACTGATTTCATTGTATGGGAAGCAACCTACAAACAGAAATAGTGGGTGTTTTTCGTCATTTTTCGTTCTGGAGTCTATTATAACATGTTTTTGGCACTGTCCCACAACTTTTCTCCAAAGACGCTTCTTGCGCTTTTTTGCGGTTTTTGAGTAACATCGAAAAAAAAATGACCTCTGATTTTATGTTGCGGTTCGATATTGTATCTAAAACTAAGCAAATCTTATTCCGGTGCTATTTAGGATCGTACTTATAGTTCAGGAGTAAATGGCATAAAACTGATTTCATTGTATGGGAAGCAACCTACAAACAGAAATAGTGGGCGTTTTTCATCCTTTTTCGTTCCGGGGTCTATTAAATAAATAAATAAAATGTTGTAATAGCATGTTTTTGGCACTGTCCCGCAACTTTGCTTTTTTGTGTTTTTTGAGTAACATCGAAAAAACAAAAAAAAACTGACCTCTGATTTTATGTCACGGTTCGATAGTGTATCTAAAACTAAGCAAATCTTATTCCGGTGCTATTTAGGATCACACTTATAGTTAAGGAGTAAATGGCATTAAACAAATTTTATTGCCGTGAAGCAACCTTCAAACATGATTAGAGGGCGTATTTCGACCTGTTTCATTCGAGGATTCTTATATCAGGTGTCTGGCACTGTGCCGCAACTTTTCTTCAAACACATGCTGAGCTTTTGTGCGTATTTTTTATTAAATCGTCAAAACTAATAAATCATGTTTTTCTTTAATTTAATCATAAGTATCACTAGTTCCTTAAAATTTTGCTATCACGTAACAATAGTAGGTACTACAAAAAATAATGTATTTTGTTAATTTATACCAAGCACAGAGGACTTAGTTTTAGATACACTATCGAACTGCAACATAAAATCAGAAGTAATTTTTTTTTTCGATGTTACTCAAAAAACGCAAAAAAGCGCAAGAAGCGTCTTTGGAGAAAAGTTGTGGGACAGTGCCAAAAACATGCTATAATAGACTCCAGAACGAAAAAGGACGAAAAACGCCCACTATTTCTGTTTGTAGGTTGCTTCCCATACAATGAAATCAGTTTTATGCCATTTACTCCTGAACTATAAGTGCTATCCTAAATAGCAATGGGATAAAATTTGCTTAGTTTTGATAACACTATCGAACCGCAAAATAAAAACAGAGGCCATTTTTATTTTTTTTATTTTTTTGATGTAACTCAAAAAACGCAAAAAAGCGCAAGATGTGTCTTTGAAGAAAAGTTGCGGGATAGTGCCAAGAACACGCTATAATAGACCCCAGAACGAAACAGGACGAAACACGCCCACTATTTCGGTTTGTACGTTGCTCCCCATACAATGAAATCAGTTTTATGCCATTTACTCCTGAACTATAACTCTAGGCCTAAAATGCAATAGAATATTTATTGCTTAGAATAATAAAAGCTATCGAATGGCATATTCAAATTAATAAAATATCGACTTCGAAAATTTTTAATTCCTATGTCCGACCTGCTCCATACACTCGATCCACTGTGCGGCGGCAGTCGGTGGGTCGTCGGGTAGCGACGCGCCGCCGCCGCGCCGCCGACCGCGCCGCGACGAAGGTAAGGTAGGGAAGGGGGGTAGGGGAACGCCTATGTCCAACCGTAAACAATCTACAACTACAAACGACTACGTGAAGAAATAAAAAATAAAATGAAATAATAATGTTTGACCCCACATAATAAAAATACATAAGTTGGTAGGTAGGTAGCTAGTAGGTACATCCTTACATAAAAATTGGTTGGATGGTAGGCAAGATAGATGAGACAAATAGACGTACGGTACTTAGGTACTTTTACCCGTCGCATTACACATGCTTTCGCACTCATGATTTTCATAAGTTGTTTTTTTTTAACTTTTTTTTACTACCCATACTTTTAGATACGAGTAAATATAGAACTGAACTAGCTGAAGTATTGACTAGAACACACTTTGTTATTAGAGTTTTTTGTTTAAAAGTCCCGCGCTTTTAAATCACGTCGATCGTGAGCTTGGTTTGTGTACGGTGGAGAGGCACAGGTCCGTCGCTGGCCGTTGCCACTGAGTGAGTGAGGGCAGGCGGTGACAGTGACGCTATAACGTCTAATCCACTCGTAAAAAAGAGATGGCAATAGCGCGTGTGTCGTATTTGTAAACGTCGTAAGTGCAATAACACAAAATATTTTTTTAAATATAATAAAAATAAGCTTACTGTATAATCCGTATAGTAAAGGAATGAATATGAACATCATTTTTTTTTTTTGTAAAAATCATTCGTTACATTGCTACAGTTTCATGGCACTGACTGAATAAAGTATTTCCAGTGCCTAATTTGAAATTTATATTCTATCGAGAAAATTTAATCTAATCGTGTTTTCAATTTTTATAGTTATAGATATGCTCAATTTGATACTCATACTTAAAATTTAACCCGCTCAGAGTTCTATGCGATGATTTACAGTAATCGCCGTGAACCTCGTTTCTATTGAAGGCAGCCCTTAATGCATTATAGTGATCAAGTGATTTGTGTGTAGAGTTATACTCATTACAAAACGAATGCGACTTTGCGCCTCAAATGATGTGCAGTGAGGATTAAAGTTGTGAATCTTTTAAATATTTACAGGCAGAAATAAAAGTGAAAGTTGCAGCACCTAAGAAGGAAGCCAAGGGCAAAGGGCCGCCGCCAACTGGCAAGGGAGATGCTAAACCAGCCGCAGGGTCTTCGCAGCCAAAACCTGTCAAACGACCTGCCTCATGTTAGTATTTACTTTTAATGTGGAAACTTGAGGTTAGCGAGAGCCGGTAAATTTGATATTTGTGACGTGATCGTATCGTACCGACATCTGAGTTACATTGCGCGGCAACCAGGGATCGCTCCGCAGTTGAGTTAACGACGGCGAGCAATGTAATTCAGATGTCAATATGATCGGCTAATGTCTGATTGTGGTCGTCTACCACGAGCTTAACTAAACAATAGTGAGCGCAATTCAAATACATTCAAGCTAGCCCCTGGTGTGGTCTTCTACCATGAGCTTAACTATACAATAAGCGTAGAAGACACAGATTTGTCTTCAATATTACTAAATTGGTTCAGAGTTGACTTGGTGGAAGTCCATGAAAAAATTAACTAGTATTCTAGCAGCGGCGATGGGCTTGCAACCGGTCATGTGTGGAATACCAACTACTGCGAAACCCCTCTTTAAATAAATATCTTCGAAGAATAACGAGTGTGCACTTTGTACTAAGAAGTCTTAAAGGATATCTACCGTGCCTGGGAATGACAATAGTGATGGTATTTCTTTTTTCATAAAAATACGTTATGAAATCGTGTCTATCAACGATGATGTATTATCTAAATCGAACAAAAGAATTGCACAAAATATCACGTGCACATTACAGAGTTTACGTACATTGTGCACGTGTAAATCGTACACGTGTTGTAGTTTTGTTGTATTTCAATTTACAGCAGTAAAGAAACCCGCAGCGTCTAAAAAAGCGCCCGCCAGAGGTCAGGCCAGTCCACCGCGCGAACATGAGTTATCGCAGGATGAAGTAGACGCCAGAGCTGAAGAAATCTTTACTGCGGATGTTATCACTGGTATGTTTGCCATGTTTATAGTGTTACATCATCATCTACCTGCCGTTATTTTATTTTTCCGTCGGCATAATGATCTTCCATTCCCTTCTGTTAGCCGTCATATCTGTATTTACTCATTTTTTAGGGTTCCGTACCAAAAGGGTAAAAAGGGACCCCGTCTGTCTGTCTGTCCGTTCGTCCGTCACCAGGCTGTATCTCATGAAACGTAATAGTTAGAGAGCTGAAATAATAATAATAATAATAATAATGCTGGACAGCCCACACAGCATCATCTAGCCCCAAGCTAAGCAGAGCTTGTGTTATGGGTACTAGATGACTTATATACTTAATACAATACATTACGTACATAGATATTTTTTATTATACATAGAAAATACCTAGAGCACCCGGAATAAATATGTGCAGATCGTACAAACATTTATCCCAAGGCGGGAATCGAACCCGCAACCTTCTACGTCGCAGGCGGACATTCGCCCGCAGCGCCACATCGGTCGTAAATTTTCACAGATGACGTATTTCTGTTGCCGTTATAACAAGGAATACTAAAAAACAGAATAAAATAAATATTTAAGGGGGCTCTCGTTCAACAAACGTGATTTTTTTGCAGTTTTTATTATAGACAATGGTACGGAACCCTTCGTGCGCTGGCTTTTTTATTTATCCATGTCATCTTTCTCACAGTTCATCCATCTTTTCTTTGGCCTACCTCTACCTACAATGACGCTTACCCGCAGGTCTCGGCGATGGTAACTGGAAGAACCGCCTCTCAGCCGTGCAGTCGTTCCACTCGACAACTCGCGGCCTTACGTCGGCCGACACCGGCTCTCAAATTTTATTCCGTGTTCTAAACAAGAAGCCTGGACTTAAGGACACTAACGTACAGGTCATGAAAGCTAGGCTGGAAGCCTGCAAGTATGTTACGGAGAACTTTACTGTTTCCACGTAAGTTTTACTTTCTGCGTATTTTCTTTAACTGTACCGTCATCACTAGCCTGAAAGAAATTATATAGCATCACGATTTTAATTCCTATGCACGGTAGATATTCCCTCAGACCTATTAGTACTATGTACCTACTCGAGATTCTTCGAGGATATCGTAGGGAGTAGTTAGAGGTACGTCCAGATATTACATTTGGTACATGCCCTTTTTTTTGCAGTAGTTGGTATTTTCACCATCATTACATACATTCACCATTTTCAAAGTATTGCCTTGCAAGTCACGCACGTTACGAATGAGCCCTGCTATGCACTACCATGCATCCATCAACCTGAGGCATACCATGTGCCTATAATTTCACTGGCACCTACACTCTTCTAACCGAAACACAGCAACGCTTGCTGCCTGGCAGCAAAAAAAAGACATGGTGGTAGTACTGCCCGGACGGGTCCTTCACAAAGAGCCCTACTACTACTAAAACTTTTTTAAGCTGATGATAATAATATGAATATGTTTACTTCTCCACAGGACCGCAGCAGACTTCGTCCTACAAGATGTTGTGAGCAAACTGGGCGAGTCGTCCTGTGCCGCTATCTCAGCAGAATGCCTGACCTCACTAGCTGATGCATGTGGCTTGGAGCACGTGCTCAATGAGGGATTAACCTATGCTATGGACTCGCAGAAGAACCCTAAAGTTCAATCGGAGATGTTCAATTGGATGTCAAATGCCATAAAGGAGTTTGGTTTCTCGTAAGTATATTGTATAGGTGGAGAAAAAGTTGAACAACTGAATGAGTTTGTGAATCTAGGAACTTTGTTTACAAGAGATGGAAAGCATCAAGACGATATTGAAAGGAGAGTGCCTACCCCTTAAATTATTCTTTATAATTAATGCTTTTTTTTCAAGAATTTTCTTTTGTACACTACCGACACAATTTTATTTCCACAATACACAAAGGTTATCTGGAAGAAATATAGCATTAAGTTCGCCTTTGTCCTGCAATTTTTGTGTGCAATAAAGTATTTTCCTTTACAGAATGAATATAAAGTCGATAGTCGCGCACTCGAAGAAAGCTCTATCGGCCACCAACCCCAACGTTCGCACGTCTACAGTCAACTTCCTCGGCATAGTGTCTTTGTACGTTGGTCCTTCGCTTATCAACCACTTTGACAGCGAGAAGCCGGCCACCAAGCAGCTGATTAGCTTAGAGCTGGACAAGCACGCGAATAGCTCACCGCCAACACCGACAAGACAGCTTGGAACTGTTAGCAAGGTAGGTTAAAATCAGCTCACGACTGTAATCATCGGGCCACCAGGTGTAGGGAAACGAGACACCAATTCATGGTTTAAGGTTAAACTAGTCGGTACGTTGTCCATTCAAACGCTGTAAGTGTTGAATGTCTACTATTTATTAACGTGCGTCCGAAGTTAAGTTTGATACTGAATTATCTTGCCGTTATCTAGGTACGTTACCCTATATTCTACAGTAAAATCAGATTACCTTGAAAGTTACAAGCGTCGAAAGAATTAGTACTAAATCTTGTAACGCTTGTAACTTTCAAGGTAATCTGATTTTATTGTAGAATATAGGGTAACGTACCTAGATAACGGCAAGATAATTCAGTATCAAACTTAACTTGGGACGCACGTTAATAAATAGTAGACATTAAACACTTACAGCGTTTGTATGGACAACGTACCGACTCGTTTAACCTTAATAGCCGTTACAGCTAAGTTGGTAGTTGGCTGGCCATATAGCTTGTAGAACCGTAACCGCTGGAAAATAGAGGCTTTCGAATGGCGACTACGAACCAGAAGACGAAGCGTAGGACGCCTTTCCTACTCGATGGACCGACGACATTGTTAGGATCGCGGAAAGTCGGTGGATGGAAAAGGCTCACAATGTGTAAATGTTTTAGGGGGGTTTATGTCCAGCAGTGAAATTCGGCAGGTTATTGATAATGATGATAATTTGTTTTTTATCCTGATTCATCATTAGCCTTGATAAGTCGCCTGCTGGGCATAGGCCTCCATCACGTATGGATGAGGTTGCTGTAGCCGTCACACATGATAGGGAATTGTTAATATATAGGTATAGTGTAGGTTTGGTGTAAGGGATTTTTGCCTACGCAAAAAGGGCCCATCAGCGGCCTAGTTGCGGAAACCAGTCCGCCCACCAAGTAGTGTAGGTGGGATAGAATATTATATACCACAGTATAGGTAGACAATGTTCCCATCCACCATTCTGAATGCATCTATAATTTTATTTTCCGATCCAGTCTGCAAGCAAAGCGTCTGTCGGCGACGACTTAGACGAAGCGTACGAAGACGCGACGGAAGACGAACCAGCACCTGTAGAAGACAACCGGGCGAGAACTGATATCGCACCGCTCATCACAGAGTCTCTCGTCGGAGAAATCAACGATAAGAACTGGAAGGTAAGTTGGGCACGATCATCGAATGAAGAAAAAATAAGTATCTTCACTACTTTAAACCTAAGCATTATTAACGAATAGAGAAGATTTTTTAAACCAAACATGTATTATATTACCATATCAAATTCTGCCGGGTGTCAATGTTGTCTTAGCGTCATCTTATCGTGCCTTACGATGCAATGCTTTGATATAGATGAAATTTACCACTTAACATCAGGTTGACTATCTGTTTCTTGTTGTCAAGCGGCCGCAGGCCGGCAGGTTTTTCCCGTTCCTGTTATTTTTTCGGGACAAAAAGTAGCCTATATGTTAATCCAGGTTACAATCTATATTTATTCCAAATTTCATCCAAATCGGTCCACTGGTTAGAGCGTGAAAGAGTAACAAATATCCATCCATCCATCCATCCCTCCATCCATCCATCCATCCATACTTACTTACAAACTTTCCATACTTTTGAGTAGGACTAGCGAACAACGCGCGACTTCTTCCGCGTGAAGTTATTTTCATAAAAACTTCAACCGCCGCTATTAGTTTAGGGGTTGCATTTCGGGAATTCCTTTTTACACCTTTACGCATCAAGACGAATATACCTTTAAAATATCTAGTCTCTACGATCTGTCGTTTACGCTGTGCGACGTCTATATATCAGTTAGTCAGGACAAAGGTTCTTATAATTGTTATAGATTCTATCAGGTATGCAGTTCCTATAAAACAAGCTTTCCTTTGTTTGGGGCTAGAAGCCTGTGTGAAATATCCTCTAATATTTATTTGTTTGTACTTATTTTAGGTCCGCAACGAAGGCCTCGATAAAGTAAAAGCTATCATCACAAACTCATCACCTATAAAGCCGTCTCTAGGCGAGCTACCGCCGGCGCTGTCGGCTCGGCTTCTCGACTCCAACTCGAAGCTGGCCCAGAGTGCGCTGCAGATCTGTGAGATGCTAGCCACAGCTATGGGCTCCAAGTCCAAATCACACGTTCGGACGTTCTTCCCAGCTTTCTTTCAAGGTATGTGTTTACAAAAAACATATCTAAGTGTTCTCTCAGTCATCTGGTTCCCATAGAACAAGCTATGCTTAGTTTGGGGCTAGACGATGTTGTGACTTTAAATAAATAAATAATAAATAAATAATGCCGGACGATCCACACAGCATCATCTAGCCCCAAGCTAAGCAGAGCTTGTGTTATGGGTACTAGATGACTGATATACTTAATACAATATTATATTACATGCATAGATATTTTTTTATTATACATAGAAAATACCCAGAACACCTGGAATAAATATTTGCAGATCGTACAAACATTTATCCCAAGGCGGGAATCGAACCCGCAACCTCTGCGTCGCAGGCGGACATTCGCCCGACACGCCACATCCGCCACGCCCGACACGGTCGTCTTTGTCCGCGTAATGTTATTATCATACAAACTTCAACCCTCACTGCACCTGATTAGGGGATGAATTTAGGGAATTTCTAGTACACCTCTACGTCCAAGACGAATATACCCTGAAAATGTTAAGTCTCTGTGACCAGTGGTTTAGGCTGTGCACTGTCTTTGTGTCAGTCAGTCAGTCAGGATAAAGAATCTTATAATCGGTATAGATTATTATTTTATTAAATTTGACAGCCATCACACAATTCAATATGCATTAGCCTAATGCCTTCTGCGCTGTAGATTGTGGGTTCGATCCCCAACGAGGACGAACATTTATGTATTGAACACAGATGTGTTCTGTCTGGGTATTGTACTATATGTATTTGTTTCAAAATAAAGGTATGTGTCATATTTATACCTAGATATAACTGTGGGATTTGTTTCTATTGCGAACTGTTTGCGTCACAGCCAGCCTTCTACAAAGATCTATTGTTTTATTCGTATTGCTTGCTTAAATCCACAATATATTCCCAGCTCTCGGTGACAGCAAGCAATGGATCCGTGCCGCGGCGGTTTCGTGCATTGAAACGTGGTGCCGAGAAGCTGGCCCAACCGCGCCTTTAGAAGGAGAAATGATATTCGACGCGCTAAAGGCGGGATCACCTGTATTGCGCGCTGCCTTGTTGCAGTGGCTTAGCGAACATTTACCTAATGGTAAGTTTATTTTACTTACTGCTGCTTATTTTTTGTATGACTATATACAGGATGTAAAAATAGGAGATTACTATTCGAGAGAAGGCATTTTACATCATATATGGCTTTGAGCCACAATAAGTTTCCATTGTTGAATCGAGTAGTTAAACTTTATAAGCCTGGTTTATTTTGTAAACCAAGATAAACTAACATAAAAAAAAAATCAAATTGAGTAATGCAATGTTGAATTCGTCTTAATCCTTCTGTTAGTGGAATTGGCGTCTTTTAAGGTGATGCACAAAGTGATATTAAAAACAAGCCTTCTGCATCTATTAGTAGAATATTTATACAGTCTCAGATTTTAGATGCAGTAGGCTTGCCACAATCCTATGATTATATGAACCGGCAGTGTAATTAGTTATTGTCAAATTGTGTATCCTAATTTTTCAAACTAAACTTTTCCAGTGCCACTAAAGTCCTTCCCCAAGGAAGAGTTATCAGCGTGCGTGCCTACAATCTTCGCGTGTATAGAGGACCGCGCGGCGGACGTGCGCAAAGCGACCGCTGACTGCGTCTTACCGTTCATGCTGCATCTCGGATACGACGCTATGCACAAACAGTTGGACAAACTAAAGGTAAGCGTAGTAGTAGAGTTAGGCTTGTGCAGAGAAGTACAACTACCTTGCCGGTTTCTGCTGCCCGCAGCTTGCTATGTTCTGGTTTGAAGGGTGTGCCGGAAAAATTATAGGCACATGAGGTTTAACACTGCATGGATTGGTGGATGTAGACCAGTGTGTTGTAGGGCACGTTCTTAACGAACGTGACCCGCGAGTCAAAGCTTTATTATAGGTAATGGTAACCACTTAACATTAGATGGCCCATCTGCTTGTTCCATCAGTAGATTGTATAAAACAAAAACTAACCGTTTCAGTGATATAAAATACCAAATTTACAAACAGACAGGACAGCCTGAAATCCACTGCTGCACATACACATTTACCGGTACATGTTGGGAGCGATATCATCGATGGAAGACTACTATGTATATTCGGGTCAGTCGATCCAGCTAGGGAAGTCCAATTTAGTAAAAAAAGTCTGCTGACGAATCCAACTCGGGTGGGCAGCGTTCAAGGAATCCAACTAGGATAACTCGAATAATATGTAATATTAATTTATTAACCGGTATCTCTATTCACAGCCCGCCTCAAAACCTGGCGTACTAGCAGCCTTGGACAAAGCACGACCAAACCTACCAGTGCAACCACTACCTCCATCCAAGGGAAAGAAAGATGAACCGAGAGGGGTCAAGTCAGCCGGTGCCCTCAAAAAGGAAGCTGAGAAGAAAGGATCCGCACCTGCAAAGGGCAAGGTTGGTATTGTACATAAAAATCACGCATAAATTAAACACAGATAAAAAAAGTCTAAATGTATATGGATATAGGTGTCAATTGTCATGTACTAGGCTAAATGACCCGCTCGCGACTTCGTCTGCGCTGTTCTTTGAATTTTCCATACAAACTTCAGCTCCTTTTTACACTAGCTTTAGGGATGACAGCTCAATGAAACCCATTCTAAGTTTTTAGACTATAAGCTAACTAATTCTGCAAATCGCATCAATATTGATTCAGTCGTTTTTGCGTGATGCGTGTATTAACGATCGTACAAACGTACAAGCAAACAAACATATTTTTTTAAAAGTCGTTTTCGTTTAATTTTTTTTTAAGTTATTAGCAAGATTTCAAAAAATCATCTTTAATGTACAGACTTTTCGATCTCTATAGTTTTATAGTATAGAAGATAGATACGATTACAAGAACCAGTTGACTGAAAGAAACATGCTGTACCGGCGCGTTTTGGCGGAGATTTTGGTAGGCCGCGACCGAGCGGATTCTGCAATATCCGTAGTATATTTCACCCCAGGATGGAAAACATATTTCATCACAATATTGTATCTTTTGAATTACAGGTCGTTAAACCTACGTCTGCTACGAGCCGCGGCAAAAAAGACGACGAAGACTTCTCACCTCTACTTCCCAACAACAATGCGAAAAACCAGCGTATCATCGACGATCAAAAACTCAAAGGTAAACTCTAACTAGTTTCTGCTCGCTCCTTCGCTCAGAAAGTTCGTGGGGAATATATACTTATTGTGAAAGAACAGCACATACACATATTGAACACAGTTCTCAAAGGTAAAGTTATTATACTGTGACTAGCTCCGGCACGCGATTTCGTTCACAAAGTAGGTAATTCGGGAAAAAACTGTATTTTAAAACAGTAATGAGATGTCACCAATCATAACCATAACCAGAAAAAAAACAAATAGTTAAAAAGATATCTTTGTAAATGAAATATACCAATAATCTTCAATTGCTAGACAGGAGTATAGTCGGCTGCAGTAGGAATGCACACAGATCATAACTTTCAAAATGGTATCACAGCATTCCAGTAAAGTCAAAAACAGCCATACAGCTCGTAGAACCGACAATCGGCGGCAAACTTCTCGAGCGGCGACCACGAACCGGAAAACGAAGCATAGGACGTTCTTCCCCCTTATCTATCTTCCCCTCTATCTTATTATATTATTATACATTCTTGACTGTTACAATGTTTACTGACACAGATAGGCAATGTACTGGTTTTTAAAACGAATTGTATTCCAGTACTGAAATGGAACTTCACAACACCTCGTGAGGAGTTCTTCGAGCTGCTGAAGGAACAAATGGGGACCGCGGGAGTCAACAAGTCACTTATCGCCAACATGTTCCACAGCGATTTCAGGTAATTTAAATGTGTTGTTTGTGTTGTAGTCAAGTCATATTAAGAAAGACAAAAAAAAAATTATACTCAAACTACACAAATTGCACACATGAATAACAGGGGGCACATGAATGTAGTAGACACCTACACTATAACGTACGTGCCCTACGATGCAATTTCACTTGCACCCACACCCTTTAAATTGGAACACAGCAGTACAAGCATCACTACTTGGCGGCAGAAATAGGTATGATGGTAGTACTTCCCCGGGCGAGCCCTTTTACAAAAAGCTCTGCTACTACTATTTCTTTACTTCCAGGTATCATCTGAAGGCGATTGAATCCTTATCAGATGATCTAAGCGAGAATGGTTCAGCTCTCATGGCTAACTTGGATCTTGTTCTTAAATGGCTTACTCTGCGGTTCTTCGACACAAACCCATCGGTTATCTTGAAAGGGCTAGAGTATCTCTCAGTAGTGTTCCAGTATCTAATGGACAGTGACTATACCATGGCGGAGTATGAGGCGAACTGTTTTATACCGTATCTGGTTTTGAAGGTAAGATTCACATTATGTTCAGTTTATCACTTTCAGTGTAAGGATTTTTTTACGAAATGAACCACACCTTTATTCAGAGGAAATAAGTAATAAAATATATTGACTAGGTTTGAACTGATCGTTAATTTCGATCAGCTTAGGCTAATTCTTTGTTATCAACAGTAAAAGTGGTACAGATTCGCAAATCAGAATGATTGCCTTACATTTTAAGTGCTCTCAAATGGTGAAGGAAAATATCGTGAGGAAACCCGTGGCTTAGTTCCACACGTATTAGTAATTTCTTTCTTATGGATTTGGCCGACTAAGCTGTGAGAATGGTATAAGTGCTGGGCTAGCCGACTCCATCTAAAAACCCTTTCCCAGGCACTACAGCGTCCCGCAAATAGGGGTATAAGTAAAAAAGTGGCCCCTGGCGCTGTATAAATAATCTACAATAGATGGAAAGGTCTCTTATAATATACATTATACATAGAAAATACCCAGAACACCCGGAATAAATATTTATAGACCGTACAAACATTTATCCCGAGGCGGGAATCGAACCCGCAACCTCCGGACATTCACCCGCCGCGCCACATCGGTCGTCAAAATGATTTGATCGATTTGATTGAAAACCATTGACTACACTAACAACTGTTTTCAGGTGGGTGATCCAAAAGACACTGTTCGCAATGGCGTCAAAGCTCTGTTTAAGCAGATTTGCGTTGTCTACTCCGTGACCAAACTGTTCGGCTATCTCATGGAAGGGCTCAAATCGAAAAATGCTAGACAAAGAGCAGGTAAGGCAAACTAGGTGTATCCAAGTGCTCTTTTTTAATTGATCTGTATTTAGCTGTTGGTGTTCTCAGCTAAGAATAAGATCTGTGTGTGTTACCTTCCATGGATATTGTAAAGGCGATTATGGAACCCATAATCTAGTCTGTACCCCCCAGGGGATGATGCCGTCTGCAGCATCAACTCCTGAGTACATTATAGACACTGCAATCTCTAATTAGCCTGCCAAGTGTGGTGACGATGGCAAAATCTCCCCCAAATGTGAGGGAGGCCTATATCCTGCGATGGACTCATACAGGCTGGGTAGAGATGATGATTTTTATTACTATAAAAATACTAATGTCTGTGAATGCCTAGTGTAACCAACCACATTGTTCATCGTCATCTTCCTGTCTTTATCTCACTTTATGTGGGGTCGGTAGATGTTTTTTCCATCCACTCTTCTTCGACAGTTGTCATCATATCCGTACTATTTATATAATAATAATATATCAACTATGTATGAAAAATTTCTAAGAGTCAAAGTTGATCTTATTTATTCTCAAGGTTTCTCCATATCTTGCGATTTAAACTTCATAATTTGTTATTTATTTGTTTTATAGTTTATTGATAGTGCTTGTGCACTTACATACGCAGGTGGCTCATCTCCCTGGTACTTTTGAGCGTCTAGTTTTCGCAACCAAACCACTTAGTACATCCCCGTATCAAGGGGAGGGTTGTGGGTTCCAATCCCACTTAGAGCATAACTTTTGTGGTAGTATATAATTCATAATTTATTTCCAGAATGCCTAGAGTGCATAGGACATCTGCTGGAGACGTACGGTTCAACAGTGATGGCGCCAGGAGGCACGGCAGCCCTGAAGGAGCTGGCGCGTCACATCGGCGACCGCGACAACGCAGTGCGCTCCGGAGCACTCAACTGTGTCGCGAGCGCGTACTTCCTTGAAGGCGAGAAGGTTTACAAAATGATTGGACAAGTGAGTACACAAAATCACCATAACCACACCGATTTTTTTTCTATGTGACTTGTTGATGAAACAAGCAAATGGCCCACCTGATGTTAAGTGGTTACCATTACCTATAACAGAGCAGTTACCTCGCTGGTCACGATCGTTTACGTGCCCTACAATGCACTACTCTGCATCCATCAGCTTGAGGCATACAGGTGTTAAGCATCGTGTGCCTGTAATTACACCACCTGTAATTCCAGGTTCGGCACCATCAAGTCTTATTGCGATAAAATGTCCTAAGCTGAATAGTTCCGTTTGAACAGATTCGATGACATTTATTTCGTCATGATACGATTCATACCTGTCAAAGCGATTCAGATTAGTAATCGTAATAAGACGTAGGTAATGGGGTAGTTGTTAGTAACTCTGCGTTCTTTGCTGTAGGTTGTAGGTTCGATCCCTACTGACAACAAATATTTGTGTGATGAACATTGGTGTTGTTCTCTCTCTGGATGTTGAATTGTTCTAAAGTTTTTATTTTATTTTGACGACCGATGTGGTGCGGCGGGCTAATGTCCGCCTGCGATGCAGGAGGCTGCGAGTTCGATTTCCGCCTTGGGACAAATGTTTGTATGATCTATTTATAATAAAAAAAACCTATGTATGTATATCAGACATCTAGTACATATAACACAAGCTCTGTTTAGCTTGAGGCTAGATGATGCGGTGTGGATTGTCCAGCATAATTATTATTATTTACATCTGGCTATCTGGTTCCCATAACTTTGTTCAGTTTGGGGCTAAAGGACAATGACAATGGATATTTATTTATTATTTCTTAGATTAACAGTTTTAGTATTATATCTATCCCCACGATAGTTATGAATTTAAGATAGAAAATACACATTACAGATTTCGGACAAAGATCTATCGCTACTGGAAGAGCGTATCAAGAGAGCCAGCAAAACTCGTAGCGCTGAATCAAGACGCTCTATGGTGGTGCCATTGTCTGCGTCCGGGAAACCTATTCAGCAACCATCTGAGGTAATGTCTACTGAAATTGCACACAGAAACACCCTCACTACTTTACTCCGCGATGCTGAGAGTTTCACTGCGAGATAGAATCAGAAATGAGAAATCCTTAAAAGAACCAAGGCCATCGACATAGGTCTCAGAATCAACAAGTTGAAGTGGTGAATGAGCAGGCCATATAGCTCGTAGAACTGATAAAAACGCGGTCATATCAACCTAGCCTTATTCGACTGGGTTAAAACGCCTTCAGATAATAGGAGGGGCCGATGTCCAGCATTTATGCGGTAATTATTTGATAAAGAATTTCGAATGATCGTCCACAGGACATGGAACCGCCGAGACGAGCGATGTCGCATACGATCGCGGCCCCGGTTGAATACGAAGAGGAAGAAGAAGAGGAGGAGGAATTACCACCACCCATTGTACACCCGTGAGTAATTCTTCATGTAGAAGACACTGCATTCTGAAACCTAGCTCAGGAATCGGAGACTTCGGATTTCGGCAGAAACTTAATTTCTATAAACAAATTAATTAATCTATGTATAACAACCAATGACTTTAGAAGAAAAACTTTATCACTGCCGCATTTCTCACACGTACATAAAACGTATGTAGTGCAATAAGGACGGATAACGCAACAACTGAGCTCAAAATTGTTGTCATGACTTGAACCCCTCTGATTTTCTGAACCCTTTTTTACAGCGTCCCGTAAATAGAGGGTTTATTGAAAATGTCGTCTCTGACGCTGTATGAATCATCTACAAAACATGCAAAAGCCTGTCATCTACTACCGAAATTTAGCCCCCAAAAGTGTCCTAAAGTTTGTCCGAAACTAATTTCACTTGAAACATAGGTTCGAGAGCGTTTTTACTTGTTTATTTTAAAACGTAGTTTGCTTAAGGTTGTTTGAGGAATCAATACACAACAAGTCTCTTACTCAATATATTTTTCAGTGTTATACCAGAACCCAGAGTGATCTCCGGTCCATTCGGGCTCGACCCCGAACTGATCGCGAGACTTGATGCTGCCGTTCCGGTGTTGAGACAGCCGAATCTACCCGAGTTGGATCTCAAATTCCTGGATGAGCCCATTCCTGTGGGAGCTGGACGTCCTCACTCAGCTATCAGCCAACCTATCCGCTCCAAGTTAGTCTATTATCATTCTGAATTAGTCTGTTTCTTCGCCATTGAACTTGTTATGTAACTCACGAATGATCGCGGCATGTTTATATGGGTAACACTGCTGTCAAACGCACATTTTTTTTACAAAAACTTTTAATGCAGTACCTAACTGCTTATATGCGCGTGTTGAAAACTTGTTACGTAATGCGTAATACGAAGCATAGACGATTGGCGTTGAGAAAATCATAAATTTGCAAACCTAACAGTTGTAAGTCAGTTATTTGGACCTAAGATCATTTATATGTCTAGATAAGAAGAGTGTCATGTTGCAATAGAACTAAAATAAACAGGCCATGTTAGTTATGCCGGTGTGAGGTGTGACAGCTATGTTTTACACTCATTTAGCTTTCCTAATGTCGAAGACAATTGAGTATAAAATCAAGTATATTTTTCACCTACAAAAATATTTTTAGAGCGTATGCTCCGAGTCAAAAATATAATTTGAATCTGGGTTAAATTTAAACCGATGTTAGATGACTTTTGCACTGTAGTAGATGAACCTTGGTAATTTTTGCACACTAATCACACCAATCTTCATTGTCACCAACATAATTTTCGCAAGGAAGCTTGAGCATCATGACTGCGCTATAGACACTAAGGGCTATATTTCACCAGGACACCATGGCGGCGCAACCAGTCGCCGCTACCAACAAAATGTATACAGCTCTATAGAGAGTTACTCACCTGGTGTCCATTTGGTTGCGCAACCAATTTGGCGGCGCCACCAACTCGGACGCGTGCACAGAATGTTACTGGTTGCGCCGCCACGCTGGTCGCGCCACCACTAACTACTATAGCGTTGTATGGTGTCTCACTCACTCGGCCGCCAGTCCGGCCGCCAGGCGCGTAGGCGCTCTCTTTTCCTACGTACATACAGCAGTAGTGCTATCTCTTCGAGGTCCATTTTGATACTGTCTTCAGTGTGGTGTGGCGACTCTGGTGTCTGTATGGTGTCTAGTTTGGTAGCTTACGGACACCACGGTGGCGCAACTGGTTGCTCCACCATGGTGTCCTGGTGAAATATAGCCCTAAGCGTGGAAGAAGTTTAGCGGCCGACAATATAGTTGGACACAATCTCCTTCGACGCGTGCACGGCTTTTGACATAAATGATCTAAGATTTGATATAGAATAAAAAGTAATTTTGTCTACAGCATCGTTCCAATGTCTCCTCCAAGACACATGGCGCCTCATCCCATGGCAACTCCTACCACCATCTCGTCAGCTGTTGACGATTCACAGCTGGCAGATACAATCCATTCGATAGCCAGCCCTGATCTCAACGTAAGTACCTATCTTATATTTTTCTTTTAGCCCCTTAGCCTTTAGCAAATCCTGCAAAGCCTTTAGTCCCTTTAGCAAATCATGAGCTCGGATTTCTACAGCTCTGTCAACTACTATGTCTGTGCACCTTAGGTTAAGACGGGCAATATACACATGAGTTTGCGCTTAAGTGTCAGAGGAAGGTTACCCTTCATGTGCTCTTTCATGGACCAGCAGCTCTTCCAGGCGTTCTCGAAGCGAACAGCAGCAGTGGGACGAAAAAGGCTAGGAAAAAAAAAATTAGGCTTAACATATATATGCTGATAGACGCAGAGCTGTGCATCGCAGGGCACGTGCATATCTAAAGTGAAGTGACTCAACTAAAGGGATAGAATTCCAATGAATAAATGTCTTTGCGTCAGATGCCAACTGCGCTGAAGAAGACGTCTAATAATCTGTATATTATGCTTTTTCAGGCAGCCATCCGAGCGCTATCCCTAATATCATGCGCTCTAGCATCAGGTCGCGGGGCAGCGCTAGTGGCCCACGAGCAGCGGTTAGTGAGCGCTATCGCAGCGCAAGTGAAGAGGTTGCGCACTGGTACTCATACGCAGGACACTCTGCCGGCGTACAAGTATATTGCGGGAGCGCTAACCAGCGTAAGTAGTTCGTTATGATAGCTCTTCTTTTCATTTAATGCTATTACAGGGCATTTTGGAGTTAGGCTAAGTTATTATAATATAAGGTAATATAGTTATTGTATACTTGCAGTTCTACGAGACGGGAGGGTGCGGGTCGCAGGTGGGCGAGAGCGCGCTGTGCGGCGTGCTGGGCGAGCTGCTGCGCGTGCTGGGCGGCGGCGGCGGCGCGGCCGGCGACGCGGAGCGCCTCGTGCGGGTGCTCAACAACGTCTGCGTTAAAGTGCTCGAGCGCTCGCCCAGGACTCCGCTCTTGTGGTCAGTTAATAATAATAATAATGCTGGACAATCCACACAGCATCATCTAGCCCCAAGCTAAGCAGAGCTTGTGTTATGGGTACCTACTAGATGACTGATATACTCAATATAATACATTACATACATCGATATTTTTTATTATACATAGAAAACACCCAGAACACCCACACACACCCCGCTTCGCACACACCACGCTTCGCACACAACGCGTCAAACATACTGCCTCTAGAAACTGATCGCCATTAACAGTGATTCACACAGTCAAGTACACTGAGAACACAGACATTACTTAATTACTAACCTACCACTACCACTACTACCTACTTACCTACCTTAATGAACTTTGAAAACTGTTTAGTATTCAGTTCTCTTGCTTAAGTATATTCAGTTGTTGTTCAGGATAACCTATATTTTCAAATAATATTTGTTACAGTGCAATAGTATCTCTTCTCCACGAGTCTATAGGCGTGTCAGACCCTGCGTACCCTCGCTACCAGGACCTGCTCCTCAAGTGCTTCTGGAAGACCCTCAAGATGATACCATCATGGGATGTGAACTCCATAGATTATGACGCGGTGTTGTATAAAATACATCTGTTTTATAAAGCGTATCCGAACAGTTATTGGAAGAAGAATCCAGATATAAGTGATACTCCCTACAGGTATTTGACATATTATTTTTCGTCACTATTATTTGTTTTTTTTTATGTTACTGCTATGCAACAAGTATATGGTCCACCTGGTGTTAAGTGGAAACCATTACTTATAGCAAAGGATTGACTCGCAGGTCACGCTCGTCAACGTGCTGTACGATGCACTACTCAGCGGTCATCAACCTGAGGCAAAGGTGTTAAGACTCGAGTGCTTGTTATTTCACCGGCACTCGCACTCTTCAAACCGAAACACAGCGAGCTGCTTCGCGGCAGAAATAGGCATGGTGGTAGGTACCTCCCCGGATAGGTGTTGTGTGTAATCTTGGTGGTCCCGGCCTAGAATAGGACTCCTTCATTATTTTCTATGGATTTCGTAAAAGGTGACTAAGGAAACACACCAGGAAATAGGAAGCAGCATCTCCTGTGTATAAACACCAACATTGCTGTCACCAATCCGCCTGCCAAGCTGGTAACTATGGCAAGAAACGGGTTTTTTTATAAATTATAATTACACAGTAATTATCCCATTTCCAAAAAAAAATGTTATATACCTATTCTATTCAAATTACTTATGGTTTTTTTTGTCCAGAACTGTAAAAACCCTGGTACACACGCTAGTCAAGATGAAGGGCTCCTCAATCACGAACCATCTCACTCAAATACCAGACGTCAACGAATCTGATCTGTACCCGTATCTACACAAAGTTCTCAAGGTATATATATATTCATGTAAAATTAACCCTTCAGTACATAAGTTAATCACGCAGAGAATTTAATGTGCAGTTTGTTCTTTATTTTTTTTTTGTATTTACAGCCGTCACAGCTCAGTTTTGGGTGTATACTTTGTAATAATATCAGATAGAAAACGTTTTAGAGAAAGGTTAAGTCAAGAGAGTTAAATCGACCAGTATGTGAGATGTATAGTAACATGTAGAGATCTAAGGACTCTGCTTAAACCTATAGGAAATCAGCATAATTTCATACTACTTCCCTTGTACTTGTTTGTGTTGTTTGTTGTTCTTGTACTTTCTTGTACTTTCCTTGTCTTTAGATGTCGTGAAGTATGAGCATATGACAACAGAACCAAGGCATGATGTAAGAAGGGTACTCGAGAGATATACCTGAGAATATAAATCATGAAACTTTATTTTTATTTTTCAGCAATTGAAACTAGACGAGAAGAAGGAGAACACAACAGAGCCAATAAACGGTAACTCAGTGCTTAGTGCAGTCAGTGGAAACACAGCTCTGAACGCCGGCCGGTTGCCGCGCGCTTTGCACGAGGAGTTAGCGCTTATACTCAAACGAATCGGCACTAAAGAACATAATAAACAAGCTTTAGAACAGTTGTTTGATCTCAGGGTAAGTGTTATGTTAGAAAATACTATATTTCTCACTACATCAAATATAAACATTGAAGTTTATTTGATTTATCTTGCTCTTCGGGAAGATTTTGATAAACCGCGTGTAAGATGTTTATTGTTCACGCCGTCACTGTTTCCACGCTATCGCATGGAAATGCAGTGTTTACGGTACGGTACTAAACACTGCACGCGGTATTAAATAATTCACTGTAAATAAAAAAGTGATAAAATAAAAGTAACTAAAATAAAATCCTACCGGCTGCGCCATGCACGTAAAAATAAAACGAATGGCTTTACAGAATTTCACTCTCTTGAGTAAATTCAATTAATTCATCTTACATCAGCGAAATTGTTTGTCGAATGACGGACATATGCTGTAAAAAAGATTAGAAGAAAACGAATTAGTAGTCTTTTCTCGGCTACGTTAGAATCATTTTACTTTTTTTTCACAGGAACGTCATCCAGAAGTAGATATCTGGACGTTCATGCAAGGTTCATCTTTCTACTTCCGCAACTTTGTCGAGAGGGGGCTGCGGGAGGTAGCAGATCAACGGAAACTAGCCTCTTTGCCTATGTTCAAACACGACTATAAATCTGATAACATAGGTAAGTGTTTATGCTCATACTATATGCATTATTAGTTAAATTTATTATGCTATTGACTTGATTTTTTGTTCTTAAAATTCAACTCCTAAATGGGTTCAGCGGGCGTTAAAGTTTGTAAAAAAATATCTTCACTCTAATTTATAAGCACAAAAAAATCGGAAATACATAATTATATCGATAGGATTGTTGAATACAAATTATCTATTTACCCAGTGTCATCTTCTATTCTAATTTGCATATTCTTTGCAGATATCACTAACGAGAACGATGAAAAATCTCACGTGATGTTCTTGGAAAGATTACGCGCTCTGCAGGTAAGATATTTTATTATCTGTGCGTAACTTTAATGCTAGTGAGCCTTACAACGGTGTTTTGACAGTAGAAGGTCTTCAGTCTAGTAGCAGTCTTCTAGCAGTCTTTTTCTTTCTCTAGTGTCTAGCAGTGGACTTCTGTGAGTGCTGGTAAGATTACAGACACATAAGGCTTAACACCTGTATGCCTCAGGTTGAACCTCAGGACACTGAGGAGTGCATCATAGGGCAAGTTCCTAACAAACATGACCTGCGAGGCAATGCTTTGTTATGGATGATGATAACTACTTAACATCAGGTGGGCCATTAGGTTGTTCCAGCAGCAAGTCGTATAAAAAAATATAAAATCAAGTTTTACGCATTTTCATGCTCTTTACAGGCTAAAGCTGGTCTGAAGACGGACTCAAACCCATCGTCCCAACCTCGCACCCCGATCGGCGATAACCGAGCACTGACTGACTCTATAAACGAGAACACGCTGCCCAGAACACACAGCATTGACCCACAGCTTGAGGTAATTTTTTGACGACCGATGTGGCGTGGCGGGCGAATGTCCGCCTGCGACGCAGGAGGTTGCGGGTTCAATTCCCGCCTTGGGATAAATGTTTATACGATCTGCAAACGTTTATTCCGTGTATTCTGGGTACTTTCTATGTATGATAAAAAAATCGATGTATGTAATGTATTGTATAAAGTATATCAGTCATCTAGTACCCATAACACAAGCTCTGCTTAGCTTGGGGCTAGATGATGCTGTGTGAATTGTCCAGCATTATTATTATTATAATTCAATACATACTTCAAATAAATATACTTGTAACAAAAACTTAAGGTGACACTCGTCACAGACTTAATCTCGTCGGTAAGCGAGACTAATATGCATGCTATCTCACTTTACATGTATGGTAATTATTTATGAACAAAGTTGCGTTAATAACGCTGCGTTTTTATGAAAAAAAAATATAGTGGCAGGTTTCATTAAGGCCAGTCGTGTGTACACCTACTCGCGAGTACACTGGACTCTCTCTGACAATATAAAATTGTTTTCAGCTTCACACAACTCAAATGCCGCAAAAGAACGAGGCCGCAGTTGACCTACTCCGCCAAAAACTCCAGCAAATCAAGAGCTCGTCTAAGAGATAAGGCAGTTTCTATCGCACGTGTCCCGGGTTCGGTAGCTCTCTCACTCTCACATCACAACACGCGGCAAACGCGAATTCGTATCTTATTCTGCTTCAAATTGTACTGAAAACATGACAAAAACTAATTGGCTTAAAAACAGTGAACCTATCCCATCTCATTTAGTTCCTAGGACTACTTTGTATTGAAATGGCCTAAACGTAACGTCCAAACAGTTGGTATGTTTAAAGTTCACCAATACGAGGATGGCGCATGTAACCAAAGTCACATACGTTATTTATTTATTTATTTCGAGTGCTTATTCGTTCCTCTGCGTTGTAATGTATAGGATATATGTGATACTTCAAACCAGTTGCCTTTGACTGCCGAAACATGTAAAACATTGTAACGTCATCTAGCAAGCTAGATAAGAACTACCCTACATCGCGTTTACGAAGTTTTCACGTAGATTGACTACCTATATGAAATGCATCTGAATATCATAACTAAAGGTCGCTCAGTGAAAGATCTTCCCTTTTCGATAGAGGACATAGGTACATTCCAACCTTGTCCACCACAACTCAACATGTTGAAATCTCTGTTCTTTGTTCATGTATCCAACCGAGTTCGCAATGTAACCACACAACTTGTTGAAGAAAAATATGGTTCCTATACATTTTGCAATAACAACAGATCTAGCAGCATGTAGAAAGATTTGTTGCGATGTTTACAGATCTACTCGGATAACACTAAAACAAAACTTACAACAAGTTACAAAACAGCTTTAGCAGCCGTACGAACGCGGACCACAACAAATCTTGAGATTCGTCATAAAGTTTACACAATTTCCTGCAGTGCTAACGTACACACTAACAAAAAAAGTTGTCCGATTTGTTTCGTATACATATTGTGAAACATTCACATAGTTTTTGGCACACACACAGTTATGCGTACGTGCACATGCACGTTACACAGTTACACGTACGTACACGTGCACGTAACTGTACAGTGTCTCTTACATTACAACACCAATGAACGTATATGTATACGCATCCGTACCTTTCAACTGTCAACATATTATGGTTACTTTCAGCCCGTTTTTGTATTGGTGGACAATGGACTAAGGAATCGACAATATAACTAACAGTATCACCTAACAGGGTAGAATGGTGGTGTATGTGTCTTAAGAGTTGTTCTGATTTCATATTATAGTTACTAACCAATCTATTCCAAACTAAAGAAAGTATAACATTCATTAAATGTTTAAATAATTGTTAGAATTCTAATGAATATTGCAAGTGACTATGATGTGGAATGTTTTAGATAAAATCGAGTTGTCTGTGTAAACATAGAACTTAAGAATTGCAGGTACAGTCAACTACAAAAGTAAGGCTGTGGTAACAAAAATATTTCATGAATAAAACCATGTTTTTCGCGTAGAAGCATGAGTTGTTAAAAACTTTGCTTCATATAAGAAAAAAATTTAATGCTTATGTTGTTGACTGTATTTATTTGCCTTGGAATTTATAGTCAAACGAGGCATGGATTTAGTCCATTATATTTGAATAACCTTTTTAATACTTGATAATGGTTGAATTTGAACCACGTAATCTCAATTAGTTTGCATTAGAAATTTGTGCGCACTCTGTGTTGTTTACGGCTTGCGTCCATCGTCATTTACTACTTAAATATTTTGTAGACATTCGTCTACGAACGTGTCGATTTGGCTTACGATCTGTATGGTATGTTTGGAAGTAATAGTACTCCATGACTAACGAAGCAATGCTTTGTTATAGACGATGGTAACCACTTAAGATGAGGTGAACATGAGGTGGGCAACTCCATCAGCAAGCTATATAAAAAAAATGGTCGATCAGTTGGGAAGACCCAACCACCAATAAATCAACCCTACTACTTATTAAACTTGCCTACTGACACGCCAATACGTAGGGTCTTTACAGATCGCAAGATAAATCCAGACGTCCGTAGACGCCTTTAGCACCTTTCGCTGGATCTCATGCCAATGTTTTCCAAAATACTACACAAACCAAGAATGTATATTATAAAATATCATTGTCATCGTCACTTTCATGCCAACGAAAAGAGATGGCAACAAACTAATCGGCCATTTTAGCTAGTAAAAATTATATAATGTTGTCTCTTGTATTTTAAACAGCATGAGTCCCGGTGCATGACACGCAATTGTGTTAAAAATCTTCCCGCAAAAGTTATTGATTTCGTCTACAAGTTAAGATTTAATTTTAGCGAATATCTCACTAAAATTATTCTACTTGTGTTGTGGCTTAGGCGTAAGTTAATTAAATTGACAAGAATATTAAATATAGCACCAGTAATTGGTTCTAGTATTTAGAAATGTATGTTTGATGTAAAAGGTGTGCTAGAATAGTCCAAACTGCTTTACCTCTAGCACCATATACTCAGCTAAATTAGAGTATTAGATTATGTGAATTGATTTAATAATAAGAGTGTTTAGAACCATCACATGAAAGAACTACGATAAATAAATTCAATTCAAAGGTATAGTTACACTGTTCCACTATCTTTTCATTCTTTAATCTAAAAAGTTATGTAAGTAAAAAATCTAAATCTTAAAACATGATTTAGCATTTTTTCCAAAAATAATTTCCGTAAAATTATAAACTTTTGATTTAAAATTATATTTAAAAGCGTCCTATTGTATAGGTTTTTATATAATATTGTATTGTCAGTACCACCTATTTTTATTCCCATTCCAGTTCCTCGATAAGACTGCTTTATTGACAACCCATTGTATACCATTCACTATGTATAGAAACAATGTAAGGGGCCTAGTTCTTTGCAACTCCCGCGCCTAAGCCGCAGTTCTAAAAAATACAACATTAAATATTATACTAGGTCTATATAGTGTCATATAATTTTGTATTCATTTTCAATGTAGTTTTCACTCAGCTGAAAACTATTTATTGATGTAATCATGACATTCAATGTATGTTGATTTAACTGTGTTCGCTTGAGTTTAAAGACTGTTTGAAGTTTGCGATTTGTTGAGCAATAAATACTCTTTTTATGACATTTTCTATTATTCGATTTGGCAACACTGGAGTCATATCGAAGTGTGAGTTGTGATACATGTTTACTCATTGATGATTTAGTGTGTTATGTTTAATTAAAGTCTAATTTATGTTCTGCTATCATCCAGTAAGTTTGTTAGAAAACTTAGCAGCTGAGATGAGGCTTTTTATCATTAGCCCAGATTTACAGTTTTTTTTTTAACTTTTAGTGATTCCATGTTTAAAAATCCTGGTTTAGTCCCATTATTAATTCTTGCTACATAAAAAATACTAAAACTATGTAAACAGAACATTCCCTTCAGTATTGGTCGCATACTTGTCCCATTTTTGTAATCTAGGTTAAATCACCTATTTGCACTAAACCTAACATTAATCTTCCATCATTTAGATAGTTTTTTTAAGTAGATGCAACTAGAATCATCCTATTATTATATAAATCATTTAAAATATACTAAATGAATCATTTGAAATATATTGAATGAATCATTTGAAATACACTAAATGAATCATTTGAAATATATTAAATGAATCTTTTAGTATATTCTAATACAAATGAAATTTGGGCTTGCATGTCAATTCTTGAATGAAATTCTTGATTCGTAATGAATTCTTGAATGTGTTTAATTCTTGAAATGTGCTTGCGCATGATCTGCTGGGACCTTTGATAATTAGTGAATACTGAGTTGAGTACGAAAACTGTTCAAGATAACATTTCTGTGTTTGTTCGATTTAATTTTATGTAGTTTCTCTTAATTTGCTTTTACATTACATGACTTCATATATTTAATTGTTAGCATTTATTTATTGTAAAATGTAAATTAACCTTTAAATCATGATGTATTATTAATAAAATGATAATAAAGTTCATACCTACGAATTGGTTTTATTGATTAAATAACATTATTGTAAGTCATAGTAATAAACTACATAGACTAATAAAAACTTAAATAAGTTATAAAAAATCACATAATGTGAAAAAATGCGCATGCATATCCGAACACCGAACCCCGATGGCACAAGCCACAGAAAAATAATTATTGACATCAACCCTAGGCCCTAAGTTCTTATTCTATGCCTAGGTTTTTTTTTTTTTTTTTTTTTTTTCGAACGGACTAAAATGCTGGTATAATCGCCTAGCGATTTCCGACAGCGTTACCGGGCTACTGGCGAGCGCAGAAGGCGCTACGCCATTACAAAATTGGTTTTGTTGGCAACGAGCACAAGGGCACCACTTAGGTACGGACCTCGGCTTGGGCTGTTGCCGGAGAAGGGAGCTACGGAGAGACTCTTCGCCCTGAAGGGGCGTTAACGGGGAGACGTCTTCGACCCCGCCGCCGGGGTCGGTGTGATTGTGGAGTGTTTCCTGTGTCCGGACTCGATGAAGCGACCTCCGCCGCATTCGCGGCGGTGATCGTGTCATCTGGGTCACCTAAAACGTGTCTAGGTCTACGGAGGGTACGTTTAACGGGCGGATCTACTGGATAATCGGGTAGCGAGTTAATTAAGGGATTCGGATGGTGGGGAGCCGAATCATAAAACCGCCTGGAGGCGCGTTTCATGAATTCGGCTATAGATTCGAGTCTATGCCTAGGCCTATAGTGCGTTTCATCTTATAGTTCCTATGCCGTCATGTTGGTAGTAGTGCATATAAATGTTGTCATTATTACCCATTCTGTGCTACCATAAAATCAGGAAGATCATGTAATTATGTAGTACCCGCGACTTCGTACGCGCCTTAGGTAATGACTTTTACGATCTCCTTTTTAGAACATAAAATAAAATAAAATGTATATGAAAATCCTATTACAAGACGACGACGTATGAAGTCGCAGGAACAGCTAGTTTATATCATTAATATGAAAGAAAGCAGGGAATTTAAAATTATAGGATTAATGAGAAATGAAATAAAATTTTATTTTTATTCAAAGTCAAAAATCATTTATTCAGTAATAATTCCTTTCTTACGGAATAAAATTCATGTATTTTATGTCTTAGCACACCGTTCGAAGTCATCCAGTTCGTGAGTTCGAGGACCACTTTTGCGCAGTGTTGTAGTTTTTTCGAAGTTGAAGCTGCTACCTCACCTTCTTTGGTGATTTTCGATACTGTTTTTTCAGATATTCCTAAAACAAAATTTGATGTTTATTATTTACTTATTTTTTTCGTTGGTTTGACATCAGTCAAGCGCTTAAATTCGTTTCAGTAGTGTCATTATAGGCAAACCCTTGATTTTTATATCATTAGTGTATAGGAAAGCGCGCGTAAATTTAAATTGAAGTAGTGTTTCAATTTTCTATTTTATTTCTGTTCGGGGAGATAACTCTAGAGAACGCTGTAGGTACATGTAAATCTGTATGGGTATTTCTGACTCTGACTACTGTCAGTACTTTTACTTACCGTATTTTAAACATTGAGAGGAGATTGTATAACAGTAAATAAGTAGGAGATAGTATAATAGTATAACAGTAAATACAAAAAATCTATTTGAGTGTAGTATAGATGAAGGGCCTAACTAAACTGATGCTGGTAACCCTTTTTACTAACCTGTATTGGCGGCAACCCGAGCTTGTACACATCTTAGTAGAATAAGTGGGGCCTCGCTACGTTTTTCTCTTTCACAAAAGTCCTTCACCTTCAACACCATCACTCTTTCACCACTATTTAATGTTTTAGGCATAATTTTTTCACGAAATTCTACTAAAAACCTTGAAAAACCTGGAGACACATCTTAGCGTGTTGACATTGTTGACAAAGTACTCTGTGTTGTTGACAGACAGGGGTGCCAACATTATGGCATAGGAACTATCCGATGAAACGCACTATAGGCACATATTTTTCTTTAGAATTTTTCAAAGAGTTTCATAAAAATGGAGATCTGTAACAAACAAGAATACAACAGAATTGAAAACCTCCAAATTTTTAGTTAGCTGAAAAATTCCCCGGAAAAATATCGCACTCAAACCGTAAAGACAACCCAACCATAATATCCCTAGTGAAACAAATTACCTACTAGTGGCATCTTACTAATCTTACTATTTACCAATAGATGCCGCTAATCATAGTGGCATCTTACTTTTTACCGATAGATGACGCTAATCTTAATATTCTTGCGACCGGCTTTTATACACTGTGGTGACCTACCAGAGACAAGTTACCAGCGGCATCCAATCAAAAGCAAAACCTGTCACCGAACGAAATGAAAGTTCGCCACATGTCCGCCATATCTACATCTTCTTTCTTGTGACGTTAGAATTATTTTGTGTTAGTTGTTGTACGTAGATTATTGTTTAATTTAATTAATTTTAGTTAAACAAATAAAAAAAAAACGGTGAGTATACAGTGACTTTCTCAATCGGGAAAACGGGTGTGGTGTAAAATTTGTTTGGCCGCGGCGTAACTTCAATGCTCTCTGTCAAAAAGAAAAATGCTTTTTCTCTCTTCATTACGGCCTAAATAATTAAAATCTGGCAGGATTCTATAGAGAGGCTCACAATTTTATAGATTACAAATATTTTGGCCGCCCAAAAATCGTATTATTCGCGTCAACATAGCCTTACTATGCTCACATAATTTGCAGACCCTGGATAGTAAAAACCACGATGGAGTCTCCACGAAAATTTAACGACTGCTACTTTTACTATTATTCCACGTGCACCAAGGTAAGCCAGTTAGAAACTACACGTTGAGTAACAATTTCTTAGTATTTTGTCGATAAAATGCGCTCTAGAATGGTCGATAATTGGAAACCCATGCTGTAAACAGTGTGATTCTGTTGACTAGCAACCTCACATTCAAATAGATGGTCCACAATTAATTATCAACCTGCTAAGTTATTTATGAATCTGTCCTGTTAACTAAGTAAAACAGCATTAAAATCTAGTAGATATTTGCAAGTTTTGAGCTGCAAATTATTTCGTAGAATCACTCTTATTGTTGCACAACAGTTATAAGCAGATTGATGTGAATAAATTACCTACCTACAGATGATAATGTATTGTGCATGATATTCAAATTTCTTGTTATTGAACACAATTTCATTTTGACTATTTCCAATGTATGGTAGGAAAGAGAGAAAGACCTTTCAATAAACAGTGTTGAAAAAGATATAGTCACTGTTCTTTGACATTTAATACACATACAAATATTGAAGATATGTGTACTGAGTGTGATATTATAGCTTTCTTAAAATCAC
This sequence comes from Electrophaes corylata, assembly GCA_947095575.1. Lineage (NCBI taxonomy): Eukaryota > Metazoa > Arthropoda > Insecta > Lepidoptera > Geometridae > Electrophaes > Electrophaes corylata. The sequence continues at coordinate 6,520,699 of OX352719.1, read as the reverse complement.
AATTATGATAAATATGCAGTGCAATTCTAGGCAAGGTCTCTATCTAGACTCTGATATTGCTTAATGTCTCACATGCATGTGTGAGACTCATATTCTGTGGTAGCGATTTGAGTAACAATATTCTATGCAGAACATGAAAAGATGTAGCTTTCTTCAAGGTTACTGACCTTAGTGTGTACCACTGCCACCAAAGGCCTCCTATAGTTAAAACACTTTTATTTGCAGGGTGACAACTGTGTTTTCCGCCATGAGCCATCTGCTCTCGGTTGTGAGACAATGTGCACTGCCTGGCAGCAAGGAAAGTGCCTGGACAAACGATGCAAACTGCGCCATATGGAATTGAGGGTATGTCTCTTACATTAAAATGTTATTATATTTGTAAGACTGTGGTTCATTTATTAATTAATCTTTTAAATGATTTGCAAGTCAATCATAGCTACCAGTTTTTATTAACATTATTAGATATGCAAATTCTTACACCTGCACTGATAACATTGTTAGGACTGCAGGAAGTCGATGGATGGGAAGGTCTCAAAATCATTCTTCCTAAAAATATGTGGGGGAGGTCTACGTTCAACAGTGACTTCTACAATCTCTTGATGACGAACAAATATCAATATCTACAAGTTGAAATACTTATTGATATTGTTAGTATCTATATATATAAAAGAAAGTCGTGTTAGTTACTTCACTTATAACTCAAGAACGGCTGAACCGATTTAGCTGAAAATTGGCAGGGAGGTAGTTTAGAGCCAGGAGAAGGACATAGGATACTTTTTATCCCGAAAAATAACGGGAACGGGAAAAAACTGCCACGCGGGCGAAGCTGCGGGCGGCCGCTAGTTTTTATATAAAAAGAGTTTTGGCGTCTTTTAATTTAATAAGATTATATGTTGCATTATCATTATCTAGTTTATTATCTTGAGGCTATTTACAAAAGTAAACATATTTTCATTTTTAGAAAAACCGTAAGCAGATCCCATGCTACTGGGAGAACCAGCCAGGAGGCTGCCGCAAGATTCATTGCCCCTTCATGCACAAGAATCCGGAGGCGCGCACTGACGGCATTGCACCTAGTCAGGCCCTTGCTATGTCTGTACGTATTTACACATTACCTATAGCTGGAGTATATTGAAAATAGAGTCAGAATATTAAAGCGGAGGTAGACATTCAGCAAACTCCAGAATGGAAAAGGTTAATAATAAACTGGACTCGCTAATACAAAAAAGAAAAAGGGTAGACAGCTTCAGAGGTGGTCAGGTGACCTTGACCCATTGTGGTCAAAGTTAGCAGGCAACAAAAATAGCTAGAAGAACTTGCAGAAGGTCTTTGTATCCATGACATGCTGAATGGGGCTGAAAATTCTTGAAAATTCAATATTGTTTCAGATGCCTGGTATGCCATTAAATGATTCAGTGCCCTCTGAACCTCCAATGTCAGCTGTGACCCAAGCACCTGTCCCAGCTCCGGTCCCTTTGTTGTGGCAGCAACAACGTCAAGGTAATTATTAATTGGGATCCTTACTTAAACCCGTGCGAAGCCGGGACGTACCGATAGTCTTTATAATATATTATTTATTTTTTAATTTGTTGTAATGTTTCCAGATCACCTGCCTCCCGTGGTGCTAGACTCCAGCATGCTGGGCGTACTGCCGGCGTCTAGCGAGCTGCGCCGCATGCTGACCCCGCACGCTCACCCGCACGCACACCCGCATGCGCACCCGCACGCGCACCCGCACGACGCTCCCAACCCGTACGCGCCCATGCCCGTCGACCCACTTGTCGTCAACTTCGAGGAAGGTATGCGTCTCTACTGAAACTACATGTACTAAGCCCTTGTGAGACGATTTGAGAGGTTTCTGTGAGGCTGGGGTGATGCGGTTTTTGGGTTTGGGTGGATGACGTTTCGGGAATATCTTGTATTTTATAGCCCTGAGAAATAATTAAATAGTATAACCATGCATCATAGCCATCAATTCTTAGAAACAATGTTTAGATTTCAATACTTGCTTGTATGGCGTTGTATGGCGTTGTTGTGTTGTTGTGTTGTGTTGCAAGTCACACAATAGAGGGCTTTAAGATCTATAGCTCAATATGAAGAATAATGGACAGATGGAGCAATTTTAAGAATTCATACTTTATTTAAACCGTCTTCTACCAAGTCCTATTTTTTTGGAGTGGAGTTTGGATTTATGCAACAGTACTGTTTAGTCTAAGTAAATTCTAGAACCACAGACCGTTCTAAAAACAAATGTATTACAAATTAAAGTCCAATTACAATGAATCAATTTATATAATATTAATCCTAATTGACTTTTACATTATCCCAAAAGTTATGCTTTCGAGTGAGATTTGAACCCACTCGAACGACGACCCTTTCCTTGATATGGGGATGCGCTAACCAAATGCGCTACCGAGAGTTCAAACGAAATCGACGAAAGAACCCTTGGGGTATTTTTTAATACGATACTTTAGCGACCTTATCCCACTCGAGGGCATAACTTGGATAATATATTTTTGCGATTTCAGTAAGCACGGTAAGCACTATAAAAACAAATAAATTAATCCCAATTGATTTGTGGAAGTTGGAGTGACTCTAAATTATAATTAATCTTTGCAGCTAATTAACTTATTCTATTTTTACAACAACACATATATAAAAGCGGAATTCATAAATACTTGTATCTTAGGGCTATAAACGAAAGCAAGTTGATATATGGTGAAGGTACATAGGCATAGATTTGAATACGAAGAGAAAATACTGTATCAAGTGAGGTTTCTTAACTCAGCTCACCGCTGTGTTAGCTTGCCATTATAAGGCAAGGCAAGTGGCATCTCAATTGTTAGTCTTACCAGTACTATGATTTTAAACTCCAATCACAGTCTTCTGTGTGTTGCATGCTCGGTTCTTCGAGTGAATTTGTAGTCACGATAAGCGCCCCCTAGCGGGCATGTTGAGAACTTTAACAGTGAAATTTAGAATCGCAGTACTGATCGACGAAATGAGTTGGATATAAATTGAAAAGGCCTTGAAAGTTTTGTTATGGATTTTGTAATAAAATGGATCGATTAAGTACGTTCTTGTGTCCACCCAAAGACAAGTTACAGGTATTATTTATTTCAGGGTTCCATGTTTCTAAAGCCCTTTTGTTTTCTTTAAGATGACTTTATTGGGTAAAGATTGTTTTTATAATTTAAATTTCGTCTTTACTCAATGTTGCGAACTGTATACCTTGAGCCGAAACTTCTCAAATCGTGTGATCGGGGCTTAAGGCCATGCTAAGATGTAATGATGTTTTGAAATCGTTCTGAAATGTTACCGAGGAGCTTGTGTTTCAAAGCTTATCAGAACTGCCAGTTCGTATTTTGTTTTACCTTTAGTTTTATTTTGCGTGAAATACTATCTTAATACCTTCGTTTTGTGGTAATGTTTTAGTCGATTTTCGAAATCATTTCTGTGGCCAACTTTATGGACTATCTTGTGTGTTAGATTCCGTTGCGGTTTAGTGCACATTAATTAATTATATTAGTGTACTTCAAGATTTTTAAGAGTAACGCTTTACGTAGACATACTGACATGTGGTACGCGTTTACGTAGTTTTTGGCGGACATGAATAGGACAATGTATCTTCACATGTTTTGTAACTTTAGCTTTTAGAGTAATATATTTTGTCAAGGCATTTCGACTATTGTAATACATGAAACATTTCGTCCGCGATGTAGGTCGATGGACCGGATGTTTTACACATTTATTGCCTAAAATGCTTGTTAAGCACATAACCTGTATGCCTCCAGACTGTTACCAGAGTTGGTACTATTTTGAATAAGGGGCAACCTTTTATAATGGGCAGTGAATGTGTAAGGGACATCAGTGATGTGGTTGTATAAGGTTGTATTGTATTAACGCTAAAGTGAAGCGTATTTTGATTTCAGTATCCATTAGTTAGATGTTTACGCGATCGCGTAACCAGACGATCTGTTTCATGTAACACTTTTTGCTTGAGGTTCACTTGTTTGAGAGGAAAGAAGCTGTAGGATATAAGAATTGTCAAGTGACAAATATAGAAAGTGGGGGAGGGTAAGGATTTTGTATTGCTTTGGACGTGAATGTGTGGCGTTGTTTACAAAGGTAGACTGCGGAAAATTTCGAGCAATGATATGAAACCAGGTAAAGGTTGAAACGGTGGTAAATTAATGATGGTACTAAATTGTGTAGTACACCGAAGAAATGTAACGAAAGATGAATTCGAGCGATTTTTCGAACGATCCCACAAACAAGTGAATCTCCAAGTAAAATATTTCAGATTGGGTCTTCCAAAAGCCTTGTGGCCTGACTCGAAGATTGAAAAGGAGCAATAAAGAGGCTGAAGCTATGTATGGCTTAAAGTGGCTTTTAATTAAGCCTCATGGTTTATGGAAGCCCATATAGTCAAGAAGTAGCCTTTATATAAAATAATTATCACAATGTAGGCAAAATGGACTTTAGTTGTGCCAATTTTTACGATGTCAAACTATTTAGACTAGCTTCAAATATTTATTTTATTCATACGTTGTTATTTAAGAGTTTTCTTATTTCGTTGCAGCAAACTGGGAATTGTAATTGTGAGGTTAGGTACCTCCCTGTAGCTCTTATGTAACAAATAATATCCCAGTTTTGCAGCGCGGTTTTGTTTTAAGCATTTGTTTTTATATACTTCCATAGTCATGTAGACAGTTTAAGATTGCAATAATATTCAGTTACATGAACTTTTTGTTTATTCAGAGAACTTAGTTTTGTTTGCTAAAGAAATACCGTTTTACGGTTCTTTTATTTGATTTATTACTGTTATTTGCTTAATGAACCCTTAAGAATTGGAGGAGAGGGTTGTATCGTTTACGGCTTCGGCAAGCTTGGAAATGAGAGCATATTTAAACTTATTATTCATTAGGGTAGCTCTCTCATTTCGACATGTAACTTCATGATTTGAAGTAATGTCGGTATTTTATATGTGCAATAATTTAGTGAATTTTAGTGAATTAAACATTCATATCTTAGCCAACTAGACTCATGATATACTTACTCGCTTTTCATGGAATATATAAAAGTTATATCACATTTTCACATATTTAGGCCATCTTTTAAAACATGGTCGAATGGTCTTCATACTATTTGATCTGTCTTTAATAGAATTGTCAGATAGTTTTTTTTAATAGATGTTGATATAATCTTTGTCTATAATAGAAAAGTACATAATGAATAGGTTAAATAAACATATGGAAATACAAATAAAAATATATATACACGATTATTATAACTCATTTATTATAGGTAAAAAAAGAAAAAAAAATGCTTGAAAGCCTTTAAATTGTTTGTAAGTTAGTTTGTAGGTTGTTTTAAAGGGGCTTTGGCAGTTTATAAAAGTACCCCACACTGCTACGGCCCCGCATGATAATCACACCGTGAGGCGTAGATAGAGCTAATAAAAATAGATAATAAACTAATCGGAAACTCAGTCTTGTAATGTAAATATATCTCAAAGAATACAATACGATACTGAGTATCCAAACAAAAAAAAACTTTTGTGCTTAAGAATAATATACTACCATGTTTAGAAGAGGATAAATTAAAACAAAACTAAAAAAAAATAAGCATACTTATGCTTAGCGATTTTGGAAATAATACGTATTTGATAAATGCTTCAGATTTCTACATAGATTTTGTCTTTGGTTTGTTAAATGAATTTTGATTTGGAACATTTTCAGTATTTGTTTTGTTTTTGTTTATATTTTGCACTGAAAGCCAAGTTCCTATATTTATTAACAACAATTCAGATTGTATAAACCAGACATGCACCGCACCTCGACGACAAAAGATTTTATCTATGGTCCATGGTACACCTAGTCATTATTTATGTATAAAGTATTTATCAATATTATAAAGTGGAAAAAAAAGTTGACTTGAAGGATAGCGTAAGAGGCGGGAAAGTTGTTATCTCATTTTATGTGCTCATTTTTTACTCAAACTAATCTGTAATTTTTGTAAAAGTACGTCAGTCACAAGTTTTAAGTTAATTAGTTAGAAACCTCTTTATTTTGCCGGTTAATAGTTGCGCTCCTATCCTACTACATCTTGTACAGTCAGTATCAATCAGGCTTTCAGAGTTATGAATTCATTTGTAGCTCAGGTCGTAGATTTATTCATACTTTGGTTTTTCATATATCGTATTGCTTATAAAAATCTGACAAAAGATAAACAAATGTATAAACGACTGCCATCTCTTACTAATGGGTAATGAAAAACAGTGACAGCGATGGTGTTTTGTTCGCCCATCAGTTTGGAAAATACATAAAATAAAATAGTTTTTTTATAAAAAACTTGAATAAACTAAAAGATTGTCATCACGATCATTTTCTTTAATGTTGACTGTACTAATAGTTAGGTTGTGAGTTCGGTTCGAACCATAGACAAAAGTTTCTGTGAAGAACTGTATGAAAATAAAATTGAATTTACATAAAAAAGGATTAAAGTATTTAATCATTTACTGGTTCTTATAGTACAAGCTGGCTTAGTTTGGGGTTAGATGGTGCAGTGTGTAATATTCACTAATCTAATAGATAAGTTTTATTGGTCAGATTTTTAGGCTAGGAGCGCTTATATTTATTTTGATGACATAGTACAAAAACATTAAAAATGTGTCTCTCAGGCTCTCTGAAGGTTGTCAAAAAACTTGTGGCAGAGGTACTGATGAATGCCCGGTTCCAATATCTTACAAACATCCATTAGTATGACTAAGAATAATTGCCTGTCAAATAAGCCTTTACCTCATCGGCTCATATTACAGTGACAGTTTACACTGGCCAACTGACAGGCAACAGTAGTAGTGTACGGATATTTGTAGAATACTAGAACCGGCTATAAAAAAAATAGGATTCATTCAAATTTATTAGCGTTAATATGTACTGATTATTGATGGTCAGAAAGAATGTATTAGTACAAAATACGGTTGCTTGTACCGGGCAGCTGTTGAAAATTGGTTTCGCTCGCAACCCTAGCAATATTTTCATAATGTATTTAGCGTTAATGTACAATTTTCTTATCTATTTATTTAACCTTAGATTATTCGTTGAGTTGTTATTTGGCAGTAAAAATTTCTGTCTTAAATAAGGGGTCATCAATAAGTTAGGTACGTAACATTTAAAGAGTCTAAAAATGGTGGCTAGAGTATAAGTTTCATATTCGTCGCTTAGAAATTTGCGTATTTTGGTGACCCCAAGGTCACCAAGCTCACATTTAGAATCGTCAAGTTTAAAAATGGTGGCTAGAATGTAAATTTCTTACTTCTTGAAGTAAAAGTTTACGTGTAAATTATTGGTGACCCCCTAAGTCGTGTTGCGTTGCCAACTTAAATACTGTTTTTAGTATTAGCTAAAATATTTGGCACTAAAATTATACTAACGTTGCATGACGACGTCCCTTAAATTGATGGTCGGAAGAAATAAATAAAAAAATTGTGGATTTTATAAATTCTTACTAGGTTTGCTGTATCTTAGTTTTCAATTTGAAACGACTATCAATTTTTGTGTTTTTTATAAGATTTGTATTGCGGGAGTGGGGTGTAGGATAAAAATAGAGGGTAGCACTTTTTATACTTATAAATAGTCACATTGGTGGCACTGTTGACCGACCCGGAAGCGGGACGCTGCGCTGGAGTAGATTAGGTTTGGATTGATAGAATAATGGGTGTGAAACTAATACAAGTATTATAATTTACTTTTCTTCAGACGTGCTGCCACTACCTTGTTTGAAATAATAAAGGGGTTGTTATTATGTTAATCTTTAGTCTTATTTATATAATAAGAAATTCAAAATAATGTTTATGTTTAGTAAAGCGTGTGTTTCAGATGTTTCGTTTTAACTGATTAACATTCAAACCGGTGTAGAAACTCGTATTGGAACGGTGTCTTGGCTTGTTCAAATTGTGTTTATTATACCAACGAGTAAATAAAAATGTTTCGTATTATGATTTTTGTAATTATTTTTGACCGCCCACCGTCAGGGAAGCGCTTTCAGATCTTTACAAGAACACACGCGAGTATTCAGAAACGGGATGTTTCAAAATTAATTACGAAAATCATGAGACGCGAATTCATCGCATTTCACTAAGCGGATACTCGTGTGTTCTTGCAGAGTCGGATAACGAAAGCGCTCCCTCGTGCACGCCCACCAAGTGCGAGGAAGGCACCAAGTCCCACGAGCTGATCCTCCTCGAGAGGATACAGGCCGAGGCAGCCGCCTACTACAACTACGACTCACTACCCATCGACCTGCCCAACGAAAGAAAACTCGTCCGTACAAACCTATCCACCAAGTACGATAAAGTATCCCTCGATGAAATCGCAGGTAAAAAGCAACAACCACAGGAACAACGGAACCTAGACTTTAAGGTTCTATCCCTAGACGAAATCCGAGCTAGGAAAACTAAAAACGACACCATACCACCTATAACACTTAACCTTAGAAAAAGAAAACTTTCTACGCAGGAAACGGTCACAACTTCAGGGAACAAAATACTCAAAGTTGTGCGGAGTAAGTCTATTGTGTATAAAAAGTTAGATCTGAATGCGCCCGCTACCTCTACTCAAGCTAAAGTAGGACAGAAACTAAGTGATAGTGAACGTAGAAAACGAACTTTCTCCGAACAGAGCGATGTCTGTGAAGTGCAGGAAGATGAACTAGAAGACAACTGTTTTGAATTCAAACGAATCAAAGTCAGCGAACAGAGTACACAAAACAAACCTAGACTAATTAGAAACAGAAACATTAGCGAGAATAAAGATACAGATGATTCTGTACTCACAGAAACTATAATTAGCAATGCAGACAACGATTCTGATAACGAAGTACAAATTGTAAGCGTAGACATTTCGAACGATTTAAGTTTAGACAATATATACGATAGTGATATAGAAGTAGAACCACCGAAACCTATAGAAATAGTGGACATTAGTGATGAAGAAGGAGACAGTGAAATCACTGTACGTGATTTAGATTTAGCCAAGAATGTGCCGGATGTGGTTGCTAGTTGTCAAAGAAGTAGTAACACAAACAAAGACAGTGATAATATTATTAGTGAAATAGATGATATTCTAAATGATGAATTATGATTTTGATATTGTTCGTTTAGATTTAAAAATCATACGTACAAAGTTACTGTGAGATTTAAATAGGACTAAGTACATGCAGTGTTCATACACTGTAACAATATTATTATATTTTGAGGGAACATTATTATGCAATAGTTTTTTCTGTTATTAGTTAGTTGGCTTAGGTATTCTATTTATGTATTATGCGAGTTAATTTATGCCCAAATAATGACATGGTCAAGTATGTATGCGCGTACATAATTACTAAAAGTATTTTTTTCATTAAATACCTAGAGATTTAAAAAAACAGTTGCAGAGAGAGCATGTAAAAAATTATAATTGTAAATTAAGTTTTCTTTCAAAACATAATTAATAATTTACCTTAAGAAATTCAATAGTGATTGTTGAATCTTCTAAATAATAGGTGTTTAGGAATCTTTAGTCAGACATAAAGACAACGCTTCATAACCGCTGTACGTAGAGGGTATTAAGTTTTAGTGCGTAAGGGTCTACTAAAAAGGGATATCTTAAAATTTTACCCTTTAAAGGGTGTAGCGGGTTTTGAAGTTTGTATGTAAACTTCGTACAGATGAAATTGCATGGAACTACCAGTAGTTGCGCTTAAATAAAAAGCAAATATTGATCCAAAAGTGTATTTATAATAATGCTGTTAAAAAGATCATCGACATCACACAGTTATTCACAATTTAATAATATATACACTTTAAAAGTACAGTAAATTCGAAATTAATTTGAAAATAATAATTACGGTAGCGTAGGTACCTAAGCATGAAATTAAAAATTGTATTAGTTCATTGAATTAAGGGTTGTTTCTCAAATCTGGAACTTATGTGCAAATTTATTCAACATTTTATTGGAGACTTGAGATAATTCTTACAAAAAGATACCAGTTTTGAAAAAATAGATAAAAGCATATTTCTTAGTACCTGTGTGCTATTATATACAACTTATGTACACTTATGAACAGTTTTTCTTTTTAATATGCATAAAAATTGTTGGGTTTTGCAATTGACATAATACATATACCTACCTACTGTTTTTTCTGTTTATTCTAAGTTGTGCTGTTTTAAGTACATTTTATTATTTGATGTAAATATTATTTTAATATATATTTAGAATATTGTTGTGATCTCAATGGGTTGTTCGAATAAGGAAGCAATTAAATGTTTTAGTCTTAATAAAACCTTATCGCCATTTTGTAAATTCTTAAAACGACTTATCAACTATGAAAGTACTATAATGCTAAAACTCATGTCCTATTTAACATTTACAATAATATACAGACAAATACTTATTTTCTAGTTTTACCTACCTATCAAGTTGTTTAATAAAATAATTTTTAGTTATACGGGGGCCTCTTCGCAAAGGTGTATCTTCTCTTAAAAATAAACTTTGAATGTTAGCTGGCTAAATGTATGTAATAAGGCGAATTTGTGCTGACCAATACTGTACTAATTTAAATAAAATAGGTTCTTACATTCCCCATATTTCGGGAGTCTTCCGTAGCTAGGCCGAGGCGTAGCAAGGTGCCGGTGAAATGACAGGCATATAAGTTATAACACCTGCATGCCTAAGGTTGATGGACACAGATCAGGGCATTGTAAGGCACTGCTCTAACGTTCGTGTCCTGCGAGATGTTTTACGCATGGTGGTGGTTACCACTTAACATCAGGTGGGTCGTCTGCTGATGATGCTGCTGCCTAACTAGGTGCGCTCTCTTAGTAGCCTCCACGGCTATAAAATGTATTCTAAAAATGTATAACTTAAAGGGTTATGTTGTGCTGTCACTATGACGTAAATATACAGTTAAATGCGAAGAGTCCTAAGTTAGTTACATCATTGTGTGGATGCACATTTAATGAAGTAAAAATTTTATTTGAAACATGTTAGGCTATCTCCAGCTTATGTAAACAGTTTCAGTAAGCAATTATAAGTTATGTCCTGATTTTATCGATATATTTATCTGAAGTTGTCAAGCATTTTGGAATCTTCTACTTAAGGTTACACTAGTCGTGACTTTTTCCATAAAAACGTTGGGTATTTACTTCCGTCGAAAGTAAAGTATAGATTTGTCTCGTTATTATCTATGCTTGTATTTTTATAGTAGAGTAAAAAAAACTTGACACTGTTATTAAGCCTCGAAAGATTCGTCATTTTAATGTAACTTTGGGCGTAAAGAAATACCACAAAGAGTATGAAGTCACTGTGTAAAAACGATTTACAAGCATAGTTTATTTTTTTAAGATGTTCAATAAAAATATTTGACAACATTATTAATTCATTCAGTAATTTTTTTATCAGAACACTTCCCCTAAAGACCTGGGGGATGGTTTATTTTTGCGCACAGTAGCTTCTGACTGCTTTTACTGAGTCTAACGCTCTCCCACATGATGTAAGGTGAGATAGCATGCATATTAGCGTCGCCCGATTATTAATCAACAAACCCGAGTAGGCGGCTAGTGTCACCTTAATGTTCAAGTTCTAACTTAAAAGTGTACCTCGACACGGCAGCTATTGATTCGTATGAAACTACAATAAAAATATAAATCACTAATCTGTTCATTATAAGCTGACGAATGGCAATAACAGTTTTGGACAACACTCAAAGAGTTATTGTCGAAATACTAATATACAAAGAAATATAAAATCATAGGCACGTTTGAATTTCACCTGTGCGGTACAATTGTTTTAAGTGACCTGTCATTCGTCACCTTATAATAATTTGAGCCTATAGTTTGTGCTTTATTACATGTTTGTGGCAACTAACGGATATGTTAATTCTTTATACCTACTATTATGTGGTTACAATAAATTGTTCAGAGTTGTTCAACAGACCATGTTTACCTACCTAATAAGTAGCATACTCATTTTAAATCATTGTAGTATTTTCATTCAAGTACCTTACAATAACCAAAAGTTCCTTCACGATTTATCGTTTAGTTGAAGTCGATACAATCTGAAAATTCACTATTGTTGAACTTGTCACATGGTACACCATTATCAGAAGTTAGAGAGAGATGGATAATGCAATGCCACATACGGCATGCCTCGATAGACGTAAACTGTGAGGTAATATAAATATAAATGACATTGTCCACCGCAATGATCCGTGGATGGCGAACATGGTACATGGAACCGCTCAACATCAGGGGGGCTATCTACGTGTCTCATCACATTCTCATAAAAAAACTATCATCAATAACTCGGCAAAAACCTGGTTGGAAATATTGGCTGTTATTGCAGCATGTTCAGAAGACAGTAAGCTTTGTTCAAGAGTCATCATTTGGAGTGAGGTTCAAGTGGGTGCGAGGATGTGCTTGAACTAGCTCCACCAGGGTCACTGGAGACGTGACCAGTACTGCTGCGAGTCCTGGCCGGGCACCGCCAGAGGAACTGACACTCCAGCGCCCAGCAGTCCACCGAGCTCTGAAACATAAACATTTAAAATCAAAACTCGTACAGAGGGTGACATTTGGTATAAAAGGCCAAGGAGCCTGCGCCTAAGATGATGCTTGTCTAAGATATTTTTGACTGTTCTGTCAAAAATGTCTTAGTTAGGTAATACAACTTATTGATGGAACAAGCAGATGGCCCACCTGATGTTAAGTGGTTACCATCACATATAACAAAGCATTGCCTCGTAGGTCACGCTCGTTAGGAACGTCACCGACGATGCACTACTCAGCGTCCATCAACCTAAGGCATACAGGGTGTTAAGCCTCATGTGCCTGTAATTACACCGGCACCCACACCCTTCAAACCGTTACACAGCAAGCTACTTGGCGGCAGAAATAGGCATGGTGGTAGTACTTCCCCGGACGTGCCCTTCACTAAGAGCTTACTACTACTTAAAGCACCTGCGCCTAAGATAATGTTTATCTAAGATATTTTTCAAAAATATCAAAAAAATAACAAAAATATCTTAGTTAGGCAATCCTTTGGGACATCATCACATTTCCACGTAAATGTTTTGTTTTTTTCTACAAATGTCAGAGTAAACTTGGCTACAGATGCAACACTAGAAAAAGCTAAGATCTACATAAGATTGCTACCTCATCACTGACCTGGTGGAGGAGATGACGCCTCATGCTGGTAGTGGTTGACATAAGGATGCGGCTGTCGGTAGCCGAGCTCGTAGCGCGGGTAGCCGAGGAAGCCTCCTTTGCAGAGATCTGCTTCGCTATCGCACACAGGACTCTCCACCATGCTTCCACCGTAGCCCATTGGAGTCAGGGGACTGGAAGGTTTACGTTAATTATCAAGCAGCTGGCGCACAAAATACCGTAGGAACCTTATATTTAGATTAAATCAGAGATTAGATTAGATTAGAAAATACTTTATTGCACAAAAAAGAAGTACATAGACTACATAGAGACACATACATAGACATACATACATACACACATGATATGGGGTACATAGAGATTAGGACGGCTGACAGATGTGTAGAAGAAATGGGGCAGATCTTAATCCAGCAGTAGGACCCCGAAAATCTAATAATCATATGCAAGTATTGCCTGGCTTTGAGACCACGCTAAAACTTTGCTATGTTCCTTAAGGAATCGAGACCACGGAGTTTTCAACTCCGTGATTGGATTCCCATAACCTAGCATCGGGTAAGCTGCGATTGTGTTGATTATTCAGCGTTTCCACAAATTCAATTCAACTGCAAGTTATGTATGTGATTGTCAAAGTTTGACTCTTCATTTATTTTTCCAGGGTACACATTATGAAATCGGTGGGTATCAACGCTTTATGCCCAATTGGCCACTCGCGGCTTCAGCCCCTCAGGTACAGTCAGCTACACTAGAATGTATACAATTTATAACTTTCAAAATGGTTTCACAGCGGTGCTCAAAATATTTACATGACAATTATTCCAAAACTATGTGAGGCCATCAACAAATTTTATGACTTTTTAGTTTTTGAGGTGTAAGAGTTCATTGTTTACTGTAATACCGTTGTGAAAGTTACAAGTTGTATACATTCTAGTGCAGCTGACTGTATATCCTAAAGGAGAATCAAAAAGGAAAATTCCACCAAACGACCTTTGGCTCAAGGTCCTAGAACCAATAAATGGTATTCGGAAGTAGGTACCTATTTCATCTCATTTCAGTCATAATCTCCGTGTAAACTGCGGAAGCGCGATCCAGGTAAGTTCTTATCTATCTCACTAGATGACGCTACATCAGTTCTTATGTAGGTCGCTAGATGTCCCTGAGTCGGAAATTACCTGTAAGCATCAACATTGAGCGGCGGCTGGTAGGGCTGGTGCGCGGCGTGCGGCTGCGGCGGCAGCGAGGGATGCGGCGCGTGCGAGGGATGCGAGGGGTGCGGCGGGTGCGCGGGGGGCGGCGGAGGGTGCACAGGGTGCGCCGCGTACCCGCACTCCGGACTCCGCCGCTGCGAGCGGATCTTCTCCTCGCGCCGCCACTTCGCGCGACGATTCGAGAACCACACCTTTAGGTCGGGTCGGGTTATAAAAAGCGCGGTATAAACGCGCACTACAAACGCAAACCGCTTATTAGTGCGGCCCTGTTCTACATAGTTGCACTCGCGTAAATTTTTCAGACAAATCGAAGTAGTAATAATCTACCAATTATAAGAATCTTTATCCTGACTGACTGGGATATAGACAACGCAAAGCCTAAACCAGTGCTCGTAAAGACTTGAAATTTTCAGAGTATATTCGTCTTGGTGCGTAGAGGTGTACTAAAAAAAGGCATTCCCGAAATTCAACCTCTAAACGTGTACAGCGGGGGTTGAAGTTTGTATGAAAATAGCTTCACGCAGACGAAGTCGCGCGCGTTTCGCTAGTATATTATAAATAAATAGTAAATTCAACTTTTTGCAGTACCTACCAGCTTACCAAAGATACCTAGGTTTGAAAAGACATTCGCAAAATTACACAAAATTAGAAGTCTGTCTTATAAATAACCTACCCTTTTTGTATTATCTCAGAAAAGAAAATACAAGACTTTCATAAGTAAAAGTCAATCAATTGTTTAGCTAAACTAGGTAGGTAGGTAGGTAGCTGTTAACGAAGAACTGGTCTGACCAGTTCTTCGTTAACAGCTACCTGGTAAACTAATGTTTTGGAGCTCACCTGTATTCTAGCTTCTGGAAGTCCTATCTTAGCTGCAAGTCGCTCTCTGGCGAACACGTCTGGATAGTGAGTTCTTTCGAATTCTGTAAACAAAATGTCACAGTGCTTTTTGAACAGACATTACACACGAAATCGGATATACCTAACTTCTCTTTTTATCTTTACCTTCCTACGATTAGGTATAGATAAAAAGAGAGGGTTTTGTTCGAAATGTGATCCGAGGAATGAAGGAAAAAGGAAGTCACTGAATGCTGAAATATTAAGGCTGCGTAAAATGCCGACTCGGTCACCTACATAAAACTGTATACGCTAATCTACTACTAAATAACGAACCTCTTTCCAAACTGTCAATCTGTTCATTGGTGAAGCTGGTGCGGTTCCGTTGGAGTTTTCTCTTCAGTCTCAGTCTAGCTGCATCATCGTCAGCACCACTGGAGCCCGCGTTGGAGTTGTCTCCGGAACCTGTCTCGTCGGAGTGCAGGCCTTCTAAACCTTCGAGGGGTTCGTCTCCTGTGAACAATCATAATTCATCTGTGTATAGTCAAACAGAAGAGAGCATTTGTTATTTGTATGGGCACAGGTAGAAACGCAGCTTGGTTGTTACCTATCTACTAGATAGGTAAGGTACCCTATAGTAAGTACTACAAATTAGTACTAATGGTCTAGTGGCAGCCACCGTGCCTTTCGATCCTCAGATCGTGGGTTCGGATTCAGATTCGTTTACTTTAGTTTGAAAGCCAATAAATAAATATAATAAATATAGTCCTGACAGACTGACTGAAATATAGACAACGCACAGCCTAAATCTGGGCGTAGAGACTTGAATTTATCAGGGTATATTCGACTTGGTGCGTAGAGGTGTATTAACAAAGGAATTCCCGAAATTCAACCCTTAAACGGGTGCAGCACAGCAGGGGTTGAAATTTGTTTGAAAATTATTTTACGCGGCCGAAGTCGCGCGCATTTCACTAGTAACCTATAAAAGTATGAGGCGTTATTAGGTTCCAGGTAATATGGTTAAAAATAGTTTATTTTTTCAAAAGAAATTATAAATAAGTAAAAATCGTACTTCAAACAATTAAAAAGCAGAAATACTTATGTAGATTCCTTTACTATTATTACAAATCTACCCACGCCAACTGTTGGCAGTAGCTACTTGACGAACAACATATATAATAATAGGATATGAACGTAGATGAAAAACAAAAGAAAGATGGGTACCAAAAACCCACAGAATTAGATATCTACAGTACTAAGTAACTACATATTTACAAAGTTAAACAGGGCCGAAATCCAACTTCTCAGCTATCGCTGTCTAATAACTCACAAGTTTTAATCGGGACTTAATAACTGAATCGTAAGCCAGCTTAACCGTAGGATAACGTTAAATTTACGCCGACGACAACGTAGATTAAAATCGTGCCAAGTTGAATAAATTCACGGTAATCGAGAGGATTGTTTGGGAATTAATTGTAACTGTTCTCTGTGGTTGCCAACTCAAGGGATGTAGGTAGGTACTAAGCAGAGCTATTTATAAGCCTCATCTCAGTGTTTTTCTCTACATAAAAAACATATCGAAATAAAAAAAGAAAAAGTTTTAAAATTCCTTATTAGAAACTAGCAAAACGCGCGCAACGTTAGTTTTATACAAATTCACTCCCGCTATAAGTACCCGTTTAGGGGTTAAATTTCTGGAATTCGTTTTAGACCTTTACGCATTAAGACGAAAATACCTTAAAAATTTAAGT
Source organism: Electrophaes corylata (assembly GCA_947095575.1). NCBI lineage: Eukaryota > Metazoa > Arthropoda > Insecta > Lepidoptera > Geometridae > Electrophaes > Electrophaes corylata. Next base: position 6,503,702 of record OX352719.1, on the reverse strand, counting down.
CTCTACGACCAGTGGTTTAAGCTGTTAAGTTGTGTGTAAAATGTCACATAAAAAGAAAATCATACAAAAATTACACATTTTATCATTGACTCCTTAGCGGTTTGCATGATGAAGGTAGAACCGAAACACTTGGTACAGGTGGGAGGTAGGTATGCTTGCCAAACAAGGGTGAAACTAAGCCGTACGTTTCCTTGTTCTATGGATGGAAGGAGTAGAAAGGAGATGGTGGTATGTCTAATATAGTAGACTTCTACTAGTAATAGGATTATTAAGTACCAGATTATTTCTGCTCTTCTCCGTTGCCAAGACAATTGATAAGATTCCTAGTTTAAGTTAATTTAATGATCCCATAGATTCCCGATTCTGCGGCATGTCCTAAGTAATCCTTGGGGAAGTATCTCGCGGCCGGCAGCCCTTCTGCACGGGTTTACACTTCGACTAAACATTTTGATATTATTGCACACTTCACTTCCATTCACATTCACATTTTTTGTGGCATCTGTCCGTCTTGCGGACAATTTTGCCAATGTTAAGTGGGTTGAATAAATTCTTTTTAGTCAAGTCGAGTCGGTAAAAAAAGTAAAGTCAGCCGTCATCGGTTTTGAAGAAAAAGATGGCGTTTATCTTCAAAAACCAAAGGGAAACATTTTCGTTCAAATCAGGATGCCATAACACACTTTCATTTCAATTGTTCACACTTGTGCTAAGACCTCAATGATGGTTAAAATACCACCAAAATTACCCATCAGAACTTAAAATAACACTAGAAAAACAATTAAAATGAAAATACGATGTTGCTTCCAAAGATGACAGAAAACGAATCCCTACTTCTTATTTTCTTTATAATGGCATCTGTTCGTCATGCAACAGATAATTTCGCCAGTTTCAAGTGGATGAATAAATCGTTTTAGTCATGTGGAGTCAGTAAAAAAAAGTAAAGTCGGCTGTCATTGGTTTTGAAAAAAAAATGGCGTTTCTCTTTAAAACCTAAGGAAACATTTTTCTTCAGATCAGGATGCCACATATCAATCACCCTTTCATTTCAACTGCTCACATTTGAGCTAAGACCTCAACTAATTATGGTTAAAATACTACCAAAATGACACTTGAAATAGTACTAGAAAAAATAGAAAAAAATATCTCGTGCCAAGCGCGATATCTCACTATTCACAACTTAACCCGACAGGTTACAAACTATTTATAACAAATACCTAGGTTATTTAAAACATTGCTTAAAATTTGCCGTTACTGTTTTTCATTAAATACTAGCAAGAGATGGCAATAGTTTAAGCATTGTTTATGTTTTGACAGATTTTTACAAGTAAGGCTTCTAGAGTATTCCAAGTTTTATTTTAGGTCGGCCTATAGTTACTAAGATGTGTTCTGCTTTCATGTGAATATAAAGAGAGGGCAACAGACATATCGGCTATTTTATTGGGACTCCACTAGTTTGAAAGTCTCAGCGACATTTATAAATTGGTGGAAGTTTCGAATCTTCCAAGTCGATTTTTCATTGGTTACTGATGTATGGTTCCTTGTAGATTAGCTCAGCACATGAAGAATTGTCATAGATAATCTACTTACTAGGGTTACTAGGGTTAGTTGGCCTATTTACGAATGAGCACTACTGTAAAAAAAACTAAAAAAAAGAGTAGGTACTGTATCGAAAAGGATCAAACTAGCGCCAGTTGTATTGAGGGAACGGCTTCTTTCGGTCTACAGAAAAACACCTAATAATATTTTATTTTATTTTATTTGGAAAACAAACAGTGGTAAAACCTATATGTAAAACAACTTAATTATACTAATCACCAATTACATGTTTTCGCATATACGATGCTAAAGAACTTGTTTCAATGATATAATACACAACAAAAAAATATATATATAAGTGATACGTAGGTACCTAGGTTACTTACACGTAGAACAAAATGTTACACATTACCTATCGAACATCGATCGTGGCCAACTTTGCCTTGAAACCCAAAATTATCGAAACTACATAACATGTCTTAAAACTTTGAGCTGGAACACCAAACACTAAATTACATTCAAGTGTCAAAATCTCACAGTCGGTGTCTCCAAGCAGGAGGGGGTGGTATACGGGGGTACGGGGTAGAGAGGGGGTAGCGTAACGGGCGCGTTCAGGCGGAAACTGACGATAACGGCCGAGCCTACCACGTAACCCTGCATGTCGGTAACTCAAAAATGTATGCCCAATAATGAAGTTTGATAAGAAAGTTTGTTAAAGTTTTCGTTGGGCTAGAGATAAGATACAGCTGAAAATATGAGCTAAGCTGTCTTTAGAAAAGGTCAAATTTAAAGGTTAAACTAATTCATGAACATTCACTTTGTAAGTTTGTTGGTAGGTACATCATAGCTGCTTAGCTTGGGGCTAGATGATGCTGTGTGGATCGTCCGGCATTATTTATTTATTTATATTTATTTATCATTAGGATCCTAGAACGCCCGAAAATGTCTGTCTTATTTTCACGAGAGTTTTATACCAAACATGTTTTACTTAAATTATAAGTCAGCTAATAATAACCTGATGTGCCGACCCCACGTAAAGGCAGGAAAATGATGATGATGATGAGTAATTTGAATTTATTTGTCTGTAAACAAATCCATACCCAAAAAGAAAACAAGAAAATAGCCGAGAATGGAAAGAACTCAATCGTAGCACACTAATGCTACGGCGTAGCACGTCTACGGAGTACGGAGAAACAGCAAGTAATTATAACCTTTTCTAATAATTATTAGATTTTTTTATAGTATGAACTGCTATAAGCTGCCTATAAGAATTCGCGAACATAAAAAGTAAAGTATTCTACCTACTGGTTCACATAGTACAAGCTTTGCTTAGTTTTGTCTAATATTTTATTAAAATGATAAAATTTCTTGAAAAGCGCAGATCGTTGAGAAACAATTTTATACGATTCGAGTTTCCAGAGTAAGGGAGCTCGGATGCTGGAGTGTTTTTATAGCTACAACGGATGACAGTTATAAAGAGTTCTTATCTACAAGTAGGAATCTGAATAAGGACGTTAGACAAGCTAGATAAATGCATATGAATTCAGATGCAAGAGATTTTATGCAACAAGCATTTTTATTTCAGTTATGTGTTTTGTGTTTGTGTGACTCCTTATAATTAATTGATTGTGGTTATTAATTGACGACCGATGTGGCGCGACGGGCGAATGTCCGCTTGCGACGCAAGAGGTTGCGGGTTCGATTCCCGCCTTGGGATAAATGTTTGTACGATTTGCAAATATTTATTCCGGGTGTTCTGGGTGTTTTCTATGTATAATAAAAAATATCTATATATGTAATGTATTGTATTAAGTATATCAGTCATCTAGTACCCATAACACAAGCTCTGCTTAGTTTGGGGCTAGATGATGCTGTGTGGATTGTCTAGCATTAAAAAAAAAATGTGCGTTAGTATAACAATAATTTCCTTAATTGTATTTGTTGGAGAAGAAATTAGGTTAGACGAAAGATTATGGAGAAGAAAAGAGAAATCGACTTTAATCCCTAAGCTCGGTAGATATCCCTTCAGATCTCTAAGTACCAAATACCTACTTGAGATTCTTCTAGGATGTCTATCAGGTCTAGTTTCTTCTAAGATGTATATCGGGGGGTAGTCAGAGGTACCTCAAAATATTTCACCCACATTTTGCAGTAGTTAGTATTCCATACGTGACTGGTTGCAAGCCCATGGCCGCTGCTAGAATACTAACTGGTTTCCTCACGATGTTTTCCTTTGCCGTTTGAGAGTTGGTACTGACATTGCACACATAATTTTTCTAACAGAAAAATCCATTGGTGCTCGACCGGATTCGAACCCGCGACCATAGGATCGGAAGGTGGGGTCATTATCACTAGGCCACCGGTGCTCTCGGTTCTTAGAACTATAATATATATTCTTAGAGCTCTTATTAAAAAAGTTTCCATCGAGTAATTTTATCACAACAATTCTAAGCATCGAAAACACCGAACGACCACATTCGCTAACCACATCGAATATGACACCTCCGAATCCAAACAAAACAAATAAACATTAGGTACTTATGTCGGGGCAATAAAGTCCAAAATCGCTGGCGTCACGGTGAAAATATAATGTTTATCGGGATCCCATCTGTCAGCGAAACATTAATGTTTCATGAAGGTGTAGATTCGTATCAGATAATAGACAGGCTCTGTTTACCGTCACTCACTGTCTGCTGGGACGACAGTCGCGAGCTAATGGGTATACCTACACGATTTTAGGAACTATAGGTACCTACATGTAGGTATAGACACCTAACAAAGTAACTTTCTGGATTGGCACTGATCTGGATCAGTTGAGCTACCTTTAGATCGTTTGCAACGGTCTGTAGATAGCTCAACTGTTTCATATGTATTTTGTATATACTAATTATAAATACCTGTTTTAGCTATAATTTTCTTTGTAAATAAATGTTTTTACAAAGTAATTTATAAAAGGTACTTACCAATACTTACCTATGTGGGGCAAAATCATAGGTAGGTAAGTATGTAGGTAGTAAATATGCGAAAATAATTTGAGGTCATACCGTGTGCCTGTGATACCTGTATTAGCTATAATTTTCTTTGTAAATAAATGTTTTTACAAAGTAACTTACAACAGGTACCAATACTTACCTATGTGGGGCAAAATCATAGGTATGTAGGTAGTAAATATGCGAAAATAATTTGAGGTCATACCGTGTGCCTGTGATACATAATATATACCTTGTGTAGGTATTTGTATAGCCAACAATTTGACCAGAGTTCGACTATACAAACCTATGAAAAGGAAAAGTGATAGGTATGTAGTAAAGATGAGAAAATAATTTGATCGTCGTTTCACAAAGATTTAGAGGTCACATACTGTGTTATAGACATTTCAATGAAATAACTAAATTCAGTCGGTATAACAGTTTGGTAACGAGAAAAAAATATTTAAATAGAAGTTTAAGTAATATATCAGACTTTCAGTTTAAAATATACTCCTCAATCCTCAACCAAGCAAACCCATAGTTTCCATTTTCCCGCTTTCCCGCCAAGAAAAGCAAGATGGCGGCGGAACCATAAACAAAACTTGGCTTATCGCAAAAACGTCGTTGGTATGACATGTATTTCATTCGCCGGTATTCCCCTGTGCCATGCCAGCCCTCGGTGGGGAGATGTGTTTTGTTCAGAAATCCGCAATATCTAGATAATGCTGTAGGTATTTTTGAAGTAGGAGAGTTTTTGTGTTATCTAATAGGAACTCTTTGAAAATTGTTATTGGAATTTTAGTTACTTGCCTGGGTACCTACATAAGAAGGTTTATATAAATTATGTATTACGACAGCTTGTCGACCGATGTGGCGCGGCGGGCAAATCTCCGCCTGCGACGCAGGAGGTTGCTGGTTCGATTCCCGCCTTGAGATAAATGTTTGTACGATCTGCAAATATTTATTCCGGGTGCTCTGGGTATTTTCTATGTATGAAAAATATCTATGTATGTAATGTATGATATTAAGTATATCAGTCATCTAGTACCCATAACACAAGCTTTGCTTAGCTTGGGGCTAGATGATACTGTGTAGACTGTCCACCATTATATTATATTAGCTTATTCAAAAAAAGGAGCAACTATTGATAAATAAAAAATACTATCAATCAAAAGCCAACTTTACTGAAAACTTTCACTTTCTATATAGCCCAAAGATATCCTTAATTTCAAACATTAACATTCAGCGATATGAATGAGTAATAATAAATTGTAAGTTGAGTCACGCGTCAGCCATTTTGTCGCAAAACGGCGGGAAAAGGCTGGCACGCTTCACTGCACACAGGTGTAACCGATACCATAGCGAATACGCCTGATGCATACTGAATTATTTAAAATTGGAATTCATTTTTGTTTTTAATTACGTTTTGTTGTCAGTGCGAAACATTAGTTTTAAAATTACGTGGTTGTTTGTAATACATTTATTTTTATTGGGGTTTACTTATACTATAGATAGTTGGTTTGATTTGATTTGATTTGATTTGATTTGATATGTATAACTATGTAGGAAAGTAGTTTATATTATATTAGGCAATTACTTTAAGTTTGCACTTCAACCTTTAAGGTTGACAGGTAGAAAATGCTCATAGCACCACTTCGCACTGACAATGTGGCAGCTCATAGCCCACCTTTTGTACACTTGTTTTTTTTTATAAATGTGCAATAATGTGTTTAATAAATACGAACCAAAAGCATTGCTTTGGAAACAATTTATTTGATTTTTTTATAATTGAAGTTAAAAAGACATAGATAAAACATAAAGAGAGATATGAAAAAAAGAGTTGCCTTATTATTGTTGGTAATTTCAAAAATTATTCCCTTGAGTGGGATTTGACATCTCTCTCGATATGGGATTGGATAAAAAAGTGGGGTACCTAAAGTCTGTATGATTTCCTTAAGTGCAGGTAAGTTGTGAGAAAACTAACAAATTATAAAATAAGTTTGTGAAAAAACATTTCATCAAAGCATTACTTTAAGAGCAAAGATTTACCTATTAGTCTGAAATATCTCATTAAATTGATTTGGTATTAGGGTTCCAATATGCCACATTGAAACAATAATTATATGTTGTGTTTATACGTGGGCGGGCACTGGGGCGGCACTAACGCGCGCGGGGTACCGCCTCCACTACCATAGACAACTTATTAATTTATGACTGAATAGTTTGGCATTTTGCAGTCTGTGATAATTTTCAAAGACAAGTTATTTTAGTTATTTTTTTTAAGCAACTGTTCTTTTGTAAGTTATCTTAGTTTGTATATAAGTTGTAATAACAAGTTTGTATAGTTTCGGTCTTTTTGAGGCCTCCTTTAGTTATACCTTACCTATAGAGTTGATAGCCCTAGTGCGTCTAGCCTTACTTCGTTTTGGAATTATTTTATACATTCTTCAATTTGTACTATCGGTAAAAAGTAGCGTATCAAAATAATAGGTACCTACTGTTTTAATTGAAGATAGCTAAAATAGGTTAACATGAATAATTTAATGAGTAGCTAATATTTAGTTTTTTTTTAATTAGCTAGCCCATAAGCATAGTTTGTACTGTGGGAACCACTATGTTTGTTTTATTTAAGTTTTTCATGGTGGTTTGTGGAAATGTTTTCAATCTACCTAAACACTTATAAAAATGTAATATTCGTTTATCTTTTACGTAAATTTTAACTTACTACTACTTACTACGTAGGTACTAGTTTACTTTTTACTTCATAGAGCGTAAGTTCTATGAAGTAAAAATAGCTAAGTACCTATACCTACTAGGTCCTTACCCTACGTAAATGTAAGGGCTCGTAGTCGGTTAGACACATGCAAATTAACATCTATAATTACACGTAAACCATACAAACGAGGGGATGAAACCGCCCTTTAGCGAGCATTTTCATGTTTTAATCCTGTTTCATGCGTTATTGGCCTCAGCCCTTTGTGATCGTTCGCTCGAAAACTGTGTGACTGTGGGACGTAGGTAGGTACTGTTGCATTAAGTAGCATCATCATCAACACGTGAGACTGAACCACAAACATAGAAAAAATAGAAAATAGAAAAAATATTTATTGACTATAATGAAATTATGTTTTAAACAGTATAATTGCTCTATCTCCTAGAAAAGCGTTAGCTGTGCCCAGAAGACAGTCCCAAACAGACTCTCCCAAATGCTATTAAGTTACATTAAACATTTTACTAACATCTTCTGACATCTTTCTTCTTAAGGCATCTGTTTGTCATTCGACAGAAATGTCAAGTGGATGAAAAAATTGTTATAAGTCAAGTCGAGTCAGTAAAAAAAAAGTCAGCTGTCATTGGTTTTGAAGAAAAATATGGTGTTTTTCTTTAAAACCTAAACATTTTCGTTCAAATCAGGATGCTATTTATCACACTTTTATTTCAACTGTACCTCAAGTATAATGATAGTTAAAATGCCACCAATATTACACATCCGAATCCCAAATAACACTAGAAAAACAATAAAACTGAAAAAAACGAGTGTGCTTTAGACCACACGACTGAAGTAAAACTTCTTTAATATACTTTAATTTGTGCCTTTATAACCACAGTATAGGTACTAAATAAAAGAATAAACTTGAGAATTACAATTTCTAAATGTGGCCACATCCACAATATCTGTCTGTCGCGCCCTAACCAGCCGTGCAGTGAAAGGGTTGTAATGAAGGCGGATTTAATTGCTGTTTTGGCTGGGTATGTGTCCCGGCGTCCCGGGCCTTTCATCCTTCAGGGACCATTACATACCTACTGTTAGATACACCGCACCGGTTCCGGTATTGGAGGTCCCAGGTTGATTTGATTTAAATATATAAAACCGGTATATGACTGACTATAAACGTACTACCATAGGAATAAAACCATGAAGGGATTTTTTTTATACAACTTGCTGATGAAACAAGCAGGTGGCCCACCTGACGTTAAGTGGTTACCATCGCCTGTAATAAAGCATTGCCTCGTAGGTCACGCTCGTTAGAAACGTCACCGTCATACGTCACTACTCAGCGTCCATCAAGCCGAGGCATACCAGGTGTTAAGCCTCATGTGCCTGTAATTTCACCGGTGGTTGATTAAGATGGGGTTTTTGGCATGGTTTTAATGTAAAAGTTATCGAAAAGGTAACCTAACTTTAAAAGCAAATAACGCAACGTGGACAAAGCTGCGGGCATTCTACTAGTAAACTATTACAGTGGAGTAAAAGGCATATGAGATTGAACACTATAAGCCACAGGCGTTGTAGGGCACGTGCCTTAGCGTACGTGACCTGCGAGGCAATGCTTTGTTATGGTTACCACTGCGTCAGCTGCGTATTCTATCAGCTAGAGTATAAAAAAATTTACTTATTCACCTCATTGTAGATTTATATTCTAAGAATCTTGCTCTGACTGACATATAAGTAATGCACGGCCTAAACCTAAACCTGTCTGTCTGTCTGCCTGTGGTGTTGATTTTGTTTGTTTGATTTGTCTTAGAGGCTTGAAATTTTCAAGTTATATTCGTCTTGGTGCAAAGAGGAAAGAATGTACTAAGAAATAAATACCAATACCCCTTAAGGGTACAGCGGGGGTTACATTTTGTATGAACATAACTTCAAGAGGACGAAATTGCATACATTTCGTTAGTTTATGTATATATGAGTGTCAGTATATAATAAAACTTGTAAAACCTATTTTATTAAACTATTCCTATTTTAGAAAACATCGTTTTGATTTTGATTTTTGAGTAGATAGGCACACTTCTACGAGTATACTTTAAAAGACTCACATATGTAATAAGATTTCACAACCTCATATCCTAAAAACATTTACCATCTCAATAAACCTTAATTACCAAAGCAAATTATAGATGTACGATGTACCTATCACAATAATCTATTATATATGTTATATAAATTCCTCTGGTACATGGTATGTCGGCATGCTCAAAGCGTGTCGGGCTCGGAGCCGTCCCTTTGATCTATCACATACACCGACTGTATACCTATAGCCTGACTAACGCCGAGCGCCCTTCTATTTTGGTAGATCTTAGGGTTAAAATCTGGCTTAAACTGATAAATGATTGTATTGAGTTATGATTTGTGTTTGAAGAGTAGTATAAGAATATTGTGTAGTAAGTACATAAAGTAAAGATGTTATAAAACTAAAACTAGGAGCAACAGTTAATCCGTTTTGGACGTACAAGTACTATAAATTAAAGCTATACCAATTATAAGAATCTTTGTCCTGAATGACTGATTGATATATAGACAACGCATAGTCTAAACCGCTGGTCATAGAGACTTGAAACTTTCAGGACATATTTGACTTGATGTGTAGAGTACCTAGAGCTGTACCTACTAAGTAAAAAAATCTCCAAAATACAACCAAATAACTTCACGCGGACGAAGTCGGGTGCTGTTCTCTAGTTTATTATAATTGAGAAAATTTTAGCATACATTAGTCCTTTTAAGTTAATTACGTTTTAAATTACAGAAAATCTTATTTACTTCAGTACCTATTTACTTACATAGTAGTCTAATAGAGATATATTGTAGATGAGATCAAATTATTCATTTAAATTATAGTAAACTTTATAGATAAGCCATTTTCTAAAACTATTTTTATATATATTTCCATCGAGCTGTTTTAAGTCGGTAGGTAAATTTTTTTATGGTGAAGACGAGCTTTTTTGGAACATGGTAATATTGATTTTTGGCATAACAATGTTATTATTCCATACGTGACAGGTTGCAAGCCCATAACCGCTGCTAGAATACTAACTGGTTTCCTCACGAGGTTTTTCTTTACCGTTTGAGAGCATTGGGCATATCAATTTTTCGAACAAAAAAATTCAAGACCATGTTCAAGGTCTGACTATAATTAAAAAAATATACTTGGAGCGTTAAAATGTTTGCCCGACATGATTTAAATATAAGAGATTTTGCCTATAAGTACTACTATAAGTATATACTTGCTAACAATAGTTGTAATTATAATAAATGTAAATATTTCAGTTAAATGAACCAGAAAAATAAAGTAGCATTTTGAAATGGGAATCGAGAATGGTGGTGCGGTCATTAAAACTCACATTAAACCAATAATAATTCATTTATAACATCTGATAATCCGAAATGGGTATTCGGTAGCCAAAAGTTAGGTACTACAGTCATCATCATCATTATCAGCTACTTCTAGCAGATGAAAACTACTTATTCCCATAAAAAAATTATTGATTTTACCGTTGACCGTGTATTTATTAATTATACATACCGTTTGTTTTTTTGACGGCGTTACCATTATACCAGACGGTAATAAAGTTAGAAAACAACAAAATAAATGTACTTAAAATATTGTTGTGTGAGTTGGACATTTTGACACGTGAACTAGTCAGTCCCTAGTGCGAAGCTTTTTTTTTAGTTTGATATGTCCAATCATCATTTTCCTGCCCATATCCCACTTTATGTGGGGTCGGCACAACATGTTCTTTTCTTCTACTCTCCTCTATCAGCCGTCATATCTATACTCACTCCTTTCTTATCCATGTCATCTTTCACACAGTTCATCCATCTTTTCTTTGGTCTACCTCTACCCACATATCCATCAACATCATGTTCATCAACTCCTGTCTGTAGTTTGATATGCCCAATGATATTTTAAATTTGCATGCTAAATTATAGTAATGTGCACCTAATGAATATATTGTAACCACATTATAGCAAATGAATAAATAAAATAAATGAACACTAGGTATACCCATTATTGATGTACGGAAAAATCTAATGAGTGCTTTTAAGTAAAAAAAAAAAAAAAAAATGAGTGCTTAGTATTTTGTGTTGTTTTTATAACGGGTGTAATAAGATCACTTCCGAAAACTGAAACTGCACATTTAGATCTTATTCTGATTACAAAATAATTTAGAAATTCGAAAAAAAATCGACACTTTGTCCATTTTTTTCACAGTTTCCGAATCTCACAGACAGTTTTCTGAATACAATAAAATGCCGTGTTTGAAGGGACAGGCCAGACTGAGTTAGAAATACTTTCGGATACTCGTATGAAAACACTTCTAAATATTCGCCAAACTTTCCCGTATTACAAGACAAACGACCTAGCAAACAAAGTGTGACAATTCCGACCGCAAGCGATATAACTCACATGCCCAATAAATACATATTCAACTAGGCCGTAGATCTCACTAATTTACTACTCTTGTACCCCATAATAACCATTCATCGTTGCCCGGAGAAATCTAGCGGCATTTTTCTTCACCTTATCTTCGAGTCCAGACAGTCGTGCTTCTCTCTTTGACTTGTAGAAAGCCTACTTCTTTCTCGTTCGCACTGTGTTTTATCTGTCTCTCCCCCTCCTTTATTCGGTACGTTTTATTTAGTTTTCACCCCTAAATGGATTTATTCCGCTTTGCGGTTCTTTGACCTTGTCGGTCCGTTAGTAATTTATAAAGTGTGACCTAAAACTGTCGGTTTATATGTAAAATAGTTTAAATTTAATGAATGGTCACATTTGACTGACCTTTCAGTTCAGTTGGTAGGTTGTGGGTTTGATTTCCGCCAGAAAAATATGATTGGTACATTTATTGGCTTTGCCCTCAACTAAGCAAATCTTGTACTATGGGAGATAACTGATAAAATACTTATATAATTTGGAGCATAATAAGATTTTGCAATAATATGTATATTTAAGAAGTTATATCTTGTAATAAAACTTTAGTAAACAAAATAAATCAAAATGTATTACTTTTTTAAAAAGGCAGATAATAAGCGGTTCAGAGGGCTAAGTATACACAGCGTTTTTCAATCTGAGAAGAAAAAAAATGAAAAATCTTATAAGACGCTACCAAGTGATTTTAAATAACCCCCACACTTATAAACGCTATTTAAATTTTAATATTTTAATATCCCCTGCCACTATTTGTTGATAAGAAATGAGAGAAAAGCCATAAGTAAATTATGTAGGTTTTTTGTCTTATAAACTGATGGCGAATTGAAACAATTTAAACGATAGTCCGGTTTGTACAAGAACGTACAAACTTTTCACGTTCTCCGATGGTATAGAAATTCATGAGATATCACGTGATTCACGAAGTAGTGTTGATAGGGAAAGTTTGAACGACGGGGCCATCAATTTGGCATATTATCTGCTGACTTCCAGACTAGTTTCAACTCCGAAACAGCTTTACAACATAACTAACATGATTAGATCAGCTTGTACGAAAAGTTTTAGTGGTAGGCCCTTTGTGAAGGGTTTGTCGGGGGAGTACTACAGCATGTAGATTTCTGCCGCCACGGCTTGAAAGATGTAGGTACCGATGAAATATAACAGGTACCTACAGGCCAAATTCACGTATTTTTATGAAGCAGAGACGAGATTGAAACTAGAATTAGATTGTTAATATTGAGCCTGTCTGAAATATCATACAAGAAACGTGATTTTTTTGCCGTTTACTATAGATAATGGTACCGAAACCTTTAGTGCGCGAGTCCGACTCGCCCTTGGCCGGTTTTTTCGTACGTGCTTTATACGCAATGCTTTTTTATAGTACTTTAAATGATTGTTAAAATACTCTGTGGTGGGAATCGAACCCACACTAAAAAAAGCTACTGAGCTGTGACGGTGATAAGTACCTAAAAGTTTTTAAAACCACAATAACAGACACAAGTAGCCTTTTAAGTGTCATATCGACTAACAGTTTAAGGGTCCTACACACGTGATAAAGCAGTGTAACTAATTTTATTTTCACTTCCCCCATCCCTCAACGAGGGGTTTTTATTTATGATGTATCGTTGTGCCATAATGACCCATGATCAATAGTTACTGCTTGTCTATTTTGCGAAATAGTGTTATTAGTAATAGTGAAGGGGTCTTCTGGAGGAGAACTACCACCATGCCTATTTCTGCCAAAACCAGCTTGCTGTGTTCCGGTTTGAAGAGTGGGCTCTGGTGAAATTACAGGCTCATGGGGCTTAACACCTGTATGCCTCAGGTTTATGGACGCTGAACTGTGCTTGTAGGGCACGCTTCTAATGAACGTGACCTGTGAAGCAATGATTTTTTGTAGGTGATAGTAACTACTTAACATTCAGATTAGCGATCTGCTTGTACAATCAAATAAAAATAAAAATAGCATCACGACTTTAACCTTCAACGGTAGATATCCCCTCCGATCTCTTAGTACCAAGTACCTTCTTATGATTGTTCGATGATGTCTAAGGAGGGTAGTCAGAGGTACGTTCAGATAGTAAATTTGCACCACAACCCATATTTGCAGTAGTTAGTATTCCATACAGACATTGCAAGCCCATCGCCGCTGCTAGAATACTAACTTTCCTCACGATGTTTTTCTTCACCGTTTGAGAGCATTGGCATTGCGCAGATACATTTTTCGAACAAAAAACCCATTGGTACACGACCGGATTTGAACTCACGATCTTAGAATCAGAAGGCGGGGTCACTAGACACTAGACACCTAGACCACTGGTGTTCATTGTACAATCAGTAAGTCGTGATTTATTTTCTGTTTTTTGCCTCAAAGAATAAATATTATTATCTTAGATAGTCATCTTTTAATTTCTAGTGTACCATAACTAAGAACCAGATTATCAGATATAAAATAAAAATTATTTACAAATGTTTCAAAACCTTCACGCGCAGTAATTGCCAGTACAAAGGCACAGTAATTGGCAAACAGCAAACAGTAACAAAGCGATGCCTCGGGCTAGAGCTGTCATTGTCTATCGAAGAACAGCGCGTTTACTCCAGTAACTTAGTCATTACAATGTATAGTAGACGTGAGTAGGTACTCTCCCACAATTGACATTTATATCGTTAGAATAATATCTAAGGCCCAAACCGCGTATTTTTTTGGAGCTGAAAAATTGAGACTATCTGAAATGCCAGTTTTGAAGAACACCATTTGAGATTGACACGATTGAAACTTGAATTGGGGTTTTGAAAAAAAATAAATATTGTTTTTTTTTATGTATTTTAAAACATTATTATTAATAATGTTGATATTTAATGCAAAAAACTTAACAAAAAAAAATTCAATGAATAATAAACAATAAAAAATTGATAAAATTTAGAAAAAAACCACGTGACTAGAAACGCGCCATGATTGATCACCATAGTTGTGACGTCATAATTTTATACCTGCAGTACAGCGTTTGCGGCTATTGAATGAGTGAAAACTAAAATAATGACGTCACACGCGCTCGGGTTTGTTCGGCGTGTTTTTGGTACTGGATTCAAAAATAATTTTTATTTTGAAATAACTTTTGAATTATTGCAAAAAAAAAATTAAAAAAATAGTTGTGTGTAACTTATATGTGATATTTCCAATTACCGCAAAAAAAAAAAAATTCAAAACCTATTTCGTTACGGGAATAACCCTCTGGTTTCCTCACGATGTTTTCATTAACCGTATAAGAGTACTGGCATGTCGCACACAACTTTTTCAAATAGAAAGATCTATTGGTGCATGATCGGATTTGAACCCTTATAAATGTTCTTCGGTTCAGAAACCGGTGTCACTCCCAATAGACCAACGATGCTCTCTCTTGAAATATTTATTATTGTTCAATATTGATTAATAGTAATATTTGTCTAGTGCTAAGCATACTTTGATAATAATAACTTTTTGAACTTTGATCAGAAGATGTCTCGTCGAATTATCTCCCATCATCTCTCTCTATATCTTTTAACTAGCGGCCACTCGCAGCTTCGCCTTCGTAGCAGTTTTTTCCCGTTCCCATTATTTTTTCAGGATAAAAAGTAGCCTATATGTTAATACAGGTTACAATCTATACTTATTCCAAATTTCATCTAAATCGGTCCACTGGTTAGAGCGTGAAGGAGTAACAAACATCCATCCATACGTCCATACTTACAAACTTTCGCATTTATAATATTAGTAGGATAAGTGACATGCTCAGTTCATGTAGCCCTGTCTTCTGCGCTGTAGATAGTGGTGTCGATCCCGACCGAGAACAAACATTTGTGTGATGAACGATGTTTGTTCTGTATCTGGTATTCTATCAGCTACCTGGTTCTCATACAAATTTTACTTAGTTTGGGCTTGAAAGCGTTGTGTGAATGTGTGTCAATATATATATTTTTTTGCATATTTATTTACTTATACACATTTGTGGTATGATAGGGTTGTTAGATAAGTTACGTGTGTAATTTGATATTAGGTACACAAGTCAAGGTGCTGTTTTCACATTAAGTGAATTTTCATGATAACTATAAAAAACAAGGCGAAATTTATTTTTTAAATTAGTGGAAATGTACTTTTTTCCATTTAGTGTTCCAAAGTTACAAGTTTGAAAAACTAAACGGTATTTTAAACTTACCTAGCTATTAAATAAAGGACTGTGGGCAAAGTTTCATTCAACAAACGATGTTCAGTAGACAAGTCTAAAATGAATGGGATTGACATAAACTATCGCAATGACACGTGATCTTGTCAACGAAATTCGAACTATTACACATTCGTTGAACGAATGTGTAATAGTTTATACGACCTATTAATAATACCTTTGAAGTTTAGGCCCTCAAGATAGCCAACATTCGTACATAGTATTCTAAACTCGTTGGCAATAGATCAACGAAATTATTCGAACTATGCTATTCTATACTAAATGAAACTGGCGCTTAGATTCACCTAGATTTAAGACGTTTTAAGATGATCCCTGCGGATATTACTGAATAAATGATTTTTGACTTTGACTTTTAGCCTTATAGCCTAGTCCGGAATACCGCACGAATTTTCCCGTCAAAAATCTAACATTGTTTCAACGCACCCAATCCAAATAATGGGTTTGAGAGATCGAAATTAAAAATTCCATAACTCCAAACGGTTTGTAGGAGTCCCAGAAAAATCTCAAAGCCACCTAATTGGATACAGAATACCACTACAAAGGGGGATGTTTGAGATAAAAATGAAAATTAAATCTTCCAAGCGGATGGGCAGGGTAATGTTTTTGACGGTACCGGAGGCGGGCCACCCCCACCCTTTAGGGGGTAGGGGGAGCCGCAAATCGACTATCAAAATGCTGCTGAAAAAAGTTTTGTTGCGATGCCAGTGTGACCGGCTGTTGCGGATTTCTGGCCATTTTGTGTGCTTTTGTTTTTATTATGCGGTTTTGGCTCGTCTGATATGTGGATCGATTATGCCTGCGCCATGTAGGTACATTCACTGCTGTTATTAAACCAACCTATTGATACAAATATAGTGTGCGTTCACAGCCCAAAAGAGAGCCCAAATAAGAAACAAACTATAATAAAAACACGTTTTACGACGCAAACTAGCACAAGCTAACTAAGATTATTAATATATGTAGTTAATTGATTCAGGCGCGACTTTGCGGAAGTCCATTGTAATAATATAAAATAGACGATTTCATAATTTCTGGTAAGACTTTCTGGTGAGCGCTCGGCAAGACAACACGCCTTACGAAGCACAACGGATACGAGTCACCACTCCACCGTGTCCAAGATGTGTTGATCGCCGTAACACAGCAAGTCAAAATCTTCCTGAGGATACTTCGTACAGAAGCAAAACAAGTGTCGATATCTAAGGATTGAAGAAGCGGAAAAGTACTATATACTAAATCGTCTATTTTATAATATTAACTAGCGGCCGCTCGCAGCTTCGCCTGCGTGGCAGTTTTTTCCCGTTCCCGTTATATTTCGGGATAAAATCATAGTAACTTTATGCATGCAAAGTCTCAGCCCGATCGGTTTAAAATTGACAAAGTTTCATACAAACTTTCATCCCCTATTTTATCCCCTTGGGGGTAGAATTAATCTAAATCCTTTCTTAGCCGGATGCCTACGTCATAACATCTACCTGCATGGCAAATTTCAGCCCGATCC
The DNA here is from genome assembly GCA_947095575.1 of Electrophaes corylata. Lineage (NCBI taxonomy): Eukaryota > Metazoa > Arthropoda > Insecta > Lepidoptera > Geometridae > Electrophaes > Electrophaes corylata. The sequence continues at coordinate 6,486,274 of OX352719.1, read as the reverse complement.
GTTCAGTGGTTTGGGCTGTGCGTTATATACCTTTGAGTTATATATATTTAGATAGAAGATATGCATAAAAGTGTCAGTAGAATGAGTTACTAACCTTTCTTCATAACACCCATGTCTCCACCATTGCACCCTATCGTCTGAGGTCCAGGGCTGAGGCTGTGCAGCTGGTACGGCGGGGTCCTAGTATCGATCTGCGTAGGCCACGGCGGCCTAGGCCACGTCGGCGCTGCGCCAGGCGTGCTGAGGAGTCGGAGCCGTTCGTAGACCGGCGCGGAACAGTCGGATGGAGACTGTTGGCTGTTGGACTTCTCTTTCTGTGCGGCCAGGTTTCGGAGCACGCGGTTTATGGAGGAAACCTGGTGATTAATTCAACAAATTAATGACTAACGACCGAAAACTCAAGTTAATTACGTCTCAAGTAACGAATTTTTGACAGAGTGAGAATTTTTTATATTCATCACACAAATGTTTGTTCTCGGTGGGAATCGAACCCACCACCTACAGGAATCAGGATTACTACGAACTGAGCTGTGACGGCTGTCAACACGAATATATAAAATTTTGAAAGCTTTTTTGGGCACCACTTTTACCTTTTCTCTCTTTTCCTTACTTTTTCTCACTCTAACCATACTATGTTTAAATTAAAATGTGATAAAAAAAATACCGATATTACTGATCCCGAGTCGAGACATGATCTTATGTTTACGGCAAAGGGAACCGATCCGTTGATGACACGGAATCGGAAAGGCGTGCAATAAATTAATTATCAATTTTATTTTTGAGATCTTTGTCGCGCTTCGTGGGGTTTTTAGAAAGACGTGACAGTCGTTTGTTTGTTTTTTATGTAGGTCAAAAGAATTAAAAAAAAACCTGTGACCTTTTTAAACCTTTTTTGTTTAAAAAGGTTTAAAAAAGTCACACACACATCTAGGTTTTTTTTAAATTTCAAACTCATTTCATCGTTATTAAATAAATCTAAGATATTAAACAAGAGTCAATAGTACCTACCAGCATTGATTAGTTTAGATAATTGTTGCAAATGAAGAGAAAAGAAAAATGCGTACTACAGCTGACCTAGACCTCCCAAAAAGTCCGTCAAGCTACTGTAGCCCACCCATGCCACACCAAAAACGTCCCATGGCGCACCAACTGTCACTGTCATATGACAGCGCGCGAAACGGACATGGTACGTAACTTAGACGTAGGGCAGGAAGGCCGTAAGACGATAGAAGGTAACGTGATACACAGCCGCGCGGTGGTCCTCGCCTGGCCCTGACTGGCAGATGACAGAATGCCCGATCGAGCGAGAAAGCGTGCCACGTTCGAAAAAAGTTTTTTTTGCGTTTGTCTATGATTTAGTTTAGTTATAATTTGTTTGTTTCGATAAATAGTAGTTTTTATAACAAAAATTCTACTCGAAAAGTATGTGAGTAATCACTGCTAGTATTCTCAAATAGTAAAGGAAAGTCGCGAGGAAACCAGTACACTAGCAGCGGTGATGGGCTTGCAACCTGTCACGTATGGAATACTTTGAACATACCCCTTACCTTCCATCAAATAATCTTTAGTTAGTACTACTTGGCACTAAGAGATCTGAGGGGATATCTACCGTGCCTGAGGATGTTTTTTACTTGTTTTATAACATGAATATAGACAAGAAAATAGATAGATTCGACCCAGATCTCTTAGTTACCAGGTACGCCAAGATTATTTATAGATATCTAAGATCTAAGGAGAGAAGTCATAGGAAGTTGGTGAGTGGATAAGTCTTAAAAATGCTCTTACGGATACTGGTAACGTATAAGGGAGGCTATGCCCAACAACACTTTGAAACGGTGATGATGATGCAGATAGCTTATATAGTGCAAAATAAGCAGGTTGAATTTTATCAATTGAAATAAGTTGTACCCACTGAATTGTTTGTGAACTTTTCAAAAGTTTAATCAGCTTTTAAAATGTTTTCAATTGAAAAAATAACAAGCTGTAGGTGAGTGATTAAAAGTCAGACTTTGTCATCTACATCTGTTAGAATATTTCTTAAAGGGTTGAACTTCACGAAGTCATAAATGAAATGGAAATTTTTAACAAGATGTTTCACTTGCTGAATCAATGATTTGCGCCAATTAGATTCATTTTAATTCCTTGTTATTTGTTTTTCAAAACATTAATTGGTATTTGTTTACTTAAAACGGTGTTTGATTGACCGGAAATCTCTAATTGCCTGATTTACAAAAAAATTAAGAAAATAAATAGTCTTTTGCACGGTAAAAATCTTTTACCGGGTGTAATAATAACAATAATAAAGTTTATTTGACAAAAAGGCAGAGTGTATAATAATTAGGTACCAATTTCAAATACTTGAAAAACGTGTACAGTCAGCTGCACTAGAATGTATACAATTTATAACTTTCAAAACGGTTTTACAGTGGTGCTAAAAACATTTACACGACTATTATTAAAAAAAAAGGTGAGCTCATCGAGTAATTTCATGACTTTTCAGTTTTTGAGGTGTAAGAGCTCATTGTTATCTACACTCAATATTATAAAGAGGAAAGCTTTGTATTTTTGTATTTTTGTATGTTATGAATAAACTCAAAAAGTACTGGACCGATTTTAATAATTCTTTTTTCATTAGAAAGCTACATTATCACTGAGTAACATAGGCTATATTTTATTTTGGAAAAAAATAGCGTTCTGTAAAATATTTGGGTTTTCAGACACAAGGTGTAAAAAATCAACCAGAAAAGTTACTTATTTTGCGTACGCTGCCTAAACTATAAAAGATAGAACCATAAAATGTTCTACATAATTGTAGATCTTATAAATATCTACAAAAAAATCAGCAACACACTATACCTATCTATGTCGAGTGAGGCACAACAACCATTTTTTTATTTAAAAATTTTCAATTTTTTTTTGGACTACATTTAAACGCATTTATTTTACTCATACTATTAATCCTTATCAAAATAAATTATTTTATCACTAAGTACAGTTCATGTAGATAATATTTGGTCTTTCAATGATTAGAATTGGACGTTTGGTTTTGAAGTTATGGCGAAATTAAAATATTACGATTTCTGCTGCACGGCCCGTTGCGAAGTGAGCGTCACCAAATTGGGAGTGCGCGTGCAGGGGAGTAGTTTAGATCAATGAGTTAGGTACCCGCGTGGCTCCGACGCGAGGTCGGCTCCCTACGCAGGTGTTTTATAAAAAGGACATTAATTCATAATGTAATATAGTTTTATGACAAAATCTATACAAATAAATAAAATTGAAGTGTCTGTTTGTAATATTAAAATAACGCTTTTTACTACATGCATAGGAATGTATATACGATACATATACCAAAATAGCATTTTTTTAAATTTTTGTCTGTCTGTCTGTCTGTTTGTTCCGTGTAATCTCTGGAACGGCTGGACCGATTTCGACGGGACTTTCACTGGCAGATAGCTAATGTAACAAGGAGTAACTTAGGCTACTTTTTATCCCGAAAAAATAACGGGAACTGATATAAACTGCCACGCTGGCGAAACTGCGAACGGCCGCTATTTTATGCCGTGTTAACGCCATCTGTTGGTGACATCGAGTACTACTTCAGTTAAGATTTGTAAGTAAACATGTTTACCGCCCAACGAAGTGGGCACCGGTCAGCTAGTGCTGTTATAACGTTGTGAAACTTACGAATTGTAAACATTCTACTGCAGCTGACTGTACAACAAGGTCTTATAAATTACCACTTGGCTGACAGTCAAATACATTTAGAGACACGATTATTTTGCTGAAATTCCTATTTATCAACCAGTGATGTATTTCATATTTAGGCAGCCGTCACAGCTAAGTTAGTAGTAGCCCTGCCATCTGCGCTGTAGGTGGTGGGTTCAATCCCCACCGGGAACAAATATTTGTGTGGCGAATACAGATGTTTGTTCTGTGTCGGTTTTCCTGATTGACTAATTGACTGACTGACTGACATATGGTATACAACGCGTAGCCTAAACCACTGGTCGCAGAGGCTTGAAATTTTCAGGGTGTCGTTTTGTCGTCTTGAAGGCGTACTAAGAAGAGATTCCCGAAATTCAACCCCTAAACGGGTACAGCGGGGTTTGAAATTTGTATAAAAATAACTTCACATAGACGAAGTCGCGCGCGCTCCTCTAGTCATTCTATCTATAAATATAAATAACCCTTAAAATGACATTTAAAAAGCAATGTAAGGGTTAATCTCATAGGCATTTAAAAATTCTGCTGAATAACCGACCGAACTGCGCAAGTGTGGCCATGTGTAAAACCTTCTGTAGGGTTGCAGTATGTAAAAATAAAACCCAAAGGACCTGTAAACAGTCCTCTAATTCGAATCACACACACGGATTCACTCGTTTTAACGATACGATGATTGTACACGACCAATCCACCAATTAGTAAAACCTTTTTAAAAAATTTTGTTTGTATGTTTATAATGAATTTTATTTGAAAGACCGCATTTAGACAATGTTGTACGACAATGGGTGCATTTCGTACGATTGGATTTAAAAGCGATTTTTTGCGGTTTTCAAGATGTGCTCACGGTGCACTGATTTGTAATTTGGTAAATACAGGTAGCTAAGCCTACGGACTCATGAGAGTTTCAAGCCAGAGGAAGGGTTTAATTGGGATTACTGTAGATTACGTCTTTATTTTACATTACATCGAAAAGTCACAAAAAGCAACCCACCAGCTAAGGGCAGGTAAGTATTTGGAATACACGACAAATATTCTGTAATCCAAGAAAATCCAAGCTTATTTGCTTTATATAGGTAGCTTTTTTGCTTTTTATTAGCTTTACATTTAGGCTGCAACACTGTCTCATGCGTTAACACCTACAGTTTCAAGGAGTACATTAACAAAACCTTACTCTGGTAGCATAGACCAATTTTTACCCAGAACTTTAATTTACTTTGACGAAATTTTTTGATAGATAACTCAACTGTTTCATATTATTATGTATTTTGTACATACCATACATAAATATGAATACTTGTAGAAGCTATAATTTTCTTTGGAAATAAATGATATATTATGTTATAGGACATTTATTTGGATAATTATCTCACTACAAAAGTCAATACTTATGTACAAAATCCTATTTTTGATACGTAATATTTTTACCAAATAAATTATTATAAATTGACCGCATAAGTTCTATAAACAAATGTTAGGTAGGTAGAAATATATATAAAATATGTTATGATATTTTATAAAACTGGTACCTACCTACAATAATAAAATTTTATAAATAAATAAATTTAATTTATCGATCCACAATACCATTGTTCGAGTCTTAAGACTCTATGAGAACGTACCTAATAAATGTGCATATCATTTCACTCTACTGATTCTGAATGCAATTCAATAGGACTAACACCTCGAACTACTCAATGAGGTCTTTACGACCCAACACACGCCTCCCGCTGGGACACAACGTATTGACAACTTATTCCCAATCAAACAAAGCGCAGCTCCTTAATATTGACCCATTTCTTTGATTACCAACAATAAAAATCGACAATTAAAATAAAATAGGAAACGTGGGAATCAACCGAATTATAAGTAAGCTGAAGTTTTTGACTTCTGCTGTCATCTTGGTTTTTTTCTTAGAGGCGTTTTCGATGTGGTCGTGGCGGGGCGGTACTGGGTCTTTAAGTTCGATTGTTGTCTCCTAAGGTCCTTTTAAGTACCTTTGTTCGTTGATTTATTTGTTTGGTTATGCAGTTACGAGTAATTTAATTATGGGTTTATTTTCTCATGAGAGAATGAGGTGTTAAATATTGCAAGGGTCAGTGAAATATTACACCAAAGGCAATACGATTTTTGCGAATGTTTGTGTTTAATTAATAAATTAAATTTACGTACATTTTGCAATAGGTGCAATTTACAAGCTCAACATTGTATTTATAATTTGAAGCTTTAGAACGGTCGGTAGACTATGGTCTGAAAAACCTTTAGGTGAGTAATCTAGAAAAACAATTGTAATTTCACCGTGTACAATTCACAATAAAATAATTTATCATAACCTCAAAGCTTAAATATTTTATTATCCCAAAAATTATTCCCTCGAGTGGGAATCCCTAATGGAATATTTTTTTGGCATTATATAAAATCTTTGTGATATACTTAAGTGCGGGTAAGTACTTAATATAAAACTAACAAATTCACAAAAACTGTTCTATTGAAAACTGATGACGCCTCCCTAGTCATCATTTTCTAATCCTTTAAGCATCCACTCCAATTAATTCATTACATCGCAAAAAGTTAAAACAAAGGCGACGGACGAAATAAACAATAGAACAAAAACAAGAGTAAATAGCGCAAAAATGCGCACCTACATTTTACGCTGGCGCCCTGTGTGCTTACTTGCAAAACGTTGAAAACATTCAAGAGAAAGTCACCAAAAATATTGACTCGCTAAGTGCCGACTTGGCACACAATAGAACCAGCAGGTCGCCTTTTGTCGGCACCCTCCTGTACGCGACAATGCACTGCTTTTTATTTTCGCTTTAAATCTCGTGAGTAAGGTAAAGATTTTAGTCAAATGTGGAAGAATGGTTGCAAAAATTTACGAGAAATAATCTATGAAATTTATTTTCCAAAATAAAAATCCTTCGTTTAAAATAAAAACAATAAAGAAATTCACTAAAGGTGCACACTACTAAATCAGAAATAGGATTTTTATCGATATGAATTTAGGTAAAGGTATCTTACTACCTCTCCTACCTACGTATATACTCACCTCTGCTTTACCACCACGAACTTAATAAAACGCCTAAAGTACTTACCTACTCCAAATACTCGAAATAATGAGTCAAAATATTTGACTGACTGCATTTTTCCTATCTATTCTTTTAATTGATAATCAATAGAAAGTTTTATCTTACTGCCAATGTTTTCAATTCCCTCCAAACAGGCCTTGCATTTCAAAAAACTTGTTAGTAAATGTATTTAGCAATCAATCTATGCGCAGCAATCAGAGGAAGCAGCGATCAATAGAGCACCCTCTATTTGCCCGTTTCGTTTTACGCCATGCTTTACAAGATGGGTCTCGCAAAATAAAATAAAAAAAATCGCTCTCTAAGCTTATTGAAAAGTATTCTCGCCCTGCGTTCACGGCGTCTGAACAAATATAAGATAATTTTCGCGCTTCGCCTCACCCGGTATTTAGGGGGCACCTTTCATACTTACGGCACCGTTTGATAGGTACACGCTGGGAACGGAACGTTTTTAATGTAATTTATTTTGAATTCAGAACGCGTTGTTTTACTACGGGCGCGCTTTGACCTTGATTTTTTGAAAGCTCCATTATTTTGTTACATTATTCTTTTAAAAAACAACTGACTTGATATTTAACACTAGGTACTAATACATGCATAAAATAATTGGTATTTCTCAAAATAATATGCTCAATTTAGTAAATATAATGCATATTTGTTCCATAATGGTGTTTTCTGCATATATCTCTTACCTTACCCATTGTCTCTATAAATTGTTATCACTGGTCAAGCGTAAAACGCGTGTAAACATCCACTAGAGCGTACTACGACTGCTACACTCGTAAATAATAACTAGGTAAGTGCGATTTTCCGATTTTTCCGCTCAAGCTATTGACGCTCCAGACATTTTCGTAAAATTCATCGCCGGAAAGAATCCTTGAAAATTTCGGACAGGCGTGTGGCGTAAAATTGTTTGCTGATTTATATCTTAACATCATAAAAATAGGGTCGAAAATGGGATATGCTTTATGCTTGAAATGAAAGAAATAATAGGGTCGTCGAGAGACTAACTGATTTTCACGGTTATAAAATTGCAATGAATTAGAATATTGATAGACAAACACGTAAACTAGACAAGGCATGTTCTTTACTATAGTTATATTTTTGATTTAACTTATTTATAATAGAAAAAAGGGTTATAAAAATAGTTTTTAGTAAAGACTTTTTTGCCGAGTGGCACACACAACACCATTTAACCCCAACCAAGTACTATGCAACGCATTTTCTATGGGAACCAGATAACTGATAGAATACCTACTTCAATCCTTTTTTTGAAAATACATACTTACCTTAGTCTTCCTGTTAATAAGCTTAGTTCGCGTGAAGTAATTTTCATACAAATTTCAAGCCCTGCTCTCTGTTCAGAGGTTGAAATTTGGGAATTCCTATCTTAGTCTCTACGCATCAAGACAATATGCCTTGAAAAGGCTTTACGACCAGTGGTTTAGGCTGTACGTTGTCTTTTAGTCAGTCAGTTAATAGGCCAAGGATTCTCATAATATAAATAGGTAAGATTATACACATTCGACGTCAATTACTTATGTTTCTTCATATTCTGTTTATACGTAACATATAGAAAGTTTACACTGAATCAACTATAGAATAGGTAAGTACATGTTTTGTTTCCATAAAATATTTAAAAGCCTAAATCGTAAAATATGGTTGAATAATGAACTAAAATAAACGTAGGGTCAATATAATTAAATACCTACATCTTTGAGAACCAACCAAATGGCAAAAGTGAATTGTGTTTGTTTGGCGAACCGGTACTGCTCGAACAGTAATGATTCCCATTTTAATAACAATAAAAGTCACTATTATTAATAAAACTTTATAATAGTGTATTATTACAATTGGCACGGGGATAGACGCTCGAGTGATTCAGAATGACAACTTTTTCAACGGTTTTTATTATTTTTGACATATTCATTTATAGGAAAGAATTTATAGTAAGTAGGTTATGAAATCAGTTTCAGAGTTTGACATGTTGAAAGTAGGATAATCTGAGGCTATGCTTTGTTATATATGATAGTTACCACTTTACATCAGGTGGGCCATCTGCTTGTTCCAAGTCAAATAAATAGGTATATATAATTTTGTAATACTCTTGATGTGATGTTATACACATGAAAATAGTTAGATCTCAGAAAGGCAGATTTATAGGCAGAATATTTTTGTAAAAAAATATGCAAAAAATATGTGGCGGGTTCGAATCTCGCCTTGGGATAAATGTTTGCACGACCTGCAAATATTTATTCCGGTAGTTTCTATGTATAATAAAAAATATCTATGTATGTAATGTATTGTATCTCATAGTCATCTTAGTACCCATAACACAAGTTCTGCTTAGCTTGGGGCTAGATGATGCTGTGTGGATTGTCCAGCATTATTATTATTATAGTGACAAGCTAAACAAATTCAAGCAACTACACCCTACTGTAGCACAAATACTTGCGGCTTCCAATAATTACAGAAAACTGACACGAAGCAATCATCAGATTAACGAAATCAGTTGAAAAAACACATTAATATTCATCCTAGTTTTGCATCCACCCTCAGGAAAGCGACGATGACAAGAACATCGTTTAATACACAAAAGCGACACTACATACTATGGACATCGCATAAAATTATAATAAATATCTGCAGAGCGAGACAGTAGATATCTCTATGAGAGGGAAAGGGACGCATGCGGTCATCCCTAGTGCATCTTTATGCATAGGGTTGTCGGTTTGAGATGTGTCGCGTATTCCCTCGCGTCTGTCAGTCAAGTTGTGTAGATGTAGCTGATATGACGAGTCTCAGAAATATGGAGAATATTTTACTGCTTTCTGTGCTATAGGTTGTGAGTTCGATCCCCACCTTGAACAAACATGTGTGATGAATATAGATGTTTGTTCTGTCTGGATGTTGTATTGTATTCTAAGTTTTTTGGTATGGATAACGCATGTATACTAACTAGAGATGTCAAGAATTTTCGGCAACTATTCGGTATTCGGCCTATTCGGCCACTTTTTTTGCTATTCGGTATTCGACCGAATAATACGTACTATTCGGCCGAATACCGAATACCAAACCATGTAAAAAAGACACGTTATATTACTCAAAATTATGTATTTATTTCCAAATTACAACACTTTAGTAATTAAAATTGATCCGTGATAAGTTGTGATGGATACAAAACAAGCTTTTGAGCATTTTTTGGTAGCAAGCGATTACGCTTTTCATCGTAAATGTTACCAACCTCAGAAAATAACCTCTCACTATACACGCTATTTCCAGGAGAAGAAAGATAAACTTTAGCAAATTTCAAAAGGTTTGGGTATTGTTTTTCGTTTGCTAACCACCACTTGTAAGGATCGGCCTTCTGATCTAGGCGAACTGTTTTCAAAACTACTAGAATCACTTATTTTCAGAGCTTCTAGAAGAATTTTTTGTCTTGCGCATTCTGCTTGAACCAATCCTAGGAAACTCGTTTTGAAGCGAGGATCCAGAAAAGTCGCAACCAGATATTTGGATTTTTCATCGAAGCTGAATCGCCTTTCAAGCTCGGCTTGCAGTGAAAATCTCATTGTTACTAAATTTGAGGAAAACAGGTTGCGACTTGTCCAACTAACGCTAACGCGCTCCCGACAAGTATGTATTTCGTGCCGAATATTCGGCGGCCGAATATTCGGCGCTTCGGCCGACAGCGTTGCCGAATATTCGGTATTCGGTATTCGGCCAATTCACTATTCGTGGCATCTCTAATACTAACTATTAATATTGCACATGTAAACGGGCCGCCAGATGTTAAGCGGTTACGTTTGCTTATAACAATCGCAAAATCCCACAGAACACGCCCGATAATAAAGTGTTTTATGTGACGTTGTGTGTAGGTATATATTGTATTCAATTAAAATATTTTCTTTTAAAACAGTTTTCATTATCTATCTTATACCCAATAAGAACGTGTTTTATGATTACACATTGATAATGATGATGTTTCAAATTATAAACATCAGAGACAAAGGTGTTGAATCCCATGTATTAATTTATTTTACACTAGGTAAACGCGCGTGACTTAGTCCGCGTGAAGTTATTTTTATACAAACTCTAACCCCTGTTTTACTCGCTTAGGTGTTGAATTTCAAGAATGTATTTCTTAGTACTAGACTTCTAAGCACCAAGACGAATATACTCTAAAAATATCAAGTCTCTACGACTAGTTGTTTAGGCTGTGCGTTGTCTATCAGTCAGTCAGGACAACGATTTTTGAAGTGAAACTTCTAATGCGACTTCCAACAAGGTTGCGTTAAACGTTTAAAGCTACCATGGAGGGGGTATGAAGGCACTATTCTTTCTCTATTTCTCTCATAGCCAGTTACGTTTTGTATATTAAAGAAGTTTTACTTCAGTCGTGTGGTCTAAAGCACACTCGTTTTTTTATAATTGGTATGGATTTAAATATTTTCTGTTAGTCAACCCTATTAAAAATAAACGAAATGACAGCCCTGTTATAACGCTACCACATTCGTAAATCGTAAAGGTGACAATACATCGACACGTCATTTGGCATCGAACAGGGGCTATTAACTGTCCGACTGTGTGTGGGGTACTTTATGGCCATAACTCATTATAACGAGAGGGTACTACAATGATTCAGATTCATATCCAAACGAATTAAAGTATGGATGATAGTGATGATTCGTGGTGCGACAAGGGGAGAATGACATCTGTGAAATTATTGTAAAATCGCTTTTATATTTCTAAACATTTCGATTATACGGTGCTCGAGAAGAAACTTTTTTTAAAGGGCCCTAAATAAATAAAAGTTTTTGGGTTTTCTTTGGACATTTTTACACAAAGAAAGAAAGATGAAAGAAAATATATATATTCATCCCCAAACCACACAAATTACATGAATATCGGGCGTGCACACTGTAGAACACTAAAGAATAAAAAGCACATTGACTAACAATAAATAACCTAGTTAACCTACTTAGCAGTAAGGTTTGTGTTGCTTGGGGTTAAATAGGTCCCTGCCTCAGCTGTATGCAGCATTGAACATGGTGTGCAATGCTGCGCTGGTTTTCAGACAGGGCCTTGCGTGAGGACACGAACATCAACGAGGAGCACAGTGGTCATTATCACCGTAAGTACGTTTTACAATTTTTATATTCAGAACAAATAGGAGAAACATTCACAGTTGGCAATGCTGATTCCTGACATCTCACTAAATTATTAACTGTCTGTGGCTTACGTGCATATAACGCGCGCGGCGCTCAATCGGAAACGTTTGTTTCGTCTGTGGTTGTTTATGAAAAGTGTTCTTACTTGGGCGCTTGTGTTGGCCGTTAAGTTAGAAGAAAACAAAATAATATGGAAAGATTTATGGTTTGCTGGTGGTTGGTCTAAAGAAGAGAAGTGGCAAGGACATCATCATCTAGCACTAAACTAAGCAAAACATTAAGGTACTATGAATTAGATAACTGGTAGAATATTTATATAATGTTTTTTGTAAATATATACATAGAATCTATGCAATATAGAGGTAAACTAAGAAACGAATTCCCGGAGTTCAAGAAGGTTTCATGAAAATAAGTTCACAAAATCTTTGTGTGCCTTAACATGGTCTTATTCATACTACGTACAGGGGCTCCAGCCAAAATAGTTGATAAGTCGGTTGCTATCTCTTTTTGTCGACAAGTAAGTGACAGTGATGAGAATATTTTATACAGCCTAAAAGTGGCAAAGTATTTATATATAAACCTAAGTAATTTTTGTCTATTTGTATTTTAGTCTGCCCAAAATTTGCATTCCAGAGGCCAAATTCACGTATTTTTTTGAGTTGAAACATGTTTGACAAAATTGGGCCTGTCTGAAGTGTCAGTTTCGGAGAATACCATTTGGAGATGGTTACGATCGAAACAAGGGTTTGATGATATTTCGTTACCAGAATTGGGTGCTAATACCGCGGCTGTGGCCTGGGCGGTATTGTGAATGCATGTGTGCAAATACGTAATGGGCAATAATGCTCTTTGTGGCGTACCGGGATTTTAGTGGCTTTGATCGCGGCGGCAAAGATTTCCGACAATTAGACTGTTTGGTTGATTCATTCGGCCGTAATTTCATTATGGCTGTGATTGGTACACCTACCTTTGATATTTTGATTTTAGTAGTAGAGCTCTGTAAAGGGCTCGTCCAGGGAACTACCATTATGATTATTTGTGCCGCCAAACAGCTTGCTGTGTTGCAGTTTGAAGGGTGTGGGTGCCGATAAAATAACATGCACAGAGGTTTAACATCTGTAGGCCTTAGGTTGCTGAACGCAGGATAGTGCTTTCTTAACGAAGATGATTACCACTTAACATCAGGGGGGGTCGTATACTTGTTCCGTCAGAACTCTCTCAACTCACACTTTACAATTGCTTTTGTTTAATCCAAAACCAAATTAATTCTACTAATATTATAAACGCGAAAGTTTGTATATAAGTATGGTTGGATGGATGGATGGATGTTTGTTACTCTTTCACGCTCTAACCAGTAGACTGATTTGGATGTAATTTGGAGTAGGTATAGATTGTAACCTGGATTAACATATAGGCTACTTTTTATCCCGAAAAAATAACGGGAACCGGAAAAACTGCCCGCGGGTGAAGCTGCGAGCGGCTGCTAGTAGGTTATATAGTTCAGCTTTTCGACATAAAAAGATATAACACTACCTATCTCGCTTCATCCGTCAAGTTCAAACAAGACAAATTAAATTCCCCAAAGACGCTAATGTCGGTTATCAAAGAAGGCTAAACATCTGATTATGACTGTTGCGCCGTTGTGGGGCTCGTTTGAAGTGCGCTGAGCTGGAAACTCCCTAAGAATGCCTTCAGTCGAACTCACTTTGAATATATTTGCGTATATTCAACAAGTAAATAGTAACTAAGACGCTGGGCAGTATGTACTGGGGATAGATAAACTGTTTTAGTATCTATCTGTCTGACCTCACAGTTCAGTTGGTGGTACCTCTGCTTCTGAGCTGAAGGTTAGGTTTATAGAATACTAGCGGCCGCTCGCAGTTTTTCCTAATAATGTGTGCTTTAGACCACACGACTGAAGTAAAACTTCTTTAATATACCTACGAAACGTATAACTGGTTATGAGAGAAAGAGAAAGAACAGTGCTTTCATACCGCCTCCATGGTAGTGTTAAACGTTTAACGCGACCTTGTTAGAAGTCGCATAAGAAGTAATAATAATAAAATGCTGTAAATGCTGTAATGCTGGACAATCATCCAGCCCCGAGCTAAGCAGAGCTTGTGTTATGTGTACTAGATGACTGATATACTTAATACAATATAATTACGTAGGTACATAGATATTTTCTATCGGGCGGGAATCGAACCCGCAACCTCCTGCGTCGCAGGCGGACTCAAGCCCGCCGCGCCACATCGGTCGTCGAAGTATTACTTCGAAACTACTTTACGTAGGCTGTTTTACATTTATTTATTAGTACGTTCATGAATTTGTTCAACAAGCGATCGTTCAAAACATGCAGTGTGGATTAAAATGAAAGTGCGTAAAACGTGGAACATATGCGTTCATTTGAATGCGGTGTCACCCCACTGTGGCTAAACGGGATTTAAGCTAAACGACACTTGTTTAAAATACCGGGTGTAATAACACTACTTCCGAAAACTGAAACTGCGTAGACTGCAGATTCTGAAAAAAATAGAAAACGTGAAAAAAAAACACTTTTTTCCGTGTTTTCAGCATCAATATCGTCAATACATCATAAAATAAACGTGCGTACGTAAAAACGATAAAACACCAAAAACAGCAATCTAAAGAAAATTGCGATTATTATTAGGTATAATAATAATTATTGTTTGTTTGCATTGAATAGGCTCCGAAACTACTGGACGGATTTGAAAAATTCTTTCACCGTTAGGAAGCTAAATTATCCACGAGTGACATAGGCTATATTATATTTTCAAAAAAAATAGGGATCCTTACTAAAACCCGTCCAAAGCCCCGTAGTCGACAATAAAATGGTTTAATTTGATCTCCCCAATATGTTACCTCAGTTGTTTGAATGTAACAGTATCTTATATAATCAGCTGATGGTATCACCATTTAATATCGGCCCGGACCAAGGGAGACTGTACTGTTTACAAAAAAAACATTAGCAAAATCAGAAATAAACAAACAAGTGTCATAGAGGTGATTTTTTAAACAGGTTTATCTACATTTCTACTACTCAAATTATACCTTTTACACTATTAGGGTCTTTTTGTTTGAAAAATAAATGAGTTATGTTCTATTATTTATGTTTGTATATGTTTTTTAATTAAAAGAAAGTAATTCTTTCATTATTTTAACATTGAGCATTTTTAATGTTATGATATATTGTCAACAAAGTCGTAGAGACTTGAAATTTTCAGAAATATGTTCATAGACTATCATCAGAAAAAAAAATCGTTCTAGTAATTCGTGTACTATTTCGTATTTAAGGTAAATTACATTTATTTTCAAAGAAAATTACAGCTAAGTATTTATAATTGGTACGTACAAAATACATATAAAACAGTTGAGCTATCTACAGACCGATGCAAATAATATAAAGATTAGTAATTTTGGTATAATAGGTTTGGTATAATCTAGGTATAATAGGCAAATTAATAAATTATGGAGAATGAGTGGTTGTTTTGCTATCCATACGATCAGCTGGAGTGATTCGGCGTCATTTGATGGGATTTAGTACTAATACAAGCAATCTGGACACAGAAGCACCTACCGTGTTAGATAATCTACTAGTCCCCAGTTCATCAACTTAACCGATCGTTATATCCAACCAGTAGCTTTACTTTCTGTAGGTTGTGGGTTCGATGCCAACCGAGGACAAGCAATTGTGTCATGAACATAGATGTTTGTTCTCTGTCTGGGTGTTATATCTGATGTTTTCTTGTTTGAAGGGTGTGGTGCCGGTAAAATTACGGCACATGAGGCCTAACAAATATGTTTCAAGTTGATCACAGAGCAGTGCATATGCGTGCACGTGCAACGTCAGGTGGGTTGCTGCATCATTGTTCTATCAGCAAGTAGTATAAAAAACTGGCCAAGTGCGAGTCGGACTCGCGCATGAGGGGTTCTGTACAATCATCTGTAATAAAAACGACAAAACATCACGTTTGTTGTATAAGAGCCCCCTAAAATATTTATTTTATTCTGTTTTTTAGTATTTGTTGTTATAGAAGCAACCGAAATACATCATCTGTGAGAATTTCAACTCTCTTACTATCACGGTTCATGAGATACAGTCTGTCGATAGACGGACAGGCAGACAGACAGACAGACAGCGGAGTCTTAGTAATAGGGTCTCGTTTTAGCCTTTGGGTACGGAACCCTAAAAATTTGTAAACAGAATTACAGTTTCAGTACACACCTTTCATAATACGTAATAAAATATCCAATAAAACCGTAAATACCGTCTAAAAGTATAGGACAATAATAATAAGTAGGGATAATACAAAAATTGCATATCCCGGCTTAACGCGCACGTGGCCGCCAGTACTTATGCCGCTTCGCTTCTCACCCTACTGAGAATACTCTTTTACAAGAGATTTTTTAGAGAAATTTCATATTATAACCTGACACAGTAAATAAATAAATAATGCTGGACAATCCACTCAGCATCATCTAGCCCCAAGCTAAGCAGAGCTTGTGTTATGGGTACTAGATAACTGATTATTTTTTATTATACATAGAAAATACCCAGAACACCCGGAATAAATACTTGCAGATCGTACAAACATTTATCCCAAGGCGGGAATCGAACCCGCAACCTCTGCGTCGCAGGCGGGCTTTCGCGCCCGCCGCGCCACATCGGTCGTCACACAGTGACACAGTGGGTTTGTATTCTAGCAGCTTAGAATATGCTTGCAACGTGCACGTATAGAATATTTTTTTTATGTGACTTGTTAATGGAAAAAGCAGATGGCCCACTCGATGTTGTTGCCATTACCTATAACAGAGCATTGCCTCGCAGGTCACGCTCATTATAAACGTGCCCTTACGATGCACTACTCTGCGCCCATCAACCTAAGGCATACAGGTGTTAAACCTCGTGTGCCTGTATACACCGGCACCCTTTAAACCGGAACACAGCAAGCTGCTTGGTGGCAGAAATAGGCATGGTGGTAGTACTTCCCCAGATGAGCCCTTCACTAAGAGCTCTACTATTACCTACTACTGCAAAATGAGGGTATGTATCTGTAAAAATTTCAACTCTAACTATCACGGCTCATGAGATACAGCCTGGTGACAGACGGACAGACAGGTAGACAGACAGGCAGCGGAGTTTTAGTAATAGGGTCTCATTTTAGTGCATAGTGCATGCTTTGATTAGTTTAAGACTGGGTAGCTTTGTGAGAAGGTCCAAAAAAGAAATAAATAAATAATGCCGGACGATCCACACAGCATCATCTAGCCCCAAGCTAAGCAGAGCTTGTGTTATGGGTACTAGATGACTGATATACTTAATACAATATTATATTAAATACATAGATATTTTTTATTATACATAGAAATACCCAGAACACCCGGAATAAATATTTGTAGATCGTACAAACATTTATCCCAAGGCGGGAATCGAACCCGCAACCTCTGCGTCGCAGGCGGACATTCGCCCGCCGCGCCACATCGGTCGTCAATGGTAAAGTATTTAAATCATCGTTTTAATTGTTGGTATCTTCACAATCTCGTACATTCTCACATGAGGGTGCGTTCCGTGTGTCATGCTACCCCTACGATTAATCTCAATGAGTTAATTATAAGGCTTTATCCAATAAACTGCCTCCCTGTGGCGAGACACTCGAGTCACGTGGGACTTGTACCTACCTACTACTGTATCCTAAATTAATATACAAATAATATAACATGCGGCGGGCGAATGTCCGCCTGCGACGCAGGAGGTTGCGGGTTCGATTCCCGCCTTGGGATAAATGTTTGTACGATCTGCAAATATTTATTCCAGGTGTTCTGGGTATTTTATATGTATAATAAAAAAATATCTATGTATGTATTGTATTGAGTATATCAGTCATCTAGTACCCATAACACAAGCTTTGCTTAGCTTGGGGCTAGATGATGCTGTGTGGATTGTCCAGCATTATTATTATTATTATATTATATCTGCAGCTGTATTAAGAATCTTTGTACTGACTGACTGATACATAAGCAACCTTAGCTTCACGATCTTTATCTCTAGGCCCAGTAGATATACCCTCAGATCTCTCAGTACTTGAGATTAACTGAGAGTGTCTAAGGGGGTAGTGAGAGGTACGTCCAAATATTACATTTCGTACCCACCCTTCTATGTTACACTTAGTTCTTATTTCTTCTATCCAAAGGTTTGATAGTAGAAAATGCTATATAATTAGTAAGTATATATAATATAGTATTTGAAACAGTAGTTCTACTTTACCCCGAAGCTTTTCTGCAAATGACACTACCATTACAGTCAGACAACAATCAGCACAATTTTCTATATTTATTTACTCTTCCGATTACACTCTCAACAATATAAGCCTTAAATCCATAGAATTGTGGTATTAATTTCTCTCCAACACTTCTTATTTTTAAGCAATTTTGACATCCACCTCCCACACAGAAAAAGCAACCGTACGTTCAAACAATACAATCTACATCTCCTTATCAGGTTATATGACTTTTTGGAAGTTCCGCGCGCATAGTAAAACATGCCTTCAGGCTTTGAGTTACAGTTTGGTTCTCTGTGGTTGCGGATTGATAGGGTAAAGCGCCTATAACCGGCCACATGCCCGTCACGTGCCCGACACGCGTCATCTCCGATAATCTTCTTTGCCGTCGCTTTTGTTACAATTTGTTGCTGTACCGATATATTTAGACCCCACGAGATCGAAGATATGATACGTAATGATATTTTAAATCAGCTTTTGAACAAGCTATTTATATGGTTTGGTAGAAGAATCGTTGGTATTATTCGGACACTGTCATTTTATCTTAGTAATTTCGCTCTGTAGTTCAATCATGTAAGATAGATTTGAATATATTTAAAAAAAAAGTTACTACTATTTTTTTTGCCTTTGACTACTATTAGATAACATTTTTCTTTCGCCATTCAATCAAGCTAACAATTCTGAATGGCCCCACATCTCAGTTAGTAGTTAGCTCTGCCATTTGTTCTCAGTCTGGATGTTATATATTCTAAGTATGTATTTGAAAAAAAGTAGATAAGTACTCTATTAGTCATTTAGTTCCCATATTACAAGCTATGTTTAAGAAAGCTCTAGTACAAGCTTAGCTTGGGACTAGATGTTGTTGTGTAAAAAAAGTCCAGAAATATGTATTCATTCATCTTGTATTACAATTTATTCACAAATATTAAAGGCTCAAAACCGTAATGAGTAGCGTCTGAGGGAGGAGGCTTATGCCCAGCAGTGGGTTAGAACAAGCTGCCAATGATGATGAAGATGCAAAATATAATTAAATATTACTAACAAAATGTAAAATGGATTCAAAATTTCAAAAATACGATGCAGTAACCGTGTAAAGTCGATAGCGAAACAAAAAATCGCGACAACGCCAAAGTGACAAGAAAATATCGAGTACAATGAAATAAAGTTGTCATCCACAGTCAAAGGGCCGGGGAGCGTGCTAAATGCATTAATTTAGCCTGGATTTAGTGGCCCGGAAGTGATTTGCTACGGGAACGCATGTTACGATTGACCCTACAATGATATAGTTACCCTACACTACTTGACACATTTTCGAGACATTCAAAAACTGACTTTAGTTTTCGTGTATTAGATCTAAATTAGAATATCAACGATTTTTTTTGCATTTCGTTGAATATTATCTACAGCGCGCACAGAATCTGATTTAGATTTTTTGTCAGTCAAAAATTAACTTTGAGTTTGTGTGTGCTAAGAACAATATTTGCATGGCAGTTTTTTTTAAACTGTATGAAATTGTTAACGGGGCTTATCACTTCTTTTAGTTAAGGGTCGCTAGAACGGATTAGCAATACTTTGAAGCTTTTGTTTGTTTCTTTTTTACTGTTTATTAATAACTAGCGGCCGCTCGCAGCTTGGCCTGCGTGGCAGTTTTTTCCCCTTCCCGTTATTTTTTCGGAATAAAATCATAGTAGCTTTATGCATGCAAAGTCTCAGCCCGATCGGTTTAAAATTGACAAAGTTTCATACAAACTTTCATCCCCTATTTTATCCCTTTGGGGGTAGAATTAATCAAAATCCTTTCTTAGCGGATGCCTACGTCATAACATCTACCTGCATGCCAAATTTCAGCCCGATCCGTCCAGTGGTTTGGGCTGTGCGTTGATAGATGTTAGTCAGTCAGTCAGTCAGTCAGTCAGTCACCTTTGAGTTATATATATTTAGATGTTCAGAAAAAAAATCGTAAAGATAGCGGTAAAACGGTTTTTAACTTCGCTGTCGTTTTCTATAATAAAAAAAAAGAACCTGGATTATAAAATAAAGATATATATATTGTACTTGTGTTGTATTGTTTTGTATTGTGTATTGTACTTGTTGCTATTGTATTTATGTTGCCTTTGGCTTGCATACACAAATAATGCCTATTAGTCTATTTGTCGTAAGGAATACCGGGATTAGACACTAGATTTTTTGTATGATGAATAGATGTTTGTCCTGTCTGGCTGTTATAAGTATGTATTAAAAAAAAATTGAGAGTTATTAGTTAACTCGTTCCCCATAGGACAAGGATTTTTTTGATACAACTGTTGAGCATGTAAACAGATGGCCCACCTTGTGTTAAGTGGTAATGTGAAGGTAAAGTTTCTACTAGTTATCTATATTAAAACATTCCTTACTGAAACATCTTTCATGATAAAGCAAAGTCTTAACTTGCTTTATAAAAGTAGCTGTACATATTTGAAGATATACTTGCCGATGGAGTAACCAGATCTACCTGCTGTTAAGTGGTTACCATCACCGATAACAAAGTATTGCCTCGTAGGTCACGCTTGTTAGAAACGTGACCTACGTTGCACTGTTTAGCGTCCATCAATCAACCTGAGGCATACAGATGTTAAGCCTCATGTGCCTGTAATTTCACCGGCATCCACACCCTTCAATCCGGAACATAGCAAGCTGTGTCTTTTACACCCTGTATAATTAAATTTTCTTAGACCTGGCTTGTCAGCCTTTCATGTCTTAAATTAATACAAGCAGACAAACCACCCCATCGATCCGAAGTCGACGTTAATATATTCAAACTTAGGCACCCTTAAACAATATACGTAAACACAATAACCCGATATATCCCTCTTTACCCACCTTTACTTAGCTTGCTTGTGTCTGTCCCAATTGGCTTGTAACGAAAAATGAGTTTTACGTAACTGGCTTAAGATTCAATGTACTTTGAAACATAACTTCTCTATTTCTAAAATAGGAGCAACTAAAAAAACAAAAAACCTGATACAAAAAAACCTTACTGACAAAGTTAAAAGTGATCTGTACAGTTTGCCCTGTCACTGTTTATCATTACTTATTAGTAAGAGATGGCAATAGTTTAAAAGCATTAGTAATCTATTGGTTCTGATATATTTTTAAAAATAACGCTAGCAGTGAAACTTGTTTTATTCAGTACTATAATTTATTCTGTGCCTCTACGTCATGCCACCCCTTGACGACCCCTGATAACTTAAAGACTTTATCCGAAGGAATTTTTATAACGAAACCGTTCATATTTTCTTTTAAGATTTTCCCTTTTAAGAATGAGACGAGATAGCTAACTCTTTCTTACTCATTAAACGCTTATACGGCTGTCTTACTCTTGCTTTATAGGGTTCGTTGTATTGCTGATAAAGTACGCCAAGTTTATGAAGATAGTTAAGAAAATTGTATGTCTGTCCGTTCTAATTTTTTACTCTAGGGTATATATAACACAGAAGGTATATGAGGCTTGCGCTTCACAGCCCAGTTGGTACTTAGTTTGGCCCATTGCATTGTGCTGTAGTTTATGGGTTTGATTCCCATCCTTAGACCAACATTTTCTGTGATGAACATAAATGTTTGTTCTATGTCTGGGTGCTATAATAATGTATGATTGCATAAATAAATTCCAAAAAGTTCAGATTAATATTTTTCAATATTGGTTTTAGAAAATTCTTATCAGAAAACAAAAATATCCACCGTTTACAGTCACCGTTATATCGTTGGATAACTCAGCTGTAAGTATGGTGAGTGACACGTTGCATCTCACGGACAATAACAGCGCTATAAATATACATCGGACGCATTTATTGGGATGGTGAATGTGTCGGTCCGTCCTAATATGAACCTGACCTTACAGAAGCTTTATAATGGAACCCTCGATCGTAACAAAAGCTCGCGCTTGGCCAGTTTTTCTTAATAATTCCCGTCACCAACAGAAAGATGCCGTGAATTTCTTAATTAATTTATGTTAAGCACTCGCCTCCAAAGGGTGTTAATAGACAAATGACAGTCGTAAAGAGGATTTTTCGAGAGAAGTTAAAGACTTTAGTGTTTCTCGCGGTACGTTAAGTTTTATATCGTTTGTATACTTATCTTAAAAGAGTTGGGAGCGTTGTGTAAAGCAACCATGATGAGCTTGGTTGCCTAGTAACCAACCACAACCCACAATATCTAAGCCACAGTTTTGTTTGACATTGGTTCTTTATAAGTTTTAAGTCGTGATTCGTCTTCCAAAAGTTGCAATGTTTTGTCTTATGATTGAATAGGATGAATCATCATATTTCAATATTAAATAATAAAACGTTGGTTTTATTTCGACTAACCTTTATTTCTCGTTCGTCTTTTTATAGTCTCATTTTTAGGTTTTCAGAAGATGCTATGTATGATGTTAGCTTCCTATATTTTTTCATAACAAGCTATTTTTGTGTTAATTTACTTAGTAAATATGCTTAGTACTAGCCAAATTAAGTAAATAATATACAAGTAACAGTAGTAGTAGTAGCTCTGCTTTCTGTGCTGTAGGTTGTGAGTTCGATCCCCACCAAGGACAAACATTTGTGTGATGAACATACGAGTAGGTGTTTGTTCTCTTTTTGGGTGTTATATTGTATTTTAAGTATTTACAAAAAAAACATAGTATGAGTATACTATCAGATATCTGGTACCCATAGTACAGTCAGCTGCACTAGAATGTATGTGAGCTTTGCTTAGTTTGGGGCTAGATGATGTGTAAAAATGTTCACAATGTTTATTTGTTTATTTATCATATGCAATACATAGTGCTGCTGAATGAATAAGTAATGCTGAAATGGCTGTAGAAAAAAAAGTAATAGTCTCACAGCCGTAATCCTCAGACACGAATAAATTTGACTTTTATGACGTAAGCATATTGTGTTGATGTTTGAATTACATTGCGTGGCATTGATAGCTCAACTGCAGAGTGTTGCTTGGTTGACGCGCAGTGTAAGTAGGATATTAATAATATACAATTCCACCACAAATGTTATATATATTCCTGCTAGGTCCTGGACATACCGCTGACTACCTTCCTTAGATATCCTTGAAAGATCACGAGTACTTTGTACTAAGAGATTTGAAGGGATATCTACCGTGCCGGGGGACTAGAGTTGTGATGCAATTTCATTTTTTTTTTCAGATCCTCAAATCTCTTAGTAAGTACAGTTTCTCAAGGATTTTCAGGATGTCTGTCAGAGTTGCGTGTACACATTTCATACATACCTACCGCAATTTTCAGTAATTGTATTTGTAACAAAATAGATTCTATCGATTAAAACGGTACACACTCATTAAGTCTTGCAAAAAGTTTGCTGAAAGCATACCATGATAATACAAATACGATTTTCCTGACAGCAATCTTTGCCAAGTAAAATATGGGCGACTAAAGGATGTCTCGGTAGGGCGGGCGTATTCTAAAAAGGGAAAAAATGATGAAAAAAAAGTTATAACGTCATATTGTTTTGCCGCGAAATGGGGAGGAGGGGGGTTAGAAAGGGGAGCCCTGTATAGTGCAGGGGAAGATAAGGCGTAGCATCCTGTAGAATCGGTATGGATGGTACCATTGTGTTTTACGGAGCTCCCTCGCGTATTTTTCTTATCCTAAAGGCGTTTTCGTAAAATGTGTCTGTGTATTATGTAAATCGGTTTTTGTACGTTTTATATAGATCCTTAGGTGTTTGAGTACTTCAGCTTTAGCAAAACAAGCGTGTTGAAAATGCGTTTCAAAAAGCATTGTTTTAAAGTGACTACAAGTCCGTTTTTCGTATATGTAAAAGGATCAACAAAAAAAACCGGCCAAGTGCGAGTCGGACTCGCGCACGAAAGGTCCGTACCATTATCTATAGCAAAAACGGCAATATACCTATCACGTTTGTTGTATGAGAGCCCCCTTAAAATTGAATACATTTTAAAGCAGCTGACGTATGTATGTATGATATATATATAAAACCACGCCTGCTTTCCATGGGGGTAGGCAGAGACCACGGATTTCCACATGCTTCATTTCCTCTCATAGCATTCTTCATACATGCTCGCCGGTTTAGTGTAATCTGACGTACAACAAGTCTATACTAATATTATAAAGAGGAAAGATTTGATTGTTTGTTTGCATTGAATAGGCTCCGAAACTACTGAACCGATTTGAAAAATTCTTTCACCGTTGGGAAGCTCCAATATCTCCGGGTGACATAGGCTATATTATATATTCCAAAAATTAGGGATCCTTACTAAAACCCGTGCGAAGCCGGGACGCGCCGCTAGTCAATTATAAAAGAGATCAGTGTACTTACGCTAGGTATATTATCCGAAGTGCAGACACCTTCACTCAGCAGACGGTCTCGGATCTCCCAGGCGAAGATTGAAGGGCACTCTCGCTTGTACTGCGCGATCTTGCTGACCACCTCTGCAGTGGCTACCCGTGGCTTGGAACCGCCAATTGCGCGCGGCCTTATTGACCCGGTCTCATAATACCTGATACACAAAAACATCGTCATTAATAACAACAGCCTATAGAAGTGAACCCTGCAGAACAGTATTTTGTTATGCAATTTGATGATGGAGCAAGCATTAAGTGGTTACCATCGCCTATAGCAAAACTTTGCCTTCTAGTTCACGTTAGTTAGGTACCTGCCCTACAACACACTGCTCTGCGTAATAAAATATAAAGAACTGCCAACTTTTAGTGGCAGTAACGAAGTTCGCCGGGTCAGCTAGGTAGTTAGTTAGTTTCCAGAAAGAACGATTTTGAGTCTTCTTTGATTTGGATTCTAAAACAATCTGTCCGGTCCGGAGAATCTTAATTCCCCAGCGGCTGTCGGTTCCACGAGCTATATTACCTGCCCATTGCAACTGGCTTATTCTGAGAGCTATGTCGGTGATCTTGGTTCTTCTCATTTCTGATTCTACCATGCAATGAAACTACAAGCGATATTTTGAAAGTTTAAGTATGAATAGTTATCAACCACGTTTTAGTTCCATAAGTCATTATAGTAGGTCTACTTAAAGAACCGATAAACGAAGTTTCGTGTTGTCGCTTTGAGCACTGGACATTTGAGGAAGGCGGGGCGTTCTGATCCTAAGGTCGTAGATTCAAACTCGGTCGTGCACCAATGGGTTTTTCCGTTCGAAAAAATTATGTGCGTTTTGCTCTCAAACAGTGAGAGTGGAAAACATCGTGAGGAAACCAGTTAGATTTCCAGCAGCGGCTATGGGCTTGCAACCTGTCACGTATGGAATCCTAACTACTGCAAAATGTGGGTAAATACCAAATGTAGTATCTGTAATTACCACAGCGTATATTATAGTACCTCCCAGCGTAGAGTTTCGCAAACTGTCACCGTCCACCATAAGTTGGTGTCGGGTGTCGGTATCGGGTTCGATGCCAGGCCGGTACTGTTTTTATTCCGTGCAGTGACCGGTTGCCACCTGTCAATATTTTTTTACCTAGTTTTTAGGGAGTAAAAAAAATTTAATTTGTTTCTTGCTAAATATTAAGTTTGTATAAAATTAACATTAAAACGTATTTTGACAGATACTGACAAGTAGAATTTTAATTTTATGTGTTATGCTTTAAGCTCGTTTTTCTTTCAGACTTTAGAACACATGGTTTTTTTTTAATTTTAGTTATTTCTGCTGTCATTTCGTTCATCTTAATGCTATGACCAACACTACTTGAGGTGTCAGTGTGAAGTTGTAAAAACATTTACATATATAATATATAAATGAAATCTTCAACTTATATTTAGATACAAAAAAATATCTTCTATAAGCTCCTATTTATCCCGCCGCCGCCTAGCCTGTGCCGAGTTCTGTGTTTGGGTGTTACATTGTATTCTAAGTATGTATTTACAAAAAAAAAGTATAGAAGTGTTCTATTAGCCATCTGGTTCCCAGATTACAAGCTATGCTTAGTTTGGGACTAGATGATGTTGTGTACAAAATGTCCTCAAATATTTATTTAAGTATTTATTAATTAATTAAAATTGAAATATATACTTAATATTATAGTCTGTATGAAAGCAATAGGAAACGTACCAGATTGAGATAAAAAAAAACCTGAGTCAATAATCTGACCGCAAAAATACAGATTAAAATAGAATTAAAAAAAAGGTATCAAATTACACTCCATCGTGTGTCGCCTAGACCCAACCTTCATCTCACCTTGTCATGCCAAACCATCCATCATAATCTGATCCATAAGTTCAAATAATTTTAGAAACTTTACAGTTCATGTTATGTTGGTCATAGGTAAAGACTAGTTTACATAGAAAGCGGGTTTCGACCTCTACCGGCACGAGTATAAAGAAGACTTGGTCCAAATCTCTCTTTGTCAGTTGACAGTCAGTAATTAGTTTAACAGGATTACCACCAGAACACAATATCCTTGAGAAAGTACTTTTATAGTTCATTCATCTCGCGAAGGTGCGTCATCGGTAACTTACACAGTTGGATTAGGAATCACACATTTGACACAACGCCATCTAGCCCCAAACTAAGTAAAGCATGTTCTATGGAAAAAAGATAACTGATAAAATACCTATTCATGTTTTTTTTTTTATTAATACATACATAGAATACGATAAAAACTGTGTTCATCTCACAAACGATTGGTTTCTGTAGGGATCAAACAAGCTACAACGCAGAAGGTTGATCTGCTACCACCAGATGTGAGAGCGCGTTTATGCGACGCGAAAGATTTCGCGCAGTTGAGATAGCTAAATATTGATGAGCAGAATAAAGCATCAACTGTACCTGTTTTCTGTGTAAGTAAGTCCAGCGAGTGCCTGCGGTTTCACCTACGAAGTGAGGTAGACAACTATGAACGTGCGGTCGCGACCAGTTAGACGCGGATAGGTTTTCAACAACATTTTTGGGATAGCGGGGTGTAGTGTTGCCTGTCTATTAGAATACGAGACGTTTGCGGTCAGGAGATATTTTGTATAATATGGCAATATTATGCTGGAGAGCAAAAGTGTGTTTTATATGCTTTATCATCAGAATGCTTTTAAATAATAAAAAAAATCCAAAGAAAAAAAATAGCATCAATAGTGTAGATGTAGATATAGTAGTTGTCGCTCAAAACCTTGAGAAATGCGCGAGGAAAGTTTTTATCTGAAGTATATTTACAATTTTTTTTTTCAAGTTGCTAGACAATCTTAGTACAATATTATTAGATAAGTCTTTTGTGTAAATTCTTTACTATGCACAGCATTTATTCAAGTTTGTATCAGTAGCGGATTTGCCTAATTAAGCGACGAAAAAGGACGTTATACCTACGGAAGTTTGATTTGGACAGCGCCTTAATTTTTGCTTAGTAGTTACCTACACAATTTTACATGTTTTTCTATTTAGCGGTCCACTCTACTTTATTGTAGTCTAGGGTATATTATGTGTATTAGCTGAAACCTGTTTTTAGTCCTAAGATCTGACAATGTTAAATCTTCTTACATAAGGCAATAAAATAATAGTCAAGTAACAAAACCTTGACTGCTAAGTAGGTTAGATAAGGTCCTAGGTTAGTTGTAGGTAATGTTTTTTTTTCTACTTTACCTTAGGTTACAGTGTACCTACTTCAGTTTGCACTCTGCCATTTTTGTGAGCAATTTGTGTAGTTTGGAGGTAAAATAAATTTTTCTAATGTCTTTGGCTTTGATTTGGTATAATCTATGTAGAGTTTTTCCCTATGCTTGTTTACCGTATTGATTGAATATTAAACGATCAATATCAACGGCTAAACAGTTAATCTAGATGACTCTTGACTATGGTACCTTTTTAACAAAAAAAATTAACCAGAATCGGTTCATCTGTTTGGGAGCTAAGATTCCAGACAGTCTAACCTCTAGGCAGGATAGTACCTACTGTCTGGAATCGTAGTATTTCGCGCTTTTTCCACTCACAACTTTGTGATTTCCAATGTTTTTTAATATATCTCTTCTAAGGATTGTTTTCAATATTGGTAAAAAAATAAAACAAAAAAGGGAATAGAGGAAAAATAACCATTTTTTATTATGCTTTCAACAAATCCAAATACTAACCTGCCTAGTATCTTGGAGACGCAGCCGTTGGAGACTTGCAGTATCCTGCTGATATCACACGGTCGGGCTCCGGAGTGCGCCAGCTCCACTATCTTCTGCCTTGTGGAGTCCGGCAGAGGTCGGCCCCCTACAAACACCCCGCCGAGCTGGTTAACACCGCTGTGACCTGCCGCACCATAACTAAGCTTAACCTATTAATCTCGTACTTTGAAACTCGTAGGAGATTCTATTCTATTCTTTACGGACAGGTTTTAACTCAAATCCCTTGAAATATTCTCATTCTCTATACCTACATGGTCGGCATAATAATTATTTCTTGTCACAGCATCATCGTTTTTTAATTTATTAAATAAAAGTTCTCTTGTAGAGATAGCTGCTTAGCGATAAGACCACCACCGTACATACCAAATAAGAATCTTTGTCCTGACTGACTCATATTAGACAACGCACAGCCAACTCAGATAGATCAGCAGATGGTTTTAGTAATATGCCTCATAAATGTTAAACAGTTAGGCGTATTTTATCTAGTGTTTTTCCAAACATCTTGGTGCTCCAATGCAAAAAATGACGGTGGATATTGAAAATACCCATCTAATTAAATTACTCCCTGTATACAAAATATTGAAAATGGAACTTATATAGCTTATAAATTTGACATTTATGACGTAAATGTATCGTGTTGACCTTTAAATAATTTTCTGCGGCAACGGTATCTCAATTGGGAAGTATTGGTTGGATTCGTTTTCTGTCATCATTTTAATAACTATTTTTCTAGAGTTATCTTAGGTTCTGACTTGCAATTTTGATGGCATTTTAACCATTATTATTGTAGCACAAGTGTAAGCATTTGGAATGAAAGTTTGATATTGTGGCATCCTGATTTGAACGAAAAGTACTATATTAAACTCAGTGTAAGCCGGCACCGGTGTTTTAACTTGTTATAACTTCAACTACGCACTCAAACTAACTAACTTTACAAACTAACATTGTACAGTCTAACTGGACTGTACATAGGTTTTGAAGAGAAACGTCATCTTTTTCTTCAAAACCAATGACAGCCAACTTTACTTTTTTTACTGACTTGACTAAATAGTAGATTGTTATACAAGGAGCTAAAATGACCCATTATATACGAGGTAGTTTTACTCCCGAGCTTTAGCGAGGGAGTAAATAGAAACCGAGTTTTAATGGGTTTTAGCTCCGTGTGTTACACTATACTTTTCACTTCTCTTGCTCAAAAAGGCCGTCATTAGCATACCAACATTTTCACTATTGTAAAATTAATTACGGTCACTACCAATTCAATTTGCAATTAGAGAAAAAATTATAAAGATTTCGCGCCAATGTCTTTTTTTTGTTTCTTCTGTAGCCGCAACACATTGCATGCATTCTACCAGAGATCGCCGATTTTAGTTCCATTTTCAAAATTAAAATGAAGTTCTTTTTTTATGAAACAGTAATAAGTCGAGTCTTTGTTCATGATTATTCTACTTATGACTAAAAACTTTTTCGTTTTTGTAGGCTCATTGTCATTTGACACACAAAAATTAAAAAAAAAACCCCCCTAGAGGATGAAATGCTATTTTATCCCCGCTCTGGTATGCTACAATGACGGCCTTTTTGAGCAAGAGAAGTGAAAAAGTATTTATTTATCCACTTGACATTAGGTAAATTATCTGTCAAATTATGAAGAAGATGCCGCGCCGTTTAACTCGGTTGTCAAAAATAAAATAATTTAGACACATTCACACAACGCCCTCTAGCCCCTAAACTAAGCAAAACTTGTACTAAGGGAACCACCTGATGTAATACGCATCTATGCATCTATGTTCATCACACAAATGTTTGTTCTCGGTGGGGATCGAACCCGCAGCGCTAAAGCGCAGAAGGCAAGGCTACTACTAACTGAGCTTTGACAGCTGTCAGTACGATACATTTACGTTACAAATGTCAAGTTTGTGATTGACTTGTAGTCGAGACTATTGAAATGGCAGTCACCATTACCTTTACCTTTGTGCGCCAGGTCGTCCATCCTGTCCAGAAGGTTGCCATCGGGTGGCCATGGGCTGATTGGCGCCAGTTGTTGCGCCGGCAGCATCGTGTATACCCCGTAGTCTTCTATCGTGCCGCCCTACAATGGATCATTGATGAGTTGAAGGGTTTGTTTACGCTAGCTGACCCGTGCCCTCTTCGTTGGTCGGTAAACATTTTTATTTTTCGGGTATTTTTTTTTTATTTATTAACCATTTTACATCAATAGAATTAGAACTAAATAAATAGCATCATTAAACCACTAAGGTTTGTGCTGATGCTAAAAAACGAGTTTCGTCAAACTATTATACTAATTAGTACTACCTATGTAGGCTACGTAGGTACGGTAAGTACGATAACAATGTGAATTAATATATAGATTAGGCACTCAAAACTAACACGGCTTTCTATTGAAAAAAGAATTTTCAAAATCGGTTCAGTACATCCAAAGATTACCCCTTACAACCTTAAAACCTAACAAATATTCCCTGTTTAAAATTTTATATATATCTATATGTACTTATAGAAATAAATTTCTGTGAGTTAGTCTCGCTAATAATAAAAAACCGGCCAAGTGCGAGTCAGACTCGCGCACGAGGGGTTCCGTACTATTATCTATAATAATAAAAACGTAAAAAATATCACGTTTGTTGTATGAGAGCCCCCTTAAATATTTATTTTTTTCTGTTTTTTCGTATTTGTTGTTATAGCGGCAACAGAATACCATCATCTGTAATAATTTCAACTCTCTAACTATCACGGCTAGTCATCATGAGTCAGCCTCGTGACAGACGAACTGACAGATAAACAAACAGCGGAGTCTTAGTAATAGGGTCCCGTTTTACTTATTGGGTACGGAACCCTAAAAACGTTGGGACAGCTAGTATTAAGTATAGATAAATGTGCAATGTGTCTCTGAATCTACAAATAACGCTAATCTGAAAAATATTGGTCAATGGCTGTAATTTCCAAGCTAGTTGTCATCTTAGATCTTTTGGTACTGAATGCTGTATTGAAAAACATTAAGGATCAGCACTTGTCAAGAGAACATGAACATAGTATTTAATCACCTCGTCTCCATTACTCCACGGTTTGATTTTATTTTATCGGGAATTAAATTTCAACGGAGCGTTCAGCCGAGAATTTTTTCAATCCGGTTTGGTACATTGTTTTGAAACATGCAAAATGTCCAGTTTCTTTGAAGGTTTATATTTTATTGCTATATTTGGGATGTGGACGTGTTTGTGTGATGAGCGGGATGATACAAAACAGCAAAAGTTATTAGTTGATTCTATCCCGGAGTTGTATTTGAGATATAGAAAAGTATTGGATAGCAGTGGTAAGCACTCAAAAAAGTAGAACACTTATTAGGTTTATTGCTTTTGTTTACTACTATATCCCGAAGAATACAGGTACCAAGTGAAAATGGCCGAGCAACCCTGGAGAAAAACTTCCTTAAAAGTTGATCTTAGTAAAGAAACTATTGAGTTATATTACCTCAACAACGCGGGTATAGCCATGAGGGCTGCTTGTAAATTTGCATATAAAAAATAGGTTACTTATAATAATCATATTATGAAGTAAGTAAGTAGTATGTAGGAAAATAATTGATTATATTTTCTCTTTAGATGAAAATACAGTTGTATTCAGACGGGTTTTAAGAAACAATAAACGATACAACATACATTTAAACAAACTGAAAGATGTCAATGGCTTCAAAAAGCATAACCTCATAGTCAAAGAAGAATCTGATGATAACCCATTAATTTATATCAGCAATCCGGTAGAGACCAAAATACCTAATGCATATTTATCTTTAGAAGGCTTTAAAGAATTATTATCTGGAAGGGTGTTAAGACAGAGGCAAGAGTTTCAGCAACAACTATACAAAACGTTTGCCACATTGAAGCCAGTACAACATTCGACAGCCAAACAAAACAATGAAGTTGAGTTTACTAAATCTAAGAAAACATCTGCTAAACTCAATCCTAGTAGAAGTATACTTCAAACCAAACAAGTTATAAAAAAACCTACTGTAAATGCTAAAACAAAAACAGCAATACGCATTATTAATACAACAAAAGAAATGACTAAAACAAGCATAGCAACAATAGGTCTGATTGAAGCTACATCAAATAATAGAACAATTTTGAAAGAAGATGTAAAAGATCCTATAATTATGCCAAATAAGAATAATATAACCAAATACATATTGCCTATTGAACTTCTTATTTCAAGCCCAATGTCTATTAAACAGAAAGAAACTACTGCTAAACATTTTACTAATAATATTACAAATGTTTCTATAGTAACAGAAAATACTTTAAAAGTAGATACTATGTTACATCATAACTTAAAACAAGATATTGAAATTACAGAAGCAAAAGATAGTGCCACAAGTGTTCTAAATATTTCTGCTACTGTAACTAGTACTTTAAAAACTGATGCTATGTTACATAATAATTTAAGCATAAATTTAACAGAAAACTTTGGAGCCACAAAAACAGAAGATATTGCCAAACAAACCGCAAATATTCCTACCACTATAGAGAGTACTTTGAAAACAGATGCAATGTTTCATAATATTTTACGCTCAAATTTAAAGAAAGACATTGAAGATATAGAAATAGAAGATATTGATAAAACTATTACAAATGATTCTACTGAAACAAATAGTACTTTAAGCATAGATGTAATGACTGAGTCAGAAGAATGTAAATCCAGAGAAAAATATATTATAGATAACATTACATCTGCCACTGAAGTTCTTAGTTTCGACAAAAAACATAGTCAAGAACCGACTACTAAGGAATTACCTACCGAAAACCTTGCTCAAAACACGCTGAGTCTTGAACAGTCTACAACAGAAAATAATATTACTAAACAGTATACTACTACCGTTTCTATTACTAGAGAGTATAATACTGAAGAGTTTAATGCTGAAGATTCTAATACTGAAGAGTATATAGTTGAAAAGTTAACTGAAGGAAAGCCTACTAATGAAGAGTCTACTACGGAAAAATCTGCTACTAAAGAGTCAACTACTAAAGTATCTAAAATAGATAAGCCTACTCCCAAAAGAAGAACAACATTCTTTCCCGAAGAAACGACGGTTACAACTACTAAACGACCTACAACTATAAAAACCACTACAAAGAAAGTAACGAAAAGGACTACCCTTGCGGTAAGATTTTTTAATTAGTTTTTCCTAGCTATTAACTAACAACAACCTTTTTCCATAGAATTAATTCAAATCCCGTAAATAGAAGCATGGAAGAAAAGGGTAGGTACCCCTGTCTCTGTACATAAAGAGTGAATCACACCTAGCATATCTTACGCGATGTACTTTACAAATTCGCCTGCGCGTTCAGCAGAGCACAAATGCAATGGGAACCAAAACATAGATGTATTTTTTAGAATATTAGCATTATCTAGAAAATTCTTAACTTGATATGTTAAACCCAAAAAAAACGAGTGTGCTTTAGATCACACGACTTAAGTAAAACTTCTTTAATATACGAAACGTAACTGGCTATGAGAGAAAGAGAGAAAAAACAGTGCTTTCATACTCCATCCACAGTAGTGGTTCCATCCACACACGTTTAACGCAACCTTGTTGAAAGTCGCATAAGAAGTATTACTTCAATAAAAAAAAACTATTCTCTGGTTTAGTTTTGAAGGAATTAGATATTGATAAGACTGTAAAAGTTATTAATAAAGTTTGGACTACCATTATTGTTACGCGGTCATTCTGTGGTCTGTGGGGATTCGATTTTTATAATCCTGCGTGTCCCGGCGCAAGAAACGCTTAGTGTGGTTTGTCTTTAAGTCAAAATAGTGAAGTATTTTGGAGTTCAATCTGTCTTACACAATGATTAACAAACCAATTTTAAACTGCGAGCTTTGTATTTTGTAATATTTATGAAGTATCCAGAAAGAGGCCATTTAGTTCATAGGTACCTTACATAAATATTGTGAATTTTTTTGTGAAACAATTGTCAAAGTTGAGATACATCGATACATAGAGTTTTTATCGTTTTTTTGTAGATACCTACCTACAGCCTTGCCAGTGGATTCGTACACTTGAATTTTATACACGTCGTTTGAAAGAAGCTTTAGAAAACTATAGTTTTACTGTTTTGAATAATCTTTCGTATAAAGTTTTAGGGATTAAATGTTGCTTTTAAATGATAGATTTTAGAAATTAGAATAATTAAAATATTTTCCTCTTAAAATTTGACCGAGCTAAGTGGAACCAAAATCACTTAAATGAAGTGTTTTTACAGTCTGAATAGCCATTTTCAGCTAATCAGTCTGCTATATTATTGTCCTCTTAAACGGTGAAGGTAAACATCACCAAGAACATCATC
Source organism: Electrophaes corylata (assembly GCA_947095575.1). NCBI lineage: Eukaryota > Metazoa > Arthropoda > Insecta > Lepidoptera > Geometridae > Electrophaes > Electrophaes corylata. Next base: position 6,451,527 of record OX352719.1, on the reverse strand, counting down.
AATCATCATCAGCTGGTATTTTAAAAATGGCGATGGGTTTACAACCTGTCACGTATGGAATACCAATTTTTGCATAATGTAGGTGGGTAGGTATTGAGACGCCTCAGACTACCCTTTAGACATCCTTAAAGAATCTTAAGTGGGTACTTGATATCCGTGTGTCTGAAGTAAAATCATGAGCCTATTTCTTTATATCTAAAGCTACCTGTAAAAATCCATGAACTGGGAGCCAGCAAATACATTTGACTGGCCTCACAGTACTTGGTTAATACTGCCTTCTGTGCACTAGGTTGTGGGTTCGATCCCCACCGAAGACAAACAGTTGTGTGAACATAGATGTTTGTTCTTTATCTGGGTGTTACATTGTATTCTAAGTTTGTATTACAAAATATTTAAAGGAAAATCTGTTCATAAGTATTCTTCCGGATATATGGTCTCTATTGTACAAGCTTTGCTTGGTTTAAGGATAATAGGGATTTGGGATATGTTGTGTGTGTCCTCAAATATTTATTACTAGCTGTCCCGGTAAACCCGGTCCCGGTCCCGGTAAAGGTTGTCTGGAAGAGATCGCTTTCAGCGATAAGACCGCCCATTGTACTTCTGGTTTCTTAGTTGTAATTTAATTGTTCTAATTGTTTAAGTGTTATAATGGTGTACAATAAAGCTATAATCTATCTATCTATCTATCTAAACTTCGCGTCACTAACGTTTTTAGAGTTCCGTACTCGGGAACGGGACCCTATTACCAAAACTCCGCTGCCTGTCTGTCTGTTGGTCTGTCTGCCACCAAGCTGTATCTCATGAACTGTGATAGTTAAAGTGTTGAAATTTTCACAGATGATGTATTTCTGTTGCCGCTTTAACAACAAAACAGAATAAAATAAATATTTTAGGGACCTTCCGTGATTTTTTTGCCGTTTTTATTATAGATAATGGTACTGAACCCTTCGTGCGCAAGTCCGACTCGCACTTGTCTGGTTTTTTATATATAAATCATCCCTGAGATAGAGAACAAACAAAAAAAAATATTCAAATCAGTCCAGCCGTTTTTGAGTTTTAGCGAGACTAACGCACAGGAATTGATTTTTATATATAGATGTATAAGACTAGCGGCCGCTTGCAGCTTCGGTGACGGTGACGGTTTTTTCCCCGTTCCCGTTATTTTTTTGGGATAAAAAGTAGCCTTATGTTAGTCCAAGTTATATTAGTTGTCTATGTTTATTCCAAATTTCATCCAAATCGGTCTACTGGTTAGAGCGTGAAAGAGTAACAAACATCCATCCATCCATTTATCCATACTTACAAACTTTCACGTTTATAATATCACAGTAGGATGATAATTATTAAATAAAAAAAAAAAATCTTATTTTAATTATAATAAAAGGTAGTTAGGTTTAATTAGCAGATAATTTATTTGTCTTATTTTGTTACAGAAACCCTTGGTGTATATGGGTGGTTGGGAAAATTCTAAATAAAGCATTAATTGTTTTGAATGAGAGACAGGAATCGTACCTGCTACTATTTGCATAGACGGTGCCTTCGACGGATAGTTAAAAGCTTTGGCAATTATTCTATCAAAGTTTTTAAGTACAGAGTACAAAGTAAATATAGAGCAACTTTTGTGAAACTGTGTTTTAGTGTGCCCTTTATGTATGACTAGAGGCCGCTCGCAGCTTCGCCCGCGTAGCAGTTTATTCCCGTTCCCGTTATTTTTTCGGGATAAAAAGTACCCTATATGTTAATCCAGGTTACAATCTATATTTATTCCAAATTTCATCCAAATTGGTCCACTGGTTAGAGCGTGAAAGAGTAACAAACATCCATCCATCCATACTTTCAAACTTTCGCGTGTATAATATTAGTAGGATTAAACACTGAAGGAATGAAAGTTTAAATAGGTACCTTTTCTACTGCTATCATATTTTTAGGTACTCATAATTATCCTGGGTAAGCACGATTTTAATATAAATCGTTCAAAAAACAGGATTTGAAAACGGTTTGTTTTTATTTTGAATATTTCTGATTATCTTTAGAGGAACATAGATAGATATTTTGATGACTCGCTTAACTTTTTTATAAAATAATGAGGATTAATAAGGTTGATTTAATTCCCAGGCATGGTAGATATTCCCTTAGATCTCTTAGTACCAAAACCTACACGAGGTTCTTCGAGGATGACTAAGGGGGTTGTCAGACATTCGGATATTACGTTTGGTACAAACCCACATTTTGTAGTACCTAGGTAGTTGGTATTCTATACGTGACAGGCTGCAAGCCCATCGCCACAGCTAGAATACTAACTAGTTTCAGTATACTCTTATATCGTTTTAGTATACTCTTTTTCTTTTTTTATCTCATGCTCTAAATGTTGTTATGCAGTTTTCATATAAGAAGACCAAGTCTTACCTTTTATTACTTCTAAAATAAAAATATCCAAGTTATTGCTAAAGCAATAACAACCTTCTTCAACTGGCCTCTAACATCACTATAAACATATCATTATAAAAAGTTCACAGAACAAACTTTATAAAAACGAGTTACTTTCACTGTTTCACAAAAAAAAAACTATAAAAATATTTCGCGCCAAATCGAAACGTCAAACTGTCAAACGCCCGAGCATTCTGCCTCTACATCTGAATAAAGACGCCACTTCACTGATTACAAAATACAATCTCACGTGGACCCGTACTAAGCTATAACCTTTATAACTATGAAGGGCCCGCATCGAGACAGCTCTATTCCCAAAACCAGCCAGAGCGAGATAGCAACTACCCTGAGTGTCAACACCCATTGTAAGCTCCTTACTGCATTTGGGATTGCTCATTTGTGTGAGAGAGACGCATAGCTTTTTACTGTAGAGCTTTAATTCAAGCCCCGCCTATTCCTCATTTATCCCCCGGTGGTGGGGTAACTTGGGCAGTTTTAAATTATCTATTATAATAAAATTATTTTGCAAAATAAGGGGTTGGTTATGGTAATGATGTGTTTAATTTATACCTTTATCTTTGCGAGGCTCGACAACTATGACAGTTTGAGGTATTTACTTATTCACACGATTTTCGTCAACAATGTTGATATTTTCAACAAAGTTGGAATATTTTTAACGTGTTTGTATTTTTTCTTAAATAATATACAACATAATTTGGAAATAATCGGCTCATAAAATACATTAATGTAAAAAAAAAATTAACAAAGATAAAAATAGGCAACGTATAAATATTTTTCTTAGTCAATAACTTGCATAAAATAAATAATTAATACCACGTTAGCAGTCTCTTTTATACACGTGCCAGAAAGTACTAGGCTTAAATTCTGTCCCTCTCGCACACACTTCCGCTGCTATACACAGGTATGTCACATAAATACACTCTTTAACGTATTACCATAGGGTTGATTATCTTATGCATGTATTGCAAAGGCCTTTGTCAACATTTGCGGTTGCGTTTTGGTTTATCTCCCCCGCAAAATAACATTATCTTTGGCCAATGGTACGTAACCACTGGTTTTTTTCAGCCAATCGATGAGCGTAAATATTCGAGTTTCCGATTTCAGTTTACTTTGTTCTAATTTTAAAATTGCAACTGTCTTTTTATTTTTACTTGTGTTAGGTATGATAGTTTTTTTGCTACTTCTGGTGAAACGAGCATATGGCCCACCTGATGTTAAGTGGTAACTTAAACTACTTAAAACGTGACCTTTTAAGCCACACGTCTGTAATTTTAATAATGTGTCTGTATTTGTTTTTTTAGTTATTAAATAAAAAGGTGAAACTTAGTTATTAGGCAGCCAAAAGGTTGTTGATAATGGAATTATCAAAATTTTTGTCAAAAATTCTACACATCGTAAATTCTCGTGATGTTAGTACGCGTTTGATAAGGGTTCGATTCCCGCCTTGGGATCTGCAAATATTTATTCCGGTTGTTCTGGGTATTTACCTACAACGAGTATATCCAATAAAAAATATCTATGCATGTAATGCATTGTATTAAGTATAACAGTCATCTAGTACCCATAACTCTGCTTAGCTTGGGGCTAGATGATGCAGTGTGGATTGTCCAGCATTATTATTATTATTATTATTATTAAAGGTTGCCTGGAAGAGTTCGCATTCAGCGATAAGGCCGCCCATTGTTTTGCCTAATTGTGTATATTTCCTGTATTATGTTTCTGTATGGTTTAAAGAGTAATCTATCTATCTATTATTATTTGCGAAATAGAAAACACAAGCGAAGTCGCGAGCACAGTATTAGTACAGGGGCTATCGTTTAAGGGTTAATAAAACACTAGATTGCACACCCAAACAGTGGTTCCGTCAAGGTGTGGTAATGCTTCCACGTCTTCTATAATGCTCAATTTGGTGGAGTACATTGGTTCCTTCAAAGTGCTCGCTTAGTATGGAGAAAGAGTTTATGGTTGGTAACTTGATATATTTTTACACACACAACATCATATCCTATCCTATTCATATTATAAACGCCACCTATTTATAAAAGTTTGTAAGAATGGATGGATGTTTGTTACTCTTTCACGCTCTAACCAGTGAACCGATTTGGATAAAACTTTGAAATAATGTAGATTGTAACCTGGATTAACATAAAGGCATAACATTTAACATAATAACATTTATCCCGAAAAAATAACGGAAACGGGAAAAAACTGCTACGCGGGCGAAGCTGCGAGCGGCCGTTAATAGTATCATAAGCATTAGCTTTAATTCCCAAGCACGATATCCCCTTAAATCTCGAGATTCAAGGATGTCTAATGGGGATAGCCAGAGGTACGTCCAAATACTACATTTGGTACATACCCACATTTTACATTAGTTGGTATTCTATATGTGACAGATTGCAAGCCCATTGCCGCTCCTAGAGTACAAACTGGCACTGGCATCGTGCACATAAATTTTTCAAACAATACATTTTTTGGTGTACCTATCTCTGGATTCGAATCCACTAGTCAGTGATGGTCACAGTGGAAGTGCTACTAGACTATCGGTGCTCTTAGATTATGAAATCAAGTAAATAAAAAAAAACGAGTGTGCTTTAGACCACACGACTGAAGTAAAACTTCTTTGATATACGAAACGTAACTGGCTATGAGAGAAAGAGAGAAAGAACAGTGCTTTCATACCCCCTCCATGGTAGTGTGAAACGCAACCTTGTTGGAAGTCGCATTAGAAGTATTACTTCAATAATAATAAATAATACTGGACAATCCACACAGCATCATCTAACCCCAAGCTAAGCAGAGCTTGTGTTATGGGTACTAGATAACTGATATCTTAATACAATACATTACATACATAGATATTTTTATTATACAATAGAAAATACCCAGAACACCTGGAACAAATACATATTTGCAGATTGTACAAACATTTATCCTACGGTGGAAATCGAACCTGCAACCTCCTGCGTCGTCACGAAAGAATCAAGCGCGGATCCACCGTTGTGGGCACAATGGGCATGCCCACAACCCTAATAGACCTGTGATGATGATATTATGGTACCTACATTAAGGTTCAGATGCTCCCGAGCTAACTGTGCAAAATCTTGGTCAGGGCGTCATACATATTATTACTAGGCCACTCGCAGTTTCGCCCGCGTGGCAGTTTTTTCCCGTTCCCGTTATTTTTTCGGGATAAAAAGTAGCCTTTGTCCTATTCCAGATTATAATCTATATTTATTCCAAATTTCATCTAAATTGGTCCACTGGTTAGGGCGTGAAAGAGGAACAAACATCCATCCATCCATCCAAACATTCGCATTTATAATATTAGTAGGATTTTGTAAGCATATACTTTGTAGAAATGTGCTATATCGATCATGAGCGAGTACCTACTCCGACTCGCACTTGGCCGATTTTCGGGTGGCTGTGACCACAACCTTTTTTGAAGGCTGGATAGCCTGAGAAGAGTTGTGTTCCATACTAAGCAGCCGACAGTGGCGTGCCCAGCGCAGTGAGTGCGCAATTGCACAGCAATGGGACAGTCGGCGGGTCTGCTTCCGAGGGTACACCAGCCTCTTGGTTACATACTGTAAACGTGACCTTAAATATTTGAGAAGAATAAAGAATAACATCGTGAAGAAATCTTTAGCTTAGCCAACTAGTTTTATTGTTATTTTTACTCTTTGGGTACGGAACCCTATCACACATACATTTTGCCACTTTGGATGTCTCTCGCGCAAACTATTCAGTTTAGAAAAAAATGATATTAAAAACCTCAATATCATTTTAGAAGACCTATTCATAGATACGTATGGGTGATGAAAAAAAATTGTTAAGTTTCAGTTCTAAGTATGGGGAACCCCCAAAATTTAGTTTTTTTTTTATATTTTTCACAGAATACCTACATCTACTTATAAACGTAATGAAATGAAATGAAATGTTTATTTGCGAGAAACATGGTTAGGAGTTCTCAAAGTTGTTAGGCACAGTATCACATATTTCACCAAATCACTGGCATGCAAATTTAGTTACATAGGTAATTATCAATATTATTATCAATTGACCATAAATTATTCTATCACCGCAATACAATATATATAACTTACCTACTGCTTACCTGACTTAACTCAGGAGATTCTGTTCCCTCACCTCCTACGATTTATTTATTTATTTATTTATTTACATACATATAGACCTAACATTACAGATTACACCAAATCGTTATGTCTAGAACATTACTACAGAAAAATAAAAAATATATATATATTATATCTAAATACAAACACACTATTTCTAACTTAGGTACCTACTTTATAAATTTTATACAACATTCTCACAAAAACTTAGGCTAACTTGTTCAATCATCTTCCAGCCATACCAACGATATCCATGTTAGGTAATAAGGAGTGCACTACTAAGCCGGGACCACCACAGCTTGGCTTCAGGCTGATGATGATTAAAGCTATTACTATAATGTGTGATTAAAGCTAATACTGATGACCGATGTGGCGCGGCGCGCAATGTGCACCTACGCAGGAGGTTCCGGGTTCGATTCCCGCCTCGGGATAAATGTTTGTGTGCAAATATTTATTCCGGGTGTTCTGGGTATTTTTTATGTATAATAAAAATATGCATGTATATAATGTATTGTATTAAGTATATCAGTAATCTAGTACACATAACACAAGCTCTGCTTAGCTTGGGGCTAGATGGTGCTGTGTGGATTGTCCAGCATTATTATTATAAACAACCCCTTATTACGAAACCATTTCCAAATCACATTCAAATGATCATCAAAGATAATGCACACGTGCAAACATGAAAGCGAACCAAACGGTTAAACCTAGTGGTTAAGTTAAACGATACATTACCGCAGACAAAGGACTAAGCTCGTTATAACGCTCAAGTGGCGGTTTGTCTGTCACCCTCGATGCATACTAACTGTGCTGTAAGCTGTGTCTGTCGCAGATTATTTGATAGTGATACTCTGGGAAAGGGTGCAGATGGACAAAATACATTTTGTGGTTTGGTTTCTGTACATAATTTGCTTATATAATCCGTTTAGACATAATATTAACGAGGTAAATAGGTATCTCGTTAGTTACACAGATTATAATAATAATAATGCTGGACAATTCATACAGCATCATCTAGCCCCCAAGCTAGGCAGAGCTTGTGTTATGGGTACTAGATGACTGATTATACTTAATACAATACATTACTTTACTAAAAAATTATAATTTAATTTTTTGCTTGGTAGGTAATTCTTTAATTATTATTTCTTAAAATAAAACAAAACGGTAAAATTAAGAAATTTTACTAAATACATACATGGTAAAACTATGTTTGGCAAAAAGTTCGGTATTTTACCGAATAATCGTCCGAATACGAATGTTCGGTAAACCTATCAAACGTCGAATACTGAATATAATACCGGATATTCAGCCCATCTCTAAAACCTGTTGTATAGGAATAGTACACGGCGTGCAGTCATTGAGTGGACTTCCGTTGCATGCGTGCAATAATTATGCTAATTTTCAATGCGTTGAAAACTTGTACCTAGAATAATTTCCATAAGAATTTAAAAATAAACAATGTTCTAAAGATAAGAATCTAAATACATTGTTCATTGTTATCTAATAAAACATACACAAATGGCCAAGTGCGTGTTGGACAACGCACAGGGAAAGTTTTTAAAGTCACTGCGAGTTAGAATAGACTAATAGACTAGCGGCCGCTCGGAGCTTCGCCTGCGTGGCAGTTTTTTCCCGTTCCCGTTATTTTTTTCGGGATAAATCATATAAAGCGTATACATGCAAAGTCTCCGCCCGATCGGTTTAAAATTGACAAAGTTTCATACAAACTTTCATCCCCTATTTTATCCTCTTGGGGGTAGAATTAATCAAAATCCTTTCTTAGCCGATGCCTACGTCATAACTACCTGCATGCCAAATTTCAGCCCGATCCGTCCAGTGGTTTGGGCTGTGCGTTGATAGATCACTATGTCAGTTAGTCAGTCAGTCACCTTTGAGTTATATATATTTAGATATAGGAATATTTTTCTTGACTGAGACTAACATACGCAACCTGAAAACAGCCGAAACCTCTAGTCAAGGAGGCTGGAAAGTTTCTAGGTAGGTAGATATACTAACTTTGAAGTTTTTTTATGACTTGCAAGCAGATGGCCCACCTGACGTTAAGTGGGTACCGTTACCTATTACAAAGCATTGCCTCGTAGGTCACGCTCATTATAAACGTGCACTTTCTATGCACTATTCTGCGTCCATCGACTTGAGGCATACAGGTGTTAAGCCTCGTGTGCCTGTAATTAAACCGGCCTCCATACCCTTCAAACCGGAATCCCATAAATTTTTGTCCACCATGGGGATCGAAACGACCTACAGCACAGAAAGCAGAGCTTATAACACCCATAACACAATATAAGAGAACAAAAATTTATGTTCATTGCACAAGTGTTTGTCCTCGGTGGGGATCGAACCCACGACCTACTAACATGAAGTGTGTAGGGTCAGTTAATCAGAAGTACAATGGGTAGTCTTATTGCTCAGTAGTAATCTCTTCCACTGCGCTAGACTACTTACGCTGTATGTGTGCGCTGTATTTTACTAACATAAGTAGGTATTCTTGCTAATTATGTTAGTAAATTAACTATAAATGCAATACTAACTACTGCAAAAATGTGGGTACATACGTAGTTACGTACCAAATGTACTATCTGGACGTATTTCTGACTACCCCCCTTCGACATCTTCAAAGAATTTCGAGTAGGTACTTGGAGCTAAGAGATTGGAGGGGATGTCTACCGTGCTTAGGGATGATGCTTACGGTATCGTGATGCTATTTATTTTATTTAAATGTTGGTAAAATACAGCGTCATGAGTTAGTCATGAAAAAATATTCTTTTTTCATGTGTACTGCCATCTATGGGTTTGAAACTTTAAACTAAGTTTCACTTAGTCACTCAACAGATGGCACTACGAAACTAACCAAACCGCCTAGACAACCACATCAGAGATGGCGCCACACTCGGTTTAGCAAAATTAAATTTCTCAACAACGCTAGAAGGTTTCTGTGCAAGCGTCTGACGAAGATTTGAAGCATACTGATTTAGTTTTGGCAGTTTGACACAGATGGCGTTAAACGAGTTATAAGCATTCGACAGGTATAAATTATTGTGGACGCGTGAGCTGTATTTTAGATCCAGATAGCTTATATAGACTTTTAGAGCAAAGTAAAGGTACAAGTTTTAGCTATTTCTCGCGTTTCCTTGGTCCTAGAAAGTCGAATCTGGTGTCTACGGGTTTGCCTCGTGAAGGCAAAGAGAACTGCGTAGTCTGATTGGTATAGATAGGTAGGTAGATTGGATGTTTCGAAAATAAATAAAAAATAGAAAGCCACAGAAAAATTTACCCCTCCACTCCCCCATTTTGGATATTTTTTTTATCTTGTTTAGATTAAAGTCCTTAGTATGCTATTCAAATTTGATTGAAATCCGTCAATAAATAACGCCACAATAAGCTTCCCCCTTTCCCCCCTATTTTTCCTCCAATCAAAAATCATGTCCGACATTTTTTTTTTAATAACTCAAGGAACTTGTTTGCCAATTTTCGTTAGAATAAGTTGAGAAATGCATCCTGTAGACGATAACAGACAGACAGCCGGTCAAAAGCATTTTTGGCCAATCTCGAAAACGACTCGCTTCGCTTGCTCTGTCAATTAACTAGCTTATTCGTTATTTTTCTAAACATTACCTACAAGTAGACGGTAATATTACCTGTTTTTTAAACCTTATAAATGTAGATGTGCCTTGCTTACTTCAGTAATTAATTACTTACTTGCTATTCTATTGGTGTATAAAGGTAAGTATTCCTTAGTGAGTATTAACAGCTCATTTTCACCCCAGGAGTTGAAGGATATTGAACAAAAAGACGTTGCACTGATTTGCATATAAAATGAAAAGTCCACCCTAGTGTCTAATAAGACCTGCAAAAATACTGTTGCAAGTAAAAAGCTTATGTTCCTCAATTTTCGACCTTATTGATAATTGGCATAGAGCTCTCTGCAGCCGCCGCCGCGCTGTTTTAAGAGACTAATGCATGAGAGACAACGTAAGATAATAACTGTAAGTACCTACGTGCGTAGCTCGGTTGCTACGCGCGTAGCACGCTCGTTACGCTCGTAGCAACAGTGCTACGCGCCTTTCTGAGTTTAAAAACTAGGTTTTTAATGTATTTAGCTGAAACACTAGAGTTGCAAGTTTGATTCCGCGAGACTTGTCTGCGTGATGAGCAAATATTTATTCCAGGTCTGGGTGGTTTTACACACACACACACGCGCCACATCGTTATTTTCTATCAGTCATCTAGTTCCCATAGTACAAGCTATGCTTAGTTTGGAGCTAGATGATGCTGTGTAAAAATGTCCACAAATATTTATTTATTATTTATTTATTCATGTACGAGGTACACAGAAATTGTGAAGAAATAAATATAAATAAAAATATAAGTGTCAATTCCATTAGTACTTCTACCAAGTCCGTGTCTACAAGTGTCGTATAGTCAGACTCTGCACTTTGATACTTGACATCGCCACTCCGGTTTTAGGCTGTCACTGGGTAAAGTTGGGTCGGTATATTTATTTTATTAAATTTTTAATATTTTTAATATTTATTTATTACTATGTATTCTTTACAGACCATAGTGTATGAGTCGTTTACTCCCACCTGTTCTGTTGAGTAGGTAAGTACTTACGCAACTTTATGACTAAGACAATTTTAGGTACTAAAATCAATCAAACCATATAATAAATGCATTAAAAATAATAATCAATAATAATAATTCATCAAAAACCTGTCAAAACACAAAAAATGTTCAAATTACTGCCATTTACGTATCACAAGTGAAGTTATCCGCGTGGAGCTATTTTTATAGAAACTTCACGGTGAGTTTAGTGAGTAATAAGGTAGCTACTAACCACTTTACACAAAGAATAGAGTGTTAAGTCAGGAGTAGCACCACGGTGGCCTTTGACGATTTTATTCCTCGAGTTATTTCTGTTTACCAGATTTATTGGCCGTTGGTTTATATTTAAACGTGAGGACCGCGTTATTATCTGGCGCCACTGAAAACCAGCGCTGCAAGAGCTGCTATATGCTCTTGTAGCAAATTGTCGCTACATTTTAAATTTTATTGTATGTTATTCATAAGAGACAAAATAAATACTTTCTATTCTATTCTATTAATATTAAAATATCAGGTGGGCTATCTGCTTGTTCCATCAGTCAAATAAAAAAAAAACTTCGACTGCTGTACCCGTTTAGGGGTTTAATTTCAGGAATTCTTTTCTTAGTACTCCTCTACGTACCAAGACGATAGACTCCGAAAATTTCAAGTTTCTACGACCAGTGGTTTAGGCTGTGCGTTGTCTATATGACAGTCAGTCAGGACAAAGATTCTTATAACGGTATAGATAGATTTTCTAAAAATCTAAAGTATCAAAATCTTATACCTCCTATAAATCGCTGGCTAATATGTTCACGTATGGAATACACTCACTCTCAATTTACGCCAACGCGTTTGTCAGCTTTGCCTAAATAATTCAGAACATCAAACTACTCTAGCTTTTTATTCAAATAAAATAAGCTTAGGACTGTATCTCAAATTCTCAAGTATGGTAGACAACCTCTTTGTCTGTTTTTATAAAACTTGCTGATGGGACAAAATGGCCCACCTGATGCTAAATGGATGCATTTGCTGTGTTTCGGTTTGATGGATGTGGGTGCCGGGTGTCTAAAATGGCACAAATCAAACAATTAGTCTATAAGTGAAATAATCTAGTTCTATTTAGTGAATTTAATCCAGATTTTTATATCAAAAGTTCTGAAGTTATGAGAAACTCTGGAACCGACAAAGATAAGCACCAGGGGATGAGCAGTGGTATCTCCTGCGTACACCAATACTGCCGTGACCATTTCGTCTGCCAAGCGTGGTGACTATATGGCAAACCTTCCAAAATATAGGGTACCTTTAAAAATTCCAATGTCCAGCAGTGGACTAATTTGGATGATAGCGAAACTCCTTGTAGTTCTTGCTTGCTTATATATTTTATTTTAACTAATTACTGATGGAACAAGCAGAAGACCCACTTAATGTTAAGTGGTTACCATCACTTATAACAAAGCATGCCCTACGATGCAGTGCTCTGCGTCTATTTACCTGAAGCATACAGGTGCCATAATTTCACCGGTACCCACCCGCCAAACCAGAACTCAGCCAGCTACTTGGCGGCGGAAATATACATGGTGGTAGTACTTCCCTGGACAAGCCCTATAACAAAAGTTTATTACTGCTTAGATTTAGGTACAGTCAGCTGCACTAGAATGTTTACAATTTCTAACTTACAGAATAGTTTTACAGCGTTACAATTAATATTTGCAGGGCAAAAGCTCAAAAATAAGTAAATTTATCAGATAATTTCACAATTTTTGAGTCTTTACTGTTTAAAAATTCACTATAAGACTTTGGTACTGTTTTGAAAGTTACAAATTGTATACATTCTAGTGCAGCTGACTGTACATTACCTGGGTCAGCTAAGTTAAGTTAAGCTAAGCTAAGTTAAGTCAGCTTATCGGTTATTTTATTGCAATACTTTTTTGCAGCAATTTAGTAGTCACTGAAACGCATTAAAATCCAACGCCTAAAATAGAAAGATCTATTTCTTCGTATGGTGTTTGAATGGAAATAGATTTGTTTCCCTTTGGCGGAGACGCCATGATGGCGCCGAGACGGGCTTCATGGTGCAATGCAGGATCATGTTTCAATGTCAAGTTTGTCAGGGTGAGAGCGACGGTGGTCTAGTGAGGTGACCCCACCTTCTGGTCCTAAGTTCGTGGGTTCCGGTCGTACACCAATAGATTTACAAATCAAGATTTTCTTCGAGAATGTCTAGAAGTACGTACGAATACTACATTTGACATATACCCAGTATTCGATGATAGGTTGCAACTCCACTTACAACTTGAATTCTAACTAGTTTCCTCATGATGTTTTCCTTCACGTTTCCAGAGAATTGCGCACATAAATTTTTCTCATAGAAAATATATCTATCTGGATGTACCTCTGACTACCCCCTTAGACATCCTCGAAGAATCTTGAGTAGTTAGAACTAAAAGATCGGAGAGATCTACCGTGCTTCAGGATTAAAGTGGTGATGTATTTCTATTTTTTCTTACAGCACCCTTTTTAATTATGGATTAAAACCTCAAACTTTTTTCCCCAACCTTTCTTTTTAGTCTATAGTTAAAAATCAATAACAGGATGTTTCGTTTAACAAAGTTACTCTACCAAAGGCGCACTAAACAATTTGTCCTGCTCAAAGTATCGGATATGGGTTTGGTATAACCACATTAGTCTGTGAGCACACGAGCACTTTCAACCTAGAGGGTCCACTCCGTAAAGCAATAAACGAAGGTTTGGTTTGTAATTTTGAGTTCCACTGCGTGCCAACCCGGTATCATCCTCCGTAGTCGAGTTAGCGTTGACTGGTGTACCGCGCAATGTCAATCAAAATGTAAATATGAACCTTTGTATATCGTTTTGAGGGTTAGACCCCCAGGAAACTAAAAGGCAGGATACGAGTAACCCAATTTCAATTTAACTGTATTTAAGCGCATGTAGGGTATATGTATATCTTAAAGGCTCACAGCCTTTAACCATTATAAAATGTATCATCATCATCATCATCAGCCTGTAGAAGTCCACTGCTGGACATAGGCCTCCCCTATACGTTTCCAGGAAGAACGATTCTGAGCCCTTTCCATCCATCGACTTCCCGTAGTCCTAACAATGCCGTCAGTCCATCGGGTAGGAGGACGTCCCACGCTTCGTCTTTCGGATCGTCGCCATTCCAGAACCTTTATTCCCAACGATTGTCGGTTCTACGAGCTATATGCCACTTCAACTTGCTGATTTAAATTGTATAATAGTTAATAAATAGTGGCGGACATTTTTTTTTGTGGCATCTGTCCGTCTTGCGGACAATTTTGCCAATGTCAAGTGGATTGAATAAATTATTTTTAGTCAAGTCGAGTCGGTAAAAAAGTAAAGTCAGCCGTCATCGGTTTTGAAGAAAAAGATGGCGTTTTTCTTCAAAGGGAAACATTTTCGTTCAAATCAGGATGCCTCATAACACACTTTCATTTCAATTGTTCATACTTGTGCTAAGACCTTAAGTAATTATGGTTAAAATACCACCAAAATTACCTATCAGAACTTAAAATAACACTAGAAAAACAATTAAAATGAAAATACAATGTTGCTTCCAAAGATGACAGAAAACGAATCCCCCGGCGGACATTTTTACAAAGCGTTCTAGGAACACCTATTGTTCATGTCATCTGTCAGATTTGACATATCTATCATGAAGCGGAAAAAAAGAAGCAGAAGACACAAGACAGATTTTTGCTGCGTAATCCCCATAGAATAATTAGTCCTTATTCTAAGGTAATCCCTGGGTAATCCCCGTCACTTCTTTTTTACCATAACAACAATGGCACCTATTACCATGATAGTCTATTTATGATAGAAACGGGATATTTACCATGAGCTTGCATAATAATAAATCTCTTCTGCGTGTTGTGGTACCATTGCACTCCTGTACTAAGTATAACTATTTAAACTTTCATGGTTTTAATCAATATTTTGGATAGAAACGGAATGTATACCAAGATATTTTTATTTTCGCCATTTGAATAACTTGCCGTAATTAAACCCGGTTTGCGATATCCTTAAAAATCTTGTATTGGTACTACTAGGTAATAAGCCCTAAAAGATCTGAGGAGATACCTACCTCTGTCTGAGTGTATCTAAGTCGTGTCATGAAGCTGTTTCTGTACATAAAACACTCACCCACTTGAACGCGCAGAACAAAATATCGATATCTATCAAATGTTTGTTTTCTATCCACAGTTGAATCAAATCCACAGTTTAAAGCTCAGAAAGCTGAGTTACCAACTGAGCTACGATACTGTCCGATAGCTGTCTGATAAACCTCTGTTCAAGTGAGGGCTAGTAATCTTATTAGCAACTTTGTCTTGTATTTAATTTAACTATAACAAAGGGTCCCGTTTGATGGCACTCAATCATTTAGCCGATCCCTTTGATTACGGTAATCCGATAATGGTACACTGAAAGAATACTTATACAGTTTAAATGTACAGTCACCTACATAAGATTGCCACTCTGAGATCAGCAAGCGAATCCTGAGTTTTATTCGTTTTTCGGATAACGGATTATGGTTTGCGAGTTCGAATTTGTTTGAATGGAGATACGATAAGCACCCCTAAGAGGCCCATTACTCGTAACGAAATAATATATAATACTAATATAATATAACTCATTTATTTTCTCAAACACAAAAGGTCCTTAGTGTAATGGGTACAATTTTAACGTAACGTAATGAAATAATGTAAAAAAATCTAAATTAAAAAGTCTAGTTTTAATGTGTCAACATCTAAATAGTATTCTTTGAATCTGACATTTCAGACCGGCCCAATTTCTACAGTAAATTTTTAGTTTTAGTATCGTCTCAGCTTCAAAAATTACGAGAATTGGGCCTCAGATGTTAATCCTCATTATTTTTAGTTTTTCCGGCACCCACATAAAATCTAGAGAAAATGGAAATACTTACTTTTGTCGTTGATTGTACCACACAACTCGTAATACCTACTCAGCTATTCTACATTCAGCTTTGGTAAAACAGTTGGGCTGAGCTGGTATTGAATTTGGCAGTAGTTTTTTATGAGATAATTCTCAAAATATCTTAGAAATATTAAACATTCCGATGGCTCACCTAGCGTTCAGCGGTTTCCTCTGCCTATAATTAAAGTTACGTTCCTGGACTAGTACATTCAATGAGGACACAAGTCATCAAAACAATATCTCAAGTTTAGTTGAGTTATCCATTGACAGTTTTCAATTATCTGCAGATAGCTCAACTGTAACCAAATAATAATAATAATAACTGTAATTGTGCTTGTTCATTTTGTATTGTTTTTTTGTAAATAAATATATTATACCAAAACAGAAAAAGGCATGATTTAGTGGTAATGAAAGGATTATAAGCCACCCGAAAAAATACTTTTTCAGTAACGGAAATTAACCACTCAAATCAGCTCCAAAATATCTACAAAATATTAGCAATTGCTGTGTTTTTGCGATTTGAAAGGTGTGGGTGTCGCTGCCGGCGTTACCAGACACTTTTTTTTATACATATTGCTCAGGGAACAAGCAGATGGCCCACCTGATGTTAATTGGTTACCATCGCCTATAACAAAACATTGCCTCGTTTAAATCGTGGTCGTCGTGGTCCTAGGCCATCTGTTTGTTCCATCAGCAAGTTATACATAAACAAAAAGTACTAAAACCATGCCTATTTCTACCGCCAAGCAGCTTATTGTGCTACGGTTTGACGTGTCCGTTAAATTACAGACACATGAGGCTTAACACCTAAATAGAGACCCTAGGTTGATGGACCCTGAGCAGTGCATCGTAGGGCACGTTCATTAGAAACGTGCCCTATGACATCCCCATTTACATGTTCCATCAAGTTGTATAAAAAATATCGTAAGGTGCAACTAAGGAACTTACCAGGAGAGGGGTAGCAGTATCTCCTGAGTAATAAATTTACACTACGGTCATCAATCCTGCCAAGTAGATATGTCCAGCAGTGGACTTATTAAGGCTGTTGTGATAAGACTCCATAACACGACCCTGGATGACTCTTAGAACGACGAAGTTTCGTATTATCGTTTTGAGGTACACTACGCGGTATATCAGGTTTTGACAACTTGACTGTGGAACGGCTACCGAGTAGCCCCGAAGTGTATTACAAAATGACACATCGAAACTTTGTTTATCGTTTCTAAGAGTAAACCTGCTGACTACTAGGAAATCCGTTCGTAAGTCTTGATAATAAAAACGAACTGTTGTTTAGGTAGAATTCTGATGAAACCTCATTTTTATTTACAAAGATTTATCTACGTTTATCAACAATGAAATAAGTAAGTCTACTATGGGGCGTCGCAGATAATTTTAGATTATCATGGCTGTTAGGGCTATTTTTAAAACCTTAAGAAATCTTTGCTAGTCGATTTTTGAATGTAAAACTTATTTTCCTTAGAAAAATCCATTGATGGACGACCACGCTCGCTCCCACTCAACCACAGGTTTTCATCAATAATACCTTCATAAATTGAAAATACTCTGCTATGAGAGGTGTCACAGTAAACTGGCTCTAACGTTGACCAAATGGACAACCAGCTATGTCACAGCTCAATAGAAACTAGTATTTCATCAGACATATTCATTTGACGTATATATTTCAGATACAATCAAAGCTACACCCAAAAGTTCTAGAAAATAATTCTTCCTATCTCATCGTTTGATTGTAGTTGGTATGTAAATAAAACAGTGGTTAGGTTGGGCGAGGGCGCCGCCGGAGGCGCTTGAATGAATTCTCTTTAAACAGTGCGGACGTGATTCCGGTACCAAACCTTGTCAGCGATGCTCAAACCTCGATCGATAGTCATTGATACTTTATAGCTCTTTTATAATTTTTAAAATAATAATGCTGGACAATCCACACAGCATCATCTAGCTCCAAGTTAAGCAGAGCTTGTGTTACGGGTACTAGATGACTGATATACTTAATACAATACATTACACAAATAAATAAATAATAAATAAATAAATAATGCTGGACACTCCACACAGCATCATCTAGCCCCAAGCTAAGCCGAGCTTGTGTTATGGGTACTAGATGACTGATATACTTAATACAATACACTACATACATAGATATTTTTTATTATGCATAGAAAACACCCAGAACACCCGGAATAAATATTTGCAGATCGTACAAACATTTATCTCAAGGCGGGACTCGAACCCGCGACCTCCTGCGTCGCAGGCCCGCCGCGTCACTTCGGTCATCATCGGTTTTTATGGAGAGACGGAGCCTCTACATGGTTCTCCGTTCATTTTCAAGACGGTGTGAAACGTGGCAATACCTGAGAAAGGCCCACCACATCATACGTGTAAATATAAATATATTATGTCGATAGTATATTAGTCTTTTTTTCTGATTATGATATCTTGACTCGCCTCACTTGGAAGCTCTTCCTTCCGCGCTGTAGGTTTGGAAAGGTACTACGCCTATGTCTTTATTAAAATCACTGTCTTTAGGGGTAGTTTGAATTACAGTCGAAAGTAGTAGGGGGGGGGGGGGTAGTAGGGGTAGTTGAAAGTCATCAAGATAAATAAAAAAAAGAGTCTGGCTGTACCTGAGCTATTTTAATTGTGCCCTTTAAAATCCGATATTTTCCACTCCGAATCCAAAGTTTGAGCACCGGTGGTTTCAGGCTCTCCCGCCCTATAAAAGCTACCGGGCGCAGATCACGGCACAGCATTCAACACGCAACAGGTGAAGAGAAAGGTGAGTGAGTGAAACTACATGTAATATAAATTCTTTTTTTATATAGTGCAACGAATTTTCGTTTTAAGCAACCGTAAGTGCATTATATTTTAAGAAATTAGTTTAGTGACGTGTGCAAGATATTACTCATCAAGGTTTAACATATTTAGAACCTTTATTTTTAAATCTATACTTTTTTTCATTTGAAAATCAAAAGATAATAAAAGCCTTTATAAACAAACAGTGACAAAGCAAATTTTAAATAATATTTTAATTTAAGTAACCACCTTAATTATATCAAAGTTACTGAACCGTTGGCATTGTACATAATTTATGCCTAGTTTCTGCCCATAGTTTTTCTCACAATTTTCTCATCTTGTACTCGGGTTAATAAATTTATGAAATGAAATGTAATTTATTTATTTGCTTGAAATGTGGTACATTAGAACTTATATAACTAGCTTATTAGACCCACACATTTCGCTAGGAAGCCCAGCATGCAAAAATTAAATGTCTACTTATAACTTCATTATTCAACTAATTTTAAACATTTCAATAATTATATTATAAATTTAAATCTGAGTGTTAGCTGAGCAGATCTGTGACTCTATAAAAACATTTATCGACTAGCCAATTAAACAACTTTGTTTTAAATTTTTTATATGGTAATTCTCTTATTGATTTAGGTATTCTATTATAAATTTTTATACACATTATATAACCATTTTTACTAATTTTTTTTTTAATTTTACTTACACTGAGTAAGTTTCATACTGACTTAGTTACTAGTTACTCTGCCTTCTGTGCTAGGTTGTAGGTTCGATTTTTACCCAGGACAAACATTTGTGTGATGAATATAAATGTTTGTTCTCTGTCTGTATATTGTATTCTAAGTATGTACAGTCAGCTGCACTAGAATGTATACAGCTTGTAACTTTCAAAATGATTTCATAGCGGTGCTCAAAATTTTTACATGATAATTATTCCAAAAATAAGTAAGGTCATCAACTAATTTCATGACTTTGTAGTTTTTGAGGTGTAAGATTTCATTGTTTTGCTGTAATATCGTTGTGAAAGTTACAAGTTGTATACAATCTAGTGCAGCTGACTGTACAAGAAAAGTTTGTAAATAAGTATTCTATCAGTTATCTGATTGCCATAGTACAAGCTTAGTATGCTTAGTTTGGGGCTACATGATGTTGTGTAAAAACAACCACAAAAAAAAAACTATTTTGAATTGGCTTAAATATTTATTTTATTCTATTTTTAGCATTTGTTGGTATAGAGGCAAGAGATCAATATGATTAAGCATTATCTGTGAAAATTTCAACTCTCTAACTATCACGGTTTATAAGATATAGCCTGGTGACAGACGGACAGACAGACAGCGGAGTCTAGGGTCCCGTTTTACCCTTTGGGTCGAACCCAAAACCTTCAGCACAGTAAGCAGAGCTACTAAACTAAGCTACTAATTACTAAGTTGTGAGGCCAGTTATTAACGATCAGTTAATTAATTGTATACGTTTATATACATTGAAAACTTAACCAATAGACAAACATACTTGCATATTTGTTTTAATATTAGATACATTAGGAAGTTAACTAAACTTACCTTACATTATTAGCTCAACTTATATTGATAAAGTTTTCGACCGATGATATTGTGTTCTTGCTGGAACTTCTAATAAGGAGATCAGAAGCTGATTATAACTAAATCACTTTAAAGCTTTCAAATGCCATGGTTTATCTATACCAATTATAACGATCATTGTCCTGACTGATTGATTGACTGACTGACTTAAAGGCAACGCACAGCCTAAACCACTGGTCGTAAAAAAACCAGGGTTTATTCGTCTTGGTGTGAGGAGGTGTACTAAGAAAGGAATTCTCAAAATTCAACCCCTAAACGGGTATAACAGGGTTTGAAGTGTGTATAAAAATAACTTCACGCGACCGAAATACTTTCATAAAATCATAATAAAGAAAATGGTTTAATTACCAGCCAAAAATGTTTGAGGTTGCAAAAATTAAAAATTCCATCAACAATGGATAAGGCCAGCAGGATATTGTTCATTTTGTTTGAAAATTGGGATTGGCAATTTGATTTCGCCGTCAGTTTAAATTTACCTTAGAGAGAGAATTAGTAGGTGTTTACCTACCTAGGTAAATTTTAAAGCTACTTATGTACCAATGGATTTTTCTATCAAAAAGTTTATGTGCCCAATGCCAGTGATCTCAAACGGTGAAGGAAAACATCGTGAGGAAACTAGCAGCGTTGATAGGCTTGAAACCTGTCACCAACTACTACAAATTGAGGGTTTGTACCAAATATTTGGACGTACCTACCCTCCTTAGACATCTACCGTGGGTGGAGATTCAAGGCTTGACGCTATTTATTTTCTTCTTTCTTTTTTTCTTACTCGAGTCTTTGTTTCAGACAAGATGCAGTTCGTCCTGAAGTTTGCCGTCCTGCTGTTTCTACTGTCTTCAGCTTTTGCCAGCTACCGTAAGTAACTGATAGAGTTCGTAATATTTTGTCCTTACAGTTATTATATTAAAATAAATATTCAACCCAAGATGACCTCAAAAAAGTATGTTTTAGTAGTTGTCCAGCTTTTGTGAAAGGGCTCGTCCGGGGAAGTACTACCACCGTATCTATTTTCACCGCCAAGCAGTGATGCTCACATTTCTGTGTTGAAAAGGTGTGAGTGCCGGTGAAATCACCACTATGCCTCCAGTTTATGGACGCTAAGCAGTGCATCGTAGGGGTCGTTCCTAACAAGTATGACCTACGAGGCAATGATAGGTGATGGTTACCACTTAACATCAGGTGGGCCATCTGCTGGTTCTTGCTAAATTGGTACAGCGGGGGTTGAAGTTTGTATAAAAGTAACTTCACTTAGAAATTACGCTCGTTTCGCATTTGGGTGTATAAATACAGTTTTTACGAAGTAAGCCATATAATCCTTGTTAAGCCTCATGTGCCTGTAATTTCACCGACAACTACACCCTTCAAACCGGAACAAGCTGCTTGGCAGCAGAAATAGGCATGGTGGTAGTACTTCCCCGGACGAGCCCTCCACTAAGAGCTCTACTACACTTAGCTCTTAGTACCTACCTAAGTAATATTCGTATATTCGTTTAGGCTGTGCGTCAGTCAGTCAGGACAAATATTCTTGTAATTAGTACAGATTACCTACGGCACATAATACTAAGCACTATTTACATATTGACATTCGGTTTCAATAAACGGGATTAACAATTAATATTACCCGTACAATTTAATATTGTTGATTAAATTGGACTTAAATTACTTACATCGAGAACGAGATATTTGAATTATTATATCGATATGTAGGTTAGTGAGAATTCAAAATTTTCATAACTTTACTCATCCGCTATGCTATGGAAAGAGATGCTGGGAGTTTCACTGCGTGATAGAATCAGAAATAAAGAAATCCGTACAAGAACCTAGGTCACCGACATAGCTCTCAGAATCAGCAAGTTGAAGTGGCAATAGGCCGGCCATATAGCTCGTAGAACCGACAATCGCTGGGGAATAAAGATTCTCGAATGGCGACCACGAACCGGAAGACGAAGCGTAAGACGTTTTCTTACCCGCCGAACTGACGACATTGTTAGGACCGCGGGAAGTCGATGGATAGAAAGGGCTCAAAATCGTTCTTCCTGGAAACGTATGGGGGAGGCTTGCGTCCAGCAGTGGACTTCTAGAGGCTGGTGATGATTTTCCCTGACCGTGGTGGTCCAGACCTGGAATAGAACTCCTCAATCACTCTTCTACCACCTCCCATTAATGTTGTAAGAGGCGACTATAGTGTTATTTTAAGTTCTGATGTAAATTTGGTAGTATTTTATTCAACATTACTAAAGATCTTGCACAAGTGTGAACTGTTGAAATGAAAGTGTAATATGTGGCATCCTGATTTGAATCGAATGTTTCCTTTAGGTTTTAAAGAGAAACGCCATATTTTCTTCAAAAAATACGACACCTACCTTTTTTACTAAAAACTATTTATCTTCCACTTGACGTTGACAAAACTATGTCAATCGAATTAAGGACAGGTGCCTAATAAATAAATAATAATTAATAAATATTGATACATATATTGACACACAACGCCTTCTAGCCCCAAACTAAGCAAAGCTTGAACTATGTATGGGAGCCAGATAAAGAAAGAAGAAGTTTATGAGTATGGGGGTAGATGTCAAATAGCACCACTATTTTATAGGGCTGACTTTCCACCCTTCTCGGAGGGTAACCCCGTTGATTGTGATCTATGAGGGTGCTATTTGTAGACGTATTGCCAATGCAAGTTATTTGTGGACGATCGATATCATCTCGGAATGTTTGACTCTGTCACAGATTTTAATTAAAATGTATCTAAAAATATGTTTACGTGGCTTTCAGTCCAGTATTCTGGATAAAAGCTGTACTAATAAGTACAGCTTTTTGTAAATGTTTGTAGTTGAGGAAATTATTTCTTCCATCTTTGCAGAAGTTCACACAACGAACGCCTAGGGGTTGAATTTCGGGAATTTTTATCTTAGTACAAATGACAACAAGACGAATATACTCTAAAAAAATTCAAGTCTCTGCGACCAGTGGGTTAGGTAATGTCAGTCAGTCAGGACAAAGATTCTTATAATTGGTATCGAAGGTAATTGTACTTAGACGAGTTGTAAATTCGTCTAAGTTATTGTACTTTCGATTCGATTCGATTATACTATCTAAGTTGCCACTAACTCAAATATACTTTCAGATAGCAGCACAAAGTTGCGCCGGGACGGAGTTCTGAACCTATTCCCTTTCCCAAGGGTGGGCCGTGCTTCCAGTCACACCTGGGAAGTCCCAATCAACGAACTGTTATTAGGTGAGTGAGATTCATCTACTAAGCTACTTTTTATCATCGTAGAACACCCTGTGAGTTATTGCTTTATGTTGTAATGGGCATCACTTAACATTAGGTGAGCCATCCGACTTCTCCATTAATAAGTTGAATACTTAAAAAAACTGATCAAGCGAAACCGCGGGATAAAGTCTATATGAATCAATGATAAAAGCTTATTTGTTCAAACACCAGAGGAGTAGCCGTGAGCTCGATAGTTTGTTTGCTTATCTGTACCTGTCTGTCTGAGCTCAGTCTGAACAGATGGATGGATACTAGGACATCTTCGTACAAATCCTTTCCGTAGACAAAATATCTATAATCGTATGTATAATAATGAGTAGATATTTAATCTTATGTATTTACCACAGAGTATCAACCAGTACAGAGGCGTCAGTTATATCCATTCCCGCGCGTTGGCCGTAGCCTCTCACTCCACGAATCCATAGAACCAGAGCAGTCAGGAGAGAAAGATGGGATGTGGTTCGGCCCACGCGTGGGAAAAAGCGACCCTTCTCTGCGAGAGACTGCCCACTTCCAACCCATGCCCGCTAGGAGATCCGACCTACCTGGTATGTGGTTTGGACCTCGACTTGGCAGATCATTCAAGAGGGATGATGATGGTAAGGCCCTCTGTTGTCTGACATAAAAATGTTATGGACATTTGTACACAATATTATCTAGTCTCAAACTAAGCATAGCTTATACTATGGGAACCAGATGACTGATAAAACAATTAAGCATACTTTTTTTTTGTAAATACATACTTAGAAAATATATTCGCATTTGTTAGATTATTGCGATTTCCTTTAGGTTGCTGATGTGTCGTTTTTTCACATTTTAAAAAAGATTATTAGATACTTTATTTTATGATGCATTGTCGATACTGATTCATGTTGAAAACCCGGACAAAAGTATCAATTTTTTTGTTCGAGTTTGATGTTTTCAAGTTTTTTTTTTGTAATCACAATAACTTAATTAATACGTAACGTACGTACGTAATTTCAATACTTATTTTTTGGAAGTAGTTTTATTACACCCGGTATATTCGTACCTTAACTTATTTATGACACTAAGGTATATTAGGACAGCCGTTACAGCTCAGTTTGTAGTAAACCTGCCTTCTGAGCTGTAGGTGGTGGGTTCGATCCCCACCGAGAACAAACATTAGTGTGATGAACGTAGATGTTTGTTCTGTGTCTGGGTGTTATATTGTATTCTATGTATGTATTTACAAAAAAAAAAGTACATAAGTATTCTATCAGTCATCTGGTTCCCATAGTACAAGCTATGCTTAGTTTGGGGCTAGATGATGTTGTGTAAAAATGTCCTGAAATATTTATTTATTGTTTATTTATTATTATTCGTACCTTAAGTTATTTATGAATAACATATTAGGACATATTTTATTTGGGTTAGTACATCTTAGTAAAAGGCGTTGGCGAATGCAAGTAATTTGTATATATAGAAACACGAAACTATAGTTTAGTTTTACTTTACTTAGGAACAAAAAGTTCGATAACCACATTATAGGATCTCGACTGATTATTTTGAAATAGGTTATGTTTTTTCCTCAGTTTAATAACACAATTTAAAATACCCATTTTTCAGCAGATGTTACAATCCAGGACGAGTTCAATGACCGCAGCGAGCCTGAAATGCCGTCCGATATCTAAAACGAGACAAACCACAAAATCTAGTTTAAATTTATAATAAAAAAATCTATCAAAACTTACAAATGATGTACCATTGGTTCAAAGGCTACTAATTTCATATACCTACGGAATTAGCTCTTCTAAATGACTATCGAATATTTTTGCTTCTAATATATATTTTTAATAAATTATGGTAGAAAAGATCCGTTAACAACATTTTAGTTGCATGCATTATTGGATTATTCGATTCATTGGCTTTTCAAGGTTTTAACTGCTTGTAATTGCTTGTACGAATCGTCTTCGTACGGTTTATAATTTTGCTAATTGGAAACGTAAGAACGTGGTTAAATAACGTGTATTTTTAACGTTATTTAACCACGTTCTTGCGTTTCCAATTAACAAAATTATAAACCGTACGATGACGATTCGTTGACCAGACGATAATATTTCATATTTAATATTTCTCAATCTGTTACTTAAGTTTTTTAAGTTTGATGGCTCAAGCTGATGTTGAGTAGTGAGCATCGCTTATATCGAAGCATTACCTTACCTATATCAACCTTGGGAACGTACGTAGAACGCAATACGATGCATAGCCAAGTTTCCATCAACCTGAGGCATGCTGGTGATAAGCCTAAAGTGCCTGTAATTTCACCGGCACAACCTATAAACCAGAACACAGTAAGCTTGGCGGCTAAAATAGGCATAGTGGTAGTACTTCCCGGAAGAGTCCTTCACCAAGAGTCCTACTACTGTTACTATTAGCAGACAGCTGAACGAAACCAACATGTCCTCGAAGAAAAAAAATCTACAATTGTAAAAATAACCCATATCTTAATATAAACAGAGCACAGTTTAAAGCAACACCGTTTAACAAGCTATCCATTTTCTTTTAAGACCTTGGTCACATTTAACAGGTTTTATCGTACAGGGTGTAAAAAGACCACTGTCGAAACCTTGGGGGAGCATAGTACCCACCAATTTGAACATCTTTTTCTATGGAACCAACGCAGACTACGCACAAAAATCTGCTGCTCCATATGAAAGTTCAGTGTAAAAGTTTATGGAGTTTTTTTTTTGCACTCACAGTTTTGTTTTTATATAGAAAGAAAGAAAGAAAGAAAGCTTTCTGAAGTGGTCTTATTACACGTATAGTAAACTTGTCTCAAAATTCCGACAAGACAGAAACTATCCCTATACCAAGTTTAACTAGCTGTGTAATATAGTTTAAGAATTGTATGAAAAATAATTATGTATAATAATGTACTGAGTACTAACTTTTTAAATAAGATGTGATTGGACACTTATAAAATTAAAAATATATTGCCAACGTTATTAAAAAGGCTGGGTGGTTTTTTGATTTTGTGGTTTCATAATCAAAATCCACTAAATAACCTTGGCAATGTTATTTTAAAGTTAAAGTTGTAAGAAATTGTGTATAATTAAATTTATTGAATAAATTAAATAATGTCATTATAATTCTGTGGTCTTATTATTTCATTAGATTCCATAGATTTTTATAATATGTAGGTACTTTCATCATCATTATCATTTTCTACCTACTTCATTGGGGTCGGCACAACAGGTTTTTTCTCCTCACTTGCCTGTACCATCTGTCATTTCTGTCCTTACTTCTTTCTTACCCAGGTATAGAGTAGGTACTTTGTAGATTAATTTAATAGACAGACAGACAACAAACAACCTAAACCACTGGTAGTAGAGACGACATTTTTAAGATACATTTGTCTCGCTGCGTAAAGGTCATATACTGAAAAACTAAGAGTATAGAAAAAAATCAACTGCAGTTCAAATTAGTTCATAGACTCTGTCTATATATTTACATAGAGACTGAGTCTTTTGACTTTGTCTATATAAATAAAGACTGAGTTTTTTGACTCTGTCTACGAGTATATAAATAGAAACAGTCTCTTGACAACTTCATTTCAGTTGCTGTAGAAAGTGCTATCAAATATACCATTGATTTTGTATTTCATGTAGGTTATGTGCCTTTCTTATATTTTTTTGTTTCGAAAAAAGTTTGTAAGAATATAACTTAAAATTGTTTCAAAGTTATAAAAATATTCTACACCTAGATCACGTTAAAACATTTAAAAACAAAAAACAACAGGCCTTTGCATTAGATGATTACCTATACAATGTCAGGAGTAACTTTTTCACTCATACCCCTATTTACGGGATGTTGTAGCGCCTGGGGCAGGGTTTTAGACGGAGTAGGCTAGCACTTATGCCATCCTCACATAACTTAACACCTACTCTCCTCCTCTTCCTCGCGTCGTATACCTCATTACCGAGGGTCGTGATTCCCCCGATGTTGATATATTATTTTTTTCACGATGGCCCGCCATCTGTGCCTATCCTTGGCATTGTGAAGCGCATCGTGTAGCTTGGTGTTCAGCGATGAGCGAATTTGGTCAGACCATCTAAGTGGACTTCGACCCCTCGGCCGCTTACCATCGACTTTACCGGTCACCATGAGTTGTTCTAGGTTGTGTCCATCTTTCCGTGCGATATGCCCAAAGAACTCAAGTATCCGCCGCAGGCAGATGACACTTTCTAAAACATTTTTTTATAAATCAAGTATCCAGCTACTTATCTTAAAGTTATTTTAAAATGAACTTGAACTCACAATATTACTCGTTCTAATCAAAAGCACTAGCAATTTCCCGAGGGAATGCAAAATTAACACTGATATTGTACTGTGGAAATAGCATTTATATTTTTATTCACGGTCAAAGGTAAGGATAATCCAACCCCGGGCAGTGGTCTGTAAATTGAAAAATACAGCGTCTTTCATTCCTATTCCAGGAAATGATCAAAATACCATCCAAATAAAGAAATGTGCATATTGTTGTCATCAAACCAAGTTCAGAAAATATAATTGGTATGTACAAAATACATATAAAACAGTTGAGCTATCTACAGACTATTGCAAACGATCTAAAGATAGCTCAACTGATCCAAATCAGTGCCACAATGCAGCCATTGTCACGCTGAATGCAATGTGGCAATGTAGCCAGTATTTTGGGAACGCTTCAGCAATCTTTAGATCGTTTGCAACGGTCTGTAGATAGCTCAACTGTTTCATATGTAACTAATTACAAATACTTGTGTTTGCTGTAATTTTCTTTGTAAATAAATCTCAGAAAAATAATAATAATGCTGGACAAGCCACATAGCATCATCTAGCCCCAAGCTAAGCAGGGCTTGTGTTATGGGTACTAGATGACTGATACATACATACATGGTATATTTTTTTATTATATATAAACTATTTACATAAAAAAGTTCAGAATAACCGGACAGCTAAGGAGTAATAAATAATGACCGGCCTCACAGCTGAGTTAGTAGAAGCTCTACTTTCTGTGTTGTAGGTTGTGGGTTCGATCCTCATCGAGGACAAATATTTGTGTATGATGAACGTAGATGTTTGTTCTCTGTCTGTTTGTTAAACTGTATTTATATATTTCTAAAAGTTTTTTACCCCCTGTCTCTTTCCTTGATTCGTTCAAAACTTATTTTAATCCGGATTACAGTAACGGATATTAATACAGAGTAGGCAAATAATGCCGACGTGCAGAGTGACCCACCTAAAAGCCCACAGCAGCCCCCGTACTCACGTACTGTTTGCTTGTCGCTTATTTAACTAGGTAGCAGGTATAATTTTAGTAGTGTTGGAAAGAACCTGTATTCTAGTTGGGAGTACCGGTGGTCTAATAGGGACACTTTCTGTTTCTAAGGAGAAGGTTCGTGCACAAAGGATTTTTCTATAGGAAAAGAAATGAACGCGATTTGGTGTCGTGATTTTTTTGAAGTAATACTAATGTGACTTCCAACAAGGTTGCGTTAAACGTTTAACGCAACCTTGTTGGAAGTCGCATAAAAAGTATTACTTCAAAAATCAATAGAGACAAAACACGGTTGGAGACGGACAAACGATTTCGAGGCTATGCCGAGTTTATTAGTACTAGGGATAGAAATTTTATCGTCAACGTGATTTAATAACTGAAACAGTAGCGCTCCTCCTTTTCTACGAACCAGTTCTGCAAATAGACGGAAGGATTTGTCTGTAATCACGTTACACGTGTTTTGGTGTGGTTAACCGCACTGCAACGTGCCAGTGGATTATAACAAATTGATGCCACTATTTTATCAGCACTTATTATAATTTCATGCTTATTCCCACCGCCAAGAGGCGTTGCTGCGTTTATAACTAGTCTTTTCATCATGGCCACTCTGAACGCTTCTTTAGCTAAAAGCTAAAAGGGTTGGTAATTCTGTTGCCATCTCTTCTTAATTTCTTTTTTTATGCTAATGCTGGTGAAACAAGCATATGGCGCACCTGATGTAAAATGGTAACCATCACCTTTAACGAAGCATTACCTTGCAGGTCACGCACGCTATGCACGTGCCCTACGATGCACTACCCTGCGTCCACTAACCTGGGACATACTGGTGTTAAGCCTTGCCTTGCGCTTGTAATATCTACTCTATTTCTTTTTTGAAAGCGTGTTTATCAATGTGAAAGACGCTCGGGCGACCGCTAAAACCTTTCGCGCTGTATAAACGCGCCCTAAAGCACTATTCATTATTTGACAAACAAATTTGCAAATTGAGTTCTTTGCAATAGTTTTTACTCAAGATTCAGCCAAGCCTGGTTGTCATTGGGCTTGAAGAAAAATATAAAGCTTCTGAAATATGACTATGTTGAATAACCATAATATTTTTTTTTTTTTTTGTGGCATCTGTCCGTCTTGTGGACAATTTTGCCAATGTCAAGTGGGTTGAATAAATTCTTTTTAGTCAAGTCGAGTCGGTAAAAAAAGTAAATTCAAGATTCTATCGTGTCTAACTGTCATTTCAGACAGGCCATTTTGACATCACAAAATTCTAGTTTCAATCTCGTCTCAGCTTCAAAAAATACGATGAATTGAACCTCGCACGAATTAACTCTGAGAATCTATTAATAGACGAAAAAAACCACGAATTTATATTTTTCAGCTAGTACCAGTATGGTATGGGGTCCAAACACAATAGACCCTTGGCTCGATAAAAAACATTACATTTACTCAAAATCACTTGGAAAAAAAAGATTGGTTCGATTATTATTAGGTGCTTATATCTTATATATTTCAATTATATTTCTCCATGTTTTTCTACTAACAACTAGCCTGTTTTGTAATAAGAAATCATTTAATTTGATTTTACACGCGGGTCGGTTCCACTACCCTTTCCACTACGTCGGTCGAAGACTACCACTTCGTATTAACGGTAAAAGTACAGCACAGCTGCCAGCACCAGAAACAGAGCCACACTAGTAGTCGTCGTACTGTCTGCTGCATTGCAGTGGTCAGTGAAGCATTGGCAGACAGTTTCATAGTGGTCCGAGTTATCGTTCCGATAGCATGGCTGGTCTCTCTCGTCACGGACCCAGCCGCAGCCGCGGGTCACGCGGACCTCTGGCTCGTGGGTAGAGCGAAAGACTGGAATAAGAAAAGAACGTAATTACCCCACTAGCTTCAAGTTAAAACTACATACAAGTTCATACTTAGTTAGAGCGAGGAGTCAATGCATAGCCAAAGGTTTTTCTATAATTATAAAAAGTATATAATTAAGTACATATGCAAATGCTTGAAAAACTTTGATACTTACTGGAAATAAACATTTTACGATTAGTTAGTTCATTAATTCAGTCATGAGTTTGCGGAAATCTATGTAGAATTATAAAAGAAACGAATATATTCCACTATGAAAAATTCCGCCGAGAATGTATAGTACTAGTGAATCGCGCGTGATTTCATTTATTATACATAGAAAATACCCAGAACACCCAGAATAAATATTTGCAGATCGTACAAACATTTATCCCGAGGCGGGAATCGAATCCGCAACCTCCTGCGTCACAGGTGGACATTCGCCCATCGCGCCACATCGGTCGTCAAACTGTGTCAAACTGTGTGTCGGTGTGTCAACTGTGGGTTTAGTTGGCCTAAGCCCACTGCTGATCTCTTCCTGGGGGATTTGCCGTAGTCCCCATTGCATTGCACTGCACTGTGGTTGATTAGCTTTAAAGAGCCACTCATGCTGCTGCTTATTTCCATGTATAAGAAGTGATGAAGAGGTTATTTTCTATGCCAGGACCATCACTCTTTCAGTACACCTGGCTTATAAATATTGTAGCAAAAGACACTTACTGGTCTGTGTAATCTTGCGGCAGAAGAAGTGTATCGACTCTGGACCAGGGATAGCTGTATCACAGTTGACCACAGGAATGATGCGCGCTCGTAACTCGTCTTCGTAAGCGTTGGTGTCGAGGCAGGCGGAGTTGTTGGCACTGTTGCAATAGTAACAATGGATGCATGATCCTGAAAACATAGAAAACAAAAACTGAAATATGTGCTGTTCACGACCTCATTATAGAATTTTACATTAAAACAAAATATATACCTTTGCTAATCATGGAAATTAAAACAGCTATTGCCAAAATCATTCTATTGTAGAACGCCATTGTGAAAACTGTAAAAAAATAAGACGCTGAGTACAGTAACCTTTACATCCAGTACCTACTAAAGAGCATTGCGCAAAATAAACGATAAAATATATTTTTATATATATTTGATAGCCAAGCTTCGACAGCTCATGCCTTCTGCGCTATAGGTCGTGGGTTTGATCCTAAACGAACAAACATTAGTTTGTGTAATGAACAAAAATTTTCGTTCTCCAAGTCTCCAAGCCAAGTGCGAGTCGGACTCGCGCACGAGTAACTACCTTTCCTTACTATTATTATTATTTACTTCCTTTTTTTACTATAAATTAGTTATTTTTTTGCGTTAGGCTAAAATGAACCTGGATTTTAATCCAAATGTCTAAAAAAATTACATTAAATTACTCCGTTTTGTATATTAAAATTTAGAAAATGGAGTAGGTCCACTTGATATCACCTGCCTTAGCCTAGGGCAACAGTCGGGAGCAACGAACCCACGGGAATACAACAAGATGGTATACTGCGTAATTACTTCTGCCAAACATTACTTATACTGATACGTAGAAGTAAAAAAAGTGTACTTAAGTGTAAAATACTTTTTAATCTGCCCATTGTCTTTTGGACAGTATTGTTCAAAAAAAGTTTGCTGAAAATAATGTTTTATTTCATCAAGGCGTAGGTGTAATTGATTACTAAAAATAGTCAAACTACTTACAAATACACTCGTCATTATAAAGAGGTAAGATTTTATTGTTTGTCTGCATTGAATAGGCTCCATGAAAGTCGGCACAAGAAATCTCCAAAACTACTGAACCGATTTGAAACATGCTTTCACCGTTGGGAAGTTACCTTATCCCCGGGTGATATGCTGAATTATATTTACAAAAATATAAGGCATAATTACAAAAACCCGTGCGCAGACGGGACGGGCCGCTAGTCATGTTATAAGACTACTGCCTTTTGACTTTGCCTTTGTCTTTGAATAAGTCCACTGTTGGACATAGGCCTCTCAAATTTGGGGGATTCGAAAAATCTATAAGTGCACGACTGGATCCTATGATCTTGCGAAAGCGAAGTCACTCCTACTTCTTTACAAATCGAAAATTCAACACTTAATTATTGTTTATCAGTAATTCGAACCTTTACACCATTGCCTGTATCCAACACAAAGTCCGCCTTGGTGCAGACCGGATTCGAACCCACGATCTTAGAATCAGAAGGCCTCCCACTCCCACTAGACCATCGGTACTTAAATTACTTTTGAATTTGGTTACAAATATAGATTGTGTGTGGGTGTTGGTTTGAAACTGGCTTAAAATCCACGTTGTATTCGATTCATTTATACATAAAAGCTTTTTGTAAGGAGTTAAATTGATCTCAACAACAAAAGAGCTTGTAAAAAGCTTTAAAAATAAATGATTTATTTCTTTCACTATTTTCTCTGAAAAAGCTTGAAGGTAAATGTAGATCACAATATACTAATACAAAACATCATTATCAGCCTGTAGAAGTCCACTGCTGGATAGACCTGAATAATGCTGATGTTTCCAAGAAAAGCACGAATGCCTACCTACAAAACTATATCAATATCTATCTACCACCTACTTACTTTACAAACGCGGCCTAGCTCCATGTTGCAAGACCCTATTCAGGGTTCATGTGATATGCTTTTACCTAAACTAAACATTGTGTAAGCAATTATTGTATTGCGTATAAGAAGATCGATTTTAAGTCGGTTCCATCAACCAACTTCCTGCGGTCAACGCTCCATCGGGTGGGAGGGTGTCCTACCCTTTGTCTTCCGGTTCGTGGTCGCTTCTAGAACTTTTATTCATCAGCTGCTACAGGTTCTACAAGCTAAATGGCCTAAATATCAAATATGTGACACTATAATAAACTATGATTACGAATCAAAATTAAATAAGTTCGTATTAGCTAGTGACCATCTATGGTTATGGAGTTTTTAGGCCTCCACCACGGCCAGCAGAATAGAGCTATTATTGTGAAAGCCTTCGTCTAGTAGTCCAGACATAGAAAGTACCACCACCATATCTATTCCTGTCACCAAGCAGTGATGCAAACATTGCTATATTCCGGTAAAAAGGGTTAATAAAGCAATGCTTTACAGGTCACGTTTATTGTAAACGTACCCTAAGATGCACAATTGCGTAAATCAAACTGAAGCAAAAGGTGTAAACCTCGTGTGCCTGTAATTTCACCGGTACTCACACCCTTAAAACCAGACACAGCAAGCTACTTGGTGGCAGAAATAGGCATGGTAATAGTTCTTCCCCGGACGAGACCTATTCTAAGGACTCTACTACTACTAATAGGGTAGCATGGGCCTTTAACTCAAAGAAATTTTAATTTCAATTATGAAGTTTACTATAATTAATACTATTTGAAGTTCTTACCATACACTGCGAGATCGGATAAACACACTAAATTTATAGGTCAAATACTTAATCACATAAGTTCAAACAACTTTACAACAAATAGATAAACAATTACACAATAAAAAATCACCCCGTTGACGTCTTATAGTGAACTACAACTGGACAACAGACTATCTGTAAGCTTATACATGTAGTTATGTTCATTATTGTGTAGTCACAAACGCCTGCGACTTTGCTTTACAAACTCACTGAAAGTTATATTCACACAGACTTCAATCTTCGCTGTACCTGTTTAGCGGTTGAATTTCTGTTTTTTTCTTAGTACATATCTATGGACCAAGACGAATATATTCTGAAAATTTAAATTTTTTAAGACCAGGAGCTTAAGCTGAGCGTTGCCTATAAGTCAGGACAAAGATTCTTATAATTTGTATAGATTACATGCCTGGGTAAAACGTTTCTAGGGAACAATATAATATACGTTACTTTACCAGGATCAAACCAGAACTTTCATATGCCATAAGCATATGGCTTCTCTAGTACACCTGTATGCCTTAGGTTGATAGACGCAGAATGGTGCGTTGTAATACGTTCTTAACAATCGTGACCTGCAAGGCAATGCTTTGTTATAGGTGATGGTAACCATTAAACTTCAGGTGTGCCATCTGCTTGTTCCATCAGCAATCACATAAAAAAAGTCTAGATAAAATCAATATAGCATCAGTGGCTTAGTGGTAGTGACCCCATCTTCACTTCTTCTTCTTTAGTGGTAGGTCGTGGGTTCGAGATAGGACGTGCAACAATGTATTTTTCTTTACAAAAAAATTATCAGTAACTCTCCAACGGTTAAGAAAAACATGGCGAAGAAACCTGTATTCTAGTAGCGGCGATGGGCATGCAACCTGTCACGTATTGAATACCAACTATTAAAATGGGTATGGGCTAAATGTAATATTTGTTCGTACCTCTTGAATAATGAGTCAGTACTACTTGGTACTACGAAGGAGGAATTTAAGAGGATATCTCTCGTATCTAGGATTTAAGTCGTGAAGTTATTTTATTTCCTTTTTTCTATCTAATGAAAATATACCAAAAGACATACATAAACAAGGCTCAAAACTCCTAAATCAGAATGTGAAAATTAAACTCTACGGGGCTACGTTTACAATCAGACAATCATATTTGTTTGTGGTATTCGTATAGTGAACCACAACGATCTTAATACTTAAAAAAACAAAATTAAGTGTATTTTCCAACTCCACTCGAAGTATAACTTAAATCTTTATTGAAGAAATGCTGTAACAATCAAAAACAAAGTACCCTAAATAATGACTTGCATTTAACAATTCATGAAAGTTGTCGAACCAGAACTTTTACAGCGTTGAAAAAATGTTGGATACTCGATATGACGTTATGAAATAAAAGTCCACAAATACCTATTTATTGAATTAATTCATAAGCTAAACCGAAAACACTACCAATGTTTATATACAAATAACAAAATGTTTGAGGATCAAACCTATAAATCCCAAGTTGGGTGCTTGACCGATTTTGTCTTTAATGAGTTATCAGTAACCTTTGACATGTCTTTTATCTGTCCACAGTGAGAAACTATAGATGTAGGGCTCTTTTGAGGAGACTGTGCGTAATTCAACTCTTCATTCAAGGCGGTATGTGCAACGCGGGGATAGGACGTGGCCCACATTGTCGGTAAACGCGTCGCAATGAGTTATTTTTTTATTTTTTTTATATGCTACTGCTGGTGGAACAAGCATATGGCCCACCTGATGTTAGTAACCATAACCTATAACAAAGCATTGCATTGCCTAAGGTCACGAACGTTAGGTACGTGTCCAACAATGCACTACTCTGCATCCACCAACCTAACTCATACATGGTTTTAAGCCTCATGTACTTATTATTTCACCGGCACCCACACTCTTCAAACCAGGGGGCCGTTCACGTAACTTCTGTTAGCATCAAAACCTTGTCGCATGTGTCAAATATGACAGATTTACGGGGGGCTGAACATAACAATGCGAGCATCACTGCTTGGGCGAAAGAAATAAGCATGGTGCTTTCCTGGACGAGCCTTTTCGCAAAGAGCTTGACTACTACTCAAAATAGTTCGGCTTTTAATGAGTTCGAGTAAAATTGTAGAAAAATAGTCTCGGCCATTCACCCACAACGCGCGCAATCCTTTAGGAGCACAGAGAATGGTGATAGGTAACGCGAGAAGGTATTATCCTTGACATTGTAAGGTTTCAAAGCTATCTAGATGTAGCTGTATTGTAGATTGTACCGCTTGTGTAAGCGCCGCTTAGATTAAAACAGTATGTCTTCTCTAAGTGACTATAGAAATGATATAAACTTGTTTCGAGTAAAATACTCGTTTAGACGAGTTTTTTTTTCTTTTTTTTATGCCATAGCAGGCAGACGAGCAGACGGGCCACCTGATGGAAAGTGGTCACCGTCGCCCATGGACACCTGCAACACCAGAGGCGATGCCGATGCGCTGCCAACCTTTAAGGAGAAGATTAACCCGTTTCTTAAAGAATTTCATGTTGTAACTCTGCGGGAAGACCGAAAATGGAAGGTCATTCCACAACTTACTCGTGCGCGGTAAAAAACACCGTAAAAAACGAGTAGTTGTGGAAAACCAGCCATCCAGGTGGTGCCTGGGGATTCTTGCATTTAAGAATCGCATACTTACTATCGCCTCAAAATTCTCATCATATAAATGGCTCGATTCTTTTTTTAGAATAAAATAATTTCGTGAAACCCTTTCTTAGTTACATCTCTACACACAAAGACTAATATATCCTGAAAAATTCAAGTCTCTACGACCAGTGGTATATGATCTTAAAGTCAAAAAGTATAATATCCACAGGGATAATTTTGAAACGTTGAATCTAAGCGCCAGATATGTGTTGATATGTCAGTCAATTAGGACAAATATTCGTTGTTCTTAGAATTGTTCATACAACCTTCATCCCTTTTTTACACCCTCTTTGAGATGACAGCTCAGTGAAACCAATACTAAGTTAAGTTGCACTATAAGCTAGCTAATTCTGCAAATCACATTGATTAAGTAGTTTTGCGTGTAAATAAACGTACAAGCGAATATTTTCGGCTTAGTATTTTTTGTCTTATTTTATGTACTATTAGCAAGATTTAAGAAAAACATTTTTAATGTACAGACTTTTCGACCTCTACAATTTTATTTTATTATAAAGGCCCAAGGACCATGTCTGGTCAGTTCAAAACCAGTTTGGACAATATTACGTCATTTCTTTTATAAATGTATTTTCGGTAGTCATTTTATTAGATGAATACGCCATTTGCAGTGATATTAAAGTAAAGGTTTTGTATCTGTTGTAGATGATTTATACGGCGCCAGGGGCAACTCATTTATGCCCCTATTTACGGGACGCTGTAGTGCCTGGGACAAAGTTTTGAAGTAGACTTGCCCAGCACCTATGCCGTCCTCACAGCTAAGTCAGCATAATCCACAGGAAAGACATAGGTAATACGTGTGGAGCTGACTAAGCAGCGGGTTTCCTCCTGATGTTTTCTTTCACCGTTTGAGACCATTTGCTAAAGTAAAGTGATATTAAATAACAAAACGAAAAAACTAAAAGTAACAAAACAATAAACTTTTAGTTTTTTCTTAACAGTTTGCTGATGTAACAAACAGATAAGCCACCTTTTTCTTTATACAACTTGCTAATGGAACAAACAGATGGCCCACCTGGTGTTAAGTGGTTACCATCACCTATAACAAAGCATTGCCTCGCAGGTCACGCTCGTTAGGAACGTCACCTACAATGCATTACTCAGCGTCCATCAACCTGAGGCATACAGGTGATAAGCCTCATGTGCCTGTAATTTCACCTGCACCCACACCCTTCAAACCGGAACACAGCAAGCTGCTTGGCAACAGAAATAGGCATGGTGAGTACTTCCCCGGACGAGCCCTTCACTAAGAGCTCTATTACTAAATCTTAATGATAATCAGTATCACTAATGACAAAGTATATGTCATTAGTGGTTAGATAACAGTGTTGTTAATGTGTTGATAACAGTGTTTATAGTCAGAATTACATAAAATCCGCGCTGCGTGTCGTGACGCGTTAAAAGCCTTTTGGTCCGATACATCCTTTTTTAATATTATAAACGCAAAAGTTTGCATGAATGAACTTTTGTTACTCTTTCACGCAAAAACTACTGAATAGATTTTAATGAAACTTTACAATAATATAGCTTATACATCAGAATAACACAGGCTAAAATTTATGAAGATATTGTGTGAATTGTTCAAAATATAACGATAAATGTCAAGTAGAAAAAAATCTACTCGAAGTACTAAACCTGCGCTGACGAAGTCGCGGGCACCAGCTAGTTTTGTGCATAAATGATTACACTGCAGCGCGAGTTTGCACTCTCTATCTCTATTCGTTCCATACAAGATGTCTGAGATAATCAACGCGTCTACGATAGATATGAGTCCGATATCACGTCACATTTTAAAATCACCATTTAAAATCATAATTATTATCATGTTGTAAGGGGAAAAAATCATCAACGACTAAATCACATAACATTACTCTGATTGCGAATATTGTTTGGCCACTGTGGGACGGTGACAGCGCGATGCATAATAATATGTATGTGCGAATGTAGAAGGCGACTCGATGAAATGATCGGACCGATGAAATGACTGACGTTCGGTAGACAGCAAAATAGCGACTTGAGGGAGATAGAGAGAGACAAAAGATATTTACTTCAGTGTAGTGATGTTCATTTAATTTGTCACAAAAAATAGCACAAACATTATTTTTTGTCACTGTCATCCAGTTATTCATATCAAAAAATTATCACTCAGCCCATTCCTAATTTACGAGGACTGGTTCTAGTGTGATTCTGTTTTAAATTATGTATTCAATCGTAAACAACCGTTAGTAGCACACACGTTGCAGCAGTCAAACTTACCCGTGGGTGGAGAACAGTGAAAAAGAGTGAATTCAAAATGATTCTGTGTAAATGTGCCTGTGTATTGATAATACTGTAAGTTTTTTTATTCTACTTTTAATGGAACAAGCAGTGCCTTGAAAGTCACGCTCGTTAGAAACGTGCCCTACGATGTACAGCTTAACGTCCTTCAACCTGAAGCACAGGTGCTAAGTCTCATGTAACTGTAATTTTACCAGCACTCACACCCTTCAAACCGGAACACAGCAAGCTGCTTGGCAGTAGAAATAAGCATGGTCGTAGTAATTCCCCGGATGAACCCTTCACTAAGAGCTCTACATAATTGACATAATGAATAAAGAAACATAATCTTAAAGAATCGATAGCGTCGTAGTTGCCTCCATACGTGATGTTTTTGATCACAGTAACTTACAAAACATTAACATACAAAACGTAATTTTATTACTTATATTTTTATTCAGAGACGCAACTCTGGTAACGATATATAGCAAATTGAAGTTTCGATGTGTCAATTTCCAAATAGTACCTATTAGTACTAGTAGACAGGCCCAATACCAGAGTTGGCCTTTGGTTGTTCCTTATAGATCAACCGGTATGCACAACCAGTTGTTAAATCATCATTTACTTTTTTAATAATGTTTCTTGATATTCTGAATTCTTTAATTGCGAATTGAATTTTACATTATTTACAAAGTTTTCAAAAAGTAGTTTTGGCTCAGCTTTTTATCGCTTGGTTGACGTGCCGTGAATACCGTTTTAGTATGTTTTGAAATAATTCTTTAATCTTTGACAGGACAGCATATTATGTTGAGATGGCTCAAGTCAACAGGTCACACTCCGATGACAATTTTATGCAAATCAGTGCAGCCAGAATAGAAAACTCTACAGATGAAACGGTTTGTCAACAAATCAATATATTTACAATGAACCATACGGAAAAAAAT
Source organism: Electrophaes corylata (assembly GCA_947095575.1). Taxonomy (NCBI): domain Eukaryota; kingdom Metazoa; phylum Arthropoda; class Insecta; order Lepidoptera; family Geometridae; genus Electrophaes; species Electrophaes corylata. The sequence continues at coordinate 6,411,192 of OX352719.1, read as the reverse complement.
GAGAATGTGCTTAAAACACGAGAAACTGAAAACCCACTGAAGAGTTGTGACTTCACAAGCTTGTACGACATAAAAGATACTGTAACTGCATTTGACAAATTTAAAGATATAGTTAATATGTGCTGGGACCGAAATAATCTTAGCAACCAATCATTGCTGGCAGAAACAAAAATAGAAGCTACTGATTATTGTAACACAGAAAAAAAAGCATTACCTGGCCTAGCACTACTATGCACAAATTCTTCCCTCACTCAGTCTCTAAACGATCTGAACACATATTATTCTACTCTAGGTGAAAAGATAGCTTCAAATATTTTAAAGGAAATGAACACAAGCGAAATAAATTTAGTTAATGCGATAGATACTAGTTTGAATAAATTTCACTTTGAGTTGACATCAACTAATGAAGATGAAATCTTAAAGATATTAGATACTTTTAAATTGAAGAACAGGTCTGCATCAAAACAGGATTACGTAGATAATGGTTTAATTTTGAAAGCCAGACGTGTCCTTGCTTCTCCAATAGCTTATATTTGTAATCTTAGCTTCTCTACGGGAATTGTCCCTGATAGCATTAAAGTTGTTAACGTAGTCCCCATACTAAAATCTGGCGATGTACGAAACCCCTCTAACTATAGACCTATCCATGTACTATCGGTTTTTTCTCTAGTTATTGAGAAAGTCGTTAATTCAAGACTTCGTTCATTCCTTGAATCTAATCATATACTGTCTGATAATCAGTTTGGATATCGTAAAGGTAGATCGGTAAAAAAAGTAATAAATGAAACAGTAAATCACATTACTACACAACTTGAGTCAGGTCAAAAGTGCATAGGTATTTTTCTTGACCTGCTTAAGGCTTTTGATACCATCTCTCGTCCAATTTTGTTAAGAAAAATGGAATCAATAGGAATCCGTGGGCTATCCTTGGACTGGTTTAAGTCATACTTGGAAAACCGAAAGCAAAAAATTTTTATAGCCAACACAACTAGTGATTTAGCAGTGGTCAATTATGGTGTAAGTCAGGGGAGTGCGTTAGGACAAATGCTATTTTTAATATATTTTAATGATTTGCTACAATTGAATCTGACTCAAACTAAACCAATTGCATATGCAGATGATACGCTACTAATTACTCATGGCAATTCATGGAAGATGGCCATGGACGTGGCTCAAAAGAACCTTGATCGTGTATATAACTGGTTACAAAATAACCTCATGTCATTTAATATTTCTAAAACGAAATTCCTAGCGTTCAGTTTTTCAAACCTTACTGCTCCTGATGTGCCCATCTCCTTAAAGATTAGTGATTGTATCCAAAATAACACTTTACTATGCAAGAAAGGTTTTCAATTAGAACAAGTTCACTCGACCAGATATCTAGGAGTCATTATCGATGAACATTTAAACCTGCAACGAGCACGAAGAAATAAATCATCGAGCAAACCATGATAGAACTTGATATTTAGAGAAGATACTACTACGTAGGTTTATCTGTTGGGCTAATCTCCAAATGTTATACGCAGATCTTTCTTCGGGTCGCACTAACTTGTTTGATTTCCGGAGGTTTCTAGATATAATTTAACTTATGCCCGGTTATTGTCAAACGTTAGTATTGCTTGTATTATAGTTGCTCGTCGAATAAGCCTTCATCTCATTGGAGAATGTTACAGTGACAGTTCAGACTGACCAATAAGCTAGTTTCCAATAAATGTTTTTTTCTCAGAATGTAAATGAATAAACCTTAAGTCAAAATTTTTCGGTTGAGGTTGAACCTCTCTCTTTAAACACCGTTCAATCTTTTTGATAAACTCAGACCGCCTCCATCATTTTTTAGTCCATATTCTTTGATTTTACTGTAGCAAATTCTGTCAACATTGACATTGGCAAAATTGTGGAAGTTAGATCCACAGAAGCTATTTAAAAGAAGAAGAAGAAGAGGTGAGAGCTTATCTTACAGACAACGACCCGTAGCACAAAACAGCAGCTCGTAGGTTATCACTATAAGTGATCTCTCCATACAATAACAATGTTATATAAATTCTACAAAAATACATACCATTTTTCAATATTTGTTACATACCTACCTAACTTTTCTCACCATGCAGAGGACAGGTAACTTTTATTCATCAATGCCGTTTTTAGAACTACCATTCTACGTTGCTTTTAATGTTTCGATATACAACTTATTGATGGAATAAGCACACCTGATGTTAAGTGGTTACCATCGCTTATATACGTGCCCTACGATCCAGTCTCAGTGTCCGTCTACCTAAGGCATATTGGTTTCAGGCACACATGAAGGAAAAGTTGCCACTGTCTTTGTTTTTAAGTCGATGCTTGACGCCGTAAAAATCATCTACAACAGATGTAAATGCTTATTTACTTTTTATGTTTGACCAAATAGATAAGCAGGTTTTTTTTTGTAATATAATAACATTACACCCAAAATGTATAAGCACTTTATTAATAAAAATGATTTAGATTTACAAAACTAAGATTGTGATTATTTAGATAAATAGTAATCTGTAGTAAAAATACACTCGAGAGCAAAAATTTCGGATCAGACAGCGATACACCAACTAAACTGTCCTTACCGTGTTACGTTGACTCCGGTCGTTTCGAGCATTGTAAAAATACTGGTACATTCTTCGATATATTATTATATTTCCACATACAATGTAATTTGTGTTTTAATAGACTAAATAACTAACTATAAGCGACATTATAACATCTGAACATTAGACAAAAGATAAAACAGATGCAGTAAATACGTAATACCGTTTCTAAAATCCACGAATCCATTATGAACGATCCATAATGATAAAATGCGTTATGAAGAATGTTTTTTTGATGGCATTGCTGTACAACAACCATGAAGATTAATACTTTTTGGAAGTATTGGATTGTCTATCAAGCACTAAGCTCATGCACTAGCATTCATGTGAATGCTAGCTTCCGAGATATTTAGGTTTCTTAGACAACCCGGATTTTTTGCTCTTGAGTGTAGTTTCAATTTATTATTATGCTTATAATTATGCACGTCATTTATATTCTACCAACAATACTCCTTAGACACCCGAGAATTATATTATAGAATATCCTTATAATATAATTAAATAATAATATAATTAATTTTGCATTTTATTTAAATTATTATTTATTTTTAGTTCTTCGTATTAGCTTTATTAAAAATGAACCCGCGCTATAGAAACGGTGGGAGACGCCCGACGTGACGGCGCAGTAGTGGCATGCGCGTGGGCTGCGCACGGTATTGGAAAGTACTTGGACATTTTAGATTTTTTCTAAAATGAAAGTAGCCTAGGTTACTCCTTGTTACATCAGCTATCTGCCAGTGAAAGTCCCGTCAAAATCAGTCCAGCCGTTCCAGAGATTACCTGGAACAAACAGACAGACAGACAAAAATTTTAAAAATTGCTATTTTGCTATATGTACCGTAGTATATACATTTATATGCAAGTAGTAAAAAGCGGTTATTTTAATATTACAAACAGACACTTCAATTTTATTTACTTGTATAGATATAGATGGTAACACATAAACATTTCTAAGTCAGCGACAACTTATCTTTAGAATCGGTAACCGTACCGATTCCGGTTTGAAGGGTGTGGGTTCCGGTGAAATTACAGGCGCTTAACACCAGTGTGTCTCAGGTTGGTGGACGCAGGGCAGTGCATCGTAGGGCACGTAACTAACATGCGTGACCTACAAGGCAATGCTTTGTTATAGGTGATGATTACTACTAAACATCAGGTGGGTCATATGCTCGTTCAACCAGCAATAGCATAAAAAAACGAGTGTGCTTTTAGACCACACGACTGAAGTAAAACTTCTTTAATACACGAAACGTAACTGGCTATGAGAGAAAGAGAGAAGGAACAGTGCTTTCATACCCTATAATGTATTGTTGAAAGTTGCTGAATTTCTGTGGTATAAAGAAGCTAATACAAAGTTAGAGTAAACAAACAACTTTTGAATACAAAGTTGAGAAGGCAAATCTATCAGGTACTTTCATTGGGACAGCAGTAACTTTTCAATAAGGATCGGAAACTCTTCAATTTGCTGGAGGCTATAACGGTTGCTACTTTTGATTATTCTTTACCGCGAGATATCTGTTAGTGAATTTGAGAGTATTTGCGACAGCGGCTGCCTTACCCATTGCGAGGCTCCGGGCGGCGGCAGATCTTTGCGAGGCCCTTAGTTCTTCGTGAAAAGTATGTGATCAAAGTTAAATTAATTAAATAAAAAGTAAAAAAATCTATATTTCTTTTTAATAAATACTCAACTCAAAGGTAAAGAACAAACAAACTCAAAAAAAAATATAAGTAGATAACACTTTAATAAACACAAGGATAGCTTTATCGACCGATGTGGCGCGGCGTGCGAATGTCCGTCTGCGACTCAGGAGGTTGCGGGTTCGATTCCCACCTTGGGATAAATGTTTGTACGATCTGCAATTATTTATTCCAGGTGTTCTGGGTATTTTTTATGTATGATAAAAAATATCTATGTATGTAATGTAATGTATTAAGTATATTAGTCATCTAGTACTCATAACACAAGCTCTGCTTAGTCCAAGCTAGATGATGCTGTGTGGATTGTCCAGCATTATTATTATTATTTTGTTGTGTATCCTACTCGACATGTCAAAAAAATGCATTAATCAATGCCACTAAAACCACCATACTTACCTTTTTCTACCGCCAAGCAGCTTGCTGTGTTCCGGTTTGATGTGAGTGCCGGTGAAATGACACGCATGTGAGGCTTAACACCTGTATGCCTCAGGTTGATGGACGCAGAACAGTACATCGCAAAGCACGTTCCTAAAAAACTTCCCCTGCGGGGTAATGTTTTGTTGTAGGAAATGGTGACCGCTTAACATCAGATGGTCCATCAGCTTGTCCTCTCAAACGATTGCGGGAATTCGGCAAATGGAAAATGCTAAACATTTTTGGTCCTGGTTAGCAAGACGCCTATGTTCTGGTGCATGATGATGATGATGATGACACTGACTTGCAATCGGTTTAAAAGGGTTGAAATGAAGCAATCGAGCTGATCAATAGATGAGCTTGCAATACTGTTAATTGCCGTCACGCGTCGAATGCAGCCATCACCAGCTTATAAACTTTATGATTCCAAATGAATTTACACTAGTTTTACTCCTGCCTTGGATTGATTTTAACTATCGCAAAAAGAAATAATTTCACGTTTGCAAAATTATCTGTACCGTGAGCTCAGTCCAACAGTGAGCTCTTATAGCACGATTGCAAAAACGACGCTAAAACTGGTGTCTATCTATGGTGCTCGACAGAGAAAAAAACAATAATTTCGTAACATGAACTTTCAGTAACAGATTTCAGATTTTTACAAAGATGCCTTCGTATCCATGGTTCGGCTCTGTTTGGGCTTTTTCGGACAGAGCAATTTGATGGTTCACGATACGGGTAATGACAAATTATCAAGCTCACGGTAACCCCTCTCGACCTTATTGTAACAAAGACTAAAGAATGAAACAGTTGCGTGAATAGTTCACCGTCTATGGGGGCGCCTTTATTTACTTACTTATGTTTTGGAGCTATTTGCCTCGCTCTTTTTTGTCCATAATTTTATCAGATACTGCTAAGAACTACAGACAGACACTCAGACTCTGCTAACATTAGATAAGCTAACATTTGCTTAGCTACCTTTTCTACGCAATTACCACAAGTGCAAGCTCTGAATTTTTGATGACTGACGACCGTATAATAGCGGTAACTTAAACAAAATTATGAAAAAAATGTTTTTCCTAACAAATCAGTTCAAATGGTAGGGCAAACGTACTGCAAATATCTTTTGTTTTGCATTCCCATTTTGGTTTTGCGGTAAACATCCAAAGTGAAGGGGGAAAAAGAGAGAAATTTTTCTGTAGCTTTCTATTTTTACCCTTAATACGTGCGTGTTTTGCTCAAAAGTCTACATAGGTAAGCGAGGTCTACTGTTTTCACAGAACCACTAAAAATATACCTAGATAAATTTAGGATTTTGGAATGATATAAAAAAAATCTTTGTGATTTTCTTAAGTGCAGGTAAGCACTATAAGTACGAGCAAACTATGAAATTAAGCACGGTGACATCTCTTGTCGATTCACAGAATGCAATTTCGGTTATCGAGCAGGCTTTGATAGTATAGCGTCAAGCATGTAGTTGGAACCACGGTCGCTAAAGTACTGTATGAAACATTCCAAATCTTATTTTCATCGAATCATTTGAATCCTCGGCAGCGAAGTTGGTTATGCATTCGCGTATCAAGGGGAAGGTCGTGGGTTCAAATCCTATAAGTAAAGTTTACCTATAGAGTTGAGAGATAATAAAATAAACATTTGATTTGATTTGATTTGATTTTAGACTACGGCATTCATGTAACGGTAGCCGCTTCTTGGTGACATAAGGCTTAAGTAAAGAGTAATAAAGCAATTGGACTGTACCTCAGTGTCACACAATCCCCTATACCTACCTACCAACTTTGTTTAAACGTCTAAGCACTAGTAAACGAAGTAAAAGCTCCAATGACTTTACCAAATGCAGTCACTGAAAAATCTGCCACCAGTATTTATTTAGGTAATTATAAAAGTTTAATTATTATTAGCACTCCATGTTACACTGCTGGGCAAAGGTTCCCGTTCCCTCCACACATTCTGATCTTGAGCTAGGTTTATCCAGTCTGACTGAAAACAGTCGAGCTCGTCCAGCCATCTCCGTTTGGGTCTGCCGCGTCGCCTTCTCGCTAGGTCTTGGAGCCACTCGGTAGCAGTCTTTGCCAACAGCTCACCCGGTATGAGGTAGACATGGTCAGCCTAATCCTACTTTAACTTAGCGGCTTTTGAAGCTACGTCTACGATTTGGGCCTGACAGCGCAAATTTGAATATATTATGTTAATTTTGTGCGAAAACCACAAACACCTAATTTTCTTTGTAGAAAAGCTTTGACGAATTTAATGCTTCCATAGAGACATAAAATTCATGTGAAAGGGGTTTCTACCCTAAAGTATGATGTCAATTGAAAATGATTCATAATACTTTTATGTTATTTGTCGCATGAATCAAGATTGTCTTTTTTTTAATACCTAGAGAAAGAGTGGATACTATTTCAAGACATGTGTTGACAGCCGCCACAGCTCAGTTTATAGTAGCCCTGCTTTCTGTGCTGTAGGTGGTGGGTTCGATCCCAAAAGAGAACAAATATTTGTGTGATGAACGCAAATGTTTGTTTTGTGTCTGGGTGTTATATTGCATTCTAAGTATGTAAATAAAAAAAAAGCATATAAGTATTCTATCAGTCTGGTTCCTATAGTACAAGTGTGTTAAAAATGCCCAGAAATATTATTTATTTATTTATGTGTGGAAATGTCCTTTGATATATTTTCCTACAAGATTAACGCTCTCAATATTTACATCTTTTCTCTTATTTTACAGGTGATTATTACATAAAAGATTTCAAGTACATAGGCCCTGATGCTTTAGTACCGAAGAATTTGAAGATAGCTGAAGAGAAGACGCTTCTGGAGAAGTGGTTTTTGGAAGTCGTGAAAGGACTGAAGCAGTTCTTCTATCAGGGTTCTTTACATGGAGTAAAGTAAGTTACACATTCAAATAATTTGGTTAATTCTTTAATGTATTAAATTTTTCAATTTTAATTTCTTTAATGTATACATAGAATTGAGCTTGTGCTATGAGATGGTTTCCATAGTACAAGCTAGGCTTAGTTTGGGGCTATATGATGTTAAGTGAATATATCCACAAATATGAATATTTTTTTTTTAATTTAGTGAATGGTATAAATATGAATGACGTGGTGTTGTACTCATGTATGTGTAATTTTTTTTTAAGCTACTGCTGGTCAAATAAGTATTTGACCCACCTGATGTTAAGTGGTAACCATCACCTTTAACAAAGCATTCCCTTGCAGCTCACACACGTCAGGTACGTGCCCTACGATGTACTACCCTGCGTTCACCAATACACTTAATAAGCCTCATGTGCTTGTAATTACACCGGCACCCACATCCTTCAAACTGGAACACAGCAATGTGAGCATCACTGCTTAGTGGCAGAAATAGGTCGGGGGTAGATACTAGGTACCTACTTCCCCGGACAAGCCCTTTCTCAAAGAGCGGTATTCTATTCTCTATTCTATTCTACAGATACATCTTCGAACCGACCTTCAGCATGAAAGAACGAGCCACCTGGGTGGTAATAGTGCTCATCAGTATAGCAGTCTGTGCTGTCAACATTATCCAGCTGTTCTGCAAGTGGACCTCGACGCCGTTCGTGAATGTCATAGATTCTACACCATCACCGATCTGGGCAGTTCCGTTTCCAACTGTGGTGCTGTGTCCGCATCTCCACGTGAAGTTATCTTATGAAAACGTTTCAGAGCTGGGCGAGTGAGTTGTCTTAATCTATCTTTACCAATTATAATAATAATAATAATAATGCTGGACAATCCACACAGCATCATCTAGCCCCAAGCTAAGCAGAGCTTGTGTTATGGGTACTGGATGATTGATATACTTAATACAATATATTACATACATAGATATTTTTTATTATACATAGAAAATACCCAGAACACCTGGAATAAATATTTGCAGATCGTACAAACATTTATCCCAAGGCGGGAATCGAACCCGCAACCCCTGCGTCGCAGGCGGACATTTGCCCGCCGCGCCACAGCGGTCGTCATTAGTAGTCAATAACTTTGTCATCATCGTCATTTTCAACAGCCTGTAGAAGTCCGCTGCTGTACATGTCCATACGTCTCCCACCTACGCTTTAAGATGTTTCAAGTTGATCCCTGTGGATATTACTGGATAAATGAATTTTGACTTTGACTTTGACATCGACTTCCCGCGGTCCTAACAATGTCGTCATTCCATCTGGTAGGAGGACGTCCTTCTTCGTCTTCCGGTTCGTGGTCCCCATTCGAGAACCTTCCTCAGTGGTTATAGGTGTATATGTTTTGTACTGAGGCCTCATTCCCTTAATTATTTCGAGCAGAACTGAGATTGAAACAGGTATTTGATTATCAAACTGTCAAGTTTCAAAAAATGTTTGGCATCTGATGTTTTGGCAGTACCTACTTCACTATTAGAAGTAAAAGCTAACAACAGATTGTACACTGAACTCGCGCTTCGCTCAAAGGTAAATAAAAACACTGAAAGGTTTTTAAAAAACTTCTAGAATTTTGTTTTCCATCAGTGTTTCGATGAAACACCCTATATAAAAACGTCAAGGTACTGTTAAAAACGAAAAAACAATGAAAAATAAAAATTAAATAGATACCTAGCTCACTCTTCTAAAAAGGTATTTTACGAGAAAAATCGGAAAAACAGTCGCTGTCAAAGGCCGCTAATAGGGAAACCCAATTAAGCAGTAATCAAATTGAACTCCTCTGTAGTTGATCGTGGTTATTTTCAACCCCAGAGTTTGAAGATGGTCATTTACCAGTAGCTACTGTACTCTTATAGGTAGATTTTTCTTCGGGGTTCAAATATAGTTTTGAGAAAAATTTATGGCAACCCGCGACTTCGTAATGGGTGAAGCTAATTTTATTCAAACTCCAACCTCTGTTTATGTAAAACTAGCGGCGCGTTCCGGCTTCGCACAGGTTTTAGTAAGGATCGCAATTTTTTTTTAATATAAAAACCTATCTCACCCGGGAATAGTGTAGCTTCCCAACGGTGAAAGAATTTTTCAAATCGGTCCAGTAGTTTCAGGCCTATTCAGTGCAAACAAACAAACAATCAAATCTTTCCTATAGATAAAAGCTTAGGGGTTGGATAGATGGGAATTCCTTAGTACACTTCTACGCACCAAGTTAAATATAATCTGAAAGTTTCTACGAACAGCGGTTATCGATGTGCATTGTCTGATATATAATCAGTCAGTCAAGACAAATATTGTATACATGTTGTAGATACATGTAGTGAATAAAGAACAGGCATAACTTTTAAAGAAAGTCATAAAAAAATAAATACATTCACGTACAGGTAAGACACACTTGATTTTCCTACAAATTCCCAAAAGAATAATGTCTCAACTAAAATCTCCAGGTAAATATATGAAGGTAAAAAGGTACTTAGCTCGATGTATTCAAGCACAAATGTTTGACATGACGTCAAATTACAAATTCTCGTCTTTTAAAAGCCAAGTAGAACATGCAGATCCTATATAAAAAAACCTTTGTGACATGCTGTTACAAAGGTTTTTAAATCTCCAAGTAAATATATGAAGGTAAAAAGGTACTTAGCTCGATGTATTTAAGCACAAATGTTTGACATGACGTCAAATTACAAATTCTCGTCTTTTAAAAGCCAAGTAGAACAACATGCAGATCCTATATAAAAAAACCTTTGTGACATGCTGTTATGCCTCACATGAACCATGGTATTTTCAGCTTGAACCAGTTTTTTGCTTCACTGGTCTGCCCCCTGATGTTTAACAGGAAGATGTCAGAGCACCAACTGGATTTGGAGCAGATCAATTCACTACATGACTTCATAATCAAGGTATACCTCCCAAACGATAATCATTAACTGATGATTGAACAACAGTTCAGGTGAACCAATAAATTACCGTTGAAGCATTTTCAACTGAGTCTTTATGTTGGCAGACTTGACAATAGCAGACGTGAACCCCTGATACAGAGTGGAATATAAACCTCAAGTCATAATTAAATAGGGTAGGACATTTCAGGGTCAAAGTTTGATTGATGTAAAATATATTTAGTTAAACGCTCCGAGACGGAAAAGTTAAGGTACAGCATGGCAAAATAATCAGTGTTACCAGTGATGACTTATGGCACTGAGACCGGGTCGCTAACCATTGGTCTTTTCCGTTCTCTTTTTTACAACTGCTCAGCGTCCATCAACGAGAGGCATACAGGCAAGCCTCATGTGCCTGTAATTTCACCGGCACCCACACCTTTTAGACCGGAATATAGCTAGCTACTTTGCGGCAAAAAATAAGCATGGTCTCATACACAAGCTCAAAAGCACACAACGGGCTATAGAAAAAGCTATGCTGGAAGTTTTACTACAAGATAGAAGCTAAGATTTATCTTTCTAATACTGATCTTGACAGGCATCTCCAACATGCGAAGAAGTAGTCAAGACATGCAACTGGCCAGCAATACACTACACACAATGGAAGACAGAGAACTGCTGTGAACTATTCCAGCCCATCTTCACTAACTATGGACTCTGCTTTGCGTTTAACAGCCTTCCTTTAAATGGGATGTAAGTACTTTCTCTTTCATTCTTGAATTTTGGAAACCACTTACTTTTATTTCCACTGATCCTAAGATCTTTTCAAAAAAGTGATGAGTGTTGTGCGATGGTAGTATTCAAATGGTGAAGGAAATAAATAAATGTTTGACTATCTCCGCACGTATTGACTATATCTATAGTAACCATTATACTATTACAGTAACAATTATAACTATTTAAAACTTATTAACATTAAGGCAGACTAAATTGTGATGAGGACGTAGATGTACAGGCGCTAGGTTAGCCTACTCCTACTTAAGCATCTTGTAACTAGAAGCATGGATAAAAAAGCTTGTGGTTTTCTTTTCCAGGTCAAACGACACCTTACCCTGGCAAAAGTCCTTCGACGAGAAAGCTTCAGCATCAGCCCTAGAATGGGACCTTGATAATGGCTACCCCAAGATATTCCCTTTGGACCCGATGATGCAGCCTTTCAGGGTTAAGGCTTCAGGCGAGGCCAATGGTCTTGGGTTGGAGCTATACTTGAACACCAGTGAGCACCAGTTTGCTTGTGACGGGAACAGTTTGGGATTTACCGTAAGTTTGTAGACCTAAGGCTGAGATGTAAGATAGTACTGACGGGCATCTAATCATCTACTCTGTTCAAGCAGATTTTGATGATGTCAACATAATTTTACTGGATAACCTGCGAAGCCATAGCTTTAAGTTCAACAAGGAAACTGTCAAAACCAAAGTGGAATTTGCTCGTTGGAATATTTTATGATCGTTTTAGGTAACAAAAGATGGACGAACGCTTTAAGAACAGGCAAGAAACTTACAATGTGTTTTATAGATTCTCTGCGGTCTCCCCAGGTTTTAGTAAGCGCACCAACTGACCACGTCTACACCAGCACCGTCCTTCGCCTTCCCATGGATCGGATGACGACTGTTGAGGTTTCCCCCCTTACCTACAAGACTGACCCCAGTCTGCGCGCTCTGACACCGGCACAACGACAATGCTACTTCCAAGATGAGAGAAAGTTGGAGTACTATGAGTTCTATACGGATAGTAACTGCAAGCATGATATGATGGTGCGACAGGCAAGGAATGAGTGTGACTGTGTACTCTTCAATTGGCCCAGTAAGTAGTAAACATCATCGTCATCAGTTTAGAGAAATCCACGAAACTAAGCCTTCATCATCCACTAACTTTCGGAAATTTTAGTGAAATCACCAGTTCTTTTGATAATATTTAAAATAAAGAGATCTTTATAGATTAGTACGACTAGTTGAGAGAATAGTGTACCTAATTACTTTAATCGTTAAAAGAACATGCTTGCATAAATTACTTAAATTACATATAATTGCCTATTTTTTATTTATTTTAAGGTCTCCTCAAAGAGTAGGTACTCTGGTACGTGGTACTAAAAATAACAGAGGTGATATACAGACTCTTGGGGTACAAGTCGTGAGGCTATTTGCTTTATATTCTTTGTAAAACTTATAGCCCGAAATCTGCCTTGTAAACAAATAATGGTCTTTTCAGGAAAACATGTTCGCGAGCCAATCTGCTCGACTGAAAAAGAGTTTGAATGCATTGAGCTTGTAAAGGCAAAGGTGGACGAGCAGCTGATCTACGCGTACCTCGCGGACAGCGACGAAATGGACCACAACGAAGAGTCGCTGTCCTGCCACCCGTCATGCAATGACATCATATATACCAGCCAAGTGTTCTACTCGGATCTGACAAAAGATCCTGACGGAACACGACATTGGCAGCAGCCGAAATCGTAAGTTTTGACAACCGGTTTGAAAACCCAAACGGCAAGTTTTTTTCTTATTGTGAAAAGATCAAAAGAAGCATAATGACTTTAATCCCCAAGCATAGTAAGATATCTCTCGACTCGAGACTCTTCAAGGATGTCGAAGGGGGTAGTCAGAGATACGGCCAAATATAACATATGGTACATACCCACATTTTGCAGTAGTTGGTATTCCATGCGTGATAGGTTGCAAGCCCATCGCCGTTGCAAGAATACTAATTGGTTTCCTCACGATGTTTTCCTTCGCCGTTTTAAAGCACTGGCATTGCGCACATACATTTTTGCACGACCGGACTCGAAGCCACGACTTTAGGATCAGAAGACGGGGTCACTCCCACTAGACCGACGGTGCTCTATTATGTGTATGGTAGCAACACTACACAGAATAACTCATATTAATTATTGTATTATTATACTAGCGAAACGCGCGCGACTTCGTCCGCTTGAAGCTATTTTGATTCAAACTTCAACCCTCGCTCTACACGTTTAGGGGTTAAATTGCAAGAATTCCTTTCTTAGTATCGAATTTTCAAGTCTCTACAAGCAGTGGTTTAGGCTGTAAGTTGTCTATATCCCAATCAGTCAGTCAGTCAGGACAAAGATTCTTATAAAATTGGTATAGAATCTATAGATAGATTGTTTTTAAGGTATATAGTATCTTCATTCAACAGCTTTAAGATTTCCACTTCTAAAGTTTGAAATAGATCTCTATAAGTTTTGAATAGAGATACTATTCCAAACTATTGAATTTTCAAACTTTTGCCAAACAGTACGGCGGCGTTGTTACTATATCTACTAAAACATCTAAAAAAAACTGCCTCACAACCTGCGTGATATAGTAGACATCCCTCAGATTACCGAGGGCATAAACCCTCTCAAATATGAGGAGCCATATTTGAAGGGCGTTTAGCCAGTAATAATAGCAAATCGTAGCACTTTCGTAGCAGGTGCTACGGGCCACGTAGCAGTGTACCTGGCACATCATCATCAACTTAGTCCACTGCTGGACATAGGTCTCTCCCAAGACGCGCCACTGAGCCCGGTTTTCGGCCGTTCTCATCCAGTGTTGGCCAGCTACATGTCGTAGATCATCACCCCACCTCGCCGGAGGGCGTCCTACACTACGCTTACCTAAACGCGGTCTCCACTCAAGTATCCGTTTGTTCCAACGATTGTCGGTTCTACGGCAAACATGGCCGGTCCACTGCCATTTCAGTTTGCTAAATATATGAACTATGTCGACCTGGTTCTCTGTCGGATAATCTCATTTCGGATTTTATCCTTCATAAAAACTCTGAGCATAGCTCTCTCCATAGCTCGCTGAGCGACTTTCAATTTGTAGACTAACCCTACTGTTAGTGTCCATGTTTCAGCAGCATAGGTCATAACAGGTAGGACGCACTGGTTGAAGGCACTGGTCTTCAAACATTAGGGAATGGGTGACGAGAAGACATGACGAAGTTTTCCAAATAGGCACAAGAGAGATAATATTTTAAACGAGACCTTTGCTTATTTTTCCAGGGGTGAGGTGACACAGATAAACGTTCACTTCTATGATGACATCTTTCTCGGCCACCATCGCCATGCCCAGTATGACAAATATTATTTCGTTGGTAAGTACAGCCTTGTACTTGGTACTTGGTGAGCGAACTTGTTTCCGCAACTTTTCCGCTGAAACGAGGAACTACATTCAGGTGTATAAGTAGATTATAATTTCAGTGTTTCAATGCCCATTTTTCTGTACTTAACGAAGATAGGACATGAAAGGCCTCACAGCTCAGTTGGTAGTTTACCTTCTGTACTGTAGGTTGCAGGTTCGAGAACACCTACTGTCTTAACACTAACTATCCTATCCATATACCATAATATGTCTTTAATTACAATAGTTTTTTTTAGGTGCTACTGGTGGTCTTCTGAGCTTGTTTCTTGGCTTCAGCATCATCAGCGTAGCGGAGCTTATCTACTTCGTTATTTTGAGACCTGTGTACATAGTATTTAAAGATAATTTTGCCTTAATTGATTGAATTCCTTATCGTTCTCATGTTATGTAAGTTTTAAATTATGAGTGTTGCTTGTATGTTTAAAATAAGTAACAGTATGTTTTGATAGATACAACATCAATAGATATGATGCTTTATGCTTATAGAAAACGTGTTTTATTTTAACGGAACAAGTAACATCAGATGAGCGATGGTTCATATTTTGCAGGTCACACAATTTAGGAATGTTCCCTATGCAATGCCATAAATTTGGCAATTTATGGCATTTGTCATTGTCATACAGGCATACAGGCAGCCTTAAGTGCCTGTAATTTCACCAGCACCTACACTCTTCAAACCGAAACACAGGTGTTCCTATGTTGGTGGCAGAAATAGATTTAGCGATAATACCTATTTTCCCAGATGATCCTTTAACTTAGTGCTACTACTTCGAGATACAATTACTACATCTAGCGAATGAGGCAGACATTACTTTAAAAGTCACCGGCAAATATCACAGAAACAAGTTTTCCCATGCCCCGAGGCTGCGAAAACAAGACGCCATCTAGCGGAAGGTAGATAAATTACTACACACTGTTGGTTGTTGAGGTGACACCACTGGGCTGCTGGCGGTAGCGTACATCATAGTTTAATCGACGATCAATAGATGACGCTTTTGTCAACTCACTGGGTACGCATTACATTAAGCTACATTTCGATTTATGCAGATTTACGTTCTTATTTAGAGGCTGGTTTATTAGCTTACATAATACCCTCAAAACATACTCAAAAACTTACTGACATTTTATTGACTTGCCAAAAGTATTATCTATGGACGCACAACTGTCAAACTTTACCAAAACAACAGCTTTTTTGATAAATCTACCTAAGTTTTAATTTTTAACTGTATATACTTCCACAATGGGTTCTGAAGGCTACTTAGGCTGCTCATGCAGCGTGGAACAGCTCAGGGCTCTCAATGATAAGTTGAACGCTAGGGTAGTGGAACAGGTGAACGAGACGCAGGAGCTTGTAATGCTGAACAACTTCGCTAAGGAAACCAATGAGTGTCACTTCAAAAAATGCTTGCAGGAAAGGTTTGGCTCCATTTTCGTTCTTACCTTTTTTATCCTACTTGTTGATGGAACAAGCCGATGACCCTCCTGATGTTAAGTGGTTATCATCGCCTATAACAAAACAGCGCCTCGTCGTAGGACACGCTCGTTAGAAACATGCATTACGATGCTTAGCGTCCATCAACCTTGAGGCATTTTAGTACTAAGCCTCATGTGCCTGTAATTTCACCGGCACCCCACACCCTTCAAACCAGAACACAGCAAGCTGCTTGGCGGCAGAAATAGGTATGGTGGTACCTAGTTCTCTTAATGAGCATTTCACTTAGAGCTCTAGTACCTACTACTAATCCTACCTATTATTTTATTGAACACCAGCTTAATACTATAGGTATTCTTATACGAATAGGTAATTAAATAAATAGACATTTCTAACAACATCGGAATCTAGTCCTAAATTAAGCGAACTTTGTGCTGAAAGTTACGAATTGTGTTACATCCTAGTTTAGCTGACTGTACCTACCATAAAATTAGCTGCATCTAAGCCAGTATGCCAAGTATCACGCCTGTCACATCATATTATGTATACTTAATTAACTCTTTAGTTATCCAGAATGTCAGACATAGCGTCCTGGCGATGGGTCCTAGAAGACCTGGCCAAACGTCTGGAAGAAGCTATCAGCTCAATAAAGTATGAGCACAACGCCGTCCGTGTGGTAGGGCAGAGGGTTCAGAACGAAATCGATGGACATTCCCAGGAGAGCAGCCGGCCTGGCGCTCTGAGTCCTAAATCTGATACTGTGGAGCAAGCCATCTTTCAGGTACGTACATCATCACCAGCCTAAAGAAGGTCCACTGTTATGGTGGCAATACACGCTACTGTACAGTTTCGTAAACATACAACCGTTCGAACTGTACAGTCTGATCGATTTCTCGTAGCGTGTATTGCCACCATTAGATAATGGCCTCTTTCATTAAAAAGCAGCCAGACTTTTAATTCCCAGGCACGGTAGATATCCCCTTAGATCCTCTTAGTACCAAGTAGTAGGTACTTAGTACTCGAGATTCTTTGAGGATGTCTAATGGGGATAGTCAGAGGTACGTCCAAATTCTATATTCGGTACATACCTACCCACATTTTGCAGTTAGTTGGTATTCCATACCAACGTTATGTTATTTTCCACGAAAAACGACTGCGATCCTTTTCTATACACCGATTTGTCGTGATCTTTACTCATAAATTTACCTAGTCTAAGAAAATTCATCTAAGTAAATTATAATAGTGATCTTTTCTCTCATTTATATGATTCAGGAATTCAACTTCCTACGCGATCAAAGAAAGAAATTTGAGAAGCTGATTTTGGAGCTGGAGAAACAGGTTACCTCCTTGCAGAAGACGAAGAAGCGTATAGAAACTGATGTTCTTCACAAGAATCAAGCACTTTCTGTTGAAGAGAACTGTGCTGGTATAAATGTATTGACGTGTAAGCTTGAAGCGGCAAAAAGAAAAAAGAAAAGGTACCTAACTATCAGCTCTTGAAACAACAGCTGCTTAGGTAGTCCCTTCTGGCTCTTTGCTAGCACGAATTTATAAACACTTAAAAAAATCGAATTTTTGTAACGAATTTTGTTTTAGAGCATTGAACAAATGATACCTATCAAAACCTAAGTACAATTAATTAAAAAAAGAGAATTTTCATAACTAGGTTACTATATAATTGGATATTGATGTGCTCAATCTTAATCAGGAGTTTTTTATTTTTTTTATACAACTTGTTGATGGAACAAGCAGATGGCCCACCTGATGTTACCATCACCTATAACAAAGCATTGCCTCGTAGGTCACGCTCGTTAGAAACGTCACCGATGCACTAGGTACTCAGCGTCCATCGACCTGAGGCATCCAGGTGTTAAGCCTCATGCGCCTGTAATTTCACCGGCACCCACACCCTTCAAACCGGAACACAGCAAGCTGCTTAGCGGCAGAAATATGCATGGTGGCAGTACTGCCCCGGACGAGCCCTTCACAAAGAGCTCTACTACTACTAAACTCTTCTAAGTACCTAGCTCTTCTTCATAATATGAAAATACCTTCACTGATGTAGAAAACCTACACACTGCTTCCAGGGGGTCGCCAGTTAGCCGTTGGGAGAACCGATGTTCGTTCTTGAAGAGAGCTGGTCTGCGCGCCTTGGGTAATGCCATCATTACACGGCAACAGGTGAGATAAATACAAAACGACTACATGTATTGTGCTACACTCACATGTGATATTTCGGACACTGTCACAATCTAGACATCTGATAAGAGAACTTGGACTTGGTATAAGGCATACTAGAGCAAGTGTAATAATTTATTTTTCTGATTAATATTATGGTAGGAATGCTTATTGTGAACAAAGGTAGGACGATGTTCCCAAAGTTGTAAATTGGCTTATATGCGCACGATCGTTATGAATGGTACAAAAAGAGGTCTTTACCCAGCAGCGGGCTAGTTATAATATCTGAAGAAAGAGAGATGCCGAGGTATGACAAAACTTCTCAGTGAATAACTAGTAACATGTGGATAGGTCTATTGGTATCTTTTGGCTGGCTTCTATTAATCTGCTTAAAACTTTCAAGCTCTACTAAAACTCTCTGTAAATTGATAGCAGTCTTCTAAAGCTTTTTCCTTGATTATGTTCCAGGTAAGAGGAGCAAGAGTACACCTCTCGATAGCAGCTCAAGCTTACGCAGGAAGAGTGGATTCAGCGTTGAGGAGGCGGTTGCATACCAACAAAATCAAACTACAGGACCTTAAATGGCAGAAAGAGGAGGTGTGTCACAAGTTCCCTCGCGGTTATCTTCAATAGTTCCCAGATTGTGGTCAAACTTGAAGAAACCAGTGGTGGCATGTAGTTAATTAGGCATCGTTAACCCATAGTCCAATAGTCAACTGCGTAGCGTAGGTTTCTCCCAAGTCGCGCCACTGGACCTAATCTTTGCTGTTTCACATTCCGTGTTTGCTAGCTACTCTAAAGCATCTATGTAGACAACTATCTATGTAGTTATGTAAAAACCTACTTACGCTTAACTTCCTAGGCTATAAGAGATTACAAGTCCTTGCAAGAAGAGTTAGAAACTACAGAAAAGAACCTAATAGAGACAATGGATCAAGAAAGGTTGGTGGAAGCCAGAAGATCAGACCGCTTTCTTCGACCAGCTAAGGAGCTGACCAAGGATCAAGTTGACAGAAATCTCAAAGATGAATTGGGGAGACTGAGGATTTTTAGCAAGCAGCTTCGAAGCAATCTTGAGAGAATTACGTTAGTACCTACTTATCTAGAACTTCTTACTCATCCTCATTGTAACCGCAGAGCATTTATTAAGACAGCCGTCACAGCTCAGTTCGTAGTAACCCTGCTTTCTGTGCTGTAGGTGGTGGGTTCGATTCCCACCGAGAACAAACATTTGTATGATGAATATAAATGTTTGTTCTGTGTCTGGGTGTTGTATTGTATTCTAAGTATGTATTTACAAAAAAAAAGTATATAAGTATTCTATCAGTCATCTGGTTCCAATAGAGAAACGTTTCGCTCCGCTCGCTTGCCGAGTACGCACGTCTCTTCGCCCGCTCCGAGCTCCCGCTCGGACTGCCCCGCCGCCGGCCCCCGCGCCCGCTGCCCGCCCCGCATCGTGCTACCGGCGCACAGTGTAGCTACCTGTGCGTCGCTCCGTGGGATAGGCCTTGCCTATCCGCACTTTTCAGTGCGCCTGCACTTGTTTCTTTGCAAAACGTCCTTCTCAGGACGCTTGGTTTCTGACTATAGCAAGTACCGAAACAACGTCCTTCTCAGGACGCTTTGGTTTCTTGCCTATAACAAGTTCCGTCACAACGTCCTTTTCAGGACGCCCTGTTTCTTGGCTATAACAAGTCAAATCCACCTTTTAGTGGTCAACCAAGGGATACCTTGCGGTGTTATACGAACTTGGTTGGGCGTGGACCCGGAGCGTCGGTTTTCCTCCTTCAGAGGAACGCCTAATCCGGACGGGTCTGGAACCACCGGCCTTGGGGGATCTCCTAGTCGACTGTCCAGACCTATTAGGACACACCCTACTCGCAAGAAAAAAAGCGGCGAGTAGGACACGCGAGTTAGGTAGGACACTGAGGCCTCACCCCTTCCTGTCTATCCCGGCGGGAAGGTCACTCACATACACACCTCCTGAGTGTTTCCCCTCAGGAGGATGGAGCAGCTGGTTCTCGGCGACCTCACCAGCCTGGAGGATGCCCTTGTGCTCATCCGGGCGGTGATTCGTCGGTTCCCGCAACTTCTGACCGAATTAGCGAAGGAGCCGCCTTCTGCAGTTCCTCCCGCGACCCGCGCCCTCCCGGCCCTTCAGGCCAAAAAATCGCGCAAGACACGTTCGGAGACCCTTCAGGCCTCCGACGTATCTAGCGACGCCTCCCCGGCCCCTACGGCACCCGCGTCAAAATTAGTTTCGGCCCCTAAGGCATCCGCGCCGCGTAAAAATCCTTCGGCCCTTATGGCAGCCGCGCCTATAAATAAATCGGCTCTTAAAGCACCCGCGCTCCCCTCTCCGGCCCCTCAGGCACCCGCGAACCGCGTAAACACCGCAAAAGCCCTTCAGGCGACCTCTGCCGTTGTAGTGGCCGACTCACCCCGCTCCCCCTCACCCCTACCGCCTCGCCCTCGCCCCCGCCCCCTCCCCCGCGCTCGATCCCTATCGCGCTCTCGCTCGCGCTCACCAGCGCGCACCCGCTCTCGCTCGCCTATGCGTACCCGCTCGCCCATCCTGAGCTCGAGATTGTCGCACGACAACTCTTTCGAGTCCATGGATGCGGCTCTTAGCCCCCGCTCTATTCAGACGGAGGGTTCCTCTTTCGCGGCTTCACCGCATTTCTCATCCGAAGAGGATGAAGCCGCCGGCTTTACGGTGGTTGGCTCTAAGCGGAAGAGGCCTCCGGCCAAATCTGCTTCCTTGCCTCCCGCTAAGGCTCAGGCCCTCCGCCCTCCTTCCCCGACCCAACCTTCTCAATCGGCCCCTCCCGATAAGAAGGAAAAGTCCCCTCCTCCCATTTTCCTTCGTCAGAAGGAAAAATGGGACCACGTTTCATCCGCCTGTAAGGCGATGAACATCCCATACACCCATGCCCGTAGCACCCGGGATGGGATTAAAATTCAGCTGCCCTCAGCAGCGGCTCACCGCAGCCTCACCTCTGTCCTCCGTAACGAACGCATAGGTTTCCACACCTATGCGCTCGAAGACGAACGCCTTCTGCGTGTCGTCATCCGCGGCCTCCCTGCGGAGCACTCCACGGAGGTGATCAAAGCTGACCTCCTCCTGCAGGGCTTCCCCGTCAGGGAAGTCCATCGCATGTACGGCGCCAGATCAAAGAAGACCTTTGATCTGGTACTAGTCGTACTCGACCTAACTAAAGAGGGCAAGGCCATCTTTAACCTCAAAGCCGTCAACGGCCTCTCAGGCTTATCGGTAGAGACTCCTCACCGTAACGGCACCCCATCCCAATGCCACAGATGCCAACTTTATGGCCACTCTGCGCGAAACTGTTTCTCCCGACCGCGCTGCGTCAAGTGCCTGGGTGACCACGGCACCGCTGACTGCAACCGCTCTCGAGACGCACCTGAGCCGCCTAGTTGTGTGCTCTGTCAGGCTGTGGGACATACCGCGAACTATCGCGGCTGCCCCATGGCCCCCAGAGTGAACAAAAAGGTGGCACAGAGGACGCCCGAGCGCGTTGCGCCTCCCAAAACCCCGCAGTACTCTAAGTCAACCCCTAAGGTGACTGTAGTACCCGCGCCAGTCCCGTCCCACAATGCGTGGAGCCGTCCCCTCCCTACCTCCAACTTTGCCCGTCAGGCAGTTCCCCTCCTCCGACCCCAGCAGCCGTTCATGCCTGCGTACGGCTCCCCGCCTGTAGCCCTCCGACCCTCCTGGTCGAGCTACCCACCCGGTTTTGGATACGGAGAAGGCCACTACTCCGATCAAGTCAATGATTTCACAAGAAATCTGCAAAATATGCGAGATCCGATTCAAATCGCAAATTATATTGCTCTAAATGACCAACTTCTTAGGTCCCTCCGTTCCCCCTCCCGCGTACAAAATAAAAAACCAATATGTTAGTACAAAAGGAGAGACTAAAACCCCATTCCGTCACCGTAGCGTTTTTCAACGCTGCCGGTTTAAAAAATCAACGCGACTTAGTTCACGACTTTTTGACCCGTCATCAAGTCGATATCATGTTAATACAGGAAACATTCCTAAAGCCCTCTATTAAAATCCCCCGAATGGCTAACTACCAATCCATCCGCAATGACAGAATAGGCCAAAGATTAGGCGGCACCCTGATCTATTTCAAAAGGTCTCTGCATTGCATCCCATTAGACACCCCTCCCCTATCCAGTTTAGAAGCCTCTGTCTGCAGGCTAGCGATGACCGGTCATCCATCGATCATCATAGCCTCTTGCTATCTTCCCCCATCTAAGACCATGCTCGAAAGCGATTTAAATTCACTCTTTAGTCTGGGAAGCTCCGTCATTCTGGCTGGAGACTTCAACAGTAAAAATATCATGTGGAATTGCCACGTCACTACCCCGAACGGCAGGCGTCTTGAGAGCGCAGCCGATGCCCTTAACTTCGATGTCATCCCTCCGATGACTCCCACTCATTATCCCACTGCTATTGGGTATAGACCCGACACCCTAGACATGGCGTTGCTTAAGAATATAACTCTTCGGTTGCATTCTATAGAAACGCTACATGAGCTGACGTCAGACCATCGACCTGTCCTCATGCGTCTAGGCTCCCCTCCCGTCTCGACCCCTCCTACCAAGACTGTGATGCAATGGCATAAACTCGAGAAAGCTCTTGGGTCTATACATTCACCCAGCTTGGATAGGATCCCTGACGATATTTTATCCCCCGATGACATTACCGTTGCCGTCGACTCCCTGACCAACCATGTCACTACCGCTGTTAGCGGATTGTCGAAACAGGTACCGGCGGCGGGTGACCACCGCTGGGCCCTGCCAGACGATGTGAGACGGTTGATCACGGAGAAGAATGCCGCGATCCGTCGGTATAGCCGTTGGCCTTCCGACCTTAACCGGCATAGGCATCGTGTAGTGGAACGCAATCTTAAGAATCGAATCCGCGACTTTAGGGACGAACGGTGGGACGCAAAGCTCTCCGGGATCGAGCCAAGCCATCTGGCTTACTGGACGCTTGCTCGATCCATGAAAGCCGACAACGTCTCCGTTATGCCCCCTCTTTCCCGACCCAATCAGACCCCCGCATTCGAAGACGATGAAAAGGCAAACTGCCTAGCAGAAAGCCTCGAATCGCAATGCTCCCCTAGTCTCGCTCCCGTTGACCCTGAACACCTCGCTACGGTGGACAGTGAAGTCGAACGGTTAGTCTCCCAGCCCCCTAGCGCTCCTCCTCTTCCCCTGATTAAAGCCTCTGAGGTACAGACGATTATCAAGGGTCTCCATCCGAGAAAAGCCCCTGGTGCTGACGGCATCAGCAACAGGGTGCTTAAGAATTTCCCCACCGTCCTTATTTACCTCCTAGTCAGCATCTTCAATGCGGCTATGGCAACTTGCACTTTCCCCGACTCTTGGAAGGAAGCCACCGTTATTGGCATCCCCAAACCAGGCAAAAAGGCTACAGAGCCTTCTAGCTACCGCCCCATCAGTCTCCTCAGTTCCCTGGGGAAAATCTACGAGCGACTCCTTCTGAATCGTCTCTGGTCCCACGTTACCGAGCTCAAAATCCTACCCGATGAGCAGTTTGGCTTCAGAGCTAGACACTCTTGTCCCCAGCAAGTGCTCCGCATCACGGAGCACGTGCTCTCTCGATTTCACCATACCTGGCCGGCAGATACTGGTGCAATCTTTCTCGATGTGGCGAAAGCTTTCGACAAGGTCTGGCACAATGGCTTGATTTACAAGCTATCCAAACTCGGAGTGCCAGACAGGCTCGTGCTAATCTTACGAGACTTTTTACTCAATCGAAGCTTTCGCTATCGCGTAGAGGGTACCCTTTCGGACCCTAGACCTATCAGAGCTGGTGTCCCTCAAGGATCCATTCTCTCTCCCCTCCTGTATACGCTGTACACCAGCGACGTCCCTCGCACCCATCAGGTGGAAATAGCCCTATTCGCCGATGACACAGCCCTGTACACATCCGATCGGAACGCCGATCGGGTGTGTATAAGGCTGCAGAAGGCTCTCGATGCACTAGGTGCATGGTTCCGTAAATGGCGGATAGAGGTTAACCCGACGAAAAGTGCCGCCGTGTACTTTTCAAAGGGTAACCGTAATCCTTCCAGATCCGTCACTCTCTTTGACGAACCCATTCCCTGGGTGAAGTCAGCTAAATACTTAGGCGTAACCCTTGATTGTCGTCTATCCTTTGTCAAACACGTACGCACTGTACGTAACCGCGCCAAATTTATTCTTTCGCGCCTTCAGCCACTCGTATGCAAGAAGAGTAAAATGTCTCTTAGAAATAAGTTGACGCTTTACAAAACTTGCATACGACCTATCATGACTTACGCCTCCGTAGCGTTCGCTCATTCGATCAATTTAAAACCCCTCCAAGTAGTTCAAAATCGATTTTTGCGCACTATCACGGGTGCCCCGTGGTACATGCGTAATATCGATCTTCATCGAGATCTCGAACTCGAATCTATAGCCGAATTCATGAAACGCGCCTCCAGGCGGTTTTATGATTCGGCTCCTCACCATCCGAATCCCTTAATTAACTCGCTACCCGATTATCCAGTAGATCCGCCCGTTAAACGTACCCTCCGTAGACCTAGACACGTTTTAGGTGACCCAGATGACACGATCACCGCCGCGAATGCGGCGGAGGTCGCTTCATCGAGTCCGGACACAGGAAACACTCCACAATCACACCGACCCCGGCGGCGGGGTCGAAGACGTCTCCCCGTTAACGCCCCTTCAGGGCGAAGAGTCTCTCCGTAGCTCCCTTCTCCGGCAACAGCCCAAGCCGAGGTCCGTACCTAAGTGGTGCCCTTGTGCTCGTTGCCAACAAAACCAATTTTGTAATGGCGTAGCGCCTTCTGCGCTCGCCAGTAGCCCGGTAACGCTGTCGGAAATCGCTAGGCGATTATACCAGCATTTTAGTCCGTTCGAAAAAAAAAAAAAAAAAAAAAAATCTGGTTCCAATAGCACAAGCTATGCTTAGTTTGGTGCTAGATGATGTTGTGTTAAAATGTCCACAAATATTTATTTTATTTATTTATTGCTAAACATGGCCTATGTTCCTCTATTGATTTCAAGAGCGACAAATTTACTGCAGTTTCTAGCAACCTTTAGTTTTTCTGTTTTCTTCCATCACCATAACATAGCAGTTTGTCAATGTAGACTTCTTTGGTTCTACACCTAGGTACCCTGCTGGTAGTGCAGGGCGATTTAGCGGCTAAGATAAGGCTATTGGTAACAGACACAATAACGTTATATTTATTAAACCGTTTCACGATACCTGTTGGTTAAGTCATACAGCTCGAAGAACCCACAGCCGCTGGGAATAAAGGTTCTCGAATAGCAACCACGACCCGAAAGGCATTGGTATAAACAACGACATGGTGATCGTGGGAAGTCAATGGATGAAGAAGGCTATTGTTCTTCTTGGAGAAGTATGGGGAACCTCATGTCCAGCAGTGGGTTTCTCCAGGCTGATAATGAAAAGGGTCCTCATGTTCTTATCTTTGGTATGGTGTAATTCTTCGCTGCAAATCAACAAATACTACTAAGATACCTGAGGATCTTTCGTGTCAGGATAAAAGTCCTGAAGCAACCAATGGTTTCTAAAAAATTGCTCCTGTATTCAGTTCTTTGCAGAACCACCTCACGGATTCCTTGATGCGAATCGACTGTTTTGCCGACGATCTGATCCAAGTCATCAGTCTTGATGAGGAGAGGATAGCATCAAGAGGTGGAGACGCACCTGAGTGCAACTGCGATACTTCTGCTCCTCGATCAGGCTCAAAACAGGTGCCGGATTCGGGACCACCTAGCCCCTCAGACGAGCGTTTGATGGCTATCAAGGAAGAGGATGAAGATGATTACCCGCTTGATCAATAAACATTAAACATAGAGGATGAAGACATCCTCTATGTTTAATGTTTATTGATTGTACGTGCTCAGATGAAATGCTATTTTTTTAGGCAGAAAATAACTCTCAACATCGGGTATCCATCTGCCTACTCTATAACTGCTCTCGTAAAAAACCGTAGGTCAGAAAACGTCAACCCGGCTGTCTCCATTCAGCTAGAGCTTAGAACATTTTAAAACTAGAAAATCCTTGAGGTTCTACGTCTATTGATTGACCAATCACGTTAAAATTGGGCCTGTCTGAAATGTCAGTTTCGACGAACGTCATTTGGATACCGAAACTTGAAATTGAAAAAAAAAAAATTATGATAATTCGTTGCGAGAATTGGGCTTCTGGTTAAAATTTCCTATAGAAAACTGTTTTCGGTCGTTTTGTTTGGTTATAGGTACATGTACGTAAAAACAGATGTCAAAGTAAATCATATTTTGGAAATTCATGTTGTGCCTATTTCTGCTGCCAAGATTGCTGTATTCTGGTTTGAAGGGTTTAAGTAATGGTTGAGTTATAGGCACATGAGCTCAGGCACATGGTCTCGAGAGAAATCGGTCCAGTGGTAAGGGTGTTATTGAGCTATAAACCAAATATTCAAAAATATAAGCTTTCTCATAATATCTTTTAGTTTGGGCTTGTGAAATTTATTTATAATATTAGTAGAATTAATAATTATACCAACTAGGTAACTGTTTTATTACTAAATCACAAAATTAAATTATTTATATTTAAATACAAGGTTTTTTTTAACATCACAAATACATAGTTGTGAGTAGTGCCCACTTCGTTGGGCGGTAAACATTTACATTTACTTTTCATTTTTCGGGTTAATATATAGCTTATAATACCTACTCACAAATAACGTGGCTTTCTATTGGTTTAAGAATTTTTAAAATAGTTTTTAATAGATCCACAGATTACCTCCTACAACCTCACAAACTCATAAACTTTACCTCTTTATAATATAAGTTTTTTTTAACTTTAATAGACTATCCTTTGGCTTCAATCTCACCTGATGGTAAGTGACGATGAAGCAGGACGGTCAAAAGCAAGGGAGGTGAAGTATACACTCACATAACGTAACTTTCTATTGGTAAAAGAATTTTCAAAATCGGTTCAGTAAATTCAGAGATTACCCCTACAACCTCACAAACTTACGACCTCATAAACTTACGACCTCACAAACATTACCTATTTATAATATTAGTATAGATATAGATAATCTATATGGCTAAGTACAGTCAGTGTTTCTACAAGTAGGTACCCATATTATTATTGATACTCTATCTACGAGCATGGAAGTAGTAAATACTTTATTCGTTCATATCATATTAGATATATAGGTACCTAGGTACCGAAGTACCTAGTTAGTAAGAGAACAATATTAGTTTGACTACCTAACAAAGATGTTTGATCACTGTCTGGTGTAATTATTTTTTATTATTTATATTTATATATTTAATTGTAATATAAGTACCTAGGTAGGTATGTATTTACAAAAATAGTATAAGTACATAGTATCTACCTACCTATTTTAACAGTTATTAGGTACCTTACATAGTAGGTAAAAGACTACAACAACAAGATACAAGACTACCTACATAGGTACATGATTTGCCTAGTTGTTTGATAGTGTGGTGTGAACTGTGACAATAAAGGTACAGTTTATTTTTTTTTTTCAGCACCACAAGCATGGATGAAATTTATCGAAAGTTGGTAGCATGGAACCTAGTTCAACGCTAGGTCTATAAATTCGAGAAAGTTTACCGAATTTATCGACAAGCTCAACAAAGAAACCACTCGAAAAAGTGGTCGAGGCTAGTTCTGTGCGTGTAGATAAGATTCTTTATATACCTAATAATAATAATAAAAGCTCCATGATCGCATCCCAATCTCGATAAATTTCGATTAAGCCGCGTTTTATCGAAGTTGACGTAAAATTTTATATCGATACATCCATGTTTATGCTGCTTCATGGGTAAAATTTTAAAATTGTCTGTCAAATGACATAGAGTAAAAACAATTTTAACAGGTTAGCTGTCCGATGAGGCACATGTGCCTCATGGGTGATTGCACTGGTACGTCCATGAGGCATATGTGCCTCATGGCCAATGATGTAGATAATGCAATCAATCTATCGATAATTTTTTTTAATAATTATATTATTTGTAGCATTAGTAAATTATACTACAACCAAATTCTACCAATCAATTTATTATTGAACTTAAACAAAAAATAAATTTCACTTAAAAATTAACATTAACCTTGTTCAAACACAAAATTATTCTTTCACCGATGTTACTATTATTGTGAGACCCTTTGAACTAGGGTTGCCAACAAAAATTAGGAAACTAGCCTATTATCATCAAAACCGAAATGGCGATTGTAGACCTGCGATTATATTCCCTCATGTATGTTTTTCTTTAAAACATAGCATACAATATGAAATGTTACATATTGTACACTCAGTTGATACCATTTTAGCCTTTTTTCCAGCATCTTTGGATGATAAATTTTCATTGCGTTTCTTTGCGTAACATCCACTGCAACGTTTTCTTATTTTTGCAAGATATTTTTCAGATGTCTAAAGTGTTACGAACATAAACATACATTTTATCATTAAACGTAAATAATTAATTTCTTATCATACTCATCTAACATTAGCAATTATCGATATAATTAATTTCAATCACTAGGACACATAAAGTATCATAAAATACTTGAAGAGAATGACGTAACTTAATACGAAACTTCATGAGCGTTAGCTGTCATTATTTACTACGAGGACGTGTACAAAGAGATCGAAACTTGCTTCGGGACAGCTAACCTGTTAAAAAATGTTAAATGTTTTCACGTGAACCCGCGTAGACGTGCACGTGACGTCACACAACTTTAACGTGTTCCATACATTCTTTTTTTGAATATTTGGCGTTTAGAAAATACACTGCAACATTTTTAAGGAGGTAAGTGCCTACCTACCTACTAATCCTACTATTATGAATACTTTTTACGAAAGAAGTCTCGTGTTACAATTAGCAAACTACATTCTACCTAATCATTTGTTTTTCGTAGGTCTAAAGTCCATATTCTTAGGTCTAAACGGTGGGAACATCATAAATTCTGGTGTACTGACCTACCTTACCTACCTAATATGTGGCACAAAATTACTCGGAGTGATATACATATTTCATTTACATCAGCCAATCATCATCAGGATCAAAACCAAATGGAAGTATATCCAAATAGTTCCAGTGGGACCATGTCGGCCAAAAGTTCTGGTCGTTAAGAGATTTTACAATTTTAAAATCGGAGTGTCTCTGTCTGAGTCTGTGTGGTTCGCTGTGAACGTGCGCCGTGATACTGCAACTATCCGCCTTGATCTCCAAATCACATCTGGTGCAGGTCACCCGCGTTTCATCTATATCAGTAAGATATTTTATCGGCGAAACATCCTGGAGTCTTCTAAGTTCCACATCATGAAACCATTGCCCATGTTCCTGGTTTCCACAAATGTGGACGAGAACATCCTCAAAATGGTCGCCCATACGCAAATCACAAACTTTGCACCACATCGCTGTGTTATTTTCTATAGGAAATATGCCAGTGTAAGGTAGTAAAGTTTCAAGTAATTGTTTTCGATGTGTTACCTCGGATGTGTGCATCATTATAGTTAACGCGGTGCAGTCAATATCTTTCTTACATACATTGCAGAACGCGAAGTCAGATGTACATGCCATAAATTTAGAGGTTGAGACGACATCTGCAGTCAAAAGCAATGTTCTAGTGCAACACAGATTACTTATCTCTACGAGCCAATCTCTGTGGATCCGGCTAAGGATGTGATCCTCCACATGCTCTACATCATCCAGGGTTCTGTTGCAAATCTTACAACGAAGCAGCACATTGTTCGAGGAATCGTCGATGCATATACTGTTCGATCTCACAATTTTAAGATTGTGAGAATGGCGGGCGGATCGTCTATGCTCCAGCATCATTTCCTTTTTTTTATCATTCAGCACTCGCGGTAGATACACTTTGCAGATGAAGCATATAACTGGGCCCCCAGAAGCTCCTTGAAATGTATCACCACTGTTTTTCAAAGTTGTGAAGCTAGAAACGCTGAGCGGCTTGGCCCAACACCGACGCCGTGAATCGACTTTGATCATCATGATGAATTTGAAATTTTCTAGGTCTCTTCGTGATTTTTGCACTTTTTTAAAACAATACACTGAGGATAGAGCTGGACACTTCGATCTTAGCCAAAAGGCCGAACAGCGATTGCTCTACGTCTCGGATGAAACTCGGTCGTCTACCGTGAACACAGAACACTTATATCCTGACGGAACCGTGAAGGAAGGGTGGAGACGATCAATAACGGTGTGTTGCCAGTCCGCTATGCCAGATGGGAGCATGGAAATAAATAATAAATCTATCATGGAAATAAAGACATATTTAGTACCTACCTAGGCATTTCATTCGGAGATAGGTAGGAAATTGGTTTAGGCATTAGCTTCAACTTGGGCACGGTAAAAGGAGGTAAAAGGAAGTAATCTTGACTTCTTGATTTATGGCTTGTGTCTCTACCAGTGCCCGTTTCATGGTACTTAGTTTCATAAACATAGTAGAGAAATCGGAAATCGGATAAGATGGTTAGTGTTCATCGGTAAATCTTAACAAAATTTTGAAATTAATTTGATTACTACTTATATAAAACAAGTTAGGTAGTAATAATGTAAAATATGTACCTACAATAAAGTGTATAGAAAATTGAAGGGCATAGGACGGGGAATTTCAGAGGGGCAAAGTAATCCTATAGCTGCCAAATCTGACACTGCCATTTTTGTTGATTCATGCTAAAACCACTCACAACACGAATGGTTTTAGGAAATTGTTGCAAGCGGACAAAATCGCGATTACACACAACAACACACAACAGCTAGTCTCAAGATTAATAATGCTAGTCTCCAATAAACTCTATTGTGTGCTGGATAGGCTAGAGCTCGGTGCTAAAATTATAATAATTACTACACCATTAAGCGCCATCTAGCGTCGAGTAGCTAACATGTTTTTTTTGTATAAATCTGTCTGGGAGCATGGAACGGGGAACAAAACACCCCGCTATGTAAAAACGGTAGGAACCAAGCCGTAAGTTTTTTACCGGTTCTTCTAGACTTGGTCGCGGAGGAACTGGCGCTTAGATTCACCTAGATTTAAAACGTTTCAAGATGATCCCTGAGGAGTTTACTGAATAAATGCCTTTTGACTTCTGACTATTAGTATTTTGTGGATGTTCCCCTCTGAAGCCTCTATGCCTGTGAGTTTCATTAGCGGTCTCGTTCTGTCTAAAGCACTACCTAGATACTGCCTACCTGTTAATGCATACCTATTAAGCACTGCTTAGATTCAGTTACTTTCGCTTGGTAGTTCCGTCATATCTTTATTCAAGGTACCTATTTTGAGCAAATTAAAATTTATAGAACTTGGGCATGTCTATGAAAGATGTGTATATTTTTTTATATATTAACTAGCGAAACGTGCGCGACTTCGTCCACGTGAAGCTATTTTCATACAAACTTCAACCCCTGCTGCATACGTTTAGAGGTTAAATTTCGGGAATTCCTTTCTTTGTTTCTCTACGCACCAAGACGAATATACTCTGAAAATCTCAAGTGACTACGACCAGTGGTTTAGGCTGTGCATTGTCTATATCCCAGTCAGTCAGTCAGTATGTGTATAAATATTTTGACGACCGATGTGGCGCGGCGGCCGATTGTCCGCCTGCGACGTAGGAATTTCCTGGTTCGATTCCCGCCTTGGGCTAAATGTTTGTTTGATCTGCAAATATTTATTTTGGGTGTTCTGGGTATTTTCTATGTATAATAAAAAATATCTATTCATCATGGTAATGTATTGTATATGATCTAGCACCAATAACACAAGCTCTGCTTAGCTTGGGGCTAGATGATGCTGTGTGGATTATTATTATTATTATTTCAGCCATCATGCTTTTTGCCATTAATATGCCTCTGCAAGTTATCCACATTGCATGGTACTTCAATTTTGCATTTGTTACAAAATGCTTTATCTTGTTTTAGGTTTTGCAAATAATTATTAATATTTATATTTTGTCCGTCTATGAGTCTTAATATTTTACGCATAGTAGTAGCATGTTCCGACTCTTCAACATGTTGCAATATCAATTCAATATAGTTGTCGAAGAAGACTTGGCAAAGCTTACACCAGAGGTACTCATTGCTGTCTTCAACAGAAAATATACCATTCAGAGGCTGAAGTACCATAGATTTGGTTCTGTTATGTCTTGCCGACTCTACATGATTCTTCACAGACTCGAGAGCAAAATCTATTTCAATGTTGCAGATATAACAAATGATACAATTCTTGTCATCCGATATTTGGGTAAACTTTCCATCTTTCTCAATGATTTCTTTAACAGCCATCAAGTTGTTGCAATGATTTGAGCTTTCAACATGAAGTGTTAACTTAGATATCTCGATATTGTGGTTGCATATTGAGCAAAACAATTCAGTTTGTTTAATAAATAAACTATTACGAGACATTAATCTTTTCATATAATGCTCTCTGTGCTTTCTGCTATGTAAGTGTGATTCTGTCACTCTGTCAATATTTTCCATTATTTCTTCGCACAGTGTACATCTCAGGAAGTTATTTGGTATGTGAACAATGTCTTCATAATATGCCATAACTGTTCCTGAAAGAAAACAAGTATAAGTTTAGGCAAGGGGATAATTTGGTCTTTTTTATAATAATAATATACTTAGTATAATATTAATAATAAAAAGTAACTTTTTCAGTGCTGAGAAGTGATCTACAAGGAGGGCACTATGTCCTCTTGCTTGGTGGATAATGTTCTTTGAGTAACTACTCAACATCAGGTGGGTTAATTGGGTCTATTGAACTCACCAGATATTTTTTCACTATTATTTCTACAAGGTACCTATCTTTGTTTCACAGATAGCTAAGACAGTATTCCTATCATTAGGTAGGACAGCTTAGTAACTACCTATGTGCCAGGCAAGGGAATTCCCTAGGAGGAGTATCACTGAGTTGAGTTGAGGAGTGTTTGATCTGTTATTCCCCAGCAAGCGAAACGTCAGAAACTAAATTATTTATTCTAAGTGGTATCAACTGAAAGAACTACAATATAAAAAATAAATCTAGCTCTGGAAAGTAAATAAAATTACGTCTATTAATCGAGTCCGGTTATTGTACGTCACGTTAATGTACAGCACATTAATGTGCACCCAATAATTCGAATCCAAGAGTGTGTATTCGTTCTATCAGGCCGTACATTATCGGGTACGTTATCGGGTGTGTCGTGTCCGTTAATCTGACAGGAACGTAGCTCCGATCCTGTTTTTGACTATCCCATCATTTAGTCAATGTCTCGATAGTTCATATTTTCATAATTCTGGAATTTGTCACCTCGTATTTTCGGATATTTTCATATAAATACGTTTCCTGCTAGCTTGACGTCAAGCTAGCAGGAAACGTTCTCAATCACAGCGATCACTGCACCTTTTGCACTGCTTCCTATGTCAGCATTTAGTCATGCATTTGTCAATCTTATATACCAAGTTTCATCAAATTTGGTTCAGTAGCAACGGAGATATTACGATGTGTTTATTTGAAAATTTAACGGACGCCATGTGCCATTTTGAGGTTATTTTCGGCCAAAGTAATTTCACTTGAATCAAGTCACCTGCAGCTTATTTCCAAGAAATAGTTATACCGACGGATTCTTTAGAATTTTATCTTTCAGATAGCAGTCCAACATCGTGGCTTTCTAGTGTTTTTATCCTAATAAAACCATATATACAGTTTACATGCCAATATGTCCAAAGTGCAGTGCAAAGTGAGACTAGGATAGGGATAATAAACTTCATAGAAAAAATCATACGACAGAAATGTATAAGTCAGACACAGTATTTCTAGCTTTTAAAACAAGATTAAAGTATTCATCATCATCATCTTAGATAAGTTCACAGCTTATTACCATGATTAAGATATGCCGATGCATTCTGCAGTATTTTTCAGCTTTACTTCACAAGTTATCGAAGAGATATTATGTGGTAACACGGGTACGTGGCCAGTAGCACTGACCGACCATGCCAAGCTAGCGAGGGTTGCTCACAGTACGTAACATAGCTGCATGATGATTGTTTCTGCCTCTCCGATGTACTGTGTGTGACTTACCGCCATGTCGATACCAACCTTATGACTTAAAATTCAAAATGGCGGAAACAAATAATGGTATAAAAACTGACATGGGTGTCGTTTTCGACTGGTTTGGGGGTGCTGATTACGAATATCTGGTCAGATTTGAAATTCAAAATGGCGGGTGCAAGTGATGGTACAAAAAATTGACATGGGTATCTTTTTCGACTAATTTGGGGGTGCTGATTACGAATATCTGGTCAGATTTGCAATTCAAAATGGCGGGTGCAAATGATCGTACAAAAAACTGACATGGGTGTCGTTTTCGACTGATTTGGGGTTGCTGATTACGAATATCTGGTCAGATTTGAAATTTCAAAATGGCGGGTGCAAGTGATGGTACAAAAAATTGACATGGGTATCTTTTTCGACTAATTTAGGGGTGCTGATTACGAATATCTGGTCAGATTTGAAATTCAAAATGGCGGGTGCAAATGATGGTACGAAAAATTTACATGGGTATCTTTTTCGCCTAATTTGGGGGTGCTGATTACGAATAACTGGTCAGATTTGAAATTCAAAATGGCGGGTGCAAATTATCGTACAAAAAACTGACATGGGTATCTTTTTCGACTAATTTGGGGGTGCTGATTACGAATATCTGGTCAGATTTGAAATTCAAAATGGCGGGTGCAAATGATGGTACAAAAAATTGACATGGGTATCTTTTTCGACTAATTTAGGGGTGCTGATTACGAATATCTGGTCAGATTTGAAATTCAAAATGGCGGGTGCAAATGATGGTACGAAAAATTGACATGGGTATCTTTTTCGACTAATTTGGGGGTGCTGATTATGAATATCTGGTCAGATTTGAAATTCAAAATGGCGGGTACAAATGATGGTACAAAAAATTGACATGGGGATCTTTTTCGACTAATTTGGGGGTGCTGATTACGAATATCTGGTCAGATTTGAAATTCAAAATGGCGGGTGCAAATGATGGAACGAAAAATTTACATGGGTATCTTTTTCGACTAATTTGGAGGTGCTGATAACGAATATCTGGTCAGATTTGAAATTCAAAATGGCGGGTACAAATCTTGGTACAAAAAACTGACCTGGGGGTCTTTTTCAACTAATTTGGGGGTGCCGATTACGAATATCTGGTTAGATTTGAAATTCCAAATGGCGGGTACAAATCATGGTACAAAAAACTGACATGGGTGTCGTTTTCGACTAATTTGGAGGTGCTGATTTTGAATATCTGGTCAGATTCAAAATTAAAAATGCCAGTTATTCGTAATCAGCACCCCCAAATTAGTCGAAAACGACACCCATGTCAGTTTTTGTACCATTATTTGCACCCGCCATTTTGAATTTCAAATCTGACCGTAATCAGCACCCCCAAATTAGTCGAAAAAGATACCCATGTCAATTTTTCGTACAATCATTCGCACCCACCATTTTGAATTTCAAATCTGACCAGATATTCGTATTCAGCACCCCCAAATTAGTTGAAAAAGACCCCCAGGCCAGTTTTTTGTACCATGATTTGTACCCGCCATTTCGAATTTCAAATCTGACCAGATATTCGTTATCAGCACCTCCAAATTAGTCGAAAAAGATACCCATGTCAATTTTTCGTTCCATCATTTGCACCCGCCATTTTGAATTTCAAATCTGACCAGATATTCGTAATCAGCACCCCTAAATTAGTCGAAAAAGATACCCATGTCAATTTTTTGTACCATCATTTGCACCCGCCATTTTGAATTTCAAATCTGACCAGATATTCGTAATCAGCACCCCCAAATTAGTCGAAAAAGATACCCATGTCAGTTTTTTGTACGATAATTTGCACCCGCCATTTTGAATTTCAAATCTGACCAGTTATTCGTAATCAGCACCCCCAAATTAGGCGAAAAAGATACCCATGTCAATTTTTCGTACCATCATTTGCACCCGCCATTTTGAATTTCAAATCTGACCAGATATTCGTAATCAGCACCCCTAAATTAGTCGAAAAAGATACCCATGTCAATTTTTTGTACCATCACTTGCACCCGCCATTTTGAAATTTCAAATCTGACCAGATATTCGTAATCAGCAACCCCAAATCAGTCGAAAACGACACCCATGTCAGTTTTTTGTACGATCATTTGCACCCGCCATTTTGAATTGCAAATCTGACCAGATATTCGTAATCAGCACCCCCAAATTAGTCGAAAAAGATACCCATGTCAATTTTTTGTACCATCACTTGCACCCGCCATTTTGAATTTCAAATCTGACCAGATATTCGTAATCAGCACCCCCAAACCAGTCGAAAACGACACCCATGTCAGTTTTTATACCATTATTTGTTTCCGCCATTTTGAATTTTAAGTCATAAGGTTGGTATCGACATGGCGGTAAGTCACACACAGTACATCGGAGAGGCAGAAACAATCATCATGCAGCTATGTTACGTACTGTGAGCAACCCTCGCTAGCTTGGCATGGTCGGTCAGTGCTACTGGCCACGTACCCGTGTTACCACATAATATCTCTTCGATAACTTGTGAAGTAAAGCTGAAAAATACTGCAGAATGCATCGGCATATCTTAATCATGGTAATAAGCTGTGAACTTATCTAAGATGATGATGATGAATACTTTAATCTTGTTTTAAAAGCTGGAAATACTGTGTCTGACTTATACATTTCTGTCGTATGATTTTTTCTATGAAGTTTATTATCCCTATCCTAGTATCACTTTGCACTGCACTTTGGACATATTGGCATGTAAACTGTATATATGGTTTTATTAGGATAAAAACACTAGAAAGCCACGATGTTGGACTGCTATCTGAAAGATAAAATTCTAAAGAATCCGTCGGTATAACTATTTCTTGGAAATAAGCTGCAGGTGACTCGATTCAAGTGAAATTACTTTGGCCGAAAATAACCTCAAAATGGCACATGGCGTCCGTTAAATTTTCAAATAAACACATCGTAATATCTCCGTTGCTACTGAACCAAATTTGATGAAACTTGGTATATAAGATTGACAAATGCATGACTAAATGCTGACATAGGAAGCAGTGCAAAAGGTGCAGTGATCGCTGTGATTGAGAACGTTTCCTGCTAGCTTGACGTCAAGCTAGCAGGAAACGTATTTATATGAAAATATCCGAAAATACGAGGTGACAAATTCCAGAATTATGAAAATATGAACTATCGAGACATTGACTAAATGATGGGATAGTCAAAAACAGGATCGGAGCTACGTTCCTGTCAGATTAACGGACACGGTGTGTCCTGAAGATAGCATTCAGAACGAATTCCAATTCCTTAGCCTGGCGCGAGAGGAGTAATTGTAAAAAAAAACCTGCACTGTCAAGTCATTTAAATGTCAATTCAATAAAAAATAATTTTGGATCACTCACATGGATTTGGATTGGATTCTGCTATAGGTTGGTAGTTGTTTTGTTTGCAAATAGATAGTTTTCTTTCAACATATTTTTGTTGCAATTTGCAATTTACTATAGATGTGTGAAGCGGTGTGTAATGATTGTTTTTACATGATCAATTTTATAACCGATTGTGTCTGACAAATTTCGTGTAAAATCCATAATCGAGGGAGAAATGGAAGGTACCGGGTCCTCAGAGACGATTGAACCTGAACATGATTTTGAAAAAGTTATTCAACAGCTCGAGGTAAGCATTATCTGAAATTTTTGTTAATGCTTTTAGTCAAAAAAACTTGTCACATCAACCCACCTACCTTAGGGTTGATACTTACAGAAAAAAACTTGCAAGCATGGCTTGCAAATGGCTCTTTCTTCTGGATTTTTTCGTATTGTTTTCCACTTGAGCATCTCGGCAAGCCGCCTGCGGGTCAGGATGAAGGTAAAGTTTGCTGCTGTAAGAGTTCATTCAAATACCTCCAACAAATATTTTAATCAAGTTAATAGCCATTAGCCAAATGACATCTGTGGCGGTCTTGGCTTAGAATATCACCCCTTCATTACCTTCCAAGGATGTCGTAAAAGGCGTATCTCAAAAAAAGAGTTTGTCCTACAAGCCCTGTTTAATTAATTTATGACTGCATTTTTTTTTGCATTTTGCATCAACCTGAGGCAAACATTTGTTAAGTCTTTTGTCCCTGTAATATCAGCCATTTGGAGCCCATAGTAACAAGCTTGTTTTGGGTTGGCTTGGGTTGAATGGCAAACGACATAGAATATTAAGTAGGTATGTTAGTTTACTTGAGTAAATCTTTTTTTCAGGATGATGTTGAGGGACTCTACAAATTTAGAAACTTTTTCTTTGAAAATCATCCCCTGGAAATGGCACCAGAAAAAAACAAACTTCTAATAGAAAAAGTGGATGCAGTGTCTGCAAAGTTTGACCTTTTGAATGGTAATTTTTTTTTGGTCAGCTGTAGTTATTGTGTGCAGCAGTAAAGTGCATTTTTGGCACCTATAACAATAATGTATTTTATTGTTGATATGGTGGTCCCGGCTTGGGACAGGACTTCCCCATTACCGTCCATGGATGTCCTCAGAGGCAGCAGCAACTCCAGAGTACATAGCACCTACACAGTGGTCACCATTTCACTTGCTAAGAGTGGTGAAGCAAGCCCACTCAAATATGAGCCTATGTGTGTGTGATCTGCAAAATGGGTTGGCATTTCAATGGCTTTTCGTTGGCCTTCGTGGCTTACTGTGAATTGTTTGGGAACTTGCAACTTTCTCTTATAGAGAGTTGAGTGAGCCTAGGAGCTGCGGAACAGTGGTCCCCACCAAGTACTTAGGGTGTGACATAATGACCAATTAGTAAACATCTGTGTAGAGCATCCCTATACAGCAGTCTCTAATACCGAGTAAGTTCATTACAACCTACCTTCTGGTCATAGTAGTAAGTTTTCTTTATTCTCTCTATTTTCAGAATCTGATGTCCCAGTAGACCTCCGCACCAAATATCTGTACACCAAAGGCAGATGCTACAATGTTGTTGCAGTTTATGACCCTAGAGCCTTGGAGTGTTTTAGCAAAGCTGTCAAGTTGGACCCTAACATGGTTGAAGCGTGGAATGAACTGGGGGAGAGCTACTGGAAGAATATGAACTTCAAGGAATCCCAGGAATGTCTTGAGGGCTCTCTAAAACGTGTAGGTGTATATTTTTTGTTATGTGTCTGGCACATCTTCTGTAAAGACGATTTGATGACCGATGTGGCGCAGTGGGCGAACGTCCGCCTGCGATGCAGGAGGTTGCGGGTTCGATTCCCGCCTTGGGATAAATGTTTGTACGATCTGCAAATATTTATTCCAGGTGTTCTGGGTATTTTCTATGTATAATAAAAAATAACTGAAATACAGCATGCTTGTCTAATGTCGGGCTAGTTTTCGTCAATGATTGAGGCCTAGGAGACGCATGCTGTGTGGATTGTCCAGCATTATTATATTATTATTATTGTTATAAATATTGGATGAATTTGGCTTGGAATCAAGATAGATGGGCAGCTATCTGGTTCCCAGAGTACAAGCTTTGCTTCGTTTGGCGCTAGCCAGAAAAAGTCTACAGCTAGACAGTGGGCTAGGAAGGTCTAAGGTCAAACATTAGGAAGAATTATTTTGAGCCTTCTCTACCCACTGACTTCCAAAAAAAAAATACTAACTGGTTTCCTCACGATGTTTTTCCTTCACTGCTTAAGCGCACTGGCAATGCACACAAAAAAATTCGATGGAAAAATATGGTACCGGATTCG
Source organism: Electrophaes corylata (assembly GCA_947095575.1). Taxonomy (NCBI): domain Eukaryota; kingdom Metazoa; phylum Arthropoda; class Insecta; order Lepidoptera; family Geometridae; genus Electrophaes; species Electrophaes corylata. Next base: position 6,370,948 of record OX352719.1, on the reverse strand, counting down.
ATCTTAGGATCTGAAGGCGGGTTCACTTCCACTAGACCACCACAAGTACTCTATTATTAATAATTTTACAGAAACGTCATCGTGTCACACTTCGAAGCCTGTCCATCCTACTCCGGCAGCAAGCCGCTTTATGCGACAATAGCGTTGAAGCCAAGAACATGATTGTCCTCGGTGTGGATTATGCGAAGGAAGCTGTTGCCTTGGAACCTAAAGATGGAATATCCTGGACTGTGCTCGGCAATGCGTACTTGTGCCAATACTTTGCTGTCGCACAGCTGCCTCAAACACTCAAGTCTGCTATGAGCGCTTATAAGCAAGCGTGGAATGATGCTATTGCAAGAGGAACTGCGGACTTACCTTACAATAAAGGAATTGTAAGTATTGTATTGGGTTATGGAGAGAGCTTTTCTGAGAGTCTCACTACGAGATAGAATCAGAAATGAGGAATACCGCTGAAGAACCAAAGTCACAGACTTCCGCCAAACCTCCTCAAATATGGAGGAGATTTATGTCAAAGTCAAAAAGCATTTATTCAGTAATATCCGCAGGGAAATTGAAACGTCTAAATCTAGGTGAATCTAAGCGCTAGTTCCACGCGATTAAGCCTAGAAGAACCGGCAAGAAACTTACGGCTTGGTTCCTATGGTATGTCAAGCGGCATGTAGGCTGATGATATTGCTATTAAAGTATTTTCTAGCTGTAAATAATATTCCAGGCATCTCACTACGAAGAGAACTACGAAGAAGCAATGAACTGTTTCGAGATGGCGTATCGACTGGAACCGAAATGGTTGCCACCAGTGAAACAGATGACTCAAACGGCGGATTTTCTGCATTACACAGACAGCCTTATACACAGCAAGGGACGGCTCAAAATCAAACGGCTGCAGCAGATGGTTCAGGTAAACAACGATTCATATCAACGATTCATAATCCTAACGGTCCTTACGATTCACTACTCTGCGTCCATCAACCTGAGGCATACAGGTATTAAGCCCCGTGTTCCTGTTATGCACCTACACCCTTCAAACCGGAACACAGCAAGCTGCTTGGCGGCAGAAATAGGCATGGAGTTTAGATTTGTTGAGTATTTAAGTAAAAAAATGAAATGAAAAACTAAATATTATATCTACTTTGTATTGTTTTGTGTGGTGTGAATAAATATTTTCTATTTCTATTTCAATGAAATACATTTATTTAACGCACACAAAACAGAGCATAACATACATATAAACGTATAACAGTACAAAGAACAGAGAAACGTAAAGAAAGTAAACAGAAAGATAAGAGGCACAAATAAACCAAAAGTAGGTAGGTACCTTACCTACCTCTAGGTAAGTACTTTGATTAAAGTGTTTATGATGACAGTCAATGGACGCGAAACATTTCGGCCAATACGCCCCGGGGGCTGTCTGCACGTTGAACAAACGTCAAGTGTGTCTCCAGCATTTGAAGATCGCAGACATGGTTGATGGACTTAACGAGGGGAAGGTTCTACTGGGTCGTGTCATCGGCAGCTATCACAGCGAGAATACTGTACCCTTGTAAGTGTTTTTTTTTGTTTATTTATTTGAGTAAACAAACAGTAGCACAATATAGCTAACTTAAAGTAATATACAAACAATTTAATAATTGTGAAACCAACACCGTTTACCACAGATTATGTTAAAAGTATTACTATACCTGGGTTATGAGAGATATTATGTACTATCTAAATTAAAATCTCACGAATCTTTTTTTTGAAAGTGCTAGGACGCGTCACCGCAATGTCAATGGAATTGAAGTTGGAATTGTAAGAGTAAACCTAACGGTACATAGGAGATCGTTTTTTAATCATTTATTACACCATCCTATGGCATTAATCTGTCTTTCCACTTAACAACCTAATTAATATTTTATAATGCCAACTGTTCTGTGCCAGCTACTTACTGCTTTCCTGCAACACAGTGAAAACTAACGCCTACTGAGATATGTCATGTATACTGTTTAAAAATAAATATATTTGTATTTTTTATTTTTTGTATTTGTTTAATCTTAATATGCTAAGTGTACTTATTTTAAAAGTTAAAATTAAGCGTGTTGATATCTCTCGTCGATTGAACTGAATGCAATTTCGATTGAATTATCAATTTTTTTTTATACAACTTGTTGATGGAACACACAGATGGCCCACCTGATGTTAAGTGGCTACCATCACCTATAACAAAGCATTGCCTCGTAGGTCACGCTCGTTAGGAACGTCACCGACGATGCACTACTCAGCGTCCATCAACCTGAGGCATACAGGGTGTTAAGCCTCATGTGCCTGTAATTTCACCGGCACCCACACCCGTCAAACCGGAACACGCTGCGCTGCTTGGCGGCAGAAATAGGCATGGTGGTAGTACTGCCCCGGACGAGCCCTTCACAAAGAGCTCTACTACTACTAAAAAAACCTTGATAACCGAAATTGCATGCAGTTCAACCATCTACAGTTACAGCTACACGGTCGCTTAGTACCATACTAAATATATCTAGAGTTATTTCGTCGAGTGTGATTGGACTCTCGATAGGGCAATTGGCTAACGCAACCCAGTATCAAGGGGTTTGTGGGCTTAAATCCCAATCGAAAGCATAACTACCTTGCCGTAACACAGTTTCTAACTAGCACGGAAGGTAAAGTTTTTCAAACTGTCTACCCACAAAATTTAATTATCATATTGGTTTTTTTTTACGTACCTACCATTTTGTAACAATAAATTGATTGCTAACCTAAACTTACGTACGGATAAAAACAATGTAAGACCAATAACTTATTATTTTATGTCTACCTACTAATATTAAGTTTTGTTTTGAATAAAATTATTCTTATTCTTATAACTTTGTGTATAATGTTTTTCTTCTTTTTAGTACGTTTGCGATTATCGACGAAAGTATGTCGTGCGTCGCGGTGAACGTGTACAACTGGGCGGATGGTCGCGGTGTTATTATCGGCGACTGTGTGTGTATTCCTGAGCCTTCAGTATCCACACACGTGCAAAAGAACAAGTTTCCTGTAAGTATTTGACGCAGGAGGTTGCGGGTTCGATTCCCGCCTTAGGATAAATGTTTGTATCTGCAAATATTTATTCCGGGTGTTCTGGGTATTTTCTATGTATAATAAAAAAATATATATGTATATTGTATTAAGTATAACAGTCATCTAGTACCCATAACACAAGCTCTGACTTATATTAATATTTTTACTACCACCATGCGTATTTCTGCCGCCAAGCAGCTTGCTGTGTTCCGGTTTGAAGGGTGCCGGTGTAATTACAGGCACATGAGGCTTAAACCTGTATGCCTCAGGTTACCTAATGGACGCAGAGTAGTGCATCGTAACTGGATTCCTCACGATGTTTTCCTTCACCGTTTAAGAGCACTGTCAGTACTAGAATATGTATAATTTGTGAGTTTTAAAATGATATCACACATTACAATAAACGATTACACAGAAAAACTCAAAATATTTAAATCAGTTTTACTTAGTTTTTAAGTATTTGCTATGTAAATGTTTACAAACAATATTTTCTTACTTTTTTTTAACACTTTTTCAGGATATAATCAAGTCGAGTCAATTAGCCCATGGAAATAATGTGAAATCAAAAAGTGAAAAGGTAATTTTTGCATATTTATAAAAATGTAAAAAATAACCCTAAAATGTACCCTATTTTTTAGGGTTCCGTACCCAAAGGGTAAATACCCAAAGGGTGGGGCCCTATTATTAAGACTCCGCTGTCTGTCTGTCTGTCTGTCCGTCTGTCACCAGGCTGTACCTCATGAACCGTGATAGTTAGAGAGTTGAAATTTTCACAGATGATGTAATTTTGTTGCTGCTATATCAACAAAAACTAAAAAACAAAATAAATATTTAAGGGGGCTCTCATAGAACAAACGTGTTTTTTTTGCCGTTTTTACTAAGTATAGATAATGATGCGGAACCCTTCGTGCGCGAGTCCGACTTGCACTTAGCCGGTTTTCGTTTTAATTAAACTCTTGAGTTCTTGACGAAATCCGTCGGTGAAAAAACAGGCACAAGAGGCTTAACACCATACAGGCCTTAGGTCGATGGACGCAGAGCAGTGTCTCGTAGGGCCCTGCAAGGCTTGCTTTGCTATAGGTGACGGTAACCACTCAAGATCAGGTGGGCCATCTGCATGTTTCATCAGCAAAGGCCTTATTTCTATAGTTATTTTTCTCATTCCAGATGTACAACTTTAGAACGATACGTGTAAACAATCCGTTAAACATACTCATAAACGGAAAGCGGCCGAATGCGAATCAATACGCGAGCACCAAAGTGTCTACAATACTAGAAACTTGCTGACAAAAGGTTTTCTATCGCTTACATTCAGGAACAAGCTCACGGTGGTTCTAGTGAGAATAATCTGAAACTTGGTTTGTGTTAGTGAGTGTTGTCATTTTATATCGCCTGATACCTGCTTATAATTTTCTTACACTGTGCCGTTTTGTAATAAAAACCAATACGTGATACCAAAGTATCTACAATACTGGAAACTTGCTAACGAAGGGTTTTCAATTGCTGACGTTCAATAATAACACAAAGATCGTGAAACAAACGTGATCATGAAACACGGTGGATCTAGTGAGAATGATCTGAAACTTTACCTGGGGTGTGTTAGTGAGTGTTGTAATTTTACTTCATTTGTCACTTACTTATCACACATTTAAGTTTGTGTTCTGGGTAAAACTATTTTCGAAAACTTTAAAGGGTTAAAATACCAGTCGGTATGAACATCATTGGTGTCGACTCCGTTGTTTAATTTTTATAAACAAACCTATGGTTATATGACAGACCTAAAGTTATAGCAGTCCTTGTCCTTGGGTTCTGCGTTTCTTGATGAGACGGCAACATTTTTAGTGTTATTAAATTAGGATTAGGAAAATTTAACAACAGAATTTACACCTTATATATTTATACCGGGTGTAATAAGACCACTTCCACATACTCCAGGAACGTGTAAAGTTACCTACAACAAGGTTATTTAGGTCTTACATAATACTACTTAGCTGACAGTCAAATACATTTAGAGTAATACGATTGTTTTGCTTAAAATTCCTTTTGTCAACCAGTGATGTATTCTGTACAGTAGTCAACAACCACGCGGTGTCGGCGACCGCGAGAGTAATGCACTGGTCAGATGATCGCGATGTTTTTGGTGATTTGTCGTTTTTACGCGTTTTTAAATAAGATACTTGATTTGATTCTTGTGTTGATTTTATGATGTATTGTCGATATTAATGCCGAAAACACGAATAAAACGTATAAAGTTATAGATTCTTTTCGCGTTTTTTATTTTTTTTTGTAAGTGGTAAGTAATTATGGTCTGAATGCGCAGTTTCAGTTTTCGGAAAAAGTCTTTTTACACCTGGTATTATACATTTGATGACATCTGTGCTCTCTGTTATGAATGTTTTTTAAAAGTACTTTTTGTAAAAAAGTTATTTGGAATGTTAAATTAATGTCCAGTAGCCATTTAGAGTATCTAGCTGTACCTAATACGAAAATATGTAATAGTAGCTTTAAGAAAATTTTATAAGGTCAGTGACTGAGGGCCAAGCATGAACAAATGTGACATAATTTTGTGGCGTTAACGTATTGTACCGACATTCGAGTTAAGATCGTAGCCGACTTGACCGAGCGAGCGAAGCGTCTCAGTTTCGAGATAAGGGAAAAATGCTTTTCTCGCCTACTGGGGCCTAAGCACGAACTGGCTATCGTGACGTCTAGCGTCACGCTAACGTTACCAAAATGTATGAGATTTTGCACAGCGCCTCTATCGTGCGTAACGAGAACTAAAATTAGAAGCACGAACACTTGGCATTACGTACGTAAAGTAAACGATAGCTAGGTCCGTAAAGTAACGTAATTCGATAGGAAGTTAGTAAATCGGTTGTCGTTCGTGCTACTATGTATCGTCTCGGTCCGTAAACCTAAGGTGAATACGTTAGGTTTACGGACCGTTACGATACGAAAGTGGAATTCGTTCGTGCTTACCCCTCAGGTCGCATCTTTCCACCGACTTTATGGAAGGTTACGTTACGTAACCCTCAATTTCCAAGCTGGAACCACCATGGCCAAAATATAAAAATATTAATTACTAAGTATTTGTATCGCGTTTATATAAATGCTTTTTATTTAGGCGAAGGAAAGACTGCTAATAAAATTAATCGTGGAAGCTGTTATGTTTAAAATTATGCTTATTTGCAAGTTGTATTATTTGGCTTTAAAATAGTAGAAAATATACTAAAAGTTTTTCTAACAATATATCGCTCGAAATGCAATCTTTTATTGTCACGCGTAAGATAATAATAATGCTGGACAATCCACACCGCATCATCTAGCCCCAAGCTAAGCAGAGCTTGTGTTATGGGTCCTAGATGACTGATATACATAATACATTACATTCATAGATATTTATTATTATGCATAGAAAATACCTCAGAACACCCGGAATAAATATTTGCAGATTTTTGTCTGGGCGTGTATATTGTAACTTATGTATCTTTAATATAAGTACTTACGTTATAAAAATACATATTATGCTTGTATTATTCTAGTACCATTTCAAATTATTTTCAAATGTCTATCTAACTTATGCAAAATAATTGAATAAAGATTTATGTTCTTCAATGTTTAATTTGTTTTATTTGTACTAAAGTTCTTTCGGTTCTGTTAGACGATCTCTGTGGCGTAGCAAATTGGCTGAGACACAAGTGCAGGTTCGATACCAAATACAAATGTTTGCAGGATCTGCCGATGTTTCTTCCGGTGTTTATCATGGTACAGTCAGCTGCGGTAGAATGTATACAATTCTTAACTTTAATTTTTTTGTGTCAAAAATGTCAGACCATCATCGGGTATGAGGGCGTCCTACGGTTTATCTTCCTGTTCGTGGTCGCCATTCGAGAACCTTTATTCCGCAACAGTTGTTAGTTCTACGAGCTATAAGGTCTGCCCATTGCCACTTCATCTTGTAAATTCTGATAAAAAAAACTATTCTTATTGTTATTTTTGTAGCTATAAGTAAACAAAAAACGCCAAATCTTAAACAATATTTATTTTATGCGACTATTGATACTACGAATTAACTTCCCACAACCTTAAATCATTCTCCACAATCTCACTATACATCTCGCCTTTACGCCTATCCTTGAACATAGGGCGTAAAATCTTCAATCCTAGGCCTAATAACGCCTTGTCGTCTAACAAGTCATTTAGATTATAAACTAGTATGGGGTTATAGTGTAGTCGGAGGAGGCTAGGTCGTGAGTATAGGTATTGGCTGTCTCGAAGGTTCCACCTAGCCCAGGCTTCCACTGTTTTGTTACCACTGGCGACCTGAAAAAAAATACGGGGTACAGTCACGTAGCTACGTGGACAAAAGCCCCGGTACATAGAGAAACAATCGGGCCTTCACCCTCTCTTTCCACGTAGCTTGAATGTCCGCCTGCGATGCAGGAGGTTGAGGTTTCGATTCCCGCCTTGGGATAAATGTTTGTACGATCTGTAAATATTTATTCCGGGTGTTCTGGGTGTTTTCTATGTATAATAAAACATATCTATGCATGTAATGTACTTGTATTAAGTATATCAGTCATCTTGTACCCATAACACAAGTTCTGCTTAGCTTGGGACTAGATGATGCTGTGTGGATTGTCCAGCATTGTTATTATTATTATATTGAGCTTCAAAAAGATATTTTTTTTATGCTCCTCTCTTTTTAAAGCCGTCTCTTTCAGGGCCTTCTGAGCTCTAGAAACTGCAAACTTACTCGAATATCGCCGACTTGCTTCAGGAAGTAGGAAGAAAAGTAGAATCTTAGATTGTCTGGTGTAGCTGGTCGGCTGTTTCGTAATCGAATGTAGGACTTGAGCAAACTGTACCCTGTCCTCTTGTACTTGAACACCTGATAAATATGTAGAAAAAGCAGTGGTAAAGCTCTAAGTTAGAAAGTCTCATTAATGTACGATTCACACCTGCCGAACGCGAACGCGTCGGAGTGCATTTTAAAACTTGCTGGAGGAAATTGAAACTTCCTTAAACCAGTTAAGTTCCTTAGTTGCATGCAATTTAAGCAGCTTTGAAGCCGACCGGCTGCGCTTGAACTCGCCCCCGGTCGGCTACTCTTCGGCAGGTGTGAATCGTACATAAGAGAGATGGATGGACGAGATAAACGAAGCAAAGGATAGAGACACTTGGAGAAAAACTGAGGAGACCTTTACTCATAGAGAGGTCCTTATTAATTAACATGATTTTATAAAATATAATGATTTAATTAATTTTTTTAAGATTCCAGTTTTATGGTTGTATCAGAACTTCAGTAGGTATCAGTAGCTTAACAACCTAGGTGATGAATCTGTCTATATATATAAAAGTAAGTCGTGTCAGTTATAACACTTGTAACTCAAGAACAGCTGGATCTATTTTTATGATTTTGGTGTTTTTGGATTTATCATTGTCCGGAATAGGATAATAAGTAATAAAAATAATAAAAAAAATGGGGAACGAAGTTCGCGGGGTCAGCTAGTTATAAATATGCTCATTCATAGTGAAGATTACAAAAGCAAGCTTGAAAAATTATTTATCTACACTTACTAATTTAATTACACTTCACTAATCTTATTCAGGTCGACAACCCCGAATGATAGCAATATTATAACAATTTCCTTGAACGTGACGCTTACCTGATAAATAAAATTCCCCGTTATATATGAGTCGATATAATGGGTTCCGAAGCTTCTCATGAATTTCCTTATTTCAGAAGAATCTGTTGTATTTAAATCGTCAATAGCTCTAGCAACATATGCCTTTACTGCTGCTCCTTCTAAATTATCCAGTTGTACTGTTTTCTCTCTTTTACCTGGAATTAAAACATCGTCATTTCTATCAGTCTAAAAAGGTAGTTTTTTTTGAATATTTTTAATTAAACTATAGTGTATACGTATAATCTACGTAGATATATTTTTATGTGCTTTATTCTTTGGTTCAATTCTAATCTGCGATCAGTCAATCAATACGATAAACTATCCTGCGTCCACCAACTTGAAGCATTCTGACGTTAAGCCTCATGTGCCTGTAATCTCAGGTAGGTAGGTACACTATCATGACTAAAGCTATGTAAGTTGCCAACTTTATGGTTAAACCTACCTAGCTTCACGAGAACATAGCAGCAGTTTTCTGGTTTCCCATCGTATTCTATGCCGAATGTGCGCATGATTTCATCTTGTATCCAGTCGCCTAAAAACGCTTTCCATGGCTTGTCGGTTCTATGGGAGATATGAAACAATTTCTTTAGTTATATATTGGTATAGTAGGTAAGCACAACCAAATCAGAAAGCGGTTTAGACTAGGATGAAGAATTGAAGAGATATAGGTACTATCTCTTCACTCTAGACTGTCTAGACTAGCACGAAAAGATAGTTTACCTATCTCTTCATGCACACAGTTTTTACAGTGTTACTAAGACACTGTAACTGTTTGTAAGGTGTATGTTTATTTACTGGGTTTGCTAATATTGTGATTTCTCAAAATAACCTTTTGAGGACGTACCTACTGAAGTCTGATCTTGACGCTGAACTTGGCTTTGATGTGTGAGCAGTTCTTATAGTTAAATTATCAATACTGTTCATACATTGCTTCATCCAAGCCTAGTCTTATTATTGAAAAAAATCCTTGTAATCTCATGGTAATGAGTACTTGAATACCTACAAATCCTTTTACATGAAGACTTACCGATTGGTATAGAATCCCCAAAACTACGTAAAAGAGACCTTAAACATTTTGCCCACTTTGTATACAAATTAGTTTTTCATATGTGCTTGAGAACGAACTTTTAACAGAGTTTCTTACCCTTCAATGACGAAATTCTTAAAATACGCGTTTAATAAGTCATCAAACGTCTCGAACATCTGTATATCCATGTCCGTGATTCCATCCCTGATTGTGCTTTTACTGGAGACATTAACGAAGATCCGTATATTCTTCTCGCTGAATGGCACAATATCTTCAGGCATACTGTCATCCTCATAGTCTGCTGAGACCACTTGTGTAACTTGAGAAAGATCCCCATAGCTATAAAGTTAACAGTGAATGAGTTATTTGACTTTCAACTGTATTCCATGGACTGTCACTGTATTGAATGGACTGTTTAAAAATTCAAGTGAACGGAGTGTGTATCAGTTGCAGCGTGTTGTTACTTAATATACGTATTAATGTGCCAATGCGATGTACTATACTTAAATACTTTATCTAATTTGTGCTAGTTTCATGCATTTATCTCAAATAAGTACTACTAGGTAGGTACTAGTGCATAGAACGACATCTCTGAGCGGAATATTGCAAATAAAAGAGTAAGTTTACTTACTTTGCGAAAATATCGATTGCATTTCCAATGTTCAGTCCATAACCTACTGAATCACCTTGTTCGCTCTCACTTACACAAAACAACACTAAGAACAGGTAAAACATCGTTTACTACGATGTTACGTTTACTATAATTTTAACCTAATAATTGATCGTGGCTTCATGTTATCACGGTATACGGCGTGCCCGTAGAGTCCAAACTGATTTTTTTCAACATTTTGCTAATATAATAAAGTAAACATGCTCTTGACCTAAGAGATTAGGTATCACAGAGTAGTATGGGGCAAACTAGAGGAGTTAGTAGTTGTATGATAGTTACACAACAAACAAGTCAAGTAGCAGGCACTTTGCTGTTTCTAAATTGTGCACGCTAAAAGGATAAGAGTTTTTAAGAAAACTGGGGAAGTCCAGTGAATCAATTTTCCTAAATATATAAAACCGCAAATGAACTAAACAGTGTTTTCCGCAGAAACTTGTGACCAACTAATAAGATAAAACAATAACTCTTAGGTTTGTGCTCCACATTATTTTATATTTCTCTTCGCTCTTTTTACATTGTGATTAATCTATAACAGTTATAGTAGTTCCTTTTCATTAGGAAAACGTGTAATCTTAACAGCTAGAAATATTCAGTTCATTAAGAGTTTCAATTGGGAAGGTAGGTAGGTACTTTTAGTTTAATATATGAGCAAAGTAAAATAATTGTTAACACGAACAAATTATTCTAAACAATTTAATGTGCACACTGACTCAATTATTAGTCTGAATGATCATTTTTAGTAATTGAATTGCGTAGCTCACTTTTTCTCTACCCATTCTTCTTCTTGGCTGAAACTTGCTAGCTTATGTTAGAACCTCGTCCGTTTTTATAACTTATTTATTCTGTAGTATTATCTACTCAATTTGGTCTAGCAGAACTCCATTTCAAATCAGACAGAGCAGACGAAAATCAAGGTCTTTTTGCACTACGCGTTATACAGCCACGTTTAATGATAACCCTACATGACCTAGGTATGTAAATGCTGAGTTTGAAACCTTATCGCTTGAAGAGAACATCAATTGGCTTACTGAAAAAACTACCGTTGTAAATTTATCTACTTAATTTATATTCAGTGACCTCACTGCTCAGTTAGCAGTAGCTCTGCCTCCTGTGCTGTAGGTCATGGGTTCGATCCCCACTGAAGACAAATATTCGTGTGATGAACACAGATGTTGGTTCTCTGTCTGGGTGTTCTAATGTATCTAAGTATGTATTTACAAAAAAAATAGCACAAGCTATGCTTAGTTTAGGGCTAGATGATTAGTTTCGTTGTGTAAAATGTCCACAAATATATTTTTTTAATGTATAAACTAACCTTTATGTATCTATTTAGACAGGTTGTGGGTAACCAATAGCCTCCTCTTTTTTTGTCCAATGTGGTTGAACCACGTTAATGATTTCGGTTTAAAGATACCTACCTCTATCATAAAGTTTTACTTAAAATTTATCAAAAGTACCTTATTAGTAAGTATCTTAAAAGTACCTTAATTGTTTTTTTTTTTAATTTTTATTTTTATTAGTCTGTGCTTTACCATGCGTTGAACTTAATCGAAGAGCTATGCATATCTTAAACTAAGTTTCTACGGTTTCAAGTACGTCCAATATAAATTATATTAAAAAACTTTTATTTTACTTAATTCGCTTAAAATATTTTTTTGCTGCTACTGTAAGAAACTTTTGACGCGTTATAACTTTTTAAACTATCATGGTTTTGGTTTTGGTTTTGGTTCTGTGCCGAAATATCGGGAAACAATCAAACTCAAAAATCATGGTAAATATCCCGTTTCTATCCAAAATTTTGACGCGTTATTTAATATTTTTAAGCGTATAAAATAAGCTAAATATTAATGTATAAATGAACTGATTTCTTTCTAATGTGTGAAGCTAATGACTTATAAATAGGTTTGTTGATAAAATAGTGAAGGCAATGACCTCAATTGCAATAGATAAGCTAAATAGGCCTTTGATGATTATTTTATGAGATTTCGATGAACTGGCATCATCCAATTAGGTAGTTTTGCGTTTATTTCTTAAATGTTTGCCGAATAAGGAACCTATATCTCTTCGAGTCTTTATCTAAGAACTCCAGTGGCGGATTTGCAGTCTCGGCCGCCCTTGGGGCTTACCCAAGCCATCAGCCGCCCCTTTCTCAGCATCCACCATATACTGCCCTACGGTCGGGGCCGCCTCTAAATCTGGCCGCCCTAGGACCGGGCCTAGGATGACAAATACGGATAAACACGGATTGATTACATTGTAAAGATTGCGAGTATATAGTATTGAAAAATATACCCTATTCAGAGTCGTTCTTTCTAGAAATACGCGGAGGCCAGTCCAGCAGTGGACTCTTTCTGGATCATCCTGGTAATAATAAAGTTTATGAACGTCACACAAAGTCAGACCTTAGAAATATAACTTCTCAGAAAGCCATAAATTATATTTTTGTTAAGAAGCAGGAAATAAAGATGAACACAAATAAGTCTCCAAAATCATTTTAATTTATCGGATTTAAATTACTTATATAAAATTCGAAAAATATTAATATTATTTTATTTGACCTATTTTTAGTTACACAAAACTAAATGCATTGTCGGCTTAATTCGGTGTTTATTTACAAATTCGTCTAGTATTGCACTTTAAAAAACTAGAGATATAATATATTGATCGGCGATTTAAGTCTAGAATTGTATTCGTCAATATATGGCGGTGAAATATAATAATATTTTCGTTGCACATTAAATATTAGGCAATTTTTATCACTATGCACAATATTTTAATCCTTTTCGTACCTACTTAATCACCAAAAATTTTATCACATTTAAAAACCATAATTTTGTCATACTAAATTCTTTTATTGGTTTATGAGCTTTAAAAACAGCCCGCTACGGTTATTTTTAATGTAAAATAATAAAAATGTTCTACCTACCAAATTGAATTTTAAAATGTCCTCATAAAATGTCCTCCTTTGGTTATTATAATTCTAACAGATGCGAATACATAGCAAATTGAGTCAAAAAATATCTCCATTCATAAATATGATTACTTAGTAATTTTATTCATCATTAAATCTACTTAAAACTAAAAGCTTGTCGTCACATATTACTCTCCCACAGTTTTAAATAATTGTCTATCACTTCTTCAAACCACTTCTGTTTCTTAGCGTCCTTGAACGCAGGCGATAATGTCTTTAATTCTAATTGTAACAAGGCTTCATTTCCTAGGAGCGAGTCTAGGGTTCTTAGTAGACTCTGCTCTCCATGAAGTTTGAGAAGGCTGGGATATGAAAAGATGTAGTAATGAGCTCTTAAACGTTTGGTCGCCCAATTTTCTACTGTTTTATTCCCACTGGCCACCTGAAACAAGGCAAATTTTAGTTTCAAATTTGGAAGTCGTTTTCACCGGATGTCTAGTGGAAGTGACCCCGCCTTCTGATCCTAAGGTCGTGGGTTCGAATCCGGATGTGCACTAATGGATTTTCTGTCCGAAAAATGTATATGCGCAACTACAATGCTCTCAAACAGTGAAGGAAAACATCGTGAGGAAACCAGGTAGTATTCTAGCAGCGGCGATGGGCTTGCAACCTGTCACGTATGGAATACTAACTACTGCAAAATGTGGGTTTGTACCAAATGTTACTATCTGAACCTTTGACTACCCCTCTTAGTTATCCTCGAAGAACCACGAGTGGGTACACTGTACTAAGATATATGATGGTATATCTACCGTGCCTGAGTTTTAATGTCGTGAAGTTATTTCTTTTATTTTCCTAATTAATTAATTTGTGCGGAAATTCTTTAGAAAAAATGGCTTAATGAGTGAGTGAATGAGTAAATGAGTACTTAGTATGAAACTCGTGGAAATGTGATTAAAACATTCAAGGATTTAGCAATGAAATTGAAACGAATGAATTAGAAAATGACTGATAATGGGTGCATTTTCCATGAAAAGAAATGAGCGAGTAAATTGATTTAACCTACCAAAAACCGTTACAATATTATTTAACTAGAGAAATGCGCTCAACTTACACACAAGGCAAAATACTCTGAAAATCAAGTCTCTATACGGCCAGTGGTTTAAGCTGTGCGTTGTCTATATGTCAGTCAGTCAGGACAAAGATTCTAATGACTGTAGATTCAAAGTACTAAATAATTAATATTTCATTTGTAAATTACCTTTATTTGGCCAATGTGCTTAGAATGCCAAGGCGAGAAGTAGCCTTCCAATTCTTTAGCAGTTATATCCGCCACACCTTTAGACTTTAGTCTTTCTTTTATCATAGAGTATGCGGTTCTAGAGAACACAAACACCTGTGAGAGCATAGACAATAGTAAAGTAAAAGTTATTTTTTTTTCTAGAAAATAGGGTAGTTTTATTTTTTTCTTAGACGCTAGCGCGGCGCGGTCAAAGTTTGTTTGTTGTTTGGTAGGTATCTTCTTTTCATACCAGTTCATTATCATGTTCTCATATTTATCTTGTCATTTGAAAAAATTACCGATAGGCATTTATTTAGCCATTTTCATATTTTTTTTAAATATTGGTAGACTAATCACAATATTATTACACCGATATGGTCTTAAGTTAAATATTATTTGTCAAAGTGAGTACGGATGCTAATCTTGATGATTTTTATAAGACATGTTGACGAAATAAGCAGAGGAACCATCTGATGCTAAGTGGTGATGCATCACCTAAGTACTACAGATAAAACAAGCATTGCTTGTCACACAGGTTAGGAACATGCCGAACGATACACTGCCCTGCGTCCATTAACCTGAAGCATAAGAACAATGTTTGTATCCAAACTAAACAATGTGAAAGCAATAAATAATATATTGAGTATTGAGTAGGAATCGCAATAAGACTTGATGATACAGGAACTTGGAAGCCTAACGTGCCTGGTAATTTAAGGAGGAATGTACCGAATTTCATGGGTTTTCAGGAACCTTTGCCGAAATAGGAATCACAGCGGTATATACAAACATGGTATAAAGTTATAAATAATATATCTGTCTTTACAGATAGCGCATAAAAACTGGTCAGTTCCATACAACATTTTCGCAGAAATACGTTTTTACCTTCGCAAAAATCGCTGAAAATGTCGGAAAACGTGTGTCTGATTAGGTACATAAATAGCTAAATCCGCTGCATATTTTAACTTGAAAACTATATGAACTTGTTGTATATATAGTCCTTTAAACACGGTGCATACGTTTTTGTACCCAAATATATGACTTGTTCTTAAATGAGAAAGAATAGAGAGCATCAAATGCATTGAAAACGTTTCATACATTTTTCTATGGAGTAGGAACGCGGTCTTGCGTATCTACGTTTCGGTTCGTCATTCCGCGCTCAGACGCGGTCGCGGAAGGACGGGTGTATCGCATTTTTGCTAAGACTTGGAGCGACAAGGTTCTAAGGCAAGTACCGTGTACGTGTTGTATTCTACGGATGGATAGAGTTGATACTTTTCTGTACCGACATCAAAATAAGCACGTATCTACATACTCATCATCATTAGTCTGAAGAAGTCGATACTTTTTGTATCGAAATTTTAAGTAACTACGTAAGTATCTACCTACTCATCATCATCATCATCATCATCTAGCCTGAAGAAGCCGATAATTTTTGTATCGAAATTTTAAGTAAGTACGATCTACCTACTCATCATCATCATCATCATCATCATCATCTAGCCTGAAGAAGTCGATGAAATTCAAAATGGCGGGTGCAAATGATGGTACAGAAAACTGACATGGGGGTCTTTTTCGACTGATTTAGGGGTGCTGATTACGAATATCTGGTCAGATTTGAAATTCAAAATGGCGGGTGCAAATAATGGTACAAAAAACTGACATGGGGGTCTTTTTTGACTAATTTGGGGGTGCTGATTACGAATATCTGGTCAGATTTGAAATTCAAAATAGCGGGTGCAAATGATGGTACAAAAAACTGACATGGGTGTCGTTTTCGACTAATTTGCGGGTGCTGATTACGAATATCTGGTCAGATTCGAAATTCAAAATGGCGGGTGCAAATGATGGTACAAAAAACTGACATGGGTGTCGTTTTCGACTAATTTGGGGGTGCTGATTACGAATATCTGGTCAAATTTGAAATTCAAAATGGCGGGTGCAAGTGATGGTACAAAAAACTGACATGGGGGTCTTTTTCGACTAATTTGGGGGTGCTGATTACGAATATCTGGTCAGATTTGAAATTCAAAATGGCGGGTGCAAGTGATAATACAAAAAACTGACATGGGGGGTCTTTTTCGACTAATTTAGGGGTGCTGATTACGAATATCTGGTCAGATTTAAAATTCAAAATGGCGGGTGCAAATGATGGTACAAAAAACTGACATGGGTGTCGTTTTCGACTAATTCGGGGGTGCTAATTACGAATATCTGGTCAGATTTGAAATTCAAAATGGCGGGTGCAAGTGATGATACAAAAAACTGACATGGGGGGGTCTTTTGCGACTAATTTAGGGGTGCTGATTACGAATATCTGGTCAGATTTAAAATTCAAAATGGCGGGTGCAAATCATGGTACAAAAAACTGACATGGGAGTCGTTTTTGACTAATTTGGGGGTGCTGATTACGAATATCTGGTCAGATTTGAAATTCAAAATGGCGGGTGCAAATGATGGTACAAAAAACTGACATGGGTGTCGTTTTCAACTAATTCGGGGGTGCTGATTACGAATATCTGGTCAGATTTGAAATTCCAAATGGCGGGTGCAAGTGATGGTACAAAAAACTGACATGGGGGTCTTTTTCGACTAATTCGGGGGTGCTGATTACGAATATCTGGTCAGATTTGAAATTCAAAATGGCGGATACAAATCATGATATAAAAAACTGACATGGGTGTCGTTTCTTACTAATTTCGGGGTGCTGATTAC
Source organism: Electrophaes corylata (assembly GCA_947095575.1). Lineage (NCBI taxonomy): Eukaryota > Metazoa > Arthropoda > Insecta > Lepidoptera > Geometridae > Electrophaes > Electrophaes corylata. Next base: position 6,353,599 of record OX352719.1, on the reverse strand, counting down.
GAATATCTGGTCAGATTTGAAATTCAAAATGGCGGATACAAATCATGATCCAAAAAACTGACATGGGTATCGTTTTCTACTAATTTGGGGGTGCTGATTACGAATATCTGGTCAGACTTGAAATTCAAAATGGCGGATACAAATCATGATACAAAAAACTGACATGGGTGTCGTTTTCTACTAATTTGGGGGTGCTGATTTCCAATAACTGGTCAGATTTGAAATTCAAAATGGCGGATACAAATCATGATACAAAAAACTGACATGGGTGTCGTTTTCTACTAATTTGGGGGTGCTGATTACGAATATCTGGTCAGATTTGAAATTCAAAATGGCGGATACAAATCATGATACAAAAAACTGACATGGGTGTCGTTTTCTACTAATTTGGGGGTGCTGATTACGAATATCTAGTCAGATTTGAAATTCAAAATGGCGGGTTCAATGGCGGGCATCAGCACACCCAAGTCAGTTGTAAACGACACCCATGTCAGTTTTTTGTATCTTGACTTGTATCCGCCATTTTGAATTTCAAATTTGACCAGATATTCGTAATCAGCACCCCCAAATTAGTAGAAAACGACACCCATGTCAGTTTTTTGTATGATGATTTTTATCCGCCATTTTGAATTTCAAATCTGACCAGATATTCGTTATCAGCACCCCCAAATCAGTAGAAAACGACACCCATGTTAGTTTTTTGTACCATGATTTGTACCCGCCATTTTGAATTTCAAATTTGACCAGATATTCGTAATCAGCACCCCCAAATTAGTAGAAAACGACACCCATGTCAGTTTTTTGTATCATGATTTGTATCCGCCATTTTGAATTTCAAATCTGACCAGATATTCGTAATCAGCACCCCCAAATCAGTAGAAAACGACACCCATGTCAGTTTTTTGTACCATGATTTGTATCCGCCATTTTGAATTTCAAATCTGACCAGATATTCGTAATCAGCACCCCCAAATTAGTAGAAAACGACACCCATGTCAGTTTTTTGTATCATGATTTGCATCTGCCATTTTGAATTTCAAATTTGACCAGATATTCGTAATCAGCACCCCCAAATTAGTAGAAAACGACACCCATGTCAGTTTTTTGTACCATGATTTGTATCCGCCATTTTGAATTTCAAATCTGACCAGATATTCGTAATCAGCACCCCCAAATTAGTAGAAAACGACACCCATGTCAGTTTTTTGTATCATGATTTGCATCTGCCATTTTGAATTTCAAATTTGACCAGATATTCGTAATCAGCACCCCCAAATTAGTAGAAAACGACACCCATGTCAGTTTTTTGTACCATGATTTGTATCCGCCATTTTGAATTTCAAATCTGACCAGATATTCGTAATCAGCACCCCCAAATTAGTAGAAAACGACACCCATGTCAGTTTTTTGTATCATGATTCGTATCCGCCATTTTGAATTTCAAATCTGACCAGATATTCGTAATCAGCACCCCCAAATTAGTCAAAAACGACTCCCATGTCAGTTTTTTGTACCATCATTTGCACCTGCCAAAATAATTACACGCGGACTAGTCGCGCGCGTTTTGGCTGGTAAATATATATGGGATACCCATTACCGACTAGTTTCACTTTCCGGGGTCCATGATATTTTATTTCGCAATAGCGGTAATTACATAAAAATACAAGGTACAACCCAGTCACATGATAAGCTATCTATTGGAATGAGAGTTTTTGCTCAAGATGGCCCTTCTAATTGGCTATACGAATGTATGTAAAACTAGATTTTTATTTGCAACGAGGAAATATAAACAACCTATATATTTCCGAAAATTCCTTGTAAAAAAAAACTAAGTCAAAAATTAAATTTTCGTGTCGGGATTTGAACTCGATGATGCGGATCGTAAGCCACGTTACCAAGCTTCTAGGCCACACCATTTTGTTATGTAAACATCGAAATAAGCTTACAGTTTAGATGCAACAAGTCATCTTTGTCTGTGTGCGTGAGTAGCCGCTGCGTACCGCTGCGCTATTGATTAACCAAATACAGGCACTTCCTAGACTAAAATTAACCTGAAATTTTGCTGGGTACATGACTAATAATTAAATATGTCCGTGAATGATAATTTGATTACATAATATGCACACTTTCATTGATAAAAAAATTAAAAATCGTCTAATTGGCACACTAGCGCCATCTCTTGGCACTCATGTGCCTAGCAGACCAAATCGAACCACCTTAAGCCATAACTGGGGCGTTTGGGTGGCTAAGAACACCGATACATGTACCCTGAATCTGACGTTACGTTCGCTGTTTTATGTATAATGCGAGCCCGTTTTCCAAGTTGGTTTTGTAATGTGCCGTCAAGTTTTCAATAAGGGCACTTGTGTTATTGTGACCTCCATACATAAATAGTTTTGAAATAATAAGGGAACAGATGAACATTCATATATAAATGTACATACATAACGGTGAAACTCATAACCCTCTTTTTTACTTTACCGTAAGTAGTCAAGTCAAAATAAATGGAAGATAAATATCTAAAGCACCAAAAGCTATAGCAAAATTTTGACAACTAATTTCATTTAATCACTAGCAAACTATCCTTCAAGTACCAAGATTAGTTATTTTTGTATAAAGTCGAGCGCAAAAGCGGTTTCAATGTGTGTGTGCGGTACTTTACTGCTCAAATACCTAAATTCGAGCGCATCAAAGATGTATTAGCGTCCTTAATGGGCACCCTTCGAATCATAGCTTAGTTGCTTGTCTGCATGCTAGTTGGAAACTAAAACTTGACATGCCAGCTAATGAAAGCTTCACCAATGAATATTAAACTTGTAAATTGTGTACATGATAACTGCAAAATGTAAATAGACAAGATATAGAAAGAGAAACTATCAATGGTAAGTGATATGAAAAGAAGTTACGAAAATATGATTATGTTTTTAAGGTCTGAATGATGATCGACATACACCTGATTTTAAAAATATTAAGCAGTAATCATGATATTGGTAGATTTTCACATGATTTTCTAAAGCTAGCACATTATTTTAATTTTCTGCCTACTTTTGAAAACGATAAACGAAGTTTCTTATTGACGTTTTAAGTTACACTGCGGGGCCTCGGTAATCCATTCCACAGTTACATTGAAGTATTATGGGCGGCCTTATCGCTAAAACCGATTACTCGTAGGCGATCTGAGTATAAAAATTCACTTGCTGATGGAACAAGTAGATGGCCCGCCTGATGTGAAGTGGTTACCATCACCTATAACAAAGCATTGGCTCGCAAGTCATATTGTCCTGCGATGAACTGCTTTGAGTCCATCAACCTGAGGCATGTAAATGTTAAGCCTCATGTGCTTGTAATTTCACTGCAAGACCTTTCTAAGCAAACTACTAAGCGATAGAATTAGGCATGGTGGTAGTACTTCCACATGGTGGTAAATTAAGTTTTGTAGATAGCGTGCAACGCAACGAAATCATGTGAAAATCATTCCATTGAAGAAAATATGAACTTAGAAAATCAGGTGTCAGCAATAGTCAAACCTTGACCGCGCCGACGTGTTCCGCATACGTAGGCGAGAAGAAGCTATTCATCTCGTTGATTGGGATGTCTTTCACCCCCCGGAACTTCACCCGCCCCTTGATCCGGGCGTATACCTCCCGAGAGTAGACAAACACCTGGAGTTTATCAAGACTTAGATTGTATCAGATAGGGATAAGTAAGGACTTGAAAGAATTTAAACCCGTGGTATAGTTAGCTCCGCATGTATTGACCACTAGCGGCCGCTCGCAGCTTCGCCTGCGTGGCAGTTTTTTCTCGATCCCGTTATTTTTTCGGGATAAAATCATAGTAGCTTTATGCATGCAAAGTCTCAGCCCGATTGGTTTTCAATTGACAAAGTTTCATACAAACTTTCATCCCCTATTTTATCCCCTTGGGGGTAGAATTAATCAAAATCCTTTCTTAGCGGATGCCTACATCACAACATCTACCTGCATGTCAAACTTCAGCCCGATCCGTGCAGTGGTTTGGGCTGTGCGTTGATAGATCACTATGTCAGTCAGTCACCTTTGAGTTATATAATATTTAGATGTCTTTTCTGCGGATTAGGCCGAGCTATGAGGATGGTGTAGGTTCTGGGCAAGCCTACTCCATCTAAAACCCTATCCCAAGCACTACCGAGAAAGAGATCTTTTTCTCTGTTCATGCTCTTGTAAATAAACTTGCAAACACTAGTGAGTATCCGGGGAGGTCACTTTCATTCGGCATAATGTCGATTCATGTTTCGCCGTGGGTCCGAGCATATTGAACATATTAACTGCCTATATCGTTGACTTTTGTACCTATATCAAAACTAGATTCTGTATTTTTAAATTTGAAAACCAAAATTGCTGATCTCGGGTTGATAAACTTTGCATGTTAGAGACGTGGGGTTTGTAACATGAGAATCAGCTTTGGTGACTGACTGAGATACAAGAGATGCGGGTTCGATTCTGAGAGTTTGAGTAAAAACATGTAAATCATAGGTACGGCTGCATTGAACCTGTAACTTTATCATATTCAAAACGATTTTGTATTTACGTCTTCGGGTGTGATACGTCACTAATGCCTGATAATAATAATACCCTACGAGCGTCTGTTAGTAGTACTACTGGTGGTCACTTGTCAGATAAAATCTCACCTCATTGGACAGTATAAACTACTACTGTAACATTAACCAATGGGATGAAAGCTTATGTGACGACGATTCCCTTATAAGATATTGGAACCGGGTAAAACGATAAGCGAATCTGTAATCTTTATTTTAAAGTAGTTTCACTCACCTGATACAAAGAGTTACCCGTGATATACGAGGCTATATAGTGTGAACCGTACTTCCGGATGAAGTCTGCTATGGAGGCTGTGTCTCCCGTTATGGAGTCCTGGATAGCGTCAAATACCACGTCTTCCACCGCTATGTTGGGCGGCAGATCGCTTAGTTTACCTGTTTCGCGGAATCTGGAAGTTTTAAGTTTTGTTAGGTACCTTCACAATAAATAATGAAGTTAGACAGAGTGTCATCTCTTCATCTAAATGTCGATTCAACTGAATGCTGTTTCTTATACATGCAAAAACTTAAAAAACCGGCCAAGTGCGAGTCGGACTCGCGCACGAAGGGTTCCGTACCATTATCTATACAAATAAATAAAATTGAAGTGTCTGTTTGTAATATTAAAATAACCGCTTTTTACTACATGCATAGGAATGTATATAAGTACGATACATATACCAAAATAGCATTTTTTAAATTTTTGTCTGTCTGTCTGTAAGGTAATCTCTAGAACGGCTGGACCGATTTCGACGGAACTTTCACTGGCAGATAGCTGATGTAACAAGGAGTAACTTAGGCTACTTTTTATCCCGAAAAAATAACGGGAACGGGAAAAAACTGCCACGCAGGCGAAATTGCGAAGGGCCGCTATTTTATGCCGTATTAACGCCATCTGTTGGCGACATCGAGTACTACTTCAGTTAAGATTTGTAAGTAAAAATATTTACCGCCCAACGAAGTGGGCACGGGTCAGCTAGTCTAAAATAAAAACGGCAAAAATCACGTTTGCTGTGAGAGCCCCCTTAAATATTTATTTTATTCTGTTTTTTAGTATTTGTTGTTATAGCGGCAATTTTCTAAACTATCACGGTTCATGAGACAGCCTGGTGACAGACGGACAGACAGACAGACACACAGCGGAGTGTTAGTAATAGGGTCCCGTTTTACCCTTTCGGTACGGAACCCTAAAAAATGGGTCCACAACGGCTTTCAGAGTAAAGTGATGAAACCCAACACCTCTGGAGATACGGGTGCTACGGTTACCTTGACACCCTAACCAGTACGTAGCAGTGGTCTCCGTTAATGAATGAGGAGTTGATGCCGAGGTTCCTCGCAATGATGTCATTCGGCCAGCCGGCTGTGAACGCACGCCATGGCCGCTCTAACCTGAAATAAAATAATAATTTAATAGGTTGGTACGTAGATTGAGAAAAATCGAGAGGGCAATAAACAAAATCTTTGTTCCTGGAAACGTATAGGTGAGGGAAAGTATTTTTTTTTTTACACAATTTGCTGATAGAACAAGCATATGGCCCACCTGATGTTAAATGGTTACCATCGCCTATAACAAAACATTGCCTTATAGGTCATGATATTTAGGAACATGCCCTACAATACCCTGCTCTGCGTCCATCAACCTGAGGCATGCAGGTGTTAAAGCCTCATGTGCCTGTAATTACACCGCCACCCACACCCTTCAAACCGGAACACAGCAAGCTGCTTGGTGGCAGAAATAGTACTGTACTACTACTACGGTGGTAGGACTTCCCCGGACGAGCCCTTCACTTAGAGCTCTACTACTACTGAAAAGTATATGTACAGTAGTGGACTAAAGGCTGTTTACGGTGAAGTATTTTTCATCTCGATAATCAAAGCCGTCCTATGCTGCTGCATCTTACTGTGTGTGAACTCTATTTGCATGATGCATCTATCTGTCCTAAAATGATGACGACCGATGTGGCGCGGCGGGCGAATGTCCGCCTGCGACGCAGGAGGTTGCGGGTTCGATTCCCGCCTTGAGATAAATATTTGTACGATCTGCAAATATTTATTCCGGGTGTTCTGGGTATTTTCTATGCATAATAAAAAATAAAAAATATCTATTTATGTAAAATAGTATTGTATTAAGTTTATCAGTCATCTAGTACTCATAACACAAGCTCTGCTTAGCTTGGGGCTAGATGATGTTGTAAATGCAAGGCCTACGTCCAGCAGTTATCTGATATAGGCTGATGATGATGATGATGATAAGATGATGTTGTGTGGATTGTCCAGCATTATTTATTTATTTATTCTAAAAGCCGTCGGTACTCTGCTGCTCACCTTTCAAAACTAAAGTCCCTAAAGTAAGCCTGCAGAAGCTGCTTCAGGTTATCGCAGAACTCCATGTGGAAGTCTCCATCGAACAGTGCTTTTGCTTGTCTTGGCTTGGGTTCCACCGCAAAACGCTCCACGTCCCGGAACACGCTGACTGTGGGCTCGCGGAAGACCCAACCTTCTGTATCGTTTCGCGGTACCACCCGCATGCATATGCTGAGGTAGCCATACCTGGAATCATTGGGAAAGAAGGCTTTAGAATAAAGTATTATAAGATCATATATTTGCCGAGTTTTATTGCTAGATGGCGCTAGTTGTCGAAATTTTCGCTAGTAAATTTTATAGTACCTATACCTACCTAGCACTAGCTGACCCGTGGCCACTTCGTTGGACGGTATAAATCTTTGATTTTTTCGGCTTTTCTGTACTATAATACGAATGTATTATAAATAAAAACCTTCCTTTTGAATCACTATATCTATTGCTAAAGAACTGCATTAAAATCATACACGGGAACTGATGGAGAGGTCCTATTCTAAGCCAGGACCCCTGGACCTTATAACTGTTATTAAACTTAGCATACAAAGGCTACCTAGCTTATTGTGAATTTGTGACCCACTAATTACCAACAATAATTTATAAAGCGCCTGCCAACATCTCATAGCAATCACGGGTAACCTACTTATGATAGTAATTGCTCTGAAATACGTGTAGGTAGTTAGGTAAGCCAGGCAATTTGCCTACTACTTTAAACTATAATCTTACTACCTACTATATATATTATAAACGCGAAAGTTTGTACCTAAGTGCTCGCAGCTTAGCCCGCGTAGCAGTCTTTTTCCCGTTCCCGTTATTTTTCGGGACAAAAAGTAGCCTACCTATATGTTAATCCAAGTTATAATCTATGTTTATTCCAAATTTCATCGAAATCGGTCCACTGGTTAGAGCGTGAAAGAGTAACATCCATCCATCCATCCATCCATTTTTACAAACATTCGCGTTATTATTATTAGGATTAGAATAGGATAAATATGTAAGCGCATGTACTCACCTCATAAATATGTTTATCGCCTTGCCTACCCCAAGCTCAGAGTCGGTGGTGGTGGCAGCGCGGCACAGTGCAACCGCCAGCAGTAGTACTTGCACCCGCATCACACACACTCACCACACCTGATAACAAACAGAAATAATATAAATAAAACATTTTCTGAAAGAAATGTTGTCCTAAGCACAGTCAGTTGGAACAAAATTGCTAGAAATTGTAGCAATTGTCCCTACAAAATAGGTCAGGGAAAACTATTTTTTTATTTTATAAAGATAACGGCTTAGATAGAAAGAAAATCTTTCTTGTTTTCTTTTCGGCTTATAGAAAGGCTGTATTTTATTAACATTCTACCAATCTGACTCGTACCCAATTTGTTGGGCGGTAAACATTTTTACTTTTAAAAAAATCACAAATATCGTAGCTTTCTACTGGTACAAGAATTTTCAAAATCGGTTCAGTGGATCCAGAGACCATACAACCTTACAAACTTTACCTCTTTATATTGTACGTATAGATAAAAGCAAAACAAAAAAAATTTAGAATTCAAAAAGAATTCTCTCCGGCGGGGAATCGAACCCCGGTCTCCCGCGTGACAGGCGGGGATACTTACCACTATACTACCGAAGATGGTATACGAGGGACTTAAATTTTGATACTAACGCGGAATGGTCGCATGATCTAATTATAATTCAAATAAAATAAAGATTCTGATGATAGTCCAAATATTTAAAATAAAATTAGATAAAAAAATAATTATGTTATAACATTGACTAGTTTCGAAATTATTATAATTGTATTGTATCATTCTAATAAATATATGACCCCCCTTCCGGTTGGTTCGTTTTTACATACTACTTCGTCTTTCCTGAAAGTACCTAAATCACAGAAAATATAAGAAAATTAAAGATTAAGATTGTAAATTTACCTAAATAAACAAAAATAGCAAAAAACATAATAAACTTACAAAAAGTTTTGTCAGAAGTGGGATTCGAACCCACGCCCTCAGAGAGGACCAGAACAGCTCATAAACCTGTCTCACAGGCAAGGGTAACCTTGAGTCTGGCGCCTTAGACCGCTCGGCCATCCTGACAACTGAGCACTGTGCTGAAATTAGCCACCAAACTCTATATGTACAGTTGTTTGTAGTGAGCTGATTAGAGATGGCGCTGTATCTACCATTTGCTTATACCTTTGAACTACGCTATCGATCTTTAGGTTACGGCATAATAATAATTACATAGATAGTCGTTTTGAGCCATTATTATAATCTTACCGATAAAAGGATTCAAGTCATAAATGTTTACCTTATAGGATAGACTTATTCAAAAAATATTTCTTAGCAATGCCTAAATAAAGATTTGTAAATAAATGATAGAAAATTAAATGTACTAAAATACTTATATCTACAAAAATATTTTTTTATGCGTTTAAGCAATGTGAGGCATTTTTCTGCATACGTACCTAAGTACCTACAATGAAATTAAAATTTATACTAAGTAGGTAGTTACTTATATTTTTTTTATAAATTAAAATTGTTAGAACTTCAACGACTGACTGCAGCTGTTACTAACGCAACGTTACTAAACAACACTTGATTAATTTTAAATAAAAACAGGGGTGAACTTACACTTCATTAATCTAATATAAAAACAGGGATGAACTGTAAGTACCTACACTTGATTAACCTAAAACGAAATAAGGAGTGAAAACTTAGCAATTATCAAAGCTATATAGCTATATAAATAACCTAATATTTCAAGAGGCATTGCACTTCAGATGTTGCAACTTACAACCGACATTAAACATGTTGCATTTCAATTCTAAGAGGAAGGTACACTTGTTGTAACAATTAAAAGCTCCTTCAGATTACCGAAATACCTGTGCCAGAGTGAGTACAAAGCGATTTTGCTTTGCATAAAGGTATGTCTCAAGCATAACGTTCGCAATGCATGAAATATGGTGCTTAGGTTACTGTTTAGAAATAATAATAATAATGCTGGACATTCCACACAGCATCATCTAAGCTAAGCAAAGCTTGTGTTATGGATACTACGAGTAGATGACTGATGTAGGTATTACAATACATTACCTACATAATTTTAGATCATCATCATCATCATCAGCCTGTAGAAGTCCACTGCTGGACATAGGCCTCCCCCACACGTTTCCAGGAAGAACGATTCTGAGCCCTTTCCATCCATCGGCTTCCCGCGGTCCTAACAATAATGTCCTATGTCTATAAATAATTAAGATCTTTTTTATTATACATAGAAAACACCCAGAACACCCGGAATAAATATTTGCAGATCGTACAAACATTTATCCCTAGGCGGGAATCGCACCCGCGACCTCCTGCGTCGCAAGCGGACATTCATCCGCCGCACCACATCGGTCGTCATAAGTCATAATGCTATTTCTTTTTTTTCTAAATACTCCATCAGGGCCTATCTACATAAACTGGCTGACCAGCTTATAAACCGTGGTTTCAGGGTCTGTGGCCAGCATTAGAAGTACTTGCACACCTAGTAGTAGTAGAGCTCTTTGTGAAGGGCTCGTCCGGGGAAGTACTGCCACCATGCCTATTTCTGCCGCCAAGAAACTTGCTGTGTTCCGGTTTGAAGGGTGTGGGTGCCGGTGTAATAACAGGCACATGAGGCTTAACACCTGTATGCCTCAGGTTGATGGATGCTGAGTAGTGCATCGCAGGGCACGTTCCAACAAACGTGACCTGCGATGCAATACTTTGTTATAGGCAATGGTTGCCACTTGACATCAGGTGAACCATCTGCTTGTTCTAGCAACGTTGTATAAAAAAAAAACCTACAATCTGTACAATGAACCGTGTAATGGCGCTAACGTCAATAAATCAGCTCCATAAGAAGGTACAAGCTGCGCTTTGCATTCCCGTACGAGTATTTATAGATCGCACTACGACATGCACTCCTGCGCATCTCACTGACAAACATCACGTTCACCCAGAAAATACTACTAGGTCGATAGATCTGATTGGCTTTGACATTTCAATAGGTAGTTGATACTTTTTGCGCTGATAGGGTGTTGGTTCGATTCTCATCGAGGATAAACATTTATGGGATAAAAATAGATGTTTGTTCTTTTTCTGAATGGTAAAATATATTCAAAATTCAAAATATATTATACTAGCGAAATTTATAATATATTTATACCTATCCAATGCTATCCTACTAATATTATAAACGGGAAAGTTTGTAAGTATGGATGTATAGATGGATGTTTGTTACTCTTTCACGATCTAACCAGTAGACCGATTTAAATAAAATTTGGAATAAACATAGATTACAACCTGGATTAACAGATAGGTTACTTTTTATCTCAAAAAAATTACGGGAACGGAAAAAAACTGCCACGCGGGCGAAGCTGCGAGCGGCCGCTATTTATCTATACTTATTAATACGATACAAAAATTACAACTTATCCTAATAAAGTACCCCTATGAATAGTGAAGTCTGAATAGTCAGCATAAAGTCCGTAATAGTGAAGTCTGTATACCCATAATACTAATAACTTATTGTCATTAAGGTCGAATATGCTAAACAGGTAGGTACTTAGATAAAACAGCTACCTATACTTTCAAGATGTTCTAAGATTTCAAATGTCAACCACATTCTTATGCACTAGCTTGATGATACTAAAGCTGTTCTATGCAAAAACGCAGCATTGAGTCTTATACCCGGTTCCAATATCCTACGACTGTCTATTAGTAGGTATTACGGATTGTTGTCTGTCAGATAAACTTTAACCTAATTGGTCAGTGTAAGCTGTCCCTGTAACATTAGCCAATGAGGCTTGTTTGACAAACAACGATTCTTAGTGATACTGACGGATGCTTGTAATGTAATATTTCCATACAAAACTCCAACCCTTGTTGCAACCCTCACACGGAAGGAAAACAAATCCTTATATCAAGAAAATTTATTGTTTTGGTTTTAATATTGTTTTTCATGCAGAATATGATGTTTATTGAAATGAGACGTTGTTGTTGGTTCAAGCAAATATTTATAAACAATAAAATGCTGAATTCGAGGATATATTGTTTTCTTATTATATAAGAGACAATATTTTCTTGATGTAAGAATTTTTTTTCTGTGTAGAGGAAAAACTTTTGGAATTATTTTCTTAGCACACACATACGCAAACAAACAAATGTCATATTGAAAATGTCATGTCTCTAAAACGCATACAAAAGTCAAATTCTATAGGTATGTAAAATCACGAAAAACACGGAATTTCCATATTAACATTTACATTATACGATTTTGAATAGCTTGTATACATGACATACATACGAGTATAACACTAACGGCTGCTCGCAGCTTCGCTTGCATGGCAGTATTTTCCCGTTCCCGTTATTTTTTCGGGATAAAATCATAGTAGCTTTATGCATGCAAAGTCTCAGCCCGATCGGTTTAAAATTGACAAAGTTTCATACAAACTTTCGTCCCCTATTTTATCCCCTTGGGGGTAGAATTAATCAAAATCCTTTTTTAGCGGATGCCTACGTCATAACATCTACCTGCATGCCAAATTTCAGCCCGATCCGTCCAGTGGTTTGGGCTGTGCGTTGATGTCAGTCAGTCAGTCACCTTTGAGTTACATATTATTATTATTATATTTAGATTAGTAACAGCGATGGTATTTGTTGTATAATAACAATATGGTCTCATTCGTTCCAGATGCAACATATGATTAGTTTTCCATGTTCAAACGATTTAGCATTCGTAATTGATGATCTGATGGCATGAACAGACCTCCCACCTGCAGCCTGACGTCATAGATTAAACCAGTGGTTCTAGCCGCTTCTAATCTATACTATAATAAAATTGTAGAGGTCGAAAAGTCTGTACTTACAATAAAGATATTTTTCTGAAATCTTGCTAATCCTTAAAAAACAAGCCAAGTGCGAGTTGGGCTCGCGCACGAAGGGTTTATTACCATTATCTATAGTAAAAAACTGGCCGAGTGCGAGTCGGACTCGCGCACGAAGGGTTCCGTACCATTAACCCAATAAAAACAGCAAAAATCACGTTCGTTGTATGAGAGCCCTCTGAAATATTTATTTTATTCTGTTTTTTAGTGTTTGTTGTTATAGCGGCAACAGAAATACATTTGTGAAAATTTCAACTCTAACTATCACGGTTCATGAGATACAGCCTGGTGACTGACTGACCGACAGACCTACAGCGGAGTCTTAGAAATAGGGTCCCGTTTTACCCTTTGGGTACGGAACCCTAAGTGCAGTTGGACTCTTCAGAAGCATGGACTCATAACCAGTCTATAAAAGATACAAGCTCAACAGGCCTATAATTTTCATGTTCCCGTCTGACTCATCACCGTTTCCGGTGCTTCAACACTTTTGCTAACTTATTTTGAGCTCGCAATTTTCAATCGTGAAATTGGCTGTGAGACAGCTAATGCCACTTGGGGTAATACAACTTCTTTTTTCAAGACATCCAGTGAGGAACCTAAGATTCTTCAGATAAATAAACCAGTCGTCTACTCAAAGGTCAATACCGAACCAAAAAAGAATCGTGACTGACGTCACACGATTTATTTTTCTGACGTAACTGATGTTTAAAAAAGACGCGTTCTACGAAACTAGACTGCCTTACATCGCCAAGTACGTAACCACGCACAGAAGAAGGCATAAATATAGATTGCAGCATTTCGGTTAGTTGTGTTTATCAGAATTTTCAGAAAGGATATTACAGGTTACGGCTATGACAGGCTCAAAGGAGACTGGACATGTTTAAAAGTTGTGATGGCAAGAGAGATATTTTACGAAACAGAAATACAGAGAGGCTAGCGTCAACTTGATTATTTGCTTGATTAATAACCCGTACCGTAAGCTACAAAATGTCATGTTTTAGAAGGGTCACGGTACGGATGTTTGACATTTAGCTATGCATTCGAAATACAAAATTATTGTATTATGAGACCCGAACAGATTCGAAAAGGCCCGAACTTACACGAAGAATGGATACGAGGGCGACTTCGTACAAATCCGGAAGCCTTTGCTGAAAGTTTGTGTTACGAAATTATTGCCTTCTAGTACAAAAAATCCAAAAGAGTCATAGCGAGCACGAAAGTTAGGTTTCATTGACAGTGTGCAGTCATGCTATAAGAGCTCACGGTAGAGGGCCAGATTTTTGAAGTAATACTTCTAATGCGACTTCCAACAAGGCATTGAACGTTAAACGCTACCATAGAGGGGGTATGAACGCACTGTTCTTTCTCTCTTTCTCTCATAGTCATAATAAAGAAGTTTTATTTCAGTCGGGTGGTCTAAAGCACACTCGTTTTTTTTTTATATGACCTGCTGATAGAACAAGCAGATGGCCGACCCGATGCCAAGTGGTTACCATTACCAATAGGTACCAATACCAATACCAACCAACCAATAGGTACCAACCAACCAAGGTACATTACCAATACCAAGCAAAGCAAGCAAGCAAGCAAGGTAGGTTGCATTACCAATAGGTATTTGCAATAGCAAAGCATTGCCAAGGTCACGCTCGTTAACGTACCCTATGATGCACTTTGCATCCATCAACCTGAGGCATACAGGTGTTAAGCCTCGTGTGTCTGTTTGCACAAGACTTTTTGCACTGATTATGTACTTATCTAAATTACCTACTTAAGTACTTTTTTAGTTTGAAGTGCATTAATATAATTCATTGTCATCATCATCAGCCTGTAGCAGTCCACTGCTGGACATAGGCCTCCCTCACACATTTCCAGGAAGAACGATTCTGAGCCCTTTCCATCCATCGACTTCCCGCGGTCCTAACAATGTCGTCAGTCCATCGGGTAGGAGGACGTCCTATGCTTCGTCTTCCGGTTCGTGGTCGCCATTCGAGAACCGTTATTCCCCAACAGTTATCGGTTCTACGAGCTATATGGCCTGCCCACTGCCACTTCAACTTGCTGATTCTGAGAGCTATGCCGGTGACCTTGGTTCTTCTACGGATTTCCTCATTTCTGATCTTGCAGTGAAACTCCCAGCATCGCTCTAATATAATTATCTCTTAAAACTCGTGACTATTTTACCTACTAATGGATCGGCCTTGACAAGATGTTACACGGTTAGGGTCATATTTTGCAATAAGTAGCTCAAAGCTACCTTGACTCTACCTGAGTAAGGTTAGATTTGATTTACTTATTCTAAGCATGATGTAGTAAAAAGTATGCAAAAAACAACTTGTGGTTTATTCAAGAGACACTAGATTTGCATTAAACTTTATTAGATTATACCTATAGATCAGCATAATTTGGTTGGGTGCACCAGCACTGAGCCTTCATCAGAGTTGTTAACGTAACGGATAATTAACCCACACTAAATCACGAATATATTTCTCTACTAGTGCCCACTCGCAGCGTCACTCGCGTAGCAGTTTTTTCCCGTTCCCGTTATTTATTCGGGATAAAAAGTAGCCTATATGTTAATCCAGGTCACCATCTATATTTATTCCGAATTTCATCCAAATCGGTCTACTGGTTAGAGCGTGAAAGAGTAACAAACATACATCCATCCATCCGTCCATCCATCCATCCATCCAAGTAATAGTAGGTAGTAGTAGGATTTTTAAAAAATTATAAGCAACGTGCATGCCACCATAAGTAACAATGCATAGTAATATAAATTACAATAATTTCAGTTCTTGGAAATACGTGTTTCACCAAAAACAATGCATCATCGAAGTTTGTTATAATTAGGCATGTTTAAACAGGCTGAGTTGGTCCACTGGTTTCCTTGTTTATAGTTTAGTTATCGTAGCTGCGATAACTGGTGAGTTTACCTGTTTCTTCGTGTATGGGCTCACTCTTAAAACCAACACTTGTATCAGTTTTCTTTAGAAAAACTCAAATGGCAGCAATGATGATGAAAATAGCCAAATTTTATCAAACTTATTAGTTTCAGTAGAAGTTGGTTGTAGAGAAAATCCATACCAAATTTATAGTTCACTGGTATTGCATGTTTAAGAGTCAAATTAAATAGTAGTATTTGAGATAAGTATACTATGATAGACAGCAAAGTAAACAGGCATTTGGATATTTTTTTGACTCTCGATGGAATGTCATGCTGTGTGGAACACAGCATCATCTAGCCCCAAGCTAAGCAGAGCTTGTGTTATGGGTACTAGATGAGATAATGTTTTTGATATACATTGAAAATACCCAAAACACCCGGAATAAATATTTACAGATCGTACAAACATTTATTCCAATATGGGAATCGAGCCCGCAACCTCCTGCGTCGTCGGACATTCGCCCGCCGCGCCACATTGGTCATCAAATTACTATGTAGATGATAGAATAAAGTTGCAGGTGCAACTTTTCACTTACACACTCTATTTACAGGCTTCTAGGCTTGGTCGCGGGGAACTGGCGCTTAGATTCACCTAGATTTAAGACGTTTCAAGATGATCCCTGCGGATATTACTGAATAAATGATTTTTGACTTTGACTTTGACTTTGACTTACAGAACACAGGAGCCTCGGACAGGGCTTTTATATGGAGTAGGCTAACCCAGCTCCCTTAACATCTCTCATAGACAAACTCTATGTAAATTCCCACGGGAACACGTCACGCTGTCGCCTGAATGTTTATAAAACATGTATTAGATAACCTGGATGTGGAAAGTGTGATAACAATGAGTGTAACCTCGGTAATGCAATCCGAGCTTGTTTTGATACTATACCAGAGGGAAAATATTGTACAGCCTATGCGCATGTATGAACGGTTGGTACCTTGAGAATTTTCATATCAAGTTCATCATGAACCTGGAAAACCAACTACTGGACATGGATTTCCCCCATATTTAGACAGGTTTGTAGTAGTCTTTTTTTTTATATGACTTTTGACTGTAATTACAGCGGCACCCACACCCTTCAAACCGGAACACAGCAAGCTGCTTGGCAAATTATTAGTCAGTAAATACCAATAAAATATATAACAATTAAAGGTAGACCAATAAAGATTTTTACTTATAAAACCTAAACTCACTTTCACTAACAGACAACATGCAGTTTGCTTACAATAATCTCGTTATAATAAAAAAACCGAAACAATTGCTAGCACAGTACTACGAGTATGAACCAGACTGCAAACCCGCATTTGACTTCGTAAATGCTCTACCATGTTGTTTATTGTCTCTCCTTTCTTTAATACTATGGGTGGGCTATCGTAGAGAGACAGTTGAGCTGTAATAGGTTCTCCATAGCATACGATGATGGCTACGACGAAGCCGTTATTTAATAGACATTATACTTATGTTTTATGTTCAATGAATATCACATGAGCATACCTACATGCTTCAGCTTTGCACAATATTACACTAACATAACTATGAATACGTTTGGTATTTTGATTTGTGTGGATTTTGATATGTAGCTTTCAAAATATTTAACCCTCTACTAACTACTGCAAACCAACAACAAAAAATGTGGGTATATCACAAAATGTACTATCTGGACGTTCCTCTGACTAACCCCTCCTAGATATCCTCGAAATATCTCGAGTAGGTACTTGGTACTAAGAGAAATCGGAGGGGATATTTACCTTGCTTGGGGATTAAAGTCGTCGCAATCTCATAATTCCATGCCTATTTCTGCCGCCAAGCAGCTTGCTGTGTTCCGGTTTGAAGGGTGTGGGTGTCGGTGTAATTAAAGGCACATGAGGCTTAACACCTGTATGCCTCAGGTTGATGAACGCTGAGTAGTGCATCGCAGGGCACGTTCCTAACAAACGTGACCTGCGATGCAATACTTTGTTATAGGCAATGGTTGCCACTTGTCATCAGGTGAACCATCTGCTTGTTCCATCAACAAGTTGTATAAAAAAAAAAAAATGCGGTCCTAGAAGATACCTATTCAATTTTTGATATCTTCAAGAGAAGAGCTCTTGAAGATATCAAAATTATGCGTGACCGAAAAAACAGGACTTCGTCCGGTTGATAATAATAATATAATAATGCCGGACGATCCACACAGCATCATCTAGCCCCAAGCTAAGCAGAGCTTGTGTTATGGGTACTAGATGACTGATATACTTAATACAATATTATATTACATACATACATATTTTTTTTTATTATACATAGAAAATACCCAGAACACCCGGAATAAATATTTGCAGATCGTACAAACATTTATCCCAAGGCGTGAATCGAACCCGCAACCTCTGTGTCGCAGGCGGACAATCGCCCGCCGCGCCACATCGGTCGTCAAATGATGAAGATGATGATGGAAGGGAGTTAAAAAGGAAGTTTACGAGACTCGGGTTGTGCATGCGCCTTGTCTGATAAGTTATGCTAAGCACAGGATATCGACGATCAGCTCATTGTTGCGGCCACTGACCCCGACAGTTACTGATGACTACTGTTGGAACTTATACAATCAGAATCTGTTTTTTATTCTTCTTAGAGCACCGGTGGTGTAGTGATAGACCCCGCCTTTTGATCCTAAGGGCGTGAGTTCAAATCCGGTCGTGCAGCAATGGGTTTTTCTGTTCGAAAAATTCTTCGTTCAATGGCTGATTATATTAATTTGCTCCAATGGGTATATATGTTTACTATGTGCGAACCGGAAGACGAAGCGTAGGACGTCCTCCTACCCGATGGACTGACGACATTGTTAGGACCGCGGGAAGTCGATGGATGGAGAGGGCTCAGAATCGTTCTTCCTGGAAACGTGTAGGGGAGGCCTATGTCCAGCAGTGGACTTCTACAGGCTGATGATGATGATGATGATGATGATGATGTGCGCAATGCCAGTGCTCTCAAACGGTGAAGAAAAACATCGTGCAGAAACCAGTTAGTATTCTAGCAGCGGCGATGGGCTTCCAACCTGTCACGTATGGAATACTGGAATAGATATAACATTTGATAAGCAACCTAACATACTTGAGTAACTTCTTATTTCTTCAAATTATTCTAAACTAGATGTGCTCGCGACTTCGTCCGCGCGAAATTTAACAAAAAAACTATGTATTAGGTTTTTTTGTTTTTGCATTATATTTTTGTTATTATTTATTTTTAGTTCTTTGTATTAGCTTTATTAAAAAATGAAATAAAAGTAGCCTTAGTTACTCCTTATTACATCAGCTATCTGCCAGTGAAAGTCCCGTCGAAATCGGTCCAGCCGTTCCAGTGATTAGCCGGAGCAAACAGACAAACAGACTAAAATTGTAAAAAATGTTATTTTGTATTTATGTATCGTAAATACATTCATATGCATATGCATGTAGTAAAAAGCGGTTATTTTAATTACAAACAGACACTTCAATTTTATTTATTTCTATAGATCAGCTTTTTATCTAAAAATATAATATTCCGTAGTCTAAGTGTACTCTACCATATAATGTCAGTATAACTACCAGCTTGTAATATTACAGATGGAATAAGTAAAGTAATTTACAATCCAGTTGACCTCAGTTACATAAGCGCTTCATGTTGAAGATGCACCATAAGGTCGTTAATAAAGCCTGTTCGGTAACGATGGACGTCCATCATTAACGACAAGTACAAATTGTAAGGTCACAGATAATAAATATCGTTGGTTACCTACGCAAAAAGGTTTTTCTTCACTGTTTATTTGTCACTAGCTGTGCCCGCGACTTCGTCCGCGTGGAATAGAACAAAAAAGTTACTTAGTTTAAGGTAGCAGAAGCTGTGGGAGGCCCCCGACGTGACGGCGTAGTGGTGGCATGCGCATGGGCTGCGCGCGGTATTGGATAGTACTTGGACATTTTAGAATTTTTCTAAAATAGAAGTAGATTAAGTTACTTCTTATTACATCAGCTATTTGCCAGTGAAAGTCCTATCAAAATCGGTCCAGCCGTTCCAGAGATTAGCCGGAACAAACAGACAGACAGACAGACGGACAGACAGATAAAAATTGTAAAAAATGTTATTTTGGTATATAGAATAGAATAGAATAGGCCTATGTCCAGCAGTGGACATTTACAGGCTGTTAATGATGATGACACAACATAGAACAACGATAAAATAGAGATGGACACATTATTTAAACATAAAAAACAAATATCACAAGGTTGGATAAATCTAAAACCGTGGCTCTGTTGTGTCGATTTTAATGGGTTTTCACTAATATGTAGAGCAATTTTCATTTATATATTCAACCTTGACATCAACCTCAAGAATTAAGAATCAATTATCTAAATAGCATCAATAATATGTTTTGATTAGATAGATCTTGACGACCAATGTGATGCAGCGGGCGAGTGTCCGCCTGCGACGCAGAAGGGTGCGGGTTCGATTCCCGCCTTGGGATAAATGTTTGTACGATCTGCAAATAATATTTATTCTGAGTGCTCTGGGTATTTTCTATGTATAATAAAAAATATCTATGTATGTAATGTATTACATTAAGTATATCAGTCATCTAGTACCCATAACACAAGCTCTGCTTAGCTTGGGGCTAGATGATGCGGTGTGGAGTGTCCAGCATTATTATTTTTAGATAGATCTACTTACTTCGTCAATTTTGAAATTCTTTTACTCTTGAAAAAGATAGACAATGTTTTGTATTTTCTACGCGGTAACCAGGCAGCGAGTCGGTACTTGACTGGGCGTTACCGAGTTCATCATCAGCCTGTAGAAGTCCACTGCTGGACATAGGCCTCTTCTTCTCCCCCACACATTTCCAAGAAGAACGATTCTGAGCCCTTTCCATCCATCGACTTCCCGCGGTCCTAATAATGTCGTCAGTCCATCGGGTAGGAGGACGTCTTACCCGATGTTCTACCGAGTTACACCGGCCCAAAATGACCGAATAGTGGGCTGTACTTTTTTTGCGTGTTAACATTATTTACAAAAGCGAGATCCAGGAAGAACGATTTTGGGTTCTTTCCATCCAACGACATCCCGCTATTCTAACAATGTCATCAGTCCATCGGGTAGGGACAAAGCTTTGGACAAGCGCTACGTCTTCCGGTTCGAGATCGCCATTCGAGAACCTTTTATTCCCCAGCTGTTGCAGCACCTACTTTATAGAAACTGCGTCTTGAGATTCTATAAAGTAGAAGCGATATCACACATGCATCTACAGATTAGAATTGTTGTGCAAAGTTGACCTTTTCTGCGAACTCGGCAAGTGCTCTTGACATTTTGTATTACAATAGTTTGGTAGTGAATATTTTGAATATTTTTATTATTGGATATTTTGAATCAAAGATAAATTCGTTTTTAGGATTTCGTACCAAAAGGGTAAAACGGGATCCTATTACTAAGACTCCACTGTCTATCTGTCTGTCTGTCTGCCTGTCCGTCTGTTACCAGGCTGTATCTCATGAACCGTAATAGTTAGAGAGTTGAAATATTCACAGATGACGTATTTCTGTTGCCGCTAGAACTACAATTACTAAAAAACAGACTAAAATAAATATTTAAGCGGGCTCTTATAGAACAAACGTGATTTTTTTGCCGTTTTTATTATAGATGATTTTAATGGTACGGAACCTTTCGTGCGCAAGTCTGACTCGCACTTGGCCGGTTTTAAACATCTTTAGAAGCAACATAGTTTTTCATTTTAATTGTTTTTCTAATGTTATTTTAGGTCTGAAGGTCTTTGCTTTGGCGTAATAAATGAAATGAAATGAAATGTTTATTTGCGAGAAACATGGTTAGGAGTTCTTAAAGTAGTTAGGCACAGTATCACATATTTCACCAAATCACTGGCATGCAAATTTAAATGGTTTACATAATTATCAATATTATTATCAATTGACCATAAATGATTTAATTATAAAGATAAACTATGTGAAAGATGATATGAATACGCCGTCGGAGTACGAATCCTAATTTGGGTATTTTTTTGGAGCTAACACAAGATAATTACAACTAATACAAGTAAACAAGCTTCTGCAGGCTAATGATGATGATGATATCTCCAAACCCTGTACCACAGTGTTCAATTAGTTTTAACTAGGTCAAAACGTGTTTAAATAAATTAATTAAGTAACAGAACAAAACGTGACTTGAAAGTATTTGGATCACCTTATTCCAAACACTGCAATAGGAAGTGTACCTACCACTCAGGTTTTGTCACGTAATTTACGTCATAAAACGTAAATTCCTAAAACAAAAGTAAGTTCGTACCACAGAGTTTTTTATTTATTCTATTTAGTATCCGATTTAGATGACTGAATAATACTTAAATACTTTTTTTTTTGTAAATAAATACTTAGAAATTAATAATTACCCAGATAGAAATCAAACATCTACAATTGTTTGTCCTCATGTTCATCATACAAATGTTTGTCCTCGGTGGGGATGGAACCCACAACCTACAGCGCACAAAGCAAAGCTGCTACGAACTGACCTGTGCCATCTATAGCTGATTCAATATGATGCTAATGAGGAAACCATACTCTGGGTCTATGTTTTTAGGGGGACCCTACTATTAAGACTCCGCTGTTTGTCTGTAGGTACGTCTATCATCAGGCTGTATCTCATGAACCGTGATAGTTAGAGAGTTGAAATTTTCACAGATGATGTATTTCTGTTGCAAACAACAACAAATACTATAAAACAATATAAAATAAATATTTAAGGGGGCTCTCATACAACAAACGTGATTTTTGCCATTTTTATTATCCATCATCATAGACCATACCATTACCATTGTACGAAACCCTTCGTGCGTGAGTCCGACTCGCACTTGGCCGGTTTTTGTTTGTCTTGTTGTACACAATAAGTAAACATTCTTAGATCAGAAAATGCGATAAAACTACAAGAATGGACGTTGTACAAGTTTCATGCGTAATAAGCTGACGAACCACAATACAATCTGGAGTAGGTAAAGCATTGGGCGAGTTCCCCCACGGTCATACCTGATTTTGTCTGAATAATATTACGTAGAAACACGTGTGACATTTTTTTTCTGCTACTGCTGGTGGAAAATGCAATGGCCTACCTGATGTTAAGTAGTATCCATCACTTCAAACAAAGAATTGCTTTGTACGTCACGCTCGTTAGGTAGGTCATCTACGATGCACTCATTGCATTCACCAAGCTGAGGCATACAAGTGTAGGCACCTAGGCACCCACACCCTTCAAACCGGAACACAGCAATGCGAGCTTCGCGCCTTGGCGGCAGATATAGTTATGGTGGTAGTACTTTCCACGATGAGCCCTACAACCACCTAAAACAGCGGAAAGCTATCTTTATATAAACTTCAATCTCCGTTGCAACTGTACAAGGGTTGAATTTTAGGAGTTCCTGAGTTTCAATAAGATGGTGAAAGAATTAAAATAAAATGGCTCTTATAGGTAGGTAGTTAGTAGGTATAGGGAACAGTATACTAAACGAACGCAACTAAGGGATGACTCGGATTTAAAATTAACAATCATTTAATAGTTTTCATAGTTTCCAACCGCAAACCACGCTAAGCGTCAGAATCCCTTCTGTGTTCTGTGGTCATAAATATGCTTTATGGACATTAAAACAATTTAAATTCGGTTTTGGTAGTATTTATAACTTGCAAATTTTTCACGCTTATAGACTAGAAAAACGCGCGCAACTTCGCCCACGTTTTTCGTTGATTGTAGTTATTCTTAGTACACCTCTACGCACCAAAACAAAAACACACTGAAAATTTCAAGTCTCTACGACGGGTTGTGCGTTGTCTATATGTCAGTCAGTCAGTCAAGTCAAGTCAAAGTCAAAGTCAAAAGGCATTTATTCAGTAATATCCGCAGGGATCATCTTGAAACGTCTTAAATCTAGGTGAATCTAAGCGCCAGTTCCTCGCGACCAAGCCTAGAAGAACCGGCAAGAAACTTACGGCTTGGTTCCTACCGTTTTTTTGTATGATCCTGTTACAGTCAGGACAAAATTGTTGTAATTGGTATAGATATAGGTTTTATGTATTTTGATTGATATTGTTATAAAATATTTGCGTCAGGTTCAAATAGCAAGTAAACAACAAAACGCACTAACATTGCCTTCGACTACATTGGGCAATGGTAGTGAAAGGACAGTCAATTCGATCTCATTGGACTGTGGCCTAATCTTGAGAGGTTAGCGATTTACTACGTATACGTTTTGTACCACTTTTTGGTGCTAGTGTTCCCCTAGGCCAATAAGGACGCTTATAGTATCTCCATATCAAAAAGTCAAACACGCAAACCGAAATCCGATTTCTGAAACACGAAAGAACACAAAATCGGCTGGTCTTATGGCTAGAACATCAGTTATCCTGTAAACAACAGTTTGCTCTATTTATAAACAGAATTTTCTGCAAATCGGCCACGAAATCCCTGGTTCAGTTTTTCGATTCGGGAAGTTACTAAGGTAAGATTTTATTTACATAGGAAGAAAGTAAATTACAATTGTTTATGTTTATCTTCCGCAAGATTCAGCAATAAAAACGCTGACGTCTATCACTCCGACCTTGCACATGAAGCAATATTGCAACGCAACTCATGCAAAATGAGATTAAATAAACACGTATTTATAATACTAATCAAACTTCTATTATAATTCTACCTTTTATAATATTATTATATATTCACCAAATCCAATACTCAATCAATAATTTTTTTTTTTACATGGTTTAGTTTGGATTCAAACATTTTTCTTCTTAAATTCTTTATTTTACACAGAAATATTTACAAAACAGTGATTACAAAAGACCGAGCTTAACCCTGAAAAGAGTTTTCTTCCAGCAAACCTTTGAGCAGAGAGAAAAGTAAAAATAAAGAAATGATTTTTATGTGTAAGTAGATATCGAATGGACTCTGAATAGGTCAAAGCGAAGCCAGGCTGAGATTATATTATCTTTTGACAACATGTTCACAAAAAAATGGTGTGGGTGGCGATGTAATTACAGGGACACGAGGCTTAACACCAGTATGCCTCAGGTTGATGAACGCAGATAGTGCATTGTAAGGCACGTTTATAATGAGCGTAACCTGCTAGGCAATGCTTTGTTATAAGTAATAGTAACCATTTAACATCAGGTAGGCCATCTGCTTGTTTCATCAGCAAGTCAAATAAAAAAAAACCTGTTTTTACCACATTATTTTCAAGGTATTTCAATGATGTTTACAATTTAAGTTAGTGTTTAAAAGATTATGGTTACCAGCCTCTACAACAAAGCATCGCAGGTCATGTTCGTTAGGAACGTACCCTTCGATGCACTGTTCCGCGTCCATTAACCTGAGGTATACTTAAGCCCAATATGCCTGTAATTACACCGGCACTCATACCCTTCAAACCAGAACACAGCAACCTGCTTGGTATCAGAAATTGGACAGAATGGGTGGTCATGTTTGCCGTAGAACTGACAATCGTTAGAGCAAACAAATACTTATGTGGAGACCACGTTTAGGTGCACGTAGTGTAGGACGCCCTCTGGCAAGATGGAGCGACGATCTGCGAGATGTAGGTGGCAAACAATAGATGAGAAGAGCCGAAAACTGGGCTCAGTGGCACGTCTTGGGAGAGGCCTACGTCCAGCAGTGGACTTATATAGGCTGCTGATGATGATGGTGATGATAATGATGATGGGTAGTAGGGCTCTTTGTGAAAGACTCATCCGGGGAAGTACTATCACCAAGCCGATTTCTACTGCCAAGCAGAAATTCTGTGTTTCTGTTTGAAAAGTGTGGAAACCGGTAAAATGACAGGCACATGAGGCATACCTACCTTAGGTTAATGAACTCAGGGCTGTATCATAAAGCACGTACCTACCTGAAGTGCATGACCTGAGTAAAACATTCAGAAAATGAACCATCTTTGGAGATAAATAACTCACAGAAGGGTAGCCGTGAGCTCGATAGTTCACTAGATAGTTTGTCACACCATTATTCGTTCCACCAAATAGCTCAGTCAGAACCTAAGAATCAGGACGAAATGGCCCGAACAGGCCTAAACAGGCACCCTCTGACTGAAAAAAATTAGGTTTAAGACTTTTGTGACTTGCTGATGAAACAAGCAGATGGCCCACCTGATGTTAAGTGGTTACTATTACCTATAGCAAATCATTACCTCGCAGGTTACATTCGTTTAAAACTTGTCCTACAATGCATTGCTCTGCGTTCGCACAGAGGTGTTGAGCATCATGTGCCTGTAATTTCACCGGCACCCTTCAAACCGGAACACAGCAAGCTGCTTGGCGGCAGAAACAGGCATGGTGGTAGTACTTCACTAAGAGCACTACTACTGCTAAAAATTATGAGCTCACTCGTCTTTAATCATCATCGTGTAAATCAGTATTGCCACATTAACAAGGTTAATCATCATCCATTATTCCGCAGTGTTCCAGATTTTTTATCTGTGGCATTGCACACAATAGCTTGAGAAAATGCAATGTGAACTGACAGCAACAATATTGCGGTATTTCATTTTGCATCTGTTCTGGTAGTGATGTGACTGTTATGTCCAAAATCATAAAATAAAAAAATAAAAATGTTACGACTCTTATCCTTAGGCACGGTAGATATCCCCTCAAATCTCTTAATACTAATTGTACTAACTTAAGATTATTTCAGGATGTCCAATGAGTGTTGTCAGAGGTACGTAGAATACTATATTTGGAACTAACGGCCGCCCACAGCTTCGCCCGGATGGCAGTTTTTTCCCGTTCCCGGATTCGAACCTATGACCTTAAAGTTAAAAGGAGGGGTCACTCCCACTAGACCACCTGCGCTCTCCGAAAAACATTGTACAATAAAATATTTGAAAAAGACTGGTTAAAATAAGACAGACATATCTCCTAATCTAAGTAACCGGCTTTTAAATATATGTACCTATTATTGCTTGACGGTGGATAAACCAAGATGGTTTATCCACGTTAACATGTTTATCTTGGTAAACATGATCAGCTAAATAAAATTAAACCAGATTGTTGTGCAAGCAGGCTTAAGTATAAAAAGTATAAATTTATTTGATTTTTTTTAATCGGCTATAAGTCACTACATCCCTAGTAGTTGTAATAACTGTTTTTATAATCTTAGTGGCGTGTTTAATGGTATATAAATAATTATAATACTTATGGTCTTTGATAGATAAACTAATGACAATTGAATTACCAACCATAAAATTATGATCAACTTACAAGCTTCCAGTGTAACCTTAATATCACTGAAGGTTCCCAATTTACAAACATTACAAAACATATTGTGTCCTAATTTTCACAAAAAAATTGCTTTCGCTATATAGGAGCTAATAATAATAACAATAATAATTTATTTTCCATCTCAATAATATGGCTCATTTGCTACTTAATTAAATTATTATAGAATGTAACAAAAATAAATTGTTTTTAGTGAAGCCTCGAATTTCTAGAAGCCTGTACAGTACAATCATCTGCGGCTGGGTTGGTTTTTTGGCAGGGTATTGTTTTACCCTGTGAAGCTAGATATGCCTTTATTAATTGTCTATTTACGTTTATAGTAAGGGTATAATTCCTGTAACGAAATATCATTAAATTCATCGTGTCGATCTTCAAACAGTATTGTTTAAAACTGATAATTTAGACAGTGCATAATTTTGATAATCAAATTCTTGTTTCAATATTATTTCAGCTCCAAAAACAATCAAGAGTTCTTGTCCTTAATCTAGGGAATAAAGCTCTAATCTGTCATAAGTTACGCAATAAGGGGATGAGGTAGCTTGTTGAAAATAAACATTGACAAATACGACTGATTTCACAGTTTCTTTCATTGTTTTCCGTTTAGTTTCTAGTAACTTACCAATCTTTAGATTGGTAATCCGTGTGTATCAAATGGTAGCAACTAGACACAAACAGTGTCATTCTTGCGCAGCAGGTAGTGCTTAACTATACTTTTTTCAATTAAAATACTAACTGGCTTGCACTAAACACAAAACTGTTAACATTTACGTATCGCCTTATATCAAATCACTGTGTGTCCATAGGTCATTAAGTTTAATGGTTATTTTTTTGTCATATCCATAATACATATTAGGTTGGGTGGACGAGAGATTTATTTTCTGTCATCTTTGGAAGCAACATATTTTATTAATTTTAGTTGTTTTATTGTGTAATTTCTTATTAATTATGTACGTGTAATTTATAACTATCCAACAAATGTTTCTTTTAGATTTTGAAGAGAAATGTCATTGTTGGTAACAAAACCATTATCCAGTTTGCAATAGCGGAAGTAAATTTTTGCAAATTTAAATTATGTAATTGTAACTTAAAGTTTCACAATTATCAAAGTTTCAATTTCAATCCAATGTAACCAATCCTAATCAATAGCGGCCGTATCAAATATCTGTAAAAATGTGGCAATCTTTGGTTCCAATTTGCTTACAATTATTATAATGAATAAACATAAGTCGCTAAAGATATAATGATATAACGGTTATACAAAATAAGAAAATAAGAATACCTATAATATTGATCTCTCAACTTCTTATAATCATGTTTGGTGGATTAACTAAACGAAATAAGTGGTTATTATAAATTGTAATGTACCGTAATTATACGGTATTTACTATAAGGGCAAGAGAACCTCGTAACCGTCGGTATCGTTTCGAGTCCTCGAAAATCCGATATATTCACTAGGAATACATATTTATTTTTCTATTTTAGGTACTTAGATAAAGCTAGTGAAAAAAGTTGGGTACGTTTTCCGTTTAAATTTTTTTGACACAAAAAATACACTAAACTTATAATGATTGTTACCAAAAAACCGTAATAAATATATAATATATCGTAGCAGAAAAGGATTTTTTTATTTACTATTTTATATTCCAACAGGGCCCAAGTTTGTACCAAGACGGTTGTTATAACTTATATAAGCTGTCCTGAGTTTCTAGGGCACAACACATATACAAAATACAAAACACTGAAATCATTTAGATGTTTAGACGAATTTCGGGTCAAAAAATGCTTAATTTCGGATTTTGTTTACACGCTAAATCGATTTTTATTGATTTCTTGGAGATCAATTATTTCCTAGCTATTAAATAAACATGGTAATATTTACCGAGACGAAAAACTGTGGCCTTGACAGATATTTCTTAACCCGGAACTATGTCAAACTTTGATATAATGAATTGAACTAAAAGTACCGAATTTCAAAAATGAGGAGGTTTTTCTGTGTGTATTTTTTATGCATGTAGCTACCGTTTTATCCAGTCATTAAATAATAAAACTTGCCTGAATCAAGTTATCAGAATACAATAAACAGGAAACCGTTTTTATAAAGGTTATTTTAAATTGCATGCTCAATATTTATACAAAATCTAGTTTTTACACTAAATCCAATCCGTTTTAAGCATTTATATATTTTTATATTTACATTTGAGTCACCAACATTGTATGTACCAATTCATTTACAACAATTTAAAAATTAAAACAATTCATGCCAAATTTCAAGGGGAAGGTCGTGGGTCCTACTCGAGGAAAATATTTTTTTGGGGTAATATGAAAATCTTTGGGAATTCATGCCAAATGCTACAATAATTATAAGAGACAGACAGCGAGCTTAGGACTAGAGCAAGAGCGAGATAAGAATAAAAAGATTGTGTTGAATATAATATAAAAAATTGTTAAAACGCATTTACAATGTCAATATATAAAGTATAAAACTAACTCGCTCAAAACTATTAGACAAACTTGTAACAAAAAACAGACACTCAATTCTCAACTCGAATCAAACGGCAACAAAATTACAAAGGAACACGTAAGCTACGCATACAACTGTAAAAACTACGTAATATATATCATGTTATAGACCCAAGGACATTGCCTTTCATTCTTACAGACAGATGGACACAAACGAAACTTGTGTAAAAGTGGACTAGCACATGCATTACTGGTAGCAAGGTCGTAGGCTTGTACCTATTGGCAATGAATGCACTAATTTGTGAAGCAGGATTGAGCTGGTTTTGACAGCATTCTTTGAGTTACAGATCATTATATTTTATATTGTAAACAACACGTCATCTGGTCCCAAACCATAGCTTGTACTATGAGAACCAGATGACTGATAGATTACTTATATGTACTTTAATTTTCATTACTTGCTCTATTGATAAAACTAAGCGTAACTCAGAATTTTGTTACAAAACCAGTTTAATTTATTTGAGGATAATTTGATTCAAAATTTGTAAAACCTTTTTAGAGAAATGTCTCAGCGCAAGACATTCACCGGAAAAGTTAAATGTCATTGTGCTTTTCAATGTCAACAATGCGGATGAGAGTTAAGAAGTAGACATGAGGGCTCATTTTCTGTCATCTTTGAAAACAACATGACTTTTTTATTTTAATTGTTTTCCTAGTGTTATTTAAAGTCTCAGTGTGTCCTACATTACTTGATGTCTTAGCGCAAGTGTAAGCGTTGAAATGAAAGTGTAATAAGTGGCATCCTGATTTGATCAAAAATGTTTCCCATAGGTTTTGAAGAAAAGCACTATTTTTTGCTTAAAAGACAATGACAGCCCGCCTCGATTAAATTTGACAGAATCCATTAAAAACTATTTGACAGTAGTAAAACTGTCTGTCAAATGGCGGACATGTGACATTTTGAAGAAAAGAAGATTTAGGCCATAGAATAAGAGTCCATTCTTAGATTTAGGCATCTAAAACTGTAGACTGCATATAGATTTAAAATGTCCTAATTCTTAACAAACATGGGATAATTAGAAAAAAACCTTTTATCCATGGTATTACATTGTTTTGATCACTAGGTTGTATTGCAACTTCTAACTCTTTAAAAAATGTCACAGTATTACAATACATTTACCCAGATACTAAGAAACTTTTCGTAAAGTTGAATTCGTTTCACCATGTTTTGTCTTTTGCATTGTCAGAAAGTTTTATATTAGATCAAAAGAAACAAAACACGCTGTAATTACTTCGAGGTTATGCCGAGTTCATTTATAGTAGGGTTACTTTTAATGAACATTTTTTTTATTTTTCCCTAGCTCCTGGTGTATTGACCGCTTGGCGGTAGAATAGGCATGGTGGTAGTACTTCCCCGGTGAAGTACTTCGCTAAGAGCTCTACAACTAAATGTCTACACGTAAAATACAGCCGTGTGTACATACATATAATTTTTTCTCTCTGGTTTACGTCATCTACGTCCGGTTGAACATATTATAAATGACCTTGCGGTCTTTGGGCTTAACTTGGTCCACGACACAGCAATTGTGTTTCAAAAGCATTTCCTTCTTTATCAACTACAAGATAATAATAATAATAATGCTGGACGACCCACACAGCATCATCTAGCCCCAAGCTAAGCAGAGCTTGTGTTATGGGTACTAGATGACTGATAAACTTAAAACAATACTATATTACATGCATAGATATTTTTTATTATACATAGAAAATACCCAGAACACCCGGAATAAATATTTGCAGATCGTACAAACATTTATCCCAAGGTGGGAATCGAACCCGCAACCTCCTGCGTCGCAGGCGGACATTCGCCCGCCGCACCACATCGGTCGTCAAGATAACATAGGTCTTTGTTAAAACGATATTTCAATCCGATTGTTTGGGACACGTCGAGGTCGCTAAGTTGCAATATATCTCTCATTAATTGATCAAGCGAGCAAAGTGAGCGAAGCGTCTCATTTACGAGATTGGCCAAAAAATGCTTTTGTCCATCTGTCTGTTCTCGTCGTTCGACGAAAATTGGCACACAAGTTCTTTAATTTATTTTAATTTTATAGTCGATTGCGATTTTTTTTTAGGGGGGAAAATAGCGGGGAAAAGGGGGATTTTTGCTGTAGCGTTATTTATCGGATTTCAATCAAATTTGAGAGGCACGCTAAGCAATTCATTCTACATAAAGGTAATGCGAAAAAAAAATCCAAAAGGGGGAGTGGAGGAGGAAAAGATGGGAAAGTTTGCTGTAGTATTATGGACGAATTCCAATTTTGGGAAAGGGGAAAGTTCCGGTTATTACATGTTTTATGCTCGCGAGTTCTACTGTTCTCACAGAACCACTAGTTGCATAAATTTTGGTTAGCATGTGTGGGGTAATTTCTATAGTAGTTTATCTTGGTTGGAACTAGGTATGTGTACATAGTTCACTATATCATCTTATGCAAGTGTATGATTCAATTATACGCGACAGGTGTTACATATTTTTGCAATGATTCTTATTTTACTACTAAACTCTTCATCAGAAAACAGAGAATGTAAAAGTGTTAAAGTATGAATAATGTTGTGCGTAAAATTGGCGTATTTTTTTGCAATAATTTATGATTTATCGCGTTTATATAGCGTAGTTATATGGCGTCCTATACTTCGTCCTTTGGTTCGTGGTCGCCGTTCAAGAACCTTTATTGCACAGTGATTTTCGGTTCTACGAGCTATGCCTGCCCTGATACTACTAACATAATATAAGTATTATATTTTATTCTAAATACATATGAATAAAAAAAAGTATACAAGTATTCTATCAGTCATCTAATTCCCGTAGTACAACTAGTTCGGATATAAAAAAAATTGTATTCTAAATACATATTTATAAAAAAAAAATATACAAGTAATCTATCAGTCATCTAGTTCCCGTAGTGCTTACTACGGATTTTTGGTTCTATTATCATGTAGAAAAACTTGTAATAAGAATGTACGTACATAGTATAGTTACCTAAATAAAGAACGATTACTTTAATCATCTTCGTTTGGAACCAAAATCAGTATCTGCTACAGTGGCGGCTTTAGGGGGTGGCGAACAGGGCAATCGCCCGGGGCCTCGCTCTTGCAGGGGCCTCGCGCAACAACCCAAGCAAATTTTCAAGAATATTGATTTTGCATTATACCTAAACTAAACAACCAGACCTACTTTCACATCACATACTTTTCACAGAGAACAAGGGGCCTCGCAAAGACCTGCCGCCCGGAGCCTCGCAATGGGTAAGGCCGCCGCTGGCTAGCAAGTAAACATAATATTATGTAGCGAAAAATATTCCATTCACAAAACTTGGTTTGATTATACACTCGAAGTTTCAATGGTCAAGGTTAAAAACCAATGTAAAATTATGTAAAAACGTATAACATATTAAATTATATGATAGCTTATTAACATACTAATATTTATTTACAAAGAAAATTCAAACTCATACAAGTATTTATAAAACATATGTGCAAAATACTTATGTAACAGTTCCGCGTGTTTGTACACGCATCACGCAAAAACGACTGAATAAATGTTGATGCGATTTACAGAATTAGATAACTTTTAATCCAACTTTAAATTTAGTATGGGTTTCATTAAGCTATCATCCCTAAAGCGGGTGTAAAAAGGGGATGAAGTTTGTATAAAAAAACCAAAAAGCAACGCAGACAAAGTAGCACGCAGGTAAGCAAGGTATATAAATAAAATTGACCCCACGTTGTTTACTGTCATCATCATCATCATCATCATCCTGTAGAAGTCCACTGCTGGACATAGGCCTCCCCCACACGTTTCCAGGAAGAACGATTCTGAGCCCTCTCCATCCATCGACTTCCCGCGGTCCTAACAATGTCGTCCGTCCATCGGGTAGGAGGATGTTGTTCACTGTATAACTCTTTTAAGCAGCAGCAAATAGCAGTAAACGTGTCTGATAAGTTTTTTAATCAGAAACTAACTCCACCGTAAATTTTATTAACTTTAGTACATTCAGGAGTTTTAAATGCAACTTTAAACCAATACAATGAGTAGATATAGGCTTCCCCCATAGGTATAGAGGGAGTTAATATACAAAAAATAATCACACAGTTGTTATATGAAAAGTAAGATGGACGACCAGTATCGCTCAGTAATGATATCTTCAAGGCCATCGTAAGCCTGAAGAAATCCACTGCTGGACCGCTACAAAGAACAAAATCTACTCCATTCGTAAAGTAAATAAGACTGCGCCTGTTGTAGATGATTTATACAGGAGATTCTCTGTTTGTAATAGTAGTAGTCAGTACCCTGATAGTAAATATCTGGGACACGACAGGAAACAAAATAATTACCCATAATGCGTAATATGACCTTTCCTGATTTTTAGGGATGTGTAGGTACATAATGTAGATGAAACTTTAAAATTGTAATTTTAAATGTTTAAAAACTGCAACTTGTTCTATTTTCAAACTAGCCACAATGAAATTAGTTTTTTTTTTCTTCAAATTCTAATTTTAAAAGTTTATGAGCTCACGTAACCATTAAGTTCCTTTTTTACTAGTTTAAACCAATGTTTTTGATTCTAATTTCAAAAATTTATGAACTGTTATCAATTCCATTTTCTTAGATATCTAAAGTACCCTGTAGACCTAGATTCAGCTATACGACACGTATGATAATAGAGACTAGTATAACTGGATCATAAATTCACAAATTGGGCTGAAACGGTGACATAACTAAATTACTGGCCATCAGGCACCGGGTCAGATTGTTCCATCGTATCCGTTGACCCGATACTAAATTGCCTCATCCCGTCTCTGGTGTGTTGATCTTTAAACCCACATCCCACGTAGACCTGCAGTTTTGGTTATTGGCACCTACTTAGGTAGGTAAACAAGGCACTCAAACAATCTTGGGTAGGTATACTTGTTACTAAGAGATCTAAGAGAATCTTCTTAGTATGCTGTGTGGATTGTCCAGCATTAATATTATTACTATTATTATTATTTAGTATAGAAGATATGTAAAAAATACAAATGAAACAGTTGAGCTATCTACAGACCATTGCAGACGATCTACAGATAGCTTAACTGATCCAAATCAGTGAAAAAAAAGGTTCTTGAACTGAAACTGTTTGGCAAAATTACCAATACCCTTGGCACGTGACTTTAACCCACACTTGGTTAATTTAGCATTCCGAGTATGTTCTATGGGTAGGTTAAGCTTGGTGAGGTAAGGCCAGGGTGCGCGTGAATCGACTGCAGAAAATTACCTGATGTGGGTGCTTAGAATACAGACCTGACATTGATCTGTCTTATCTTGTGGAATCATACTGGTGATGACTGATGTGGCGCGGTGGGCGTCCGCCAGCGACGCAGGAGGTTGCAGGTTCAATTCCCGCCTTGGGATAAATGTTTATACGATCTGCAAATATTTATTCCGGGTGTTCTGGGTATCTTCTATGTATAATAAAAAGATCTATATATGTAGTGTGTTGTGTCATCTGCACTGGGGGTCTGGGTACACTGGCACATTTTAATTTTCCATTACCCGGTATTTAGTAACAATCTTTGCAAAATCACTCCATCCGCCAAAAATATCCGATACTTTTGTAATAGGGTCCCGTTTTACCCTTAAGGTATTGAACCCTAAAAACGCCATGACAAAATCGGCTACAAATAAACAATTCACTTTAAAAATGAATGATTTGTGATAAATAAAAGAAAATCATTTATTTTAATATTTCATTGTTTATTTGTCAATCTGTTCGGCTAGATTCGTTCTGGTGTAATGGTGTTCAGTTCGTGATGGTGTAAGCCAATGGAAATGTCGTGGTTCATGACCACGAGTTCCTTTCAAATGCTCAATAGATCATGCTATGGGTTTCTTATAACAAAAGGTAATAATAAACGACGGGTAATATAATTATAGACGGGAAAACGGCAGGGCCAAGTCAAACCTACGTTTAAACCAAAACTATTTGTGTTTTTATTATCCTACTATAATATTATAAACGCGAAAGTTTGTAAGTATGGATGGATGGATGGATGTTTGTTACTCTTTCACGCTCTAACCAGTGGACCGATTTTGATGAAATTTGGAATTATTATAGATTGCAACCTGGGTTAGCATATAGGCTACTCTTTATCCCGAAAAAATAAGGGGAACGGGAAAAAACTGCCACCCGGGTGAAGCTTCGAGTGTCTAACATGACGACAAACGATGTGGGAAACTACTAGTGTGAATTACACTAGAAACATCTAAGTAGTATAATAATTTATTAGTTTTTATAGTGCTTACCTGTAGGTAAGCAGTAAGCACTATAAAAGGACACTTAAGGAAAACATAAATATTTTGTATTATCCAAAAAATTACTCCCCCGAGTTGATTTGAACCCAACGACCCTCCCCAGTAATATTACACTAGAACATACATTTTGTATAAAAGTGATATCGCTTCTATACATGGGGCCGATAGCCTACTGACGCGTCGCGACACGCGATACGGGTATATTGCTGTTTAGTGTGATTCTGCCTTCAAAAAATGTAGTGTCACGTCACACGACAGTTAAAAATTAGGTTTCTAGCATATCTATTAATAATTTTCTGCCAAGCTAAAATAAGCCCCAAGCTACTTAGGATATAGTTTAATTTATTTCAATTGTTTACAATAGTCAGTTATCTCCAACACGGTCATAGCTTGTCATAGTTCTTAGCAACTTTGTTACAATCTATGGTTCTACAGAGTCGTCATAAGTAAAGGTACCTATTATTCAATTAATTATATTAAATATTATTATGAATTACTTATTAAGACCTCAAAATAGTATTACTACAAAACCAGCAACATTACTTTGGTGAAGCACAGATAATCAATGCACAGCCCTAAGTAAAAACAAGGTGGGTTCTAAAAGTATAATATTCAAATGTTTACTTCCTGTAGTAATGTGTTTGAGCACGAAAAAAAGGAATCCAGAAATTGTTTAGAGTAAATAATAATGTAAGAACCAAGACTTTTCTGCGTATGCATGGCATGTTAAATTTTTTGCTAATGTGTTATAATAATAATAATATAATAATAATAATATAATAATAATAATAATGATGGACAATCCACACAGCATCATCTAGCCCCAAGCTATAAGCAGAGCTTGTGTTATGGGCACTAAATGACACATTACGTACATAGATATTTTTATTATACATAGAAAATAAAATAAAAAAAATATTTTCAGATCGTAAAAACATTTATCCCAAGGCAGGGATCGAACCCGCAACCTCCTGCGTCGCAGGCGGACACTCGCCCGCCGCGCCACAGCGTCAACATATTATGCCGTCAGCATAATACACAGTGATTATATTAACGTAGGTTATGGGTACATATTTTATGATTTGATTGGTTGATTTAGCTTCAATCAGCGTTGCTGTGTTTCAATTTGAGGGAGCAGAGTGCTCGAGACATTACTGGCATGAGGCTTATAATCTGCGTGATGGTTGTTTTTTTTGCAATTAGAATCTGGTTGTCACTGTCAAATACGACAGATTTGTTTTAACTTATCTGTCATATTTGACAGTTACAACTGGATTCTGATTGCAAAAACAGATACGCGATCAGTGATCGCGTGATCGTGTCGTGATCGCCGATCACCCCGCTGCTGTATGCCTAAGGTTGATTTCCCAAAGGACCTTGAGTGCGTACCTGAAACTAAGATATCTGAGAATAAGGTAATTCTACCGTACCTAGGGATTCAAAGTTGTGAGACTATTTTTCTTAGGTTAATAGAAGCAGGGCTGTCAAGAAAACGTTCCCAACATGTTTCAGAGTTACCATCATCATCATCATCAGCCTGTAGAAGTCCACTGCTGGACATAGGCCTCCCCCATACGTTTCCAGGAAGAACGATTCTGAGCTTTTTCCATCCATCGACTTCCCGCGGTCCTAACAATGTAGTCAGTCCATCGGGTAGGAGGACGTCCTACGCTTCGTCTTCCGCGTCGTGGTCGCCATTCTAGAACCTTTATTCCCCAACGGTTGTTGGTTCTACGAGCTATATGGCCTGCACACTGCCACTTCAACTTGCTTCAACTAGCTTCAAGTTACCATCAGGTGGGCATCAATTTGTTTTATCAGTAGGTTGAAGAAAATAAAAATATTACGTAAGTAAACACATACACTGACTGATTTTATTACTGAATCTATACAACCTAGTCCTAGTTTCATCTCTGGTATCTACATGCATTTGTTGACACAAAACACGATAAATTGCCGCAATTATGATGTTTATCTTGTAGAAGTAGAAGTCAAATTGACTTGTCGTAAATCTCCAAGTAAATAGACCAACTTGTGACACAAATGTGGGTTAACTCTTCTTGGGTTACCTGGTTAGTGTTTTTTTACATTTTAAGGCACAAACTGAGGCTCTAGCATGAATAAAGGCAGAATAACATTAGACACAACCCGCGTGGATCCGCGTCTGTTGTCTTAAACATTTTGTGTAGGACAGACAGAGACAGAGGGAGCCGACCTGTGTTGTCTGCTCTAGTGCAATAATTTCTATACAAAATATATATGGGACCGATAATTTTCTGACGCGTCACGACTACACCCGGGGCGGGTCTTCTTGTTCTTTTCTTTAGAGACCTGTCTGTCATTCGTCGGACAATTTTGTCAATTTGTTAGTTTTTATAGTTGTTTGATCTAGCAGATCAATAACATAATTAACTGGCTCCGAAGCGTTCTGAAATTCTGTCGCCGGTCCACGTGCTAGGGTGTAACACAGTATAATAGGTATAATACACAGATTAGCTTATATTCCTAAACTCACCCCAACTGGAACCGCTCCTGATTGTATATTTACACTGCCACTGCTCTATTATTGTTCCGTCTTAGCTTAATATAATTTTATGTACAAATTATCCGGACTCCGGGTCGGTTACAAATTTTTCTTCTCTCTGTTTTTTCTTTTCTCCGCAGTGGCGCTAGTATCGCCGGGTTTGGATACATGCAGTTTAGCCCAGCCCAAAAGTCAAGAGGGACTACAGATAAACTAATATATTATAAACAGAGTATTGTGTAGTGCATGTGTGATCCGCGAAATTTATCTATTTATATTAAACAATAGTGCTTAGCAAAGATTTTATATTATCCCACGACCCGATCGATTTGAACCAACGACCTTCCCCTTGATATGGGAATGCGATAATCTACATCGCTACCAAGGATTCACATGACTTGGTCGTGGGTTCAAGTCCCGCTCGAGGAAATTTTTGGGATAATTTAAAATTTTGTCAATGTCAAGTGTTTTTATCAAATTATTAGTCAAGGCAGGCTGTCATTGGAATTGAATAACAAAAGCGTTATATTCCAATTCTAGGCAAACATTTTCCTTCAATTCAATACACCTTCAAAAATCACAAGTACCTACTGATAAGTAAAATAACCCTAGAAAAACAAATGCAAAAGCTATGTTGCTTCCAAAAACGAAAGAAACCTATTCCGGGGCTCTTATGTCCGAGAATTCTGCTTTTAATTTCACATTTTGTA
Source organism: Electrophaes corylata (assembly GCA_947095575.1). Lineage (NCBI taxonomy): Eukaryota > Metazoa > Arthropoda > Insecta > Lepidoptera > Geometridae > Electrophaes > Electrophaes corylata. The sequence continues at coordinate 6,314,478 of OX352719.1, read as the reverse complement.
CGCAAGCGTATTGTATTGTTGTATGTTTAAATTACATTGCACGGCATCGATAACTTAAAAACAAATTTAAAGCACAAATGTTAAATTAGTTCGTGCTTGGCCCCCTGCCCGGGTAAGATGTGCAGCACGACAAAATGTTGTCTATCGTTATCTTGTGCAAAAAAGAGATATCTCTTTCCTTCCTTATTTTTAAACATATATAAATCGTATAAGTAGACATGTTTTTATAGGATCTTCTGTTTTTATACAACAGTACGAAGATCTGAGATAAAAAGTTTTTGCCATATTTATTACATCATGTTTAAACTAAGATGAACTTAAAACTTTTTGGTATATCCTGCTTTATTCTTGACCTTTTTAAGTAGAGGGTATGTAGGTATATCTACCATGCTTGAGCATTATCTTCATAGATAGATCTACTTACTAACGTTGGTTGCAGGCTTTAAAGGTGCTACGAGTATTAATAATTATTATACTAAGGTATTATAATAAGCATAATAATAAGTATGATTATGCTTTCTAATGATAAACAGCACAATGCGTATAAAAAAATCACCATAAAACCTACCAGATTTTATCGAAAACAATTCAAAATCCGTGAAAACGTAACAAATAAAAATGTGAACCTACTATCTATTTGTGTTTTTCTATCCGTTGTTCTGGTTCTGTTACTGAACTAAACTATTTTTGACATTCTGCTACTGAATAGTAACAGAACTAGTAGCATAAATTGTAGTAATAGTACTAAGTGGATATTATGCGTTCACGGACAGACACACGGACGGACACCCTCGAGTTTGTAGTAACTGACGGACTGAATACACAAATAGGCTCAAACCAACCGGCACGTTCAGACTTCTATTTGCGTATTCTGGGTTCTGTATCTTATTTAGAATCGTTTTATGACACAGTTTGCACGATTTGGCTAAATGTGTTTTCTTAGCAAGTTCCATATTTGTTAATATTTATTTTACGCCAAAATCCACTTCATTTTGGAATAAATTGCGGGATCTTTTTTAAACTGCGTCTACGAAGATCTGTCTAATGTGCTTTAGAAGGTTACTATGTATACAATCAAGCCCTATGACTAATAAACTCGGCGAACCTCTGGAATAGTTACACCGTGTTTTTTTATTATTTAAAACTTTTGCACAGAACAATGAAATGCTAGGAGGACTTAATATTAAAGTACGCAATAAAATTTACTACCAGCCGTCCTAGACGTGGTAAAAGATTGTGTCTCTTTCTATTTTACTTAATAAATCTAGTTTTTTGTCTTTTGCATTTAAAAAAACTTGTTTTCAACGCAAAATGGTGTAACGGTGGTGGTGGTAAATGGTGTAACGGTATTTCAAGGTTACGCGTTTACCTACTATTAATAGTGAGAGTCTATCAATTAAGACCTAGGTATGTGATAAATCAAAGTTTCTCTACATAACCATAACACCTAAATTACGCTCACACCTGACTAGTTTTTCTTAACATGCTTTACACCTAGAATGGTTTCGTGAAGGCAATTTACAAAAATTGCAAAACAAAAGAAACTGCGGGTACGCGGAGACTTTGCAAAGGCTTGGCAAGGTCGATGGACCTCCACAGTCTGAGATCCAAATTGTGTAATACCTAGCGTATTGGATTAGTACCTAGGTACCTATTAGTAAATAATGACAATTCAAATATACCGGTTATGACAGATGCGTGTTAAATTTAAATTCCAAACATAAATTAATTTAAATCGGTGGTTTCATAAAGTCAGTGAGCGGTGTTTAGTTATTATCTTGAATTTTTAATTGAAAATAGTGCAGCCACTTTTTATGTAAAAGTAAGCAACGCAAAGAGTAAGTTAGGTATAAATTTTATAATCATGATGATGATTGTGTTGTGTTACATAATAATTTATAATACTTTCCTAATTAAAATTGTAAGGTTGATGAAATTCATAACCATTCCGTAATAATAGTTGGAATAAGTACCTAAGAACATAGATCACAACATGCCGACTTTTGAATTAACTTAATACTAACTTCAGCCACGTTTGCAATTTATAATAAAATCATAATAGTCCTAGACTCACCAGTTGCAAAATCCCATGAAATGTCAAAGTAGTAATCCTATGAGCTCGTTGAAGAACAACATCCTGTCATAGCTGCAACATTGAATCCCAAACAAAACACAACTTCACAGAAAAAAAAGCAAAAACTTGACTTTTTTGTCAAAAACTTGGACTCAACTTTTTTTCGTGCACTTGTTTTAGATAAAACGATTTGTATAGGTATTATTGTGTTGTTTTGTAGTGGTTATCATAGAGGATTTGGTTTGTTTAGCTCGTTTTGAGTCGTGGTGGCAGCGCGCGGGTCAATGGCGGCACGTTCGGAGGCTTACTGACGCTTGACTGGTTGGTTTGGTTCAGTTGACGGTTGTGGTTGAACTTGAAACGGATTCGTTGCACTTTTTTGATGACACTCACGCGCAGTAACTTAGTCGATTGCGCGGATGATAATGTTATGCTTGATATACCTTGGTTGCTGCAGTTTCAATGTTTCTGGTGCAACATGTACCTACCACAGAATAAATAATAACTAGGTTGTACCTACATCGGTTTTCAACTTAGACTAATACTTTAGTAGGTACTTGTTTATTTTTAACTTAAAAAGTAGGGTTGTATGTGTATTTTCAAGGTGACTGTATGTATTTTGTATCTATTGGTATTCTATCAAAGAGTAAAATAGAAAGGTAGGTAACAGATGCTTAAGTCCTAGGCAGTATTTAATTATCTAACCTACTTGGGTAGGTAAATTACTTTTCTACAATAACTAGGTAGGTACACCTACAATAGGATTAGGATCTAAGAAGTTTTAGGAGACTCAATGTATTTTTCATTTCTTTCAGTTTGCTTTCATAAAATGTTCATCAAACTCAGTTTAACAGTATTGTTTTTAAATCAAAAGAAGTAGGTAGGTAGGTATCTACAAACATTAAGTAAAAGTTGAAATCAGTTTTACAAGTTATTTAAACTTGTTTAAATTATTAGGTATAACAAATCAAGTACAACAACCTACCTAGTAGTTATGTACACTTAAGTACTAATATACCTATTAAAATTATTTCACTTTCAAAATTTTGCCCATAACTTAACTTCTTTTTCTTAACTTAAACTTAAACTTTATATAGCAATAACACTGTCTCACAACAGTTTCAAACGAAATCTTATACTTTTTCTTAGTAATCTGTGGATAACGTAGTGGGTTGTACATTTAATCAAACAAACCTAGATACTATTATTTAAGTAAGACTATAGTGTATCAACTGTTTGTTGTTCCCAATAAAGTAAAAATAAAAAAAAAAAATACCTAATATAGGTACCTACTTACCTATAATATTGTAATCAATAATGAAGGGTACCTCACTATCTATGTAAATATGTAAAAAATTCCCGAAGTATTTTATTCAGCACATCTACTTCATTGCTTTGCAATTTTATTTAAGTAGGTAGGTACTCTATGAATAAAATTAATCAATTGATTCTTCTAAAACATGTAAAAAGGCAAACTATTAGGTACAATATCACCAACTGATAATGTCGAAAGAGTATAATTGTAAATTTTACTTCAAAATTGTGTAAAGCGTACTCTGTGTACAGTATTTGACAATAGGTAGAAGATTTTTTTCTTTGCCTTTGCTTAGTTCAACTATGGGCCACAAGATGGCGTACCTAGTTACCTTCTAAACAGCGCCATCATTCGATATTTGTGTGAACCTGATAGTTGAAAGTTGAAAAGTAGGTTCTCTAGTCTAAGTGAGATTTAGTATGCACGGCATAGATGGCAGCACTCTACTGATGCTTGTATTTAGTTTTGTCATTATTTTTTTTTATAAAACTTGCTGATGGAAAAAGCAGATGGCCCACCTGATGTTAAATGGTTACCATCGCCTATAACAAAGTATTGCCTCGTAAGTCACGCTCGTGAGGAACGTGCCCTACGATGTACTCCTCAGCATCCATCAACCTGAGGCATACAGGTGTTAAGCCTCATGTGCTTCAAACCAGAACACAGCAAGTGGTTTGGCGGTAGAAATAGGCATGATGGTAGTACTTCCCCAGACTAGCCCTTCATTAAGAGCTCTACTACTATTATTTTTTTATCATTATCTACTTATGTATCTTATATCTGTGACGACCGATGTGGCGCGACGGGCGAATGTCCGCCTGCAACGCAGGAGGCTGCGGGTTCGATTCCCGCCTTGGGATAAAAATGTCTGTACGATCTGCAAATATTTATTCCGGGTGTTCTGGGTATTTTCTATGTAAAATAAAAAATATGATATATTTTTTATATTATATTTATGTAATGTATTGTATTAAGTATATCAGTCATCTAGTACCCATAACACAAGCTCTGCTTAGCTTGGGGCTAGATCATGCTGTGTGGATTGTCCAACCTTACCTACATTAGCAGTCACTGCATTTACATACTAGGTCCTAAGAATTCAGTAGGTGTGATTTTTTAAAGTAAATGAAAAAATAAATAGCATCACAACTTAATCCTCAAGCACGGTAGATATCCCCTCAGATCTCTTACTACCAAGTACCTACTCGAGATTCTTTGAGGATGTCTAAGAAGGCAGTCAGGGGTACGTCCTGATATTACATTTGGTGGGTACTTACCCATATTTTAGTTGGCATCCAAGTAAATAAATATTTTTAATATATTCTTACCAGAGCTAAAATATGATAGGTACCTACCCACCTACCTAATTACCTACCTAATACGTACCTACCTACCTATGTTCACTAAGTTACTGATAGATACTGCCACACGTGGTGTGGTTATAAAAAGGTCTATGGCACTTTGGAAAACACTGTCTAATGGATTATTGGATACTACTTATATTATAGAATCTTAAAATAGACCAAATCATGGATCCCTTTTTTATACCAGCTGATAGAGCAGAGAAATGGCCCACCTAGCAAAGTATTGCCTATCAGGTCACGTTCATTAGGAATGTGCCCTATGATGCAATGCTCTGCATCCATCAACCTGAGGCATACCGGTTAAGCCGCATGCGCCTGTCATTTTACCGGCACCCACACTTCAAACCGGAACACAATAAGCCGCTTGGCGGCAGGAACAGGTGGTAGTACTTCCCCTGAGCCCTTCACCACTACTATTTTCTTCTAACTGACTGGCACAGCCACAAATCGTAGAGGCTTGAAATTTTCAGGGGATTGCATTGGTCTATATGTTAGTTCTTGGTGGGGATCGAACTTACAACCTACAGCGCAGAAGGCAGAGCTACTTCCTGAGACAATGACTGAGCTATGAGGCTGTGAGTGAGCAGTCAGGGGAAGAGGAAACATAGATACTTACGCAACACACAGAACTAGAGGAATAACTTAGGATAAAATCAAATAAAAGACTGCTATTACATGCTCAGAACTCACAATATTTATTAAAACAATTTTATCTCTAGATCGGTAGTCCATTACCAAGCCATGTCTCGCATAATATCACAGTTTATGCATCTTAAAATTACGAGTATACACTAATAATAGACTACTTATTTACTATTTCAATCTCTAATTCGCCCTTTCACGCTCAGAGGTGCTCCGCTACCTGTAGCGGCATTACCTCCAATGATCCTTTCTGTAATATCATCTTCATCTATGTCGACTACGTCACTTTGTTTCAAAGTAAGGGTTGGAGTTAAAACTCCTTTACCATTCCTCAGAGAAGCCAGTAATTTATTAGTTGCTTCAGCTGATTTGATAGGATCATTGCCATCTCTTAATGAACCAATTAATTTATCAACTACTCCTACTGAGTCAATAGATAAAACTATTTCATTTCTCGAAGAATGTTTTTTATCATCGTATATATTGGCGGTATTCACAGGCTCACGATGCCGGTGATATCGTGATTTACGCGGACCGTCATTAACTATAATAACAGTTTTACTTTTCTTTGAATGTTTACCGGGCTGAGTTTCCCTAGATAAGTGCAGTACTATAGGTTTCTTTCCATCGACATAACCCTCAGTAAGTTTTGATTTTGCACTTACTTTATTATATCTAATTGGTTTAACCTTTTTTAAATGAGTAAGGTGATGTTTTGTGTTACGCGATAAATTATTGCCATGAGGTTTCAGGAGAGTAGAGAATTTGTTGATAGTTGAAGAAGGAATAACAGTCTTTCCAATTGGTATGATGCCTAATATCATAGCAGGATTTGAGTTTGTAACTAGAATTGCTTGCAAATATGCCATGTTTGGTGGCATTACTAAATCTTTCTTTTTTTCGTTCATTATAGATCCGAACGCCAAAGAGTTACCTATCAATATCGGCCTCAAGTATAAATTGCGCAAATCTAAAGCTGTTCCAAAAGAATCAGTCAGCAAGCCTTCATCTGTTACGAACAAATCGTTATCATTTAATATTTTAAGAATATGCCGCTCAATTATTAGTAAATTAATAGCTCTGTCATGTTCAGTATATTTTTTGAACCGTTGCATTTGCTGGATAAACCATCGGTCAAATGTCTTGTATTTACTATGATGTTTAAAAGCCAGTGTTTCTTCGTCTTCGTTAGAAATATGCTTGTCAGCAGTGTTATAAGTATCGTCATCAATAAAATCATCGTCTTCGTTCGATTGCATATATGCATTCCAATCGTTTTCGTTTGATTGGCTTTCACTCTGTTTTTGTATTTTGTTTTTATTGTTATGTGGCCGCTTGTGTGGCCTAACATTGACATCAATGTAATATAATAAATCTTTACCAGGTATATTTACTTTCTTAGATGAATACTTATTAATAACACGTGGCTTGTGATAGTCGATGTCATCAATTTTTGATGGTGTTTTGTTAATATCAGCATGTGGGTCTAGCTTTTCATTATAATTAAAATCATGAACATCTATACTTTCGTCAATTTTATTAACTTCTCCAGATGTTATTGAATCAATAACAGTTGAGTCATGATAGTCGACATCATCTAGGTTAATAGGTTTTTCGTGTTTATTTGCTTTTGATGGTGCTATGTTAACAACATGTGGTTTTAACTTTTTATGATGATCAAAATTATGAACATCTATGCTTTCGTCAATTTTATTAACTTCTCCAGATGTTATTGAATCAATAACAGTTGAGTCATGATAGTCGACATCATCTAGGTTAATATGTTTTTCGTGTTTATTTGCTTTTGATGGTGCTATGTTAACAACATGTGGTTTTAACTTTTTATGATGATCAAAATTATGAACATCTATGCTTTCGTCAATTTTATTAACTTCTCCAGATGTTATTGAATCAATAACAGTTGAGTCATGATAGTCAACATCATCTAGGTTAATATGTTTTTCGTGTTTATTTGCTTTTGATGGTGCTATGTTAACAACCTGTGGTTTTAACTTTTTATGATGATCAAAATTATGAACATCTATGCTTTCGTCAATTTTATTAACTTCTCCAGATGTTATTGAATCAATAACAGTTGAGTCATGATAGTAGACATCATCTAGGTTAATATGTTTTTCGTGTTTATTTGCTTTTGATGGTGCTATGTTAACAACATGTGGTTTTAACTTTTTATGATGATCAAAATTATGAACATCTATGCTTTCGTCAATTTTATTAACTTCTCCAGATGTTATTGAATCAATAACAGTTGAGTCATGATAGTCAACATCATCTAGGTTAATATGTTTTTCGTGCTTATCTTCTTTTGATGGTGTTATGTTAACAGCAACATGTGGTTCTAGCTTTTTATGGTGATCAAAATTATGAAGATCTATACTTTCGTCAAGTTTATAAACTTTTCCAGATGTTACTGAATCAATGACAGTTGAGTCATAATAGTTGACATCTCCTAGATTAATATGTTTTTCGTGTTTATCAGCTTTTGATGGTGTTATGTTAACATCAAGAAGTGGTTCTAGTTTTTCATGATGATCAAAATCATAAACATCTATACTTTCGTCAAGTTTATTTACTTCTCCAGATGTTATTGAATCAATAACAGTTGAGTCATGATAGTTGACATCATCTAAGTTAATATATTCTTTGTGTTTATCTTCTTTCAATGGTGCTATGTTAACACCAAGTGGTTCAGGCTTTTCATGATACTGAAATTCAGGAACATTTATACTTTCGTCAAATTTATTTACTTCTCCAGATGTTACTGAATCAATAACAGTTGAGTCGTGATAGTTGACATCATCTAAGTTAATATATTCTTCGTGTTTATCTTCTTTTGATGGTGTTATGTTAACATCAACAAGTGGTTCTAGCTTTTCATGATAATCAAAATCATGAACATCTATACTTTTGTCATTTTTATTTATTTCTCCAGATAATATTGAATCGATATCAGTTGAGTCATAACGGTTGACGTCTACTTCTTTTGATGGTGTTCTATCTATATCTACGCTTTCAGTGCTAAAAGTTGAAACTACTTTGTTTTCTTCATGATGCTTATTTGTTATAAGCTTATGATACTCAGTTACTGTACGTATGTATAAATCAAAAATATCGTTGACATTGCTAACATCATCAAGAGTGCTCAAATTATCTCCTACTTCAAAAGCTAGGTCAGGCACTAGTCTTTGCTTCTCTTCATTTGGAAGGTACAACTTCACTTGACCTGTGCTTTTATCTTTGTATAGGTAAATAACTAGTCTTTCAAGATTGTCGTTAGTGTGGTTGAGTAATTCTGTTACTTTTCTGTGTCCCCCCGGTGTTTTAAAGCAAAAACAGTTTTCATTGTTCCCTCCATTGTAAGAAACCAAATATTTGCTTGATGGATTGCAAGTGCTGTAAAGAGAAAAATGTCGTCAATATATTTTTTCTGTGATTTAAGCAGATATCACACCTGATGTTAAATGGTTAATATCACTTATAACAAAGCACTACCTTGCAGGTTACGATCGTTAAGAACGTGCCCTACAATGCACTGCTCTGCGTTTATCAACCTGAGGCATACAGGTGTTGATCCTCATGTGCCTGTAATATCACCGGCACCCACACCCTTCAAACCGGAACGCAGCAAACTGCGGCAAAAATAGTCATGGTAGTAGTACTTCCCCGGACGAGCCCTTCACTAATAGCTCTACTACTACTACATATATGCCCTAACTAATTATTTGAAGCCCAATTTTTGTATTTTTTTGGAGTTGAGACGAGATTTAGTCAAAATTCAGTCAGTCTGAAATGTCAGTTCCAAAGAAAATACCATTTATGCAGATTGACACGGACAAAACTTAAATTTTATTATAGTTCGTTACGATAACTGGGCCTTACTTTATAGATTGAGTGTAACATATTTACGTCAAGTAAAACATCTTCGTACTAAGTAATTGTATTGTTGGTTTGGTGGTAGCCACTTGCTCTAATACTAAGCTCGTGGACTCAAATTCAGTTGTACACCAATAGATTCATCTATCCTATCCGAAACGACACTGAGACTTTTTTAAACTAAACTGGGGATGTGTCTATATAGTAGTAAGCTTTTTCAGGCTAATGATGATGATAAAAGTAGTATTTTTTAAGCTTTCGCGATCGGAACACATGTATAACAGTTATTTTACACGGGTATGTATCGCGTATTACTCTTTTTATTTATTTTTCCGACGTTTCGGCTATGCAATAGTCGTAGTCAGAGGCAGACAATAACTATTGAAACATAGCCGAAATGTCGGGAAAATAAATATAATTGTTCAATATAATATTAAGTATAGATTATTAGTAATTAGTAAAGACTAGCAGCCGCTCGCAGCTTCACCCGCGTGGCAGTTTTTTCCCGTTCCCTTTATTTTTTCGGGATAAAAAGTAACCTATATGTTAATCCAGGTTACAATCTATATCTATTCCCAATTTCATTCATATCGGTTTACTGGTTAGAGCGTGAAAGAGTAACAAACATCCATTCGTCCATCCATCCATCCTCACTTACAAACTTTCGCGTTTGTAATATTAGTAGGATTATTTTGTAAAAAGGAACACACAAAAAAGGTAGCTATCCACCCTTGAAAGTTTAAAGTTTTGTCGCGAGAATTAGTGCTTAGATAAATCTGGTTTCCAGACATTCTATATGGTCTTTAAGATTCCATTGAATGAATGCCTTCAACCTATGGTACTGAGTAGTATGGTAGTTTATAAACAAAGAAAAAAATAGCATCGCGACATCCCCAGGCATAGTAGATATCCCCTCAGATTTCTTAGTACTAAGTACATACTTGAGTATCTGAGAATGTCTAATGGGGGTAGTCAGAGGTAGGTTCAAATATTACATTTGGTACATACATTGCAGTAGTTGGTATTCCATACGTAACAGCATTGGCATTACGAACATGCAATTTTGATAGCAAAATCCATCAGTACAGGGCTGGATTCGAATTTTATAAATCTTGCCGTAGGAGTAACTATCCTTATTTATGTCTTTTTATATATTTTTATTGGTGTACTTATAAGTAAAAATATTACCCCAACTGTCTGGCTGAGCTGACCGAAGATACTATGACCAGAAATAGCCTTATTGAGATCTAGAAATAAAAATACGTATTATTATAAAAAACTAGATAAAGTAAGCTAGCTGATAACTACAAATTGCTACGGCCCTGTGAAGTATATAATGTACAGTCAGCAACAAAAATAGATAAACATTTCTTTTTTACTCTTACACTAGGTCAGGTCTTTGATTCAAATTTTTGACTTAATTTTAAGAAAAAAGATATTCCCGAAATTGGGTTGAATTTCAGGAATTACTTTCTAGTAGGTATTTTATCAGTTCTCTAGTTGCCATAGCTTTGCTTAGTTTGGGGCTAGAGAGCGTTATAAAAATAATAATAATAATGCTGGACAATCCACACAGCATCATCTAGCCCCAAGCTAAGCAGAGCTTGTGTTATGGGTACTAGATGACTGATATACTTAATACAATAAATTACATAGGTACATAGATATTTTTTATTATACCTAAAACACCCGGAATAAATATTTGCAAATTGTACAAATATTTATCCCAAGGCAGGAATCGAACCCGCAACCTCTTGCGCCGCAGGCAAACATTCGCCCACCGCGCCACATTGATCGTCATTCACATTGTGTGAATGTCTGTAAATATTTTTGTTTATAATATAAATTTATTTTTTATGAGACTGACCGCGCCACAAACAACTTACTTTTAGGAAGTCCATTTCGAAAGCCACAATATTATTCTTGACATTATCAAAACTAATCTGATTCTTTCAGCAGCATTTTATATATGAAGGATTTTTTACAAATAATTACCGTAAAATCAAAAAATTTAATTAGTTCAGTTCATTTTGTGAAGCAAATTGTGTCTCAGGACATTAAAATATACATGTGTTACCACCAATAATTGTTTCTTCGATGTGAATTGAAACTAATTGAACCTATGCTGGCGTAACTGGAAGTAATTTTGAATACCTGGGTTTTTAAAAGGAGAAGACAAAGTACAATTGATTGAGTGAGCAAAGCGAACAAAGATTCATCGTTTTTTTGTATACTCTTTCTAATGGAACAAGCAGATGGCCCACCTGGTGTTAAGTGGTTACCATCGCCTATAAAGTATTGCATGGCTCACGCTCGTGAGGAACGTATCCTACGATGCACTGCTCAGCGTCCATCAACCTGAGGTAAACAGCCTAATATTTTTATGTAACTTTAATTGGCACTGATGTGGATCAGTTGAGCTACCTTTAGATCGTTTGCAACGGTCTGTAGATAACTCAACTGTTTCACATGTATTTTGTACATACCAATTATAAATACTTGTATTAGCTATATTTTCTTTGTAAATAAATGGTTTAGTTATTATGAGTTATCTTTATCGTGTCTGAATTAAGAACCATTGTAACGAGGGCTCCATTTTTATAGAAGTTTCTGAGTGGTTGCATAGTTCTAACAATTTGTTATCAGAAGCAAAATTTCATAAATTTCTAATTTGAGTCAAGCCCAAAGATATTGCGATGTCTCGGATCAAACTAATTGTTTTATATCTGAGTTTTATCGAAGGAATGGAGTAAAAAACACATTACAACTCCTTTTGTAACTAAAACTCACCATGATTTTTCAAATTAACTTCAAAATCTGACATTCTCAATCACTTTGACGTGTTATCAAAACACAAATAAAAACAGAAAAATGAATTTTTTGAAGTTTTCTTCAACGTATATTCGCTTAGGCTCTTTTCCTATGAGGCATCGCGAGAATATATCAAGGAGTCTAACTGTGCCAGCAGGCACTCCGGGTGCTGGTGCTGGAAAAGGGGGTGGAGGGGGAGGAACCATCAGGGAATCGGGAGGAGGTCTGGGCAAGTACGGAGCTGCTCAGGAAGAGGGTTACTTTTATGACAAGCAAAAGGAGCAGTTGGAAAAAATGAAACAAAGACTTCAAGATGAAAAAGAGTTGTTGCCTAAGAAAGATGAATAAAAACCGAATATGGTTCTATTGAGATGAAAAGGATTGGAAATTAGGTAGAAAAACGTTTTTTTTATGCAATTTTGAGATGTGAATGTTATTTGTGTGATTATAATCATTAATTGTTTATGGTAATGGCTGTCAATTTGTTTTACTGTGATATTAAATTGATTTAAAATGTAACTAATAACTTATGTTTTTTTAAAAACTTTTCATTTTTAATATCTCAAAGTTAAACCAGTTTTGGTTCTTGAAATCAAATTCACAAGGCATTTATTTCGTGGAATCATAAAGATCTTTGAAAAACGTCTAAACGTTAGTGAATCTATAAAAAATCTTTAGGAGCCAGTTTTCGTAACCAAGTTTAGAAGAATAGACAACTATCAGTTTGGTTTCTTATACAAAAACCTAAGAATATGGACTTCTTATTCTATGACAAAAACCCACCATTTATTTCTTTAAAACAAGCAAAAACTATTTGAACAATTAATTAAAACTTTTTTCACCTGCCTCTGTCAATGAGCCATCTATGAAAGTGAAGAAGAAGATAAACTTAGCACACGTCCAATTTTTTCACGGAAAACAATGAAATGAATAAATCACAGTTATCAACAGCAAAACACAAGGTCTCAAATTACTCGTAAATATGCTTATTCAATTCTTATCTAGATTCTACCCCAACATCCCATTCAAATACAATGCAAGATCCATCATCAAATCAAAAGGCGATGCCTGGTCTTTCCAAGAAGTAGAAGCTTCCTACAGAAGTCAACAAAGAACTTTCGCGGAAAAGGGGGGCAAGGCCAAAGAACCGGGGAAAGAGGAGGCAGCCGCCGTGAAAATGCCAGGGTTCGTTAGCCCGGAAACCATAAATGAAGAAGGGTACTTCTCGCAGAAAGCTAAGCAGCAGATAGAAGAGTTAAAACGAAAACCTGATAAACCTATACTCACAAATCCTGAAAAGAAAAACTAAACAGAAATTGGGAAAAAATAAAAGTGTAATTTATTTAGTGTATATTTTTTTATATCATTATCGTCACCATTGTTTAGCTAGTTAGAATTAATCTTAATTTACGATAGCATGATGGTAGAATCAGCAAGTTGATCGGTAATGGACAAGTCAAATAGTTCGAAGAACTGACAATCTTGGGGAATAAAGAATCTCAAATGGTGACCACGAATTGGAAGCCATATGGACGCCCAATGGATGCTGAAAACCATTCCTTCTAGAAACGCAATGACACGAACTGATGTGGTACCATTACTCATAGGTACCCTACCACAGAAGGTACTACCTATAAGTAATGGGTCCAACTTTTATTGAGCCTTGCATTTACCTGCTGCACTATGAAAGTAATACCATTCTGCTGTTCAAGGTTGTCTAGCTTATCAGTCTACCCACCAAGAGATGGGCAGCTTATGAAAGGGCTCGTCCAGGAAAGTACTGCCACCGTACTTATTTCTACCGCCAAGCAGTGATACTCACATTGCTGTATTCCGGTTTGAAGGGTGTGGGTGCTGGTTACAGTCACATGAGGTTAAACACCTGTATGCCTCAGGTTGGTGGACGCAGAGTAGTGTATGGTAAGGCACGTATCTAATATGCGTAACATACAAGACAATGCTTTGCTGTAGCACCTATAGGTGATGGTTACCACTTAACATCAGGTGGGCCATATGCTTGTTTCACCAGCATAAAAAAAATAACACCTACTATACGGTCACCAATCCGCCTACCACGCTTGGAGACTATGGTAAACCGCCCAAATATGGAGGAGACCTATGTCTAGCAATGGAATTATTTAGTCGATGATGTCCCCCACAGATCTACTGTATAACCAATTCCATAGAGACGCAGAGAAGTTTAGTCCAGGATACTTACGCAGTGCAATGATTTCAGATAAAATAGTATTTCCGACAGAACCATAACTGGTACATTCAAATGGTAGTATTCTGTGCTTACCTTAGCAATGGCCACATACCATGCCTATTTCTGCCGCCAAGCAGCTTGCTGTGTTCCGGTTTGAAGGGTGTGGGTGCCGGTGTAATTACAGGCACATGAGGCTTAACATCTGTATGCCTCAGGTTGATGGACGCTGAGTATTGCGTCGTCGGTGACGTTCCTAACGAGCGTGACCTACGAGGCAATGCTTTGTTATAGGTAATGGTAACCACTTAATATCAGGTGGGCCATCTGCTTGTTTCAACAACAAGTTGTATAAAAAAAAAAAAAAAAAACGTGAAAGGTGAACACAAACAACCCAAATCTCCATATAAACTTTTTGTTTGGGTCCCGGCAAATCTATACCATAGATTACTTTTATGTCTATGCTACGCTGTCAAAAAATAAGTCACAGGCTTTCGTGTCACTTTTTTTCTTTCCGTGTTCACCTGATCTATTTACAAAAGCAATAAATCAAGAAGTCACCCAATCTATCATCCAAAATGACCTCAGTGTAGCTACTATCAGCTAACTCACAAGAACCACAGAACCCATAAGTCCTTTTTTCCTTCTAAAACTGCATATTAGAGATGGGTGTCTCTTTCTACACAACCACGAGAAGAATTTTAGGACCGATCATACCTCCATTCAGAACCCTATCCAATGATACCTCGAGACCAGTACGGATATTCAAGGGAATGAACAATATCAAATCCAATTGTTTTGTTCAACCCAAGAGACAGCCAGCCATTCACTTCAAGAAAGGAAACTACAGGGAAATTTCTCAGTCTCCTTCTTTAGAAAATCTCGGTGTCTATCCCACTTTTCCAGCTTGGACGCATCAGCTTATGGATGAGTTTCGATTCAAAGGTGGTTACATTGCCCCTATAGCAAAATTTATCGGCTTTCCTGGCATGAAGAAACCATCTCGCCCAATAGCAGGCTGGAGATGGTACGCGAAAGCTAAAGAACCTGGCAGCCCAGCCCCGAGCAAAGGAGGACCAGTAACGACCTCAGGAGGAGGAGTTGGAAGGCTAGATGCAGCGAATGAAAGCGGATTCTTTCATAAACTGAACAAGTCTAGGCTAGAGCAGATCAAACAACTGCTGAAGGAGAAATCAATGTCCAGGGGAATGGATAAGGATAGTAAGACCGATTCGAAGTGAATGTAAGGCTCAAACTTGAGATGGGTTAATAATTTGGAGCCCGTAAAATAATGTAGCCTGCATTTTACTATACAAGAGACTTAAATCTACCGATTGCAAAAAATAAATTAATTTAAACTATTACCTAGTTTCACTATTGACTGTTTTATGTTCATGGCTTAAATGGTTAACATGGTTGATTATTTCTAAGCTTGAAATATTTTAGGTTTATTTTACAAAGGAAACTACGATAATATTAGTTTGAAATGACTTCAATTACGCATGCATAATACGAGTATGATAAATCTTAATGTAAAGATTTATTTTTACTAAAAAGTAAACGAACTAAACTGTGGTTTTTAGTTGTATTAAGAATCAAACAAAAATGTTTGAAATTAAAATATTCTTTAATATTTCATTGGCCAGTTGAAGAGTACTTGGAATACCTGGTAGATTGAACTGGTGTTCTTCTGACAGCGACTCAAACCCGGGACCTCTCGACTGTCACTGCACATCACACGTACAGACAGCAAAACCATAGCGAGTACTCGATATGATTTATGAATATTTTTTGATGACTATGGCAGTTTGTTTGAGTAACCACCATGTATTAGAATGAAGAAATCTTTAAGAAAACCAAGGTCACCGATATAGGTGTCAATGGGCAACTGGAAATGGTAATGGCTTAGAATAAGAGCTAAAGTAACGGGCAGGCCATAGCAATGTTTTTTTTAATGTTGGGTAGTTAAGCATTTGACTGCTCTCACACCTGATGAAACGTGTAGATGCAGCCTAAGGTGGAGCACACTTAGCTATAATCCACTTGTTCACTCTTGCCTTGAAAACTCAGCTTGAGCTTAGTCTGTGCGTTGTCTATGTGTCAGTCAGTCAAGACAATTTTATGATTATTGTTATATAAATAGTTTGTAGAACCTTGAGCCGGTGGAAAAATTTTCAAATGGCGAACACGAGCTAGAAAATCAAAAATATGAGGATTGCCGCAAATATGGTCGGTGGGTATTAGACAGTCCTTAAACTCTTCTTCCTGAGCCTTTCATCACCGGCTTTGTTAATCTTATTGAAAGGTTAGTTAGTACGTTGTAAGCACAGATATACACTTGGGTATCTGTGTTTATAAGAGCTATAACATTTTGGTAGGTCTTACAGCTAAGTTGATAGTAGGTACACCTTTTATTTTTAATACTTACATTAGTTCGTTGTTTGACTTACAAATAGAATATTCTCATTCATTCATTCAATTATTTTATTAGTATTATGTTTGTTGTCGGTACCTGCGCATACGCACTGCTACGGGAGCTTGACGAGCACAGCGAGGGGCCAATCTCTGTTTGTGAAGATAATCTCACTGTCCAACATACTGACAAACGTGATATTTGATAGCTGCCTCCTTCGACGACTTGAGACCTTATGGCGGCCTAGGGACTCCGTGTACTAAAATAGAGTAGTGTAGATTTATATATTTACTAGCGGCCGCTCACAACTGAAATTCTTCGAGAATGTCTAACAAGGGTAATCAAAAGTACGTCCAGATAGTACATTTGGTACATTCTTACATTTTGCATTTAAAAATATCCACAAATATTTGTTTATTATTTATCTTCATTTTATCTTCACTCTCAACTTTCATACTAATAACAAAATCTTTGCATCAAGTACAAGTGGAATCAAAATGTGATTGAATATCTCATTCTTTACAGAAAGATGTTTCTTTCATCAAACACGCCGCACCTTTGACGGCCCGCTTTGAACGCTACTGAATACATCTCAGTACTATACGGTATTCATTACAAGATCCCGATTGATAATTAAGCTCACTTTACAAAATGTAAGAAAGAATTTCTTTAGGTGTCGGCCGAGCCGTATCTGTCGAAGATTCGGTGCTCTAAGATATGGTTTTATCAGTTTTGTCGTAAATTTACTACATTTAAATAAATCTTACTAATATTATAAACGCGAAAGTTTGTAAGAATGGATGGATGGATGTTTGTTACCCTTTCACGCTCTAACCAGTAAACTGATTTGGATGAAATTTGGAATAAACATAGATTATAACTTGGATTAACATATAGGCTACTTTTCCGACTACTCCCGAAGAAATAACGGGAACGGGAAAAAAACTGCCACGTCACTTTTGGATAAAAGAGTCCTCAAATCAAGATTCCTGAAATAACAAGACGAGAAAACGATATCTACCGTACATGAGGATTACAGCCACAAACCTACTTCATTTTATCTGACCATGTGATCCTCAAAAAAGCCGAAACATGCATTGTAAGTGTTCCTTTCGGCAATACTCACAATGCCGAAAAGAGTCCGAATAACGATGGCGGATAATCCTCAAAGCGAAACCTCCCAAGACGAGACTATTTTGCGACGGAAACTTAGTAAAAAGGTTTTAGTGGTGCATCTGAGTTTCTTTTGATAATTGTACCGATGGATTTTTGATATTTAAAAAAAAGTACGCCAATCCTCAAATGGTGAAGTACACTGCGAAGAATCTCGTGGCCTTCTTATTCCATACTTATTGGCCATGCGTTTTCTATGGATTTGACCAACTAATTGGACTTAAAAATGATAGTAATAATAGTTGCAGAAACCAGCCCAAGTATTAAGTACTAGCGGCCGCTCGCAGCTTTGCCCGCTTGGCAGTTATTTTTTCAGGATAAAAAGTAGCCTATATGTTAATCCAGGTTGCAATCTATTATTATTCTAAATTTCATCCAAATTGGTCCACTGGTTAGAGCGTGAAAGGGTAACAAACATCCATTCATCCATCCATACTTACAAACTTTCGCGTTTATAATATTAGTAGTAGTAGGATTAATTGCTGCGGTAAAATAAAGGCGTGATACATACAACAGCTGGTCTTCTGACTACTTCCTGTAAACATCTTTAAATTATACGTACCAAAAGATCTGAAAGGGTATTTATACCATAAGAGAATAGCCCAGAAACATGTCACCTTTTAAAAAAATGTTTTTGCTAGTTTTCTAAAGGAGGTCGTTGTTCGATTTATCTCAAATCTTGAAAACCACATCTAAATAATGGTTGTGAAAATGTAACAAATAACACCTCATGGTTCTGTTTATTTCAGTGAATCAATTCAAGTTCATCGGACGAAACCAAATCGAACGCCAACGATTAACATCGCAGTGAAGCTTGACTCGAAATAGTGATGGGAAAAACGCAAATGAATTTAGTGAAATATTTTAAGATTTGTAAAATTAAAAAAGAGTATTTTTAGGACGTATGACAGCCAAAAAATTGAGATTCACATTATAGGTTTTATTGAACGTGGTTATGAAAACCGTTGAAAGTTTAGTCGATGGATAAGTGAGCTTAAAGCCGACCTTCGGAATTATATAAAGCTGGACATATTCAGCAGTGGATTTTGTCAGTCTGGTGATGATAAAGACAACGTAATATAGTAGGTAAGTAGGTAGAGCAATGTCTAAGAATTTTTGAGATAAAAATTTTGAATTTTTATTTGAAAATCAAAATAATACACAAAAAAAAATTATCGTTATCATAAACCGTCATCTTCACCTATGGACTATAATGCATTAGTTATTGCTGCATATAAGTTTATTAGGTAACACTGCAATGTTACGAAGTCACGTAAAGAAAAAAAAATAATCCGTGTTTACAGACAACGGTCACAGTTCAGTTCGTAGTAACCCAGCCTTGTGCGCTGTAGGTAGTAGGTTCGATCCCCTCCGAGAACAAAAATTTGTGTGATGAACATAGATGTTAGTTCGGTGTCTGGGTGATATATATATTCTAATTAGTATATATTATACAAAAAAGTATTTTTGTATTATATCAGCTATCTGTTTCTTATAGTACATAGTACCCAGCTTTGCTTAGCTTGGGTTAGATTGTGAATGTTTACCAATAATAATAATAATGCTGGACAATCCACACAGCATCATTTAGCCCCAAGCTAAGTAGAGCTTGTGTTATGAGTACCTACTAGATGACTGATATACTTTAATAAAATACATTACATACATCGATATTTTTATTATACATAGAAAATACCCAGAACACCCGAAATAAATATTTATATGTATTATTATTCTTATGTGCAAATGCATATGCACACTTCTTAGCAAAATCGTAAAACTTTGCAAAATCACAAGCACATCCTTACCAAACACTTCCAATTTCAAACGCACCAATGACCACTTCGAATTCGGCGCCGTTTTTTTTTTAATTCCTAATCGCGGCTAAAACTGGTCGGCAGAATGCAAGGAGCTTTTACTGAGGATTAAAATACATAATAATTGCATGTAATAGATATGCACTAGAGCATAAATGGCTTGCTTGGGATATGCCGACACCTCAAAAGTGTTATTGTTGCTTAAGAGTACTTGGGCATAATGGAATGACCATTAGAACCTGGCTTACACGAAAACTTTAAAAAAATTTTTTAATGGCCTGCTACTGACCATGTTACCTCCCTCTGTTTTTGTTGACCAAGCGAGCGAAGCGTCTCAGTTTCGAGATTCGCGACCAAAAAACCATTTTATCTGTCTGTCTGTTCTTGCCTAATATTAGAAAATTTCACAAGTTCCTATTATTATTTAAATTTCTTAGTTGATTTTTGATTAGGGGGAAAAAGAGGATAAGTTTCCTGTAACGTTATTTACCGATGGATTTTAATCGAAATTGAGAAGCACACTAAGGATTTTCTTCTACATAAGATGTTGCGAAAAAAATCCAAAAGGAGAGAGTAGAAAAGGAACAGGGTAGGAAGTTTGGTAAAGCGTTATGGAGAGTTTATTTCCTTTACTCTCCTATGTTCCACAAAAATTGAATCTAACACATCGATTCTACATTTAATTAAACTAATTTAAAACCTGACGTATCGTGGTAGCTTATATTTTTCGCCTCGCTGCATCTTGTCAAGTTCAGATACCAACTAAATTGAAGACTACGTATAAAAATGTGTATGATTGTAATATAGACTTTATAATAGTTATAAATAAAACTGAAAGCTGTCTGAGTTTATGATTCATGGGTAAGGAGTCAAAGGTCAATGCGCTTCGTTTATGCGTTTATGCAACAGTAAAGCTACCGTTCGTACAAAATGTTATTTCTAAATAGAAATAGAATCATCATCACTTTTCTATCTTTACCAATGCCAAGTGGGAGTCGGCGGTTCTTTTTTCACTTTCTTCAATTGCTTGAGGATATGCTTCTCTCGACGACTGATGTGGCGCGGCGGGCGAATGTTCGCTTGCAACGCAGGAGGTTGCGTATTCGATTCCTGCGTCGCAGGCGGACATCGGTCATCGTTGTGCTTGTTTACTTAGGTAACTAAGTACTTAGGTACTTTATTATTTACTTAGGTCTCATGTCACTCTTATTACTATTATTTACTTAGGTAATCTTTCACGCAGTCAATCTATCTTCTCTTTGGTCTATCTCGTAAAGATAGATCATATAAACACCACATTCATTTACACAGCTTGCATTATTACACTCATACAATTACATCTAAAAAGATTGGATAATAAATTAAATTACAATTCGACCTCTGCTACCGGCGGCCGCGGGTGGCAAAACTGAAATTAGTTTGTTGATATTGTGTGGTCACACGCTTCTTCGTTGAACATGGACATATAATTCTCCTAGATACGTCAACATCATAATCACGATCATTAACAGCCTGTAAAAGTTCATTGCTCCAGGAAGAACGCCCTTTTCATCCATCGACCTTCCGCAACCCTCACAATGTCGTCAGTCTACTAAATAGGAGGGCATACTCGTCTTTCAGTTCGTGGCCGCAACTCGAGAACCTTTATTCACCAGCGATTGTCGGCTCTACGAGCTATATTGCCTGCCCATAGCCACTTCAAATTGCAGATTCTGATAGCTATATCGGTGACTTTAGTTCATCTA
This sequence comes from Electrophaes corylata, assembly GCA_947095575.1. Classification (NCBI taxonomy): domain Eukaryota; kingdom Metazoa; phylum Arthropoda; class Insecta; order Lepidoptera; family Geometridae; genus Electrophaes; species Electrophaes corylata. Next base: position 6,293,027 of record OX352719.1, on the reverse strand, counting down.
CATGTTGTTGCTTATAGGATGGTGAGGCTTGTTCTTGTGTAAGGATTAGGTCTTGATGGTAAAACTCTTGTGTTGAATTCTAGACAAACTTAAAAAGAGAGAGAGAGAGAGAGAGTTAACTTAAAAAGTGAACTTTATGGTTCCTCTTCCAGGTATACAACTTTTAAATCCATGTCCAAGTCATACCACTGTCAGTCAAGAGGTGTCGATAGATCATTCATACACATTTCGAACTGACAGAATGATGTATAGAGGAGCGTTGACCCCGGTATGAACCACTATAAAAAAATTTAAACCATTTTGAGGTTTATAGTTTGTTGCGAAATTATATTGATATGAAAATTTTTAAAAGTAGGAAACGAATTCAAACTTTTTGGCAAGAGCTAAGTAGGTTAAATAATTAAATAAATATTGACACGTTCACATAACGCCCTCTAGCCCCAAACTAAGCAAAGTTTATAATAATGGAGAATACCTATATCAAGTAGTAGTGTAGACTTTATTTTAATAATTAACTTATTATGTTGATGATGTTGATGATATAAACATTTCTCAGATAAATAAACCAAAGAATTATAGATTTGCATAGTTTAAAAACCATTTTATATAATGCCAACCTATTTAGTGAAGAAGTACTCGTGGAAAATAAAAGAAAAATTTTTGAACAATAATAAAAAACAAGAGATTGATTTGTAAATGGGTTCCGTTAAACTACTTTTGAAACAGGATTTAGGGGTCTAGTTGTTTTAAAAAACATTTGTTCTTTAGTAAAAAGCTCAGAAGACGCTTTTTCGTGGAATAATATCAAAGACAAGAAAACTAATACTCAAACAACAAACAACCATCTTATAGTCCCAAAAACGGATTATCATAATGACATTTCTTTGTAACTAAACCACCAGAATGGTTGTCTATTTTCATCAAAAACCATTATCCTTATTTCTTTAGACATAAGGTTGAATTTATAATAGAAAAGTATATGTTTTCGCTATCTTTTGCGGTCCGAAATTAACTTTTGCCCAATAAAATTTGACAAAGATATAGGCAAATGCTACTGGGCGGTCGCATGCAAAAAATATGAACTAAGAATGTTATGATAACTTTTTGACAGTACAAAATCATTGAACACACGTTTTTCTGTTTGCAAAATTATGTCACAGGTTTTTCAATTTGCAATGCTCGTTGACTTTGATGAAGGATCCTGTAGAAAGAAGGGATAGAAAAACAATCCCGTAGGAAAAGGATATAGCGACGGCCCCACCGAATAAACGTGTAAAGTGAAAATCGCAATTTTACAGGAAAAATAAAAAACATAAAAAAAAATATAGCTCATTATTGATTAGATGTACGTCAATACAATGTATAGACAAATTAAAGGAAAAAAAATGATCTATATTTCGTTAAAAAAACCGATAAGCTAATATTAATGATTTACGAGAAATTAATAAAAACCCCTTTTACATTTTTATTCTAGTAACAAAATTTTGGTATGCTATGTTTACACTATTATTCGTGGGAAAATATGTTATTACCTAAAAGTGTAACTTATTATACCTTTTTGTTCTATGGACATAATAGGATTTGTCAATGTTAGTATTAGGTAGTTACACATCGGCAAAACTCTTTACAGTTACAGTATTTTTTGAATTTCCGACGAATAATATTCTAAAGTAAGTTTGCATTAAATGTATAAGAGTAAACGGTGTGCAAAATCACATTGTTGCAATATTCGTGTGAGTTTAGTGTTTTTATTTTCCGTAGAATAAACATTCGAAGTACGCTTTTTTTGATTGTTTTCGTTAAATTTATTGGAAAATCTTTCTGAAAAAAATTTAGAAGGTGTATTTTAAATCGACACACCGAAAAACAAAAAAAAAAAAAATTACGGTAAGAGCTCTTACACGTTTATTCGGTGGGGCCGTCGATAGATACTATAGCTAAAAACTTTATAAAAGTATTTCAATGTAAGTAACTTAACTTAGCATCACGACTTTAATCTGTAGATATTTCAGATCCAGATGTACCAAGTACAGTCAGCTGCACTAGAATGTATACAGTTCGAAACTTTAAAAATGGTTTCACAGTATTACAATAAACATTAGAATATTAAAAACACGAAAATCATGAAATCAGGGGTTGGGTGTACTTATTTATTTTTTATGTATTTGTCATGTAAAAGATTATAGTAACGCTGTGACTTCATTATTAGTTACGAATTGTATACATTCTAGTGCAGCTGACTGTACCTACTCGAGGAGTTCTTCTGTGAGGATATCTAAAGGGGTAGTAGAGGTACGTCCAGACATTACACCACATACATAACCACATTTTGCAGTAGTTGGTATTCCATACGTGACAGGTAGAAAGCCCATCGCCGCTAAAACATTACATCAAGTATGTGTTTATCAATAAAAGGTATTTAGGTAAACGATAGATTTATTTATCCGAATAATATATGAGTCATATGTTTGTTCCACCAAGAATAGAATAAAAAAATTGTGATGAAATGCCCTGATGCTGCGTATAAATTATCTACAATAGATGCAAACAGCGGCGGCCTTAGGGGGTGGCGAACAGGGCAATCGCCCGGGGCCTCGCTCTTGCAGGGGCCTCGCTCAACAACCCAAGCAAATTTTAAAAAATATAGATTTTTTAAATTTAATTTGACGACCGATGTGGCGCGGCGGGCGATTGTCCGCCTGCGACGCAGAAGGTTGCGGGTTCGATTCCCGCCTTGGGATAAATGTTTGTACGATCTGCAAATATTTATTCCGGGTGTTCTGGGTGTTTTCTATGTATAATAAAAAATATCTATATATGTAATGTATTGTATTAAGTATATCAGTCATCTAGTACCCATAACACAAGCTCTGCTTAGCTTGGGGCTAGATGATGCTGTGTGGACTGTCCAGCATTATTTATTTATTTAATTTTCATATTTAAAACTTTTAATTTTGATCACATGCTTTTCACGAAGGACAAAGGGCCTCGCAAAGACCTGCCGCCGCCCAGAGCCTCGCAATGGGTAAAACCGCCGCTGGATGCAAAGGTCTGTTTACTCTGGTTCCAGTATCAAAGTCTAAGGTAGATGAAGCGTGCATGAGCAAATGGGTTGGCGCTAGCACGCTCGCGTAGGCTCCTACGAGGTGACAATGTCTCTATCTGCAGCGAATCTTAAACTTTTTAGCACATACTTGAATATCTTCAGTTGTAAAAAGAGGTTTTGTGCAAAGTTATTGTAGTAAAACGTCTTTACGCTTGACTTGGGAAGTAAGCTGGTGAATGCGTGACGAGAGCGTTACGATAAGTGTGATCAGGCGTGGCGAACGATATTCCACTGCTGAGCATAGACCTCAGTCTGTTCCGTTCTATTCCGTTCGTCTGCTGGTACACCAGCAGGCCATTATTAATCATTTTATCGGCCTAAATGTTTAGTTATCTTTATTTTCTATAACAATTACTGTATTTTTATTAATAAGCATTATTATTTTAATATATCAATTTATAAAATATATAGTGTTCACCTGCACTCAAAGAAATCACAGAGGTCATGTATGACTCCAAAAGTTATTCATCAACTCAGGGCATATTTTTGAGATAATATAAAATTTTAACAATTCAAATCTGTACGAATTTCATATTCTACGATCAACGATTTTAATTGAATTTACGAGAGCGTACGTACCTTTTATGAAAACATATCACGTCTCGTCCCAATTACCAGTTTGGAAACGCCGAAACACATTCGGGTCAATTAAATCGACAACTCGATAACGAAATGACCGGCCAACACCTCGGACGACAACGATCCATCATACCTCGGCTTTTTGAGGATGCTCAATGTTTGACTCCAAAAAAATGTTTTTTTTTTCGTTTTTTTAAACAACTTGTTGACGGAACAAGCAGATGGTCCATCTGATGTTAAGTGGTTACCATCACTTATAACAAAGCATTGCCTCGTAGGTCACGCTCGTTAGGAACGTCACCGACGATGCACTCCTCAGCGTCCATCAACCTGAGGCATTGTGCCTGTAATTACACCGGCACCCACACCCTTCAAACCGGAACACAGCAAGCTATTAAAGGGATCGGCGGTAAAACCTTAAGTAAAACAACATAAGGGTTTTTTTTTTATGAATTAGCGTATACCATCCTGCAAACAATGTACCTACCTACTCAATATCATTACAATCTAGCCAATAAGGGTATTAAATTTTTTTTGTGGATCATCTGTTGTTCATCTACAACTACAAAATTGTGAATAATCCCCAGTAAAAATCCCAGTTAATTTTCTAGCTAGAACAGTGGTCTAAGGATAAATAAATTCTTAAAAACCCAATGTTTTTTAAAACTAACTTGTGTGCAACGAAAAATAAAATCGAGTACTTTTAACACTTCGATAGCCATACTTAGTACTGAAAAAAGTTATGTAAACCATAGGATTTATAAGAATAAATTAACACCACAAAGATTATACATATTTCCTTCCTATTGTAAATAATAATAGCATCACAACTTTAATTCCCAACTACGGTAGATATCTCTTAGTACCAAGTATCTACTCAAGATTCTTCAAGAAAGTCTACGGGGTAGTCAGAGGTACGTTCAGATAGTACATATATAGTATATAATATAGTGACGACCGAGTGGCGTCGCGGGCGAATGTCCGCCTGCGACGCAGGAGGGTTCGATTACCGCCTAGGGATAAATGTTTGTACGATCTACAAATATTTATTATATTGGGTATTTTCTATGTATAATAAAAGATATCTATGTTGTAATGTATTGTATATCAGTCATCTAGTACCCATAACACTAGCTCTGCTTAGCTTGGAGCTAGATGATGCTGTGTGAATTGTACAGCGTTATTATTATTATTATACCCACATTTTGCAGTAGTTAGTAGTACGACGGTCGTAGTAGGGTAAAAGGTAAACCTGAAACTAAAGTGTCCTACCCTGAGTAAAAAAGCTCTAAAGGTTGAGAGCCACTGTAGCTCCGGGGCGGGCGCATGACAGACTCGTCGCGCGGCTAATTTATCGGTACACGACAATTATTCCGAATAATTAGTCGCACACCGACGCAATCGCCGAATAATATATTTTTATAGACATACGAAATCAATATAATTTTTAAACTTATATGTGGCTTACTGGCTTGCTTGTTTGGCACAGGTTTACCTTCTGCATTAGATAGATAGAAAATACTTTATTATACACCAAAACTCAAGGATAAACAAAAAAAATGATGCTACTTACAATGGGCAGTCTTATCGCTAAACATCGATCTCTACCAGACAACCTTTGGATGGAATGAGCTCATGAAGTATCCAAAGGGTGCGTTTTTGGTTGTGGGTTCGATCCTCTATCGAGGGTACATATTTGTGTGATGAACATTGATGTTTGTTATCTGTCCGAGTGTTGTAAATAATTTTAAGCATGTATTTATAAAAAAATGTATGCGAGTAACTATATGAGCTGGTTCTAATAGTACAGGAGTTTCACAACGGAATAGCATCTGAAATGAGAAAATCCCGTAGAATAACCAAAGTTACCGACAAAGGTCTCGGAATGAACAACTTGAAGTGGCAATGGCTAGGTCATGCAGCTCGTAGAACCGCTGGGAAATGAAGATACTCGAATGGCGACCACGAACCAGAAGATGAAACGTAAGACGCTCTCCAGCCGATGGACTGACGATTGTTAGGATCTCGAGGTAGATGAAGGGACTCAAAATCGTTCTTCCTGCAAACGTATGGGGGAGGCTTATGTCCAGGAGTGGATTTCTACAGGCTGTCGATGATGATGATAATGCAATAGAATGAAAAAATGTTGCAAGAAATCTTATGAACCTTTTTTTTAATTTGTTGAAGTTGCGTAAAAACTATCCTATAAAGCCTATAAACAGAAACGATAGCTTTTATGAAACTTCAGCAAATTAAAAAAGAGTTTCTTTGGATTTCTTGTTGAGTAACTTTTTGTTTATAAAATGTTTTGGAGCTACTGAAAATAACTTACCGGCTGAAAATTACATTTTTGAGTAGTTAAACTGTTAAAATAACTTATGCGTACTTATGTACGTATCTACATTAACACATCTACATGCATTTTTAATTATAAATACTATAGCATACATAAAAGTAAAATTAAAAGCGCTACATCCTATCTCTCCGATCTTGGAATTCTGTTGTTAATCATAAAACCATTTTATTTTCTGTCCATTGACATACAGCCTCTAAACTCAACCTTATTTCGATGGCAAAAGGTTTCAGTTACAAGTTTGACAGCATACGTCATGTGTCCCGTTGCTGTCATGATCGGTCGACATTTTGACAATTTGGCTCTTGCCCGCAGAGCAGAGTGTCATGTCAGCGTAGCTTGAAGACCACCAGGCAACGTCGTGCAAGATCTGACTGATAAGGATAGTTTAGGTTACAATTAGTGGGAAATATTTAGAACAGTGACGTTTGGCTAAGAAATATTTACAGATACTTAAAGTTGTGCTGATATTTTTTAGCAGACACCAAAAAAGATGGAGGTTCTATGTTGCGGCCCGATTTTGAAATGGTGTACCTACCTACTCTTGATGTGGTCCTATAGAAGTTTTATCTAAATCAGTTTAGTAATTTGGATTTTAAAATAATTGGAAAAATAACCCTAAAAATTGTCATCCAGGTAGGTATTAATAAAAGTCAATTTTACAATTTTTTTAACTTATTTTGAGAACTTTTTACTCAATTATCTAAGAAATAGTGATATTTACACTAATCTACTTATTTAACTATGTTGGTATCATTATTAGTAGATCAACCTTCTTCTTTCTTTTTGATTTTTATGACACCTGTCAGTCGTTAGACAGATAAATTTGCCTGTTTCAAGTGGAAGATAAATTAGTCAAGTTTAGTCAGTAAAAAAAATATGTAAAAAAAAAAATGGTTTTGAAGACAAAAATTCTAATTTATGATTTATGTTATATGATAAATTTAAGTTAGCTAATTATTTTCAACTTACAATATTTTAGTTTAGTATTTCGAATTCTCACCAATTCTCAAATCTATCTTGATTCCATACAACACCCTCACTAAACCTGATATAACAAAGAGAGTTGAAACGATGCCGACATTATTAAAAAAAAAAAAAGAAATGAATACAAAAAAATAAATAATCCGCCCCAAGTATCAAATGATAAACTTAGTAGCAAGTGAATTTTGGGGATCGGGTTGCGTTCCGTTCTACGGCGGTAAAAAAGAAAGATCCTTTTTAGGGTTACGTATGATTTCGATAAAGCACAGCATATTTTTATGGAAAAAAAACCTTTGCTTGCAATCTTCGGTTTAATTATTTTGTTTCGACAATCAGTGACATTATTTACTAGATGACATGGTTGTGATTAGGTTGAACTTAAAACTGTTTATCGTTTTTTTCTCACTGCGTTTAGTGAGCAAATGTAGCTGACTCGCGGACAGTTTATAGCTATGATTTTGTATGTGACCCACCATCTAGGGGTATCAAAAAAATTTACACTTTTTGACCGTTTTTTCAGTGTTTGGTACTTAAGTTTCTTATTTATAAACGCGTAAAAATGACATGACACCAAAAATAGTAATCTAAAAGAAATCGCATTCATCTTACCGGTGAGTTACTCTCGCGGTTACTGCAACCACGCGGTCGTTACCCGCTGTACAGAATACATCGCTGGTAATTCAGCAAAATAATTGTAAAATTGTTGTAAAATAAATAAAATTACTCTAAAGGTATTTGTCTCTCAGCTAAGTGGTATTCTATAAGACCTGGTTTCAGTTTTACACGTTCTTGGAGTATTTGAAAATGGTCTTATTATACCCGGTATAAATAGACAGAAAACAAAAAATGACTACCGAAGAAAACTATCCGCACCGTCTATCAACATTACGAATTGGAGTCTCAGCCAACAAATTAAATAAACCATCTTAGCAAATTGCTCTGAAATTTAGCTTATCTGCATTAATTGTCATAAAAAACACTTTACTTTTAAACTTTTGTTACAAAATCAGATTTATTTAACCAAATACTTGTATGTTCAATCAAAACATTAAGAAAGAGGTACAATATTAAATAAGCAGCATAATATATTACTGCAAAATATACAGAACCACTCTTTTTATTCTGGTGTGGCACAACCTTGAAAGATTTTTTACAATCATTCGAATTCAAACATGACGGGTAACGTCAGCGGGTTTCGTACAAAAATAGTCTGATATTTACTTGCCTCATTTATTTGTTTATTTTGTATGTTAAAAGTAAAAAGTACAAAATGGTTGATAGAGTTATAGGAAATAAAATGAGGTTCTCGTCTATCCTCGGGATATTTCGTGGTATAATATATTATGATGTCCCACTTTAAAGACCGACAACATTGTTTAGGTAGGTAGATACTCAGGTAGCGAAAAAGTTGTTCAAAATCGTTCTTTCCAAATATGCGAGGAGATACATAGGTACACATTCATACTACCGATCGCTTCGATCTGTTTATCAATCATTAAAAACTACCTACCTACTTAAGTAGTATCGCAAACATTCCGACGCATTTTGAATTAAAAGTTTAGGAAGAAAAACTTGTAAAAGGTACTTACGTACTTATAATCTATATATATAAAAGAAAGTCGTGTTAGTTACTTCACTTATAACTCAAGAACGGCTGAACCGATTTAGCTGAAAATTGGCAGGGAGGTAGTTTAGAGCCAGGAGAAGGACATAGGATACTTTTTATCCCGAAAAAATAACGGAAACGGGAAAAAACTGCCACGCGGGCGAAGCTGCGGGCGGCCGCTAGTTTTAAATAAAATTAATACCTATTTATGTTTAGTTAGTACAAATACTTATAGAAAAATAAACACCTACGTAACTAACGGTTTTTTCAAGAAATGGAAAAGAGTATAATACTTTTTGGCTAAGTAATTCATTAAACCTTTTGGAGGTTTTCCAAGTAGTTCTTCTTTATATCGGAGTAAAGTGATGTAAACCACCTCGCTGGATTAACCAAATCATAAAACGCTTCCATTTAATTATTCATTCATCGCGTCCGAAAGAAATACCCCACAACAGGTTATCGAGATAACGATGATTAAAAATTAAAAAATAATCATTTGGAGCCACACTCACGCAATATACAACCTTCTTGCATTGAATTTAAGAATTTAAAACACTGACCGTTAGATTAAAGATAAAGAAATAAAAGTAAAAGGCGGGCTGTTTGAATATGGAACGTCATGTCAAGTGAAACGTCAAATTGTGACAGTTTCCGCGCGGGCGATCAGTGTGTCGGGATCGTTGCACCCGCCTTCTCAGAATATTCGGTGTTTGGTAAATTATGCCTTGTTTTAAACTCAATTTGATACGGAATTTGATTGCTCATCGGAATGTTATCTTGTTACAAGCGCTATCTAATTACAACTTAAATTAAATTGTAAAAAACTTTAACTTGAAAGAAGATTATGTGAAAATCTTACTATGATATCTATAAATATATATGTGTGGACATTTTTACACATCATTTAGCCCCAAACTGAGCATAGCTTGTGTTAAGAGAACTAAATTACTGAAAGAATATTTAAATACGTTTTTTGTATACATACTTAGAATACTACATAACACCCAGACAGCTGTGAGGCCAGTCATAATGTATTCATTATGTATTGATAAATCCCTAATTTATCTATATTTTTGTATTATGGAAGCCTACTTAGTACAGGGTTTTAAAAAGCCTAGCCGGTATCTATAAGAATAAATTCCCAATCCTGCCACCTGTCACCTACACAACAGTAATATAATATATATTGAATATGAAATAATTAAATAGATATTTTGAGGATTAAAAAAAATTGCAAATTGATCCTTCACCTGAAGTTTAATACAACAATCGACTAATGATTATCGATTACAACGCTTGAATAATCGACTTGACTACGAGGACATAAGGACATTATTGTTGGCTTACAGACGCAAATGGCGGAAGGCAAATTACGTTATCAAAATAATTATCTTACGGGTAAATAAATGTTGTGTGGGAAAACTGGTTAGAAGCCATAAGGTATCTCTTGTAACTGTCTCTTAATATTCTTACTTCCAATGGTGGTAGTTTGAGGCAGTCCCTGAAAAAATTATGATAAAGTAAGATCATAGTCAACCATTGAAGTAAAAAATTAGCCTTACTTAGAAATCTAGTCTAAACATAAACATCACAAACTTTAGGGAGCAAAAATTGTGTCACTTTATTTAATACTTAAGCATGGTATCCATTCAGACTTTAGTACCGAGTAACTACCCGAGATTCTTCGAGGATATCTAATACTCCCCATTAGTCCTCATGCTTGAGGATGAAAGTCGTAACACTATTTCTTTTTTTGAATCACAAAACGATCTTTATCTAACCATGAGTGAAATTATTCACCTCAGAAGTTGTTTCACGCGCATATGGCTTAAGAACATGTTAGTGTTTTCCAAGTCTTCTGAGTCATATGGTCCAACGGGAACAAAGAACGTGATAAAATTAACCCGAAATAAAACAAAAAGTACCTAACTAAATTGTCAGGGTTTTACTATTTCCCGTTTATGAAAAGTTTAAGTTTCAGAGAGAACCAGTGGTGAAGTTGGAGCAAAGGCGGGGCTTTCTGATTCTGTCTTGTACAAGTCCGGTCGTGTACCAGTAAAATTTTGTACCGAAAAATGAAGCGATTAAGGAAAAAATCGTGAGGAAACCGGTTAGTTTAGCAACTAGCAGTGGCAATGGGCTTGCAATCTGAAACAAACATGGAATACAAACTACTGCAAAATGTGGATATGAAAATATTACATTTGGACGTACATCTGACTACCCTCTTTAAGCATCCTCAAATAATCTTGAGTTAGTGCTAAGAGAACTGAGGGGATATCGACCGTGCCTGGGGATTAAAGTCAAGGCGGTTTCTGTTTTTGTAACTTAAAAAAAAAATACTTTTTAAGCGCCTATTTCCACTTCTAAGAGGCTACTTTGAAAAAAGCTGTGGGTACAGTCACCTACAATTATATGTATAGTACAAACAATTTTCTCAAACCTTTACACAGACTATTATCAAAATGTTGTAGACAGCAACTTCTGCTAAAAAAGTGGCGAAAACTATTGTTTTCACATCAATATATCTCATGGCATGACTTTGAAAGTTGTGTTTTGTAAATAATTTTGTATATATTTTTTTTATGCTGGACAATCCACACGGCATCTTCTAGACCCAAGCTAAGCAGAGCTTGTGTTATGGGTACTAGATGACTGATATACTTAATACAATATATTACATACATAGAAAATACCCAGAACACCCAGAACATTTATCCCAAGGCGTGAATCAAACCCGCAACCTCCTGCGTCGCAGGCGGACATTCGCCCGCCGCGCCACATCGGTCGTCAATTGCAGGCGACTGTACGTATAGGTATGCTACCAAGCGAAGGTAATTTGTCAAATAGCAGCAACAATGGAGCCATAAGCCGAAAGAGCCTGCCAGACCGATCATGGCACAACAGACCTCCTTCCCACACCATCCTTCTGTTTAAATTGAAAATATGAAATAACTTTGTAAACATCTAAGACTGTAGTTGGATGAACTGTTTTGATACTTAATAATAATAATGCTGGACTTGCAAAATCAATTCTAATCCTAATGATAGAAAGAAAGAAAATACATTTATTTTTGGACACACAGCACACAAACAAATACAGACAATAAATCAATAAAACTAGAATTACAAAAAAGAAAAGTTACAATAAGATTTATCCTGAAAAAATAACGGAAACGGGAATGTTTACCGCCCAATGAAGTGGGCACGGGTCAGCTAGTATACTCATATATCTAGGGATTACCGATGTGGCGCGGCGGGCGAATGTCCGCCTGCGACGCAGGAGGTTGCGGGTTCGATTCCCGCCTTGGGATAAATGTTTGTACGATCTGCAAATATTTATTCCGGGTGTTCTGGATATTTTCTTTGTATGATAAAACATATTTATGTATGTAATGTATTGTATTAAGTATATCAGTCATCTAGTACCCATAACACAAGCCCTACTTAGCTTGGGGCTAGATGATGCTTTGTGGATTGTCCAGCATTATTTATTTATTTATTTAATGTAGCGAAAAAAAAGGCCACCACTCAGCATATGCTACAAGAGCATATAACTACTCTTGCAGCGCTGGTTTTCAGTGGCGTCAATATCTATCATATATGCTCATATATCTGGGGATTAGAGTCATGAAGCTATTTCCTTTCTTTTTCGAAAGTATCGAAACCACTCGAACCGTCTTTCAGAACCAGGAGCCCAATGCTGTGATGCGTGCTAACGAAATTACGGCGGTTGGTGAAGTGAACTATGAAAATAGGATTTCTTTAACTCCCTCCCCTCAATAATACTCGAACCAGGTGGGATTATGAAGATTATCACGAAAATTGAGTACGAGGCGACGTCAAAATAGTTATTTTTTTCAAATTTGTACTAGAAATACACAATTTCAAGTTTGAAGTAGTTAGTAGGGCTTTTAGTCCGGGGGAAGCACTTATAGGTACCTACTCAATACCTTGCTAAATGCACAATACTGAAATTAAAGGGGCATGAGGCTTAATATCAGGTTGGTGGACGCAGGGTAGTGAATCGTAGGGCACGTAACAAACGTGCGTGGTGGTGGATGTGACTCACGACCATAGGGCTGGTGCTTATCTTGGACAGAGAGTTAGTTTAGCTATCCAAAGAGGTAACGTTGCCAGCCCTTTGGGCACACTTCCTGCGGTTAGTGATTTAAATTCTGTTTTCTGCCTATAGTAGACTCGCAGTTTACTATAGGTAGAATTTTTTTAGTTATTATAAAATATGTAGATTATAAGATAGATAGGTTAAATATTAGATGTAAAATATTGTCAGGTACTTACCTCAATTAGTTACCTCACTTAGTACCTATTTAAGTAATCTTAAAAATGTACCATTTAACTATTAAGTCTAAATAAAAGTTATTATTATTAAAGTTATTATTATTTGTATATACTAAATTCCTTCCGTTATAAAATAAATACATCATCTTTCTAGTGCGTTTTGCTGTGTCGTTTGTATTGCTACCGTTTGCTTTGATCATATTCGGCGGCTCTAAAAACTCTTAAAAAAACACATGAAAAATATATAAATTGTCTGTATCGCTCACTTGTTATAATTTCCCATCAAATACACAATAAAAAGTATGTTTACAAACCAAACATGAATTGTTATCAAACAATGGTAAAAGATTAAAGAAACCTACAAGTTTTGTTGCGCAAGCGCCGTAATCTTTACAAAGACGCCGAAAACGCCGAATGGTTTCATGGTGGAATGCCGACAAAGAACATGGTTTAACCTCATGCTTTGTTACTGATACCTTTGCGAATAATTGCTGCTTAAGAAATTATGGACTTGCAACCTGCCACATGGAATATCAACTACTGCAAAATGTGTGTATAATAATATGCCAAATATAATATTTTGACGTACCTCTGAAAACCCCCATTAGATATCATGAATGAATTAAGAACCTCTTTCTTTTTTTGAACAGCTCATATATAACATAAACAGCCATTCAAAGTATTAGTAAGATTTTTGAAATGTGCATAAGGTGAAGCGCCATCTCTTGGGAGGTGCAGATAGTTGATTCCAACAAGATTTTAACCCTCTGACCTTACCCTCCGGGTTCCTCTCAGTGCAAATTCACCAAACCTCTAACCACCCTCTGTTCCAGATATTGTAAATTGGACCATAGATGACGCTACTGGTTCTGGAAACTAAGAAAAAAATATAACAATTTACGCGTCGCTAAAATATGAAAATGTATCTATTGAGGCTAAGGTTTTTTGAGATATTATTAGGTATAGTCTACTGAATTTTCAGATGCAATTTAATTTAAAGTTAAAAAAAAGCAAATAATATATAAGTGATATAGGGCTACAACAAGCAATGTAGATACCAACTAAGCAATTATATCAGTATAATGAGTTAGTACAGCGGCGTAAACTAATCGGGCAGTAGCGAGTCAACTTGGCTTTCGAACTGCCTGGCAAGTGGTATCGAATACAACCGCTTTCTATTTCTTGGTAATGTGACATAAAATCGCACGTATTTTTCGCCGCTGCTTGTCCTTTTTGATGTTAAATGCCACTTGACTCGCTGTAATGTAAGCAGTCACTGTCTAAGTGACAGCTACTTGCCACTGTCCTTGATCAATTACACCGGCTCTATCAGTGTAGAATTTGCCTTAAGTAGTATCGTATAGTATCGTTACCAGAAAAAGGCCGGTCAAGAATACCCTAAATCGGCGAGCATGTATGAAGAATGTTATGAGAGTAGGTAAATGATGCAAAAAAGGTATGTCAGAATCGTAGTAAGTGGAAATGTGTGGTATCTGCCTACCACCATGGGAAACAGGCGTAATTTAAAATAAACGATGCCACAGTCTTTAAATCAGATATCTTGTGATGACCAAAATTCATCAGTGCTTCAAACAGACTATTAACTAACAATTATATCAGAGGGAGCAACAAATAAAAATAAAACGATACACGACTATAAATAGCCAAGCAACCCTCTTTGGCTTACCGCCGGGGTAGGACCCCTTTTTAAAAATAGTGTTGTGCTACGCATGCCTCGCTGAGCTTGGTTATCGATAGATTGTTGCGTGCCGGCGATCTTAGCCTTTGTGTGTAATCGGGCGGTAATTGCAGTTTTATTTATAAACAAACGATGATACATACCTGGTTCTTTTCTTTTCTTGACACCCAAGGAGGCTGTATTATGTACCTACTTTTATTTTGAACGAAAGGTCTCTTTGGTGTCATTCACATATGAGTATAGATATGAGATAGGTACCTATAATATATACGTAGATTACATAATAAATGGTTTTAGGGCTTGTATTTTAGATAAACAAAAAGACTGACGAAAAAAGCTGACGAACAGCTTTTTGAGTGAGTCATTTTTTATGCTAGACAAAACACACAGTATCACCTAGCCCAAGCTGAGCAGAGCTTGTATTATGGGTACTAGATGACAGATACTTAATACATTGCATAATATAGTACATAGTAAGACCTTACCCTGCTACTAATAAACTCAGCATAACGTTGGAATAGTTATACAATGCTGTGTATTTTGCATTGACAGGAAGTTTCACATAAGATCGAAATTGACAAAACACAGTGAAGCTATTTCAACATTACGCTGAGTTAGTATTGTTTCAAAATAAAGATTGATTGCAATAGCGTTGCAATAACTATTATTAAAAAGTATATTAGTAAAATATTATTTGTTCATTCTGCTCTCAAATTGAAAATTTTCTAGCAGTGATAGTGACGATGCTCTTTAAAATAATAAGGTCCGCTTGTACAACAACCACTAAATGTATTTAGTCAGCCCCTAAATGTAGGTATAAGAAGCTAATTACGCTTAACATCTTCCAAAAGGAAATTTAAGTCGCTAGCACGTTTGCGCTAAGCTTTATCTTGGCAAACGTGATTAGCTAAACTAAATTAAATCAGATTGTTGTGCAAGCAAGCCTAAGCATTTTATTAATAGTAATGACGTCATCGATAAAACTTTCATCATCATCAGCCTGCATTACTGAACCTAGTACTCTTCTATACGCGTATACGCTTCCAGACAGTTTGAGACTTCTAAGGCCTGCTTATTGTCACTTTTACTTGCTGATTTTGAGAACCATGTCGATAAAATGTCGGTAAAGCTCAAATTATTTTGCAGTTTCATGAACATATATCGACATAGTAACTTCACTGTGCATGCGCGGGTCGATTTTGATCCCCAATACAATTACACTCTGTGTGTAGACTCGTTACTGCAATCTTCTCAACACTCTTTAACTATTGTTGCACAAAATATGCTCAAACCCAACGGAGTAAAACACAAATTGGCGTAGCAAAAACATCCCCAAACTTTCACCTCTTTCAATAGGAGTTTAAACCTAAATACCTTGCGTAGGAAAGCTTTCGCTTTTCAGGAATGGTTCTCTTACTCTATTAGAATTTTGAACTGTAAGTTGCGAAAGGTAGGGGTGAGTTTATGTTGTTCTGTGAATGTTTTTCCGAAGGCTGTAGGCTTAAAACTCTCGAAACCAATTCTCGAGGGCCCGGAGGTCTAAAGCCTTTAAACAATAGAGGAACAATTCGATATTTAGCCGATTATAACGTTCACGGTAATGCTCTTAGCGAGGTGTGATTTTTGGCCGAACCCATAGAAATTTCGTGATTTAGGTATAAAGTTCTGATAGAAAATGGTGTTATAAACAGTTTTGCTGTTGGTTTGAAAACTTGTCACGATTAATAATAATAATGATAATGCTGGACACTCCACACAGCATCATCTAGCCCCAAGCTAAGCAGAGCTTGTGTTATGGGTACTAGATGACTGATATACTTAATAGAGTACATAGCGGATAAACAAAGTTGAGTCTATTGTTGTATTGACATCATAGCTGAGTTGGTAGTAACTCTGCCTTCTGCGCTGTAGGTTGTGAGTTCGATTCACATGAAAATAAGCATTTATGTGATGAGCTTAGATGTTTGTTCTCTGGGTGTTATATTATAAAGAGGTAAAGTTTGTTAGTTTGTGAGGTAGTAGAGGGTTATCTACTGAACCGATTTTGAAAATTCTTTTTTTATCTCCTAGCAAAACTCTCAGCATAGGTCTCTCCTTAGCCCGTTAGATGACTATATATATTTGTATTTTTTAGGGGTAAAATGAGTTAAACAAACCCTGTCCGTCTGTCACCAGGCTATCTCATGAACCGTGGTGGTAAGATAGTTGAAATTTTCACAGAAGATGTATTTCTGTTGCCCCTATAACAACAAATACTAAAATATAGAATAAAATAAATATTTAAGGGGGCTCTTATACAACAAACGTGATTTTTTGCCGTTTTTATTATAGATAATGGTACGGAACCCTTGGTGCGCGAGTTCGACTTACACTTGGCCGGTTTTTTTTACATTTGTACTTGTACTTAATACTTGTTAATTTCTTTTTTAATACATATATCTAGTTCAGTACAATAAAATACCTAACGATACAAAACACGGTGACTGATATGCGAACCCCCTTGTGGTTATAGTAAGGCAAGGGGGTTTTCATAATTTTAAATGATTTTTTATCTTTTCAAAAGTATAACTATCCATGAGTAATGTGAGGTATGAAATAAAACTAGACACGACGCTCGAGCGCGGCTGCGCGTACGCACAATGCGACGCGATGTGCCATGTGATGTGGTAATTGGAAGTGTGGTGGCCAACCACCCTTATGCCCACATTGTTGGCCTAAATAATGTTAGTTCCATTGGATTTGTTTGTATCACCTTATAATTAGAATACATAATTTTAACTCCTAAAAAAATTAAAAGTTTGTATTAAAAGGGTTCCATACCCAAAGGGTAAAACGGGACCCTATTACTAAGACTCCGCTGTCTGTCTCTCTGCCTGTCTGTGTGTCTGTCCGTCTGTCACCAGGCTGTGTCTCATGAACCGTGATAGATAAGATAAATCATTTATTGTGTTACTAAATTATTTGTACCTATAATGCGTAAATCAATACAAAAGGTAACCGAAATATTTTATTGAATTTGTAATAAAGTACTTGATTACTTAGTTACAAGTTCCACGCATGAAATCCATTGAAAATGAGTTCTCAAAAAACTTTATACGCTCTGATGAAAAAAATGTAAGAGAAAATTACAACTATTTACAAAAAGATGATTTATTTTGTCTTCAATTTATTTTATTAGACCTGGGATAATCGACATAAGAACACTAGGTATAGGTAAGAGTCAAAGTAATTTTATTTAGTAAGTATGCCAAATTAATTTAATATCATGTTTAAGTACCGTTATATATACCTACATAAAGGTAGGTAAGTAGAAATCCACTAGTATCTTTTTCTTTTTTTTTTCATTGTAGGTTTATTTAAATGCACGCAATTTCCAATATTCTGGCACCAAAAAAAATTACCGCTAGAACAAAAAGCCAGCACATAAGTTACAAATCATTTTCATACAATTCAAATGGAAAGCCGACGGGAAAATTTTGATTTTCGAACGTTAGCGACGGGAAAATGCCGTCGGGAGGCTGCTGCCGACGGACTTCGACCGGCGCTCTCCCTTCCACCAATCACAAGCCAGTATCCGCCCCAAGGGGAAGCAAGACAGACGCATGCAGGAAATCTTAGCGCAAGCAAAGGATGGAAGCTACGCGTGTGTTTATATCGTGTACGGGGGAATATGATGCATTGCCTTGTTTTAGTATCGGTTACTGTTCGATTTATTTATGTATTTTCATTTTTTGCGAAAGGTAAGGAGTGGATTAACTTGAAATTATGTATTCTAGGTATAACATGGTTGCTTAATTATGTTTTATTTGCAAGCTACTGACTTATTTTTTGCACTTAGAAATTTAGAATTATTTACATCAAGCGGCTGAGTGAGAAAATATTGAATTTTGTTGAGTTAATTTTTAAATTATATCATTTTAAGTTTGCGTTGATTATGCTACGTAGTGTCCGAGATGAAAGTTTGGACGCGAGCGTATTTTACTGAAAGGGAAAGGGGAAAACTCAGAATACTCGTAGGGCACGTAGGTACCTACCTACTTAACGTGCGTGACCTATAACCCTACAAGGCAATGCTTTTTATAGGTAATGGTTACCATTTAACATCAGGTGAGCCATACCTATGGCTTATTCCGCAAGCAGTAGTAAAAAAAACTTCACGCAGACGAATTCACGCGTTCGCTAGTTACTGAGTAGGTACCGAATTTTTGTTTGACTTTGACTTACAATAATTAAGATATTTCACATAAAAACATATTTTGCTTAGATATCCCATCACAACACGAAGTTTGGTTTACATTATAAGGGGCCATGCACAAACAAAAATATTAATTATTCAAAATTCTTGAGGCGATTTCTCCCCTAAAGTCTAAACAGATGCAACTTATAATGAATTCACTGTTATTTATGAATTCATTGGTGCAAAAGAGTATTTGAATACTAATACTGATTATAATTATATTGTCTTTTCTATGAACCGATTTATTATTAAGGGGTTTTTTTTGTGGAAATAAAAAACACAACATTTCGTTGGTTTATAAGTGGGTTACAACACAATTAAAAAAAATCATAAATATACTTATTACACTATTGTCTCACAAATCAGTCAGTTCGTAGTATCTCTACCTTCTAAGGTTGTGGGTTTGATTCCCACCCCAAGACAATTGTGTGATAGCATTGTGGTCTTACCACAAAGCATTGGCTAAAAGTAAACATGCTTTAAACGTTCCTCAGAATTAACTGTAACTATTTTTTTACTGATATTTTATCACTTTTTGTCAGCAGAAACAGGCATGGTGGTAGTACTTCCCCGGACGAGCCCTTCACAATAAGCTAAGTTACTACTAGGTTTCGCCGAGTTTATTAGTATAGTAGGGATATTATAGACTTTAAAACTTTTTGCTCAAGCATAACTTACCAAACCGGTACTTTTTTTAAATTTATTTCGTTTTAGTCGCTAGATTTACCTTTTTTTATGCTTTGACTGACCTTTTATTTCTTTTACTACGAACGTAATTGATGAGTGAGGGTTGGCAATTTTAGAAGTCTACTTTGTTTTAGATACCGTACGTGCGATAATCGAATCTGCACCTTTTACGACCTATTCGCCACCACAATAGACACAGTAGTTAGTAGTAGTAATAATTTACGAGTATTCATAACGTGCAATGCTTTTTTATAGGTGATGGTAGCCACTTAACATCAGGTGGGCCATTTGTTCCATCAGCAAGTGACATTAAAAAAATATTATTACTCATTTCACTCAACCCTAACCCTAAACTAAGGAAATCGTGTATTATAAGATATTCTTATAATACACGATTTCCTTAGCTACTACCAAATGAAATGTATAGTAACTTACTGTACAAGAAAAATATTTGAAATTATTAGACTAAATATTATGTGTTATGATCGCAAAAGCTTATAAAGACAATTCCATCTAAATCGTGACCCGAGAAGCAAAACGTGGTAACCCAAAACCACACGGAACGCGTCGGGTGCGGAAGACTCGCGTCAAATTGGCTGCATCCCTTCTAATCTGTAACCTATCGCTGAAAAGGATTCTTCTCTTTTTAATTCAAGATTGTGGTCCAAGTTATAAGCTTTTTCTGCGACCAAGCATTGCTCGCTTTGCTGTTCGGATTTGAAGGATATCGATGTCAATGCAATTACAAGTACCTACATGAAACTTATCAACTTTGCATCTCACATTTATTGCGATGTCACATAAAGAAACGCGAAAAAAATGCTTGCAAATCATAAAAATAAATTGCTTTGTTAAATAATAATTTTCGTATGATTAAATCAGTAGGTATGTTAGAATCATTCCTCAAAAACATATAGTTAACTACTAAGAAACACACCAGGAAATCAAGACTATCTTGTGTGCCTCTCTTGTGTACTAAACACCGATACTGCTGTCACAAAACCCTCCAAATTCGGGGGTCCATAGACCTATATGTCCAGCACTGGGCTTATTCAGGCAGAGGACGAAGATGTGCAAAAAAAATTATTAATTTATTCACCTTTCTCATTGTTATCGCGCACTGTTTCTCTTATGACTTGGACGGTGACATCTAATCTATCGGCATGCACAAAGCATTCGTTACTAAAGCCGGCGTGTTGTGAGTGCCAGTGATGCATGTAAGGCGACGCAGCTGCCGAGACTTACGCTTCTTTGCGAATATTTAGCGGTATTTTGGTGTACTTGAAACAAAGATGAAGAAAACCTTTTAAGATAATTGAGCTGGTTGCCAATACTGTTTTATACGAAATGATAGATAAGTAGTAGATATAGCTAATATATTCTACAGTAAATAATTACATGAAGAGAATACATAATAGGGCACACGTAGTCTTGGTTACCTATTTAGAGTACATCATGCATTATAAACTACGAATGCTACAGAATCAAATATAATAACTCTTTTTTTCAATCACTCTTTAGCGTTTAGCTCACTGATAAACTTGAGAAGTTTCCAACATTAGCTAAAATTTAAAAGAAGAAGAAGCATTACATTTAAATAGTTCCCAGGTACAAAGGATGTTAAATAATGCCCTCAGACGGTTTGGAACCCACTCTTTTTGATACATAGGTATGCTAGCCAACTGCGCCATCAAGTTATTTATAATATCTGATGAACGATGAGTTTCCGTTATTAAAATATAAATGAGCACAACGGTTATAACGACATAATGAAGATGATGTGTATCATAAAATCAATAACATCACATCAATCTAAAAGCTCTTTAAAATAAATAAGCTCCTTGATGCTCGCACAATAGCTTCACAGCGCGCCGTCGAGCGCAATGTTACAAAACGCGCCAAGAACAATCTCTTACAAACTCTGGCCTGCGTCACTCCAGATCTACCCTTAGTGTAAAATGTGCTTTAGGGCACTGGTTGTAAACGCAATATGGTTTTACTGAGAACAGAGTCTCTATAATGTAAACAATATAATTTGGAGCAGATATTATAGTTCTATTTGTTCGATTCAAAAAGAATATGAAATGATACAGGTTATGGGTATAGTTTTTAACTAACAGTACGAAAGCCTAAAAATACGAGTTTTTTATTAATATCAGAGAGAAACTTCTGTTCTACTAGATGTATGAAACCATCTGTGACAAAATGCGAAACTACAGAACAAATCTATCGGTGCGTAAATTAAGTATACCATTCAGCAAAGGTATGAGAGCAAATAACAAAAAAATCTAAAGAAAATGTTTTAGCCCCGCGTATCTAGATGTCCCGCTGCGGTGCCCCACATTGTTCTTAGACAAACACTTTCTTTATACGAAAAAAGCTCCATTATTGTATTTTTTTAGTAAATGCCCTATTCTATTGTCAACAGATTTTTGATGGTTGAATTAATTCGCGTTGAAATTCTTAAATTAAGCGCCCAACCGACGCACTGTGGATTGTATCGAGACTTTGTAAATACGTTGAAAAACACGATGATTTGACCCTTGGAATTGAAAAAATGATGTCTCAATCAGAGCGAAATAACAAGCTGTATCGAATACCGTGACATGGTATCGCGAAATCTCACAATAACTAAGAACGGGCGTGAAATTAGATTGGGATAAATGAGGGCTAACTCATTCTTTGCAAAACGGCGTGACGGAGCCGCGTGGCGTGCTTTGCGAGGCGGCGGCGTGCGAAACCATTTTGTTGATTTAACGAGTTGTTACGATGCGCTACTGAGTGACCATGATACTAACGTAATTAATCGCGTGTGACATAACTTGTGTCATTGTTTGTTTGGGTAGTTTAGTATTGCTGTGGATGATATATTAGTACCATTCTCTGTATGTGTTTTGGATGAATGAATCTATAAGTTATTCGTTAATTGTCAGCTTTCAACCGTCTTTAGAGCCATTAGAGCTTAGTAAGTAGCTCTGGCTTTTACGCTGTAAATTTAGAGTTCGACCCTTGCTGATAATTAACATTTTAGAAATGAAGACAAATGTTTGTTCTGTGTCTGAGTGGTATATTGTATTCTATGTATGTATTTACAAAAAAACTTATTTAAGTACTCTATCGTTTATCTTGTTCCCAGAGTCCAAGTTTTGTTGAGACCAGGGTAAGATAGCTTGGTGTCAATATTTTATAATTATTTATTTATTTTACTTATTTACTAAACACAGTTTTTGTGATCTCATAAAAAAATGACTGTACCAAGTACCAACAGTAATTCAGAAAACATTTCCTCAGATTTCTTATTCTATCATAAGTCAAAGGCACGTCCAAATATTACACTTAGCACATTCCTGTTGCTCAATAAGTAAATGTTAAATTTCATGTTTGCCTATCATCATAACTAAAATACTATTAAAACTTAGTTTTCTAGAACAGCCTACAAGTAACTATATAGCACACAAAAGTTAGGACTTCTAAACAGTTCATATAAAACTTGAGTGTTTCGCATAAAATGAATGATATTTCTCTGCGTGTATGTAGCTAAACTAATTCTCAAGTTTACAACCCTTTCCTGCTTACCCGACAAACCATTACAGTGCCTAGGATATTGGACATCAACTCTGCCAACGTCGGCAGTAAAATATTTTATTTGCAGTTTACGATCTCTACAAGAAAGAAAGTATCCTATCAACTACAGAATTTGTCTGAAAACTAGACAATTCCAAGTGAACATAAAATAAAATGTTATGGAATTCGTAACATTTGATACCTACATATTATTAGCAATAAAAAAACCGAGTTGGTCAAAACACTCAAGTAATCGATTTACTTGTTTTGTTTTACAAGTTGTGTAACTATTGTATGAAATCTAACACTTTACATCACATCCGATTAAAAATACTGCAAAGCAACAATCCTGAAACAACACAACCACATAAACTTTTCATTCTCAAAACAGAAATCATTGAAATCTTAGGCCGGCGTCACACAGCTTGTTCGTAACGACTGGTGGCGCGCCGGGTTCGATGTGGGCGTCAGGTGTGTGTGTAGTGGTGAGACTGAGGCTGTGTGCGTCACCCACCCTAGGGTGAGCGCTGAGCCTGTAGGGGTACAAGCCCCGCCCCCAGCGATGCTCACACGGCTGACTTGGAATCAGATGGCCTGGCCAGTCGTAACCCAGCCGTGTCATCGTGAACGGATCGCAGCTTCCGAGCTCTCAATATAAGCATTCGATGATTACGCGGTACGCTGACCACCGAAACTTGTCAAATTAAAGAATTCCGGTTTGCGACGTTGCGCGTTTGTCACATTTATTGACAGGACTGTGTTTTATTTTGGTTTTGTGGTTTTTGTGATTTTGAACTTTAGTGAGTTTGGTGTTGGCGCGTCGAAGATTTCTTTAGGTATGTAACTAGGTTATTACATTGTTCTTTCATGTTTATGATGATGACACACCAAGTGCATAATATCAATGTGCTACGAAGATGCCACAAGTTATCTATAATTAATTTTACGAAACAATAGTTTTTATAATAATTTGTGGAAAACCAAAATTCCAATATAATCGGTAAATCATATTTTTGGATGGTTCCAACGGGTCTGCATGGTTGTCTATAAAGCTTCGGGATAACAGTCAAACCAATTCTTACTTTTATTAAGAAATTTTTTGCAACTCAGTTTAAAAAAGATTTATTTTTGAAATTAAAACACTCGCGTACAGAAACAAAAATAAACTGTAAAAGAAATCGTTGCATCACATTAGATTTATTAAAAAACAATTTTTTCTGTCGTCTATTTATAAAGTGCCCTAACCTATTTTTTTTATAAAATGAAATGTATAATTTAAAGACATGTTGAAAGCTTTGATAACGAAAGTGTCTTATGTCTACCTGTATCTCATTCTGACAAAGGTCTCCCTATAATAGTAATTCGATATTTTTGTTTGGTCGATCCTCCGGTTTTTTTCAGTGTAATTGAATCATCTAATACATTTTTGTTAAAGATAATTCGTTATAGTAAACATTTGGTCCCATTGAGGGTTTTGCGGTAATTTGATAAGTTTTACTGTAGATTTGGAATTTATGATTCTAAATCTTCAGTTAAATTATAGAAAATAAGAGATTTACTAGATGAAGTTTTAGATGAGTTAGTAGATGAATAAAACATTTACTTATAAAAGGGGTCAAAGCTGTTACTATGGCTGTGGAAACAATGGGACAGGAATTATTACAATAACATTCTTTAATTAAAAAAAAAAATAAGCATGGTAGCTTTTTTTAATTTATTTATTTTAGAATTTAAAGAAACTTACAACTAAATACATGTATCTATGAGGAAAATCAGAATACTGCTGGCCAAATAAAAAATATATGATTACTTGATAGACTTAAAATGATGGTTAAATTTATAGTTGCACATATTATTATTAAACCGATTTGATTTAAAATGAGAACTTCTTTTTATAAGACTTTCCATTTTATATATTAGTTTATTATTAATATAATTATTTGTGTGTTACAATATTATAAACCATTTAAAGCAGTTCAATAAAATAACAAACAAATCACATAAATAAGAATATACCTGGCATATTTACATGTAGTTTTCTTTGTAAACAACATGCAAAATAATCAACCAATGATGAAAAAGGTATTTTTTACTCAAAACAGTTAAAAGGAGTTATTATAATTATAATGCACTGAGATATGTTTTAAATATTATACTTTCAAAGTTGCGTACACAATACCCACATTTATATTTCTCCAGAGCAAATAACTCTAGTTCAAACGAAATCGAAAACATCTATTGACGACATATCTTTGAAGTTGCCGATAATGCTTTTTTGCCTATTGTGTAGAACGTACAAAATTTGTAATTTCGTTAAATAGAGATATCCAGCTGTATTGTTAGGTAGCAGATAATTTTTGCGGTAAGCGATACTTGAGGCACAATAGATGACAGTGACGTAGGGCAACACGGTAAGATGCTTGTATTTATGAATGCAGAATTTCTTCTCGATACGCACTTATACAGTTTTTGTATTGAACTTTACTGAAATAAAATTAATTATCTAAGTAATAAAAAATATGGTAAGATTATTCTTATAAAATGTTTCAATTCGCTTATCAAAACACTAAAACAAAATAAAATTATTAAATTTGCATTTTACTAAAATGTTATTCATAATGCAATAGTAAAAAATGTAATACATGACGCTTTTATCCATTGTAATTTAGATTAAAACTTGTTACAGTAGTATTTAATTAATTTTTCTTACTGAACTCCAAAGAATTTTTTTTTATAATTTTACGTTCTTCATAAAAAGTCGAACGACAAATTTCAAAGTGCCGCTGTCAAAAGTCATTGCAAAAATCAATAAATAAAACGTAATGTCAATTCAAACGTGCCGACAAAGTGTTGCAAAAGTGTAACAATTGCAACTTACTATTATTTATATTTGAACGACGTTTTCAAGTGTTGACATGCCTATTATACAACAACTCTCTGGGGTGCCTCGCTAGCACTTTGACAGTTTTTTTCACGTATTAATGACATATTTTTGACAATGAAAGACATGACCATTGATATAGGTTCTCACATACTGTCGTTACACGGTATTTAATGTGATTTTGCTACTTAAACGTAAGATTTGATTTGAAAAAAAAAAACAAAAAACATTTATTTCAAACCTACACAATTTGACTAGTTGCGTTTACCCACATAGGTACCTACCAAAGAACATACCTACTTATAAACCTTATTTAAATTTATAGCTTGCATAAAATTGGTTCTGTCACTGTTTGTCAAATTTATTTTCATCAGTTGGTACCTACTATAACTTTTAGCATCTTCAAATGGCAATATTAAACAATAACAGTACCTACATTTTTTAAGTAACGTTTTTTAAATACCATTTACAAGTATAGAACTATAACTTCAGAATTTATTAAATAAGTAATAAAAAGTTATGCTTAAACTAATTTTTATATAGAATCTTTGATTAATTATACTTTAGATTATAACAAGAAAACTTTATTAAGACACATATTTGTATATTTATTTCGGTATTATAATCTGCTTATAATTTTACTAAGTAGGTTAGGTACCGACTCCCGAATTACGGCATCTTACTCTTACCATATTCAAATTTAAAAATAAATAATCTGATAGTCCTAAATAACACCTCTTTGGTCTCAATAGCAAGCACCCTTCGAAAGATGAGGCTTAATAAGGATTAAGATAAAGGCTTTTTTGACTAAAAAGTTTTCCGTGTAGCTCGTGTTTATCCTTTTTATTTTAATTTACTATACAAGATTTAAATAATAATAATCTTATACCACAGCGTGAAGTTTTTGGTGAAATATAAATAAAAACCGGCCAAGTGTGAGTCGGACTCGCGCACGAAGGGTTCGTGCTTGGTACAACTATAGGGGTTTTTATTATAGATAATGATCTATAATAAAAACGGAATAAAATTACGTTTGTTGTATGAGAGCCCCCGTAAATATTTATTTTACTCTGTTTTTTTAGTATTTGTTGCTATAGTGGCAACATAAATATAATTATCATCTGTGAAAATTTCAACTCACTAACTATCACGGTTCATGAGATACAGCTTGGAGACAGACGGATAGACAGACAGCGAAGTCTTAGTAATAGGGCCCCGTTTTACCCTTTGGCTACGGAACCCTAAAAATAATGTATTTTGAAAAGGATATTCATGTACTTTATGCTTTACATGTACCATAACCTTTGTGACATCAAAGCTGCACGTGCGTTCTCAAAATCCATGCCATTCCGTCAAGTGCTCTTTTTTTAAGTTGCAATGTTGTCAAAGCAAGCCTCTTCCTTTTCACTACGTTTAAAAAATACCATCTGAATGCGATGCTGGGTTTATAATTAACAGGGACCCGACTTAAATTAAACTCTCTTTGCACTTTCAAGTATCGTCATTTGTGTGTTGGTTTTTGAAATTGCGGTATTTTAATATTGCATTATTTTAATTTTATTTTTATTTGAATTGCCTGGTAGAGATCGCTTTTAGCGATAAGGCCGCCCATTGTATTACTGCATTGTTTACCTTATATTCTTTATAAAATGTGTGTACTTTACTTGTGGTAATCAATAAAGAGTTATCTATCTATGTATTTTTGTTTACATCTCGTGGAAACTCAAAATAATTCATATTTAACAGAATCTGAATTAGAAATGTGCCGTGAGCTCTATGGGACTTCGTCTGCGTTTAGTTATTTTCATTCAAACTTCAACCCCCGTTGTACCCGTACAGGGGTCGAACTTTGCGAATTCCTTTCCAAGTACACTTTTACGCACCAAGTCGAATATACCTACCCTGAAAATTTTATCAGTACGATCAGTAAATTAGACTGTGTGTTAGCGTTATGTCATTCAGTCAGTCAATCAGGACAAAAATTCTCATAATTGGTATAGGTATAGACAGTTAGAGAGTTGAAATTTTCACAGATGATGTATTTCTGTTGCCGCTGTAACAACAAATACTAAAAAACAGAATAAAATAAATATTTAAGGGGGCTCTCATACAACAAACGCGATTTTTTGCCATTTTTATTACAGATAATGGTACGGAACCCTACGTGCGATTCCGACTCGCACTTGGCCTGTTTTATTTATTTTTATGTTAAGTGGTCAACTTTTTAGGTAATCGCTCAACATTAATTCTTCTCTTTAAAAAAATCGACTTGCTTATTTTGTGAGCTTAGTTTTTTTATGGATTTTATTAGTTTTATTATGGATTTTTTTATTTCTTATTTCATCACATAGTGCAATTGCCAGCGGAGAACATTGCTTTATTTTTATACTAGCGGCCGCTCGCAGCTTCGCCCGCGTGGGGGTTTTTTCCCGTTTCCGTTATTTTTTCGGGATAAAAAGTAGCCTGTATGTTAATCCAGGTTACAATCTATATTTATTCCAAATTTCGTCAAAATCGGTCCACTGGTTAGAGCTTGAAAGGGTAACAAACATCCATACATCCATCCATACTTACAAACTTTCGCGTTTATAATATGTATATGTATTAGTAGGAAAACAATTACATACTATAATTTAATCTGTACACATTTGAACAGCTACCGAATATTATTCAAAGCGGCCGCTACACTTTAGTACTGTCAGAATAGAAAATAAATTACGATTTCAAATGCCGAATACAGTCAGCATAAAGCGGCGGGCGATCTGTTACATTGATTTAAACTGAAAGGTACAGTTTGCACAAAACTCAGAATTAATTTGATATAGGTATATTAGATGTAGGTATATTATTTTACTATTTATATATGGTGAAAGAATAAATATAAACCTAGAATATTTTTTAAAACTGAAAAAAAAGTATTGTTTTATTTTGAGACTGTTCATAACAAAAGCTTCCTTCTATTTTTTTAGTTTCATCTGACCCTAGAAAGTCTGTTTTTATTATATTTATATAAATGTCTGTACATTATTATACTTTGCTATGCTCATAAAATAACTTACATCAGTTTGCACGCAAAAACTGTTTGTCTGTTTTGGTAGCGTAAAACCGGTAATTATGAATCAGTTTATGGGATTCAAACCAACCTACGAACAAACGTGTATTTATACAAATCATCAAACCTTGTATCTTGAACTAAGCAAAACATGTACTTTAGGGACCAAATACTTAATACAATACTATCCTATATACTTATTTTTTTGTAAATACATACGTGGAATAAAATATACATCCAGACAATATAAACACACGTTTATCACACAAATATTTACCAAGAACAAATACCTGGGATTGAACCCAAAACCTATAGCGCAGAAGACAGAGTAACTACTAAGCTGTAAGGTCTGTCAAATTCAATAATGTTTTGTCTGCTATCGGTACTGACGTCGAGTTTGACTCTACAACCGCACACTGGGTTATGGCATGCGTACTGTCGGCACGATAAATCAATAGTAACCATTGTGACGAGCCGCCATGCATAACATCTTCATGTGGGTATTTCGATACTCTCCAGCACGGGGAATATCATGATATCATTAGGCAATAATCATCTAACTACATACTGCTGTGGTTCTTAGAATTGAATTTTTACTGAAACTAGTTTTGGTGTTAGAATTTGCTTCAATTTTTTTTATGTAACTTGTCAATGGAACAAGTAGATGGCCCACCTGATGTTGTGCACCACTA
Source organism: Electrophaes corylata (assembly GCA_947095575.1). NCBI lineage: Eukaryota > Metazoa > Arthropoda > Insecta > Lepidoptera > Geometridae > Electrophaes > Electrophaes corylata. Next base: position 6,263,285 of record OX352719.1, on the reverse strand, counting down.
CTTATAACAGAGCATTGCCTCGCAGGTCACACTCATTATAAACGTGCCCTAACAATACACTACTCTGCGTCCGTACCTGAGGCATACAGGTGTTAAGCCTCGTGTGCCTGTAATTACACCAGCACCCACACCCTTCAAACCAGAACACCAGCTAGCTGCTTGGCGGCAAAAAAAGGCATGGTGGTAGTACTTCCCCGGACGAGCCCTCCACTAACTCTACTACTCTTAACTACTTATTTATTCACTAGCTGACCTGAAACTCATATTTCAGACAGGTTCGATTTTGACGATCAAATTGTAGTTTAATCTCATCTCAGCTTCAAAATTTTTCGAGAGTTGGCCCTCAATGCAAGTATCCTTGCTTACTGACAAAAATAAAAACGATGGTCCTAGTACTACCGCGGACGAACTCTTTCAAAAAAACCTAATTCTGAGATTTTTCGGTCCAGTTTGTGTCTGTATGGAGCTATTACTAACTCCTTTATGCTCCTAAGAGAACGCATCTGGAAATGAACACCAGCATTAACCTGCTGCAATGCCAAGCGTGGTGACTATGGCACACCCTCCCAAACACGGGGGAAACTTAGGTCCTTTTTAGGCTGTTTTCGTGACGACGAGACTATCTTATTTAATAACAAATATGGAGAGAGAATGAAAATACAAAAGTACCAAACTCAAGAAAGTATCAGTTCACAAAACCACGGCAAAAACTTCAAAGAAAAACTAAAAAATGCGATTAGAATGTACTCGTTTGAGTAAAAGCGACGTTAATGGGAGCCGCGCAAATCACTAACTCTAATGAGGTGTGTCGAGGGCAGACATTCAATACGAAACAACTTGAAATTCTTACCGGGAATTTAAAAACACGGGTGTTTTTTATTTGGTGACGAATATTTATGTGAAGTTTTTTTTATCATATAGAACACTAGTGAAAAAAACCGCGACTTCGTCCGCGTGAATCTATTTTATACAAATTTTCACCCGCCTTTTGTGCAGTTTGTATAAAAATACATTAGCAAGATCGGTTATAATTTCACATTTAAAACTACGCTTGGTGGCAATAAGCTAATTACTAGGATGCATTGTATTTTCTCTGTAAGTGAATTAGTAAATTCTTTTGAGAAAATAAATGATTAAACCTAAAACCTAAACCTATTTAGTAAATGGTACTACATACATCGTAGTATGGAAGCAAAACCAGGTGGTTATAATTGTATAGGGTGCTTACAAAAATAATTCCAATTCACAGAAACAACAGTACTTATCGACAAGCTAACATTATCCCGAGCTAGAATAAGGGTGGAATTTAAAATCGTTGCCGACTTCATCCCCATTTAGAGTGCTTTGCATGCAGCCTCTTCTACGACCTCTGCCACTGTTAAATTCATTTTAAGCAAAATGATCTCTATCGCACTGTATTAAAGTTCAATTTGGTTTAATGGGACTAAGGAGGACAATGGCCAATGCTGGTCCAGTCTTCATCTAAAAGCCCGTAAATAAGGCCACGGGTAAAAAGTGAGTCTAGTCTCTAGTTCTTCAGCAAATCTAGAAGAATATAAGACAGCAAAAACTTACAGCTTGGTTCCTACACTAGTGAAACTTTTCCACGTCTGGTGGCTCCGTCTTCTGTGCCACCGCCTCCAAGTTAGATCCTTTGACGTGCTCAGACGGCCACTTACAACGAATACTGTGTTTTTTTCTCAACACTTTAGGTATTTTTTCTCGGTATTTTCAGATATTCAAGAGCACTTTACCGTGTCTACGAAGTTGCAAATGGATTTGAGCTCGCTCTGTTATTACTGTGAATGCGTTGCCTTTCGCGATGTTGAGGTTTTAGTTATGTTTTTATTACTGACTGTATAAATGCAAAAATAATAATAAATAATATAATAATAATGCTGGACAATCCACACACATCATCTAGCCCCAAGCTAAGCAGAGCTTGTGTCATAGGACTAGATGACGACGATTTAAATTGTAAATTTGTTTGGTAATCAAACAATTTTGACCTTTAAAAACCAATCCGTGTATTTATTTATAAAAGCATAAGTTATAAAGCATTTTATCTGTTTTTAATAGCTTATTATTGTTTGCGGCTAAATGAAGAAAAAAATGAAATAGTTTTACGGAACCCCAGGCACAATAGTTAGGTACTTCTAAGATCTCTAAGAGGATATCTAAGGGGTAGTCAGAGGTACGGTCAAATATTACATTTGATACATACCCACTAAATGGCGTTGTAAATTATCAACAAATACTTACTTCGCTTTAACAAAGTTTTAGAATACGGGCCGTAACTTACGCTAGTGCGTAAGTTAAGGCCCGTATTCTAAAACAAGATCACTAAGAGGATATCTAAAGAGGTAGTCAGAGGTACGGTCAAATAACATTTGATACATACCCACTAAATGGCGTTGTAAATTATCTACAAATATTTACTTCGCTGTAAAAATGTTTTAGAATACGGCCTCAACTTACGCACTAGTGTTGGCTGCTAATTATCGTAATTAGAAACAGGTTTGGTGTAACCGAACACCGCACAGAGCCTACAAAGTTTGATCCGACCATAGATCAACCGATAAGGCTGTCTGTCGGCCGGCAGATACTTTGTACATGTTTTCAATATACATCACTCGGGCACGGGAAAGTGTATTGAATGAGAAAGCAACATATTGACTGGGCCTGCCCTGCTACTGGCACTTTCTAGGTCAACCTGGCCACGACTGAGATACCCAAAAAGTATACAGAAAAGATTGGTTTGAACATACCTACCCTGTTATAAATATCTTATAGGTTTTGAAAGAGCTCTCAATAGAATTAAGCTTGAGTTTCAATTTCTTTATTTTTAGATAACATCAAAATATCTAATATCTGAATTAACCTAGCCTTTTTGTAAATGATCCTTAGTATTTCAACAAACTTATTTATCTTCAGAAAACGTGAAATTTAAATAAAATTATTTACTAAGAAAATTACAGGTAATACAACTATTTATAATTGATATGTACAAAATACATATAAAACAGTTGAGCTATCTACAAAACGTTGCAAATGATCTAGAGATAGCTTAGCTTATCCAAATTAGTGCCAATCGGAAGCGTCCCCAAAACACGCCACGCTGAATGGCAATGCAGACGGTGTTTTGGGGACAAAGATCAGGGTGGCTGGTCAAAGTGGCGTGACCTAAGGGCTAGTGAGTATCTAACGCACTGAGCCAGAAACTCACCAGCTCTTAGGCCACATTACTTTGACCAGCCACCTTGATAGAATTTTAAAATTTGCCCTTAATTACCATCTTATACTTTCAATATCATATTTATAAAATAAAAATGAAAACAAGCTCATTAGAGCCAGTCGGACCACACGTAAATACTTCACGACTCACATTTTGTGTATACACCACTTTTGGCCCTTTGAGGTGCTTTCAGTCTAGTCAAAGTAAGTTCAATTTATAACCCTCAGATCCTGCCTTCGGTCCATTGTGACTCGTAGGGGAATATATCAAAGACTTCGATTGGGACTTGAAAAGATCAAATACGTGCCCCATATTTGAGTACCTGTGACTTTTCTGATGCGATTGCTAGTTGATTATGTAGGCATGAAATTACTCACGGGGGTTGTACCTACCTGTCTTTGGAGAGTTGACTCATCTGACTCAAATCTCAATTGATAGATTATACATTTGTGTGATGAACGTAGATCTTTGTTCTGTATTTGGATGTTATATGTTTTCTAAGTACGTACCTTACTTAAAAAACATATGACAAAAAAAAAAATATTATTAAGCTATCTGGTTCCCATAGTACTAGGTTAGCTTAGTTTGGGGCTAGAGGGCGTCGTGTGAATGTGTGTCGATATTTATTTATTTATCCTGATTTTTAATGTTTTCTGGAGGTGCTAGTTTTCAAAACCTTAATGAGCGATTTCACCTTATAGAGAGTGTCTGTTCCTTTGACCTCAGATACAGGGTAGTTTTGTAAGTAGGGTGCTCAGTGAGTAAGTTAGTAAGTAAACTATTTTATACTTACTCTAAACGTTTCATTTTTAGGTTGTTGGATTCAATTTTTGGGTACGCACGAAGGCAAATATATCCTTAAAATGTCAATGTTTTCGACTGTTGGGTAGTTTTTAGGGTTGTCAGGATAAATATTCTTATTTATACCTATTATAAGATTTCTGTATTGACTAACTGATTTGTTAGTCAGTAGTGCATTATGTAGACAACGCACAGCCTAAACCATAAATTGTCATGATATTATGTTTGTCTTTGTGCGCTAAGTTGTACTAAGAAAGGGGTTTTTTAAATTCAACCCCTACACGGGTACAGCGGGGGTTGAAGTTTGTATAAATATAGCTTCACACAGACGCAGTCGCGCGCGTTTTGCTAGTACATTATACCTATAGATAGGGCTTATACTCGTATGCGGAACACAACTTACGGGTCACGCATGGCCTAATAACCCGAACTCAACGTCAAATAATAAAATAAACAACAAAACATATCAAAAGACTACCGTTCGGGGGCTACTCTATGGGTGGTACGACTAACTTCATTTACCATCGATCATTATCGATGCACGGAGCTATTTGTACCATGCAACAATAGATGGCGCTTTCACATCAATTCAGCACCATCATCCACCAATTAGTACCTCCTGTCTCTCTTTTTTAAGGCGTAAGAGAAAGAGAGGCACTTCAAAAGAGCGTAATGACGCTGATTGTAATTGATGATGCGATCTATCGGGGTCAATTTTGTTTGAAACGAGGATTTCTTTCTTCGTGGGTCACGAAGTAGGTGCGGCTGATTCAAAAGGATTAGAGAAAAATATTTTATAAAAATTTTATAGTAATTTAGGTCGTCTCTAGTATGTACCACAATCTGTATTTGATATATTTTATATATTTTTAGACAAGTCTTATATAAAACGAGCAGATGACCACCTGATGTAAAGTGGTAACTATTACCTATAGCAAAGTTATGAACGCACGTTATGATATTATGGTCTTAAACCCCTTCCGTCGTTACCGAGTTAACCACTGACATTTGCTTATATACGAAGAAAAGCTTTAGTAGTAGTAGTAGAGTAATAGTTAAGAGCTTGTCCGGAGAAGTACCTACTACCACAATGCCTATTTCTACCGCCAAGCCGCTTGCTGTGTTTGAAAGGTGCCGTTGAAATTAGAGGCACACAACTCTTAGCACCTATACTAATATTACTTATATGGACATATACGATGTATATCGTAGGGCACATTTCTATCGGTCGTGACCTACGAGGCCATCTTGAATAAAAAATATTAACCATGGCCTTCTATTAATGTTAATTTTCTTTCTTTCCAGGTCACAATACTATGGTGTGTTAGTCACAATTCCGTTTCTTACCAACCTTTATCGCGTGTCTCCGGTAAAAAGGGGGGGCCGTCAAGTTGGGGGGCGGTGCGTTCGAGGGGGTAGAGCGGCACGGAGGGACCGTGTACGGGGTGGCGTTGCACGGGGGCTGGGGGCGGGGTGCGCCAGCGCCCGCGCACGCCGCCACCACGCTGGTGGGGGGACTGGTGCCGCCGCCGCGGGAGCCCACCACGGCGGCAGAGGCCTTCTGGAAGATGCCGCATAAAGGTAAACATCATTTCCTTTTTCTTTTTTTTTTATACAATTTGCTGATGGAACAAGCTTACGGCACACCTGATGTTAAGTGGTAACCATAGCCTATAACAAAGCATTGCCTTGTAGGTTTTGTTGGTTGGGAACGTACCTTACAATACACTGCTCTGCGTCCAATCAACCTGAGGCATACTGATGTTAAGCCTCATGTGCCTATAATTACACCGGCACCCGCACCCTTCAAACCGGAACACAGCAAGCTACTTGGCGGCAGAAATAGACATGGTGGTAGTACTTCCCCGAATGAGCCCTTCACTAAGAGCTCTACTACTACTACTACTCCTCCTCCAGCATTTATTACGAACCAACCCTCGTCTTGTACTTGTTCTACTAGACACATGGCGTCTGTTTCTCTCAGTTTGTGAGACGCTTTAAAAACATATTTGGATGTTGAAGAATCTTCTCCGAAGTTTATCTATCCTTAGCTTAGAACCTATGTAAGTATTTAGGTTTCTTTATTACCTACGGCACTCCTAGACAGAGGGTTTTTCTGGAGTAAGAAGATCCAGACCAAGCTCACAACTACCCTCGCGATGTCGCAATAAGGGAAGAATAAGCACCACAATATGTTTCTTGAGCACTTCGTGTCTGTCTTGGTTCAACAGTGATCTTTCTGCCGGTTTTTAACACTTTCAGACAGTTTACTTTTCTTACTTCGCTTATCTATTTACATTACAAAGCATGGTCAGATTGGTCAGTCTAAGCAGCAGGTTAATCACCTCCCTTCATTTGGAACACATCGTAATACTTAGTGGTAGACCACCCCCTAAATGGTAAGTTACGTCCTTCTTACTTAAGAGTTGCTTGGTTACTACGCTTACTTCAACTAAGTCCTTTCCAGATGCCCTACTACGGTTTGTCGAACAGAAATATTTATAATGCTGACTGTTTTCTTGTAGATTGAGATACACTCACTAAGACTGTATTTTTGTCTTCGTTATGTCTCATTAATGGTACAAGAAAATGGCTCATCTGATGGTTACCATTATTTAGCAAAGCTACTAAAATACTGAGTGGTTTCTTCACGATGTTTTTTTTCACCGTTTAAGAACACTGGCATTACACACATATATTTTTCGAATAGAATAATTGCACGACTGGATTTGAACGCACGACCTTATGATCAGAAGGCAGGGTTGCTCCTACTAGACCACCAGTGCTCTATAAAACAGTATGTCGGTACAATTAAATGAAAAACCGGTACTTATATACCGATAACATACATTTTACACCTAATTAGACTTACGTTCGAGCTTATCGCTAAAGAGAGATAATGTTTATTTCCAAGAAAAAGTATAGCCATAAGTACAAATATTATTCTTTAAAATTATTAGACTAGAAATACAATTTAACTGGCTTACACACTGGTTTAAAAACTTTACTTTCCGTTCTAGTTAAAAACTGTGTTGCGGTAAAGTAATGCTTCTCACCCAAAATGAACCAAAGTAAAAGTAAAGATAAAAAGTCACCGCTAAAACCTTGCTAATAGGTAACACCAGCGCAGCGTAACAAAAGCTCAATCGAGTTTACAGTGAGTTTCACTAGTACCGGCCATTAAAACCAAATCTCAAGTCAAGCCGTTAGCCAGGATGCTGGAAACTTGTGCCTTGTAACTTGTAAACTCGCAACACTTGTATTTGGGAGTTTGTAGTTACCTTGTTAGGGGTATTACTGTATGATGCAGATTTCTATTGTTTTACTGCAACTATTTTCCTCCTGCTACTTTGTTCGTGTAGTATCTTGTCAGTCCCTATGTTTTTGAATACTCAAATTCAAAGTCAAAAAGTATTGATTCAGTAATATCTGCAGGTGAATCTAAGCGCCAGTTCCTCGCGACTAAGGATAGCAGAACAGGCAAGAAACATACGGCTTGGTTCATACCGTTTTTTTACTATTTGCTGATGCAACAAGCTGGTAGCCCACCTGATGTTAAGTGTATTGAAGTAGGAACTTATAAGTTTGACTCTTCTGCAGTCTTGCCGCAATGTCGTTGGTTCATCTGGTGGAGGAATGACTACTCAGTTTTCCAATTCATGATCACTATTTGAGAACCTTTATTCCCGTTACATGACTATGGTTATCCCTGGGGAATAAAGGTTCTCAATCTCTTAAGCTACCTGACCTGCCTCTTCATGATCTAAATATCTTTTGCGAGTTTTTACTACAGATTTCCTCATTTCTAATCGATAGATCTCGTAGTGAAACTCATAGCATAGCTCTCTCCAAAGCCCGTTGTGCGACTACGGGTTTGTGTTAGGACAAATGCTAGCGACCACATCGCAGTTCCAGAAGTCAAAATTGGCAGCACACACTGTTTTTTGATCTTGGGTATATTTGCGGTATCTGTGACGAAAAGGTCGTTATTTCCCGAACACTACTCATCCAATACTGCGCAATTTATTTATTTTCGACATCCGTCACAGTAGCCCTGCCTTCTGCGCTGTAGGTGGTGGGTTTGATTCCCACCTAGAACTAAAACTTGTGTGATGAACATAGATGTTTGTTCTGTGTCTGGGTGTTATATCCTACTAATATTATAATTGCGAAAGTTTGTAATTATGGATGGATGGATGTTTGTTACTCTTTCACGCTCTAACCAGTGAACCGATTTAGATGAAATTTGGAATAAGTATAGACTGCATCCTGGATTAACATAGAGGCTACTTTTTATCCCGAAAAAATAACGGGAACGGGAAAAAACTGCCACGCGGGTGAAGCTGCGAGCAGCCGCTAGTATGCTTATATTATAAAGAGGAAAGATTCGATTGTTTGTTTGGTTGCATTGAAAAGGCTCCAAAACTACTGGACCGATTTTTGAAAAATTCTTTTATCGTTGGGAAGCTACACTATCCACGGATGACATAGGCTATATTATATTTTCAAAAAAATTTGGGATCCTCACTAAAACCCGTGCGAAGCCAAGACGGACCGCTATTACGTTAGTCATTTACTAACAGGAGCGACTTTTGCAAGTCGTTAAGTTCACTTACCTCTACACAAATACTAGAAACTGTTGTTTATTCTGTATAGTTATACAGTAAGCGTTAGTAAGTAAGTAAGCGTATTCTTTAATCTATTCTGAGAGGACAATTACATTCCTAATACGTATACGAGATAAAATACTTTTCAACAGTTCTTACTAAAAGTAAGTTCCAAATAAAACCGGAGACCCACACTAAAAATCTTCAAACAAATTTATAATTACGTAGTCGAGCCAAGTTAACCGAGCTTGCCACTATCGTGTCACATTAGGAGACAGATAAAGACAAATAGACCGGAAAAACACTTGTTCGAGTGAGATAAACACTGTTTTCTTTGTGCTAAAGGAATTTTAATGATTGAGTGCCCGGTTTCCAGACACTGTCGCGCTTGAAAGCAGAATTTAAATTCCGTTGAGTATTTTGCAAGTAAAACTTTACAATTTTTCTATAGTTACTGTTGTCAAAGTAGTAGTCAAAGTTGATTTTTGGTAACATTCTAAGTAATTGATGCTATTGTAGATACAGACTGTCCCAAAACAAAATTGTAAATATTGAAAAAGTATCATCATCATCAACAGCTTGTTGGAAATAAGTTTACCCTACATGTTTCCAAAAACACGATTTTGAGCTTATTCCATCCACCTAATTAATTTCCGTGACTCTAACTATGTCGTCGGTTCATCGGGTAGGAAAGCGTCCTATGCCTTAATTCCAATTCATGGTGATAACTGTTTTTGAACTAACCCTATCTTTAATTTGAAAATGTCAAAATATATATATTACGGACCGGGTTAAAACCTCCTTTCTTCAATAATCGTCATACCGTAAATCTCCATAAAAGGATGAGCAACTTGCCAAAATCTCAGTAAAGAGGTAGATTATTTAAAACCTTATTCAAACAATGTAAGTTAAACCTTTTGTTTGTACAGTCTATAGAGAATTTGAAATGGCTAAATGCTAGTTGGATTAAATTATTGCAAACTCTGTAATCACTTCAACCTTACGAGTGATGGGTGTATTTACATTTGTGTGCCTTAACCGTAAAAGCGGCAAGGACTTCACGATTTATGTTAGGATTAAAGTTAGGATGCCTTGATTTAACTTTGTCATTTTGGGGAAGATCTTTGCCCAATAGTGGGACACAAAAGGTTAAATAAAAAAAAATCATACGTAGGATGTCTACATCTTTTAAGTTATAACAAATGTTATATTAATTATAGCTAGGGACGCCTGTAAATATGGGGTAATGTATATAAATAAAGTTTCAAGTCTACGATAAGCGCTTTAGGCTATGCTTTGTATATATCAGTCAGTCAGTCAGGACAAAGTTTACTGCGCTATTAATATTAGGTAACTAATACAAATATACCAAGTATTTATTAATAAAACGGGTGTTTCAATGACAACTGGTACAGTGTGATATATCAATCATTGATAAAAATACGCGTAAAAACGGCTAAACTACGTTAGCAGTTTGTGAATGATTTTTTGTGCTTATCCATTAGGGGCGTGGTTCGTATCGCGTAATAAATTATGTCAATTCAGACAAACGATTTTTAGTCAATGGCTTCTGTGACGATTTTTATTGTTGCTCTTGTAGATTCAGGTATGTTTATGTTTAAAATAATAAAAATAAATTTATTTAACAATTTTTTTTAATCAAATATTGATTGCGTCCACAAATTCTAAGTTTCATAAGATAACCTTATAATGAGTAACGTTAAGTAAAGTAATAGTAACTCGTTGCCATATCAAACTTGCCCTCTTCCTCTTAAATAAATTAACGACCGATGTGGCGTGGCGGGCGGTCCGCCTGCGACGCAAGAAGTTGCGGGTTCGATTCTCGCCTTGGGATAAATGTCTGTACGATCTGCAAATATTCTATGTATAATAAAAAATATATATGTATGTAACGTATTGCATTAAGTATATCAGCCATCTAGTACCCATAACACAAGCTCTGCTTAGCTTGGTGCTAGATGATACTGTGTGGATTGTCCAGCATTATTTTTATATTAAAAATGGGGGAAGCAAAGTAATATTTACTACGTCTCTAGTAGGTAAAAAATACACGTTAATAATTATAACTATGTCAATATGTACAATTTTAATATGCAAATGTTGGTAGTATTGTTAAAAAAATAGTTTACTTATTAAACTAACCCGCATCATATCTTTTATTTAGGCTGAACCAAATTATACAACGGATTTAAACGTAAGGGAATAAAATCATAAAGTCCATTTTGAATAAGGCTGAATTAAAAACAGGATTTCGATGATTCAAAATGGCGTTTAGTCGTACGATTAAACCACCCCTGAATAATTCAAAAACAGATACAAAATAATAATAAGATGAGTATTTAGGGGGAAATTGTCTGTACCAGGTGTGTCTGTGTAGGGTCGTCCCCTTTATGTATTTTGAGTATATAATTATAGAAGTTAGAATAGTCGTTGTTTGACTTTTGTAAAGTTTTATCTAAAGGTTTTTTAATCAGATGCCCCTTTTCTTCTAACCATGTAGGTACAGTCAGCTGCACTAGAATGTATACAAATCTGAACTTTCAAAACAATGTATATAGTTTCCAGAAAATATTTAGAAGGAAAATTCCTAAAACATAAGTAGACTCACTAATTGATTTCATGATTTTTGAGGTCTTGTTGTGTAAGATTTTTTTGTAATACTGTGATACCATTTTGAAAGTTACGAACTGTATACATTCTAGTGCAGCTGACTGTACATATTTTTAATTATGAAATTGTGAAGAATAAATTGTATCAGAATAACAGAATTTTGGTAATTAATCTTACCTGTAAAACAAATTAAACGTGAAGTACAGTCTAAGCCCACTAGTCCCTGCTAGGATACTAGTTGGCCTTCTCACGATGTTTTTCTTCACCGTTTGAGGGAACTTTCAATGTGCACATACATTTTCGATAGGTACGTGCACTGAATTCAAACTCATGACCTTAGAATCAGAACACAGGATCGCTCTCACTAATAGACCACCACAAAAACAGTTGTAAATAACATCGTGCATAATTTTTACTTGTTTCTTAAAAAGTACATTTACTTCAAATAATAATAATAATGTTGGCCAATCCATACAGCATCATCTAGCCCCAAGATAAGCAGAGCTTGTGTTATGGGTACCTACTAGATGACTGATATAAACTTAATACAATACAAAACGTAGGTACATAGTAATTTTTTATCATACATAGAAAATACCCAGAAAACCCGGAATAAATATTTACAGATCGTATAAGCATTTATCACGAGGCGGGAATCGAACTCGCAACCTCCTGCGTCGCAGGCAGACATCAGCCCGCCGCGCCACAAAATGAAAAACTACGAAAATAAAGTTATGCAAGCTAAAACATAAATAATCCCTTGAACTAACATTTCGCATCCTAAAATGTTTTACACCCTGTACTGAATTTTAACGTTTCACTCGACTCCGGAAAAAACAATAAACAAAAACTAAAATATATAACTACGTAGGACTAGTTTATTGCGTGGTGCCATAAAAACGGGGATTAAAAATAAATCGCTTGAATAAATTGCACCTCTGAAATTAAAACACCCCCTCCCTCATACGACACGCGTGCCCACTGGCAGTGCCCAGTACGTATTACAAGCGGAAGCGGGAGCGGGTAAAGTAACAAGCGGAAGCGGGTAAGCGGTACAGTGAACCAAAAACAACTTTAAAGAAATTATACAAAGTCAAAGTAGAAAAAGCATTTATTCAGTATTGTCCGCCAGGAGCATCTTGAAAAGTCTTAAAGCTAGGTGAGCCTAAGCACCAGTTCCTCGCGATTAAGTCTAGAAAAACAGGCAATAGTCTTACAGCTTGGTTCATACCGTTTTTTGTAAGATTAATAATAATAATAAATCTTTAATTCAAAAATTCTTTTACAAATGATAATAATAAATATAATAGTTATGTAAAAATACATAATTATGAAACAGTTGAGCTATCTACTGACCGTTCCAAAAGATCTAGGGATAGCTCAACTGATCCAAATCAGTGCCAATTAGAAGCGTCCCCAACTAACTCCATTGCCACACTGAATGACAACGCTGATACGCTGAGTCTCAGCGTGCCGTGGTCACGCGTTGCTTTTTAATAAAAATTTATATAAAAAATAAACTAGTTTCGTCCTGGATCGTAGGGTCGTCCAAGAAAAAAACACTAACATTAAATTCACTCAGTACAACTGAGTCCAAAAATCTAAAGTTATTCCTTTTAAAATTCGTCTGATCGGCAGCGTTGGTGCAGTCTTCGGGGCCTCCCAACTCGCTCGCTTTTATAACTTGTCCCTCAGCACTACGATTGTCCATTGTTCTTTTAACAGCCTCGCTTGTTAGTCGCGCGACCCAGCGACCGAGAGGTGTGATTGCGACTCAAGTAGTCGCGCCTATATTAATTGGCGGAGCGCACTTTCAGGTGTAATTAAATTCAAATTGGGTGTGAAACTTGGAAGTCGAAACTTCAGCGCGATATACCTACTATAACGTGGCGGTCCCAACTTCACGTGGGTTCGAAGTAACATACACATAATACATAACCTCACGTAGATGTTGTAAGTTGAGACTCTTTTTTATTTTTATACAACTTGATGGAATAAGTAAATGGCCCACCTGATGTTAAGTGGTTACCATCGCCTATAATAAAGTATTGCCCTGTAGCTCACGCGCGTTAGAAACGTACAAAAGAAGTTTCGTCATTGCATAAAAATAGGCTTTGTAAATTTGCTAAACAACTCTAACTCAAAAACCTTTCCCCTCCAAATAGTGTCATCACCTCCAATAATCGAAAATTCCAAAACAGAACTTCAAAAACAAAGAACTAATTTCGTATTTGCAATCTGAGCACGAACGTGAATCCGCAGAAAAAAGGGCGAAACAATAAACTGGCCTACCCTGCCTTAATCAAAGGCCTGCCCTAAATTCGCCCACAAATTGCATCCAATTGTTCACTTTTTACCACGAGGCGTAAAGGGTGGGTAGAGTATTGTCTTCGGCAGGCGTAGGCGCACGTTTAAACGCACTCCTATACAAGTTCACTGGCTTGTAAGGATCGTAATTGCTCGTATTAAACACATCTGTAATTTTGCAACGCAAAAGGATTGTAATCGGTTTGGTGGTCTCAATGTCATCTGCACAAAAGATTGATGAACTGTATTTTTAAATTGTTCTACTTCGTTGAACCTAGTGATGTTCGTTGGTGTAGGCGAAGCATTGACCAACATTTAAATCTTTTTATGTATCACTAGCGAAACAGGCGCGAATTCGTCCGCGTGAAGGTATTTTCATACAAACTTCAATCCCCACTGTACACGTTTTGCGGTTGAATTTTAAGAATTCCTTTCTTAGTACACCTCTACACACCAAGGCAAATACACCCTGAAAATTTCAAGTCTCGGTCAGTGGTTTAGGCTGTGCGTTGTCTATATCCCAATCAGTCAGTCAGGACAAAGAATCTTATAATTGGTATAGATTGGAAGAAATAGATAATTTACCTGATGTCAAGTGGTTCAAACCAGATTTTATTAATGAGAACATCACTGTTTGTAGGTGGTAGAGCTCTGTTACCATTTTTTGTATTTTGTTGTGTTTTTCAGCATTTTGAATTATACGAGTATTATAACTCAATCTTGCTCTTGTACTTAGCAGTTTTGTTTCGTAAAAGGAATGAAATCTCTTTTGTTTTTTCTGTGTGGCTTATGGAGTGGTGCCAAAAAATCATAAAAAGGACTTATCCCCAGACATCGGAAGGTCTTTAACAGATCCAACACAATATCTCGTCAGTCGAAGATTAGATAAAAACTGTAAAAAGCTGCGGTTTTCTTGCACCGCGAAACCCTTTTTGAATTGATCCTTTTTACTTTTGCAAAGCGGATTATTTTAAGGGTAAGTTTTTTTAATTTTTTACCGAAGATGCACCAAACGTATTGTGCATGGTAGATAGACGATAGCATTTATGAAATAGGAAGGATTATAAAACATTGTAAGGCTGGATCCACTTGAGTTTAAAATTGCGGGGTATCTTGGCAGTTTAAAGGGGTACTTCAAAATATTTTTATCATTTCTAAATCTAAAAAAACAGTGGGATCTGAGATTAAAATTGTAATATTTATTAGTTTCAAACTTATGCTACTTGAATCTTTGCCCTAACTGATCGACATATAAAACACAGTCTAAGCCACTAATAGTAGAGGCTTAAAATTTGCAGGTTATATTTATTTTGTGTTAAGAAAGGAATTTCTAAAATTCAACCCTTAAATGGGTATAGGTACACAGCGGAGGTCGAATTTTGTAAAAACACTTCACGCGGACGTTGTACCGCTCTTTTTGCTAGACTTGAACCATTTGTAAACTAGTATTACATGTCAATGTATAAAATATATTATGGCACGTATAGTTACTAGACAAATAGAACTAGATAAATGTCTTCGTTTAACGACGTGCTAACTGACGTTACTAACTGTACCTACTACTAGTTACTAACTACACCGGCAACTACACCCTTCAAACCGCAACGGAACACAGCAAGCTGCTTGGCGACAGAAGTAGACATGGTGGTAGTTCTTCTTAACCTGAGGTTAGGTGTTAAGCCTCATGTGCCTGTAATTTCACCGGAATCTACTCCCTCCAAACTGGAACACAGCAAGCTGCTTGGCGGCAGAAATAGGCATGAGACTTATTAGCTGTGAACTTTACTATCGTTCTTTGTTGTAGATGAGCTCATGCATAGTGCGGCCATGGGCGGAGGCTTGTTCGGGTGCTCCTCCGCCGGACACAGCGGGATCAACCAGCTCGGGGGGGTCTACGTCAACGGGAGACCCCTGCCTGACTCCACCAGGCAGAAGATAGTGGAGCTGGCGCATTCTGGAGCCCGACCGTGTGATATCAGCAGGATACTGCAAGTCTCCAACGGCTGCGTCTCCAAAATACTAGGCAGGTCAGTATTTGGATTTGTTGAAGCATAATGAGAAATGGTTATTTTTTCCTCTATTCCCATTTTTGTTTGCTCGTATGGTTTTTTATCAATATTGAAAACAAAATCATCATGGTCGAGATCGTCATGGTAAGCACTCATTCACCATCACATCATATTTTAATGTAATCTGATTATTGTGACCCTATACAGTAATAAATGCCACTACCCCATACAATTCAATTTCTGTAAATCCTATTAAAGAAATTCACTCAAACAACCTACATTACTAAGCAGTAGGCACCCATAACAATTAAACCGAGTACTATAACATGAAAGAATTATTTGGCACAAAACCTATTGTCAAAAAACGTCTTGACGGGGTCAAATTCTTTCGCCACGACACGCGCACTAAATTGATGGAATTCCCACAATACCGCCCAAGATGAAGTACAATAGGGTTTACAATACCACCGGACAAAATTAAGGAATATTTCAATGACTTAATCAATACAATACATTCCCATACAAGCTTTGTTTTTGTATAGCGTGCTCCGCGGGCTGGCTGGGAATCGACATCGGGTGCTAGGGTAGTCTGGGGTGCAAGGGTGCCACTCATTTCCACGGTTTCCTTGATTGCGATTTTATCTGGCGATCAAGGAGGATTTTGACCCTCTAAGTTGGTGACAGATGATTGAAAGGAATGAGTGCACAATTGTTTGCGTTGTCCTAATTCCTTTTTGATAATATTTTTTGCACTAACAAATTAAGCACTGTTTTTCATCTTTATAGCAAAGATATTTTTTACTTAGTGGCCTGAATTTAAAAACTACGCGTACAAAATCGCGGGGAGTGTGTAGTTTATTAAAATAAGTTTTTTCTTAAATATTTATGATATTGTCAAAGTGAAGGTGCTGACTGACATAATAATAGACCCATGGGAACATAACTGTCAAAGCCGTACAATAAAATAATGCAAAAGATGTCAATCAAAGAAACTTGACTTTTAATACAGGGTGTGCTTTACAGGGTTGTCCCACGACCGCCCCTAAATAAAAATCTAAATACAACATTATTTTCTAGTAATTGGCACCCCTACTGTGATCGGCTTGACGCCACTTCAAGAGATCTTATAGGAAAATATATTCGTACGACCCCCTGTTTTACCCTGAGGCACATGTTATTATTTTGTTTCGTTTGTTATTGCTTCTGTTGCAAATGTTTCCTTATGTTGTGGTTGATTGAGTTTTAAAAGGCATTTAAAACTCAATCAACCATGTCAGTCTAGCAAATGTTTTTCAAAGGCCTATGCAACCTAGAATGGTTTCACAATATTGACTGTAATGATATAAGTACTGGAACATTTACTTTATATTAAAACTGAGGCCTATATTATGTGGAAATATAATAAAAAAAAAATTGCAGGAAAATTGTTATTTTAAACGCGTATTTTACGTAATTTGAAGTCTAAAATTCTTGATGCATAGAGGCGTAAGGAATTCCCGAAATTCATCCCATAAACGGGTATAGCGAGGGTTGAGATTGTTAAAAATAATTTCACTAGTACTAAATATTATAATCAGACGTGCCTCTGACTACCTCTTTAAAAAACAAAAGAAACTTGAGTGAGTACGTACTAAGAAAAAACCGAGAGATCTAGAGGGTTGCCATAGCCTGCCGATGCTAAGATGTGCAACGCGAGATATGTCGCGCTTGACACGAGATACTTTTTCTATGTGATGGACATTTTAGAAATTACAGATACCTAAATGACCCACAGATAAGCTAAACATTAGCATTAAGTCTTCCTTTGACAGAACGAGATAGATTTTTGGCACTGCCTTGTTAGCACAAGAAGACATAAAGAGGATATCCGCCTGCGACGCAGAGGTTGCGGGTTCGATTCCTGCCTTGGGATAAATGTTTGTATACGATCTGCAAATATTTATTCCGGGTG
Organism: Electrophaes corylata; assembly: GCA_947095575.1. Lineage (NCBI taxonomy): Eukaryota > Metazoa > Arthropoda > Insecta > Lepidoptera > Geometridae > Electrophaes > Electrophaes corylata. The sequence goes on along the minus strand of OX352719.1, from coordinate 6,245,744 downwards.
TTCTGGGTGTTTCTATGTATAATAAAAATTATCTATTTATGTAATGTATTGCATTAAGTATATCAGTCATCTAGTACCCATAACACAAGCTCTGCTTAGCTTGGGGCTAGGTCTTGCTGTGTAGATTGTCCAGCATTATTATTATTATATCTATTTTGCACAAGATAACGAGTAGACAACATTTTGTCGCGCTGCACATCTTAGCCGGGCAGGGATGACAACTGTAAACTTATTTCTTTTTCTTTACTCACACATGTCTGAAGCCATCAATTAAGATCTCTCAATTGCACTGTCAAGTTTATCAATATCTACAACCTGTCATTATTTAAAAGCCTTTAGCCAAAAGATAAATTAAGCCGATTATGAAAAACTGTACATTTTAATGTCAGACTTCAAACCATCATACCGTCATGTGTCTCTGGTATGCTTGGCAAACTTGTCGTGTTGCATACCTTGTGCCCTTACCAGCGAGTAGATGATGAAAGGCCTTTAGGGTAATGATTAAAGCCTTACTACACATAACACCCATACATAGAATAAGGTATTCTTATGTTTTACACAAAATTTTATCCTTGGTGGGGATCGAACCTAGGCCAGTCTATGAATACAGCCTAGACTTTTTGTAAATAACAATGGCTGCCTGATTTTCTATCAATATCTAATTGATTTGTATAAAAAGAACCGGCACCCACACCCTTCAAACCGGAACACAGTAAACTGCTTGGCGGCAGAAATAGGCATGGTGGTAGTGCTTCCACAGGCGAGCCCGGTTGTCGTCAAAAAGAATAGTAGGTACCTACACTTGTAAGGTTAAACAGTTTTTTAATAATACTTCTAATGCGACTTCCAACAAGGTTGCGTTAAACGTTTAACACTACCATGGAGGGGGTATGAAAGCACTGTTCTTTTTAAAGAAGTTTTACTTCAGTCGTGTGGTCTAAGCACACTCGTTTTTTTTTATTCTATCTGTATAGCGAGATTATTTGGATATATTTATTTCCTCTTACGAGCTGGCAAGTGCACTACGTCTTATTTTTCCCACACACCCCATAAATTGTTATCGTGCCAATTAAAGAAAGGGGTTCTAAGGGGTACCTTAGAGCTTTATAAAGGGCAAGCGTGGCAGGACTCCTAATTAAGGAGGTACCCCGTTGAGCCGTCCTGACTTTTGGTTTTGGGAAAGTGGTCTACTTATTGTACTGAGTATTGCATTAAGTGGATCGAATGTACTGATAAACATTATTCAAAGCTTTGTATGGGCTTAAAAACTGGCGTTTAGTGGGAACTTACTCGAAAATGCAAACAATTTATTATTCAAAGGAAAAATTTCAAATTAAATTATAATAATTCATTCTGGAACAAATTTATTTTTATTTGATAGGGTTTTATCAGTCGTCGAGTACCCATAACACAAGCTCTGCTTAGCTTGGGGCTAGATGATGATGTGGGGATTGTCCAGCATTATTATGATTAATGTTATCATTCGTTAGGGTGGCTGCTAGTGTTATATCCTGAAAGCTCTATTGCTAGTATCAGGTCCATATAAAAAATGTCGGTTCATGAGTTTTTCGAGTCCCTAGAAACTGGTGCTTTGATTCATCTAGTTTAGACTTTTCAAAGTAGTTTTTATGATTTTACGAACGAAAAAACCTTTTTACAATTACTCTTATCTCGCACTTACTCTATACGTCCATCTCTAGTTAGGATTTGCTTATTTTTTTGGTGTGATTTGGACCAGCATAAAGTATTAGCTTAGTTCAGACCTTTTCCAGAGTTCTTTCTGTGTAAAGTCTCATATAAACACGACGCAAACATTTGAAACACAACATGTTTCCAATCCCCTTGTTGCAATCGCATCAGTCGCGCCAATGGAGCGGCAGAAGTGTAGTAACTCAGTTACATTTAAATAACCACTTCAAAAACAATCTCTGGTAAGTGGCTACACGTTACCCCTAAACCTATCTATAATCTACCGTTTAGGGTTGGAGCAGATGGACTTCACTGGCGAATTCAGAAGGACCGCATGTTTGCAGTTTTGTTGAAACTAGAAGCCACTTCTGGGATTTTTCGGCCTAACACAGCACAGCACAGCTAACGAATGCTGACTTTTGAATTGGTCTGTGAGCCCAAGTTTTACTTTTGACTTTAAAATAAACGTGGCGACTCAAGTAAGGCAACTTTTATCGGCAGTGCGTTGAAGGGCATGTTCCTAACGTGCGTGACCTGCAAGGGAACGCTTTGTTTTTATGTGTTGGTTACCATTAAACATCAGGTGAGCCATCTGCTAACACTATTAGATAGTTTAAAAATTCTATAAGCTCCATATTATACTATGAGCAGACTACATAGCGAAAACAAATTCGGTCACCTATGAGCAGTCACTATAAAACTGCTAACACTTTCCTTGAACCTGCCAGTGCAGTCCATCTGTTAACACCCTTGGATCAAACGCGTTCTATCGACCAGTAACCACTGCTGTGCTTTAGAGCCCGTCTTTAGAACTTGTAAATGAATGTTATACAATAAATTGGTCCCGCTGCCGTATTGTTCGATTGGCGACCGATTTCGATCAATTTGTTATTGTTAGAATTGGTAAACTCGTTGCTTCGACGGGCGTTTTGTGTGCGATTTGATGTTATCTGATTACACAACTGGTAATGTTTCACTTCAGCAAACCGGTAATGAAGTTGATCAATAGAAACATACATAAAAAAATATTATGTATTATTAACATCAACTTGTAATTGTTATTCGTAGGATAAGAAAAAAAGAAATGTTTGAATTTGTAATACACGAAAAAACAAAACAAAACAGAAAAACATCAAACAACCATGATGCTGCAATTTGACCAACGTCCAACAATTACTTTTTATTTATTTTGCGACCGAACGAACCGATGCCTGCTAGTTTTAAAACAAAACCACGACGATTATGTAAAATGTATCTTTTTTGTCTTTGATAACAAACATGTACCTATCAACGAACACAAACTTATTTGTATTGGGATAAAAAAGTTCACGCCTTTAATTTCTAGGCACTGTAGTCATCCCCTCAGCTTTCTTGCAACTAGCACACTACTGCCTACCACTTACCTTTTGACGTTTAAGGTAGACAGGATCGTCTACAATTTGATAATGTTGATATTTCATATGCAAGCCTATCACAGTTCGTTCTCTATCTGAGTGTTATAATGAATTCTAAGTATTTACAAAAAAAAGGATGTAGGTATCATTCATCTGATTTCATAGTACAAACTATATTATTTACATTATTTATCAATTCGAAAAAAGGCTCATACAAAAAAACGATAAGAACCAATCCGTAAGTTTGTTGCATGTTCTTCTAGTCTTGGTTGCGGACGTTTCAAGATGATCTCTGTGAATATTACCGAATAAATGTTTTTGGACTGTGTTTAGTTTGGGGCTAGATTTAGGTATAGTAGTAGAGCTCTTTGTGAAGGGCTCGTTCGGGGAAGTACTACCACCATGCCTATTTCTGCCGCCAAGCAGCTTGCTGTGTTCCGGTTTGAAGGGTGAAATTACAAGCACATGAGGCTTAACACCTGTATGTCTCAGCTTAATGAACGCTGAGCAGTGCATCGTAGGCCACGTTCCTAACGAGTGTGACCTACGAGATAATACTTTGACATAGGCATAACCACTTATCATCAGGTGGGCCATCTGCTTGTTCCATTAGCAAGTTGTATAAAAGATGATTTGTGAATGTCCTCAATATTTATTTATCGCTGTTACCATCGCAGTAGCAACAACTAGCTTATAAATCCTGAATTAAAATGTCTTCAACACACCCCCAGCCTTCGGGCGATATGAAATTGCTTGCGGCATAGGGCCACAGATTAGTGGCCCCCTTGTCGATAATAACTATTTAAGCGTTCCACAATACCTAAATAAACATGTACCAAATGACAATGTATGTTTATTTTGAGGGATGACAATACAATGACATAGTTATTGTATCGGTTACTGTGACCTACTTTGGTAGGATTCGTTTTTTAACTGTTTTTATATAAAAAAAAAGAAGTTTCACAGCTTTAATTCCTAGGCTAGACATCATGTCTAGCCTAGGAATTATCTATTATCTATTATTATTATTTGTCTATTAGTATTTACAAAGTAGACTAACTGGAATTTTTTTAAGAATATATAAGGAACTTTTGGTGCATCACCGGCTTCGAACTCACGACCTTAGAATCCGAAGACGAGGACCGTCCTCTGATCTGATCTGACCGTCCTCGGAGGAAGCTCCCACTAGATTACCGGTTCTCTTATCTTAAGCAATGTTAATATTCTTAAATCAATAAATCACGTAATCACGGTTTTGTCAAACGATAGGTATTGTCCCAAACGTTTTGTACTTTTCTATCTAATACAACTATATAATACACCTTGAACCTAAATCTAATACAGTAACGTTTCATTATCCGTACATCGACAATCGTATTGCCATCAATCGATTGTTACTAATATCGACACATGTCGATCTCAACAATAGCACGGCTCGAGTACATCCTGTATCGATACCTCCTAATCGTCCCAACCCTATTAATACCGACCCGCTCTTATGTTTCTACAAATAAGATTCAATTTCGCACGAACACCGGGCACAGTATGCAAACCTTATTTTGTATCCGTTACCTATCTGGTTCAATTCCATCTTAATTTGATACTTAAATATAATGTTATAAGGTGTAATTTTGCTTGGATTTAGGTAGTATTTAGCCTGTATAGGCTCTTGAGTTTAAGGGGATAGTTTTTGAGATTACGTTTGTAATTGTGTTTTAATACTTTTCAAGTGAGAAGGGAAACTATGAAAATGTTTTACAAAATGAAGGGATTGTAACGGTTTTATAAACTTGAGCTTAATAATAATAATGCTGGTCAATCCACACAGCATCATCTAAGCAAGCTAAGCAGAGGTTGTGTTATGGGTACTAGATGACTGATATACTTAATACAATACATTCCATGCATAGATATTTTTTAGCATACATAGTTAATACCCAGAACCCCCGAAATAAATATTTCCAGATTGTACAAACATTTATCCTAAGGCGGGAATCGAACCCGCAACCTCCTGTGTCGCAGGCGGACATTCGTCCGCCGCGCCACATCGGTTGTCAATAGTAGTAATATGTGTACAATATGTATAGTAGTAGAGCTCTTTGTGAAAGAGCTCGTCTGGGAAGTACTACCACTGTACCTATTTCTGCCGCCAAGTAGGTAGTGATGCTCGTATTGCTGAGTTCCGGTTTGTGTGGGTGCCGGTGATATTACAGTCACATGAGGCTTAACAACAGTATGCCTCAGGTTGGCAGGGTAGTGCATCGTAGGGCACGTAACTGACGTGCGTGACCTACAAGGAAATGCTTTGTTATGGTTACCACTTTACATCGGGTGGGCTATATGCTTGTTCCACCAGCAGTAGCATAAAAAAACCTGAGAAAAGGCATCCCCCATATATCAGGTTATGGACGCTATGTTGGCGGAATTTGCAACCTCAGTGTTTCGTATTCAGGAGATGTTGTTGGTCCTATCCCATTTCCTGGTGCATTCCCGTGTCTTAGGACTTCTCAGGATATCCTTGGAAGGTGGTGGAGGGGTCCTATTTTATGCCTCGACCACCATGGCTTTATGTAACATAATATTTTTAATATTCTTTAAATATTGATAATAAAGCCTTTAATAAAGTAAAAATATTGTCTCGGACTTTAGCAGTAAAATCTTTTGCAAAGAATAAAGTATCTAACTAACAAAAATAATAATATCTGAAAAGTTTATTCCGAACTTTTATTTTATCAAAAAACGTAGTCACTCATTGAATTTCAAAGTATCCAGAAAGAATATCATTACCCTTTCAAAACATATTATGTTTTTTTAGTTTTATAGTGCTAGATATCACAAAGATTTTATATTATGTCAAAAGTTTTTGCCTCGAATGGTATTTGAACCCACGACTCTCTCCTCATGTATCAAGAGGAGGGTCGTGTGTCTAAATTGCAATCGGTGCAAAAAAATTGATAATATTTTGTTTTTTTATTTGTAAGTCATGCCCATTTGCAATTTTATCACTTTCCAAAATCCAAACTAAGTTCAGCTTTACGCGCAGATATTACGAGACGGGTTCGATAAAGCCCCGCGCCATTGGGGGGTCCAAGCCCAGAGTGGCCACGACACCAGTGGTGCAGAAGATCGCTGATTACAAGAGAGAATGCCCGTCAATCTTCGCGTGGGAAATCCGGGACCGTCTGCTCAGTGAAAATGTGTGCAATAACGACAATATCCCAAGTGTGAGTATCTTTCGAATTGTTTGCATGCTGTGTAGATGAGCTACTCAATGTAGTCTTTCTATCTATATCCATATTATATATATAAAAATTAATTGCTGTTCGTTAGGCTGAGGCTACAGTGGGCAGCGATTTGCGATGCGACTGGAAAAGCGAAATTATTTCGAAGCCAAATATTTTATGTATGGTGTAGCCATATACGTGAGCATTCATTTATTTGTTTTCATCGCTCATGTGTCGCAGATCGCGTCGCGACCTAATGTAGCCTCAGCCTTAGTCTCGCTAAAACACGAGAACGGCTGGACTGGGTTAGCTAATTTTGGTCTTGAATTATTTGTGGAAGTCCAGAGAAGGTTTAAAAGGTAAGAAAATATAAAGAAAACAACTTTTAGTGGCAGTAACGCAGTTTGCCGGGTCAGCTAATAAAAACGGGAATCTATTACTAAGACTCCGCTGTCTGTCTGTCTGTCTGACTCGTCTGTCTGTCTGTCCGTCGGCACTAGGCTGTAACTCATGAACCGTGATAGATAGTTGAAATTTTCACACATGATTTCTGTTGCCGCTATAACAATGCTTGGATGACAACATAAATATGTGACAGAAATATCATCAAATCTAACTTTGTTCTATTAGATTTAAATGAACAGTCAGCTGCACAAGAATGTATAAAATTTGTAACTTTCAAAATGGTATTACAAGTTGTAAACACAACACAAACAGTTGACAGGTTTATCATGTTGTAATTTACAACATGATAAACCTGTCAGCTGTTTGTGTTTTATGTGGTAGCAGTTACGCTATAGCATCAATTTAGTAGTTTAGTAGTAGTAGAATTTTTAGTGAAAGGCTCGTCCAAGAAAGAACTGCCACCATGCTTATTTCTGCCGCCAAGCAGCTTGCTGTGTTCCAGTTTCAAGGGTGTGCTGAAATTACAGGCACATGAGGCTTGCACCTGCCTCTGGTTGATAGACGCAATTCTTTGTTTTAGGTGATGGTAACCACTTAACATCAGGTGGGCCATCTGCTTGTTTACTGTAGAATTTATAGCTTTGCTTTGAAAATTACTCTAGTATTTTATATTAGCTTAAAGATGCATTTATTCTGCATGACAACACCTTTATTATGCACTAAACACATTCTACATTGATCTTCTCTTGTTGAATAGCGTCAGAATTTGTAATAGAAATAGAATAGAAATAGAAAAAAAAAAATGGTTCACGACTTCAATCCCCAGTTACGATAAATATCTCTTCCGATCTCTTAGTACCAAGACTACTAAACTAGTACTCAGATTTTCAGAGGGGTAGTCAGAGGTACGTACTAATCAATAATTTTAGTACATACTGCTGTAGTTGGTATACCATACGTGGCAGGTTGTAACCCTATCACCGCTGCTAGAATCTAACTGGTTTCCTCACGATGTTTTCCTTCACCGTTTGAGAGCACCTGGGCATTGACACATACATTTACGTTAGTAAAACCTATTGGTGCACGACTGGATTCGAATCCACAACCTTAAGATCAGAAGGCGAGGTCTCCCACTAGACCACCGATGTACAAAAATATCTATTAACGTTTAATTTTAAAATGTCACAACAGTCAATGAAATTAATTAATTCTTATACTCTCCTCTGCCTATTGTATCCATCAAAATAATCCGTACAAAATATCCCAGCACTTTAAATTCCTTTTAATCCAATTTTTGCAATACTATTACGAGCATATGTTTCGGTATGCGGGATCTATTGTCCAACCATGGGCCCTTTGCCTTTCAAGATGGACTGGACATAATACGGACTTTATTCAAAACATAATTCAAAACATAATTGATGACGGCTTAAATTTTAGGTAGGGCGGATGGCACCGTTTTATTCGGTCTTTGTGTGCTATACAAATGGCAGTCCATTCAGTTTGCGAGTTCATAAATTTCGATATTGTAGAGAATAGGTAAAGAATACCGCGGTTATTCTAGTAAAGACAAATTGTATTGGCAAATTCAAGTTTTCAGTATTGAAGTAATACTTCTAGTGCGACTTTCAACGAGGTTGCGTTAAACGTTTAACACTACCATGGAAGGGGTATGAAAGCACTGTTCTTTCGCTCTTTCTCTCATAGCCTGTTACGTTTCGTATATTAAAGAAGTTTTACTTCAGTCGTGTGGTAAGCACACTAGTTTTTTTTAAACTTGTAATCGTGATCTAGAAAACTTTTTTTTTACTAATGGAACAAGCAGATGGCCCACTTGATGTTAAGTGGTGACCATCGTCTATAAAAAAGTATTGCCTCGTAGGTCACGCTTGTAAGGAACGTGCCCTACCATAGACTGCTCAGTGTTCATCAACCTGAGACATACCAGATGCTAAACCTCATGTACCTGTTGTTTCACCGGCACCCACGCCCTTTAAACCGTTACACAGCAAGCTGCTTGGCGGCAGAAATAGGCATGGTAGTAATACTTCCCCGAACGAAGCCTTCACAAAAAGCTCTACTACTAGGTACAGTCAGCTGCACTCGAATGTATACAATTCGTCACTTTCAAAACGATATCAAAACCTTATAGTAAACTTTTAATCAGTGAAAACTCGAAAATCTAAAGATTAGCTGATAAGTTCACTTATTTTTTGAGTTTTTGCCCAGTAAATATTAATTGTAACGCTGTTAAACCATTCTGTAAGTTACGAATTGTATACATTCTAGTGCAGCTGACTGTACTGTTGCGTTGTAATTGTAAATTCCAATTGCATACAAGTAAAAAAGTAAAAATTAAAAAAGGTACGTATGAAAAATAACTCGTATCAGATATGAAAAATAAAACTTACGATAAAGTTGTAACCGAATTGACACCACGAGTAATCGAACCAGACGTAGCGAACATCTGCGCGGTTACAAAAAATAACAAAGCAAAAATTGTAAATTCTATCTATTCATCGGGCCAATTTTTCTGTTAATAATGTCACAACTCGAAAATCATGTTTTTGTGATTCCGCCAGCGCTCTTATGTAAACACTTGGGTCATACAATGACACACGGCAAAAAATGTTTTGTGTTATTGAGTTTCTTGGTTTTGTGGATATGTCATCTTTGTCATCTCAAGATGCAGTATATCTATCTATTTATAAGTTGGAAATAATACATATAGTTAATAAAGTAAAAATCTAGAACTAAAGTAAGATCGTTTAAATGTTTTTTTTTGTTTATGAATTTCTGTCTTTTATTTATTTATTTAACTTAAACTAAACAACTTTAACATGTTTTTTTTATAAATAATCCTGATATATAACAAAGTATTGCACCGAGAGAGGAGAGCGCCGATGGCCTAGTGGTGGTGACCTCGCTTTTTTTTAATCTTGACATAAATTTGACACAAACAAAACAAACACAGAACAAAAATCTATGTTCATCACACCGGTGGGAATCGAACCCTAACCTAAAGCGCAGAAGGCAGATCGAGTGGCCTGTTTTTTTTTGTAACTTTCTGATGAAACAAGCAGATGGGCCACCTGATGTTAAGTGGTTACCATTACTTGTAACTATGCATTGCCTTGCACGCTCGTTAACGAGCTGATGACGGCTATAAAAAAATAAATTAAAACCGATTCTTAAACAAAATGATTCCATTTATGTTTTTTAATTACAACTTGACCATTAAAACGAAACTCACCTAACTAAGCTATGAAGAGAAAAGGTACCCGAAACAGGATTACATAAAAGCTTTAAATTTTCATCGACTGAAATCCTTAGCGAGCCTCGTCTACATGCCAGACAAAAACACCTATAACCATAAGCAATCATAAACGTACCTACTCCACCCTCCTAACGAGAGGGCACAAAATCGAAATACTACCCCTAGAAGATTCGGCGCCAAAGGGGCTATTTTTATGACTGTCGTACGTACGCACTCGGCCCACTGGGCAAATAGGTGAGGAGTACAGTGTTATACACTTACACACGTGTTAGAAAGAGATAGGTGTTTATCGTGCGTTCCGTTGCCTAGTCATAACGGTCGAATGGGCGTGATGTTTCTTACCAACAGAAAGCGGACAAAAATACGTGGAACAATCGATTGCGGCTTAGCGGCAGAAGAGCGCAAGCGACTGCGGGAGCGTCCAACTCCGTTTTCTGAAAGTGTCTGCCATTTCTGTTATATCTTCTATGTCTATACTTAATACCTACTCAACAAATTATAAAATTTATCGCAGGTAAAGTTTTGTGTTGATTACAAGTACAGATTTTGAAAATTTAATAATGCGTGTTGAGAAAATTGTAGAATCAAAACTTTATTTTAACTTTTCTATAACTACACTATAACTATGTGTTGTACTAAGCAGATAAATCCTTGATTTACCAGCCAAGATTGAAATATTCACATACCTTGCTATCTCCATAAACCGCCGCGCTATCAGAAAGCATCAAGTCCACTTACGTCTTTATTCTTCCCGCACATGATACTATAATTCCACAGTTTACGCGTGAGTGCACAGAACATTTGCCGTCGCATTCATACTTATAGTGATTCCGTAAAGATCTGCATTGAGTTATATTCCCCTCCTTGTCAGACGGATTAACGTCAAAAGCTTATGATGGCTTTGAAATTGACGGTTTTAAGTTCACAGATATTTATGGAAATGTGAGGGAATTTCGGGGACTGTAGCTATGAAAACTTTCAGATATTTCAATAGAAATTAAAGAGATATATTAACAAAGTTTGGTAGAGCTAATGAAACGGGCTTAAGAGTTGATTTTCTATAACAAAACTGTTAAAGGAAATATTTGTAGTTGAACTTCTAAAGAACAAAAATATCGACTATCCGTTAAACAAAGATCAGTTTTCAAAACGTTAAAAACAAAACAAACTCGGTCAAAAGTAATATGTAATGTACGGTCATAATGTAAAACAGCGTATCTGCCATTTACGAGAACCACCGATCAACTGTTGCGAACTCAAGGAGCGTTAAATGCGATTTGGAGACATCTAATTTAAATTTAGAAATTCATGAGTTCGATCGAGCGGCGCGCATTGGGCCAACATAGATTGAGCGCCTCAGCTGAAAATTACCCTAACGAAATGCCATGGAATTGAATGGGTAAAATTGAAAAAAAGATTTTTTTTTATGTCCTTATTATTTAAAAATATCACTATTGCACTTAAATACATTTTTACTATATTTTATGTTACTAAAATCGTAGAAAATATATGAAAAAATACTTTTCATAGTCTATTTTTCTCTGCTGAGCAATGGCTTTCCACAAAAATTTCAATAAAGGGTCCAGTACGTCTCTATAATAACTATAATACCTATAACGATTTTATTAGCCCGTTTTAAGTAGAATATAGGTGCTATAGTGGCTTAGTCCTTTCTAAGCCAACATTCTTATTCCGCTCATTTTGTCACTCGAACTTGAAGAGAGTTTTCAGTGCGGGGCAACGTGGGATCGGAGTTTAAGGAACTCGACACCGCCAAAACGGGCTACTGTCGAGCATTTTGAAGGCTTCCACGGATTATGTAACCAAACTATAGTGTATCCAGGCCTTTGGCATTAAACATCCGCTTTCATGTAAAATGAACTCTATAACGTTAAAATAAGATTCGAAGTAAGTTAGGTTAAACATTTCTGAATTTTGCAACACTCAGATGCCAACAAGACTGCAATCTAGATAATGTTTTATGGTTGCACACTTTTTCCACTAAATTGCCATCAGTTATAAGAAGTTAGTTGCTCTTATAAAAATCTATTAAAAATAAACTATGGCCATTTTTTATCAATAATGAATGTTCCATTAAATGATAAAAACTATTTTTATTTCACAGTAGAATAAAGTTAGTCCAACAACGAATCAAACAAAGTTCTCCTAAGTAAGCTTGACTTTTATGAAGTCTTAAAACCTGAAGTTTTAATACTATTTACATTATAAATAAATAAAAACTGATATACATTTGACGCTGCCCAGCCTAGCTGAAAAAACTTCGTCAAGTCTTCTCGTCGCCCATCCCTCAATGTCTGAAAACGAAAGTCTTTAACCAGTGCGTCCTACCTGTCATGACCTATGCTGCCGAAACGTGGACACTAACGGTAGGGACGGTCCACAAACTGAAAGTCGCTCAGCGAGCTATGGAGAGAGCTATGCTCGGAGTTTCTCTGAAGGATAAAATCAGGAACGAGGGTATCCGGCAGAGAACCAAGGTAGTCGACATAGCTCATAGGATTAGTAAGCTGAAGTGGCAGTGGGCCGGCCATGTTTGCCGTAGAACCGACAATCGTTGGAGCAAACGAATACTTATGTGGAGACCACGTTTAGGTAAGCGTAGTGTAGGACGCCCTCCGGCAAGATGGAGCGACGATCTGCGAAGTGTGGCTGGCAAGCAATGGATGAGAAGAGCCGAAAACCGGGCTCAGTGGCACGCCTTGGGAGAGGCCTACGTCCAGCAGTGGACTGATATAGGCTGATGATGATGATGATGATACATTTGACACAACGCCATCTAGCCCCAACTAAAGCAAAGCTTATACTATGTTAATTTGGGGCATTCATCTCATTAATGCTAAAGTAACTAAAGATAAGTCAAGATTCATAAAGCCTGTGTTGGTTAAACCAAAGTGACATATTTGTGGTTGATACATTTCTTCCTTGGTGTTATGTAGCTTTACATATTATATCGGGTATAGGCGGTTTCATTTTCGTTTACACGCAAAACTGTTGTAACTGGAGACAGTTGGGTCGTTCGTGTTGTGACCTTTTTTTCTTAAGGTCCTGTGACTTCCCGTTGTAATGTTAAGTAGGTACACATTTTTTTACTGCAGCTTTTTTATTTTTAACTAATGAAATTGCGCGCGACTTTGCTCACTTGAAGTTATTTTCATACAAACTTCAAACCCCGCTATCCTTTTTTAGGGGTAAATTTTATTAAGCACTAAGATCAGATCAATACGCCTTGAAATTTCTATGTTTTTACGATCAGTGTAGTGGTTTAACTAATAAAATTACGCGCAACTTCGCTTGCAAGAAATTGTAAATGATTGAATTTTAAAACCAGAAATTTTGTGTCAAACTAAGTGTCGATTCTATCATCGTGTTGCATAAGGACATCTAGGGATACCTTTAATTTTATTGACACATATTTCATACCCCAAATATAAACGTTATCTACAGTGAGATAATAAGCACAATCACATCTGGACTTGCCCCTTCGAGACCCCTAATGCGATGCCTCCCGCTTACTGTTACAAAAAGCAAAGGTCCTTGAAAGTATTAATTTGAGGGGCAATACAACCAGTGCCCATAAAAACATAAGAACAACGTGAATTATATTATCGTTTAATATCAAAATCATACTAAAATTAAAGATTATTCACAATAATCTCATGCAGATATTATCACAACTTATTATTTTACTGTTTAATAATTTTTTTCTAAAGCAGTTATAAGAACCTTTTTTCTGATACGCTAACTGGCATCTATAGCTAGACACAGCACAGCCTAAACTGCTCCTCGGAGACTTTAAAATTTTCAGGGTAAGTATATATTAAAGGGTATATTTAGTACAAAGGGTATTAAAAAAAAGCTAAAAATAAACCCTAAAAAAGTGCGGTAAGAGTTGATTGTTTATGACAATTTATGTGCGGACGAAGTCGATTCCACTAGTTTAACATAAGAAAATAAATCATTGAATATATTGTTGTACCTATTTTGCTTAAAATTATCGCTAGCTAAATATTGTTTGGTGAAGAAACATGTAAAGTGTACAAAGCATAAACTCTGTATTTTAAGTTGATTATTTTTAACGTAGTAAGCTCAATCATTAGACATTGCAAAGTTCATCTGCATAAAACACTTCTCGTCAAACTCATCAAAAACACTCCAAGCCAAAATCACAGACAACAATTTAGACCCATAATGAACTCAGCGAAAGCTTCACATGCAGCCCCTTGCAAAAAGCTCCCCTGGTGGCCGCACCCCAAAACCTCAGGTCTCCGCGGGTTAAGCGAATACGTTAAAATGTTTATAGATAATACCATAGGTAATAGTAATTCTAATTTTGCTCGGGGGTCGTTTGAGCCCCCTGTATGACGTAATCTGTGCCCTCACCAACGGAATTCGTATTCATCCTAATGGTTTTTGTTAGGGTCTCATCGGTTTTGATGTTGAATTACGGAAAAGTACGGTTTTGTAGATGCGACTGTAGGTACTATTCAGTTTCATTTAAGTTTTTTTTGTTGGGGATTCTTGCCCTTATTTTTTTCACGGATTGATTTATTGAGATTTTTGTCTTAGTTCCATGTGTGTCTTAGTCCCATATTTTCTTTTTCATGTTAAAAACAAACTTACCTACCTGCATTTCTATCAGTTTACATCCAGCTATAAGTAAACTTTAATCGTACAGATGAGACGCCGAGCAAGCCTATCTAAATAATGTCGTAGGCACCAGCCAGGCAAAACTCGAGAAAATCAAAACGATGCATGAAGTTTAGTCAAAATGTACAGAAATTTAACGCAAAATTGGATTATTTCTGTTCAGTAGCAATTCAGCATGGTCTTTTGGTAGAATGGAAATTCCGTGTCATAGCGTAGTATTACATTGTCTTAGCCATATACGATTATGCGTGAAACCTTTAACATTTATACTATAGTCACAAGAAATTTATCAGATCATCAATCAACTCGAATAAACCCACAAATTCGTTTAACCGCGTAAACGTCCATTTACCTCTAACGTTTTTTTCCTTAAGACCACCAACGCATTGGATCTCAAACACTATCGATAGCTAGATGCATCGATACGTCTCACCTAATGAGAAGCGCTCGCGCAACGCGGTGACACCTGTCAACTGTCACTGTCAACGTGACGTAAGAACGCCCGCGCGTTCGGCGATCGAAAATGATCTATGAGCCTCGCGGTCGCGAAACATGATATAATTATGTTCAGTTTTAATTAGATGTTGTGGAGATAATGATATTATCTGGTTAAGGACCTGGACGTTTTATGTTAATGATGATAAGACATAATCGGGGCCTTTGAATGTTTTTTGTTACAATTTTAACATAACGCCATAATTGGTTTAGGTTAACCTACACACTAACCACAATTTATTAGAATCCTAAATATGTCCACTGCTGGACACAGTATTATATTTGGGCGGGTTCTGCCAAAGTGTTACCAGAGGGTTACTGGCAAATTCCAAGCTACGCAGTAAGCTTGGCAGTATGGTTTGGTGATTGCAGTATTGGTGTTCAGTTTTACCGACTCAGAAGGTGCTCCTACCACTTCCCTGGCGAGTTCCCTCTTCGAGTGTAAATAATTAATAAAATTGTATATAAAATATCGTCCCGACTTACATCCTCAGGAACGGTAGATATCCTCCTAGATCTCTTAGTACCTACTCGTGATCTTTCGAGAATATCTAAGGGGGTAGTCAGAGGTATGTCCAGATATAACATTTGGTACATCTCCTCATTTGCAATAGTTGGTATTCCATACGTGACCGGTTGCAAGCCCGTGGCTGCTGCTCTAATACTGACTGGTTTCCATTTTCCTTCACCGTTTAAGATCACTGGCATTGCCTACATATTCGAACAGAAAAATCTGTTGGTGTACGATCGGATTCGAACCCACGACCGTAGGATCAGAACGAAAAAATACATTATTAATTAAACAATGTATAATTCAGTGTCGACGTTACATTGAACCCGAACTTGATTAAAAGTCTTTCGACCTTTTAATTATACACTTTGGAAAATTACAAAAAATGCGTTTACGACTATATCATTTTACGTCTTGGCGCACGACTGTCACGGTGAGGTAGGTATCTGGTTTCGCGCGATCGTACGGTAGTTGCCGGATTTTAGGCCTCGTTACACTTTATAAAGGTACAAATGTCTGTGGTACAATGGCACATACGCCAGCCACTGACACGTGCATACATTTAGGATGCCTGTCCACTGGACCGAACACCAGATTTGCACAAATATTATCATTTTTATAAGTCCATTTTTAATACTACTTGCTGATAAAGATCACTAGTTAAAGCAAGTACCTTTGGAATATTTCTATTTAAAAAATGTATGTGCGCTATAACTCTTAAATGGTGAAAGAAAACACCAACAAGCTCAGGCTTGTTAGAAATCAAGCCATGTTCGGGTAACTTTTAGAAACGAGTATTTTTAAAACTGTAAAGCTATCCACGGGCCGACACACCCGGTGCGTGTAACAGTCGAAAGTTTTAGGGACCCTTTACACACATCGCTGATCACTAATTCGTACCGCTCCGTTGAGAAATGACGTAAGTTGCAACGGAAAGTATTGGCTATTTAGTTAGCTCGTTTTAACAAAAAAGTAAAATTATACGGTAGCTTATGCATCGTATGAAACAAAAGAACTAAACTTTAAAATTAATATAAATTATGGTATGCATCATATTTGCTGAAAACATACTCGTAATATACATAAAACGTAAAACGTAATTTTTCCAAGCCTACACTAAATAAATTAATAGTACAAGGTCATTAATAATTTAAGCATGTTAATTATCGAAACAAAATATACAAATACGTTAGTACATATTCAGCAGCTGCGTTCATTCTGCCGTGATAATGTATAAAAGGTACGGTTTTATCTTCGAGTTTTAAACAAACTAAATGTTGTAATTTTGTTTCGTAATTTATCTGAATTTGATCATTTAGGCTTTACGTCTGCTAGTTCGTAAATATTTAAAACAAAATTGTGTAAAATAAAAAATTCCGAATATAATATTTTTTTCGAATACTTTGTATTTTTTTATATAAAAAACAAATGATAGTGTCACTCATAAAAATACCCCGCTCTAATTATGATATAAATCAGCAACCAGTTCAGATACCAATACTTCAAACAAAATATGCATTAAACGAGCAAAAAATCCTTTAAAATTCTAATAGAAACGTGTACTCTTTAATCTTTGGAACCCATCTGATTGGTCGGGCCGGCTGTCAGAAACAGAACAACGCTTTGAATGCATCTCTCTTATTGGTTCGTTTCGTATTCGAATGTTAAAAAAATTAAGAGTTAGAAAAGAGTGGTATATTTGGCTGGAATTTAATAATTGGTTTTCTATTTAAATCAAACGGTGAAGTAAAATACCTTTAAGAAACCAGTACATGGGTATTTTTGTCAAAATATAACATTTATACATACCTACATTACTACTCACTCGGTTTGACATCTCCAAAAAATTTTGAATGGCTATATAGCTACTTGGTACTAAAATATCTGTAGGAATACATAACTTGTCTGGAAAAATTTTTACTGCTATTTTTTTTAATCAGTAGATTTGATAGTTTTGTTCTAACTATGTGATTAAATCGATTTCAGTTTTCTTATTAGTTTAAACTAGAACTACTATAAATAATATCTATTTTTTCTGCGTTATTTTTTTACTTTGGACCATTATGAAAAAGGAGGTATGTTAATACCGTCACGGTACCTTTTTGCTAATTTTGTATCTTTAGTAAACAGTATGTAAGCAAGTAGGTTTGTTCATGTATTTAGTTACTTTACAGTATATCTATCTAAAGCATCCGTTTACCGCACTACTCAACGGGCCCACATTATCTTCCATTAGCGGTACATGGGATTAAACCCAATTGGAGCGAAATTGTACTACATTTAGTTTACTTACTTCTTTATACTTTTGGGACGTACCTTAAGCTGGGAAGTATTGAAGTTGAATTTTTACTTCTATTTTTTTCATGAAGTCGATGACATAAAGTAGCCAGTTTTATATTTAAACTAGCAAAACGCGCGCGACTTTGTCCGCGTGAAGTTATTTTCATACTTCGACCCCTGCTGTACTGGTTTAGGGGTTACATTTTGGGACTTCCTTTCATAGTGCACCTCTTCGCACCGAAATGAATATACCTTGAAAATTTCATGTGACTACGACCAGAGGTTTAGACCGTGCGTTGTCTATATGTCAGTCAGCCAGTCAGTCAGTCAGGATAAAAATTCTAATAATTGATATAGATCACTAATTTAAGTAACTACTGACCTACTGAAGTATATTAAATCTTACTTGCTTCACATTCAGGTAAAAATACTTAAATCGAGTGGTTTGTTTGTGTATAAAAGTATTTTATCAAACAATTCTGTGCTAAACGAATATCACTGTTTCTAAAAACGATTTTCATTCCCTGCTCCTTCCGTTTTCCCATCGACAGAGAAAACTCGTTGCCATGGCAACGCGAAAACAGATTTAAGACTGCGGGCGGGTATCGAAGAATAAAGAATATATTCTTTTTCTGAACACAGTCAGTATATATTTCCACGGCTTTTGATTTTATACAATACATTACACACACGACGTTTTAAACGTAGGCGCTAATAATAAGATGAAGACAAAATTTGACAGGATATTGGATACTTCTGAGCATGGGGTAATCTAACTATAACTTATAAGATTACAAAATAAATGTACTGAAATTTAATTGTAAAATATACTTACATAAATCATACTCAAACTACCTATACCTACAATCAAATTTTTTTTCTATAGAATATTATGAGTCATAAAGTGTCCATGCACTCAGTAAGAAAACTATGATGTTTTTTTTTACGTTGTGTCAAAATCGGCATATATGATTTTATATTTGTGTTCGTTTGTGTCAAGTTTTCACGCATGCGTAGGTTCGGCGAAAGTAGATAGGTATTGGGGTTTTTAGGCCCTTAAGGGTGAGGCGGGTTGTAGGGAGAGATGCCCTAATCTGTGTCCCTTTGAGAAACCCGATTGGAATTTAGTAATCATATTAGATTTTAAATTACACGTGTTTGTAGTTAAAAGGGATGGGGTCCAATCTATTTGTTTCCTATTAGGTACTGGTACTATGTAGGTATACCTAAGTAGGTATGTTTTATCAGCTAAGATTTTATTGGTTATTTGAATTCATACCACGTAGTGTTTTAAATAGTATTATAGACGGGAATAAAAAATATATTTCGTAAATTATTTAATACTAGCGGCCGCTCGCAGCTTTGTCCGCGTTCCCGTTATTTTTCGGGATAAAAGGTAGCCTATATTATGTTAATTCAACTTATAATCTATGTTTATTCCAAATTTCATCCAAATGGGTTCACTGGTTAGAGCGTGAAATAGTAACAAACATCCATCCATCCATCCATCCATCCATCCATACTTACAAACTTTCGCGTTCGAGCTCCTCTATAGAGCTGTTCGTTAAAACGTCTCTAAAAGATTTGAACTTTATTTTCTCACACACTCAACATCATTATTGTCCACTGCTACAATCATATGCCTCTCAAGTAGGTACGTTTCCAGGAACAATTTTAAGAATTTCTTAACCATTTGTCATGCAGTCTCTGCCTAAAAGTCACGCTTCAAAACTAGTAAAATCCGATTGAATTATAGAGAAAAATGTTTATTTTTTAATTTATTGAAATAACTCAATAGGTATCCTCAATAAACCGCGTGCTACGAAACTTGGCCTCGCAGAAGGAACAAGCAGCATCAGTGCAGAACGACAGCGTCTATGAGAAGCTGAGGATGTTCAATGGGCAGGCTGCCACGGGCTGGTGGTATCCTGGCCTGCCGACCGCTCCTGCTGCTCCCATTCCTGCACCGCCATTACCACCTCAACTGAATAGGACACCAGAAGAGCATAAAAGAGGTTAGTCAGTGTGCAAACACCATTACATGGGAAATCTTAGTAGTAGAAGAGCTCTTAGTAGAGAACTCGTCTGGGGAAGTATGCCTATTTCTGCTGCCAAGCAGCTTACTGTGTTCCAGTTTGAAGGGTGTGGGTGCCGGTGTAATTACAGGCACATGAGGCTTAACATCTGTATACCTCAGGTTAATGGACGCAGAGTATTGCATTGTAGGGCACGTCTCTAACGAACGTGACCTGCGAGAAAATGCTTTGTATGGTGATGGTAACCACTTAACATCAGGTGGGGCATCTGTTTGTTCCATCAACAAGTCAAATAAAAAAAACTATTTATCTAAGTTTCTTACCTGTTCTTTTAAGCTTAGGCGCGAGAAACTGGCACTTAGATTCACCTAGTTATAAAAACTATTCTAAGTGATGACTTTAATTATCGTATCAAAGTCAAATAAATACCTTTTGACTTTGACTTCTGTCTGGGTGTTATAATCTACTTTGGTCTGTTATGCGTGAAAGGTGATCTATCTAAACTATCTACCTAATTCTAAAAGCACAGAAGCTCCCTCGCAGCTTCGCCAGTTGTATATATACTGTCTGTGGCCCTGATAATGTAGAGTTTGTTCAATGTTAACCAGTACAACAATACATAACAACATATATATAGTTATTTTCAAATTATTTTAATGGAATAGATACAACCTACTCAATAATGCGAATTCATGATAGTGTACAAGATTATGAAGTGAGAAAACAGAATGCTGAATATATTTTAATATTACGACCAAACCAAGAAAAATATTTCTATAGATTCAAACAAGCGCGGCTTAAAAATAGTTTCTTTGACGGAAGATCTGCAAAGATGTAGTAATACTTAGATGTAGTATCACAGGGTGGATGTTCTTTCACGTTCCGCTTTGACGCGTGTCTCGGCAGCTCTTTTGAATGTGACGGCCTGTTAGGGCTGTCAGAACCAGATAATTGAGAAGAAATAAAATAAAGATTTCTGACATCTTTGGAAGCAACATAGTTTTTACATTTTAATTGAGGGTTCCGTACCCAAACGGTAAAACGGGACCCTATTACTAAGTCTCCGTTGTCTGTCTGTCTGTCTGTCACCAGGTTGTATCTCATAAACCGTGATAGTTAGAGAAATGAAATTTTCACAGATGATGTATTGTTGCCTCTATAACAACAAATACTAAAAAACAGAATAAAATTATATTTAAGGGGTTCTCACAACAAACGTATTGTTGAAAAACCTTTTGTTTTTCGGCTTTTTATCTAGCGTAATTTTAAGTTTTGCTGTGTAATGACAATAGTGGCATCTAAACTAACATTCAATCAATAACATCAATAAGAAAATAAAAAAAACTAATAAGAATAAAAAATCGAACAGTTAATACTTAAAAAACATTGAATTTTTAAATGCAAAGAAGGTAATTTGTTATTTTCATATTTGCACAATGTTTGTGTCACATAATTTCTACTTTTATTGTTTTGATAATAATATTCAAAATTGGAGTTTCTAACATCTAAATACGTAATTATTACGGACTGATATGTAATTACTATTACGAAAACTTTACTCAACAATAATTATTCGTACCTCAAAACATTTGTTACGTAAAATCAACTAATCCAACAAACGTTGGTTTGAAAGTTTTGTCTAACCCTATCAGCCTCCCTGGGTGGGGGTGGTTCGTTGTTACAGAGTTTCTTACCAACACCTCTAGAGTGCGGCACAGATTACCTATATGTCAGCTTTGTGCTATATTTGTGGTAGGTACATAGCAAACTTATCATTTTACGAGATACTTACATAAAATAATCAGTGTTTTAATAAACGTTGGACATTTTTCTATTCTTTTTAAGCTAAAATACATTGACACAGGACTTTAAAATACGCACTACTAAATTTAAATAGGCTTAAACTTTATGCTAGTAAGTTTAAAAAAAAATTAAATAGCTTCATGACTACAATCGCTAGGCACGGTAGATATGCCCTCAGATCTCGTAGTACCAAGTACTTTTTCGAGATTCTTTGAGAATGTCTAGCGAGGGTAGTCAAAGGTACGTCCAAGTATTACATTGGTACATACCCACATTTTATAGATGTTGGCGTTCCACATGTGACAGGTTGCAAGCCCATCACCGCTGCTAGAATACTAACTGGTTTCCTCGCGATGTTTTCCTTCACCGTTTGAGAGCACTGGCATTGCGCACATAAATATCTCTATAGAAAAATCCATTGGTGCATGACCGGATTCGAACCCATGACCGTAGGATCAGAAGCCAGAGTCATTCCCACTAGATCACCAGTGCTCTAAGTGAATTCAATTTAGTTTTTTTTAGAGAAAATATTGTTATTCATCAGTAGGGTATCCATCAAAATAATTTTAACATGACACTTCATTTGCACCCATTGACTTATAAAACTTAGCACATGCTCAAAGAAACCTCCCTTGCCAAGACCCAGTCAAGTGAGGGTGTCCCAAAAATAACCCTTAAGGTCACAGGTCAACCCTTCACACCCTTGATTTCACAGCGCTTAAAAGGAGACTCGAATTAAGGAGAGGGTTGAGAAAATGTATCTAAATATTGCAATTTTCGATAAATATTTAGCTTTAGCTTTTATAAAATAAAGAAAAACCTTATTTCCTATATTAGTAACATTCACATATTGACAACCAATGTGGTGTAGCGGGCAAATATCCGCCTGCAATGCAGGAGGTTGCGGGTTCGATTACCGCTTTGGGATAAATGTTTGTACGATCTGCAAATATTGATTCCGGGTGTTCTTGGTATTTTCTACGTATAATAAAACTAAACTATTTATGTTAAAACTAAACGTTATTTAGGTCTTGTGAAAGTCAAAAGTTTCAAAGAGGACCTAAACCTCCTTTACAACCAAAGTAGCTTGAATGTAGATTATTCTCGCGCATAATCATGACACTTTTGAAAGTTGAGGACGAAGATTTCAGAACTGAAAGTTTTCAGGTCACGTGCGCCTAAGCGGGGGTCGGGAGTCATGGGTCACAGCGTTTCACGTAAATACGGGTTTTGTAATGCCAAGAATTGTGACAACCTCCTTCTTTTAAGTCGGT
Organism: Electrophaes corylata; assembly: GCA_947095575.1. Taxonomy (NCBI): domain Eukaryota; kingdom Metazoa; phylum Arthropoda; class Insecta; order Lepidoptera; family Geometridae; genus Electrophaes; species Electrophaes corylata. Next base: position 6,222,688 of record OX352719.1, on the reverse strand, counting down.
TAAACTTTGCTTTGGTCATTTTTTCTCTGACTACCTCCTTAGCGCCCGCAGCGCCACATTGGTCCTCAACATTAACTGTCAACTTTTGTCATTAAGATTTTATAAATAAAAAGATCGCTTTCCATCATGAATTTCATCCGACTTTCTTATTATTTAATGTGTTAACTTATATGTGGTATTCGAAATAATTACCATCAGTCAGTCATCTAAAGTTCTGCTAGACTGACAGCGTTTTGTTTTTTTGATACTTTGATGTTTGGCAAAATTGCATACAAAAAAGCCTCAAAGAAAAAACCGTACTACACTTTCAAATTCACACGACGTTTACCTAAGCGCCTGTCTGGAGTAAGTTTTCTTTTCAACATGAAATTTCTCATTCGTCAGCCACCTTTCTTTGCAAGTTGCTCAACTTGGTAGCAGTTGTATTGGATGTTGAGATGTAAAAAAAGGTTTTTTGTAGGTTTGAATCGATATTGAGCTGGCGAAAGTATTTTGATACAGTTTGGCCCGTCACAGCTCAGTTCGTAGTAGCCCAGTACTCTGCTGTACAGCACGCTGTATGTGGTACGTTCGATCTCCACCGTGAACAAACATTTGTGTGGTGAACATAGATGTTTGTTCTATGTCTGGATGTTTTATTGTATTCTAAGTAAGTAGGGATGTAGTTACAAAAAAAATTAAGTATTCTGTCAGTTGCTATCAGGTTCCAATGGTACAAGCTTTGCTTTGTTTTAATTTTGGTGTATGTAGGTACATACCATTGTGTCTGCTTATTTTCCAAATAGAATAACTTTTAGAGATCTTAGACTTAAAGTTTCTTTATGCTACAATATGCGAAATGCTTTAATGTTACTGGCCGATTTATAATATCTAGACACGCAGAAATGTTCCTCCTTTTTATGCAATTAAAAAAAAAGTCTACATACTTTTTTTTCAAAATTGCATAAGAATGGAAATCTAAACTAGTCTGTTCATACAATAACGGCTCTTTATCAATCAATCACGGCATTTCTTTATACTATTCTATATAAATAACCACATCTTGGGTATAGGTATATATATGAAAATGTCCCCAGACAATAAAACGCCAGGTACATAAAGGCTATATAAAAAGGGACATTTATTGCTCTTACCTCGCTTCGCGGAAAGAATTTTTTTTTTTCTAAAATTAACTTCCTGTCCAGCTGTAATGGATACCTTCATTTATTGTAGATTGTAGAAGATAAATTTACTATATTAAGCTGAGTAGTAGTAATTTGTTTTTTTTTTCAATTACCAAGATGTCTGAAGGGATATCTACCAAGACGGGGGATTCAAATCGTGAGCACATAATTATAACAATCACTGTCTTAACTAACTGACTGACTGACACAAAGACAACGCACAGCCTTTAGGCTGTGCGAAAAAAAAAAAAAAAAAAAAAAATTTAAAATGAATGAATGAATGTGTGTGTGAAAATTCAAAGTCTCTACGATCTACGGTTTACCGTAGATCGTAGAGACTTTAAATTTTCAGGGTAGGCTTGTATTGTAAAGGTATATACTAAGCAAGAACCAAAATTCAACCCCTATAGGGACACAGCGAAGGTTGAAGTTTGTATAAACTACACTAAACACTAGTAATATATAAATCTAAATTTATTCTTTTTAGAGCTACTAATAGAGGATAAATTACGATATAGTATTTATTCATATATCTTATTTCAAAGACTCTTGAGTAGGACTTTGTACTGTGACTACTACAGTTGTCAGAAGCATCACGATTAGGTCCACAGTAACGTTAGATATTTATCGTGAGCATATACATATTTCATACATTTTAATAATAAAAATGAAATTTAAGTTGCTGTTATTTTTAATATTTACAAAATACATTATTACCCCTTATCCAGTATAGCAAATGAAAATTCAACTACACAAAGGGACATTGCCATTATTACAGAAATGCTATTCTTCCATTTGATCAAAGCCAATTTATTTCAGTGTCATCCTATGTCCTATGCATTTTTAATACCGTGCACTGTTTGGTTCACGGATCAACGAGCGCGCCCAATGTTTCGGAAGTATACAAAAGTGGACAAAAAATATATAAAATTCACGATATTCTGAAAAAACGTTCAGTTTTGAGTGATTGACGCGTGTAGAATGTAGATGTCAGAATTGGAAATGTTTTGTGTAATAACAGTTGTTGCTTTTTCAGAGTGATGCTGAAATAATGTAAAAAAAACAAATGTATTCCAAGTACCAAGATGAAACTCTAGAAAAATATGCTGTTAGTTTTATAGTAATATTTTTATACACACATATTTTTTATTATTCATAGAAAATACCCAGAACACTAGGAATAAATATTTGCTGATCGTACAAATATTTATCCCCAGGCGGGAATCGATCTAGCCCCAAACTAAGCGTAACTATAGGATCCAGATGACTGAAAGAATATCTTTTTACGTTTTTTTTAATACATAAAATATAATATAATACCCAGCCTGAGAATCAAATCAAATGCCTATGTGCATCACTCAAAAGGATTCAACACACAACCCACCATAGTCTAGAATAGGCAAATAAAATAGTGCTTGCTGTATTATGTACGGCCAAAAACTAAACAAATTTACTAATTATTGGTCCAATGGAAACAACACAATAGTGTACGTACAAACAATTTTCACCAACCTGGTTATGGACACACAAAACGGGCACAAACACGAAACTCAGCGGTTAGACCTAATCATGCATTGATTAACTTAGCTTCAATTGTTTAATTGTTGGTCAAATAGTAAATGAAATTGTAATGTTATCGTGTCGTGGAACGAATGGTTTGGGAAATTAGCTGGTTCAGTTCAAGTAGCTTTGCCTTCTGTGCTGTAGATTGCGACTTTGAGGATAAATATTTTTGCGATGGACATAGATGTTTGCTCTCTGTCTGGGTGCTATATTGTTGTCTAAGTAGGTATAGAAGTAAAGAAGGAGTAAAGAAGCATTACAGCTTTAATCTCCAGGCACGGTAGATATCCCCTCCGATCTTTGATAACCAAGTACCCACCCATTTTTCGAGGATATTTAAGGGTCAAAGGTATGCCCGGATACATTACCTACATAAACATAAAAGTGTAGAATAGTTATGATTTATTTGACGCATAAACACTAATACACTACAAAAACACCAAACAAAAAGAAATTAGGCTAGACAGGCACATTACAACATATAAACATAAAAAGAATAAATACAATAATTAAATAAATACCTACTTAACTACCCACTTTTAGAACTGTAAACTAGTGTCTAGCCTATTTTAAAAGAAAGTCTCCTTTGCTATTCCACGCACGCAGACATCGAATCTACAAAAGTTTGTTTTAGATAAAAAATAAATTGAAAATGTAATGAAATATGCTAAAAACATAGAAACTATTAAACAATTCACAGCGTAAACAATAAAGGTTAGAAACTCAGTGTAAATATTTACTCGGCGGGCAGTGACGCGATGTCGGAAAATTGTTGGAGTCTAGTTTCCCCAGCGTTTATGAAATAGAATATAGAAATTCAAACTTTTAAAATAATGAACCTACTTATTTACCCTCACTTTGCCCCACAGCTCAGTTAGTAGTAGCTCGGCTTTCTGTGGTGTAGGTTCGATCCCCACCGAGGATAAACATTTGTGTGTTGAACATGGATGTATGTTATGTCTGGGTGTTAGATTGTATTTATTTACAAAAAAAAACTATATAAGTATTCTATCTGTCATTTGGATCAGTTTGGGGCTAGATGATGTTGTGCACAAATGTCCCACGAACATTTATTTTATTTATTTATTTATATTCGGAATTGCTTGTGTAAGAGTTCGTCCGAAAAGTACTGCCTATATCTCTGACTAAGAATTGGTTCTCAAATTTCTGTGGTCTTGTTTAAAGATTGAAGAACCAAGGTCACAGACAGCTCTCGAAATCAGCTAGTTGAAGTGGCAATGGGCAGGCCATATAGCTCGTAGGACTAATAAGCTGGGGAATAAAGGTTCTCAAATGGCAATCACGAACCGGATGACGAAGCATTGGACGCCTGTACCCGATGTACAGACAGCATTATTAGAATCGCAAGAATTCTTTGGATAGAAAACGTTCGTTCCAGAATCGTTCTTCCTGGAAACGTATGGGGGAGGCCTATGTCTAGGAGTAGACTTCTACATGCTGTTAATGATGATGATAACTCGCCCACGTCAAATAATTAATTGACTTCACAAAAGTCAATGAAAGCCAGGTGCCGGCTCCAACAGAAACAATACAACTTAAACTCTCAACTAAACTATCGATTACACTACAGTTGGAGTGGTAATGAAACAAAGCTTTTCAGCGGGGTGGTTTTGAGCCCGCAATGTACTTGAAAGATGCTTGACAGTAAATGCGCCACGCGTTATATTGTTTCAATGCAATTATTTGAAATCAATCGGTTTAATTTTTTTTTGTTAGCTTGTTGACAATTTGAGAATTAAATTACACAATGACTTACTAAAATTGGATGAATTAAATTTTATTAATAATAACATATATTTATGGGCATTTTTAAATTAAAAGCATAAATTATTCAATCTGAAATTAAGAAAAAAGTATGGTAAAACTTTTTTACCAATAGATATATTTTGAATAAGTATAAACATCTAATCAAAAATGTACCTACTACTTTTCTCCGCCCTAACAATTCTCTCTTGAGCTACATTAGTACACAATTGCCCTTGAAGTCACAATAATAAAAACTTAACCTTATCTACCCTAAGTAATTTAGATGACCGTGTATGGGACATTAAGTGAATGGATGATTACAACCAATTTATCTCGAACCCCAGTATGTCCCAGGGTGCTCGTAAAATGTGGTAAAGGTTGAAAGAAAGAGGTCTCGATTGAGTGGTTTTATCTTGATTAGGGAAGACATGTGCATGTGACAAGGACATAAACGAAGCTTCGTAACGTACTAACTACTTTCACCACACTGGTAGCATAAAGGCCCATTGAACTTTTCAATCCGGTCAACCTATATTATCTATACCAATTATAAGAACCTTTTTTCTGACTGACTGACATAGACAACGCACAGCCTAAACCGTTGATCGTAGACTTTTGAAAATTCAGAGTGTATTTACTAAGACAGGAATTCTCGAAATTCACCCTTAAGCGGGTGTAGCAGGGGTTGAAGTTATATTGTATCGCATGTCTACATTTTGCAGTAGACAGACAGTTTTGACAGACGATTTTGCCAATGTCAAGAATTTTTATTAAATACAACAAAAAAAATAATTGTAGTTTATAGTCGAGTCATTGGTTTTAAATAAAATAACGCCTCCGAAATTACACAAAATAACTTAAAATAACAATAAGAAAAAAAATAAAAAAGTTGTGTTACTTCCAATCATGACAGAAAACCTGTATTCCTTACGTGACAGGTTGCGAGTGACAGCTAACAATGTATGGTTATTAAAGTTTCAAACTAGTGTGAGAAAATCCACAAGTCCTTTATTTATAGGGAGTATAGCTAGATAGGCGTAGTGGGACGCTCGCGGTAGCGTGGCGAATTAGCCAGCGCCTTGTCCAACCGGGCTGCGGCCTGTACTTGGCTTTGGGTGTGGTGTGATTGCAGGCAATGAGCGGGGTAGGAAAACGTAAGAAAATAAAAAAGTTTTTGTTAGCAATTAGTAGTAGAAGAGCTCTTAGTGAAGGGGTCGTCCGGGTACCACCACTATGTGGTCTATTTTTGCCACCAAACAGCTCCACAGCTAGCTGTTGTAACACCATCACAAAGATATGATTGGCAATGTATATACACAGTTAGGAACAGTAAAAAAGCTTGTGATAAAAAAAACTTACAGACCTGATAGCCCAGCTCAGAAAAGTTCAATGTCACAATATTAAGATAGATAGAAATAAACTAGAGTTTATAAATATGTACGTACGTACAAACGTCAAAAAGTTTATGATACTATTTAATTTACCTAAACGTCTTAGAGCAAGTGACTTGAATTTTCTCGGTTTACCCGCTGTCGCTTGTGATTAGCCCCGCTCTCGTGAGTGACAGTATCGATCTCACATAATCGCGCTGGCAATCGGCCCCCACCTCGTCGTGTTTCGCCCCGATAACTCGCAATTCCGTTTTATCTCCCCAACTCCAACTTTCTTGTCCCCTTTGTGCTTATTTTCTTCAATTTTTTTCCTACCGCCCCCACTTTTATTCCTTTCCTTTTATTTTCCTACTACTATTATTTTCTCTTATGTATTTTTCGTGTTTCATCCCCACTGGAAGATTTTTCCTTCAATCATTTTGTTGGTCGTTATTGGTGGTATTGTGGCTAAGTGCCGCGGTCTATCGAATTGGTTTTTATAATGAATTCTTTTATGTTAGAGCGGGGAATAAATAATGAGAATGTTACGCAGCTCAAATTGTTCAAAAATACTTGTTTAGAATAAAAATTGTAGATGGGTTTTGTGAAATTTAATATTATCCATGTGCCTACTTTATCTGTCTCCCTAGCCAAGTATAAATAGTATAGTATAGATTACAGTATGTGAAGGAACAATGATTAAGTACAATGCTTTTGCCTTGTATATTATATATTTACAGTATTGACCTGACAAATAATACGCTGACCTTGTAGTTCTAAGTTAAAAATGAAGAGACGCCATGCAAAGGTAAAGATTTTGACAATACTACCTATCCAATTTCATCTCACTTCAATATTTCTAAAATGAGCCTAACAGCAACTATTTGTAAACCCGTTTGAGCCGTGACGATATTGGCGTTGCTACACGTTCTGACAGTATCAGATTTTGAAACAACGCGGCTGCACCGCTGCGTTTGACTGTTGGTTCAGCCACTAGCTAAAACAGAAATCAGTTTGCTATCAGCACGTGTGGAAGGTTTATAAAGGCGTGTGCAGAGTGCGGGCGATCAATCAAAATTGTCAACCGATTGGAAAGCTGACTCGACATCAATCATGTTGAGTTTGATCGCCTCTCGTTTATAGAAATTTGATGAGTTTTGTGCGAATAGGTCTCTGAATTAGCTCGAAAAAAGATATATTTAGTTTTGGAAAAATATCAAAAGTTCGAAACTTTTACCCCCACAAAAATACATACGGTCTTATTAATATGGCTCCTTGACGGCACACTAGCTAAAATGTCCGATAAGTTTGTTACTATCTCTTTTTGTTGACACGAAAATGACAGTGTGAATATGATCATAAATGATGTTATTTTTGTTACGTAAGTCTGTTAGAAAGGTAAAAATATATATGCGTTTTTTTCATGCTCTTTTAACTAAATTGAGTTTATTTACGGGTATCCAACTAATTAGAGTAGTAGACATATCAGGGTATATGAACAACGTCAAATTCCATTACCAAAGAGCAAGGCACATGCCCACCATAGTCCACAATACGGAAAAACGCGACATATTGCGTAACAGTCCTCCTTTTCATCGGAATCAGCAAGCCGTAGACCATTATCCCGGGAATCGAACCCCCGACTCAAGTGGTAACCATAAAGCAAATTAATCAATTAGCAAGAGGCATGTCGACAGCATTACGAGCAACGTTTAATTTTGCCCTTACTTTCGGGGTTTAAACAACCAGAGTATATTGATCCCTCGTCACAGAATAAATATACCAAACATTGTACAGAAAGCTCACTGCAAAAAATTTTAGCAGAAACACGCACGCGATTTTGAAACTTAAGTTATCGAGAGAGCGTCTAAATTCCTTTCAACACTACTGTGTTATCAGAAGCGGTAGAACAAAATGAATGAAAACGAAAATGAATCGTGAGTTAAGGTATGAGCGTTCATAATTCGTTGAATGGAAGTAGTAATGATGAAGTATTGCCACAGTTGGTATAGAAGGGTTGTTTTGCAAGGGTCCGGAGAAGCGAAGTGGGTAATTTTTGTCTGTAACGTTGGGGGTAATTTTGTGCAATTCTGCTGACGCATTTGGCTGATAGCCGTGGAGTGCGCTGAGTACATTGTGTAGATAGTTTATGATGAAGAGCTCTGGACTCCCCTTGTAAACAGTATTTTGTCAATGAGTCTGTTTTGTAACTGCTTTGCATTACAACATATAAATAATCTTTATTTTACGATGTACAATTTTATCTAGTGAGTTATAGAGCCGAAAATTTGAAGATATGAAATTATAGAACTTAATTAATAGTCTATTTAAAAAAAAATATTTTTCTCGCACCGAAGAAATACATTTTACAAAATATTGAAAGAATAGATAGATTCTAAAAAAAACAATTGGTCCGTCCTAGTATCAAATAATAGAAAGGTTTTTTCAAAGTTCTCATTGGGGTCACCACTGTCACAACATTGCCACATAACTAAATTAGATTAACTAAGAATAAGCTAGTTGCACGTCAAATGAATCATTTTGCTTATTATAAAATCCATTAGCATTTCAATTTATTTAGTTTAGGATGAAACTTCTTGGCTACTGACTAAAACTAAGCCATGACGGGCTACTCCAGGCGATCAGTGATCAAGTTAAGCCAATTAGTCATTTTATTAACCTCGTTTTTCTTCCACAGTAGATACCCTCCAATCTGAAGCTGGTTCAGATGGGAACAGTGAACACGCATCCTCGGGAGATGAAGACTCTCAGATGAGGCTTCGACTGAAGAGGAAACTGCAGAGAAATAGGACCTCCTTTACAAATGACCAGATTGATAGCCTTGAGAAAGGTAGGTACTTTCATCCAAATCATCACCAGACTGCCTTACTTTTTTTTATTGATAAAGATAATTTAATATCGGTGAATGAGGAGGGCTTAAAATCTGTTTTTATTGGAAACGTAAGACAGAATGAGAAAGGTAAAATGTCTAAAAGTGAACTTATTGAAGTGAAAAATTCAGATAATAAGATACTAACAATATGCTTAGTTTAACTGACATTGTAGTAGAAATATCATCATCAACATCAACAACAACAACCTGTAGAAGTCCACTGCTGAAGGAACGATTTTCCGCCATCATAACAATGTCGTCAGTCCATCGGGTTGGCCCTCCGAGGTCGGATGGTAGAAATATCCTGATAATGAACCCTATTGCATCGAAAAAAAAGTAATTTTCCCATAATTGCAAGAATGCATTATTGCCTCTGATCTTTCTCATCAAACAGCCCACTTATACTTCATAAATCAGAAATCTCCACTTCCCACAAGAGGTCCCCAGTGTCTTCATAAACCCATTTTGTCCCTTATTTATTGTTTGTCCCGTTATTAGTAAATAAATAAATATTGTCCCTCGATATTTGCTCAGCTCTCTTACCGTGGCACCACCGCCAATTATTATGTTGACCTGATAATTTTTGCTTGTTTATTTTGTTATTGAAGTGTGTTATTGCTTTAGACCTGTTCAGTTTTATTTGAAGAGATATCATAGAAAGTAATTTATGCAAACATGTAAAAGCCAATCGCGCTTATTTTGAAAAATACTATGTGGAATGTTTTATACATTCCATTCATTTTACATTTTTTTCCACTATTTACATATTTTGAGTGATAGCAGCAAAGCGTTTGAAAATAACGTTACAACTCGTCACTAAAAATGTAGCTAAACTTGAGATGTGGCCAAAATACATAAAAACAATCGATAAATTAGAAATCGAATACTTACATGAATTTACCATGTGCATGCCTCCAGCTTCCTCATATGGAAAATGCAAATTCTGAAAATGCCAATATTTAGTTCATATTTAGTACCATCATAGATTACAACCATAATTTAGGTGCCAAAAAAACAACGACGCTACAAGCCTTTGAAGGTGTGTTAGCTGAAGTAACATGCCACCAGCTTCCTCATTCAGTGTGGGCAAACGAGTGCTGATAGAGCTATAGAACAAACGCTAGCATTTAGTACCAGATGAGTGCACTAGGTAGCAAAATTTCCAAACCTGCAGCTAAAAAGCTCTCGGAGTTATAAGACTTCATCAACGTGTAAGCTGACGTACCGTTATTTCAGCACGCACATGCTGGTTCTCTGAAACGGCTGCAGCTATAGACACGGTTGATATCTCCAGATGCAGTGCACAATTGGTGCCAAAGGTACCAAATATTTGAGGCTTCTAGGTTCAAAACTCTTTGAACTACAGGCTTTTAGCAACGTGTAAGCTGGGGAAACGTTTCTCCAGCTGACACATGCTGGATCTCAGAAACGGTAAGAGATAGAGATTCGGTTAATATCTCCAAATGTCAATATGAATTAGTGCACTTGGCACCAAAATTTTGGAGTCTCTAGGACCAATAGTTACATCACAAGAAGCAAAAAACCATTTAACGGTCAACAAATTCAAACCAGTTTTCGCTTCTATAAAAGCGCGGCGTTGCCGCTCTGCACGCTACAATAGCGAGCGAACATTATGCTTGTTCTATGTCTGTTTTTATATCTGTCTCTGGATACAACGTGTGTTGCCAGTTCAGTTTTAGTAGGTCGATAGTTTTATTCGAGTCTTGTCAGAACAGGTATTATAGGTACGAGGTACTACTAAATAGGTACTTTATTTTGTCTAGTTTAACCAAATAAAATAGGAACCTAATTAGGAAATTGGGTTTGTATGTACTCAAATAGTTGATTTGACGACCGATGTGACGCAGCGGCCTGTGACGCAGAAGTTTGCGGGTTCCTTTCCTTTATTCCTTTATTCTTTATTGTACACCATAAATTACATTTGAATTAAACATAACTAGAAGACATGTACATAGGCGAGCTTAACCCTAAAAAGAGTTCTCTTCCAGCAAACCTTCCAGGAGAGAGTGAAATAAAAATAGAGGTGGGTCCGTGTACAAAAGGGGAAATAAATTCTACCTATATAGAATTTAAGTATTATGAATATGGATTAACATACTGATATAACTACATCTAACCTAATAATATATACATACTAGCATACATATAATATACTTACATACACATGATATACTTAACTTACATATAATATACTTACATCTAATATACTTACATACGTATAATAAACTTACATATATTACTTATTTAAATACACTAATATACAGTTATACACATAAACGTACCTATGAAGTTACAAGGAAAGATAGTGCTCTTTTACTTTTCGCTTAAAAATACTAAGCGAAGGACTAGTGCGAATGTCGTGAGGGAGAGAATTCCACAGCTTGACCGAGTAGACAGTGAATGAGCGTCCATAGCGACTGGAAGAGTGAGAAGGAGTTTTTAGGAGGAGAGACTTGGCTGTTCTGCAGGGTTCACCATGAGGGACAAGGAAATCAAAACGCTCACGAAGATAAGAAGGAGAAATAGGGTTATTAAGAATGTTAAAAAGAAGAGACAGCATGTGCAGATCACGCCGATTCCCGCCTTGGAATAAAATGTTTAAACGATCTGCAAATAATGAATCCGGGTGTTCTGGGTATTTTCTATGTTTAGTAAAAAATATGTATGTATTTTTGTAACGTCAGATTTGGAATTCAAAATGGCGGGTGCAAATGATGGTACAAAAAACTGACATGGGTGTCTTTTACGACTAATTTGGGGGTGCTGATTACGAATATCTGGTCAGATTTGAAATACAAAATGGCGGGTGCACATGATGATACAAAAAATTTATATGGGTGTCTTTTTCGACTAATTTGGGGGTGCTGATTACGAATATCGGGTCAGATTTGAAATTCAAAATGGCGGGTGCACATGATGGTACAAAAAACTGACATGGGTGTCTTTTTCTACTAATTTGGGGGTGCTGATTACGAATATCTGGTCAGATTTGAAATTCAAAATGGCGGGTGCACATGATGGTACAAAAAACTGACATGGGTGTCTTTTTCGACTAATTTGGGGGTGCTGATTACGAATATGTGGTCAGATTTGGAATTCAAAATGGCGGGTGCACATGATGGTACAAAAAACTGACATGGGTGTCTTTTTCGACTAATTTGGGGGTGCTGATTACGAATATCTGGTCAAATTTGAAATTCAAAATGGCGGGTACAAAAATGGTACAAAAAACTGACATGGGTGTCTTTTTCGACTAATTTGGGGGTGCTGATTACGAATATCTGGTCAAATTTGAAATTCAAAATGGCGGGTACAAAAAATGGTACAAAAAACTGACATGGGTGTCTTTTTCGACTAATTTGGGGGTGCTGACTACGAATATCTGGTCAAATTTGAAATTCAAAATGGCGGGTACAAAAAATGGTACAAAAAACTGACATGGGTGTCTTTTTCGACTAATTTGGGGGTGCTGATTACGAATATCGGGTCAGATTTGAAATTCAAAATGGCGGGTGCACATGATGGTACAAAAAACTGACATGGGTGTCTTTTTCGACTAATTTGGGGGTGCTGATTACGAATATCTGGTCAGATTTGGAATTCAAAATGGCGGGTGCACATAATGGTACAAAAACCTGACATGGGTGTCTTTTTCGACTAATTTGGGGGTGCTGATTACGAATATCTGGTCAGATTTGAAATTCAAAATGGCGGGTGCACATGATGGTACAAAAAACTGACATGGGTGTCTTTTTCGACTAATTTGGGGGTGCTGATTACGAATATCTGGTCAGATTTGGAATTCAAAATGGCGGGTGCACATAATGGTACAAAAACCTGACATGGGTGTCTTTTTCGACTAATTTGGGGGTGCTGATTACGAATATCGGGTCAAATTTGAAATTCAAAATGGCGGGTACAAAAAATGGTACAAAAAACTGACATGGGTGTCTTTTTCGACTAATTTGGGGGTGCTGATTACGAATATCGGGTCAGATTTGAAATTCAAAATGGCGGGTGCACATGATGGTACAAAAAACTGACATGGGTGTCTTTTTCGACTAATTTGGGGGTGCTGATTACGAATATCTGGTCAGATTTGGAATTCAAAATGGCGGGTGCACATAATGGTACAAAAACCTGACATGGGTGTCTTTTTCGACTAATTTGGGGGTGCTGATTACGAATATCGGGTCAGATTTGAAATTCAAAATGGCGGGTGCACATGATGGTACAAAAACCTGACATGGGTGTCTTTTTCGACTAATTTGGGGGTGCTGATTACGAATATCGGGTCAAATTTGAAATTCAAAATGGCGGGTACAAAAATGGTACAAAAAACTAACATGGGTGTCTTTTTCGACTAATTTGGGGGTGCTGACTACGAATATCTGGTCAAATTTGAAATTCAAAATGGCGGGTACCAAAAATGGTACAAAAAACTGACATGGGTGTCATTTTCAACTAATTTGGGGGTGCTGATTACGAATATCGGGTCAGATTCGAAATTCAAAATGGCGGGTGCACATGATGGTACAAAAAACTGACATGGGTGTCTTTTTCGACTAATTTGGGGGTGCTGATTACGAATATCTGGTCAGATTTGGAATTCAAAATGGCGGGTGCACATAATGGTACAAAAACCTGACATGGGTGTCTTTTTCGACTAATTTGGGGGTGCTGATTACGAATATCTGGTCAAATTTGAAATTCAAAATGGCGGGTACAAAAAATGGTACAAAAAACTGACATGGGTGTCTTTTTCGACTAATTTGGGGGTGCTGATTACGAATATCTGGTCAAATTTGAAATTCAAAATGGCGGGTACAAAAATGGTACAAAAAACTGACATGGGTGTCTTTTTCGACTAATTTGGGGGTGCTGATTACGAATATCTGGTCAAATTTGAAATTCAAAATGGCGGGTACAAAAAATCGTACAAAAAACTGACATGGGTGTCTTTTTCGACTAATTTGGGGGTGCTGACTACGAATATCTGGTCAAATTTGAAATTCAAAATGGCGGGTACAAAAAATGGTACAAAAAACTGACATGGGTGTCTTTTTCGACTAATTTGGGGGTGCTGATTACGAATATCGGGTCAGATTTGAAATTAAAAATAGCGGGTACAAAAATCTGACCAGATATTCGTAATCAGCACCCCCAAATTAGTCGAAAAAGACACCCATGTCAGGTTTTTGTACCATTATGTGCACCCGCCATTTTGAATTCCAAATCTGACCAGATATTCGTAATCAGCACCCCCAAATTAGTCGAAAAAGACACCCATGTCAGTTTTTTGTACCATCATGTGCACCCGCCATTTTGAATTTCAAATCTGACCAGATATTCGTAATCAGCACCCCCAAATTAGTCGAAAAAGACACCCATGTCAGTTTTTTGTACCATTTTTGTACCCGCCATTTTGAATTTCAAAATTGACCAGATATTCGTAATCAGCACCCCCAAATTAGTCGAAAAAAACACCCATGTCAGTTTTTTGTACCATTTTTTGTACCCGCCATTTTGAATTTCAAATTTGACCAGATATTCGTAATCAGCACCCCCAAATTAGTCGAAAAAGACACCCATGTCAGGTTTTTGTACCATTATGTGCACCCGCCATTTTGAATTCCAAATCTGACCAGATATTCGTAATCAGCACCCCCAAATTAGTCGAAAAAGACACCCATGTCAGTTTTTTGTACCATCATGTGCACCCGCCATTTTGAATTTCGAATCTGACCCGATATTCGTAATCAGCACCCCCAAATTAGTTGAAAATGACACCCATGTCAGTTTTTTGTACCATTTTTGTACCCGCCATTTTGAATTTCAAATTTGACCAGATATTCGTAATCAGCACCCCCAAATTAGTCGAAAAAGACACCCATGTCAGTTTTTTGTACCATTTTTGGTACCCGCCATTTTGAATTTCAAATTTGACCAGATATTCGTAGTCAGCACCCCCAAATTAGTCGAAAAAGACACCCATGTTAGTTTTTTGTACCATTTTTGTACCCGCCATTTTGAATTTCAAATTTGACCCGATATTCGTAATCAGCACCCCCAAATTAGTCGAAAAAGACACCCATGTCAGGTTTTTGTACCATTATGTGCACCCGCCATCTTGAATTCCAAATCTGACCAGATATTCGTAATCAGCACCCCCAAATTAGTCGAAAAAGATACCCATGTCAGTTTTTTGTACCATCATGTGCACCCGCCATTTTGAATTTCAAATCTGACCCGATATTCGTAATCAGCACCCCCAAATTAGTCGAAAAAGACACCCATGTCAGGTTTTTGTACCATTATGTGCACCCGCCATTTTGAATTCCAAATCTGACCCGATATTCGTAATCAGCACCCCCAAATTAGTCGAAAAAGACACCCATGTCAGTTTTTTGTACCATTTTTTGTACCCGCCATTTTGAATTTCAAATTTGACCAGATATTCGTAGTCAGCACCCCTAAATTAGTCGAAAAAGACACCCATGTCAGTTTTTTGTACCATTTTTTGTACCCGCCATTTTGAATTTCAAATTTGACCAGATATTCGTAATCAGCACCCCCAAATTAGTCGAAAAAG
The DNA here is from genome assembly GCA_947095575.1 of Electrophaes corylata. Classification (NCBI taxonomy): domain Eukaryota; kingdom Metazoa; phylum Arthropoda; class Insecta; order Lepidoptera; family Geometridae; genus Electrophaes; species Electrophaes corylata. The sequence continues at coordinate 6,207,319 of OX352719.1, read as the reverse complement.
ACACCCATGTCAGTTTTTTGTACCATTTTTGTACCCGCCATTTTGAATTTCAAATTTGACCAGATATTCGTAATCAGCACCCCCAAATTAGTCGAAAAAGACACCCATGTCAGTTTTTTGTACCATCATGTGCACCCGCCATTTTGAATTCCAAATCTGACCACATATTCGTAATCAGCACCCCCAAATTAGTCGAAAAAGACACCCATGTCAGTTTTTTGTACCATCATGTGCACCCGCCATTTTGAATTTCAAATCTGACCAGATATTCGTAATCAGCACCCCCAAATTAGTAGAAAAAGACACCCATGTCAGTTTTTTGTACCATCATGTGCACCCGCCATTTTGAATTTCAAATCTGACCCGATATTCGTAATCAGCACCCCCAAATTAGTCGAAAAAGACACCCATATAAATTTTTTGTATCATCATGTGCACCCGCCATTTTGTATTTCAAATCTGACCAGATATTCGTAATCAGCACCCCCAAATTAGTCGTAAAAGACACCCATGTCAGTTTTTTGTACCATCATTTGCACCCGCCATTTTGAATTCCAAATCTGACGTTACAAAAATACATACATATTTTTTACTAAACATAGAAAATACCCAGAACACCCGGATTCATTATTTGCAGATCGTTTAAACATTTTATTCCAAGGCGGGAATCGAACCCGCAAACTTCTGCGTCACAGGCCGCTGCGTCACATCGGTCGTCAAATCAACTATTTGAGTACATACAAACCCAATTTCCTAATTAGGTTCCTATTTTATTTGGTTTAACTAGACAAAATAAAGTACCTATTTAGTAGTACCTCGTACCTATAATACCTGTTCTGACAAGACTCGAATAAAACTATCGACCTACTAAAACTGAACTGGCAACACACGTTGTATCCAGAGACAGATATAAAAACAGACATAGAACAAGCATAATGTTCGCTCGCTATTGTAGTGTGCAGAGCGGCAACGCCGCGCTTTTATAGAAGCGAAAACTGGTTTGAATTTGTTGACCGTTAAATGGTTTTTTGCTTCTTGTGATGTAACTATTGGTCCTAGAGACTCCAAAATTTTGGTGCCAAGTGCACTAATTCATATTGACATTTGGAGATATTAACCGAATCTCTATCTCTTACCGTTTCTGAGATCCAGCATGTGTCAGCTGGAGAAACGTTTCCCCAGCTTACACGTTGCTAAAAGCCTGTAGTTCAAAGAGTTTTGAACCTAGAAGCCTCAAATATTTGGTACCTTTGGCACCAATTGTGCACTGAATCTGGAGATATCAACCGTGTCTATAGCTGCAGCCGTTTCAGAGAACCAGCATGTGCGTGCTGAAATAACGGTACGTCAGCTTACACGTTGATGAAGTCTTATAACTCCGAGAGCTTTTTAGCTGCAGGTTTGGAAATTTTGCTACCTAGTGCACTCATCTGGTACTAAATGCTAGCGTTTGTTCTATAGCTCTATCAGCACTCGTTTGCCCACACTGAATGAGGAAGCTGGTGGCATGTTACTTCAGCTAACACACCTTCAAAGGCTTGTAGCGTCGTTGTTTTTTTGGCACCTAAATTATGGTTGTAATCTATGATGGTACTAAATATGAACTAAATATTGGCATTTTCAGAATTTGCATTTTCCATATGAGGAAGCTGGAGGCATGCACATAATTTACCCATGGTCTATTTTTAAAATTGTGTTCTTTTTTCAAACAGAATTCGAGAGGACGCATTACCCTGACGTGTTCGCGCGAGAACGACTGGCCGAAAAGATCGGATTGCCTGAGGCACGTATCCAGGTAAAATAAAATCCAGTTTACATCGCGGTAAGATTTGCGATTATGGTGGGGTTGCACTAACAGACATTTGTCTAACTAACCCCATAGTGGTGGTCACTGGTCACTAAACAGGTACCTATTTAATAATAATAAGTGTTTTTTATTGACATAAAGTTTTACAAGATAAAGTTTTGAATCCAGAGGCTCTCGAGCTAGTAAAAAACTGTGTTTCATTTGAAACGTCAAATATTTTAAAAGTAATATTTTTTTGGCAAATTTTTATTTTGTTAGTCCGTCAAACTAAAATTTGCAACTGTCATCCACGACTTTCAGTAGATAATTAATCACAAAACTAACAAAGTGTAAACTTTGTTTAACACTGTTGAAAATCGAAACTCACGGAATCCAATAAAACGTCGGTGATCCAATCAATGCATGCAAATTAATTCAGTTTTAAATAAAATCCACTAAAACACGAGTAGGGCGGGTTTTATTAAAAAGCGTCCGCGGATGCGTTCATAAGGGCTTGTTTACACTGTCTGTTTGCGTAGGCATGGGCAGCATGTAGATGCGTCTTTAGCAAACAAGCTAAAAAAACAAGGGCCGTGGTAATATGGCCCGGCGAGCGACAGTGTGCAAATATAATACGTTAGGTATGGCCAATATATTTATTATATACTCGTAGATGAGTAAATATTGAGAATTGCGGGAACTTCGTCCTATTTTTCAACCACTATTTGCTCTGTTTGATTTACATTTTAAGGGGCCAGCGGTTTTGCCATAGATTTTTATCAAAAAACCTTCCTTCTGATCCTAAGTCATGGGTTCCAATTCGGTTGTGTACTAATATTTTTTCTATTTGTGACTGGCTCGCAAGCAGTGAAGAAAAAATCGCGAGAAAACGTATTCTAGGAGCGCGCGACTTCGTCTGCGTGCAGTTATTTCATACAAACTTAAACCCCCGCTATACAAGTTTAGGGGTTGAATTTCGGGAATTCCTTTCTTAGTACACCTCTACGCACCAAGACGAATATACCTACTCTGATCTCATTTTGGGTAATGCTTAAAACAAGATTGTAAAAGTTTACTTTAGAGCACATAAAAAGAAAAAAGCGCAAGTTTACGCCAACTATCCTCAAGTATCGATAAAATCTAGAACTAAGCGTCGCTTACCCCAACACTTGTAAACGTTAGCTACAGTTTAAAACGTCATTAATCACGGCAAGTCGGTTCGCTCAAGTTTTATAATGGCCTAATGTGATTTGAACTGCAACCTTTTAAAGTTTTCAAACGTTATTTCATTTAAACTATAATCTGATTTGCTAAGTGCAAGTTAGTTGCTGTTAAACTTTAAAGAAGTTTACTATGATTTATTATTTTGAAAATATGTATAGACTAGGTGTCATTATTTTAAAAGTTTTTAGGGTTTTCGTATAAAAGCATTTAGATTTCGATCTATTCTTTTTTTTATACAATTTGCTGGTGGCATAAACATATGGCCCACCTGATGTTAAATGGTTACCATAGCTATAACAAAGCATTGCCTTGTAGGTCACGTTATTTAGGAACGTGCCCTACAATACAGTGCTCTGCGTCCATCAACCTGAGGCATACAGGTGTTGGTTTAGCTAGACAGTGGCTGAACAGAGAATTCTTTGATAGCGAATAAAATATAGCGATTAGGTACGATGTGACTTTTACAGGTATTAGCTGAATCTAAACTGATTTCTATTCGTGAAAACTTATAATTGGCTTTCCGTTACTAATAGCTGCTAAATAAGTTAGCTAAACAATTTGTTAGGAACTTACTTATTATATAATAATAAGAATTTTTATTTCTAACTACATAATACAGATATTAGGAAATAGTTATATGATCCATAGAGTGATGAATAGATATGGCAGATACTCAAATAATAAGTTAACTCATGAACTAATATTTGAGTGAACGATATAAAAATATACTATTTTAATACATATTAAATGCATCTTGCAGCCTGTAGATTTTACACTTTCCAGCTTAATTTACCAAAAAAAACTTTTTGCAGTGAGATCTGTAAACTAAAGCTGTTTGCATTCATAAAAAAACGTATTAACGTACACATTTCCACAAAAAAATAAACGTCTCTTAGAAAACTTCACAAAGCGAGAAAGTTCGCTCGAAAGAGTTTTCTTGTTCGGCGCAAAGAAAAAAGAAAATGGCGTCGGCTGTGTTCCGAGAGCGGGCTAAGCTCCCACATTAGCCTCGTGTCGTCGGCCGGTTGTTAATATTCTGCGCGCGCTATGCAACTTTGTGTTGAAACAGAGAGTAAAAGTCGTGGCCTATGTTTTAAACTTTGAACGCAGAGTAAAGCCGTGGCTTTATAGGAAACTAGGGTTTTTTTATGCTACTTCTGGTTCTACAGCATATGGCCCATCTGATGTTAAGTGGTTACCATCACGTCACGTTCGTTAGGAACGTGCTTTACGATGCACTGTTCTACGTCCATCAACCTGAGGCATACTATAATAAGCGTTAAGCCTCATGTGTCTGTAATTCCAGGATTGAACCTTTTATCTTAGTTTTAAACATATTTTTTAAGTTTTCCTGATAGTGGTTTTATCATAACAAATCCGTTGAAAATATTTTGATAAATACGGTAGGATAGTACTTTTTTTTATTTGACAAAAAATAGTGGTACAATCTTATCAATAGCAGTTTAAAACCCAAAGAAAGGTTTGACTAATTTAATAGGTTCTCGATTACAGTAATAATATTCTATAATCTATTCTAACGTTAGTGTAGGTACTAATAAGCACTAATAGTAATAACATAACTCAAAATAATCTTGAGTCAGTATAACTTTTTTTTATAATATTTGCTGATGGAACAAGCATATGGCCCACCTGATGTTAAGTGGTTACTTAGATATCTGAACAGATATCTACCGTGCTTGGGAATTAAAGTCCTGAAGTTGTTTCATTTTTTCTAGATCGAAGAATTATACTCTTTAAATATTAGTTTTGAAATTAAATAAAAAAAAATCTTACATAAATATTCGCCACGCAAATAGGTACCTATAAACTCAAATGTTTTCTTCCCCCGAAGCGAAATATCGACAGTTATAATTGAACTGGGTTGTCACATCTCTAGCTGAAACTTCAGTATTATGTGCATCACATTACAAGCCACATTGGATTTTAACAGTGGGTAGTAAAGCTCAAATTCGGCTGCATTAACGGGCGGTTAGGCTTCCAAGGAGTAGAGTGAACATCATTTTGTATTCGGAGGGATTTCACCACGTGTTGCCCCCGGGTTCAAGGCTGCGCCCAAACGATGAGATAGTGTGGCCACAATTTAAGAAAATCGAGGATAATATTTGTAACAAAAATAGGGCAATGAACTTAGAGAAAACGGCAAATTGTAAGGTACTTACTACCTTTAAGTTACATATACCATTCTTTAGTTTAGACCATGATCATAATAGATTTGACTATTTTTTAACTTATTTGAAAAAAACTGTGTTTTTACGTTAATATTCGTATCCGTAAAAGCATTAAACCTATGTAATGTTTAAGCTATTTTCATAATTCTTCCCATGTTGCTCGGGGCTTAAACGGGAATTCTTTTCTTAGAAAACTTTAATGCACCAAGATGAAAATACCCTGAATATTTCAAGTCTCTACGACCAGTGGCTGTCTACATATCGGTCAATCAGGACAAAAAATCTCATAGCGGATACAAATATGACCAACTCAATATTTTCAAATACCTATGCCTAGCTCAAATATACTCATGAATATACCATGGTGTACTATCATCAGCCTGTAGAATTCCACTGATGGACATTGGCCTCCCCATACGTTTCCAAAAAGAACGATTCCGAGCCTTTTCCTTCCATCGACTTTCCGCGATTCTAACAATGTCGTCAGTCCATGGTGTACGCTCAGCCGAAATTAATCCACTATTGGATATGTCTAGCAAATACATATATGAAAATTAGAAAAATGCGCGCGACTTCGTCCGCGTGAAATTATTTTCGAAAACTTCAACCCTTGCTGTACCTACCTGTTTAGAGGATTGAATTACGGAGATTTCTTTCTTAGTACACCTCAGCGTACCAAGACGAATGTATCCTGAAAATTTGACACTGCTTTCGACATCCATTGAAGGTAATGGAGGGGTATTATTCTGGGTAAAAAGTCCTTAGTATTCCTTGGACATAGTCACAATAACCAGGGGTGTGTATTGATCGTCGAGCCTACCGGAAGTGGGGGTGCGTTTCCGGTGCGAGGTGGAGGAGGTGTTTTGAAAAATTGGCACCTCCAAATATTTTTACAGTAACCGAATACAACTTTAGCCTTATACAAATAAAGTCGTGTTTCGGGGTATATGAAGAGGTATAGATAAGTAGATACTTTGTGGTGCTACAATGAGGCTGGACTCAGGTTTTCCCTGTTTTTATTCCGTTTGATTAATAGGCGTTTTTGTAAAGATAATGATGTATTTCCTGTAGCTACAGAATCGAAACAAAATGAGAACTCAGGAATTTAATTACAATCCATTCCTAAAAAGTTATATTTTACTGAAAATGTTTCAAAACAGTAAAGTTAAACTCTGTTTGTGGAATACAATGTTTTACAGTTATATTTAATCCTCATAGAGTGTTCACTAATGAACAAACTTTCCAACTGCACTTATTACATATTCAACAAAACACGAAAATTAAATCATATTTTCATTAAAATATTGCGGAGAATACCAGACAGTAAACAATTAGGGTTCCGTGGCCGCGGCTCGTTTATTTAATAAAATTATGGGAAAATCCCATTTGGTAAGGAACCCCTCTAACTCTATTTTACCGTAACTATGAGGGTAGGCGTACAATTTATAAAAGGCCAATGGAAATAGCTGAGAGGCGGGAAAAGGCCTGTCATTGCTGTCATAGACAACATATCTATAGAGGGAATGAGAAAAATGGGAGACGTCACTATATTTTATAGAATGTTAAGCTGTGCACACATAAATGGAAGCTACGTAGCAACGTAGCACTGCGTAGCGTTGCGTAGCGCTACGTAGACGCACTACGGTTTAATTTTACTTTTATAAAAATGTTCGTCATTTACTTTCTTTTCAATTTTTTCGAAACTGTGTTTCTTATTTGGCATTTTAAACATCCACTTGTCTAATGACATTTTTGTAAATTCATTTTCTTGTTTGCCTATTCTAAGAATTAGAATATGATTATTTTTGTCATGATAAGTTAATAGGAGCGCAAAAAAAAACTTTTATTACAAGTTGGTACGTACTACTTATTTTAATCTCCGTAACTTTTATCCAGTGTGATCGTAGCTTTCCGGACCCTTCCAGTCTTTGCGAGGGTCGGAATAAAATATTGCCGGTAACATTTTACCGAATTTGTTGGAGGCCGAAGCAATAATATTATGACATATTGCCTTATGCGAAACCTTTTTGAACGTGGTAGGTATTTCCTTTTCCTATAGAGCTAAAGAGTGGGTGGTTGCGTATTTTCTTTATGTTGTGTACTTAGCTTAACAGTTCAATAGCTGGCCCAACTTTGCAAACAACAGATAAACGTAATTCCTACCTAAGTTTTTAAGTAGATAGATAGATACCTACCGCCTACTGAAAACTTAGGCAGGAAGGTAAGAAACAAAGCACCTACCTACTTACCTTGTTACTTTCTATGGAATGTTTGAAATGTTTTTAAAGACTTTAGTTTCCAACCTGCAGAAAACAAGAGGTTTCAAAATGAGGTCACAATATAGGCACATAATCTTAGGTGTTACAATATTCGTAGAATTCGTAAATTCCGGTGTGGTACACAAAGCGCGGCAAAGCGGCGGGCGCCATATTGTCGTCGCCATGACTCCCGGCCGGAAGTGACGCGCACGTGAGAGCTACTTCCGGCTGCGTTCCGTTCCACGCAGTTCAATGTCATAATATTGTGCCAGCGCTTGAATTAGTTGCTGAAATCTTTCATGAATTAAAAGGCTTTGAGTTGACAGTATTTATTTTGGGACTGTGGTTCTCACTTACAAAATGTAGTAATTAAACTTTATAGCATCTTAAAAAGTAGTATTTTTATCAAATATGGAAGATAAATATGTAAAGTAATATGAAACTCAAATGATTACGAAAAGCTTGGACGAATCCTGGATAATATAGGTAATAATATAAATGGTTTGAGGCGTGCAGGTACAAAATAATTACCTGCGTACTGATTGACCAATAGTGTATTATTTTGTTGCATGTGGTGTAAAAAAAAACAAGATTCAACATCGTCGGTATTTTTTCATAAAATAACCTTACCGAAACGAGAGCCTACGTTCTAGATATACCCCCGTTGTACTCAGTACTTATAATTATCTCTATTGTGTTTTTACTTCTTTGTGTACAATAAAGAGTTAATCTATCTATCTATCTAGATATAAATAGTTCTAGGTTCTAGGTAGAAATGTTAATAAGCTCGTGGCGTGTCATAATCACGTTATACTGATAATATCATAATTACCAATTACCTCATATTAACTTTATTAAGGCTTTAATTACTAGCGGGTGTGGTGCACGATAGCTCACTTGCCTGGCGGGGCTCGGCTCTAAAATAAATTACAATATTAAGGTGTTTAGCACTAGGGACTTGCGTGGAACGTATCGAAAATTTTATCTAGTGCGCTATCACGTTTTCTTTTAAAAGATACGCAACTTTATATAAGAAAAACACGAAGATATTTTAAATTAATATTTTTTTCGTCAGTAACTGGATGTATATTATGGTTCGAGATCTCCTTTTTAGTATATAAATACCTGTTAGGAGATCTCATATTTCCATTAAAAATCTAAGCACTAGGTACCTAAACATCAAAAACAGAAGGAACCAAGCCGTAAGTGTCTTGCCAATTCTCCTAGGCTTGGTCACGAAGAATTAACGCTTAGATTCACCTAGAATTTAAGACATTTCAAGATGATTCCTGCGGATATTACTGATTAAATGCTTTTTGACTTTGACTTTGAAGGTTGTTTTCTTAGCCGAAGTATACAAAATATATTAAAATTACTACTATTACCGATGACAGATCGGCAAAAACTTATCCATACGTTCCTCCACAGGTCTGGTTTTCCAACAGAAGAGCGAAATGGCGAAGGGAAGAGAAGCTTCGAAGTCAGAGAAGGGATGCTCCTGCTGCGTCACCCCCTGCACCCCCCGCCCCCCGGTTGCCTCTGAACGGGGGGTTCAACTCCATGTACAGTCCGATCCCGCAGCCGATCGCTACCATGGGTGATACCTATAGGTAAGCATATCTAGTCCAGGACATAATACCTACTTACCTACTTGAATTTCAGATAAGGCAGTTTGTCTCTTGACATTACTGATTATTTATAGGTTACAAGCGAAACACGTTATTTTTAAATAGTTATTTTATACAAACTTCAACCCCCGCTGTATCCGTTTAGGGGTTGAATTTCGGGAATTCCTTTCTAGTTCACCTCTACGCACCAAAGGAATATACTTTGAAAAATCCGAGTCTCTACGAGCAGTGCTTTAGATTAGACTGTGCATTGTCTAGGTACATGTCAGTCAGTCTGTCAGTCCTTTTTGTAAAAGGTAAAAGTGAAGCAAAGATTCCAAAAAATTATAAAACGTTTTAAAAATAGATCGTGATAATCACCATAGTGTTTTGTAACGCCATCTATCTTCGAGCAGCGATACTAATTGAATAGCGCATGAAATCGAGCGGCAAAAAGGTCTCTTGTTCCTTGTTTCCCGCCATTGCACCTAGCCAGACGATCCAAGTTCCCACCGAAGGTCGGCTTTCCACTTGAATTGATTTTTAATAGTGAACTGCGAGTTTTCGCTTTTGTTGTCGAGCAAATTAACTGTCGGAGTTTTCTTTTTAGCTTAGCCTCTGCTCGGGCTATGAATAATTTGCTAGTTGTAAGCAATGTTCATTTCTTTTGAGCCACTTCATAGTTTTTTGTTAAAGTTGTTCAGATTAACTTATTTACTTTACCTACCTACTTTCTTTTCTTGTTATTCTTCAATGACAAAAGTTAATTGACTATATTTCTAAATTTGGGATTTGAGGACACTAAAGTAACCGGAAATAATAAATTCATAGACAATTTTACTTTTTTTGGCCGTGTATTGACAGTGCGCTTTTTGACAGTTCAATGTCAGGTGGTCTGACGTCATCGTGCCTGCAACAAAGAGAAGGCGGTTACCCTTACATGTTTGGAGATGTGCTGGGCAGCGGCGGTTACTCGCGGGCGCCGGCCGCGCACCAACAGCATCCAGCATACTCGCAACCACAGCCTACCGGTGGCACCGGTGAGTTTACATAATAGCTATCTAGTAAAAAGTAGTGTTGAAGAAATTGGACGTTGAAATCCAATTCATATTTTCTTGTTACCTACTTAGTATGTATTTAGGTAAGAAACTAAATTTTATTTTGAGAAATGTTTGTTGGTACACCTGTAGAAGTATATACTAGAAAGAATTGGAGTGGATGGATGAAAGAGCGTATCGGTATTAATTAGTAAGTACAAATACATTATAATCATCATCATCATCATCAGCCTGTAGAAGTCCACTGCTGGACATAGGCCTCCCCCACACGTTTCCAGGAAGAACGATTTTGAGCCCTTTCCATCCATCGACTTCCCGCGGTCCTAACAATGTCGTCAGTCCATCGACGTTATAATAGGAGTTGACTAATTATGATAGCGTAAAAACTACTAAGATACATTATACTTGTACATTATACCTAATGCCATTTAATATTTCCGAGAAACCCCGGTCAAAAGGTACGCACGTAGGTAATATAAAAATGTTGTGAGTACGAATAAACATCGGTAGGTAGTACAAAGTAGAGATGAGAGGCCTTGAGAAAATATTTACCAACTTTCGCAATAAAATGTAAAAAGTGCTGAGTCAAGAGCAAGGGGCGTCTGGCACAAGACCGCTATACTATGGCGGGAAAGCAAAAAGAAGGGAAAGGAAAAATAGATCCCCCGATTGGATTTACCGTTGTCTGTTCTTAACAAATGGCTTTTAGATTGATTTTGAATATTGAACGATTTGCAAATAATTAAAATCTCACTTGAATCATGAATCAGCATTTGTAGTGTAGGTATCATTCAGATCATACTTGAATTGCAGTGAATGCCGCAGCGATCATTCCTCCAAGGCATAAATACATAAACAGAAAAATTCAGATTTATTATTCAGAGAGGGAACAAACCGAGGCGCTGCCGCTGCCATTGTTTTAAAAAGCCGTAACTTTTCCATTTGATATTATATATCACGCGGCGGACATTTTTAGCCGTAGGTGGCGGAAAGCGGTATGAATTATTGTTGTTTGGGGCGTTTCGCGGCATTGTTCGACTGTGGAGTTTCCACCACGGACCGCGAACAAAAGAGTTTTTCACAATTCAAAATGCACGCTCTCGTTTCATTTACTCTTTTGCGCTCTTTCGACGGGCGCATTTCCAGCTCCGTGCGGTATTAAATAACACAGATTTGTTCTACTTTTCGCTTTTTGGCTCACGGTACTATTATGTATTTTAGCGAGAACGCGATATTTTCATGCCATCATTTTTGTAGATTAGTAATTTGCGTAAAAGCTTTTTGTAAACCAGCTAAGTTACTTCAGATGAGCGTTTGGAAACTATGTTATTCCAAGATTAAAGCAAAAGTTTTAAAACATAATCTTAAAAAATTTGTTTCTCTGTTAGTACTTAACTTAAAAACTATTTTCACTTAAATACAGTTATTTACCGAAGTTAAACAAAACCAGTTTGCTTCAGCGTTGAATGTTACAATTTAAAACGATAGCATCCATAAACAAGCTCGCAGACACAGACGATTGACTAAACGGGTCTCCCCGGAGCTGTTTAGTGGCGATAATAACGAGTAATGAATGTAAGCGTGCCCCTGTAGAGGCACCGTGAACGGGTGTTATCGCGCGCCCGCACTCCGCCCCCATAGGAAGGGTTAGTGTGGCTAATAGCTACATCGATAGGTTATCTATTATTATTTCGTGCAGAATAAACTACTTAAATATTTTTACTATCATAGAAATCTTTGCAAAAATAGTTGAGTTATCCGATGTAACACGAGAAATACAGAAACGATACCTAAGTTAAGCATTTGGAAGAGTTCATGTTTCAATTCATTAAGTTCAATATTACTGAAATGAGCACAATATAAGTTTCTTGTGAGTTGTTAAACAATTCTTTTAGGCTGTTTTTTAAGATTGTAGGAATAGGTACCTAAAAAAAGAATTTCTAAGGAAAATACAAAAACGCAACGAGCATTTCGTTCAACTCGGGTCTTTATCATAAAAACAAATGCCCAGTTGCCTCCACTGGCTGCCTTGGCACCTCACATTCTATAACAACCCCCATAAAGCGATTTAGTCCTTTCAAAGCGCACGGCATCAAATAAGCGGGCTCATCATAGCTACGCTGGTTTCATTATGGCGACTAGGTACATACCTACTGATAGCGGTCACGCTTATCAAAGAATATATTATGTAGAAATCAGGTTACCAGCACTTTTTAGTGTCAAATGGATGACTGAATAGTTTCTAATCAAGTCACCCGAGGCCCTTACCTGCAGTTCTTAAGAACAAGAGAGCTGTAAGTAGATGACCGGAATAAAAAATCATCAAGTCGAGTAGGTATTTAATAAGAGTAAGGACGGCTGGCTGAGGTTTTGAAAGAAAAGAGAGTTTCTCTTCAAAACCTATGCTCAAAACTATGGCACATAAACATCCTGAAAGATTTTTTTGGAAAACTCACAATTAAGAGAAAAAATATTTAAAATGAAAAAGCTACGTTGCATCTAATGATCACGTATACCAAACTCTAGCTTTGCTTAATTTCTAACCCTAGCTCATATTTATCGATTTTAGTATAATTGACATGACGACACTGACGTATAATAGAAGCGACTGTAGGTACTTGTCAGCTTGATAGCGCCTATACGCAACTGTATAGCAATGTGCGCCGATAACGCGCTTGTGTGAATTTGTGTGTAATAAACGGAACGCGATTCGAATCCTATTAGACGTATGCTGGGCCGATAGATGGTACCTAATAGGTTTCCCGTTGGATGTTAACATGCTGATTTGATTGACTGGACGCAGGCATAGGTTTTGCATGTGTGTGAGATTGGTAGGCAATGTGAGTCTGTACGAGATAGCCAGATTGGGAGGGTGAGAGATTACAAAAGAAATTGCTTTGAATTTTGAATTGCGTCGAATGTAGGCAATTTGTGATTACCTATGACAATATTCTTCGTATCAACAACCATACTTGTATAAAATATCCCTGTCACTATTTATCATTACCTACCCATTCGTGAGAAATAGCAATAGATCCAGTACTTATTGTCTTTTTGCAGATTTTGATAAGTTAATAAGTATTGCCATACACTTACGGATAAACTCTAATAGATATTTAGTTTTAGTATTGATAAGCAATCATCTAACAGTAAGACCAAACCTTATAGAAACATTAAACGGCAGCGAGTGATAATTTCTTTACATTTCCTTTAACGATTTAAGAGGCAACTGTTTCTCGACATAAAATTCTTTAATCAAACAAGTAATAAACTATATACGAATAGCCCACCCTCTCAAATTCGAAGGGACATTTAATAATGTGCAATTTCACTGACATCGCCCTCTTTGTTTCGTAGGTGTAATATCGGCGGGCGTGAGCGTGCCAGTCCAAATACCATCGCAGGGACCCGACCTCGCGTCGAACTACTGGGGTCGGCTTCAGTGATCGCAGCTTTTCGGGTTCCCGCGCCTTTTAATGCCTGAGAACCCGAATGTGCAGGAATCGCCATCTAGCGGCGAGCCGCACAACTACACCGACGCTCACTTGTTGTCGATGAATGCAATAAACATGACAGCCGGACACGAGCTGGCGGGAGAGTTGCAGGAAAACAATAATTCAGTGTCGTAATGTGAAGTGACTGTGGATCCTTTTGTAAAAATATTTCTGTGTTAATTCTAGTTAAGGCAACTGATGATGTTCAAAAACCTAGTAGTAAGAGATCTTACACGGTGATGTTGTTTGCCGATGGGTTATAATTATTACTCAAAACAGGCAATTAAAAGGCTTAGGGAGTGATTGTTATAACTCATCTGCTAACAGTAATTGTAAATAATTTGATTGGTAGGTAGGTACTTTGGTACCTGTCTCACTATGTGGTCAGTAGATTTGAAGCATTTGTGAATATCAGCGCCATCTACTGTCGGGTAGAGGAAGTTCAAAATGTAAATTGTGCCAACATTTTGTATTAATTGAGTGTTTCGCCCCACGCGAACACATTTCACCCCTTTTATTCCTTTGATGTATGCAATAGGGGTGCAAAAATATTAATCTGTACGGGAAAAATGTGGCAATGAGCTTCGTTACGGCCGTTTATTGACTGACACCCCTTGTGTTCGCTTACAAATTGACAAACAGAATAATCATATTTGTGTTATTGCGATACAAATTGTATAATATTACTCTAACGATATTGTATCCGTATACATGTTCTTAAATGCAATATTAGCAGATTTGAAAGAAACCTATTTATTATTTATATTTATGTATAAATCATCGAGAAATTTTTGGTACCTAGCTCTGAATAGTAAGTTAATTTTGCCATTGATATTCTGACCGACCAAAAAAGTTTGAACTACTCTATATGAATGCAAAATAATCGCTGTGATTTATTGAAATAATTAAAATTATTTGCCACACCTACCATTTGGTTGTGCAGCATTTTTCTGAATATGTAACACGGAACTGTTCTGTTCTGAATAAGTAACATGTACAACGTTGTATAGGTACAAACGGTTGAGAAGACTTCCTTGTAAAATATTATGTTGAATAAACGGTGCTTAATTGGCACAAGTTATCACAAATTACCATTAAGATCTGTACATTACAATATACATATTATATTTTCATTATAAATATAAAAAAATGCAATATGGTCGAAATAGGAGGTAAAATTGTACGTTTTAGTAAATTTTAAGTGTAATGTAAATTATTATTGTATTTAAGAAGAATCGAGAAGATAACAGTGAAATTTATGAATAAATATTGCATTAATCATTATTTTGTCTATTATTACTGAACGAAGAACGAAAAAATAAATAGCATCACTCAGGCACGGTAGATATCCCTTCACATCTCTTAGTATAAAGTGCCCACTCGTAATTCCTCGAGGATATCTAATGGGTGTAATCAGAGATATGTCTAGATATATCATTTGGTACAAACCCACATTTTACAGTAGTATGCCATACGCGTTGGTTGCAAGCCCATCGCCGCTACTAGAAGACTAACTGGTTTTCTCACGATGTTTTACTTTACTGAATAACCTACACATAATAACCGAAATAAATAAATGACCCATCTGACGCTAGTCGCCGGTTCGAACTCGGTGATGGGCAAGGCATTCTATCTCAATCTAAATCATGTGTTAGTCAGTGATGAGCCCGTTGTGGGCAGGATGGGCATGCCCACAACCCTAATAGACCTGTGAAATTTATCCATTTTGTCATCCTTTGAACTTGTAAAAAAATCATCAAAATCTGTGACGAGCAAACACACACATAATATTTACTTTTGTATTTTGTGTGCGAACAAAGTAACATTTTACAGGTTTATTTATTTACTAGTGTAGGGTTCTGTAGATCTACAATGAAACAACAGGAATTCTGTACACACGAGAGTGGCACGGTTGAATTTCAAAATTCCTTTAGGTAGGTACACCCCCTACGGACTAAGAAGTATAACCTGAAGATTTCAAGTCCCTATAACCAGTGATTTAGGTGGTGCAGCATGTTAGCAACATGGCTGCAGCATGGAACCAAGCCGTAAGTTACTTGCCGGTTCTTCTAGGCTTGGTTGCGAGGCTTGGTTCTAGGCGATCCCTGCGGATATTAGGTACTGAATAAATGATTTTTGACGGTGACTCTATCGATCTAATTTGAATCTTCCTGTTAATGTAAAAGACAAAACATGGTGTACCTAGTTTAACGCTAGGTACGCCGAGTTTATTAGTAGGTACCAGGGTATAGGAATAGAATGAAGAAAGGGTCAAGGCATGCAAGTAACGTGATCATATAGGTAAGGTATTACCAGTAATCAGCCTAATCATTACTTATTAGTAGGTATCATCAAGGTCTCTGCCATATTTTGAAGGTTTCCTAAGGTCACCACGTTTGGTAGCCAGATCGGTGATTGCAACCCCAGAAACGTTCCCTTCGCCGCCTCTTACGACGACGTCTATGGAGGAGGAGGTGTTGGAGTTCTATTCTAAGGTAGGATCATCACGGCTAAGTGTTACATACCTACCCTAGCATCTTGGAAATAGAAACCTTGTTAAGTTATAACAAAATACTGTTTACCTACTAAATGGCCATTTATATTAGTCTATATACCAGATAGTACTAAATGTGCTATCTGGACGTACCTACCTCTGACTACCCCCCTCAGACATCCTCAAAGAACCTTTAGTAGGTTCTTGTTACTAAGAGATCGGAGGGGATATCTACCGTGCTTGGGAATGCTTTTTCTTTCTATTCTCTTGTTTTATCAGTTTACATTACACATAATACCTAGGGTGCATGACCCCTAATATAACTTAAGGTAATGACCGACTCTGATAAAGACTTAATTTGACTTTGAACTTTTAACGCCAAAACTATATCAAAATATATCAAAGAATCGAGAAACTCTCTTTATATCGATTAAAAATAGGACGAAAATGATTGTGGGTTTGACTGTAAAAAAAATGGAAGAAAATAAGTTAATGCAATTTGTTTATTACCAAAACTGTGATAGGTACAAAAATGTTCATCGCATGGAACAGTCTTACAATTATTAAGTATACATTACATTTTTAATTAAAAGATAAATTATTTGGTCCTTCAAAACTACGAATGTATGAGTTAAGGACAATAAACGCATTGCATGCTTGTTAGATAGATGCAATAAAAAATTACGTACATTTTTTTGATGCTACTGCGTGAAACAAGCAAGCCTACCTGATGTTAAGTGGTAACCATGACCTATAACAAAGCAGTATTTTGTAAGTCACGCATGTTAGTGCCCTACGATACACTACCCTGCATCCACCAACCTGAGGCAAACTGGTTAAGCCTCATTTAAGTAGGTACCTGTAATTTCCGTGGTACCTACTCGCATATACTTCAACAAAAACATAGTCATAAAATTACCTTTGGGTACTTAAAACATTCAAAATCATATTCTCTAAGATTTGTCATCTCCATGGATTGGATATTTAAACTTATTAAAATAATAAACCTCCCTTTTAAAATATGATGACCTAAATAAAAAGACCAAATATTTGAGTACCTATTTGTACCAAGAACCAATAAACCCCTACTCAGTAATCAGTCTAAGTTGTATATGAGTTTATTGTCATAAGTAATAATTATTACTCAGTATTATAAAAATAAATCACACTGAAACAAGCCTCTATTTTTATTTTCACTCACAGTCTTATCACAATTGCGTGCAATAATAAGTGCATAGATAAACAACTCTTAGAACAAGTTAAAGGGAACTCCTATAAATTCAGTTCAGTGGTCTTAATTATCACATACACCGCCAAAGACGGTTCAATAAATTCGTAATAAATAAAATACAAATAGTCTTTGTTTTTCAAAGATAACTTTGGCATCGTTTGAACTAATAACCTACCTTCGAGTTCAATCTTCTGACCAAATTCTACTTATCAAGGTTATTCTAAAGGTAATTATTGTACAATACCGAATAGTAGTGATACTCCTAAGAGTATTGAATGGCGAAATGATAGCCATCCCTTTCACTGTGAGGGTATTGGATAGAAAAATTAGAGCGTACGACAGCCGTCCCTCTCGCTCACATTTGTGCAGACCCACGAATTTCACTTCTACATAGAGCTGATTATTTTTATCTAATACAAGTTACGATAGGAATTTTTGGATATTTATATAACTATAGTAAATAAGCCTCATTGTTTGGTATAGCGTTGTTTTTTTTCACGTCAGTAATGGTGTCCTCTCGTTGAAGTAATAAGGCAGTGAACGAACACCGCCTTCGTTGTTCAAACTCCTCCTGAAATCACAAAAACACATTTTTGTTTATTAAAATACATATATACTTACCTACTAATAAAACATTTATATTTTTTGTTTTAAAACACACGTTAAGAAAATAACTTAATTATTTTTGAAGTAATACTTCTTATGCGACTTCCAACAAGGTTGCGTTAAACGTTTAACACTACCATGGACGGGGTATGAAAGCACTGTTCTTTCTCTCTTTCTTTCATAGCCAGGTACGTTTCGTATATTAAAGAAATTTTACTTCAGTCGTGTGGTCTAAAGCACACTCGTTTTTTTCTAATCAGCAGTATTTAATGATAATGGTTAGAATAATAATAATGCTGGACAATCCACACATCATCTAGCCCCAAGCTAAGTAGAACATTCGTTATGGGCACTAGATGACTGATATATGTACTTAATAAATAAATAAATAAATATTTGAGGACATTTTACACAACATCATCTAGCCCCAAACTAAGCATCGCTTGTACTATGGGAACCAGATGACTGATAGAATACTTATATACTTTTTTTTTTGTAAATACATACTTAGAATACAATATAACACCCAGACAGAGAACAAACATCTATGTTCATCACACAAATGTTTGCTCTCGGTGGGGATCGAACCCACGGCCTACAGCACAGAAGGCAGAGCTACTACTAACTGAGCTGAGAGGCCAGTCAAATATTCAGTTAATATTCATTACGTGTATTTTTCATAGAATAAAAATACCATCTGGACACAGGACAATCTGTGTTTATGGCACAAATGTTTGTAAAAACCAAAGTATACCTGTATCCACTAGGTCCAGCAATAGGCGATGGTTCTTCTGGCACTGCCCTGACGCTTCTAGGCGGTGGCGGAAATGGCGAACGACCTTTATTCTGATGATACTGATACAGGAAACCAGTTATTGCCAGACCCAGCCATGCAAAAGTTAATAAACAATCTGTAAGAAAAAAAATACTAATAATAACTAGCGGCCCGTCTTGGCTTCGCACGGGTTTTAGTAAGGATTCCTAAGTTTTTTGAAAATATATTATAGCCTATGTCACTCGGGGATAGTGTAGCTTCCCAGAGGGGAAAGAATTTTTAAAATCGGTCCAGTAGTTTCGGAGCTTATTTAATGCAAACATTATAAAAAATATATTACAAACATAATATATTACACAATGTGGGTATGTACCAAATGTAATATTTGAACTATTTTGGACATACCTCTGACTACCCTTTGAAATCTTCGAAGAATCTTGAGTAGGTAGTACATACAAAGAGATCTAAGGGGATATCTATCATGCTTGGGGATCATATTGGTGCTACTTAATTTTTTCTATTTACTTATTTATTTATCTTGTAGGTCAGCAATTCTATGATTTTTGTTTATTTATTTATTTTGATTTTATTTTATTATTTGTTTTTAACCGGCTGAGACTAAGAGATGCGGGTTCGATATGCGGGATTAAAGTCGTAAAGCTATTTCGTTCAGAGAGAAGACCTTGTCGCCTAACAAGCGTAGCGACTATGGCTAACACCCCTATATATGGGACTAGCGGCCGCTCGCAGCTTCGCCTGCGTGGCAGTTTTTTCCCGTTCCCGTTATTTTTTCAGGATAAAATCATAGTAGCTTTATGCATGCAAAGTCTCAGCCCGATCGGTTTAAAATTATTGACAAAGTTTCATACAAACTTTCATCCCTTTGGGGGTAGAATTAATCAAAATCCTTTCTTAGCGGATGCCTACGTCATAACATCTACCTACATGTCAAATTTCAGCCCGATCCATCCAATGGTTTGGGCTGTGCGTTGATAGATCACTATGTCAGTCAGTCGCCTTTGAGTTATATATATTTAGATAGACCCATGTCCAGATGATGACAATGTATGTGATGTGTGTTTAATTATGATAGTTCTAATTGTATTATAAATTCTACATTGTAACTAAGAGGAAACCCCTTAATAATTATGTACAGTTTTTCCTTATTAATTTAGTTTGTCACATGCTTCGAGTTCTGCAAAGCAACAGGAATACCTTCATTTGTCTAAATAAATCTGTTACTTCATTAGTTTTTAGGGTCTAGTTAGAGAGTTAAAATTTTCACAGATGATGTATTTCTGCTGCCGCTAAAACAACAAATACTAAAAAACAGAAAAAAAAAACATATTTAAGGGGGCTCTCATACAACACACGCGATTTTTTTGCCGTTTTTATTATAGACTAGAGGCCACTCGCAGCTTCGCCCGCGTGGCAGTTTTTTCCCGTTCCCGTTATTTTTTCGGGATAAAAAGTAGCCTATGTAGTATTCCAGATTACAATCAATATTTATTCCAAATCGGTCCACTGGTTAGAGCGTGAAAGAGGAACAAACATCCATCCATCCAAACATTCGCATTTATAATATTAGTAGGATAATGGTACGGAACCCTTCGTGCACGAGTCCGACTCGCACTTGGCCGGTTTACGGATACTGCAGTCTGGATTTTTTGAACTTACCTTTCCACTGAAATGTCGTCATTTTCACAACCTTGTGGAAATTTGTTACTGTTGCTCTCCTCACGATGTTGATCAGGATGTATTTCATTTGAGACCCTAAATAGTAGTCGATAGGGAGTATTGTTGCATATGCGCCGATGATCGCGCAACATATTAAGTTAGCTATGAAATTTATCGTAAGGAGGATAATAGTGACTAAACATATTATTAGCACGAAGATTGCCCAGAAGTTTAAATCTAGGTTGAGGTATATTAGTTGTGACCATTCATCTGAAACAAATATTATTATATATTATATTATACATATTATGTACCTATCTATTTTACTGACAAGGGATATAAAATCTATAATAATGCTTGACAATCCACACAGCATCATCTAGCCCCAAGCTAAGCAGAGCTTGTGTTATGGGTACTAGATGACTGATATACAATACATTACAACATAGATATATTTTATTATACATAGAAAATATCCAGAACACACGGAATAAATATTTGCAGATCGTACAAACATTTATCCCAAGGCGGGAATCGAACCCGCAACCTCCTGCGCCGCTGGCGGATATTCGCCCGCCGTGACACATCGGTCGTCAATTCATCTATAACGCAAATTTCTTTAGAAATTTGTTGGAAGTCATCTTTTTTCTGCTTTTTATCTAAAGAAATAATTAAACCTTCAAATAAGTAAAATGCGTTATTTGTATAATTTTGACTAGGCAGCCGTCGCATGCGCCAACGCGGAGAAATCTCAATTTTGAATGCCACTACTATTATGACAGATATTAGAAAACATACGATTCGCTAATCTCATTCGGAATAGTATATTTTAAATAATTTCAATCATATTTCAAACGACTGCCTATTGTAAAACATTAAATCAATAGGGAATTTTATTAATTGAAGTTTTTAACTATGGTCGATAAGAGCAAAGTAATTAAAAACTAGTTGTATATCCCTATTAAATCGAAAGGCACATGATCTTTAGCCTTTGGCGTGCTTGAATAACGAGAAATAAAAAAGGAGTAAGTAAAATATTCACCTGATATTACGTAAAACATGAAAGATGAGAGCAGGAACCCCACATCAGCTGATGACAATATAATAGAAAAAACGGGTAATCCGTATATCCACCAATATACCACCCTCGAAGCGCCAACACATAATCCAGAAAAAGCAGAGAGGGCCAAAGTAGCTGCAATTAAATTATAAACATTAAAAACAAAACACCACAACTTAACTCAAGTCAAAGAACTTAAAAGTTAGTTACTGCAAAGTTCGAACTAATACATGCGTTAGATGAGATTGATTTAAGATTACCACTCTATTTATAAAAAAAAGTATATAAGTTTTCTATCAGCTATCTGGTTCCCTTAGTACAAGCTTTTCTTAGTTTGGGGTTAGAAGGCGTTGTCAATATTTAATTTAATTTATTTATAGGTATCTAAAGTTCAGTATTCAGAAATAGCAGTACGGACTGAACTTTACAGCGTACTTGAGTATAACAAGGGTGCATCTTTGTGCCCATACTTAATAATATTATTTTGAAGAGCTATAAAATGAAAAAGACATACCAGGTCCATCAAGATCATATTTAACCAGAGCAACTAAAATGTAGGTCACGACTAGTCCACTCAAGAATCCAATAAAGAAGGTATTAGTTTTGAAAAAGCGATGTCCGAAATAGCACATGAAGATACCAACGAAGAAAAGCCCGGCACACATAAACTGTGTAAGGGAATCATCTGAAAATTATACAGTTTTTAGTTTCTCCACGTCGTATTGTATTTATCCATTGGCAGAAACATAAGAAAGTAACAGACAATAATAGAACACAACGTGTTTGGGCAGAGCATTACAATACCATAGATGAGAGGCTGACCAATTGCCCCTTTGGAATTGGAAGCAAATGTCTTACGCTAGCCACTTGTAAGTCTTAGCTTATTTGGTAGCTTGGTAGTCCGAAACAAACAAGTAACAAGTAGATTCTCTTTGGCTTCTGGTAAATGTTCGCTACTTATTTGTACAGTATCGTTGTCTGTGGTGGTCCCGGTATTAGTACCAGCGCTACATTATCTCAGTGAATATCGTAAGAGGCGACTGCGGAAACACACCAAGAGATGGACAGCAGCAATATGGCAGTCACCAATCCAATTTACCGAACGTGGAGACTATGGCAAGTCTTCCTAAATATGGGGAGGTACAGTAGACTCATTTAGGCTGAAAATATTATGTAAATTACTGAAACCTAAAGCTCACCCAACAATTCGCAGTCTCCTTCCACAGTAGGATCGCAGCCGTAGCTGGTGGCTGGTACATACACGGAGTATCTTAAGTCATCAGGAACACCATTTACTAACACGTTGGCTACAGTAACGTATACTGCTCCAGTGCCAGTGTACGCACTGATCATCCGACGCGTGTTCCATTCCGTGCGTGGTATCTATAATGGAAGGTTGTTTGAGAACTTCATCGCACTTACTGGATTCATGTGCAGTTTTCAAACTTGCAACATCTGTTGTAGATGATTTATAGGTAGGTATCTACCGGTGTCTATATACCAGGGATGTTACGGAGCTCCGACTCCGATTCCGATATGTCAGAACTTCCGATTGATACTTCACCTCCGGTTTCGACTCCGGTTCCGAAACTTTCAATCGGAGGTTTTAATCGGAGGTCAAAGCGAATAGCGCGCGGCGCAGCGCGGTGGCCGCGGTCAGCGGGTACAAACCGGTTTATGCATGTCGCGTGGAGAACCCCTCCCCACTACACGTTACTTTCCGACGTCCATTACCTACTCATTTCAGAGTTGTTTGGATGTTTGGTTTTGCGCGGCGTTTTAATTAAATTTATAGTAGGTTATGTAAATTTATGGTAGATTCGATTTGAACAATGAAGCCGGAAACAAGTGTGATTTGTAACTACTTTATTGAAGTTTGTACAGATACAGCAAAGTGTAAAGTTCGTGAAAATATCTTTTCACGAAAAAGAGGTACAACTACTTCGTTAAAAATACTATCTACCACCACCATCGACTCCGCCTCCGCTTCCGACTCCGGTTCCGATTCCGATTCCGATTCCGACAAACCAAATTTTAAAACTCCGACTCCGGCTTCGGTTCCGTTAAACCACCTCCGTAACATCCCTGCTATATACTACAATAAACATATGCTGTAATGTCCGGGATATGTTTTAGATTAAGGCCTCCTTCACAACGATCACGCTATTACGTTTACGCTAAACATGTTTATTTTTTATCTTGGTAAATGTGATTAGCTAAATCAAATTAAATCAGATTGTTGTGCAAGCGGGCCTAAGTAGATTTGTCCATAACTATACAATTCTCTTTACTAAAGCAGTTGGCTTTAATATGTTCTGGCTTTTCTTAGAGAATTACAAATGTTATTTCATCAAAAGTTAAAGGTACATGGAAGATTCGAAAATTGTTCCGGAATGTATGAAGCCATTTCATAATATTTCACCCTATTTCACATAGTCGTACAACTTGTTTTAACCCCGTTTTGATCACCAATATCGTTGTAGTAATAAGGATTCGACGATTTAACTCATAATCTTAGCAGCAAATCTTGAAAGTCTTATAAGTACCTACCTACTTACAACAGTTACAACCTGTTGATCCAGATATGTGGGGTCGGCAAAGCAGGTTTTCGTTTTTCACTCATAGCCAAACAACATGTTGGAATAGCGAAAATATTATGGCATCCCTCCCCAAGGCGACGCCCAGGTGCAATACCCGGCATTTGCGAGAAATGGATTAGGGTTGTTTCATCAGAGACGGGTGCAACATAAGACACGAGTCCGTGAAGTAGAGGATTGGCTTAACATTTTACTAGCGACCGCCTGCCTGACGTCGAACCTTGGGAATACTGGTGTGTTTGTGCCAAATGGTGGATTACCAAATGGTCGAGGCAGACTTTGTGCAGTATACGGGGAGCTACCGCAAAGATTATGTGAAACTCTATTTCCTTCTTCATCAGGTTCAGCCCACGGGTTGACGTGGTTACCAGGATGTGACCGTTGCATGCAGGACAGCTACTTGGAGCTACTGTCAGCGATTTTAACTATCATTCCACCACCTGTTATAGCCAACTGGTACAATGATAGTTTCTCATACTTACAAGTCTTCCATTCCTTAAAATATTCTTAAGGCTCATCATATTCTTGACTCCTTGAAAATACACATCTGAATCGAAGTTTTGTTCAGGCAGATACAACATGAAAAATCTTAGTTGTATGAACATTTCAAATGGTGATATTCTGCAATCAGGGTCATTATACTGAGCAGGCGCTGCATCCACTAGAATGGTGTTTCTATTGTAGACTGTACGTAGAAATGGTGATATTTTTACTGGGAACAGTGAAACCATGTTACATCCACCAGGGATAGGATCTGAAATATTTATATTTATCGTACATACACTATGGCCCGCTTGCACAACGACCACTAAATGTATTTAGAGAGCCCCTAAATGCATTTAGGAAGCCAATTACGTTTAGCATCTTGCACAAGGAAAATTAAGTTGATATTACGTTTACGCTAATCATGTCTATCTTGGTAAACGTGATTAGCTAAATAAAAATATAAATCAGATTGTTGTGCAAGCAGCTTAGACGGTGGTTTACTCGTCTAAGGCAAGCAGGCCTATGGGTCAAAAACTAACCTATGTTGTGTGTGTATAATAAAAAATATCTATATGTGTAGTGGGCTAGATGATGATGTGTGGATTGTCCAGCATTATTATTATTATTATTATAAATAAGAAGTAAATATCACAAACCTGTATCAAGATAGCCGTGAACAGCAACATACAACTTGAGATCTTGCTTCTGATTTATGTTCTTAACAAAATATGTGTCAGTTGTTATTGTCTTACTTCCACTATATAATCCTAGGTTTGTCCCACTTATGTTTTCTGCATTTGCTCCATAATTTTTAGATAAAGTTATGTTATAGAGATGGCTGTGTACTTGGATTATTATGAACACCAAGTCTTTTCTGACGTTTTCAAAGTTAACTTGCAGTGTTGATGTTCGGTTTAGTGTTATAAAGTCTCCATATAACTGTTTGTCTCTATGTATTGTGGTTTTGTTCAGGGATATAGTAATATTTATATCTGGAACAAACAATATTATTATGTGCATTTACCTTCAAATTGCACTGGCCACCAGTGATTATTTACCTCAAACTATCATACGACTTCATACTACTTGCTGATGGAACGACCGGCCTGCCAGTTGTTAAGTGGCAATTATTACCTGTATTGCCTCGTAGGTTCATGCACAGTTCAAACTACACACACAACCAAGTTTGTATGGAAATAGTTTCACTAGGGTCACATCACGCACATTTCTATTAGAGTTTTATAGATGAATAACAACCGGCAACCAATGTGGTGTGGCAAGCGAATGTCTGCCTGCAACGCAAGACGTTGCGGGATCGATTCCAACCATGGGATAAATGGTTGTACGATCTGCAAATATTGATTCCGGGTGCTCTGGGTATTTTCTATGTATCATAAAATATATAATGTATTTAGTGTATTAGTCATCTAGTACCCATAACACAAGCTCTGCTTAGCTTGGGGCTAAATGATGCTGTGTGGATTGTCTAGCATTATTATTATTATTATGAGAATGAGAAATGTTTATTGATTAAATCAAAATTCACAGTAACAGTAGAAGCCCTGGCTCCTGGCTTTGGAACTAGCGTTAGCTGTACATTATAACCATGGAACCATCCTCATGGATGCAATAACTCAAAGATCAGTTTTATAAGACTGGACAACTCAGTTTGATCCCTATTATAAATAAATATTTCTGTGAAGTCTCCAACGCATTTTAATAGTACCAACCAAGATAATAGTACTTAGTTATGTAGGAATTAGACTTCTTAACCTGACTTGAGGAAAGTTAAAACACCAAGTAGAGAGTACAGTAGAAAGTACCAACCACTCCAGTAGTTGCGGCATGCAGCTACAGTTATATAACAAATAATATATGTAGCTAAGTACATAATGGCTTCTCTATGTACTTCTACTCTTCCTCTCTCTAATGTTGCAAATGTATTGTAAATACCCGCAATTAGCAAAAAAGTAACAAAATAAAGAACCCTTGATGATATAGGATGACTACTGAGCCAATGAAATACTAGGAGTTAGGTACCTACTTTTGATTAATAAAAAGAGCAGAAAAAATATTTTTTGAGTGTAATAATTTATTTCCAAGCCATAATTCCTTTATGTAATTAGATGTAGTATGTAGGCCGAATGCATCCAGATTATTATTCTAGTACCTACTGCTTATTATACTATAACTTACCCTGTGTACAAACTATAGTGGCACAAACTAAAAGTATAAAACTGAATGAGGAATAAAGATTAAGCATTTTTACACCTAAGTAAGTAAGACTGCTTTATAGCAGAATCGTGTATATTTTATGTAATAATATACAAAAAAGTTGAACACGGCATCAGCTGATTGCAGTGACAGCAAAGTTCTTGTAAACACACTGATCTTTCCTTCCATAGGTCGAGTATTCGCAGATTTTCACAATATTTTGAACTCATTAGTAAGTATAATAATAACTATTGAAATATAAACACATATTGCTCGATAATAAACAAGCACATTGAACTTCACAATCGATTTGGAAGAACGAACCACAGAGTACTTTTTTATAGACTGAAAACGAACTTAGGAACTTACGCTTGTACCGTCCAACCGTAGACTAGGTAGGTAGGTACTATTTGTTATATAATATCTAGGTACACACGCAGAGTACTTTAAAGGTGTTGTGCTGGCCGTTCGTTTGTCGTCGTTTCAGATTTTCCACAACCAAGGAAAAACCGACCAAGGAAAGGAACAATACGGGCAGATTTCGGCATCAAATTCATATTGGGTTTGATGGTAACTTATACGGGCACTTTTACGGGCGGATCCAGCTCAGGTTAGGTAAAAATGCAAAATTAAGCCTGAGGCGAGCGAATAGGCGCAAGAGTGCTCCAACAATGGCTGCTGAAGCGTCAAAAAAAAATTTATCTAAAAACGGGGTACAAACGTATTATTACTATTAAATTTAGTTGTCCATACTAATATTTTATGGAGGAAAGATTTTATTGTTTGTTTGATTGCATTGAATAGGCTCCGAAACTCTGGACAGATCTGAAAAATTAATTCACTGCTGTGAAGGTACACTATCTACTAGGTAATATAAGAGCTATATTATATTTTCAAAATAATTAGGGATCTTTACTTAAGCCCGTACAAAGCTGGGACGGGCCGCTGCTAGTATTGTATTGTATAGCCGCTAGTATATAAACTAAGTAGTAGTACTCTGTAATGTTAGGTCTATATGTATGTAAATAAATAAATAAATAAGTATAGACTTTAGTTCAAGCAATCAGAACATTGGCCATTAATTCTACATGGTTGTACATTCGAGACACGTATTGATAATAGAGTAGAATAGAAATTATTTATTTGACACATAACACTAATACAAATACACCAAGCATAATTAAATTAGGCTAGACAGATGGGCATAGTAAGTAACATATATAAACGTAGGTAAACAAAACGTGAAAAGAATAGAATGTACAACCTTAGATCACAAATCCATTTTGTTCCAGCAGGAATAGGCAATCAGGAATTAGCTAGCTGCATATCATTACCTGCGCAATTAATGGCTATGAATTCCTGAGTTCAGTATTCCATGATCATACCATAATCGGACTTAAATGAAAACGTCGCGTCGTTTTCGCAACGTAGCGAGCGAATGAACTGACAGTGACACTGACATTTCGATAGACAGGCAGCCAGAGTCGGTGTGTCACGGTTAGCCTTGTGTCACCGGCACTGGTGGTAGTTCAGTGCCGGCCGGACGAAAAATGTTATTGTCCGAGCGAGCGAAGCGAGCTAACAGTCTCTGCTTCAAGTCTGCCAAAATTTTAATTCGTCCGTCAGTTTGCTTCGACTCTTCTATGGATCGTATTTTATAACCGATCAGGGACGAAACTTTGCATAAAAGCTTTACGTAATTTTTTGTCTTTGGAATTTTTTTGTTAAAGTAGTGATATTCGGGTTCCCATAGTTTTTTTAAAGGCTAAGAAAGATAGCTAGGTAACTTAAAATTGCTTTCATAGATAAATGACACAGATTTGGTAAGAAACTTCGGCGTAATGAGGAGAATAGCTCCTCATAATGCAGTAAATTGACATTGCGCTCGTAGATTTCTACCAGGTTGTAGTTATAAGACGAAACAAAAAAAATAATGATTTCTCTACGTAAAATGGGTTATGATTTTGTTAGACCCTAACGGCTTAGACAGTGTTCATTCACTCCCTTTATACATTTTATTACATTAAAGAGAAAAGTCCTAAATGCATTAAGGACTTTTCTGTTAGCGTTTCGCGACTTTTTTATGCCTCTACAATAATTCCAATCTTTTCATAGTTAATCTCTATCTACCTTATTAACGCAAAAGGTATTCAGATACCAAAGCTACATGTCAAAGCTGAAATTGCCCCACTACCTACTGTTGCCCCACATCTCAGTAGGCTAAGAGGCCCTGCCCTACCCTGCCTGACCACAATCTGAGAAAAGGTTAGTCCAATCGATTCCTTCCACGGCCGCTAGAGCGCATTCACGACTTCAACTTCACGTCAAATCCACAAAAATGGCGGCGGCGCGATCAATGGAGTTGTAGTTTAGGTTGTATGTAGTGTAGTGTAAAAAAATATGAATAAAATTCAGTGTTGTTTTTGTGACTAGTGATTTAATATTTATGGGCCATGGGCCGAGGCCAAGAATTATTGGATGCGGCTCGCAAAGCTGACAGGAGTACTGTGGAAAAAATTATCGGGCAAATAACTAAAAGGAGTGGTCCATTTCCAAGGTACGTAGGTACATGTTTCTACAGTCATGTTTCTGGGTCTAGCAGCTTCTTTACAAACCTCAACGAAGAGCTAACATGTCTGATAGCGAATGCATTAAATAATGTTTTTGTCGAATGGTTTATAGGGAAGTAAGAACAGTAGGGGGGTCTATTTTTATCAACAAAGGTATATTGTATGTTTACGTGCTTATCACGATGTGATGACACTTCGACAGGGATTAGGGATTTAGTGAGTTTCCACACATAAATCAAAATCTACAATTAAACACGGAGTAGTTTAATTCAGTACAAATTTTGGGAAGGCTAGGCTCAGATACCAACTTGTCAATACCTAACGTATACCTAGTGGTTATATGTACCTAACTAGTAAAAAAATCTTCCTGTTTGCTTGTCACGAATTTCAGCCAGTGCTATAATGATTGAAATAGGTCTTTGTAGTATGGTAGGTTTGTATGTTACGTGGTAGGTAGGTACCTTCTGTTTTATTTTCATGTAAAGTTTAACTTAGGTATTGTAAGTTCAGGAATTTATCTGTTAGTAGGTACTTACACCCTTTTGCATAAAGCCTGACAGTTTAAATTCTCTACAATCATAGGTTTAGGCTGTGTGTTGTCTAATGCCAGTTGTCAATTGTCAATTGAGACAACAATCTAGTAACTTCTGCAGATAGATAGTTAAGAACCTTAAAAGTAGCTACCGTTAAGTAGTACTTTCATTGTATTTTTAGACAGGTTAACACAATGCCTATGTGCTTAACATAACTGATTCATAAATCCATGCATTAGAAGCTGTAAGAGATGTGTGTTTTCAAAACAATGTTATAACCAGACACAATCATACTTATAAATAGGTGGTTATACTATGGTTAATAAGTAGAGCTCAGTTGGTTCCATTCTGGACTCTACGAAGTGGGTTATGCAGGGTCCCTGAATAGGTGGTTACTCAGATGTTTTGTGAAGACTAGGCGTATTCTATATGTTTTGTGCAGACTTTAGGCATGTTCTATTTGTTTTTCATACTATATCTATACTAATATTATAAAGAGGAAAGATTTGTTTGTTTGTTTGTATTGTAATGAATTTTAAAAAAAATTAGGGATCCTTACTAAAACCCGTGCGAAGCCGGGACGGACCGCTAGTAATTTATAAGACTATGCTAGGATTATTGTTTGCCTAATAAATCTATTTAAGATAGATCTCTAACTACTATTATTTTGATTTATAACAAAATTAAATAACTTTACTACTTTAATCCCCATACATTAGATTATATATATCCCCTTTGAACTAGTACCAAGTACCTAAATGAGATTTTTTGATGGTATCTAAGGAACCACATATTACATTTCGTACATACCCACATTTTGCAGTTATTGGTATTCTGTAGGTGACAGGTTGCAAGACCTATGCCGCTTCTAGGATACTTATTGGTTTCCTCATAGTGTTTTCTTTCACCATTTGAAAGCAGTGGCATTGTGCACTCCCATTTTTTGATAAAAATTATTTGGATCATTTTCAGAATACCTCTTGACAAGAAGTAGATCACCCAGATCAATAGACATAAAGTAAATAATGAGTGGATTTTTATCTTGTCACATTCACTTGTGTGTTAAGTTACAGACATGGCTCTACTGATAAAAATCTTAAGCTATTGCCTTCTCTTACCAATAGGTAATAACAAATACTGACAGGGCTAGCTTTAAGCAATATTTAAAAATTAAAATATTGTGTGTGACAACTAATGTAAAAAAATGATTTACCTACTTACTTATTTAAATTTTATTTAAATGCAGCTCTATCACTCTTGAGACCGTTTTCTTATTCATCATTATGCATTTACTGACAATTTGCATTCATGTAAGTAGGCAGACCCATGTATGTACATACAGTTATGTATTGAGGTGTATACATAACTGTAAGGTTTTCTGCAGTTCCTTACATACTTGAATTAAATGATACTTCTTTAGTAAATATTGGGTACAGGCACAGAAAGTAAATCAACTTAAAAGCTATGTGGGCAAAAAGTCATTGCCCTGAGTATGCTTATACCTTACTAAGTGGAAATGGCACCACACTTGACCTTCATCAGGGGAATTACAGGAATTCTCCTCTTACACCTCACAAATATACCAGTCACAAATGTGCCAGTGAATAGTCAGCTATTTAAAGTCTCTACAACCTGCATTTAGACTGTTTATTGTCTACAATATCAGTCAGTTAGGACAATATTATATTAACCCATTAGTGGCCAAATAAAAACCAGAAGTAATTTTACCACAAATACTTTAATTCTATATCACAATAGGGCCAAACATAACAATTCTTAAAGAAAAAAAAAATTATGACAACTTTTCAGGGAGTGAGGGGGGTGTACTCATTTGGGTACAACGGCCACTTATAGGTGAAATTTTTCAAGCACGGCTTTTCAGTGCAAATCGTTTTAAGAAATATTTCGCACTGCCAGCGCACTCTAGCATAGCACATAACACATTGCAGTGGTTTCTCCAGTTTTCTTGGATAGTGTCCTGACCCATCTTGAGGCAAACTTGGCACCAGGTTTGAAGAAGCTCTTGTCTTTTTCTGGATCTCTTGACGTAGATAGAACCTACCGACGCTACATCGAAACATCAGTTGATCCATTCCCTCTCTCTGCTTAGAACATGTAAACACCAATCGTTTGCAATAGCCATGTCCACCATGTAAATGAAAAGAACTCACCACCACTTTTTGCATGAATCGCAATTCTATCGAGCGAATTCGACTGGTCAAGTCTGGAATAAATGCGAAATGTAAACATCAGCCCTCTCTCGTTTTTTGGGCACCGTCGAGTTACCACCCTCATCGGCTCAATGGAATCAAAATTTGTAACCATGGTGCACACGCTGTTCTTTCCACCTCTCCACTCCAGCAACATTTTGTTATTTTTATCAAACTTGTGGTCGAATGGGGCACGAGTTTCTTCTTCTTTTCTAAATATTGGCAATGGGGTGAGTTTCTTGAGCTATTGCTGCATTTAGCTTGTCTTGTACTTCAGTAGTACCTTAAAAATTCTAGCTGTACCTACATCGGAGAATATTTACGCCACACCGGAGTTTGCTGTTGCGATTGAAAGCGAACGCGCTTTGCAGCCAACGATTCATCATCACTGCTAGCATGGTCACTTTTGTCGTTCGTAAATACTTCCACACTACCTGGAACATCTCGGGGCATAGGTCTGGCAGTAATAACCTGGTCACCAGCATCTTCTTCTTTCGTGACTACGTCAGTATCAGGAGGGATTATGGCTAAGTCATACTCGGCATCATCATTACTATCCTGCATAACAGCATCTAGGCCATCTTAAAGTCCTTTGTAGTCGTTTGCAATTATACTAAAGCGATTTCCACTCATAATTAGGAATCTGAAAACATGGAAATTTTATACAGGGATATGGCCACTGTACCTGATTGGGTACGGTATCATTTACAACGTAATAATTCAGTCATAACAAGTAATAGCAGTCAAATTTATTACACAATATCACCGTAAAACTGTATTCTAACTATTTTATTACTAAATATGCCATTTACTTTCATTGAAAATTAAATATTTAGTTGAAAATGCACTCACCTCTGCACACCTTCCGTAGTCAAACTTCTGATAACAAAAAGTGGATAAAAAAATATGTCTACTCTCAATTTTTTTTTCTTTTTGTATGGCAATTGTTGCTATGTTTTATAATGTAACGAAAAATATCTGCTGAAAGTAACTATTTTCTATTAAAAAAATAACAATCAGGTGTACCCGCTCAGGTACAGCGACAGCTAATGGGTTAATACAACAATATAATAATACAAACTAAACTGTGGTCGAATTAAACTGGTACCTTTATTAACTTTTTTCTATGATTCTTTATTACAATGCAGTGTGGTGCCAATGTAATTTAGTAATGCAAAGACATAACAGAAAACATACATGAAGACAACAGTAGGTTGGTGCTTTACTGCACCGGCACCCATATGCCTTAAATTGGTACAAAGAGCAATGTAAGCATCTCTGCTTTGCAGCATAGTAGGGTGCTAGGTTGAACTTCTTCAGGCAAACTCATTTATAAAGCGCTCTAACAGATTAGGTAATGATACTGTACTAGGTATTAATTTATCAACTAAGTTGATCACTTAATCAGTTATGCTATCTTTAGTCATATCTTGTTTCACATTGACTTCAATTCTGAATTTTTCTGTCTTTGCAGTATGGCTAACCATATTCGGGAATGTATTTTGCCAGCTGGATATGATAAAGTTTCATTGCATGTATTTTGAATCTAAAATTATTTATTTTGCTGGTACATAGAAGATCTTTTAAACTAATAAAATAAGTGGCACTCTTTGCTATAAGTTTATCATAGTTGGGATGTTTTATTGATGTTTGAAAATTGTATTGTAGATAATATAAGGTACAACACAATCTGAAACCGAAATAAAAGTAAAATAAAAGTATCGCAAATGTAATTTAATTTCACAAGCTTAGCCTGTCCAGGAAGGAACATTTCCTATGTATGGCCCTTATAATACCGCGCATAACTTAATTATGTGCGGCATATTGCTTTGGCATGATTGAAAATGATCGCACAAAGGAATGGTAGGAACAAAACCCTAAGTTTTTTGCATGTTCTGCTAGACTTGGTCTTTAAGAATTGGCGCCTGGATTCACTCGGATTGCAGACATTTCTAAGTGATCTTTATAATTCCATTGAATAATTACCTTTTGAGTTACCTCACCTGCTTATAAACATTATATAAATTTAAATAATGCTTTATTAAAACGTCTCCTGTCAATGAGAGTCATTGCTACCCATTACCCACAGCTTGGTCTTCTAAGACCCACACAGGTAGTAGTAGTACTACCTACCTAGATGCCGACGACGACGACCTACCTGAGTTATCAAAAGTGTAAATAAGAAAGTAGGTAGGTAGAATAATCTAAACCATTAATAAGGAGTATTTGGCCACTGGCCAGATGCCAATCGATGTAGACGTAGGTAGTACATTGAACTTTTGTCCGAGGGTCTGTCTGTATGTGGCAGACGCCCCGGCTTCGTTATGCATACTAAATGCAGTCAAATACTAGTATGTTAAAAGGCCATCTTACAAAAACTGAGCTCCTCGACGCAACAAATTACACGCGTAAATTCGTCGAGATACAAGTCAAAATAACATGCAATCGGCCATGGCGCTTACGAACGCCGCAATGGAAAAAAAAACAGCATTTTTATGATTTTTCGCGAATAATTGCGGTTAAAATACACACTCATGCCCGTGTGTTACTTACGCGTTTTAGGTCTAAAACATTTTTACTTTTCCCGTCAATTTGAGTTATTTGGCGACAAAGTAGTATAGCTCTCACTAAGTACTATCACCATTCTTATATCTGCTGCCAACAGCTTACTGTATTTTGGTTTGAAGGATGTGGGTGCCGGTTAAATTACAGGTACACGAGGTTTAACACCTGTATGTTTCAGGTTGATGGATCTGCTTATTCTATCAGCAAGATGAAAAAAATGACATGTTTTCTTGCTCTATCTCATCATTATCATCATGTTGCAATTGCTTTGCGTGCTGTGAACTATTAGGAAACTGCACCATATTTATGGTCGCTTCAATTAAGGTCCAAGGCGCTTTGCTAATCAGATAATGGACTTATCACTCTGACCTAATTTCGAATAGCACTTACGTGTCCAGAAGACGTAAATCCCAGTTAGCGTCTGACTTCATCGTCAAAAGGTTATAATGTAGGTGTATAATAAATAGTATACAAAAAACGAAAAACATCGTATTAGTAACAAAAAAAATACTTACATTTTATAAATCCTACGAATACCTGTTATAAATGCGAATGGTTTTTAGGATGGATGGATGGATGAGCAAATTACTGTATTTTGAGGAGTTATTCTGCTCATCAAATCTCCATTTCGATAAAACCAATTTAAAGTTTCTACGTGAGTATATGTATACTTAGACAGCTGCATTTGTTTACTAACGAAGTGAGAAAAAAATTATAAACAGTTTTAAATTTTACCTAATTACAACCATGTCACCTAGTAAATAATGTCACTATTTGTCAAAACAAAATAAGTAAGAGTAAGAAGTGAGCTTAAATAAGAGCTCACTTCTTACTCTTACTAATTTATATCCGAGACGGATTCTTTGCGCCGATATATCTAAGAGTATCATTGATCGAAGGTTTCTACCTTTTAAATTAAAAAAAAAATCGATATTAGATCTCATAAGGTGGAGATATTCAGTAGCCTCATTTTTTATCCCTTTTTGAAGGAAGTAGTAATCCTCTTTAGTCAAAAATCCTCGGAGACGAAAAACATCTTTAAAGTTTTTAAGTTAAGTATATTCATTTTTGTTCGACCTACCTACAACATATACTCGTCCTATTTTTTAATGTACCTATAGATAATAGGTTTAGCTCTTGTTGAAATCAAATAAATAAACGTTTGACTTGATGATTTGCAAACTATAACTAAGCCATTTATTTTTAGATCTTCTACTAATGATTAACTAATTTAACGATGTTTTCCCGATTCAAAATTGTAAGTAAAATAATTTATAACGCTTAAACACTTGTATGTGTCATAAGCCTGGGTTTTATGCTCGAGCGAAAATATGCTGGGTTTTTCCAACTTTTAGTAGAACGCCCTCTCACATTGTTTAGTAATTTCTTCGTTATATTCTAGCCTTTGTTGCACCACATCTGATAACATTGCCATTGATTTTAAAAAGTCAAGCGTTATTATGAATATTTATAAGCGATTTTTGATGGATTTGCCTGTTATGTGTAATTTTATTCCATATCTAAATGTTTGGTTCTACTTGGCTGACCACACTGACTACACATACGCACATAGTTATGTTAATATAAGATATATATTTTTTGTTCAATGCTGCATTGTTATAATTATTATTTTTGTTCGAAAATGTAACAGCAATAATAAAATTACTCTATTACAAACACAGTTTTTGTTGATACCAGCGAAGATCTAGATAGTTAATTAGCAATTTCTTCGACGAATCAGGACAACTCCTCATTCAGTTACAGTTAGTCAGGTAGATATACCGCAAAATTTGAACTTGTAGGTATCCATGATTCATCCAAACGAAACCTGGTCACAGTATCGAGCCAGTTACTACGGTGACCACTCTCCGGTTAGTCACGTACCGCTTGGTTGTTCCGTTCGCTCTATCAAATATTTAATTCAATATTTGCATAGAGAGCCCACACGTTATTGATAAGGCGTGGATATTATCGAATATACATACCTAACCTACTGTAGTAAATAGCTATGAAGACAGTGATTCAGTGATTAAAGAAGTGTTGTGTTGGTGTGACTGTGTTTGAAAGCCGGTAGCAGCTGGTGTTGTTAGTAATGAAGCTGAAGATTTTTGATAAAACACAATTCAGAAGTCGGATGAGAAGAATGAAGGTTGAGTTCGAGTATGTTATCCTCTATTATCATAATTGTGTTTGTTATAGTAAAAATAGTAGGTTGTTTGGTAATAGGCTAATCATTATTTACATTTTCATATCGTTCACAAAGCAGGAGGTTGCGTGCTCGATTCCCACCTTGGGATAAATGTTTGTACGATCTGCAAATATTTTTTCCGGGTGTTCTGGATATTCTCTATGCATAATCAAAATATCTATGTATGTAATATTGTATTAAGTATATCAGTCATCTCGTACCCATAACACAAGCTCTGCCTAGCTTGGGGCTAGATGATCCTGTGTGGATTGTCCAACATCATAATTAGTGTTATATAGGTTTGTCGCTTTGTAATAGGGCTTAGAATTTGCGGTTCATCTACGGTACATACATCTACATAATACATACACCTGTTTGTTTACAAACTGTTTGCAATAACCATTGTCTAGTTATCCGTTATTATCTTAGAACCGTTGCCTGCGAATTTAAGCGTTAGGTTAAAATAACGGTTGTTGACACAGCCGAGTTTGGTAACATTTTGACTGTTTAAATATGCTTATTATCGCGTTTCGCGGAAACGATAGCGATGGAAATCGCAAGATTAACACTGCAAAAATATCTTTGGAATGTAAAAATTCAGTGTCAGCTTGTTTTCTGTCTTGCATTGAGTTTGATTAGCACCACACTGGAGCTTCATTATACACATTATTATTATTTTGTAACAGGATCATACAATAAAACGGTAGGAACCAAGCCGTAAGTTTCTTACCTAGGTTTAAGACGTTGCACGATGATCGCTGCGGATTTTACTGAATAAATGCTTTTTACTTTGAGAGGTTGAGAATAGAGATTGATTGAATGAAAAGAATATGTCCGGTAACCTACACTGTCGTTTCGTTTCGTGAAAAAAGAAGAGGTGATTGACCGTGACTGTTAAAAATGTCCTAGAACGATTTTTCCCACCAACAAAGTTCATTTAGTTCAATTCATGATAGTTACCATTGGTAACTAACAGCTTGTAGCTATAAGAATTATAAGAATCGATGTCCTGAATGACTGTCTGATAAAAACAACGCACAGCCCACTGTTTGTTAGAGGTTTACGAAGAAAAGAGTTCCTGAAATTCAACGCTTAAACGGGTACAGCGGGAGTTGAAGTTTGTAAGAAAATAGCTTCATGCGGACAAAGTCACGCGCGTTTGCGTAGTAAACAATAATTTAAAAAAATAAACACTAACGTATTTTCTTGAACATGGAGTGATAATGTATTTTTCATGATTTTTATGATTGCGTACTTCCCATCGTCAGAGAAGGCTCTCCTGTATACGATTAATGTTTTATGGCTAGTTATTCGTTTACGATTTTGCATTTCCTTGGTCCACTTCGGGTAGGTATCTTATCTAAGCATGTTATCTTATCGACTGGTGTTACTTAGCTATTGTTTTGTCTTTAAAGTACCTTGCTCAGTTGTTTTCATACGCATCCGTATCCTCTTGGTTTATTGTGATTGCGCACACTACGCTTTGTATAAAACAGCAGTTAATACTTTGTGCATTAATTAATAATGTAGCTAAATTGAGTTTATAATTACTCTATTTGTAAGTGATAATTCCTTAGTTGTATCTCGACCACCACTAGCGGTGGTTGTAAAAAACATAGAATTACGATGTCGAATACAGACCATACAATATCGTGTTGCGGAAGGGATCTGGAGCTTAACTATTATGAAATAAAACACAATATCAATTGTAGTTTAAGTGAAATGAAGTACAGCTTAAAGAGGAATTGGATTAAAACTAAGAAAGTGAAGGATAATTTACTAGACAGAAATAGGTAAGTTTAATTACGATATTGGATAAATTAGTGAAAGTGCTAAGTGATTAAATGGTTGGCGTGACCTAGATTATGTTCACGTGGTTTTTTATGTTGAAAACACTATCCAGTGACATGAATAATAAGATGGGTACATAGTTTTAATATTTTATCTTTAGGTACCTACGTATTTGAATTGGAAACTTCGAGTCTGGCTGGACCGTACCAGGAAAATATGTTTATCTTTTCTGGGAAGTTCATAAACTAAAATGGTTTACCAATTTGTTATACATGTTTCTATTACCTTGGCAACAACCTCTTGAACTCTACTTTAAATTGACTAGATTGTTTGCCTTTTTTAGTATTTACCTACGTATTTGTTTTTGTTTCGTTTCGTATAAAGTACTTAATCATTTAGATTCGTTTACAGCTTTTAGGTACTTTGGTTCTTGGACGGAAAGCCCAAATTAGTTTCAATGATTAAATAAATAAATAAAATATTTGTGGACATTTTTACACAACATCATCTAGCCCCAAACTAAGCATAGCATTAGAATCAAATTAGTCATAAAAATCAACAGTATAATTTTTTAACTTGTCAAAATTCTCTGTCTTTATAAGTACGAGTACCTATGTCTAGAAATGTGGATATTTGGACGTACCTTTGACTACACCCCTTAGACATTCTGAAATAATTTTGAACTGGTGCTACTTGTAGGCCTTAAGAGATCTGAGGGGATGTCTACCGTGTGTAGGGATTAAAGTCGTGACGCTGTTTCTGTTTCTTTCATATCTCCAAACCAGTTTTGTAAATATATTGCGTACCTTTGAAAAAAAATACAGTATTGGATTAACATTGTATTTAAATTATACTAGGCGACGGGAATGGCGTACATTAATATTTAAGGCGCTTTCCTTTATAATAGACTCTTGCGTTCTTTCCACCTTATTTAATAAAATTTACGCAGAAGAAAAGTCTTATCACTAAATAAATAAATAAAAAAAATAATGCTGGACAATCCACGCAGGCATCATCTAGCCGCAAGCTAAGCAGAGATTGTGTTATGGGTACTAGATGACTGATATACCTAATACTATACATTACATTGATAGATATTTTTTATTATGCATAGAAAACACCCAGAACACCCGGAATAAATATTTGCAGATCGTACAAACATTTATCCCAAGGCGGGAATCGAACCCGCAACCTCGCGTCGTAAGCGGTCGTTCGCCCGCCGCGTCGTCCACTATAAAATACTTATATAAAAGTACCTAATTACGTTAGTAAACCCTGAGCAGGTAGATAGAACCTGTATTGTTTTGCTCCAAATAAGTTATAAGTTTGTTTATAAGTACCACCGTTCCGTGACGACCTTTGAATCTTTGAACATCTTCAACCTTACTTGTGCGTCCGGTTTCGCGTAATTTCCGTTTCTTAGAATAATTTTGTTAACTATAGTATACTATTGAAAGCTGTTTAGCATTTTATCTAATAGAATTTGCATTCGTATGAGTCATAGAGGCTTGTTTCTACGGAAGTTCGGTCTTCGGCCTTGACTTTGTTTGGAAATTGTGACTTGATTTGATTCAATTATTTTATTGAATCAAATCAAGTCACAATTTCCAAACAAATCCATCATCCATCCATCCATCCATCATCTGTTTTGCTGCTTTGATAAAATAATTTAAATAAATGTTCTCTTTGTATATTTCTTCTCTTAGCTGGATTTTTTCAGCATTGTAACTAAGTCATGTTAGTACATTATTTCGATGCAGGTAATTTAATTTCAATATTCAGTTCCTGTATTTCCTGTTCCTATTTAAGAGTTATTGTTAACAACGAATCATTATATTTACCACTTTGTTGTATGTTAACACAGTTCATTATATTTATAAATACTTTATCCGCCGGTATTCCCGACAGGAATAGGACAATGAGCAATAGAAAAAGTATTCTAATTAACCTGATATCCATGAACCTACTTTGAGAGTTAAGTACATTCAAAATTTAACTACGGGACGGTGTTGAAGATTTTTTCTAAGATAGTTCTCAAAAAGGGATTTTTAATTCATAGTTTTTTTGTATGGTTGATGTGAATAACATTATCGGCTGACCTCTATAACATAATAATAACCTTTAGACAAGCTTGTTAGTTCAAATGTTTAGCTTGTCCTCTTTTAATGGAAGTTCTTTGTATAATTATAGAGAGAGTTCATTGACTGTAACTATTCAAAGCTATATCGAGATCACACGAGTTTTATCATTATACTCATACCTACAATGCTGTATTCTATGTACCTATCTCGTATCTTTACTTATAAAATATTAGAACGGTTTGTAATACTGTTATTTGTGTTGGATAATTTCGACGACGCTGATATAAGCAGCCGTGGCCGAGCGGTTAAGGCGTCTGACTAGAAATCAGATTCCCTCTGGGAGCGTAGGTTCGAATCCTACCGGCTGCGATAACTTTTTGCACATATTTTTTTTCTTTTGTTGCAGTATACGACGAGGACCCGGTGTAAACGTCAAAGATGATAATGGTTATACGCCATTGCATCACGCCTGTTTAAATGGTCACGAGTAAGTTGTACTTGTTATTTTAGATCTGTCGTGTATCGGGATTGTAATGTCTTAAGTATCTTTTGTTGATTTTCTTACTTAATAAAGATAATAAGATAGATTGGTGTAATTACAGGCACATGAGGCTTAACACCTGTATGCCTCAGGTTGATGGACGCTGAGTAGTGCATCGTCGGTA
Organism: Electrophaes corylata; assembly: GCA_947095575.1. Taxonomy (NCBI): domain Eukaryota; kingdom Metazoa; phylum Arthropoda; class Insecta; order Lepidoptera; family Geometridae; genus Electrophaes; species Electrophaes corylata. The sequence continues at coordinate 6,165,960 of OX352719.1, read as the reverse complement.
ACGTTCCTAACGAGCGAGACCAACGAGGCAATGCTTTGTCATAGGTGATGGAAACCATTTAACATCAGGTGGGCCATCTGCTTGTTCCATCAACAAGTTATATAAAAAAAAAGATGATTCAGAGCAGCAGACTAACGAGAAACCACCATAAGACGCTGTGTTAAAAAGTCTGTGCCTTGACCATAATTGGCGCATTTCAATCCATTTACGGGCAAGGCCGCACGCGATCGTATAGTTCGTTGAAACGGAGCATTGACTAGCATGACTAGGTTAGTCGGCTATTATGAGATGTTATATTACGACGTCACAGATACTGTTATATTTAGTACCTCTTGGTCATGGTCAACAAACACGGAAAAATAAAAAATAATTTGTGATACAAATTCAGACTCACTAATTTTTTAAATTTTTATTTTCAAACACTTACCTATTGATAAAAGTGCTCCGAATAATACCGATACAAAAATAGGCCTCATAGCTCAGTGGATAGTAGCTACGCCATATGCGCTGTAGGTAAGGTTGTGGGTTCGATCCCCATTTGTGTCATGAACAGATGTTTGTGTATACATGATAAATATCCTATACATATTTATTTATACAGGCAATGGTAACCACTTAATATCAGGTGGGCCATCTGCTTGATCCATCAGCAAGTTGTATAAAAAACAAAAAAAATTAAGTCCTTAATAATGTCAGTAAGGTTAAGGCGTCAGACTGCCACAGTCAGAATCAACGTCGATTTTACATATATGTATATATTTTACAGGGATATCGTCCCGTTACTCCTATCAGCTGATGCGTCGCCGAACGCAGTGGACAAAATCGGCGCTACCCCGCTTCATCTGGCCACGTTCAATGGCCATTCCAGGGTGGTGGCCATGCTGCTGGCACACAACAATCCACCTGTCAACATCGATCAGCTGGTACGTAAAATTCCACTTACTCAACAGCATGGGCTTGGAACGAGTTCTATGGCTATAGCTTTTTACATTTTGGCTATGAACATTCATAGTCCACTATGAATGTTCAATAGTCAATAGTGAACATTATTAGTCAAAAAGTTTAAAGCATTTAATCACACTCTAAACTAAATAAGTCTACTGCTCTCTGAAATAGGTATGGCACAGAGCTGGATACTAAATGCCAAAATTTTGTCATCCTATCAATCTCTTAGCAATTTTTTCTTTCTGTTAATATCAATATATTAGCTGTTTAGCGATAAGACCGCCCATTGTACCTATACTAGTCTTAAGTTTTTTTTTCTGTAAATTGTTATTTTATGTTATGGTGTGCAATAAAGTATTTTCTATATTTCTATCTATCTATATTATATTATTGTATTGTTTGGTATGGTATGTTCAGTACCAACGCATGAATGTGTAAAAGTGACTCAGATGAAGTGGCATAGGCAATATTAGCCCTTCACGTGCATGCATCGAGTTTGACTAAAAATATCCTTATGATTGAATTATAATAAGGAATGGATGTATGGACTGGTGACACTGTTAGGATCGCGGGAAATCAATGGATGGAAAGGGTTCAAAACCGTTTGTCTTGGAAACGTTTGGGGAGGTTTATGTACAGCAGTGAACTCCTTCAGGCTGTTGATGATGAAGGAATGAATTACCCTGCAAAGGTTATGTCGTATAGGAGAGTCCATCATGTATCCAGCTATCACTGTGTGTTCAAAATGCACTGCTTAGTAGCTTATATTCGCTCTAAAAGCTAAACTCTGCCTCTATTAGACCAAGCAAGGGAATGTGGAAGGTGTTTAGTGAATATAAATTGAAGCTGTGGGCAGTTCCTAGAACCGGTCTAGGTCGTTGACTTTGTGCAAGCACACTTGCATTCGGGGAATGCAACCAGTGTACTGACCTCTGACTCTTAAATACTTTTACCTAATGTTTAATTATTTAGGGAAATAACGGCAAGGTGCAAACAAATAATTTATATCTGCTTATCTCATCTTGTGGGCCGGCATCTGAAAAATAATAGGCACTTTTCGAACTGGAATACAGCCAGATGCTTAGCAGCTGAAGTAAGCATGATGGTAGCACTTCCCCGGACGAGTCCTTCAAACCGAAACACAGCAATATGATCATAACTATTTAGCGGCAGAGATAGGTACCCCAGACTACTACTTTTAGGTGTTATACATTTTATTACACTTCAACAGACGCTCAAACATGACACGGCTCTTCAAATGGCAGCTGAATTTGGGCTCACAGATGTAGTCTCTATGCTGGTGTCCAGAGGCGCTGATGTCACCATTCAGAACAGCGACAAGTTGAACGCATTGGATTTGGCTGTACAATTCGGGAAGTAAGTTACTCTACAATGCCCGGTCCAAATAAGTCAAAGATCTTAAAGATCACGTAGAATCGTCTTAAAGCTATTTATGTGTATTTAAGTGCCAGTTCCTTGCGACCAAGCCTAAAAGAATGGGCAAGACACTTACGGTTTGGCTTCTACCGTTTTTTATGTTTTTTTTTTTACAAAATAATCTATATAAGAACCAATTAAGAGAATCTTTGTTTTGACTGACTGACTGACTGACATATAGACAACGCACAGCCTAAACCACTAATCGTAGAGACTTAAAATTTTCAGAGTATATTTGTCTTGGTGCGTAGAAGTGTACTAAAACAGGAATTCCCGTAATTCAACCCCTAACTAGGTACAGCTGGGTTCGTATTTGTATGAAAATAACTTCGCGCGGACAAAGTCGCACGCGTTTCTCTAGTATGATATCTCCAGTGTGGTACCAATTCAACTTAGTAAAAACGTTTTATAAATGACAGCGTTACACCAAAACACGAATATTTCTCAATACTGATGAATTTAATTTATTTTCGAAGCCCGTAGACAAAAACCTGACGCCATGTCTTAAAATTGGGTAAAAGAGAGAGCCTGTGTAAGTGATTTTCTATAACCGCACCTACAGTTGTACTATAGCAAAGAAAAGCATTATCCTGTGACTAATTAGTTATGATGAATTTTAAATGTGGTAAATCTCACCCACATTCTCTATAAATCCTTTCTTAGTCAGACGCATGACGTTTATCTAGTAACACTACTACTAACAACATGGTCATGACCATGTTGTTAGTAGTAGTGTTACTATGTTATTTTCAATGGTGGATCGTTTTATATACATACATACAACTACTAACAAGGCGGACGGATTCGCTCACGTGAAGTTATACTTTTATACAAACTTCAACACCTATATAAATACGCTATACCATGTTTATGGGTCGAATTTCGGGAGTTCCTTTCTTATATATACTAATATTATAAAGAGGAAAGATTTGATTGTTTGTTTGTTTGCATTGAATAGGCTCTGAAACTACTGGACCGATTTGAAAAATTCTTTCACAGTTAGGAAGCTATATTATCCTCGGGTGACATAGGCCATATTATATTTTCAAAAAAATTAGGGATCCTTACTAAAACCCGTGCAAAGACGGGACGACCCGCTAGTTATAGTATATGTCTCCACGCACCAATACGAATATATTACTTAATTCATTTTCAAGCCTCGACTAGTAGTTTAGGCTGTGCGTTGTCTATAATGTCAGTCAGTCAGTCAAAATAAAGATTCTTATATTTGATAAAGATTGAACCTAGCAAATTTACGCGCTTAGCTATGAATCAAATTCAAAATTTAATCAGGTTTTTTTCAACTTTTATCACTCGGTTTCTGTATTTTTTAGGTAAAAAATGTAGCCTATGTAATCCAGGGGACAAACTATAATAATATTTATCTGAAGTTTCAGTAGAACACCAATAGATAAATTATCTTTCCAATAAACAAATATTATGGTGGTACTCAGTGGGATCGAACCCACAACCTATGCATAGGTTTTAGTAAGTTTTATATTGTATAGGAGTGGATGTGAAGTAAACTAAAACTTGAAAATATACGCTCTGTAGAAATTCTGAATGTAATCCACGGTCGTTGAATCAAAAAGTATTATGGTCCCAGTTAGACCACGATCCTTCAAACGGTCCAAGTTCACCGAAACCGGTTAAATTAAAGTTGGTGATAGTAAAATATAGAATCGTCATCTTTTCCTGCCCTTATTCCACAGTGAATCGGCATCGTGCTATTTGCGCTTGATTATCTTTTATCATTATCAACTTATACATTGACTACTACTTACTATACTACTTACTTACTACTTGCTGTTGGCCCATTCACCACCACAATGTGCGGCTTATTTTGTATCTATCCATGTTTTTTTTTCTTAGTTTTATTATTTTTTTACTTTTATTATTTGATTTAAATATTTATGTGGTGGTTTGAATAAATGGTTTTTCTTTCTTTTCTTTCTTTCTTTATTGAAGTCTGTTTTGAAATAAGGAGTGATTAGTCTAAAAGCAGTTTTTGACATAGTCGATCTATAAACCAGTGCATTCAAACGTTGAAGGCAAGCATATTGACGAAACCAGTTAGTATTCTAAACGCAGCAATGGGCTTGTAACCTATCATATAAAATACCGAAAACTAGAAAATGTGGGTATGTGCCAAATGTAATATTTGGACAGGCCTCTGACGACTCCCATTAGATATACTTAAAGAATCTTCTGTACTAGTTGGCACTGTGACATCTGACGGGGGATATCTACCGTGCCTAGGGATTCAGTCGTGAAGTTATTTCTTCACTTTTCTTTTTTTCAATATTTTATCTGCTTAGACATTTGGTTAAGCAACATCCGTTTAACCACCCGTTATTGTGTTGCTAATGTTAACCGCGTTATAAGCTTACCAAGTTTTCTGAAGTATCTTGTTACTCATTTTGAACTCTCGACCGCAGTTACGAAGTTAGAATGTTACATTGAGATAGTTTTGAATTTCCAACATTTTCTGACTAAATTATCTTGGAAGTTGAAACCGGAGCTAGCATACTTTTGCATGTGGTTTTGCCTCCCGTAACAATATAGCCCGCGTCACGTTATGTATAACCTAATTAATTAGCCTAATAACGCGACGACCGATGTGGCGCGGCGGGCGAATGTCCGCCTATGACGCAGGAGGTTGCGGGTTCGATTCCCGCCTTGGGATAAATATTTGTACGATCCGCAAATATTTATTCCAGGTCTTCTGGGTATTTTCTATGTTTAATATAAAATATGTACTGGCATGTATTGTATTAAATATATCAGTCATCTATTACCCCTAACACAAGCTCTGCTTAGCTTGGGGCTAGATGATGCTGTGTAGATTGTCCAGCATTATTTATTATTATTATAATTCTACTACTGGACATAGGACCTCTCATATTTGGGATGGCTGATTGGTGACCGCAGGGAAATTTACACGGTGGTATTCACAACATTAGTAAAACAATGGATTTTAGGCTGTGCCTCTAATTAATCGTTTTATCACCATTATTATCAGCCTAAATCCAATGCTTGGCGTCCGTTATAAGTAAATATAAAGATGGTGTTTATAGGACAAGCTAACATGTATGTTTTTATTCTCAGGAAAGATGTGGTGAAACTTCTTCTACGGATGCAACCACAGCTGATCGACCAGTATCGAATGCCAGTACGCGTTAAAACGATCTTTCAACATACTCCATTACATCTCGCCTGCAAGCATGGACGAGAGTAAGCTACCTTTTTACTATTGAATAAACTAATATCTATACTAACATAAAATTGTAGAGGTCGAAAACGTCTGTTACATTAAATGTTTGTTTCTGAAATCTTGCTAATAGTACTTACAAAAAGGCAAAAAGACATAGAAGATTTTAAGAAGAAGAAACAGACAAAGAAGAGTTTAAAAAACAATAAAAAATTGTATGATTGTTTGTACATGCATCACTCACAAAAACTACTGAATGAATGTTGATGCAATTTGCAGAATTCGTTAGCTAATAGTCCAACTCAAAACTTAGTATGGATTATATTGAGTTGTCATCCCTAAAACAGGTGTAAAAAAGGGATAAAGTTTGTATGAATAACGCGTACGAAGTCGCGAGCGGATCAACTAGTGGTATAGTATATCAAATTAGTTTTTATACGATTTACTGAAGGAACAAGCTGATGGCCCATCTGATCTTAAGTCGTTACTGTAACAAAGTAAGCCTCGCAGGTCACGGAACGTGCTAGGAACGTGCCCTACGATGCACTACTCTGTTGCTGGTTTACGGGCACATGAGGCTTGACACCTGTATACCTCCCTCAGGTACATGTCGCAGGGCTGTCAAAGTCAAAGTCAAAAGGCATTTATTCAGTAATATCCGCAGGGATCATCTTGAAACGTCTTAAATCTAGGTGAATCTAAGCGCCAGTTCCTCGCGACCAAGCCTAGAAGACATCTGTCTGAAGCTGTACATCGTAGGCTCTCTAATAAACGTTACCTGCTAGGCAATGCTTTTTTATTGGTGATGGTAACCTCTTAACATCTAGGGCCATCTAGTTCTTCCATCAGGATGTATAAAAATAGCATATTACCGTTTTATTTTTACTTGACAAGTTCAAAACGCAATAGATTTAACTAAATGAAGTATGGTGCTTTCAGGTTAAATATATTACGCTAGGTATTGTGTGGATTAAAAAAAAAATCATACCCATCGGTTTCGCGTTCATGAAACTGGCCCCTAATTCTCGCGTGATAGATATATGTAAGACAATAGACTTGCTGACCCTAATTCTTTATGTAGACATCTCTATTTGACCTATGTTGAAAAATATCGCAAAATTAAATGTCATAGAGTCTATCGTTCTTACATGTCGTCACCTGTATGGTGAATTCACGAATCTGCAAAATACACATTTCACAGGAGAGCAAAAAAACTTCTTAAAAAATATATTTTTGCACCTTTCAAATAGTTCCCAAGGACGTATTTTGAACCTTTATATCTTTTTGTTAATTTAATTGAAAGCATGTTTTTTAAGCATCTTTTTTTTTTCTTAAAATGCTTTTGCATTTTAAGCTGTTCTACGTTAAAAGGTCATTTTCGTGAAAAGTGCAGATTCGTGAGTTTGCCATACAGATGCGACGTCACGAAGGCACGTAATTTAGGTACTACTATTAGTGTTGTCACGTTATTACGTCATTACGCTACAATTTAAAGGCGTGGTTTTGCGGCAATTTGTTTTATACTCATTTAGATCGATAAACAGAGCAGAATAAAGGTTTTGTTACAAGGTACAAGTTTATAAAAAAGATTATGCTACTTATGTTATCATCATTTTACTGCCCTAATCTCACTGCATGTAGGGTCGGCACAACAGGTTTTTTCTTTCCTATCTCCGCCATCATCCGTCATCAGTTCTCGGCAACGCGCTTGTGATTCCTCTGGTGTTGCAGGCGTCCATAGACTATGGTAACTGCTTTCCATCAGGTGGGTCGTAAGCTTGTTTGTCAACTTAGTTGTATAAAAAAAAAACATTGTAGTCACTCAGTTTTACCCATATCCTCTTTTACACTATCTATATTTTCTTTGGCCTCCATGCATTTCTAACAGTCTTCTCGCCCGAATAAGTCCACATATAGGTTCGCTCGACCTTGACTCCTTTACGGATTTCTTTATTTCGCACCTATATCATCCTCATGGCTTATTTGACCTTATCCATTGATCCAGATCCAGGTCAACACGTACGGAACTAACTTCTGAGGCACAGTTTAACACTAGTTCAGGGGTTGGTGAACGTCCGGATCGCTCAACGCCGTTGCCAAGAGTGGCGATGCTATACAATGGGAACTTTTGTAACTAGTTTTAAGATTTAGGTTAGAAACGGTCGTCTGGAAGAAATCGCTGTGGGCGATAAGACCGCCAATTGTAGGGCTTTGTCCATAATTAATTACCTAAGTTAAGTGCACATTTTTTACATAAGTTAGCCCTCAACAAAGAAATAAAGAAAAAAAATAAGCTCGTAACCGCCTTCCTTATGATGATTTCCTTCACCATTTGAGAGCTACTAGCATTGTGCACATACATTTTTGGAACAGAAAAGTTCATAGGTCATCCAGCCAATTCAACCTTAGCGCAGTTGCTACCACTAAAAGACCAGTGCTCTAGTTACAATATATTTAAACTAGGTGTATTTGTAGAAACGATTTTTCAATAGGTACGAGACGAAACAGTTATATTCGAACATCAGTTGACGTACCTACTTGTACTTACTTTGAAATAACACATGTGTGTGGTTTTCCTGTTATTTTAAATGTATAGTTATTTAGGAGGAATGTCAGTTTAGGTAAGTGACGGCCGAATACTCAAACGCAACTTACATCAAGTGACAAATTTTTGACAGACTTTTATTGCAATCTGTCAAAAAATGGTTACTTGAGACGTGATCAAAAGAAGAAGAAGATCAAATTTAAGTTGCGTTTGAGTATGCAGGCATAAGTTTGTTATGTAGTTTAGGTTATGTGAGCAGTTTTTGTTAAATTAGGCCATAACTCTTTATTTTTAAGTTATGCCAATATTTTTCGTCTACCTTCAAGGTAACCTGAGAAAATATTCATAGACCTTTTGTAAACTTGTTTTTATAATCTCTCTTGACAGACAACGCAAAGCCTAAGCCACTGGTTTTAAAGACTACATATTTTCAGGGTTTCTTCATTTTGATGCGTAGAGGTGTACTAAGAAATTCAACCTTTAAACAGGTACAGCGCGATAGAAGCTTGTATGAAAATAACTTCACGCGAGCAAAGACGCGCGTTTTCGCTCGTAAATAAATAAATTGATCCGTAATGTTCGCTGTAGAGTAAACAAAATTGCGTGTCACAATGCCTTCAAACTATTGTATAATTCATATGAATAATGGTAATTTACGAAGGCGCGTCCTCAACTGCCTCAATATTCATATTCGTTCGTTATACCGCATCGATAGCTTTCGTGCCGGCGAATTTACGTTACATTCAGCTCGGGAAGTTTAATGGATGCGGCATTTTGTTATACGTCACATCATCAGCTTAAATCCACTGCTGGATAAAGGCCTCCCCCATATTTGAGGGATTATGGCATAATCACCACGCATAGCATGCTGATTGGTGACCGCAGCATCGGCACTCAGGAGATGTTGCTGCCCTTCTCTCGGTCTTATTCTAAACCGGAACCACTGCGGTTTTGCTATACGCTGGTTTAATTTCCCATGTTGTAATCGAAACGCGCGTGAATTGAAACGATCGATGCGCTCGTGGCGTACCTTGCTTGGTACCTTATTTCTCGACTTAAATCCTAAGGTCGTGGGGTCGAATCCGGGCGTGCACCAATGGATTTTTCTATAGAATAATTGATGTACGCAATGCCAGTGCTCTCAAGCGGTGAGGGAAAACATCGTGAGGAAATCAGTTAAGTACTCTAGTAGCAGCAATGGGCTTGAAACCTATCACGTACCTACCTAAACCTATGGAGTACCAACTACTGCAAAATGTGGGTATGTACTTACTAAATGTAATATTTGGATGTACCTCTCTCTACCTACCCACCTTAGTCATCCTCAGAGAATCTCGAGTAAGTACTTCGTACTAAGGTATCTGAGGGGATATCTACCGTGCCTGGGGATAAAGTCGTGACGCTATTTGTTTTTAATTGTTTTCAAATTGCCGCATCCATTTCTTCTTTCTTTTCCCGTTGTGCCCATGTGTCAATTTTCCGCGTACGTTGACGGAGGGTTGCTGAAATTGGTAACGTTTGACGCCTTATGTCTACTCTATGTCGCTCTCGATAAACGAGCTAGCGATACATTTTAATTGTGATAATAGTTAGGTATGTGTGTATGTATCATCCATATCAATTATGAGAATTTTTTCTCCTCGAATTGACGTACTTATACAAAAAAGGGCACAGCCTAAACCGCTAGTCGTAGAGACTTGAAATCTGTTTTTGGAGTTACAATTGTTGAAGTTGTGTATTTAATATTAATATTATAAAGAAGTAAAGTTTGTGAGTTTGCGAGGTTGTAAGGGGTAATCTTTGGGTCTACTAAACTAGTTTTGAAAATTCTTTTACCAATAGAAAGTCTCGTTATCTGTGGTGCCAATCTTTAGTGCGTTCCCCTAATCGCTTCTTACAACTACGAACTTCTTACGAAGCCGGAACTAAGGAGACCAATATCCGCGTTGCAGACCAAAACGGAGATGGTCTGACGAGTTAGATTTACATCTTCCAGACAGGTCCCATTTGACAAGGACCGAGAAAGTAGGAAAAATGGTAAGGGAGTCTTTGTCTTGCAGTAGAACAAGATGAGCTAGAAAGTAAAATAATAATATACGCCATACTTACTAACGTTATTTCGGACTAATCCACAGGAAAAACATAAAAGTTTATGATTGATTATTCACAAAAGCGCGTCACTGGGTATACGGTTTTTTTTATCCAGTAAACAAACAGATTGTTCATCTGTTCGTTAGTTCCATGAATATGAATGAATTGATTTACGGATGTCCACTGCGGAATCTCATAGATGCTGCTGGGTTGTAAATGGTAATATGATCAGTTGATCAATGATTACAATCTTTATGATCAGTTTTACTGTCACAACTTTCTAACATGTAATTGAGATGCTATTTTTATTGCCAACTTTTCAACGTTAATGTTACGACAACTATTTATATAAAAAAGTTGCGAGGAGACTGCAAAAGCGGCTAGCTTTGTAGTATTTGTTTTTTGTTGTCTTGTTTTTTGATCAATATTTAACCATGATTCAGATACCAAAATGCTGATGGAGATTTGGGCAAATGAGTTGTAGTTGATATAAATAATTTCAAAGTTTGGCATGATCATGGTGAGAATAAATTGCACTATTCCGCACGATCCAGCATTTCGAATAGTTGTTAAAATATCGGTCTATAGAGTAAGAGGTTATTCATGTGACGAGTCCGTTCACTACTAATCACACTTCTCACTCATCTCTCCCATCAGAGACGTGGTAAAAGAACTGCTTGCGGCCGGGGTGGACCCGAACCTTCGCACAGAAGAGGGAACACCTTTACACGTAGCGGCGTGCTTCGCGAGAGACTCTGTGGTCCGTCTCCTGCTGAGGAGAGGAGCTGATTTGAAGGCTCGCGATATCAAAGGAAAAACTGTGATGCACATGTTGGCTGAGTATTCTGAAGAGTCTACCAGGAGCGTCCGACAAGTCATACAAGGTATAGTCATAAAATTCATTCATACTTGCTGGCGCGCGACGAAGCGCGTCAGAGCGCATTTTAAAACTTGCTACCGGCTGCGCTTGAACTCGGCGTCCCGCTCGCGCACCCGGTCGGCTACTCTCGGCGCTGCGCTGCGCTCCGACGCAGCCCGGCAAGTGCGAATCGTACATTACCTTGATGACAACGCTATGATGCCTCAGCGCTGTGCTGAACAATTCGTATCCCAAGTACGGTGATTACGGCAAATTCCATCAAACATTGATTTGGTAGTAGAGCTCTTAGTGAAGAGCTCCTCCGGGGAAGAACTACCACCATGCCCATTTCTGCTGCTAAGCAGTTGGCTGTGTTCAGGTTTGAAGGGAGTAGGTGCCAGTGAAATTACAGGACATTAGGCTCAACACAAGTATGCCTCAGGTTGATGAACGCATGGTAGTGCATGGCATGGTCGTATGGCACGTTCCTAACACGTCTGACCTACGAGGTAATACTAGGTAATGGTTACGACTGCTGTATCTCCTTGCATCAACTAATTCCTATTTGGACTTATTGACCATGTTTTTCCTGTTTGTTACAAATGCTACTGCAAACACAAATGGACAATTGGTTATCGCAACCAGCGTTTATGAAGTACTTACGTACTTGCGCATGTGACTTGATCGTGCGTATTACACGGAAAAAGATTAATACAAATCGTTTATAAAAATATTTTTTCGTTTGAGTAAATACAAGACTACAGCTAATTAATTTTACAGATTTCAAAAATCAAAGATGTTCGTATGATAGCGAAGAGGACTTGCCACCGTTCCCAGTGATTGACAGTCCCCCTGCCGCACCGTAAGTCCTATTTGTATTATCATAAAGTTTGAAATAAGTACAACTAAAATAGGTTTAACCTAAGGCCTTTTCTCTTTTCTGGTTATAATTTTCATCATCTAAAAAGTGATTTTGAAACAACATTAATTTAGTATAATGATTTAGATTATCATTTATATTATATCTTTACGTGAATGTTATTTGGTTTATTCATTCATCATTAAGTACTTTAATAGTCTTTACTATGCTCTGTAGATAGATTTCACTATAATATAGCACAATTTTCTTAAGTCTCGGTGTGGGTGATTAAATCTCAAACATTTTTCTAACATTGCATGTGTTATATTTATAAGTAGTGGTATCATTCAAATCTAAAAGGACGCTCACGTAATTACTCAAAGAATACGCAAGCGCTCTAAACATTCGTTTTTAATTGGAGTACCGGCTTGAAACACACGCTTTCACCGCCACCTTTGAACTCCTGATTGCTATCTTGGGTGTCCTCTTTACGTTTTCCTACCTTTTCTTTAGTTCACTGTGCAAAACCTCATTGCCATAACCGGTTTGTGCTTCAAACGAACGGAAAACGCAATATTGATGCTTAAATTCGTAATCAAAGACTTGTTTTCAATAAAAATAACTTGACGTGCAAAGAATGGATGGAGCACAAAAAGTGTGAAAAACATTCAATGGCGGTGCCTCATTAAAATCTTCCGTGTCTTTGATTTTGTCTGAAAACGGCCAGCGGAGATGTCTATAATGTAGGAGAAGAATTTACCCGCGCCCCGACTTCCTTTGATGGGTGAGGTTCTGCATTTAAAAATAAAACAGAACAGTCAGTGAAAGATAAACCTTAACGAGGTTGAGACGACCTCTCGTCTCGTCTGCACGTGTAGATACAATGAAAATAATTTAGTAATTGTCCTATCCTTATGAAACTATGATTGAATAATTAGTACACAACAACAACATTAATATAATTTAAAAACTACCTCTTTCAGGTTATTAAAACCGTCTCCTAGTTTTTTGCTCGCTAATAAACCATGTATGTCTGATTTCATAGAACCACCTGTGACTAACGCTAACTCACCTTACTTCAAACCACCATCGCCATCACCATCTAATTATGGTTATAATGATAGTATTATAAAAACTGACAGCTTTTTAGCTAAGCAGAAAAAGTTTAAAAAAGTAACTTTCGAGGATGAAAAGGCAGAATCTAAACTTTATATAAAACACTATGGGGTTATTTCTGAGATACAATCCATAACTCAAGCTCTCACATCAAATGAAAATTATGGTGAACCGCCGATTCAGAATAAAAAATTTATAGAAAGTGCCGTGTATGAAAATATCGTACACAATTGGCCTAAGTTGGATCGCGACTCGCGTATGAAAAACGGTAAAATGGAATACGACTACTACATACCTGAAAATGTAAGCAAGTTCAGAGGCATAAACAGCCTCGAAAGGCAAGCAAAACTGGAGCTTCATCGTGAACATCATCATTTTCATGGAGCTAAGGTGAACCAAATAAACGCTATCAATAATAGCACCAGTTATGATGAATGTAATAGTTTTAATACAAATCGTAGTCCCGATTTAAATCGCAACCGAAACGTAAGACAAAGTAAAATTAACAACGAATTTGACAATGCTAAACAGGTAAATAACAAGCCAACTCGTGACGTTATGGATAGTCCTTTAAAAAAAGTAAGCAGCCAAAACGATTTTACCGGATCTAATATGTCGCCTAGGCTTAAACGAGAATCGAATGTGGGAAGTGGAACTAAAGATCACGAATTAAATACTACTACTGCTATCAGTCAGCTTAACATAAAAAACAGCAGTATAACTGAAAGTACTAGTCAATGTTTCCGACGTGTTACCCTAGATAGCGTATTTAAAAAATCTCATAATCCTTCAACATTCAATTCGCTACCGAAAAACAGTTCCTATCTCAAAAATACTCATGAGTATCCTATGACACGTGAAACAATAGATAAAGAGTGTCATGTAACGTCAAATTTCAACGTTAATTCAGAAAACGACTCTTACTCTAAAAAAAAACCTTTTCCATTACCTAAACCTATAGTCACTAACAAAATCAGTGATGCAATCGACAAACTGAACTATGGACAAACGGATGCTCTGTCATCACCAGAACGTGAATCTTGCGAGCTTTATGAAGAGTTAAATCCGTTTTCTTCAAATCCATATCCAGATGAACTTATTTATGAAAACTTACCATCGAACATGCCAGACGATATGAAAGCACACATGTCTAATTGTGAAACTGGAGAGTCACTATATCTTTCGATGGAGCCAGTCAAACCAAGTAATACGCGAAAACGGTTTGCTTCTGATTTCGTTCCTACAATCTTTAACACATTACACTCAAATTATGTGATGGGTGATCGAATCAGCAAATCGTACGATTATGTCCCTATTAATGAAATACAAGATTTTAATTTTAAAGATACGAAACTTTCTCGAACTTTATCCATTCCTAATTGTTTCATGTATGGAGAAAGATCAAAGAGTATGCACCTAAGGGGTGCTTCTGGATGTCGTTTTGAAGCGGACGATTACCTTTACTTTTATGTTTTAAACCCGAGAACTGTGCGTGAGAACGTTCATCCTTTTATCAAGAAGAAAGAAAAAGCTACCCCAATGCCATGTTATTGCTATGATAATAATATAACTGACGAGTTTCTGCCAGATATGAACAAAAGTCAAGTTTTATATTATAGTTGCGAGACTGTTACTCAAGAAGATACAGATTACTGTTCTGTAGACGAAATTCAACAGTTTGATCAATCTGCCACGAATGATTCAGCAGTGTTTATTCCGTTTGATGAAAGTAACGCCTCGTCGCCGGAACAGGTTGAAGAAGTTATGTTTGAAAGAAAACTGACGGGAATATTCAAAAAGAAAATAATTCAAATAAAGCAACTTGTGACAGACTGGTCTGCCCCAACCCAAAAAACTGTATCCCCTTCGAAGTAAATTTTAAGAAAATGGCGATTATGTTGAAGTTCATTTCCCGTCACTGTAATTGTACACAATATTTCCGATTATTTCTTTTAAAACTTTATTAACTACTAATTTTCACAAGAATTTTAATACAAAAGTTCTTACACGAATAATTGCTTGTGTTAATTATCGATATCGATATTAAAAAAATGTAAACGATATTTTTATTTAACTTCATAATAAAATCATCTGACTTCTCGGGGCAGTGAAGCGTTTGTCTATATTGCCTAATCATAAGTAAACAGCTCAATGAATGGTGATGGTAGTTAAGTTTTCTTATTACTAAAAAACATCTATGATCAAATAGTTTATTTTCTTATTAGGTATCATAGTTTTATGCCATAATTTATTTCATTTTTGTTGCTCTATGTGTTTTACAGGACAGCCCCAGAGACCCAAGAAATATCTAACAAATATGAAAGCTTTTTATCACCATCCACATCATCTTTAACAAAAAATCATCCTCAAAGTTTTGTTAAAAAATTTGCTTCTAAATGCTTGGGCCTGAAAGCTAAGTTTAACTCCGCTCCTAATATTTCTAACAGCACAGAACCTGAGGTCGAGGTTGCATCTAAACGTCCAGACCAAAAAAATAGCACTTCGAATACTTTACACATAGGCAATAGTAAATTTTTCAAGATACTGTCGAAGAAGGAAGAGACTGGTGAAATTGTTTGCAATGATGAGTTTGACACAATATCTCTTGATAGATTGGGTACACTTAATAGAGATTCCGTAGTTAATAGAAGTAATAGAAGCTGTCCTGGTTTTAAAACTTCGTTACCAAATATATCTGAAAACAACGAACTTAGCGATCAGGAATCTATAGCGGAATCTCTGGTTATAACTGAATTATACTGTAACAAAAATACAATTGTGACAAAAGCTTTAAACGAAACATTAAACGAAAATGTTAATATTTTTGAACCTAGGGATAGATTTTCTGTTATTTCTAATAAATCATCTGGATCAGCTACTTTAATAAATGAATGTTATGAGTCTTATGAGTTTAATGATAATGAATTACGAATTATAAATAATACAATACCTCGGCCTTTACCTCGACCCAATCTTACTGCAGCTATCAGCAATGACAACTTGATTTATGAAAATATAATGAGTATAAAACCTAAACCAACTCCAGCAGCACGAACGCACATTCCTGTAAATCTTCCATTAGATGAAATCGAAAAAAAAGTACTATATGAAAATGTAACTCTTTTACGTGACAAAAAACCAGACCCACCTAAGAGAACTTTGTTCCCAAACCAAATTCGATATGAAAGCTTAGAAAAAGACAATTCCTGTAATGTGAGTAGATCTTCTTCAACATCTTCTGATTCTATGGTCGATGAGTCCAACCTTGAAGATATACTATTATCCTCTAAGTCAAAGTCATTTCGACACGGGCAAGTTGCCGCTTATTATTCCGGATCATATAAATCCAATGCTTCCAGAACTAAGTCCAATGTATCTAACTCTTCTGAAGGGAGTGATGTAAGTGCTATAGAAAATGTTGACTGTAGTGAAGATATTAATACGAGTAGAGATGATGATGAAAATAAATCTGTATACTTATCAATGATAGGGACACTACCGAACAAAAAATCTGATGACAAACAAAATAAAAAAGTTCTCTTCAGACACAAAACTTTTACGAATATAGAAGTAGATCGAAATTCTGTTAAAGTGAAAGATTTACCGCAGTGGAATAATAACTTTCTAAAGGAAACTCTTGCGCACTATCACATTAGGGGCACAGGGCATTGTATCTATAACGCACCTACAGTGCAAGAATTCATGTTTATATTTAATAGAGATACATTATATAAAGATGTACCTCCATTTACCAAAGTCCCTACTGAAAAAAGGGATAGCTATTTTGAAACAGCTATATGCTTTTGTAAACCCAGCCCTCCGAAACACCACAAAAGTGCCGAAGACCTATTAGCCTCAGGGGTATCTCTTGAAGAAGAGGAAAAAGTATCGATAGATTATGAAGCTTTACAAAATAGACGCGAATTATTCTCGACCTCTTTCAAATGTTTTTGCGAGACCGGTTCTTGCAAGTTCCACTCAAATCGTCGAGAAAAATTAAACGATTTAATTGTAAAGTTTTCAGTAATAAAGAGGAGTATTTCAACTCCAGACATTACTTTGGGTTATTCACCTTATTCAACAAGTCTAAAATCAAAGTTACCTAAAAATGTATCCGTCCCTCAAAATCTCGAAGAGCCCTACGCGGTTACGAACATTGAAGATATCGTTAGAAGAAATAAAAGTATCGAATCCGCTGTAGATCAAGGGTACACTCAGATGTCGCACCCATCAACATTACCGTCGCATCCTTCTACATTGTCTTCAAACTCATCAGCTCGTCCTTACTCCATAAAAGATATTTCAGAAGTGATTTCTTTAAACCGATCAACTTCGACTGCCTCTACTCTGTCAACAGCTTCTGATGTGTATTTGCCTGTTCAAAAGTCAAGCTCCTCGGAATACTCAGGTCACTGGTCATTACAATCTTGTAACTCAAACGTTACCATAAAATCTGACTTATCATTCAAATCATGTCTTGAGGAATCTTCTGACGATGGTTCCGACGGAACCCTGCATTCAGACGACGATTCAGACGCGGAAACTATTAAATCGGACAAAAGTACGGCTAAGCGACCATGGCTGCACAGTAACTCTTTCCGATTTGGAAATAACTCCAAACCGGAAATAGAAACTATCGCAGAGGAAAGTCAGAGCTCGTACGAGGATAGTAAATTGGAATCAATGTCTTCGAAGTTCGAGAGTGGTATTAGCGTGGAAGGGTCTGATAGTTCGTCGTCTGGAGGTGAGAATGACAGTGGTATTCCGAGGAGTGGTACGGATGTGTCGCTTGGTGCTTCGCTTGAGCGGGGGTCGGTAACCGGGGGTGTTCGCAGCGGGTCGGGGCGGCGGCGATGGGACGACTTAGAAGGCACTAGCGAGGGCGACGCGCTGAGCATATCCAGTGCGGCATCAAGTTGCGCACCACCGCATCTGATGCATCACTACGAGCAAAGCAAAGTTTCGGTAAGTACCTACCTTCTTGAATTAAGTGTTAAGCTAAGATCAAGAATACTATGATCGCAAGCATGCAGCATACTTACATACATTTTCTATATTTTTGATATATTATCTTGATCTGAGCTAACACGTGTACTTGATTTAGCCTATAATTTCGGACAGACCGTTCATATAATTCAGCATTTTCTTTCAGTCGATTGGTCTGATCCGGCATAATGTATTTTTATCATTTTACTTTAAAACACAAACACAGTCGGTTAACTGGGTTCTAAAACAAAAAACATTGTCTTAGATGTAATGAAATGTTTTATTTATTGCATTGTCCTTTGTCATGGAATGGTCTTTAATTGCGTGTGGGAAAAAAAATTGTAATAAAACTCAATGAGCTTCAGTGCGGATTATTATTATGCTGCAAAGAACGCTGGTGGTGTAGTAGGAGTGACCCTACTGATCCTTGGGTTCGAATGCGGTCGTGCACCAAAGGGTTTTTATTCGAAAAATGTATGTGCTCTCGAACGGCGAAGGAAAACATAAAGAAACCAGTTATTATTCAAGCAGCGGAAAAGTAACTGGTTCTGTTACATATGGAATACTCACTACGCAATGGGTAGGATATAATATTTGGACGGACCTCTGACTACCCCTTCAGATATACTCAAAGAATATTGAGTTGGTGCCCCTAGGATCCCTTAGGGCCTACTAAGTTGCTACTTGGTAGGGATCTGAATATCTACCGTGCCTAGCGGTGAAAGTCGTGAGGCTGTTTCTGTTTAGTACGAACCAACTCGTTCCAAGGTCATTGAACTGCTGAAGCTACGATTACAGCCTCAAGATTACAATATTGCACTAACCGGTAATTTAATTTCCTCTATAACTCTATCCCACTCTAGGATTTAATTTATGAAATATCGTTCTATCCAATGACGTTCGTTGTCCTCTTTAATAGACCAAAGCACCGAAATGTGTGTGTCGGATTTCTAAGATATAGGTAAACCCTTATCTGCTATTATTAGAAAATAAAAGCTTCCAGTTTTCCCGGTTTTGTTGTGATAAATTAGTTATAATAATACAATAATAATGCTAGATAATCCACACAGTATTATCTAGCCCCAAGCTAAGCAGAGCTTGTTATGGGTACTAGATGACTGGTATAATAATACAATACATTACATGCATAGATATTTTTAATTATACATATAAAATACCCAGGACACCCGGAATAAATAATTGCAGATCGTATAAAAATTTATTCCAAGACGGGAATCGAACCCGGAATAATTCCACGCGGATGAAGCCGAGAGCGTTTCGCTAGTCAGTTAAAAAATTACGGTTTACTTAGTAACCTGTTGAGCTGTTGCATGGACACGCAATCACCGCAGTGTAATTTAATTTTCATTTATCGTGGCATTAATTGTAATGAAGTCACGAAACTTCAGGTTTTTATATTTTCATTATAACTTTCACACTAAGTCGTTATAATGCCGTCACAGCTCAGTTTGTAGTAGCCCACCTTTTGCGCTGTAGGTGGTGGGTTTGATCACCACCGAGAACTAACATTTGTGTGATAAACATAGATGTTTGTTCTGTGTCTGGATGTTATATTGTGTTCTATGTATGTGTTTACAAAAAAACATATAAGTATTCTATCAGTCATCTGGTTCCCATAGTACAAGCTATGCTTAGTTTGGGACTAGATGATGTGTAACAAAAAAATGTCCAAATATATTTATTATTAATACCTAATGCTTTAAAAAAAAACAGGAAACATCACTTAGGAACTACGAATTTGTACCAACTCATGGTTCTTTGAGGACGTCTTGATGTTAGTCAGAGGTACGTCCAAATATCACATTTAGCACATACCTAAATTTTGCAGTTGTTATTAATCCGTTCTTGACAGGTTTCCTCGCGATATTTTCCTGCACCATTTGATAACACTGGCATAGGAAAATCCATTTGTCGAATCGGATTCGAACCCACGACCTTAGATCACACCCGTGCTCCGTTACTGTATTTAAAGATATACATTTTTAATATCATACTTAATCAACATCAAACAAAATTAATATGCGTGCAAAAGAAAGCTTCCAACTGTTGACGCACCAAATACCAAGACTAATAAAAACATCGTGGGAAATACTGTAAACGTCATTTCATTTCTTCCCACGTGCCGTGTAAGAAAATACTGTTTTCTACTGATTTTGAAACTGTTTCTCAATCTCTTTCTAATTGTCCTAGTCTACTTGTTTTTGGCAGAACTTTGTAATCCTTATTTATAACTTTACGTCAAAATGTATTATTTCATTTTATAAAACCAAGTTATAGTTTTATTAATCTATAACAATTATAAGATTCCTTTTTCCTGATATATAGACAACACACAGTCTAAACCATTGGTCGTAGACTTGACATTATCAGGGTAGGAATTCGCAAGGAATTCCCGAAATTCAACCCCGAAACGGGTACAGTGCGCGTAACACTAGTAAGAAATAATCCTCTTCCAGTCCAACTGAGCAGCGTGTAGTACTTATTAAATGTATTACGAAATCAATAAGGGTATTCAATCTTTCAACAATAGGCTATCATCTATTTATAGTTCTGTTGTTACATTTGTGTGCTCATTTTCATCCCACATGTGCGTATAGCATACGTTGTTAACGCAAAGAAATTCGGCGGCCAGTCGTACCGACGCGTAAGACATCGACGCTTGCGTCGTTCGGGAACCAGCTTTTGTATATCGATGTACGGTGCATAGCTCGGTATATAATCGGTTATCAAACTGTCGCGAAATCGGTAATTAGGTGAAAGTGCTTGTGATTATGTGATATGAATGTGAAGTGTGGTGGATAGAGTGCTTTTTATATGTAAGTGTACTAAATGTGGAGTGATAAGCGATTTTATAAAGTGTGAAAGGGAGATTGAATGGTATTAGGTTTGTATAGTAGATTATATACCTAATATTGCTTATCTAGAATGTCCTACGTAAGCGAATAAATCTAATAAGACATCTATTGTATTTAGGTTATAAATATATCTGATAATTATATTTTTTCTTCCTATTTATTATTTAGCCGTTATAGTCCCACTGTAGAGCAAATACCTCAAGTATATTTCCTTAAAATTATGAAAGAATTGGTACATTTTCTATCCTTGAACAAGCGCTCTAATTTTGTCTATGGATAGAATGTAGGCGCGTGTGTAACTAAAATACCATTTGATTATAAACTATTATGTCAAGGACTCTTTAACCTAATTTTGTTGTGACGTTATTCATCAGGTTTCTATTAGTTTAATATGTTTGTAAGTAAACATACATTTTCGTAGTTATTTGGTAGGTAACATATCTTAATGAGGTCTTTTGTATAATTTCAAGACAACTACTTTGTTAGACAAACATATTAATATAGGTATTTATAAAAAACAATGTTGTTTTGTCCGCATTTTTTAAAAATGATTATATAAATATATTTGTTTGCTTATTTAAAATGATTTCATAAAATAAATAATACATAAACTTAATCCTATTTGTGCAATTCCTCACGTCCAACAAAATATATTCGTGCACAATGTTGATAAATTGAAAGTTCTAAATTTACGGAAATAGCAAATGGACTGGCGTTTGGCGGGTCGCCAGTTCGAACTCTTATAAATAATCGTACTAATAGGAGCATTTGTTTTGCTAAAATAAATGAACCTATAAGTTCAAGCGGGGAAACCCTATGTGCTTAAATTTAAAATGTAAAGCTTTTTCGTGTAAATGCCAATCAAGATTACGCTTACTCCATTGGTTTAAATATATTTTAATCATTATTATTTCGCTATACAACGTTTTTTTTTACCTATGCTGTCCCACTGCTGGGCGAAGCTCTCCCCCATTTCTTTCCACTGCATTATATAACATTACCATTATATGCTTTATTAACATTATAATTTATAATATAGCGTTACCAGTCGAAAATCTTTTATTTTAAATTTTTCAAGTCAAAAAGCTTAGAATAAATTTAAAAGTTTTTGTTATTCTAATGCCCATCAAGGTTACATGCACAGGCTGCTTTGGTTGAGTTCGATTTTACCAATATTTTTTATGTCTATCTATAAAACGTCAATATTTGAAGAAAATACGTCTTATTTTTAATTTCTCAGGCAAAAGTTATTTCTCTATTAGAACTACTTAAATTATCTTACAACAAACTTAATATTTAGGGTCCAGTTCCACGCGACCAAGCCTAGAACAACAGGCAGGATATACATATTTATGGTTTGGTTCCAACCGTTGTTTTTGCGTTATTCTTTTAACATAATTACATGAAGCTCCAGTGCGGTGCTAATCCAGCTTAGTGGTGTTGTATCAAATTATACTTTATTCCAAGGAAAATCTAATGTGTTCATTATTGAAACACCCATTTTGGCCATGTGCTGATTGCAACACAGACAAACTGACATGTGGCCGATAGCAAATATAGGTACAATCCACTATTTATTGTTCAAGCCTGAACTATAACTATATTGTGGTTTCATCACTGAATTGTGGGCTAGTAGATCATGGTAAATACTATGAACATTTGCTTATTTTAGTAAAAAATCTTTTGTATATTGAACACTTAAGGATGACTCACGCTACACCGTGTCGGGTCCGAGCCTAGTCCGACCCTAGTCCCATCCGAGTGTCGGCCGTAGCACGGTCAACTACTACTACATATATTTTGTATGGACACATTCGCGCTATACCGAGCGGCAACAGAGTAACGGAAACGCTCGGAAACAACTCGGTCCCGCCTCGGCTCGGCCACGGCCCGTTGCATGAATTAATATTTATCAGATTCTTCATCGTCCAGAGCGATCGCAATAGCCGCTAATTCCAGATCGTGAAAATTCAATATGATTGTAGTCTAGTTACAACACTATTTTTGATCAGGCGAGTAGTATACTCATAGCATCTCAGCGCAACGGTAATTGCTCGTTTGAGGCCCGTCATTGTAATGTAATAAGGCACAGGACCGGCTTGGTGACCGTGCTACGGCCGACAATCGGCTCGGACCCGACACGGTCAAGCGTGAGTCGTCCTTTATATTACACGGATATTAATCGCGTATTACCTTTTTTAGTATTGTAGTCTGCCCGCGTGACCACAAATATTACTACATAGCCGAAACGTAATATGCGATAAATACTCGTGTAATGTGTTGTTGAAGGGGTATTCCTGTTTCGTGGATATGCGTTCCGACCGCAAAAGTTTAAAAAAAAACTTTCGTATTTCTACAGAGGTAAACCGAGGTGCACCCAAATTTTGCTTTTATAGAATATTAACTTTTGCATTTCTATACGTGATATATTGCAAGCCTATCGCCACTGTTAGAATATTAACTAGTTTCTTCACGATGTTTTCCTTCACCGTTTGAGACCTGCATTGCGCTCATTTTTCGAATATAAAGCGCACGACCGGATTTAACAAGAATTAGATTAAATGCCCTTAAATTAGAATAAATCAGAAAAACATTTACTGACAGTTGACATAACCATAAAACATTAGTTGACGTTTGACACGGGTTCTTCTTAATCCTTATTTAGTCCAGCTTTGTACCAACCATAGATTATTAAGTCGATCAGTCACGGCCAATTCTCGCATTCCCCATTTACACATATCAATGGAGTGCCATCCGTGTTGGCGCCGTATTAATGTGCCATGCGTGTGCGCATTTAATTTATATGTCGGCAAGGCTTCTGTCACTAGTTTTTACTTTTTTTTATTTTTCTCGTGGATGCATACCATAACCATATGACCCATCTGATGTTAGTGGTATAATAATGCTGGACAGTCCACACAGCATCATCTAGCCCCAAGCTAAGCAGAGCTTGTGTTATGGGTACTAGATGACTGATATACTTAATACAATACATTACATATATAGTTTTTTTTTATTATACATAGAAAACACCCAGAACACCCGGAATAAATATTTGCAGATTGTACAAACATTTATCCCAATATCCATACGCAACCGCTGCGTCGCAGGCGAACATTCGCCCGCCGCGCCACATCAGTCGTCGACATACTTACAAAAAAAAGTTTTTTATGGCACGTTAGAACCAGGTATGCCACCAGAGTAGTCTCAGCTTCACCCTCGCCTTTGATTTCATGGATCCCTACTTCCTACAAAACACAGCAACGCTGCTTGATGATATGAATAGTCATAGTAGTAGTCAAACCCTTCAAATAAAACTACTACAGAAAGAGAAAAGATACTATGGGCTCGCTTTAAACTTTAATTATGATATGACAATCTCATTAAACCAAGCATTATTCCTTTGATGACGCGAAAATAAATAAATCGCGGCTGTCTCACCTAACTTAAAATGTAAGGTTGAAGTAGATCTTGACTGCTATTCGAGTATCAACCTAAATGAGTCCATCGCAGGACATTAGTGTTTGAGAGGTTTTGCCGTAGTCACCACGGTTGGCAGAAATATTGGTGACCGCTGTATTGGTGTTAAGTACATAACGTTTGATAGGCAGATTGGTGACCTCAGTATTGATGTTAGGTACTCTCTTGATTAAGATGATGCTTCTCATCCACTGTTGCGTTCTCTTTCTCTCCTCATACGATATACAAGAGGTGGAAGACTATTATAAATAAATAAATATTTGTGGACATTTTTACACAACATCATCTAACCCCAAACTAAGCATAGCTTGTACTATGGGAACCAGATGACTGATAAAATACTTATATACTTTTTTTTGTAAATACATACTTAGAATACAATATAACACCCAGACAAAGAACAAACATCTATGTTCATCACACAAATGTTTGTTCTCGGTGGGAATCGAACCCACCACCTACAGCGCAGAAGGCAGGTCTACTACAAACTGAGCTGCGACGGCTGTGGCTATTCTATGCCAGGGTCACCATTGCCGTACCGTGTCAACATTATGTATATGAATAGTGGATAGAATAGTCTGGATATCTAAGACTATACTGCTTTTAGCAGTGAAACTTCTCTACTAAAGTACTTTTACATATTCTGTGATACTAACCCTTTGATGTAGGACGCTCATCCTTAGTATGTTTCGAAGAAAATAGTGGCTTTGTAGCTTTCGCGTTAATTTGTTTATGACTATCGAGCTTTATGCTTGGTAGCCTATTAATCTTCTGGTAGTGATCTTTTGGTAGTTCATTCTTGTCTTGTATGAATTAGGTCGTTTTAAAATATCAGCTGTCTGAGTAGTTTATAGTTGGCAATATTAAAAAGTGGTGTTGTGTCAATATTTTGAATAGAAACGGGATATTCATTAAAAATCATGATAGATTTTTGAATTTGATTGTTTCCCGATATGTAGGCACAGTTCTACCCGTGATCATGGCGCAGACAATTGTGCCGAAATATCGGGAAACAATATAACTCAAAAGTCATGGTAAATATCCCGTGTCCATCCAAAATATTGATCAAAACCATGATAGTTTAAAAAGTTATATGATGTTGTGTCGTCATCAGTCTAAATGAGCCTTTATATGTCGGCAACGCTTCTGTCACTAGTTTTCAATGAGTCTAATGATACTGCTGCAGTTTTCGAGGTGTTTTGTCATAGTCACCACGGAAGTTCCTAGGAAGACGGATTAGTGACCCTAGTGCTAGTTTACCATCTCGCGGTGAGCGCACAGGAGGCGGCTTCCCGTGAATGTCCTGTCATCCACCCACGACATCCACGAGAAGTGATGGAGGGGTCTTATTCTAGGTAGGGACCACCATTAGCGGTATTATTGTGCACTGGTAGAAAAAATTTGGAAGTCTGCACGATGTATTAAAACCACTTATAATATTGATGAAAGGATAATGAGACGCAAGGTTCGATTGATAGCAAAACGCGAACTGATTCGATGGCTTCGATTACTGACGTAAAGTGCTTTGATGACACACATTACATTTGATTTGATTTGACATTAAGTAGGACGGTGTACGTATTCGTAAGGCCTTTGCTCAGCAGTGGGATAAAGTTAACTAAAAAAGTCACTTAGTTATTAGCCCATAGTGCCCCGTTGATAGATAGGCAAGTTCAAGAATGCTAGCTAAAAACCACAAGTAGAATAATTTTAATTATATATTTTGAATTAATTATAGTCTTAGGTACATACTTTAAATTGTTATTTACCTGTTGTGAAACACTTAACTACTGAAATTCAATATTACCCGTTATTTTACCTGAACCTACATGTTTTCTAGTTTTTTTTTCGATATTAATCACCGTCCACTGCATTAGGAGGAAATAGTCGCTTGCGTCAGTGGTTGAGCCACAATTAAACTTAAAAAACGGTTTCCTTTCTTGCATATATTTATTTAAATAGATATATAGATAGAAAATTCTTTTTTGCACAACTTAAAATAAAAGTACATATAGGCGAACTTAATGCTACATAGCATTATCTACCAGCTAACCTTTGTGTAGTAGGAATAACATGGGGGTAGTGCGCATTTATTTACTGGTGTAAATGGTCAATACGCCATTCCATCATTACTATCTTCGCGCAAACTCGAAGCTTTTCCGGTGCTAAAAGTACCTTATGTCTGTTACTAGAGTGTCTGTTGAGTGACCGTAGCTGCCGCTCCCGAATAGGTATTTTGAGTCACAGCTCAAAATGCTTACCTAACCCTACCTGACGCTTCTCTAAATCATCTTTCGTAGATGAAAGGGCCAATGACGACCGATGTGGCGCGGCGGGCGAATGTCCGCCTGCAACGCAGAGGTTGCGGGTTCGATTCCCGCCTTGGGATAAATGCTTGTACTATTTGCAAATATTTATTCCGGGTGTTCTGGGTGTTTTCTATGTATAAAAAAAATATGTATGCATGTAATGTATTGGATTATATATATCAGTCATCTAGTACCCATAACACAAGCTCTGCTTAGCTTGGGGCTAGATGATGCTGTGTGGATTGTCCAGCATTATTATTATTATTAATGATGATGAGAGTGTCTGTTACTGATTTTATTTTTCAAATTTTATCTCCACCCACTAGCGCAGAACTCTCGACATATTTTATCGAGTGATTTCCTTGTTGACAGCTTGTCGATAAAGTTCCATGCTACCAATCTCGACGAAATTTCGATAAACCCCCGTTTCTAAAAAAAATATGTTTATTATTTTTGGTCAAATGCACGATCAGATTTGAACCCACAACCTTTGGATTAGAAGGCAGGGTCACTTCCACTAGAACACCATCGGTGCTCGCTAAATGAAATGAAGTCTTCTAAACGTAAAATTAAAAATAATTCTACAATAGGCTGGTTGGCACATTGTAAGGCATTTTACTTTGAAAACGTTCCATCCAGTGACCGGCTGTGACCAATTTGCTCCTCATCCGCGGCTTGCTATTGAATTACTTGGACCACTTGGGTTATAAAATAGGCTCTAAGGTGTAAGAGATAGCGGTTTGAAAATAGCTGTCTCACAAGTACCTAATTAAAAGTAATTGTCATTAAAAAGAATAAATTTTCTAGACTTTTGACACTGGATTATTTCTATCGAAAACTATGGATGTATCGAAAGATATAGAAAAATAATAATAATAAAAAACACTTCGCGACAATGATTTTATAGCCCCATCTAATAGATCGGTCATCGCGTCGTCAGTATGTCTGTTAGATCTACCAGATGTTAAACACAAAGTACTTAAAGTACCTAAAATACAAAAAAATAATGAACCGTATCACGGCAACAATGAGTCTATCAAACAAAAATAATCCAAAACTAATAAAAAAAAATTGAAAATCCCTTATCCGTTTTCGGTAATAAAATGAATGCCCGGCTTACAAGCGGCCGCTAGTAACTATTACTATGATTCGTTGCTTGTCGGATAAACTAAATTAAATTCATTAATTCAGGCACAAGGATCCATTGATAAAAGAAATAAATTCACAGTTTTAAAAAATCAGACAATAAAGATACACATAACAATTAATTTAAATAATAAATTTGTTTGGCACAAGGGTTGATCAAGCTTGACATCCAGTGACTTTACCATGTCAGCCAGAACCTATCAAACTGTTAGTTAAGGATAAGCCTTCATCTCATTGGTTAATGTTACAGAGAGAGTTTACAATTGCCAATGAGGTGATAGTTATCTGATAGACAACGAACATTAGCATTGATAACAGACGCTCGTAAGGCAGTCCAGCAGAAAATTTAATGTTAGCGTTATTTTTTTGCAAAGGTAATTCCACAGGCGTCTGTTACTTGTACCACACGTTTTATGTCATCTTCGTAACCATTCAAATTCGCCATTACTCAATTGCGGGCATTTATCTTCTGTTCTACGATGACAACGAGATGGGACCGAAATAGATATTATTTACGCCTCTGCTAATAAAATGGTCATTATCGCCTTGTTTATGAAAAAGATACAAAAGTTGTACAATTCGCTCAAATATTCGGTTCCAAATCGGGTTTACAAGTTTTCAAATCTTACGTCAAAAAAGTCTTAAGTCCAAAAGCATTTATTCAGTCATCTGCACCTGCATCTGCAGGCATCGTTTTGAAACGTCTATAGGTAGGTGATTCTAAGCGCCAGTTTCTAGCGACCAAGTGTAGAAGAACAGGCAAGAAACTTACGGCTTGGTTCCTACCATTTTTTTGTTTGATCCTTATATGAATTATTAAAAATATAATAATATATAATAGATTAGTTTAGCTAAAATAAAATATCACAGCGGACCAGTTAACCGACTACATCTAACATTTGCACACCTTTTATATCTAGTTACTCATACTGAATTAACTATCAAAGCTTTAAACAGTTTCCACAGCTCAGTTGGAAGTAGTTCTACCTTCTAGTAGGTTTGTCTGATCCTCATCAAGAATAAAAAATTACGTGATGAACAATACATGTATGCTTGTTGTGTCTAGGTGTTATTTCCAAAAGAAAGTACTAAGTTTTATAGTTCCCATACTACGCTTTGCTTGGTTCGAGACTAGAGCTATGCGAAAAAACCAGATTACTGATAGGATGCTTATGTACTTTTTTTGGAAATACAAGCCTAGAATACAGTATCACACGCAGATAGAACAAATCTCTATGTTTATCACACAATTCTTTACCCTTTGCGTGGAACAAACACACAATCTATAAGCGCAGAAAACAGAGCTACTACCAACTGAGTTGTAAGGCCAGTAAAATATGTGACATATTTATGAAAATTGATTTAAAACTCTATGCTCATCTTATTTCAGTCTGAGTTTAGTTCTAAAAGCATTAGTCCTTACGCACCCTGCGCCTTACAGCCCACCCCGCCCAAGAAGCCTCCTCGTCGGAACCTGTCCGTGTCCCCAACTCACGCCAACTCCCCCTCGTCAGGGTACAGCTACGAACTGAGGATCCATGCGAGGAGTCAGGACGATCTGGATGATATACAGGTAACCGGTGGCTTTCAGCAATCTTTAGAACTTTATTTGCATATACAAAAAAATCGTCATTCTGCTAATATTATAAATGCTAAGGTTTAAATGTTTTTGACTCAATCATGCTCTTATTACTGGACCAGTTTGAATAAAACTTGCAAAAGATACAGTTCGTAACCTGGATTAACTAATTACTATCATTTTTTATCGAAAAAATTACAGGAATCGAGTGAAAAAGACCATAAAATCTCTTAAGAAAAAGTATCTTAAAATGTATCATATCACAGCTTTTAAATAATGGTTATAGCAAAATAACCTGCACCACGAAGGCGAAGCCGCCTTCGGCTGTTATGAGCACAATGTATACCTACTCATTTTATAAAGAGGAAAAATTTGATTGTTTGTTGGTTTGTTTGCGTTAAATCGCACGGGTTTTAGTAAGGATCCCAATTTTTTTTGAAAATGTAATATAGCCTATGTCACCCGGGGATAGTGTAGCTTTCTAACGGTAAAAGAATTTATCAAATCGGTCCAGTAGTTTGACTGCAGTACTCCGTACTCAAGAGATGCTGCTGCCTATGTCTTGATCTTCTAAATGTATCTCCATTGTCATAATAATATATCTCGCCAGGATTAACTGGTCTCGGCTTAGAATAGGACCCTTCTATTACCTCTCCTGGGTGTGATAAGAAGGAACACACGACTAAGGGACTAAGGGGTTGGGTAGATGGGAGGTGAAGGGATGGAAGCACCTCTTGATAGCCATTATGTATCAACACTTAGGTCACTTAACCGCTTACCGAGCGTAGCGACTACGGCACCCCTCCCTTCCATGTATGGAGAAAACATATAGCCAATGGGCATATTCCGATGACGTATTAGGTGCATTTTTAGAATAGCGTATGAATAAACTAAGATCAGTATGCGAGGTGTTTGAAAGATTAATGAAGTAGTACTATCTTTTCACTATCCGTTTTATGAACCGTCGATAATTTTGTTGCAGGGTGCTAAACACTACTTCAAACACGGCCGGTCGGTCGACCACTACGAAAGCAAGCTATCCTACTCCGAATGCGAGGAAAACCACAGCTCTCCTAGAGTCAAACCTGTCCCTAACCCTCGGCCGAGTTTGAAACAACAGCCCGTCGCTATCACTGCTATGTACGAAAACGTTGCCATAAAAGAACAGAACCCAAGGCGGAAACTCAGAAGAAACATCCAACCTGGAGAGACCTATGAGCCGAGAATGAACGACCGCGTGCGGAAATACTCGAATCAAGAACGGTCTTCTCTAGAAAGCTTGTTGGATGATCAATCGATGAACAGTCCAAGCGATTGTGAGCGTAATTACGATGGGCCGAGGGTAGAGGCTCCTCTGTCGCCGTCGCATTATGAGCAACCTCCGACGCCTGATCACCCGCCGCCGTCGGCGAAGCAAGCTGAGAACAGCATTCACGAACGGATCAGGCCTTTGAGCCAGGTTAGTCCTGATTGAAGCTAGTTGTTTTCTCGTAGGCTTTCATATTTTACTGAATTTTGTCGAGTATTGTTTCAAATTGTTTTATTTTTCAAAGAAATGGTCATTGTAGCACAGGGAAATTCAAGTGATTTAATACAACGAAGTTAAGAAACAATGGACTTACAGTGTGTCACGCAATTTGGCTGATTCATACTATTCTTTAAGTGCCAGAGTAAACCTTATTTCTATTGAATAAGCTCGAAAAAATAAGAGTATATTTTAAAATAGTTTGACATAAACGAAATCTTTGTTTTTTTGTTGATGTCTTCCAAATTGTGTGTACACTATGTTTCATCCGAAACTACGCACTTGGTTGAAACAAATTAATCATCTCCTCTAATAAAAGTATAATCATGGTATATGCATAATATTCCAACGATGATTTAATAAGCAAATTTAAAACATACTACCTATCGACATCCTTAGACTTACATTTCTGACATAACCGATATAGTTTAGCGTGTAAAAATTCTGATGTTCTTTTGAATACTACATTCAATTTATATTTTGGATAGAAACGGGAAATCTACGATGATTTTTGAGTTTGATTGTTTTCCGATATTTCGGCACAGTTGCATGCGCCATGATCACGGGTTGAACTAAAGTCTGTGGCAAGTAGATCTAATGTTATTGGCAGACAAAAAGCTTTATGCATTCAATTTTACCAATAAGGGGTGAGACGAAAGAAACACGCCACGTAGGTATTTTGTAGATAGTAACGACACAGATTTAAAGGCAACAGTTATTCAATATCATTAACGTAGTTCAATAGAAACTTATATTTGAAATATCAAACTTAAATAAGCTTTTTAAGTTTGATATTTCATGTTATCTGTTTTTCATGCGTATACTATGACTTATCTGATTTAAGTTTTTTTACATAGAATGAATTATAAGTTTTTTAATAACGACTTCAGTGTTATAGTGTAATCGAGCTTAAATTCTATTTTAAAGTTGAAAAAAATCTGTAATGTTACTAAATCAATTCGGTCGAGATCGAGTATCTGATTGAGAGAACTGAATAATATTGTTATTATGTAAATTTACAATTCTGTCTATGTGAAAATGACTGTAACTTATTGTAAATAACACCAGCTCTGGTAGCTAACACTTGCATGGGCATGAAAACACGTTATTTTTTATTTCATTTTAATTTTTGATAATTTCAGCTTATTATGGAGGTTGTAGAAGAGATAAGAATTAGAAAAAAAACGCAAGGTGACGTAACTAATAGTTGATTTAAGATTTTTGACAGATTGTTATTATAGTCCGAGAGCCATTTCGGGATCTTTTCAAAATACACCTTAAATTCAATATTTTGCATAGAAACGGAACTTTTACCATTATTTTGAGTTTTATTGTTTATCGGTATTGGGACTGGAGTTTGCGACGAGTGAAATTACAGGCACATGAGGCCCAGGTAGGGCACGTACCTAACATGCGTGACCTACAAGGTAATATTTTATATAGGTGATGGTTACCACTTAACATCAGGTGGGCCATATGCTAGTTCCACCAGAAGTAAAAACAACAATCTAATGTTATTAGTAGTAGTAGACAAAATGGTCTACCCTCTTCCGCATTATTTTATTGGAAATCACACTAAAAATAAATCTCCCGTTTTTATCCAAAATATTGATGAAAACCATGATAGTTTAATAAAGTTACACCTTTAAATTCCCTTAAGCAAGTACTTTTTTTTAAAAAAGCACTTGATGCTGTAAGGTGAAAATAAGCGTGTCTTAATGATATTCCCTCTTGCTATGTATATAAGCTAGTTATTATCTTATATGCGTGTTAGTGCATATTATATGCAATCTTATGTTATATGCGTGGTGCTCTGTGTGTAAGAAACATTTATTAAATGTTTGTAAATAGTTTAAAATTAGTAATTTAGGTGCTAACTGATCCTTAAGTATTATCTACTTTATAGTATTTTTTTGGTCGTGCCTTAATTATCATCACCCTTCATTATCACAGTTAATAAATATTAAATGTATTGTTATAGGTCAAAAATTAAGATTTCTTTTCATAATTACATTTGTTTGTTTACTTATAAAAATACCTTGTAAAAAATTACATGACCACATAACTCTTTCTCAAAATCATTTTGGAGTCAAAATGGAGTAATTTGAAAAAAAATTGCAAGCATTTATTTTCACGTTACTATTGCTTACTACTATTATGTGCTATGGTAACAATTTCATGCATTTATGTCACAAAATGTTTTTAATTATTTGTTTGAATTGTAAATTACCTAATTAGTTTTATTGAAATTGGCCAATACATGAATTGAAATTGAGTTTCTCCAATATCAAAGTAATCAGTGATACAATTTTAGTTTTTATTATCAATTTTAGTATTTATAAGTATAAAATGAAATGATGGTTTAGTTGTAATACTTAAAACTTAAACATACCTACCTACTTTGAGTATTATAATTGGTTGTACCTTTGTATTTGAAAGAATAAAGACTATGTTTAGACTGATACTAAACCTGAATGTTCCATGTTCCATGAATTTATGAATTACAGATTCTAAGTAAGTATCTTATTTTAAGTTTTAACTTTACGTTAAGTTTTAATTTGTGTATTATTTTCAAATTATTTACTTACACTTATTTAATAAATATTTTTTTCTTTTATTTTTGTTTTATTTTTGGTTGCATTTCTTTATAATTTTGTTAGTTATTATTTCCTTACTTAGATAGTTTTTCCATTGTTGTAGAGCGTCACTCAAATATATTTATAAATTGAGTTTGTCATGCATGAGTGATTTTTCACCTATTTTTACCTGTTGTTTAGCTGTGCTTTGATTCGGCACGTATAATATTGTTTAACTCAAATCACGTAACTTTGTAATAAGTGTCTTATTTATTTATAAATAAGTACAGGCGACCCTGGTAGGTATTCTGAATCGATGTTTCACCGTCAATCCACCGTAAATAAAAAAAAAAGTAGTTATTACCTCTAAAAATATGATAAAACTGGGAGTTGCTTCGAGTTTAGGGCCCTATGAAATGTACTTGATAAAATCCCAGTGCCTTAAAAAATCTTTACAGCAAACTCCAATGAAGTATTACTTCAGTCTTCTAAAAGTTACAATGATAGTTAATATTGTAATTTCCACAAACAGCGATTGCAAGTTATTTTGTTATCACTATCGATATACCCATTACTAATCACGTATCACATCACTACCTTTTTTTATACGGAAACGAGTAGGTACACGCGGTTTTAGCAAAAATACAAAGCGCTTAATTTAAAGTTTGTAGGTATCTACAATAACTTGTAGTAAAACTAGAGTAAAGGGTAGGTTGATACTAATCCATTTTATACGTTAAACCAGTGAGGACTAAAATAATCAAACATGTATATTGGGCTTCTAAAGTGAGTAAATAATAAAATAAAGTAGGTATCTAATTAAACAGTGGACCAGGTTGCTTGAAGAAAATGAATTTTCTTTGAAGCTGCATGAGGGAAGACAATGACAGTATAAACAAACCTTCGTGCTAACGTTTTGTGAAGAAAACTGAGCACTTCTTCTAGTGTCTTACCAGACATCAAGTAATGGCCAGAGCCTTCCAGCGGCCTTAAAACAACTGACACCGATGCGGTGGTCACTATGTCTCACGAGACCAGATAGCATGCCAGACAAGTGCCTGATGAATAAGTAATTGCAACGCGCTAGATACCTCTTCGATTTGAATAGTCACAGGCACCTCATAATGTTACATTTGGTATGCCCATCGTTTGCAATGGTTGTATTTCGTATGTGACAGGAAACAAGCCCGTCGCCTTTAAACGGTTGTCGGTACTTACTGTCGCGCAATTATATTATACAAATAAAAAATCTTTTGGTGCTAATATCAATACATTATATCACTCATCACAAGATTTAACGATTCCACTGCTAAACATAGGCCTTCTCCATAGGTATTTGAAAGGGTTTACCGTATTCACCACTTACTAGGTGTATTGGTTTCTACGTAGTGTTAGTGTTACTCCAGGGTTGCTGTTACCTGTCTAGTGATTTAGTTGCCTCTTACGACTTACGGATCCTATTCTAAGCCGGTACTAGCACGGGCATCTAAAAAGGTAGGTACAGAGGCTATAGAGGCGTTGACACAATAACTGTAAATATAGAACATGTAGAAATGCGTTAGTCACATTCGTAAAGATTTTTATTTCCTCTCGTGTTGCATGAAAAATCTTACCTATATCTGAATAATCCTATCCTATTTCACTGTAATTGACTTATTTCTTTTTAAAATGTGCTCTAAAATACTTTGCGGATAAGTCATTTCGCCGCCCCTACTGCGTTTCCCAGGCGTTCGTCTTAGTAATTAGCTATTTTCTGCTCATCAGCGGGTAAGTTCAGGGTTGATATTTCCCAAAATTAATCTACTAAAATACATTGCTATTAGGTACCTAAGTAAGTACTATACTTTTCTCCAACAGGAATACAAAAGAAGATCGACACTTCGCGACAGCTACACAGAGACAGAAGTGAGCTTGCTTCGCGCTCCGTCGGCCGCTTCTGTTGCTTCTGGCGCGACAGACAGAAGTGGCAACACCGACAACTGTGTGGAAGAGTACGTGTGCGACGTACCTTTCGCGGGTAAGTCATTTTCAACTTTATCCCCTGTTTCCAAAGATGATATTTCTAGTAATGGAGATTGTGTAACTATATTAGGAAAAGACTTAGGTAGGTACTTCACGACATTTGGCCTGACGCAATGACAAAAAGGTGAAAGGGTCGTACTCTAAATGGATAAACTAAGTCGTAATTTTCTGTAATTTACGTGTCAAAATATTTTGTGCAAATCTTTATTTCAGATATTTAAAATTACTACAGTATTTTCTAGCACGTTTACCTACTAGTACTACCTACGTCTACCTACGCTAATCGCTTCCACAGCTAAATAAACGAAACCGTAAAGCCTCCAAAAATTCACGTAAATAAAATAAACCTTCATAACTTGAGAAGGGTAGCGAGGTCAACACTCCCTCGAAATACAATACGCTTAAATTGCGGCATTTTTGCGAGCCGAATTCGTAGTTTTTCTCCATTTTTGGGGATATTTATCCAGCAAACAAGGCGACGCGCCACTGATTTGCCAAACGGCAGCAGACGGCAAACAAACACTACATTGTTTCCAACCAAAAATCCCGCTGCGATATATTTTACCAATATTTGGTAAGTTGAACGGTATATCTACCTACTCGTATATTGGTGGCGTATGAATTTTCTTGGGTTGTAAGCAAATATTTCCAGAATTTTCTTACCCAGTGTATATATACCCAGTTTATAGATTAACTCGGTATTTTATATACGGAGTTAATCTATAAACTAGCGGCCCGTCCCGGCTTCGTTCGGATTTTAGTATCAAAGGATCCCTAATTTTTTTAGAAAATATCATATAGCCTATGTTACCCGGGGATAGTGTAGTGTAGTTCCCAAAGGTCCAGTAGTTTCGGAGCCTATTCAATGCAAACAAACAATCCCAATGCGGGAATCGAACCCGCAACCTCCTGCGTCGCAGGCGGACACTCGCCTGCCGCGCCACATCGGTCGTCAAATGTAGGTACTAACCATTTGTCTACAAGTACGTTCTAGGTACTTTGCCTAGTGTAATTTAAAACCTTACGAAATCATAAGGCATTCCTTCCCATAGGTACTTTAAATGGAATTTAGTAATGTAGTTGCTGCAATTATTTTTTTACGCACCAATCAATCTACATCATGATTTCAATGTAGACACAGCTCATAGAAATCAGCTGGGGTAATTTTGTTGTACATCTTTTCAAAAAATGTAAAACATTAAATGAATATTTTGTGGACATTTTTGCACAGCTTGAATGTCCGGCTGCGACGCAGGAGGTTGCGGGTTCGATTCCCGCCTTGGGGTAAATGTTTGTTCGATCTGCAAATATTTATTCTGGGTGGTTTGGATACAAATAAAAATTGGCAACCTGGACAAGACGCGTGAAAATCCCAGATTTTACAGCCCTGAACCCGGACATGTCAACAGGTTTTTTTTAAACATAGGTACTGTAATAAAGACAGTTAAAAATGTCTTAAATAACCTTTTTTTTTATTTAGTCATCTTTTGTCATAATTTTAAATGTACCTAACAAAACACGAATTGTTTTAATAATCAGTTAGAATTTTTTTATGCGGGTGTCACGGGCGACCCAAGACTTTCCGGTTTGGGCCCGATCGGCCCATAACTACGAGAGATACGGGCAATCCCTCAGTGGGCCGTACGAACCACGCGCAAGTTGCATTTATTTTTTCAAGTTTGTGGTGCTGATAGCCAGAATACGTTGCAAGTGCGGGTAAGGATAATTCAGAAATGAAATGACCTGTCGATTGATAGGCTATACTTTACGGGTACAGTAGAAAAAATCTTTTTACTTCTGTGGTAAAGTGAGTGAAACTGCGTCAGTGTCGGTTTGTACTTTGTATGAAATGTAAAATGCAAAGTTCGCGTTACGATTTATTTGTTTATTTTATGTGCAAAGAGTAGTAATAAAGTGTTGTAATTTGTTATTGGATATGTAAACAACGCCTAGTGATCGTTATCTTGAAGTGGAGTGATAAAATTGAAATGTTATGAGCACTTGAAGTGGGCATGCCGTTGCCAAGGACTTTTTTTCTAAATGTGATGTTTTTTGCAATATTCGTCAGGACTGGAAGGTACCTATGGTGTATTGAAATATATACTATGATAAATTTTCTTACTTAAGCTTATAACGTAAGAACTACAGTGTAACAGCCATCGTGTTATTTATAAATTACATAATTTTGCAACCGAAAAAGTCATTGACCTTACCAGAACATTCGTGATCCAATAATTTATTATTTTTGTATGGGGAGTAAATAAAACTACATGATAACATTATCAAAGCATTATTGAGAAACATAATAGCATTTATTATTTCTTTATAAAGTGTATGTAAACAACTAAAACATAAAATTTTCTGAACTCTCTCTGTTTTTTTACCTCACCATTTTTCCACACATAACGTCATCAATTCCAGTTAGATTTACCTGTTGAAATAAAAAGAGTCTTGTTGGAAATTTCATCTAAATTCTTGTAATACAAACAGTTTTCTAATTAGTTTTTTTTAGTGAACATGTGTCCTCAGCCGCCATTTTTTTTTGTGCAATATGCAACTCAAAGGAGTTTCATGAAATTCAAGGACAATCAGGAGGAGGAGGGATTTTTAAACCCGGACTGCAAATAAAGCCCCTCCCGGACGCTCCCCGGATGCCCTCTAAACTAGAAGAAATCCGGGGAAACCCGGACAGATGGCAACCCTATCATAGAAGTTACCTTATACTTATTTATAATCAGGTACCTTACTACGAGTATAATTCACGCCTAAAAATAATGAGATAGGCGTGATTAGCACATTAAAACGATCGGGGGGTCTAAAACGGCGCCTGACCTTTTAAAGCTAATAAATTGATCGTTGTTTATTAAGGCAGTACTTTTATGGTGTTCATAATATATTTATTGATTTTGTTACAAACAGCAAGCGTTTTTGACAAGTTATATCTTGAAACAACGTGGACATTATAGATTATTAGTTTCAATTGCAAGTTAGAAATAATACTCTTTGTTACAAACTTTTAGGTAATTAACTTAGAATTTATATTTGTTTTCATTGGTTTTGTTTTTAATGAGGAGAAATCCACCTTTCGACATTGAGCCGGAAAAATGTTATTTGGTAGTTCACAGTTTGGTCGTTTACTATTATTTTTATAGTAGACTAGCGAAACGTGACTTCGTCCGCGTGAAGCTATTTTCATACAAACTTCAAACCCCGCTGTACAGTCAGCTGCACTAGAATGTATACAATTCGTAACTTACAGAATGGTTTTGTGGCGTGAAAATTAATATTTACAGGACAAAAACTATAAAAATAAATGAACTTATCAGCTAATTTCATGATTTGTGAGTTTTTACTGTTTAAAAGTTTGCTAAAAGGTTTTGATACCGTTTCGAAAGTTACGAATTGTATACATTCTAGTGCAGCTGACTGTACATGTTTGGAGGTTGAATTTCGGGAACTCCTTTCTTAGTACACCTCTACGCATAAGACGAATATAGTTTTAA
The DNA here is from genome assembly GCA_947095575.1 of Electrophaes corylata. Classification (NCBI taxonomy): domain Eukaryota; kingdom Metazoa; phylum Arthropoda; class Insecta; order Lepidoptera; family Geometridae; genus Electrophaes; species Electrophaes corylata. Next base: position 6,126,895 of record OX352719.1, on the reverse strand, counting down.
GTCTCTACGACCAGTTGTTTAGGCTGTGCGTTGTCTATATGCCAGTCAGTCTGTCAGGACAAAGAATCTTATAATTGGTATAGAGTAGAATATACAAATATAAGTAAGACAATCTTGTCCACAACTAACGGAGAAAATAGTAAATACATACAGTCGAACATAGAACTATCTCTTATTTTTTAAGTCGGTTTATTTTATTATTATTAATTATCGCTATTGGCGGTTGCTAACAATTTAAGGCATTTTCCCTTGCTTGTTCGTTGATCTTTGTAAATCCAATATTTTTTTTCTAAAAACTCTATCCCAACTAATAAACTATATTTATTCAAAGTTCATCCATGTTGGTCGAACCGTGATTTGTAAAATGTGGGTTATAATAAATCTTCACAGTACATTTTAAACCTCCGTACAACGATAAAAAACCTACGTTTCTCATAGCTATCTCTCGCGCTAGTAATTACTATGGTAGTACGTAATTCTTACCATCGCTACGCCATTGACCGCTGTATGGTAATTTATATTTACCAATTCGAAGGCCTCTTACCACTGATTTTAATGATGCTGTCGCCTTTGATAGACGTTTAGAGTAGATAACTTTGTCTTTCAAAATAAACTTTCAAATTAATTACAAGGGCAATTTTTAGGGTTCCGTACCCAATGAGTAAAACGAGACCCTATTACTAAGACTCCGCTGTCTTTCTGTCTGTCTATCCATCTGTCACCAGGCTGTATCTCATGAACCGTGATAGTTAGAGAGTTGAAATTTTCACAGATGATGCATATCTGCTGCCGCTATAACAACAAATACTGAAAAACAGAATAAAATAAATATTTAAGGGGGCTCTCATACAACAAACGTGATTTTTTTAACGTTTTTATTAAGTAGGTATAGATAATGGTACGGAACCCTTCATGCGCGACTACGACTCGAATTTGGCCCATTGGTCACTACTCTTTAAATCGAAACAACAAAACCGACGACCGATGTAATTGTATAATAAAAAATATCTATGTATGTAATGTATTGTATTAAGTATATCAGTCATCTAATCCATAACACAAGCTCTGCTTAGCTTGGGGCTAGATGATGCTGTGTGGATTGTCCAGCATTATTATTATTATTATATAAGTATCTACTGAGGGTAGAAGTCAGTCCCAAACTCTTTCACAAAGACACAAAACTACTAAATAGTCCGCAGGTGCATTTAAACATCTTATCTCTGGGTAATACGGAAGAAACCCACCTGGACTCATTAAACAAAGCGATGGTGATTAAGATGATAATTGTTTAATAATTATCATTTTTATAACGAGCAGGTGACTAAAGCCTGCACATATGTTTTCTTTTATCAGTCCTTGGATGGTACTACACCTGCTACTTGCATGCCATTACTTCAAGATGTTATACAAACCATATTGACGACCGATGTGGCGCGGCGGGCTAATGTCCGCCTACGACGCAGAGGTTGCGGGTTCGATTCCCGCCTTGGGATAAATGTTTGTACGATCTGCAAATATTTATTCTGGGTGTTCTGGGTATTTTCTATGTATAATAAAAAATATCTATGTATGTAATATAATATTGTATTAAGTATTATCAGTCATCTAGTACCCATAACACAAGCTCTGCTTAGCTTGGGGCTAGATGATGCTGTGTGGATCGTCCGGCATTATTTATTTATTTATTATTTATATTTTTGTAGACGCCTTCAATTCCTTATTGGTGGATTAGTAAGTGATCAATGTGCAATTATTCCGTTCGTAAAATGTTAGTGCTCAACACCAGTGCTCTAAAACAGTGAAGGAAAATATCGTGAGGGAACCAGTTAGTATTCTAACAGCAGTGATGGGCAGCAACCTGTCACGTAAGGAGTACTAACTACTGCAAAATATGAGTAGGATGTGACGACCGATGTGACGTGGCTGGCGAATGTCCGCCTGCGACGCAGGAGATTGCGGGTTCGATTCCCGCCTTGGGATAAATGTTTGTACGGTCTGTAAATATTTATTCCGGGTGCGCTGCATGGGTATGTATAATAAAAAATATCTATGCATGTAATATATTGTATTAGGTATATCAGTCATCTATACCCATAACACAAGCTCTGCTTAGCTTGGGGCTAGATGTTGTGTGGATTGTCCAGCATTATTATTATTATTACCTTTGACCCCCTTAGACATCCTCGAAGAATCTGGAGTAGGTACTTGGTTCTAAGAGATCGGAAGGGATATCTTAATTTTTTATTATTTTACCTACTCGAGATTCTTCGAGGACGTTTAAGGGAGGTAGTCAGAGGTACGTGCAGATACCCACATTTTGCAGTAGTTAGTATTCCATACGTGACAGGTTGCAAGTCCATCGCCACTGCTAGAAATAAATAGAATAAAAAATAAAATTCGCTTGTTTCGAACAACATAAAATCCATAGTGTTAGTAGCCTTAACCTATTTGTTAGTATTAAGTATAAGAATAAAAAGTAAATCCTCCCTAGATCGCATTCCGGATAAGGCTTACCCAGAATGGTGAGGAGCATCTATCAGATAAAGTTTTCAGGATGCCGTTGCGACTATCCCGTATTCTGCTAAGAAATACTAACTGGTTTCACCATTTGAGAGTACTGATATTCAATCAATCTAAGCGCCAGTTCCAAAATACTGACACTGGTGGTGGTGGTCACTGGCCAAGCATGGTGAATATGGTAAACCCTCCCAAATTTGGGTGTGGCCTATCTCCAACAGTGTAAATATTTAGCGTGATTGATATGTACTGAGTTAAAAGGAATTTGAGATCTCTAAGTATCCAGTCACGGAGATGTGCATTTAGTAAGTAGAATAGTAAATTGTTAATATTATTTTTGCGAAAGTCTCAAATGAAACTTTTCGCATTTATAATTTTTTCGTACAAATATCAAACCCATTTGGAGTTTCGGAAATACCTTTTTAAGTCAGTCAGACAGTAATGTAAGAGTTTTTTTTTTATTTAGTTTATTATCCTACTAATATTATAAACGCGAAAGTTTGTAAGTATGGATGGATGGATGGTTTGTTACTCTTTCATGCTCTAACCAGTGGACCGATTTAAATGAAATTTGGAATAGATATAGATTGTAACCTGGATTAACATATAGGTTACTTTTTATCCCGAATAAATAAAGGGGCGAAGCTGCGAGCGGCCGCTAGTTACATATATTAAGATGACCTCTCACCGATGACCGTGAGATCTAACCGAGCAGTTGATTTAATATCTAAACCACGAGCCAGAAGCCACAGGTTTCCTCATACTTTAACTTGTGGTTACAAGCACATTGACCGGCGTTTAACCTGATTTATATCCATTTTAAAAAAAAACGAGTGTGCACGACAAATACACGACTGAAGTAAAACTTCTTTATTTTACGAAACGTAACTGGCTATGAGAGAAAGAGAGAAAGAGATAAAGAACAGTGCTTTCATACCCCCTCGGTGGTAGTGTTGGAAGTCGCATAAGAAGTATTACTTCAATATTGGTGTAAATGTCACACTAGTCTATCAAGCTTAAGTTAAGCAGAGCTCGTAGGTAAGATTAAGTACTGTACCGGGTGTAATAAGATAACTTCCGAATACTTCAGGAACGTGTTAAGTTACCTACAACAAGGTCTTATAGAATACCTACCACTTGGCTGTCAGTCAAATACATTTAGAGTAATACGATTATTTTTCTGAAATTCTTATTTATCAACCAGCGATGTATTTCGTACAGCGGTCAACGACCGCGTGGTGTCGCAGCGGCTAGTGCAACGCATCGGTCGTGCTTGCGATTTACTTTAGATTGCTGTTTCTGGGATTTTGTCGATTTTACGGGTTTTTTATTAAGATAATTAGGTACTTATGTTTATTTTACCGTCGATATTGATGCTGAATACACGGAAAACACGGCCAAAATGTGTTTCGCGTTTTTTCATCATCAAGCATGGTTTTTTCATTTCAATCATAGTCTAAGTGAATGATTACATCTAATAAAAAAAACAAGGTTGCTAATAAAATACTTAAGTACTTTTTTGTTAATACGTTATTTGTATAATTAGAAAACCCATACATGTAATGTAACAAACATTATTAATATCTATTACCAATTATAAGAATCTTTGTCCTGACTTACATAATTGACTGGTCGTAGAGGCTTAAAATTTTCAGGTCATATTCGTCTTGGCGCGTTTAGATATACTGAAAAAGGAATTTCCGAAATTCAATCACTGTTTTGATTTGATTACAGAATTTTAGTTACAGAGAAGGTTGAAGTTTGTACGAATATAAGTACAAGTAAGCTTTGCTAGTAGTGTACTAGCGAATGTGTTTATCAAAAAAATTTCAGTAAACAGTATTTTGACACATGTTTTTAAACTTCGCCGGTTTATTTAACAGATGATTAACTTATATGGTGGACAGTGGGCTTTTTAATCTTGATTAGTTCACGTTAAACAGCTTTAGACGGCCGACCACAAATGTTTCGATCTCAACTTACAATCGTATGTGTTAACCTTTACTGGGACAGATACAAGTATTTATGTATTTTGTAATATAGTTGCTATGTAGCAACAGAAAAAATGCTAATGCACGGTAGGTATCCCCTCAGGTATTTGATAAGATACTTGAAAATGTTTGTAGTTTTATAAATATTTAGTGTTGCATCTCTCCCTATTTTTGAAAAAGCACGTCGCTTTAATGTTTCCATTTTATTTTTACACATTCAAGCCTGAGCTGGCGTTTTACCAGATAATGCGCGAAATATTTTTAATGCGGCCTTTTCTGTGTGAAATGCATGTCGGGATTGTAATCTGTCCATTAGCGATTTGCAAACGTGGCTTTAAGTTCGTATGAAACTTGTGCAGATACGTAGTCAGTGAGATTGAATAACTGGAAAAATACTGTTGGAATAACCGAATCCAAATTATGGAGACATCCTCAATATTTACCTTAACTGGTTATCAAACACTAGTTTGATTTAATGTTTCATTCAGACAATTAAACTGCGCGCATTATTTGCCATTTTTTAAACTTAAAAAAAAAACACGCATTCAGCCCTTAATATATAAAATATCATGAAAATAAGAAAAAATGCACTTAAAAAAACCTTGCTAGCATTACATAATAAAAGTATAAATTCTATTAAAACATTATTACTGTCCTGTTAGAAATTACGGGGTATTCCTGTTTCGCACCGCAGTTTCGCACCGCTAGTATATTTTTCCTATTTCATACCAGAAAACTGTATCGTTTCATACCGCGATCAAATTAAATAATATTTTTGCCCGTTTCTCACCGAAAAGTTGGTCCGTTTCATACCACGACTAAATTAATGGAATTTGTACAGTCAGACAAAAAAACGAGTTATTCTTTTAACACGAACGTGTTAAAATTGTTTGTATTGTAGATAACGATTGTTCTGTATCGTTAATCGTTATCTATAATAAAAACGACAAAAAATCACATTTGTTGTATGAGAGCCCTTAGAGCCCTTAGATATATATTTTACTATATTTTTTAATATTTGTTGTTATAGCAGTAACAAAAGTATATCATCTGTGAAAATTTCAACTCTCCAACTATCACGGTTCATGAAATACAGCCTGGTGACTGACGGATAGACAGAGAGACAGACAGCGGAGTCTTAGTAATAAGGTTCCGTTTTACCCTTTGGGTACGGAACCCTAAAAAAACATTGCAAATCAATCATTCTTAGATATTATATCGTAAAGTTTTGAATAAAAAGATATTTTAATATTCAAGTTTGTCTATCTGACCGTACTTTTTCGATACTTAGGTTACTTTACTGACGTGTGGTATGAAACAGGAATCGAAAAACATAGCGGTGCGAAACGGAACAAATTTTGCTTGTGGTGCGAAACTGTGGTGCGAAACAGGAATACGTCGAAATTACTGGTTTTCCGTTGCGTACCTACCGAGAAAAGCCTATTGATGTCTTTGTTAAATAATAAGTCAATTTCCCGTCAAATGGTTGAAAAAACTCACACAAGACTGTGTCTTCGTATTCCTTGACACTTTAAAATGGCTGTATAAATCCTTGCATAATTAATACTGATTACATGCCTGCTTACTGCCCAGGCGCACGCAATACCCTTGTAAAGGCGTAAAAAGAATGACGCGATATTTCTTATGCATTTTATTTTTTACCCATTTTCCTTTGACCACCGGAAGGTACCTATATTAATAAGGTACGTTTACATTACATGATCACTTCAGAAATCTTTACTAATCAGCTATCCAAGATTCGTAGAACGAACTTAATCATGCTAAACTCTTTGTTATTTTAACTCTCAAAAACAGTTGTGTGAACAAACCCTATGTATGTATGGTTGTTATTTCTTTCAATTTATAGGTGCTGAAAGTAGGTGAATGACTTGGGAAAATTTATAGGCCTGTTTTTAACAAAGGGTTAAGGCGTAATTGGACATTTCTGTTTTGGCGCCACTGATTTAATAAAAACCGGCCATGTGCGAGTCGGACTGGCGCACAAAGGGTTCCGTACCTTGATCTATAATAAAAACGGCCAAAAAACTACGTTTGTTGTATGAGAGCCCCTTTAAATATTTATTTTATTCTGTTTTTTATTAATTATTTGTTGTTATAGCGGCAACATAAATCCATCAGATGTGAAAATTTCAACTCTCTAACTATCACGGTTCATGAGATACAGCCTGGCGGCGGAGCCTAGGTACAGATACTTAGGCAAACAAACTATCGAGCTTAAGATAACCTTTCTGTAGTTTAAAATGTGTATGCTGAGCCATTAAGGTGTTTAAATTATTTAAAATCAAGCTATATCTATAGACGTCCACAATAATGGCTGCTTTCATATTTAAATTTCTAGCAAATATGAATGACCTTTTGAAAATGAGGTTTTCGCAAAAGGAACAAACAGACAGCATGCTTACTTTACTTATGCATAACAGTTATTTAACAGATTACGAACATGTACTATATAACTTTGGTAGCCCCAAACTAAGCCAAATTTATGAACTATGGAAACCTAATAACTAATACCATACTATAACACTCATCAGGTACAAAACAAATATCGTAGTGTTGTGGGTTCAATCCCCACCGGCAACAAATATTTGTATTATGATGAACTTAAACATTTGTTCTCTGACTGAGTATTATAATAAATTCTATGTACTTATGTATTAATTCTGGTTCCCATCCATAGTACAAGCTATGCTTAGTTTGGGACTAGATGGTGTTTTGTAAAAATGTTCATAATGTATTTATTATTAAATAAAAATGAGAATAAAACTCATTAATTTCCATTTACAAAGTTGGTAGGTAGGTATGAAGTGAATACAGTGTGTAGGATTTAAATGACTAAAGAAACAACACATAGTGTATGTACCCTTGCAAGGGACTGGAGCATGGAAGTGGTTTGTTAAAACCTGTAATACATGTCTCCAGGTCCTTCCACCATGAACATTGGATCTCATTTATTTTGACCTATACCTAAAAGTTTAAACATTTAATAAGGCACATAATATGCATGAGATTCTGGAGAGATAAAATATCTGTTTATCGCACAAAATGTTTGTTCTGGGCTAGAACCGACATCTATAGCGCAGAAGACACAGCTATTACCAACTGTACTGTGATCGCTAATACAACGTTGCAGCAGTTGCGGTCTATGTTTGTGATTGCTTTTGTGGTTTGAGGTCAATTTAATAAGCTCAGGAATGTAGGCTGAGGAATCTGTGTAGATTTTATTTCATTGCCGGTTTCAACTTTCAACACTGCTTCGTTCAGACAATTTATAATACTCATCGTTGTTACGTAGGGCACGTTCCTAACAAACGTATCCTGCGAGGCAGTACTTTTGTGATGGTAACCACTTAACATCAGGTGGGCCATCTGCTCGTTCCGCCAACAAAACATAAAAAAAGCTTTCACAAAGAGCTCCATTACTACTGTGTAATGTACTACATACTTTAGTAATGGATATGGAAAAGAATTATTTTAGTATAAAAATATTTCCCACACATAAAACCGCATTATCGTAATAAGCTTTAAAAGAAAATTATACAGCCTTTAAGAATCCACTAACATTGATGTGGGTGAAGGTTCAGGCAAGATAATGTTTATGATAATAAATTGAAATACAACGCAGAGTCTGGGGGTCAAAGGCTAAGGCAACCGGTTGAAAGATCATAAATAGATTGGTATGCGCTCATATCACATCGCAAAAAGCAATAATTTTCTTAGTAGTAAAAAAAGACAGAAGAAAATATGTAAATACCGGGTGTAATAAAACTACTTTCGAATACTCCAGGAATGTGTAAAGTTACGAGCAACAAGGTCTTTTAGAATACCACTTGGCTGACAATCAAATAGATTTAAAGTAATACGATTATTTTGCTGAAATTCCTACTTATCAACAGCGGGCAATAACCGCGCGGCGCGGCGGGGCGGCGACCGTTAAGGCAACGCACCGGTCAGAAGATCGCGATTCCCTTTAGATTGCTGTTTTTGGTGATTTGTCATTTTGACTCGTTTTCAAATAACATAATTAGGACTTAAGTTTATTATATTTATGTATGGTCGATATTTATGTTGAAAACGCAAACACAAAACGGACAAAAGGTGTCGATTTCTTTTTGGCGTTTTTAGGTTTTTTTTTGTAATCAGAATTTAGTTAATTTAAGTTTTCAGAAGTAGTCTTATTACACCCGGTATATTCATCCCCTAACTACACAAATAGCACACATGGGCGTGCACACTAAAGCATTCTATAACCTAATCACATTGCCCACAGCTAACTTAAGTAGGTACCTTCTTAACCTAACTAGGAGTAAAGTTTGTGTTCTCAGCTGTATTAAACAAGGTGTTCACGTAGTCTTTGAAAGAGTTCGCCCAGAGAAGTGTATATCTGTACATTTTTTAATATGATTTGTTGATAGACCAAGCATTGTGTCGCAGGTCACTTTAAAAACCTGTTTTTTTTTTTTACTTTTGTTATTACGTTCCCTACGATGCACTGCTCTGCGTCTATCAACCTGAGGCATACAGTTGTTAAGCCTTATGTCTCTGTAATGTCACCGTATGTACTACTTGGTATTTGTAATGTACTTCTTGGTACTAAGAGATCTGAGGAGATATCTACCATGCCTGGAGATTATGTCATGAAGGTATTTTTTTTTTACTGCCAATAGCAGCTTATTACTTATTTATATTTCATCCACCTGAAACTATTTTTTTTAATACGTGAACTTCTTGAACCTCAAACGTGCATTCAATCTTTGCAAAGTTTGCAAAGGCAGTGGTATTTCAGATGTTTCGTACATGTTCACACACGACGGCTCAGACATGTTAATTTGTTTCAATAATTTACGGTTCCGATTTCGGAGACTTTAAATTAATTTTTGGCAGACTTTAATTGAAAAATGGCTCGAGAAAATTAAGCTGTCTCTCTAGGTGAGACAACTTTGAATATAATATCGAAAAACGCGCGCGACTTTGTTTGCGTCAAGATATTTTTATACAAACTCCCCCTGTGTCTATTTAGGGGTTGAATGTCAGGAGTTCCTTTATTTATACGATTACGCACCAAGACAAATATATACTCTGATAATTTTAAGTCTACGACAAACGGTCGAGGATGTGCGTTGTCTTTATGTTAGTCAGTTTAGTAGCAGTAGGACCCGTCTGGAGATGCACTACCACAATGTCTATTTCTACCGCAAAGCCGCGTTGCTATGTTCCAGTTTGAAGCGTGTGAAGGTGCTGGTGAAGTAACGGGCATATTGAGGTTTAACATTTCACCGACATAACTCTCAGTGTCAGCAAGTTGAAGTGGCAATGAGCAGGTCATATAGCTCGTAAAACTGAGAACCGCTGAGGAATAAAGGTTCTCGAATGATGACCACAAACCGGCTCCGATAGACTGACGATATTGTTAGGATCGCGGATTATTGTTAGGAAGTCGATAAATAGAAATTGCTCAGAATCGTTCTTCCTGGAAATGTATGGGGAAGGCTTATGTCCAGCTGGGGACTTTTACAGGCTGCTGATGATGACGATGATTAGGTTTAACATCGGTATGCCTCAGGTGACCTGCGAAGCATAGGTGATGGTTACCACTTAACATTAGGTGAGCGATCTGCTTGTTCCATCAGCAAGTCAGTCAGTGACTCAGTCTGAGACCAAACGCGTATAAGCTTTGTTGATGTATGATCAATATTATTGAAAAAGTTTCACTCAATTTTCATCATAAAATTAATAACCAAGTTGCTTTGGGTTTGTATATCATCAATCAGTTTAATGTATTACGAGATATCTTATAAAACTGCAGGTAGCTGGTAATTTATTCAAAATTAAGCAATGATTTCTTAATCAGTAGTAGAAGAGCTCTTAGTGAAGGGCTCGTCCCGAGAAGTACTACCACCATGCCTATTTCTTCCGTTAAGCAGCTTGCTGTTTGCTTGAAGTGTGGGTGCCAGTAAAATTAAAGGCACATGAGGCTTAACACTGCACGCAGAGCAGTGCATCGTTGGACACTTTTATTACGAACGTGACCTACGAAGCATTAATGTTATAGGCGATGGTAACCACTTAATATCAGGTGCGCCATCTGCTTGATCCATCAGTAAGTAACACATTTTCTTTGCTGTTGGTATATAAGCAGGTGGTCCACTTGGTGGTAAACATCACCAAAATCCATAACAAAGCATTGTCACGCTTGCTAGAGAAGTGCCCTACGTCTATCAACCTGCCTGAGCCATACAGGTGTTAAGACTGTGCCTGTTATTTCACCAGCACCTTAACTCTTCAAACCGAATCAAAAATACTTAGGTATGGTAGTGGTACTTACCCGGATGAGCCCTTTTTCAATGAGCCTTAAACTATACATGTACTGTATGTTCAACAGAGACATACAAACATACCTATGTGTTCTCTCATTTTTTTATCTCACCTCACGTAATCTGAACTGTAGACATACAAACAAAATAACAAGCCGAATTAATTGCATCTCCAGCTGACAAGAACAGGCGTGTTGAAAGTACCAAATAAATAAATCAGAGAAATAATATAAATAACACAAGATGAATTCATTAAACGACGGACGAACACGACATGTAGCCATATCATAAACATGTCCGATGAGCGATGAAGATATCTGTAGGTGATCTTGAATGACCTAATATGTTAAAAAGCAATAATTAAAAAAAAACAAGATCAAGAGAAATCACCAGAAAAAGAAGTGAGATAAATAAAAGTTGTGATAGAACATAGTCTTTATTTCGTATAGAATCATTATCAACCTGTAAAAGTCCACAGGCCTCCCCCAAAAGTTTCTAGGAAGAACGATTTTGAGTCCTTTCCATTGATCGACTTCCCACGATCCTGACAATCTCGTCAGTCCATCGGGTGGAAGGAATATAGGATCGTATAGAAATGGGAGACAAATATATAAGTATCAAAATCGACCACCACTCTTACTGTTTGTACATAGATAAAGCAGTTACAGTTTTAAGGCTACACTAGTCGGTACGTTGTCCATACAAACGCTGTAAGTGTTTAATGTCTACTATTTATTAACGTACGTCCGAAGTTAAGTTTGATACTGAATTATCTTGCCGTTATCTAGGTACGTTACCCTATATGCTACAGTAAAATCAGATTACCTTGAAAGTTACAAGCGTCGAAAGATTTAGTACTAAATCCTGTAACGCTTGTAACTTTCAAGGTAATCCGATTTTACTGTAGAATATAGGGTAACGTACCTAGATAACGGCAAGATAATTCAGTATCAAACCTAACTTCGGACGCACGTTAATAAATAGTAGACATTAAACACTTACAGCGTTTGTATGGACAACGTACCGACTAGTGTAGCCTTAAGTAAGGCTTAGATATATAGCCAGGCTCGTTGAGAATCTATAAAAGACAGAAAAAAAGTAAATCGTATCGCTCCACGGCTGTTTTATCGCAAGCGTATGTTTATTTTAAATTGCCCTTAAATGAGTGCATGCAAAGGTTCACCGTAAAAAGATAGTCAAAAATAAACTAACCGCCAACCGACATGACCTAGCGCAACGAATCACGAAGTTGTCGCCTCCATGTCGCGACATCGCACCGTCTACTAAAAACAAACTCCAAACCTTTTCACGTGCAAAATTCAACCCTAGTGTCTAAGATATAAAGACTATGACTATGGCGCCAGCAAACTAAAAACAGTCGAGTTTTGGGTTAAATACAGTCTGAAAATAAACCTTATTGCTTACAAAATAAGGTGAGGATAAACGTGTAAGTAGCCGTGTCTGCGTCCTTCCGTTCGTGGCTGCAGACGGAAAAGTCTGTAAATGCGTTATGATATTCTTGCTAAATATGTTTTGCATATGGTATTGCACATATAAATTAGTTTCATATAATTGAATATTGTTGATTAAAAATGACTGTGTAATAGCTAATTAAGATGTTTTCGAAACCATTTTTTCAAGAGAAGGCGTTTTAATAATGATTAAGTTGCTGAATGATTTTTGATGTTCTTAAAGAAAGTAGTGTCGAGAAAGTCGTAATGTAGATCTACGTATAAACTGAAAATAGTGAAAAAGCCAGCCAGTTTGTTATCAGAATGATCTTATTTTAATACGAAGAAGCATTTGATTTTAATAATTGTTACAGCAATCCTTTTCGGTGCCTCAATACTAGCAAATCTTATTTCTAGATTTATCGATTATTTTATTCAGCGTATTGCCTCATCATCATCATCAGCCTAGAAGAGTTTACTGCTAGACATCGGTCCTTTTTAATACACTGAATTCCCGAGATCTTAACGTCATCAGGTCATCGGGTGGAGAACCTCCTACGCTTCCGGTTTGAGGTCGCCAGTTGAGGATCCTTTCTCTAGTGGCTATCAATTCTTCAAGCCATATTATAGACTGCTCATTGCGAATTTTCTAACGTGCAAGATATTTAATTGCTGCTCAATTAAAAATACGTAGGTGCAAGTCTCAGTTTTTCCACCTCAGCCATGAATCAGATGGTGTGTCGAAGTCGCGGTGATGTCTACGTCGAGACGACGCCAACGGTTTCTGGGTCGTAGAGGCGTATTTCCTCTTAATGACTCACGAGCTGTATATAAAGAAAAGGTTTCGAGACCAATTGTGGGCATTAAACCTTTTTAAATTGGATGACCGACGAAAGGTGGCGTTGCGAAAGAATGTGTGTTTTTTATGTTATTTGATTCAACGGTTAAAAGGTATTTGAACATGATTTTATTTATGTAAGCTATTATCAGATTGATTTTTCGTAGGTTTTGTTTTGTGGTTTACTTATCTATTTTTATTTTACACAAACACTTACCACAAATAACTCAAGAAATGATTCATTTCCTTTATAAAAGCAGATTCTTTCGTAAATATTTGGAAAGAAAACTAGCTCACCTACTTAAAATGTTAGAAAACGGCCAATTTCTTTCAATAACAATCTAAATTTTGTAAGGAGTGTGTAAAAATACTTACAACATTTGCCTTGAATAAAATGTAAGCTGTACGATAAAACCTGCTAGTAAACAATGAAATATATTGGTTCATAACTTTGTCACCAATTTTTACCAATAAATTCATAATAAATGCCAAGGTAGACCTTATTCAGAAGGCACTAGACTAATTAAGTATTGATCTTTCAAAATCGCTAATTGGATTATCGCAACATTTTTTATGAATGTTTTCAAGAACCCATTAGTACAATATATGAAATGTCTAATTATGTAGCTGTCTACAACTTATATTTTATTGTCCTATTAGTTTCAATTGCTGGGAAAGAACTGATCAGTGATTTCACGACTATCGTCCCGTATTTAGAACTTTCTTCCAAGAATAGATTAAGCTTACTCAACTCTATCACTGTCTATCAATATATCAGTTTGTTTCTATAAATATGTTGCTGTAATCTTTTTGTTGGCATTATGTCGTGTTACGTATTAAAGTTTATAATCATTTCCAAAAACAGTTCTTATTCTAAATGCTGCTGTAATCTTTAAAGTTTAAACTGATCAGTTACAACCAGTTAATTTGAATAAAGAGCAACTAACAGTACCGACTTCAGTTATATAATTCGTCGTCCTCGCGGGAGCGAGCCTGCGTTCGTTGACACCGGCCCACTGTTCCGTGTTATTGGTCCAAATCGGACCGTGGATATAGATCGCCGTATGTGGAACGATTTTAACGACTCTAATGAGTTGGGGCCTCTGTTTAGATTTAGTGGATGGATCGAAAAAACTATTGATTAATTTGATAGAGAGCAAAAACTCAATCTGTTTTTGTAATACCAGCGTTGAAAACCAATTGTCGGGAAGTTTGTGGTCACGTAAAAAACAAATTGATCGAATCAAATACTACGCATAAACGTTCACGTCCAGTGCACACTATTTTTAAACTTCATACAAACTTTTTATTCTATTTCAGTAAAACTACATTTAAACGATTCACAGATTGCATTAATAATGCAACTTCTATTTATTTCTAGACTGGTTTATGTATCGTAAAGATGGTACATACATATTTAGATACTTAATCTCAATCTTGGTCTATGAAGGTATATTATGTTTATAGCCTACATACCACACTTCTTTATCGTAGGAAGTGCTTTGTTATTGTTATAATACTGCAATAAGAAAAATGATAGTGTTACCAGACAATACATAATGTATTTTACTTTATTTATCTTTATTATTATCGACTTTATTATTATCGACAATGAATACTTACACGATTTTTAGTAACAGAAGCCCTTGGCCCTACAGAAGTTATTACCTGCCTCGTATCTACTAAAAATACATCAGTTTCACGGTGAATAAACATACTACAACCCGGCTTATTCAAATCCGTCCAATCTTCAAGCCAACTGCAAGAAAGAGCGTCGACTTGAACTCGGCCGGTCAAAACGTGCGCGGGCGCATGGTTCGACGATACTACTGTCAGTAGCGCTCGATCGATGAAAGCTGACGCACGTGTGCTGAATTTTCAAATTATTGATCGTTGTAAAAAATCTCTTCTGTGACCCTGTGGAGCATTTATTAGTGTTTTGATATTGTATATTCCATTCAGTGGATTGTTTTGTGTTACTCTACTATTACCGACTGTTACCGGTGCGTATATTACTGCTTCTTTAGTTATTATCTATGATGCACTAATTTCATAACTAAGATAAGTTGTAGTGATTTGGTTGACAACAGTTGACAAAGTCAAACTGACAAAACGATAGACTTGAATCAACATTTTTTACTCTTTTCCATCATTTTTGTCTCGCCAGAATCTGTGATATCATCAAAAGCAAACACATTTTGACTCATCATTATGAATGAAGAAGTTCTAATGAAAATAACATTGGTATCTTCGCACACACATAATACCTAACTAATCATATTGTCAATGTTATTATCACTTGTTTACGTAGCGAGGGTTTGAGTCTAATGCCAAACAATTAATTTTGTTGATAGAGGTCACCATTTGAAAACAAGTTAATCAAGTTTGGTTTCGATAGCTGGATTTGTAAATTAATCACACAAATTAGAAAATCGTATCGAAAACCATGATAATAAACCATTTTAGATAGGTTAAATAGGTCTGTTATTATGAAGTGAACTTTAAGTCTCCGAAAAACATTTGTACAGCCTAACCTTTAGCAGGAATCTCTAGAAATGTTTTCAGTTACTTTTTTGTTTAATTTATATATAACCATAGTAGGTGCTAGGAGCATTGAGAGGTCTAGTTGTTGAGGTAGGTAGGTACTATGGTAGTAAAATAATCAGGTTTGAAACTTCTAAAGTCCTCGGGAATAGTCCTAAGTTAGGAATCGTAACCATAGCGTGGCAGGCCATTTCATTTCGTTTTAGAAACCTAAAACATCCTTCTGTAAGATCATTTCGTCACTTATATGTATCGCAATGTATCCTTTATTGTGCTCTGGGTGACATTAAGCTGATGTGGACGGTCCGGGCAATAATCATCATCATCAGCCTAAATAAATCTGTTGCTGGACATAGACCCTCCCCATATTTTTACCATTGTTTACTGTGCTTGGATGTACTCAGTATATACTGCTACCCATTCCTTTGTTCGCTCCCTAGTCACTTTTTATGACATGGGATGTGGTGGAGGGGTCCTATTCATGGGGAACCTTGAATAGGACCTCTCAGTCAGCTACCTCCACGGCCATCTTCGAGCGGCCTTAAAGCATTGTCACCAGAGTTTAACTTGTGCGTGTAAACTTACAACACTAGCCAAGATATTGAGGAATTCTTCATTTTGACGACCAAACGATAAACGCATACGTAACTCTTGACCTCACTAGAAAATTAGATAAACAAAGCTAATTAACATTTTTCTACCAACTTTTACATAACCTTATCAAGAGGTACTATGATTCATTATTGGTCTTGTGATATGTTTTGACACGCGATGTTGTCTAACCAAACATTGGCTTAACCTAAGGTAGTGCTGTAGTGCCTCTAGTTTAAACTGTAGTCATTGTCATGATCGAAAATTATTGTGTTGTTTGTATACGTGTGAAAATGGTGTAAGTAGATATAATGTTAAATAAATAAAGCGTGAAACTAAAACATAGGTACGTACTTACGTTGTTTGGGAAACGATTCCTCGCTGTAATGAAAGTGTCAAAAACAAACTGCCAGTTTATTATGAATAAAGCTTTTATATATAATTGACGGTACTTATCTTAAGTAATCTGCTAACTCCCCTGTCTTTTTAGGTCTTGAATGTTTAGGTTTCTTTCTTACACGTCTACGCACCCATAGGTGACAAGAATAAGCTCTGAAAATGTCAAGTACGGCAATTGTCTTAGGATGTGCGTTGTCAATATGTCACTCAGTTTAGTAGCAGGCGGATTCGTCTGAGAAGTACTACCATACCTATATCAACCACAAAACAGCATTGCTGTGTTTTAGTTTGCAGAGTGCAGTGGGCTAACACCTGTATGCAAGTTTTGAAAGCAGGGCTGTGTATCGTAGGGCACGTTCTGAACGTGCGTGACCTATGCGGCAATGCTCTTTCATAAGTCAGTTGAGCCATCTGCTTATTTTATTAGCGAATTGAATAGAAATGGACAAAGATATAGATAAAAATAATGCTGAAATTTGTAGTCGCAAAGTTATTTGTAATCTTATACGCCTTACAAAAGCCAAGTTCAGTATTGAATAATATATACATAATTTGTTGTATCACCTCACGCAAACTCACCTAGTTGCCTCTTGCAATACGAGCTAATTATACCTCTGGTCTGATCGTATCTCCCACGTAGACGATATCATCAAACACCGTCTCTCGAATGATCTAAGATTCTTTTAACACAACACTAACTTTACTTATTGCTAATAAAAAACAGAACAGCATCAAAATTTAAATCCCTAGGCCTGGTAGATATCCACTCAGATCTCTTATCAACTAGCAAGAGTTTTAGAAGATGTCTGATGGGAGAAGAATACAATAGAAAAGAAATACTTTATTGCACGCGTTACCGTCAAAAGCACTAAGCACTATGCCTCGTAGGATTTCATATTTTTTTATCTCTGACACTAGCCCTAAAGTAGTACGTATGGGTGGTCGGGTTTTTGTTAGATCAACACGGGTTTGGTTCCCAAGGCGATCGCTTGAAATCGTTTGCTGTTTTTGATGCAATTAATTGGTTCTGCAATATCTATTACTATTCTGTAAGTACATGTAGGTACTAAAATAATGATGTGAGAAAAGTTTTCGATTCTTTTTTCATTTTGTTCACTAACTAAAATGGCCGATAAGTCTGTTTCCATTTCTTTTTACTGACATTGTATAAGTGACAGTAAAAATATTTTATGCAACTACAAAAAAGTGTCAGGGAACATGAAGGAATCATAAGTTATCTTTTGGGATATCTACCGTAACTGGTGAATAAAGTCAAGTTATGACTCTTATAAAAGGTACGTCTTGAATAGGAATCTTTATAATTTTCTATAGTAGCTTTTTGTCTGCATTTTATAAGATTCCTTCGATACTCGAAGACTTCCAAAATCAATATATTTTTTACTAAGTTATAACGCTTCCGGCGTTCGAGTGTTACCGGATGGTAAAGATTAAATTCCCAGATGCTCTTGCGCAGAATACATAATAGTACCTACCTATGTAGGCAGGTATTAAAAATTTCACTTCAATGGCTTTCAAACCGACAATGTTTAATTCTGTGGCACAGCTGAGCTCTACAGATTTTTTTCTCGTTTTAAAATTGAATACTAAATTAATTTATTTACAAAAATTAGCAAGTATTTACCAAATTTATATACCTAAAACAGTTAAGCTACAATACAACATTGTTCTCCTTTTGGGTGTTATTATCGTATTCTTAGTTTAGTATGTATTTACAAAAAAAGTATATAAATATTTTATCAGTCATCTGGTTCACATAGTACAAGTTATACTTAGTTTGCGACTAGATCATGTTGAATTATTTGCACGTAATTTCATTTCATTTTGAGATTGCAAGTGACAGACAGACGAGTAAACGGCCTCCATGCAGTGTCGAAAAGTGCCGTTAGATTTGGTCGTGCATTCTGTTTGAACACTTGAGTTGACGGATATCAGACTTGTTTTGGTTGCATCAAGGTTTTAAACTGGTGATAATTTTGAGATAAATTCAAGATTTTCATCCTAAGATGGGATAATAAATTGTATAAGTAATGAGAAAGCCACTCCCACTAGGAGTGGCCTCAACTTCTGATCTGTCGTGGGTTCAAATTCGGTCGTGTAGCGATGGATTTTTCCGTTCGAAAAAGTTATGTGCGCAATGCCAGTGCTGTCAAACGGTGAAGGAAAACATCGTGGAGAAACCAGTTAGTATTCTAGCATCAGCGATGGGCTTGCAAACTGTCACGTATGGAATACTAACTACTGCAAAATATGGGTACCTACCAAATGTACTATCTGGACGTAACTCTCACTACCCCCTAGACATCCTCGAAGAACCACGAGTGAGTAGGTACTTGGTATTTGTGCTAAGAGATCGGAAAGGATATCTACCGTGCTTGGGGATTAAAGTCGTCATGCTATTTCTATTTTTGTAGTAATGTTGTCAGTGAAAGAACCATTGTGTTGTAAGGCATAGTTATATCTGCTTACTTTAGTGAGGAACAATCTAATGTGTAGGATTTTTATTTTTGGCCTCTAAATTATTAAATTCCGTAAACTTTTATTGTTGCTTATAGTTTTTTGGTCCATATCACAATAGTACACGTTTTTACACAAAAAGCACTTTAACAAAAGATTTTACAGACTTTTAACGTGCTGTGGGAAACCTGTTAACTAGGTTAATCGTTATAACTGTTTGGTTCTTAGATACTTTTTTATTGTAATTAAATTGGCAAGTTCTCTGTTACAGCAAGGAATTATTCAAACCACAATCTGAACTATTATAATAATTACTTTCGAAATTACTTTCTATCGCTTTCTAGCTTTTTTAATATTGACTCACATTTACACAACGCCTTCTAGCCCCAAACTAGGCAAAGCTTGTACTTTGGGAACCAGATAGCTGATAAAATACTTATATCCTTTTTTTAGATATTCGTACCCAAAAACGGGACCCTATTACGACAGACTCCGCTGTCTGTCTGTCTGTCTGTCACCTCTCATATAACAAACGTGATTTTTCGCCGTTTTTATTATAGATAACGGAACCCTTCGTGCGCGAGTCCGACTCGCACGTGGACGGTTTTTCTTCAAAATGGGATCTGTCCGTCAATTGACATACAATTTAGCTAATGTCAAGTGGATGAATAAATAATTTTTAGTCAAGTCAAGTTTAGTAAAAAAAAGTAAAGTCAATGGTTATGAAGAAAAAGATGTCGTTTCTCTTCAAAACCTAATAGAAACATTTTCGTTCAAATCAGGAAGCTATAGACATTTTCATTTCAACTGTTCAAACTTGTGCTAAGACCTCAAGTAATGATGATTAAAATGCCACCCAAAATTACACATCAGAGCTTATAATAACACTAGAAAAACAATTCAAATGAAAAAAAAATGTTGCTTCCAAAGATGATAGAAAACGAATCTCTTTACATCCGCCCATAGTCTGCTTAGTTTAGGGCTCGATGGCATTGTGTCAAATGTATGTCAGTATTTATTTATTATTGATGGACTGCAGTCCGTTAGGTTTTTATTAAAGACGGTAAAGGTTTTATTACCACTCAAATTATCACAACAAAAAGCTGGTTTCTTAAATTGGTGTTCGATCAACAGCAATCACGATTTTTTATGGTGACAGATACGAGAGAAAGATTTTTGAGAATTGATTGAGGCATTTTCTTTAATTGAAAATTCTGGTTTTTAATTGCATGACATAGTAGTGAAACTGTTTATATTGTAAACGTTTTACTTGTAGCTAGCTTTGACTATGAATTCGTCAAATAAATTTTTGGACTGCTTTTGTATTACCATCATCCAAAAGCTAGGTACAAGTAGATGAATATTTTCGATTTCATCTAAAGAATCTCTGTTATGAGAGTACAAAATCTGTGTGAAGTTTACATTGTAAGAATCGATTTCCATTCCGACGATTCATAACATTTCTTGAATTTCTCATGTTTTTTTCCTCACAATCACGCAAGAATTTCTTTTTTTTAACTTTCGAGATCAAACCACGTAAACATTTACGAGTATTTTTACAGAAAAGAAATCACGCAAGAATCTAACTGTTCGTTTTTAAATACCTAAACGAACAAGATCACAGATAATTTGTAATAAATGATGATTTCAAGCACCATGTAAAAAAGAAAGACCTTAAAAGGACTCTAAAACTATTCATACAACCAAAGTCGACCAAAGATAAGTATCGCGACGAATTAAAAAAGGTATATAAAATATACTTATCGTAGATATCCTTAAAAAATAAACTAGCGAGATAAATGATAGAAGATAAACCAGTAGTGCGGTTACTGATATAGCTAATGTGCCCAGCGTGAGCTTGCCTGGATTCCAGATAAGAGTAGATAAATTACCACGTGCGTAAATTTTAGACGTGTAGGTGTTCAATATTACCTTTATAAATAAAGCTAGGCACTTCTTTATACCACACGTAGTGTCTTCAATCCAAAACTTTAAGTAATAATCATGATTTTGAGTGAGTTTTTTATAAACTTATAGGTTCAGTCTGTTCTTGATTCTTAAACGTTAGTTCGACATTTGGACAGTTTTTATCTAAAAGCATTTATCCTGCTGCCTTTATCTACTCTCGTAAAGCAACATTCATGATAGTTCTTTAGTTTTAGGTGCTAGAAATATTGATTTAGTTGTTAATGTGTGATTAAGTTAATTTTTGTTATACCTTTGTTTGTTTGGCTGTTACACAATCTACCAACATACGAGTAACTTGACACCTGTCAAATTTCACAACATATGAAATTATGACGCACCAAACCATTAAATGTTCATAAAAATAACTCAAGATAATTTCTTACAAAAGGTTTACAAATCTCTAGTTCCTTTATCGGACAAGCTCACATCACTTCATTTCATAACCCACTTTCATCAACGTTGTACGATGGAGCAACGGTTATATTATCAGTTTCGCCAGAGGATACAAGGCCAGGTAGACTGTTTGTTAAAACTGTTAGGGACCCAGTATTTGTACTGATAGAGGCTCTCGAAGGGTTTATAGATGGTGATAAACTTTCAAGACATATTTTGAGGAAAAGATAAGAAGCTCTTTTACAGAGGATTAAGCTCTTTTGTTTGCAAAGGGTTTTAACATTGCACGAAGTAAGTCCATATCTTATTAATCTGAGACTAGTCAGTCGTAACATTATATTCATATAGGTATTGGAACAGTTTAGCCCAGTATAAAGCAGCGTTGGCAAAAAAGTTCTAACCAGAGTGTCAAAACGGTGACAGTTTTACTACCACATTTCAATGTATAGAAACACAATTCTATTGTTTACAATCACAAAATCGCAACATCGCGAAAGCATGACGATTCATCGCATTGCCCTAATTACACCATCATTCGTTTCGGTATGAACACCGATCGACCAATTGTCAGTAACGCCACATTTTATTGTTACAGCAATTCAGATGCAACACCAGTATAAAACGAGCTATCCGGCTTTCCCTACCTCATTTGTATTGCCTCTATTATAAAATCCAGTGGTATCTTGATAAGGATCACTATATTCTGGTCATGTTTTGACCTCGAAATGGACCCGTTGATATCATCTATGCAGGTCGCGACCTTCGGACGTAATCCAGATATGTAGGAGTTTCATGGTATGAATGATGTTAAATTGAATTTGATACGGTTATTCGTGAGGTTAGACTGAGTGGTTTGTCATTGACCATGATTTTGAAACTTAAAATGGACTCCTAGATTAGTCCTAATAATACTATTTCGGTCTATATTAGTACGGCTACATTGGTTAATTAGTTGTTTATTATTACCAAACTGACAAACGCGCTTGGGGATTAAAGACGTCGGCTATTTCTTTGCTTTCTTTTCAGTATACAAGGTCTTTGTACAATATAAATTGATAAAATACAAAACTCGCCACTTTTAAGTACTTGAGGCTGTAAAATAAAAATAGTAAAATGTTATTTGGGAAAGCTGCGAATAAAATAAGTACTTCATTTTTATCTGCGTACTTATTATCCTTTTATGAAGAAACTAAGTTTTGTTTACCACAAAAGGCTTTGCTCAGAATTATATTAAAGCATAAAAGTGTTAGTGACACAGATGTTTTGCGTTTCAATTGTTCGTACTGTACCTACCTACTACTAAACCTTAAATAGCCGTCATTGTCTCCCTGCGCTTTAACTAGTTAAGTATTTGCTTCTTTTGTGCTAGTGGTATCATCTCCTTTGCCACAGTGCACCTTATTTTCAAGATCTGTAGAGTAGTTATTGTTTGTGCGTGAGTTTTTCTATTATCATTGTTAATTTCAGCGCTGTAATCGCCCTGACAATTGCTTGATTACAACAATTAATCGCAATTGAACGGAACTTGTACATTTCCTTCTTCAATATTACGAAATCCATCATTGGTGCCGACATGTTTAGTAATTGCTCTATCTGTGAGTCTAGTCTTATATCGTGTGAAAGTTGCGGAATGACTTTGCGTCCTGTTTTAGTTACTTCGTCCTTTAAGAATTGTGGTCTTTTGAATCTTTAAAGTAGACTGCACAGAAGAAACCCGTTTCGAAACCCGTCAAGTGAGAGCAGTAAATCGGATTATAAACTAAAAAACGACGGCAGTGTTCTGAGATATATAGTAGCGAACTGGTAGATGACCTCTGATAGTTCAAGTTTAATGTTAGGGTGCAATAAGTATCATCTTTGCAAGGACGGCTTATTGATACCTACCACTTACACTTTGGCGCCACGGAAGACCAGCGCTATAGTCATGCAAATAACTATAGCTTATACTGAGTGGTGACCAATTTTGTTTCTACACTTGTATATGTATATCCATAATTTAAACTTGTTATTTTTGATACAAAATATACTTTTATTGCTATTACTGTTGCTACTACTAATCGTTAACGAGTTCTCTATTATTTTATCTTCTAATTAGTAAAGTTCATCAAATGTACATTTGTTGTGCTTTCTGCATTTGTTGTGCTTTTCGACTGTAACTTGAACAGTTTCTGATAAAACAGAAGTTTTCCTTATTGTATTCGTGAACTAATCTGAATTCACAGCCGAAGTCAGCTAACGTTTGTTCTCAGAACGGACAGGAAGCACAGTATACCGCTCCATACCAATATTCATTCATTCACAATTGCATACTAAAAGCATATCTGTTTTGAATGCATCGATTAATGGATCTTTGTTATCATTATTTAGAACTAATTTGTTCGGTTTTGGTTAATGATAGGATGTTTAGATAAAACACGTGCGTGTGTCCCACTGTTTTGTATTTTGGGAGGTCGTGATTTTGTTTCATCTTTCTTTTTATTTTATTACCCCAATATTATGTTCGATTATTTAATATTAATGTTATGTTTTTAAATAAACAGTTAACTTTAATTATGCTAATTGTTATTCGTCAATAAAATATGTCGTGTTATCGACAAAACTTCAAATACTTTGTACAATTTAACTTTGGTTTTATATTCCATGGTCAGCTATTTCGTTTTCATAATCTCATCTTATTATTCAAATTCAATGTCGGAGTGATAATGATTTGCCGGTTTTTATGCAAATATTGAACTAGTCTTTGACTACCTTATACAAGTTTGACTCAAATAATACGTAAAACGTGACTCTATGACGTAATTTCTCGACTTTACGTGCAATAGCAGTTGCAACCGACGATGTCCGCTGCGCAACATATCAAATAGACGTTATTATTTATTACACTAATTCCAATGCCTAGGACTTCATAGAATGAAGGCATACGTATTTAGTACCTATACAATATAATACTTAGAACAGACGTCTGTGTTCATCAGACAAATTTGTTTTTGGTCGGGATTGAGCCCACACCCTTCAAAGTCAAAGCTACTGTCAACTGACCTGGTGAAATCTGTCTGCTACCAAGAATACTCTGATTAGTTAAACATCAAAAACACCAGTTCATGTTTAAATATCTACATATAATACTTTAGTCCTGTCCTGGCTGACTAGTACGTAGAGATATACTAAGAAAGAAATTTTCAAATATCTTAAACGGGTATAGCGAGGGTTGAAGTTTGTATGAAAATAAAATTTCAGGCACATGAAGCTTAATACTAGAATGCCTCAGGTTGGTGGACGCAGGGTATTGCATCGTAGGGCACGTATTCAAGGTGCATGACCTGCGAGGCAATGCTTTGTTATAGGCGATGGTAACCACTTAACATCAGATGGGCTATATGATTGTTCCACCAGCAAGTAGTAAATAATAATGCTGGACAATCCACACAGCATCATCTAGCCCCAAACTAAGCAGAGCTTGTGTTATGGGTACTAGATGACTGATATACATGCTTAATACATACATAGATATTTTTTATTATACATAGAAAATACCCAGAACATCCAGAATAAATATTTGCAGATCGTACAAACATTTATCCCAAGGCGGGAATCGAACCCGAAACCTCTGCGTCGCAGGCGGACATTCGCCCGCCGCGCTACATCGGTCGTCAAAATAAAAAAATAGATTACTTCACACAGACAAAGTCGCGTGCGTTTCTTTAGTTAAACATATGAACATAGTACAGAAACATCCACGCCCCGTATACCGCATTAATTATTCGCAATTAGTCATTGTTCTGAGCAATGGTAACGCATTCTTCTACTGTGACGACGCACTCGTACTTTGGCAAATGAGCACTTTGATGGTACACGATCGGTAGTTTTGCACAGACTAATTGATGAGAGATATAATTTTCGTTGCTTAACTAATGAGCTTGAAATCACTGACAAAAACAGCACACGTTGCCAAACTCGTTCTAAAAAAGAAAAAAAAAACAGTCACAGACAACACAAAAAACCAGAATAAAACTAATCCAAAACAGCATGATAATCGTCGTTGTGTCATAGAGAAGGCAATCTCTACGTTTTCTTCCGTAATTACTATATTAGTTACTAGCAAAACGTATGGGAGTTGAATTTCGGGAGTTCCTTTCTTAGTACACTTCTACGCACCAAGACAAACATAACCTGAAAATTTTAAGTCTTTACGACCAGCGGTTTAGGCTGTGCATTGACTATAATTATGTCAGTCAGTCAATCAGGACAAAGATTCTTATAATTGTTATAAATATAGATATTATATTGTATTTGTATGGATTGAACGAGATAGTTTAGTGTATTTTTTTTTTCAGTAAAGTTAAACAGTTTATGTTAGTAAAATTTCTTACGCTATATTTATTTATTGATATAATAAACACTACATAAAGTATTATTAAATAAGAGTTGACGCCTTTTTCGGATTTTACAAAAAGAGATGTCGCTAAAATATCTAATAACTATACTATATGTCAATACTTTTTTCTTTTATCTCAAATGACGATAAGGAACTTAAAATCGTGTAATCTTATTTGTTAACAATGTGATATTAACACAAGGTAAAGGGCAAGTCGTGAGTTCAGTCCGTTAGGACCCTCCCAATTTAACGGTGGAACAGTGCGCACGCGCTCACTTTAAGGTTGGTACTGTTTACAGCTGCTCTCGACTAACAGCGGCCATCTGATCACGAACGTATTACCAGAGATTTTATCTGAGGACGGGGCAAATGTTGCTTATGCACAGATATATGGAAGCGATTGGGCACTCATACGCAAATCAAAATTTAACTGGTGTAATTTTTATTTTCCTAATGACAAACTGTAAAAGGCGAATGGATACGTAAAGTACTTGTGGAAAAAGGTTTGATAACACTTGGAAACGAGCTAGTTATTACACAAATTTCAAACAGTAGGCTCGTTTGCGCAAAAAGTGTGTAAGCGAGACGACTAAAGAAGCCTAAGCCGCTAGGACTTGATATTTTCATGGTATATTCATCTTGATGCGTAGAGGTGTACTAAGAAAAAAACTTTTGAATTATAACCCTTAAGTAGGTACAGCTGAGGTTGAAGTTTCTATAAAATCGACGTCACGCAGACAAAGTCGTTCCCCTTTTTGCTAGTTGTAAATAAAGCGTATGACAAAAGTAGCCTTTTAGCGAACGTTTGAAAATCACTGTCACCGTTATATTACGTCTGTTGCAACAGCTACGAAAGGAAGTCCTTTTCAAGTAGGTAGCTTAGCTATACAGTGTTTTGGTTGAATGTAGAGCGGAAGTGTACAGGGTCGGCGATGTCCTTTTGTATGGTAACTAGGGCTGCAACACTACGCTCAGGCATGTATATGAATTAGGTCGATTCTCCTGTCACGATTTTATTGTAAACAGTGCAATGAGTGACTGTAAAAAATAACAACAATTGTACATAAAAAAGATTTAAAAAAACCGATAGAATGTACCAAAATGGACCATAGATGCACCTAGTTTTAAGATGTTTCAAAGTGATACTTGTGATTTTATTGAATGCTTTGTGACTTTGTACATGTAGTTCAAATTCGTTCGTGCACCAACGATTTCACCGTTTGAAAAAATTATGTACGCAATGCCAGTGCTTTCAAACGGTGACGATGAGCTGGGTGCAAGCTCAAACGGTGACACGTATAGTATACTAACTACTGTGAAATGTGGGCATGTACCAAACGTCCTCAAAAAATCCTGAGTCAGTACTACTAAGAGTTCTGAGGGGATATCTACCGTGCCTGGAGATTAAGTTGTTGGGCTGTTTCTGATTTCATAATCCCTTTGCAAGAAATGTTATACTGAAAAATGATTTAGCAAATTATTTTTTGCTTGGTGTGACAAACTTGATTTTTTAGGAACCAAGCCGTAAGTTTCTTGCCGGTTCTTCTAGGCTTGGTCGCGAGGAACTGGCGCTTAGATTCACCTCGATTTAAGACGTTTCAAGATGATCCCTGCGGATATTACTGAATAAATGCTTTTTGACTTTGACTTTTTAAATCCAAGTCTTTTCAAACCTATGAAGCTTTTTCTCACGGTAACTCAACTGATTTATTTAGTAAACATTCCGTTTTTGTGGGCATACATAAAAACTACAATTAAATTAACCGTCACGTGGCCAATGGCCCGGCTTAATGTCCCAGCCCATATGGTTTCTAACAAACGTTTACGATCTTATTTTTTTGAGGCGTTGTTTATGTTACGTCAAAAACTGAAACTTAACAAAAAATATTCAACTTGGTGCAACACAATGCATAATTTATTAAAATTTAATAAATAATGAATAAAATAAAAAATGAAAAAATAAATGAGTACCACGATTTTAATTCCCAAGCACGGCAGGTATCGCCTCAGATCTCTTATTACCTACTCGAGATTTTAAGGATGTCTATGGGGGTGGGTAGTCAGGTAAGGTCGTGAGGTACACGAAGATATTATTACATTTGTTACATACCGACATTTTGCTGTAGTTGGTATTAAAATAAATTTAAAATACATAATTTACACTATCAATGCAACTAATAATGACAGTAAAATAGGAGAAGATACTGACTGATTTATTATTATACTAGCGGCCGTTCGCCCGCGTGGCAGTTTTTTCCCGTTCCCGTTATTTTTTCGGGATAAAAAAAGCGTACGTTAATGCAGGTTACAATCTATATCTATTCCAAATTTCATCCAAATCGGTCCACTGATTAGAGCGTGAAAGAGTAACAAACATACATCCATTCTTACAAACTTTCGCGTTTGTAATATTAATAGGATTATCTGTATAAACCAGGTGCTTTATAAATAAGTAGGTACTATTTTAATTTTCTTCGATGACTTCTTGATGTAATGTTTTCGGAAGGAATCCTCTTTCCTAAATATATCTGTAACCGACACCTTGACACCCTAACGATTTCACAAACCTAACCATAGTCATCTTAACCAATTTTAGAAAACAGAACCATTTATTCCAAACCCCTACTTTCAACGCTACTCTATAACATCAAAGTTCTTAGTTCACTGGTTTGAATACCAATTTTAGGAAACAGTACCAGTATTTTAAGACTCTCTTCTGACCAATCTCGTGTGGTTACAGGGTTTTTGTATACTGGTTTAAATAGTAGAGGGATTTAGAAAACCAATTTATCTGTCTGTCAACAGGATATGGGATATTTAGTGTTCGTGCCTCAACGCGAGAATTAAAGCGATTTTGTTCTATATTTAGGCCTAATTATTTGGGAAAAATAAACTCATTGGTTTCATGACAAATCTTTCAGTTTCAAGGCCTTTAAATAAATAATCTATTTAGAAGTTATAATAATATAGCAAAGTTGGGGTCGGCCAAGAAAGTGGTGAAGGGATGATCTCACAATGTATTTGTGAGAGTATAGTGTGACAAAGATAAGGACAGAGAGAATTGGAAAGATTTGGGGGAGACCTTTACCCAGCAGTGGGACGATCTTAGAAAAAAAAAAATGTGACATATGCAGCGTGATCTGTTTGTGATATTTTAGTATCTAATACTCAACTCTAATACTAAGTGTTATAAAGAAGGTATTTGTAAAATCTACTATCTAGGTATGGCATAGTTTATGTAACAAATACATGATTGGTACAAATAAAGAAATAATATAGCATCAAGTCATTGTAAGTAGGTATTATAAGTCTTTAATAAAAACGCCCACTCAATCCTACATTGCTAACAAGGTCAGTATTGAAGCTTCTATCTATAAGTTTAATAAGAAAACCGATCCCCTTCCGTTTAAAAATTGTATTATGTTTTATAGTTTCTTTGTCTTCGCTGCTTGCCCCTATCCCGTTTTGCCCAGTTCGTCAGTCTATCTATACCTACGGAGTATACCTTACAAACTCCATTATTTATATAAAAAAAAAATGTTATTCATCGGCACCCTTCAAACCGGAACACAGCAAACTGTTTGGCGGCAGAAATCGGCATAGTGGTAGTACTTCTCCGGACAAGCCCTTCACAAAGAGCTCTACTACTACTTCGAGCATAGATTTAAATCTATGACTACGGGTATTATTATAAACGCGAAAGTTTGTAAGTATATGTAGATGGATGGATGGATGTTTGTTACTCTTTCACGCTCTAACCAGTAGACCGATTTGTATGAAATTTGGAATTAATATAGATTATAACTTGTATTAACATATAGGCTACTTTTTATCCCGAAAAAAATGCGGGAACAGGAAAAAAACTGCCATGCGGGCGAAGCTGCGAGCGGCCGCGTTTAACATATTATAGTTGGAGAGAACTGACTGTTTATGTATGCCTATGAGATATCCTACGTCTCAGTTGACGTGTCTTGATGTCTTCCAAATGCGTTGTCATAAGCTTTCTCTGTTATTAGCTGAAATAATATCTGAAATCTGATATCCTTGTAACTATTCGCTTAGGAAAAGAAGGTAGGTGGTATGATTGACATTCTTTCAGTCCATATACCTATAGTGTGTGAATAGATGTTATTAGATGATGCTTGGGAAAAAGTTATATAAGAAACAATTAAACATTTATCTTGCTCTAAGGAAATCACCATTAAAATCCTTAAAAGTAAATCCTATTAATATTATAAACGCAAAAGTTTGTAAGAATGGATGGATGTTTGTTACTTTTTCACGCTCTAACCAGTGGACCGATTTGAATGAAATTTGAAATAGATATAGATTATAACTTGGATTAACATATAGGTAATTTTTATCCCGAAAAAATAACAGGAACGGGAAAAAACTGCTACGCGGGCAAAGCTGCGAGCTGCCGCTAGTAAAATATATTATTGCTTACTTGGAGAGTTTTGCTAAGATTTTTTTTATTCATGATCAGAAGTGATAGCATCAGATGTCCCACTTGACGTTGAGCATTACCTCACCAATCACACACGTTCACTGAGAAGCCATTGTAATTGTTGATGATCGTAAACCAAATCACTATAACTTAGTTTTGCCGTTAGATATATTGATATCAATAACTATTTTTGGTTTGTTGCTTTATTTTTTGTTTTTCTTTGAAGGTAACAAATTCACCGGTTCAGAAAATGAGTTCAAAGTTCAAGTGAGAATGTCTAGTGATTTTCTGTGATTGAGTGTGTCCTGTTCTCTCTTTCTGATTCACACCGACGTTACTGAGGATCAAATGGGTATGTTACCTTTCAATTATTTTTGAGACGTTTTTTTTTGAAGATATTATTTTTGAGACGAAGTTGAGCGTTAGTATTCAATATATCTCAATATAAAATAATTTTTATTTAAGTACAAATAAAATTACAGCTAAGACAAGTAAGTTTTTATAATTGGTATGTATAAAATACAATCAAAAGCTCTAAAGACCGTTGCAAACGATCTAAAGATAGCTCAACTGATACAAATCAGTGCCGATCGGGTTTTGTTTTTTGAGTTATTAAAAATACTTATCATTATTTAAAATTAAATATTGCTTATAATTAGTTCATCACTGTTTATCATTAGGTACCCATTAAAAAAGAGATGGAAATAGCTGCGTATATCTTTTGACAGTTTTCTTAAGTAAGACTGTTTATCTAATTTTGTTTAATTTATTTATGCAGAGGAGTGTGTGTGACTCATAAGTATAAATAGGATTTAAGTTTATTCAAAAATTTTATAACCAGGTAAAAATTTTACATAGTAACAGTAGTAGTAATAAATCAATACCATAAAGTACAGACTGCTTTTTTTAATAAGAAATAAAAAAAAATTGGGTACTCCAAGGCCCCGTGGGGTCCCGGCAAAGAATAGGATTTCTCCATCACCTCCTGTGGATGACGTAAGAGGCGACTAAGGGATAAACCGGAAAATGAGCAGCAACCTTTCCCTAGTACCATACCATCAATACTGCGGTCACCAATCCGCCTGCCAAGCGTGGTGGCTATGGCAAACCACCATGGGGGGGCCCATGGTGAACACGACACAGGAAGTTGATGGATGAAAAAGGCTCAAAATCGTTCTTCTTGAAAACGTATAGGAGAAGCCTATGTCCAGTGGACTACTACAGGCTGTTGATGTTGATAATGACGAAATTGAAGGCCTGTATTGGACAATAGTCTCATTTAAAAGCTTAGTTAAACCATAACTTAGTGTGTAGTGAATCCTTCTCTCTAATGAATAAGGATGTATACGGTAGCCTGTGTTCTTGTTATACGGCATATTATTTACCCTCGCTGAAGATATATCATCCATTGTTGGAGACAAGAAATGAACTTGACAATAAAAAAACTTTAACAAAATTAAACTCCATTCAAAAAAGTAGAGCAAGCAAGATCCTTACATGATATGTTTACCTAACTTAAAATATATTTTATCTACATCAGTTTAAGATTTAAAGTCCTTTGCAGTCCAAATCCTGTAAAATATTGTTTATAAGTGAAATTGTATGTTATGTCAAAGGGGCTAAAGTATATTTTACGCCAAAAGAAACATTAATTTTGTTGCTCTTTTTAAATAAAAATCTGGCTTAACTTTGAGACTTGAATGCTTACAATAAAGTTTAAAATAGAATAGCAAGGGTGATGTTTTTACGGGAGTGCATTGTTCCTGGGATCAGATAAAACCGTACAATGCATGAAGGACAGTTTATTTCCATAGAAAATAAGGATAAAATCGAGAAGATCCATTTAAAACGGATTCTTGCACGTGTAGAAATGCTTTACATTAAAATAATTACACAGAGACAGATTCTTCGAAAAACAATAAGTTTTTAGGATTCCGTACCTACCCAATGGGTAAAACGGGACCCTATTACTAAGACTCCTCTGTCTATCTCTCTGTCCGTTTGTCACCAGGTTTTATCTCATGAACTGTGCTAGAGAGTTGAAATTTTCACATATGTATTTCTGTTGCCGCTACAACAACAAATACTAAAAAACGGAAAAAAATAAATATGAATATGAAGGAAGTTCTCATACAAAATCGTGATTTTTGCCGTTTTTATTATAAATAATGGTACGGTAAGGATATTTTCACTGACTGACAGATAAAAGCAATGACCAGCTTGAACAGCTGATTATAGAAACTTTTTTACATGCTGAAGCGCGAGGATTTGTATACCTCACCCATAAGAAAGAATATACATGTTTAACTGGTACAGTGGATGGTTTATTTCCTGTTTTCAGTCTCCACGACTGAAAACAGGAAATAAACCATGAGAACTAATTTTCACTAGTCAAATAGTTTATCAAAATGTACTTAAAGTCATGCATGTTACATTTATTCTAAAGCCTTACACTACAGGTACAAACGATGACAAAAGAACTCAATAGAGCGGAAATACGGAAGAATGAACCTTCCGGAAGTACCTACAGGTAGCCCTTTCCGGTTTTAAGTGAAGGGAACAATAGGTTGCACTTGATTTGTCGGTCTGTCTGTAATAGCTTTTTGTTGTATTGGAAGTGCCTCGTAAAATCGACAAGTTTATGAATTAAATTAAGTCTAAAACTCGTAAATATATACTACATCATCATCATTTTCCTGCCCTTATCTCATTTTACGTGGGGTCGGGACAACAGGTTTTCAAATAATTTTTTTTTTCTCTTCTTAAATATATACTTATTTAAAAAAGAAACATAAAAACTTATATACAATAGCTCGTGACCCAGATTCGCATTATAGCGTTTCTTTTTGTTAAAGAGTCAAATAGTAAAGCAGGCGTGACCTTTCTGGAATTCTGTTGACGCTACGTGTTTTGATATGTTTGGAAAGTGTTTAGTTGCGCACGCGCATGTATTTGTTTAGGTATTAGGGCGGATACAGACGATCAGTTTCACGCAATGTTACCAATAGAACCGACCGTATCGTGAACGACCAAACTGTCAAGAGTCTATCCAACCTCCAGTGTTTCGTTTTTTATTGGTAAGACGTTTATTAACAAAGAAAATTACAATTAATGCAATGCAATAATACAAAATACACATGAACCAGCAGAGCTATTTCTTTCTGCATTATCCTAAACGAACTTAATTAGACATAAGCTCTGCTTAGCTTGGGGCTTGATGATGCTGTGTGGATTGTCCAGCATTATTATTAATATTAATAGCAGAATTGACACCGTTGACTATCCAATTGGGAGTATAAAAAATTTACTAGTGCAATTGCTTGAAATGGTTGAATTCCAGTTGTTCGTCTATGCTCAACCTTACAAGCCCTACAGTTAACACTTCAATGCAAGTAGGTCGAAGTAATTGACAACAAGGTTGTACCATAATCCGTAGATATATAAATTTAAATGTACTCGACAGTACTTTTATGCAATAAATGTTATATTAATGTACTGTTGAGCTCAGAAGTAAACTTAAGCAGACTAATACTATATCTTGTTCTCTGCCACTCGTTTATATACCTAGCGGCCGATCGCAGCTTCGCCCGCGTGGCAGTTTTTGCCCGTTCCCGTTATTTTTTCGGGATAAAAAGTAGCCTATATGTTAATCCAGGTTACAATCTATATTTATTCCAAATTTCATCCGGGTCCACTGGTTAGAGCGTGAAAGAGTAACAAACATCCATCCATACTTACAAACTTTCACGTTTATAATATTAGTAGGACTTAACACTTTTTCAAACTCAACATTTATTGAGTGAGTTTTATGAGTTGTTTTTTACCAGTACCAAAATCACAGACTAAAACCAATTCAGAATTTCTAACATTTCTAAATAAAAACTATTAATCGGTCATTGAAACTAGAGCAAAGTTTAATATTTGTATCTACTTATTATTATGAAAACTATGTTCTTTGTCCTATAAGATAAATTAGGTAGGTATATCAGAAGAAAGTGAACATTTGCATAATAGCCTAATAATTATAATTGATGGGTTGGGTTGGAATGCTTAACTCAACCATAATACTTAGCGTCAGAAGTTGTTTACAAATGTTACAAGCAATCATTAAATTCTCACTTTATAATCGTTTTGAAAGTGCTGGAAAATTAAAGGTTATCTAAAGTTAATTCAACGAACATTTCATAATGATTTGATAGAATATAGAACTAGAACTTAAATTACTGATTTAGCATTGAAATCGCATTGGAAGTATTACTTCAACAAATCAGCTATAAATTTTAAAGTAAAAAGAAAACGGCTCCACATAATAGAGAAATGTGATAAATATAGTCTCGCGGCGAGGCAAGGTCAGCAGGTGCGGAGGGTCAGTGCAACGACTTGATTGCGTGGTTCCATTGCTGTATCTAACACAACAATGATGTTTGATTGAGCACTAATTCTGTCTTGTGTTAGATTTAGATCAGGCGCCTTATTTGCATTGCTTTGTTGTAGGGGATGGTAACCACATAAGATCGTGACCACGTCGTATCATATCAAAACTCCTCATAAAATTAGAATAGTTTTGAATAGCTCTCAGATTGTTATTTTTTCCACATATCTTTATTGGGCTATATAAATAGGTAATACAGATAAAAAACAACAAATCTGGTAAAACCGAAGCCTAAACAAACTTATTGTGGTTTTTTTTATACTACTTGCTAATCGAACAAGCAGATGGCCCACCTGATATTTCCATCACCTTTACAAAAGTATCTCGTCCTCAAAAACTGCAGTTTATCCTTAAATTATTTAGCAATTTAATAGTGTGTGACCTTCATAAATAATAATAATCCTATTTTAATATTATAAACGCGAAAGTTTGTAAGAATGAATAGATGTTTGTTACGCTTTCACGCTCTAACCATTAAACCGATTTGGATGAAATTTGGAATATATATCGATTGTAACCTGGATTAACATATATGCTACTTTTTATCCCGAAAAAATAACGGGAACGAGAAAAAACTGCTACGCGGGTGAAGCTGCGAGTGGCCGCTAGTCTATAACAAGTTTTCGTAAATATATTTTAAATATCTTATCGTACGACAACAATGGAAACAAGCCTCATTGGAGTCATCGAACTGCCTTTGTCCACCCTGTATGGGACGCATATTTTTATTGCAAGGGTTTGTTGTAAGTATACCTAGCATAATATACAAACAAACAAATATTATTGTACTTTAAATGCATTATTATGGTAATTTCTCCTTTGTTAAGATGGCGATAATTTTCAGTTCTCGGTACCGCTCCTTTGGTGACTGAGTAACGGCCATTAATATCTTGGAAGTTTATGACACCAGTTTATTTATATGCTTACGAAATTCGCTCGTTTCACAAAATATTACGAGTATAATATTCGCGGTATTTGACTTGGTAGGGATAAAAAATTAGTATTACATTATTGCATAAAGGGTTTGGTTTCTAGAAATGTATATCTACTCTTGTCATTATAATAAAAATAATAATAAATAAATATGCGGGCGTTTTTTTTTAACACAGCATCATCTAGCCCCAAACTAAACATAGCTATGGGAACCAGAGGACTGATAGAATAATTATATACGTTTTCTAGATTACCTACGATATAGAACAAACATCTATGTTCATCACGCAAACGTTTGTTCTTGGTGGGAAGCGAACTCACCAGCTACAGCGCACAAGGCAGGTCTACTACGAACTGAGCTGTGATGGCTGTAAATGTTTATCGACTTCTGTCATTGACTGTACCTAAAAAAATGTGTTCTTGCTACAATTTAAAAGCAATTCCGATTAGTTATGATGAAATACTTCACCGGTGGGTCAAAGGACTAGTAAAACCGTTATTATACTTCACCATAAATATTATAATCTAACAGTAAATTGCCAATAACAACACTATCATACAGTATCAAGGTTAGTTTGTTCAATAAAAACAAGAGCTGTTATCAAATATTTAGCTTTTTGTATGAATGAGTCATGTATGAGTCAGAATACTCCTTTACTGGCTATTGTATGAGTCAAGGGAACTTGGTGATTTCCTTGATTTTCGTACACTATAATTTTACGGTAGACTGCTCGGTGACACAGTGTTTGTATGAAGTTTATAAATCTTTTTGCTTATCTATTTGACAAACCAATTTTATAAGAAACCAAGACCAACCAATTCTGAGAAAACTGGCATTGTGCACATAATTTTTTTCAAAAATAGAAAAATCCGTTGGTGCACGACCGGATTCTAACCCACGACTTTAGGATCATAAGGCGGAATCGCACCCACTCAACCACCGGTTTTCTCTCGGTATTTTAGTATAAAGAAACATATTTTTTTTATGTACCTACTCTAGATAAAATAGCATGTCTAATTAAAGCAGTTTCGTTTGATAACAATCTCAACGTTTGGTAATAACACCTTATCAGTTCAGAAGCTGTTTGATAAACAGTTACAAAATATTTCAATGTTACTTTATCTAGTATCTGTAAAACCGTGCGTATCTACTATTAAAATAAAATGATTAGAATAAAATGTCGTCATATTGCATTATTACGAAAATCATGCATCATGCATACCTACTTCATACATTAAGTACCTGCGTAGTTTTTTAGAAATGGGTTTGTCCTGGTAATTTGTGACCTCACAAGTTATTATGGTTTGTTGAGACATGTTCTCGACTTTGTCAAGCTTCTTAGAACGATTATGCTTTAAAACGTTCGGGAAAGATACCGTAGGGTAAGCAAAATATTCTGTGCGTCACAGTCTGTGATTAATCTACAGAAAAATCAAGGACATGGCGCGACCCACGTAGGAGTTTCATAGTATTCTAAAAAAAGTCTAAGACTCCACCGTTTTCAGTTTATGCGATCCTGGTATTCTGTCACCGGTAGTCTAGTGGAAGTGACCGCGCCTTCTGATCCTACGATCGTGGGATCGAATCCTGATGCACCAATGGATTTTTCTGTTCTGAAAAATTTATGTGCGCAATGCCAGTGCTTTCAATTGGCGAAAGAAAATATCTTGAGGAAACCAGTTAGTATTCTAGCTGCGGCGATGGGTTTGCAACCTGTCATGTATGGAATACTAACTACTGCAAAATGTGGGTACATACCAAATGTACTATCTGGACGTACCTCTGCCGACCCCCGTTAGACATCCTTCAATTACTGCAAACAAACTAATTACTGCAAAATGTGGGTATGTACCAAATGTAATATCTGAATGTACTTCTGACTACCCGCTTAGAAATGCTCGAAGAATCTCAAGGTACTTGGTACAAGGAGATCTGAGGGGATATCAACTGTGCTTGGAAATTAAAGGTCGTGATATTATTTCTTTCTTTTTTTCTGTGACACAACATTATTATTATCCTCCATCTAGCACGCTATTAACTTTCTGTATCATACTTCCATCTGATTTCAGTCTCTTCTCATCCCTACAATATTAAAATGTAACATTTGGGTTCGCTTAAAAAACCATTACTATCAAGTTTCATTTCAACCTGATACCTTAATTTCATCTGCTTTAATTCATTCTATTCTCGCACGTATTTGAAGCCGTATAGAGGTGGTAATTATCTGCAGTGTACTGAATTTTATTTGTTGGCTTCCTAACAAATTTTGACGTTTTGTGAGAAATTTACTGGATTGAGTTACATGGTTTATTTTTTGGGTGCTATCTTTAGAACAGTTTTTTATTGTGAAGGTTAAGGTTTCTTTGACGTTAGAGCTGTTGCATATATTGAATGAACTGTGGACATTTTATACAACATCATCTAGTCCCTTACTAAGCATAGCTTGTACTATGGAAACCAGACAACTGATAACAAAACTGAATACTTGCATACGTTTTTTTGTAAATACATACTTATAAAACAATATAACACCCAGACAAAAAACAAACATCTATATCCACCACACAAATGTTTGTTCTCGGTAGGGATTGAACCCACAACCTACAACACAGAAGGCAGAGCTACTACTAACTGAGCTTTGATGCCAGCCATTGAATACCTATGCAATTTAAAAAAAACTTGAAATATTTCTTAGCATACTTTTCTTAAAACAATAAAAAACTTTGCCAATATATTTGAATCAAGCATAAAAGTTATTTAAACTTTCTGTGCATAAATTCAAGTGAATGAGTTTACCCTTGCCTAACCTTCTGCACGCACATGTCTATAGTTATGTACATATAGGTATAACTCTAATTAACAACATGTGGTTCTGTGAGGGGTGGTTATAAAGTTATCGACACTCACTACACTAACGTTTTATAGCTAGTTATATTTTTATAAGAATTTTATTTTGATGTACCTGTAATAGGTCACAACGGGTAGGACTGGTTGAAAACTTTTGTCTTCAAATCTGGCTCAGCGTACCTATTAGCATTGCCATACAGCGCGGCAATGCAGCTAGTGTTTTGGGGACTCTTCCGATCGGCACTGATTTGGATCAGTTGAGCTATCTTTACATCGTTTCAAAGTCAAAGTCAAAGCCAAATAGCATTTATTCAGTAATATCCGCAGGGATCATCTTGAAACGTCTTAAATCTAGGTGAACTAGGTGAATCTAGGAAATCTAGGTTTGCAACGGTCTGTAGATAGCTATCCTATATTTGTAGTATTTGTAGTTATAAGTGTTTTATATGTATTTTGTACATACCAATTATACATACTTGTATTAGCTGTAATTTTCTTTGTAAATAGAGACTTTTTTATATTTATAGTAATTTATATCACATTTTTTTGTCCAGTTAAAAACCACACTTATAAAATATAATAAAATATTACTTCAACGGGCTTAACATTAATAGAATTAGTCACGGTGACCTAAAAAAGCAAAATCCACAATCAAATATCCTGTATTCTGCGTAAGAATGGCAGTGTCATAGCTCACATAAATTACAAGCCAGTAATTGGACATATTGAAAGCATAGAAACAGATGTTGTATTCCGATAAAATTTAATTAATTATAAACTTGCCTGTATCAATTGCAAGTATCTTAATGGCCAGTAAATTACCAGAGCTTATGGTAATATCCAAAATTAAAGAAATGTTATCACTTTAAAACGTGATAAATCTAAAACAGTTAGCCGAAGCCTACGAAACATGTGAGAATGGGAATTCAAATGCCATCAATAATGATACAGGTAATTTGAATTTTAAATCGAATGGTAGTTTGATCGTAAGAGATACAATAAAACTATAAGAGATAAAACCATTTGTAAGGTTGATAATTAACTTTCATCATTGATTGGTGATAGAAATGACCAGGCATGTTGGCTAGCTACTTATTACAGATAATTTGGAGACGGAGAAATTTGTAAAGTAAAAGGTTTAACTCTAGAAAGTTTATAGAGATGTTCTTAAAGAAAGTAAAACTGTTCAAAACCTTTTCAAGACGAGACACGTGCACATGCTTTATAAAGGTACTCTATGCAAGCTATCTTGGTACTAAAAACAGTTGATAACTTGTTTTGTATTCAAAAGTAACATTCAGTTTCAAAGCAAATCCTAAATCAATATCTATAAAGTTGTAAATTATTATTGATGCAAATTAATGTTAGTATGATTTTACAATCCATAAGCAAACACCATAACTTTACATCGAGATTTTGATCGCTGCAACTGACTGCGTAACGTAATTTAGCATTCTATACCACTCGCTTCTGCCCTTAGCTTTTCTCGTATTCTATAGAAGTGAAAGGCCATAGTACCAATCCTACAGTTACAGAACCTATAAATTAAAATACATTCTTTTTTGACGTATCATTTTGACGACCGATGTGGCGCGGCGGGCGAATGTTCGCCTGCGATGCAGAGGTTGCGGGTTCGATTCCCGCCTTGGGATAAATGTTTGTATGATCTGCAAATATTTATTCCGGGTGTTCTGGGTGTTTTCTATGTATATTAAAAAATATGTATGCATGTAATGTATAGTATTAAGTATATCAGTCACCTAGTACCCATAACACAAGCTCTGCTTAGCTTGGGGCTAGATGATGCTGTGTGGATTGTCCAGCATTATTATTATTATTATTATGTCCATATAACTACCTTAGTTTGTGCTGTCTACCACAATCCTGTGTAATTTATTTTACTACTTTGTCTTCCTAAAAGTAACGATTTATCATAGTAAAAAATTTAAAAACCGATATTTGTCTATGCCAAATTAGTTTTGAAACGAATTCAGTCAAAGCAATAGACTATTCAACTTTCCAAACTTTTGTAATTTTTGCAAAATGTTGGCCATAAGAAAAACAACTCAGAGAATTAACGGTCAGCAACACTTTCGGTTATACATATACCACGTTTATCTGATAAACATGACACTTGTTGATAATGCAGCAAATTCGCAGAAATATCGAAACTCTTTGCCTCGTTTGGAGTCTTATCTGGTGATTGAATTGCAAATATGAGTTTTAAGGAAAACTGTGTCACACGCTTTAGTGTTTCCATTGATAACAGCAAAATTGTTGATACCTATGTAGGTACTTTTATGCAGTCTTTGTCCTTTGGTATCATCTTGATCCCTGCAGTGCTTAACTCTACCAGACAGTGACATAAGTACTCAGTCAATTGTCTTCATGAATAAATTGATGCAGATTAATAAAGTGGTCGATAAGTGACGTCGTGGTCTTATCAATAATATTTCACTTGCGTCGTGCTTCAGACCAGTTGCTTCGCGGCCGGCACTTTGCGCGACCGTATTTCGTTTACCACCGTAACTTTGTTATTAATTTCATCAAATTGCATGTAAATACGACCCACGCGAGTGGTAGAGCACCATCAATCAATGATAATAGCTGACGCGTTGGAATTTGTAAAGTCTCAACGGTAGTAACTATTGCTAATTTATGTAATTGTGAATGGTGAACGTGTGAAAAGAATTCGTGAATAGAAATTAATTGGTGATTAGATGTGTCGGTAGAAAATGATTGTGTGCGAATCTTATGGAGTTTTTAATGTTTATTACACTGATGGGAAACTGTAAGTATCTACATTAATGTAGACATAAATGGATAACATAGATATACCGAGGATCTTACCACACTGTTTTACAGTAAATAATGAAATGGTTGCATTGTCATAATAACGACGTAACTAGATAATTTATTATGAAATAATAAATACAAAGATTTCTCTTCATAATTATAAAGCTGTAAAACACATGTTCCTTGTACAAACATATTAAATTAAGTTTCTGACGCGATAAGAAACAACTTTGTGGCCATTTTTAGTGCAGTATAATTTTCAACATTTAGAAAAATAAGCATAACTCAAACTAAGAGTTGAATTGAATGAAACATAGGCTATAAAAATGTGAAACTGTGCCGATGCAGGTAATATTACGAAACGTGTCGATTTGATTTACTCTTGTTTGAGTACATTGATCTTACTAGTAGACTAGAATAAAATAAATAAATAAATAAATAATGCTGGACAATCCACACAGCATCATCTAGCCCCAAGCTAAGCAGAGCTTGTGTTATGGGCACTACTAGATGACTGATATACTTAATACAATACATTACATACATAGATATTTTTTATTATATATAGAAAATACCCAGAACACCCGGAATAAATATTTGCAGATCGTACAAACATTTATCCCAAGGCGGGAATCGAACCCGCAACCTCCTGCGTGTGTATAAAATATAGCTTCACGACTTTAACTTTAACCTACAAAAATATGGGATAGGTGAACGATGTATGTTTATTAACAAGTGCCAAGGGAATGTTTATGTTCACCATAAGTTACATAATTACCATCAGATGTATCATCGCTTCCCGAACGGTAACAATAGTCCATTGTTCGATCACTATTGTACCATCACTGTCAGTTTTGCTACGGCTTTCAACTTTAAACTCCTTTATTTGTACAGCACTGCTTCTGGAAAATTTGAGTGAGTTTCATCACAATGTTTATCATTCAAATTTATCTATACAAATAAATAAAATTGAAGTGTCTGTTTGTAATATTAAAATAACCGCTTTTTACTACATGCATATGAATGTATATGCGATACATATTCCAAAATAGCATTTTTTTAAATTTTTGTCTGTCAGTCTGTCTGTCTGTCCATTTGTTCCGGGTAATCTCTGGAACGGCTGGACCGATTTCGACGGGACTTTCACTGGCAGATTGCTGATGTAACAAGGAGTAACTTAGGCTACTTTTTATCCCAAAAAATAACGGAAACGGGAAAAAACTGCCACGCGGGCGATACTGCAAACGACCGCTATTTTATGCCGTATTAACGCCATCTGTTGGCAACATCGAGTACTACTTAGTTAAGATTTGTAAGTAAAAATGTTTACCGCCCAACGAAGTGGGCACGGGTCAGCTAGTATTACTTAAAATAATCTTTGTTCGGACTGACTGACCGTTATAATATAGACAACGCACAGCCTAAACTATTGGTCGTAGATACTTAAAATATTTAGAATATATTTGTCTTCGTTCGTAGATATGTAAAGTATGAGTTCTTTGAATTCAATCCCTAAAGAAAATCGTTTCACGTGGGAGAAGTCGCAAGAGCAAATATTTTCTTAGCATTTTTCTCATTGGTGGAAAAAAAACTGTTATCGTTTGAAGTAGTAGGATGAAAAATACATGAAATTGACCTTTTTGGTAATCATCAGCCATCTTAGCAGTAAAATTCTTTAGACCGATGAAGATTCGTCTTGATGAGATGATGATGAACTTTTTTTTTAATTTTAAAAAGTTTGGAAGTGTTGTTTATAATGTTTTTAATTTATAAAATTGTACTTAAATAGTTTTCTTCCATTTTTTTCTGTCTCCTGCTGGTATACTCTGTATAATCTATATACTAATATTATAAAGAGGTACAGTTTGTAAGGTTGTAGGGGGTAATCTCTGGATCTACTGAACTGATTTCGAAAATTCTTTTACCAATAGAAAAATACGTTATTTCTGAGTGTCATAGGCTATAATAGTAACCCGAAAAATTTAAAGTAAAATGTTTACCGCCCAACGAATTGAGCACAAGTCAGCTAGTACTTGACATGTATATTCAAAAAAACAATAATCCTTGTCGATTTACTTTATTATGAAACACTAGTGTCTATACACCATTAGCCGTAATGGCTCTGGCTTAGAATAAGACCCCCTCATTAACTCTTATTGATGTCGTAAGAGGCAACAAACGCGAGGGAACGCACCAAGAGCT
Organism: Electrophaes corylata; assembly: GCA_947095575.1. Taxonomy (NCBI): domain Eukaryota; kingdom Metazoa; phylum Arthropoda; class Insecta; order Lepidoptera; family Geometridae; genus Electrophaes; species Electrophaes corylata. The sequence continues at coordinate 6,083,363 of OX352719.1, read as the reverse complement.
CAAGAACAGCATCTCCTGAGTACTTATCACCGATACTACGGTCGCCAATCTACCAAGCGCGGTGACTATGGCAAATCCTCCTTCAAAGCCCCTAAGCCTATGTCCAGTAGTGGGACTTATTTTGACTGATGACGTGAAGCTTGAAACACTGCGTTCACCAATGTGTACCAAACATATACCATAACATAAGTTGAGCAATTATAATGAAATATTAACTTACAATGTTTTACGTCAATTGGCACAATTGTATGGAATGTGCACGCGATAGACACATGCGAATTATACATTTAGACACATATTTTGTGTGGCATATAACGTCATCTTAGTCTATTATACCATTATACCTACCATCCATATGATAAATTATAATATTGGTCGTTGAGAGCTCTTTCTAGCTACTAGACATCTCTTCTTCTTTTTTGATTAATGGCTTCTGTGGATCTAACTTCTACAATTTTGCCAATGCCAACGTTGACAGAATTGTTACAGTAAAAGTAAAACGATCTTCTCTATGGCACGTGTCTGACATTTGACAAGCAAATGTCAATAACAAGTGTTTTTAATAGTTTAAAGTAAAGTCAACTTAGTTAAATTCTGTCAAGTCTTAAAGTGAGCTATCATAAAATGACAGTAACGTTATTTTAACATGAAAGTGACCGTATAGTTTAAAACAGCCACCGGTAAAGGAATATGATGAAAAGTGATATTTGGGAATTCGTTTTCTTTTATATTTCATTTTATTTGTTTTTCTACTGTTATTTTAAGTTTTGGTGTGTTATTTTGTCGATATTTTATCCAACATTTATTGAAATCTTAGCACAACTGCTTTAGTTGAATTGAAATGAAAATATAAAGTTAAGTTAAGTTTTGAAGGTCAATGCCATCTTTCTCGACTTGAATAAAAACCATTTAATCATCCACTTGATACTGACAAAATTGTCTATCTAATGGCGGACAGATACTTAATAAAAAACCCGGCATAACCTTGAAATATTTATACCGTGTTTAGTCTCTTTCGATATAATTTAAAACTTTCTGTCAATGCAGAAGACAAAACTGGATGTAACTTCAACGTTACGTGAGTTTATTAGTATCGTTAAGCAGATACCGTCTGTATTGAGAACATTACCGACCGACGACCGATGTGGCGCGGCGGGCGAATGTCCGCCTGCGACGCAGAGGTTGCGGGTTCGATTCCCGCCTTGGGATAAATGTTTGTACGATCTGCAAATATTTATTCCGGGTGTTCTGGGTATTTTCCATGTATAATAAAAATATCTATGTATGTAATATAATATTGTATTAAGTATATCAGTCATCTAGTACCCATAACACAAGCTCTGCTTAGCTTGGGGCTAGATGATGCTGTGTGGATCGTCCGGCATTATTTATTTATTATTTATTACAGCTCATTGTACAGTCGTGAGCCCATTTTTTCAATGTCTGTCCGCATATTTTGTCTATTCACATTCTGATATTGTCTATCAATCAATTTTATTCAACCTTGCATTGAAATAGACTCTGTTATGATAACTTATCGCTTGTACCTTGGCACCGTTTTCTTCTTTACCACTTTTCTTTTTTTAACGGCGATTTCAGGGTTACCCAACCGTTAACGAGTTTAAAAGCAATGGTTGTTTATTATCAAACCTTTTTCCGGTACATTTGGTATTGTAATTGTAGAAATAGGATTTGTTACGATCATTTTGTTATACGTGGTATTGTTGTGTAAACTCTTGATTGTAAATAATGATTCCCACACAAGGTACCTAAACATACTAGATACACAAAACTTTTATATACACTCAGTCATATAGATTGATATTTAGACCCTATATATAGACCAGTCATAATTACGACAATTCTTGCTCTTTACCTATACATTCGTTCTCGTAACAAACTTTATCACGCCTCTTTTTAAGATCAATAAAGCTCAATGACGTAAAATGTAACAGCATCTTTGCTGTTACATTTTACATGGATGACCGCTGGTAGGGTTTTCATCTGGGCTCTTACGACCCTCGGAAGGCACGTGATTTAGTAATTTGCATGAGACTGATTCCGGACACATTCTTTTACGCTAAAACCATCTATGAATTTATGATTGGTGTAGTCTAAGAAATTATTATCATCTTCCTGTCCTTATCCCACTAGAAGAGGGATAGGCACAACATAGTCTCTTCTTCCATTCCCTATGTTGTAACACACTGTGCGTCACGTCAATCTTTCTCGGTGAAAATGCGCTTGTTTGTTGTTATACTATAAAACAGACGATTTAATAATATAGTACTATTCTATTGAATCGTCTATTTTATAGTATTGCAATGGACTTCCGAAAAGTCACGCCTGAATCAATTACCTATCTTGTTTGTTGTGTCTGGGAATATTTCTTACTCATGGGGGGCAAGAACTTATAAATGATAATAAAATTTAAGAATGGCTTAAAATGTCTTTGTTTGTCATTACCAATTGATAAAAGATGGCAATAGTTTAAGCTTTACGCCGATCCTATATCTAGGGGTATCATTGATCAAAAGTTTAAGCATTGCATTTATCTGTAGACAAATTTTTATGAGTTATTATATATTTATCCATTAGCCTCTATATATCGTCGCCCAAAACCTTCCACATTGCCTTTCTACCTCTCCACTTAGTAAAAGTAATATTTTGGCTATAAATAGCATCGTGTAAATAATCCAGACTGTTACTGTTTTGGTTATAGCAATCGTTAAACCATGAGGTGCGTCATTGGAGTAAGGACTTTCGAATTTCCTTGTAATAATTATAATACTAACAATAGATGCTTAAGTTTCACTAACAAAATGATCCTATGTTGATTCGAATAAAGAAATGTATTATTATTATTATTAGGGTATTTTGCTGTATTTTCCTGCCTAAGTTGTAACTTCCTTATCACGAATATTCTAGATACTATTTACAGTTCAACCTACAGCGACAAAGGAGTGGCTTGGCCGTAAATATGATAGTGTTAGTAATTATTATGTCATTTTGTGTTTTGATTATTGCTCCGGTAGTATTTATGGGTATGTGGTTGTTACAACTAAAATTGTTACCTAGAACATGTATCTCGTATTAACCCTAGTAAATTAATAGTGTAAGTACATTTTTTTAGGTATATGTAAAGTACATATGAGCAAGCTGCTCGTCAGTAGAAATAGGCATGGTGGTAGTACTTCCCCGGACGAGTCCACAAAGCTAATAGAAGGTCCTTTGTCTCTTATTTCACTACTTACAGGAATTTTAAGGGGCTTTGTACGAATAAATATGACATTTATGGCGGAAACGTATCGTGTTGGCATTTAATTACATTGAGCGACATCGATAACTCAACTACGGAGCGTTACTTGGTTGCCGCGTAGTATTACTCAAATGCCGTATGATACTTTAACGTCACAAATATCAAATTTGTTCGTGGTAGGCACTCTGTTGATGTAATTGATGATACTTTATCAAGTTACTTGGTGTGTTATTTCTATATTCAAACTAAAGAATACTTTCTCTTGTTCGCAGGCCTCTTCAAAGGCTCAACAACAACGCTAGACGGCATCGGGTTGCGGCCGATGCCAGCCGAGCGGCCCAAGACGTTGCGCAAACTGAAATCAGTTTACGACTCGTCACCGACCGAACCCCAACACGCATTGAACAATGGCGTGGAGAGGAGCAACGGAATGGAGGAAGAGGTCAGGAGGCGGAGTAACACTACGTCTTCGAACCACAGTGCTGACAAGAGCCTGTCGATACTCAGTCCGTTCGATGAGCAGGTAAGATTTTACGATAAGCTTTTACATCTAGGTCTTTGGCACCACTATACTAAGGTAACAGGCCTGTACGCCACGACTCTACTTTCCGTCATAGACACCTTCTATTTTTTGAAAATCAGTGTGTTTTATCTTTTCATGTTTGATCGTGGTTCTGCAGTTAGAAGACCAATTCTGGGATTGAAACATCATCAAATTCAAATTTCGATCATGTCAATGCCAAATGGCTTCAAAACTGACATTTTAGATAGGCTTAATGTTGACAATCAAATTATCGTTTCAATCTCGTCTCAGTTTAAAAAAAACACGCAAATGGGGCCTCTGAGGTACGCTCTTTTAAGCCACGATTGATATATTTAAGGATTTTTAACAGATACCAAAAAATATTAGGGGATGACAGTTCAAAACCTATTTTTTCTGCAATTTTTTCATGTTTTTTATGTACATTAATTTTCTGTAAATAATTTGCATTTACAAATGAAACGACGGCGGCGTCTTCCTATGACACACGTTTCTAACAACACTCCACTGTCCTCAACTGTGACACATCGCATTCACACAGCAAGATTGTTTTATCATTTTAAATTGGAAATGGATTTTCTCCTAGTATATTTGTAGACATTTTTTACACAACATCATCTATCCTCAACATTCTAATGATTATTTATGAGACATTTTATTACTGATAGAGATGAATTAAATGTGTTTGAAAAGTTTTCCTATGAAAAAAGAGCCTAAATTACAGGTTTCACAGCTAGTACTTTGTGAACCAGATAACTGATAGGATACTTATTGATGTTTTTTTTGTAAATAAATGCTTAGAACACAATATAACACAGCCAGAGAACAAACGTCTATGTCCATCACACAAATGTTTCCTCGGGGGAAAATACAGACTACAGCAAGAAGTTGTGTTCGTGCACTGCACCCGTGCACAGCTCTGTGCCGGTGCTGAAAATCTGCTTTCTACGTCAACACATCCCTAAAATACCCAACTTATTATTACGCTGTGACAAAGGCAGGAAACTGCAGAATTATCTTTCAACGGTCGTACCACCTGTGGTGGGGTATTGTTTCTCTGTGGTTTAACGGTTATGAGGGTGGTCGTAATTGGCGACGATATTTATTCAATGTTACTTAGAATTATATACGTAAATGTTACTTTCCATTTTTAATAACAGCTGTTACTTATTCTGTTTTGGAGGTGCATTATATAAGAATTATGTTTACTTGAATTGAATTTATTTTTGCGCAAGTATTTTTGTTAAATATAAAATAGGGTAAGTACCTATATCAATTTCTATATAGGTATAGAAAAAAATAGAAAATACTTTATCACATAAAAGCACATAAAAATAACAATACAAAAGTGAACTTAATGCTATGAAGCATTATCTTCCAGATAACCTTTGAGTATTGTGGAAACAAGTAGTGTCCGTAGTGCTCAAAAGAAAGAAGTAAAATGAATAATTATTTAAAACGCTAGTTGGTAACATACAAAACTCAATAAACTTACATAAACATTATTACCTGCTATAACAGAATAAATATATGCAATATTATATTATTTACAAGAAAATATGTATACAATACATAATATTGTTTATGAAATCAACTTTAATGAAGTGAAATTCACAAAAGCGAAAACAATCTATGCATGACATTGATAACAAAATAAGACTATCTAAAAAACTGTCGCATGATGCGGGTCGCATGTCCTCGTTTTTATTTATTTTTCTTTGATAACAATGTTAGAAGATACAGGTAGGCAGGTGCAACTAAACGAACTGTCATCCAATGGTCACAGCTCAAAAAGGACAACCCAATCATTCCGTGTGTAGTGCAGTCAGTTGTGGAGTTGGTACATAAAATATTTGAACAAAATTCACGATAATATGTCCCAAAAGTTATAGTAGAAGCTTTGTTTAATTTGGCACTAGATCGTGGCGCTGGGTGAAGTGTTCATTTGTTTATATTTATAGGCATAAGACGTAGACAATAATTTATCTATATATATAAAAGAAAGTCGTGTTAGTTACTTCACTTATAACTCAAGAACGGCTGAACCGATTTAGCTGAAAATTGGCAGGGAGGTAGTTTAAAGCCAGGAAAAGGACATAGGATACTTTTTATCCCGAAAAAATAACGGGAACGGTAAAAACTGCCACGCGGGCGAAGCTGCGGGCGGCCGCTAGTTGGTCATAAAAACACACGTCATTATTCAACTCGTCATAAGCAGTAATTCTTATAGAATTTTTCTAGGAAGCTTAATTGTTTTGTAATGTGTCTGCAAGCTCTATCATAAGTAACATTTTTAATTATACTCGTATATTGTATTATTCTATGTGTATATTTACCAAAAAATCGAAGATGAGTTCACAAAACACAGTGACATGCACTCGTACAATACCCGTAACGCGGGCAAACTCGCGGCCGTATCGCGCTCCTTAGCAAAGTCCTCCAAGCTGAGTCACATCATGGGTCCGACCGTCTACAACAGGTTTCCAGAGAGTGTCACGTCTGTTGACAGTCTACCTAGATTTAAAGCCAAAATAAAACGGTGGCTAATCGAGCAGACCTTCTACAGTTTCGACGAATTTGTTGAACATTAATGTTTTTATTTATTTACAATCCGTATACAATTAGTAATAATTAATAATCCTGTGTTCTTGACCTGTAAATTGACTTTACCAATAAATGCTTATGACTTTAGTCATACCAACTAAGTCCAAACTATGATGAACTATGATATATATTTGATGTTGCGTAAAAATAACCATAAATATTTTATTATTATTATATCTAAACTAGCGGCTGCTCGCAGCTTCGCCCGCGTGGCAGTTTTTTTCCCGTTCCCGTTATTTTTTCGAGATAAAAAGTAGCCGTATTCAGTAGTAAGTAATAGTATTCAGTAGTAGTATTCAGTGGAGAAGAGAATACCAGCTGGCCATTTTATTTCCTGTGGTAAACTATCATAAGTGGCAGATGTTTAACAGCCTTGCGAATGCTGTGAACGGAAGAGATAACTAATGATTATTTATGAGACAGTTTATTACTGATAGAGATGAATTAAATGTGTTTGAAATGTATACCTATAAAAAAAGAGCCTAAATTACATGTTTATATGTGTTTATGAGTGTGTTTCAAACTAAGCTAAGCTTTCGAACTGCAGCCCAAAACTTATTTCTGTGTATTAATCATACTATGATACTATAATTAATATACAGAATTTCGGTTCTGTGAACAAATTATTGTAAGAGATTAAAGTAAAAACTGGAATATAGATAGATATACAACGTCGTAGCGTATTTCTGTGCGTCGTTTTGATTTTTCTGGTAGTGATATCGATAATAGCGTTTATCTTTAACTTTAAAAAAGAGTTTTTTTTATGCTTCTTTAAACTAGCGCAAATAATCATTTCTTCGCCACGGTTGACGTAGTTTGATTTGTCAGTAATTTTCTTGACTTGCGAACCGAGACAGGAAGCACGCCTTGCTGGCTACTGCTTTCTTGACAGTTGAAAAGGCATCATCATCAACCATAAGGCAATAGAAATAATTATGCACATAGTACCTACTCTACTTACTCCCCCTTCTCTCCTACTTTTCTACCTACTTGACCGTTGCTTAGAAATCATGAACTATCACCTCCTAATACTTCACGATGACCCATGTATATATACGTTAGTGTAAGAGTGAAATATACATCTTTGCTATGCTTCATCGTTTATTCTCTTCAACAGGAGGAATGGGCGAAGATCTCGGAGATAATGGCTTCATTTGGCAGCAAGCTGGTCCGTGAATCCGTGTTCGTCTCTGAGCTGGAGCAGGAGTTTACGTCTCGCCTGGGTCTGAGTTGCTCTGAATCTAGCCTCAGTCCGTCTGTGGCGTCAAACCTGGGCTTGTGGCTGGCGGGAATCGGCTTACATGACTATGAGAGCCTGTTCTTGGAAAGCGGTTATGATGACATTGATTTTGTTGTAAGTATTCTCAGAGAGTTCCAGGTGCGATGTGTAGTTGGTAGGTATTTATTTATTTACTAGTTTCTGCCCGTTCCATTGCTTGTGAAACCTGGATTGAAAAATCGAAATTTCATTCAAGTAGGTCTAACAGTTACAGTGTGATTAAGTCACAAATATCCAAACATAAGTTTATTTTATGTTGAACGGCTCAGCACAAATATTGAATGATTGCGGATCAATGTTAATTTCAAAAATTTGTTACAGAACGGTGTACTAGACGAAAATGATCTCCGCGAAATGGGAATAGAAGAAAGCGATAGGCAAAAAATTCTAGAGTCATCTAAACAATTACCTCTTAAAATAACTGAAATCAGCAATAACCATAACAATAATAATATTAGTAAGAAAAACCAAAACGAATCTGTAGATGAATGGCTAAGGCAAATTAACCTAGAACAATATAGTGATACATTTAGGAAGCATTTGTACGTAGACATGGATAGAGTTAGAAGGATCTGGGAAGTAGAACTGACTGCTGTGCTAGAAATCAATAAGGCTGGACATAGAAAACGGATACTTGCATCTGTCTCTGGAGAGCAGAATGGACCTATCAATAACATGGAGGATATCAACACTGATCTCAATACTTTGGTAAGTACATATAATACTAATAAACGTTTTTCATGTTTTAAAGCGGAACATTACATTAAACTCTCTGACATAATCTAACTTATTATTCATAGCTTTACTTTATCCACACAGTTCTTAGAAACTGATAAGAAACATTGTTGTACATTTCTAGAATTACTTTCAAATGTTACGCTAAAAGTATTCTACTGACTCAAAAAGAAATAAAACGAAGCTCAAATACGTAATACCAAGTAGGTATACCAACGAATTGTCTGCGAATAGGTACTTAGAAACTTATTTGCAAACCAAATTCCTAAAACAGTGCCAGTAGACGTCGTTATTACCATCGAATAGATGTTAACAGAATATGAATAGGCTTTCGATAGAGTAATCGTTACGTATTCTATAAGCTGAGCATGCCACCGTGATGATATAAACGAATTATGCATATTAAATCGATGGTTTTCCATGACATAAACATTGGTATTGGAAGTAAATATAAGCAAACGTATTTTCATAGTTTTGAAACAAATTTTGTTTAGGGATACCGCAAGGGTCAGTATGACCTCATAACATTTATTACTCACTAGCGGTCCGTCCCGGCTTCGCACGGGTTTTAGTAAGGATCCCTAATTTTTTTGAAAATGTAATATAGCCTATGTCACCCGGGGATAGTGTAGCTTCCCAACGGTGAAAGAATTATTCAAATCGGTCCAGTAGTTTCGGAGTCTATTCAATACAAACAAACAAAGTTTTCCTCTTTATAATATTAGTATGATTATAATATTAGTATGATTAACGGCTATAACAATTTTTCTTTAAAATAACCATTTTCTGTATCGCTTTTCAAAATCCTTGATGCAGCGAAAGTGTAGTCATCGTTAATCACGGATAATATCAAAGCAATAAACTGAACAATCTCTAATCGTAAAGCTTGTAAAAAGGATATCCTCCAGTCAGCGGCAAACGATCATTGAGTGAAGAACGCGCGGTGAGGGTGTTGCTACGATACTCCTGTCGTATCCTCCTCCTCCTGTGAGGGTGTGTGTGTGTGTGTGTGTGTTGCATTTCAATGCATGAGACAATTGGTTTGGCATTAAGAATGAAAGATTGAGGGCATGCTGTAGTTAAAGTATCACGCGACTAATCTATACCTTACTTGTGGACCGTCCCGGCTTCGCACGGGTTTTAGTAAGGATCCCTATTTTTTTTTTATATAATATAGCCGGGGATAGTGTAGCTTCCCAACGGTGAAAGAATTCTTCAAATCGGTCCAGTAGTTTCGTAGCCTATTCAATGCAAACAAACAAACAATTAAATCTTTCCTCTTTATAATATTAAGGTATAGATGATCGCGAGAGGGTACATAAGTTTACTGGCACTATAAACACTTATTTTGAAAGTATTTCACCATTAAAGTTTTATGTATCTAGGAGTACGTATAATACATTGAACATTTATATTACATGGGTATGTATCGCATAATCATCTTTTTTATTTTATTGATGTTTCGGCTATGTTGCGACTATTGTTAATAGCCGTAGTCGCGGGCAGACTCCAAATTACTATAATTTACTCGTCATCGTAAATTTTTAATACGCAAAAAATCAAAATAAAACTCGTTAACTAAACGTTTTTGTAAAGGTACGTGATAATAATAACGACTTTTAATAAAATATATTTATTTTCAAGTATCTTCAATCTACTACATAATCCTTGTAAGTGCCTTTTATGTATTACGATTATTAAATAAATTACTTACAGGATGTTACTTTACCGTAAATGGAATATAATTTATATCAATATCCATAACTTATAGTATTAGCATCAAATGAATTGCTATCAATGAGGTTAACGAAATGAAATACACTTTTGTCAGATCATTTGAATTTAATACACTCTTCGCGAGACATAAAGCGGATTATGAGATTAAGGGCAAAATAAGTTGGAATATTTCAAAGTATTGATGTCAATATAAAATACACTCAGTGAAAGATAATATTTCTCAGCGTGCGTTTTCATCATCTACCTATATTAGTCCACTGCTGGACGTAGGTTCCAAGACGTGTCACTGAACCAGATTTTCGCCTCGCTCATGTAGGTATTGTTTGCCAGCTACATTTCACAGATTGTAGCAGTGGTGATTGTGTCCCTGCGGTTGCCAAAGTGTGGCGATTAGGGCAAACCCTCCCAAAATGGGAACGCGATAGCGTGCGTCTTGTAAAACTAAACTGCAGGAAGATGTAGGCGTTGACAGTATTCTAGCCAATTTATAGTTGCTATAATCATTTAAACTATGTCATAGGTCCTTGTTAGCTTGTAGAATAGACTGTAACAGTCCTTAGCACTGTTTAAACAGTTGCAAGACCTAAAAAGATTTTTTTCATAGAAAACGATCTACTGGTAAGAAGCTTCTTAGAACTTTCCTTAGACGCGTCCTTAGATGTGGCGCGGCGGATGAACGTCTGCCTGCGACGCAGGAGGTTACGAGTTCGATTCCCACCTTGGGATAAATGTTTGTACGATCTGCAAATATTTATTCCAGGTGTTCTGGGTAGTTTCTATGCATAATATAAAATATCTACGCATGTATTGTATTAAGTTTATTAGTCATCTAGTACCCATAACACAAGCTCTGCTTAGCTTGGGGCTAGATGATGCTGTGTGGATTGTCCAGCATTTTTTTTCTATAGTTACCACTTTTTTCTAAACCAAGCCTATTCATCGTTTCTTGAAATTCGTCAGCCCTTGCTTAAAATGTTAAGTCCCCTTTCAAGTGAGCGATATATTTCAAATTAATGTGAAGTGGTACTCTTTAACCGTATCAGACATTATCACACCTGTGGGGGCGTTACCTGGTTACCCCCTCGCGCACGTGCGTGCTTATAATTAAGAACTAGATGAGCAATTTAGCAAGGATTAGCCATTTTAATCTCGTTGTCAATTTTAAGGGGAGACACCGTTGATCCAGACGTGATACTTTATTTAAAGCTAATTTGAAGATATTAGTACCATCTTTTTTTATGGAAAATAAAGATAAGACAAGCAGCTGACCCACCTGATATTGAACGGCTACTTCTGTCTGTAGATAGATAACACTTTATTGTACACAAGGACCATTTGTTAAAAAAACAAGTTAACAAAGTACAATGGGCGGCCTTCTCGCTGAGCGATTTCTTCCAGGCAACCGTGCACCACCTGTAACTACTAAGCAGAGGAATAAAAACGTAGATAGGTACTAAAGTAGCAGTAAGCGTATTCTATTTTTGCATTCCGATGTTTTTATTTCTCATATGTACATACGGTCTACTTTTATGGGTAGTATGTGACGTAGAACTGCATTCAGCTTGTAGCCATGCATTTTTTTAATTTCACACGTCGCCAACTCTGTATAGGTAATTAGAGCTCAATTCAACGTCTATTCATAGAGCACGCGAGTGGGGCACTTTACTGCGAGGCTTGTTGGTAGGTAAATGCACTAACCACTAACATGTTGGTTTGTGGATATTTTGCGTAAAACAGGATAGAAAACTTTACGCAAATCTATCTAGGTATACCAATTCGTTTTACTAAGCCTTGTAATAAATACGAAAATCAAAACTAAATGAATTAACCCAAAAACATAATTTGTTTGATTGTTTATTTGATTCATACCACTGTTTTTTATGAAACCCGCTCAAATTGCTCAAGTTTTGACACTTTTTTTACACAGGACACTGATGTTTCTGTACAAAGTCAAAGGTGTATTTATTTATCAAACTACATATTTGCAAAATGTTTGTTCAAACAAATATTACCTATTTAACAGTTATATTAATATAAATTAACTTAATTGACGGTAATTTGTCATGAATTAATCTAGACTAGTCATTTTCTCCTAAAATGAATCGAGTTCGACTTTTGCAAATGGTTGCTTAAACTAGAACTAGTCCCTGCAATATCTCCCTCGCCATTCGAGACCATCCTCTCGGAATATCATTCCATTCACTAAAACCTGAATACTGAATGCACATACAATTTTTTATTACCAAATGACACTCGTCAAATCAGATTCACACTGTTCAACCCTTTGTTTATAGTGCCTTAATTAAAATTTTACGCTATCTTGTCCTCGGCTTTATTTACGTCATCATTTTTGTTTCATACCTCTGAGGTGTGAAACAGTTCGAGTGCCTTTTTGTTCAGTTTTTTGTTTGCAACCCTTTTGATTTAATTAGGGGCTTGTTTTATTTATTTATCTTTTTGCGATGAATTTTCAGATGCTGGTAGTTTATCATGTTGCTTTTTTTATTCAAATAAGTGATATGAATTTTATATCAGGGTGTTAAAAACACTTTGTTACATAACTAATAGAATCGTGCGAATTATTGCTCGCGTGACGCTGTTTTTATACGAATTTCAACCCACGCTCGCTTTTTTTGGGGTTGATTTTTAAGAATTCCTTCTGAATACACTTCTACGCATCAAAACAAATATATTCACATAACACTGATTGTTCCAGAAAACCAACATAAAGCAGCTAAAAGATGAAATCAAAGAAAAGCTCCCGGTAAACGAGAACTTGAAACCCGTACCACCTCCCGTGGTCCCAACACTCCTGCCACCTGGCGGGGAAACCCTGAAGCGGAGTAAGAAGAACCGGCCTGCTCCCCAGCCGCCGAGACCTTCGGATCTGGAAATCAGAGCGCCATCAGAACTGCTGGTTGGAGTACCAGGGGCGCTGAAGACACAGTGGAAACATCAGCCGTTTGTGCTCGTGACAGGAGCTGTTACTTATGTGGCTAACGTGAGTTTTCATTCTTGTTATAAATCTTTATTTATTTCACCATCTAAGGAACCTGTTGAAAATTCGTTGGAAATTTTTAAATTCTCCTTCCTTGATTTCTTTGAAATAATTACGTAATAGGGTTTAAAAATTCTCTCTCCCGATTAATTTTTGATTGTTTATGTTTATATTTGCATCTTTTTAACAGTATTTAGGATCAACTGTAGTCAAGGAGCTGAAAGGTACAGAATCCACGAAGAAGTCTATTCAGAAGTTGAAGAAAACCACCAAAGAACCGCGGGACTCTCCCGACATCATACTCTCTATTAGTTATAGAGGCGTCAAGTTCCTCAATACTGTTACTAGGGTAAGTGCCTATATTGTTAGTCAAAAGTCAAAGTCAAAAAGCATTTATTAAGTAATATCCGCAGGGATCATCTTGAAACGTCTTAAATCTAGGTGAATCTAAGCGCCAGTTCCTCGCAACCAAGCCTAGAATTAGCTTAATTGTTAGCCATCACAGCTCAGTTAATAGAAGCCCTGTGTTGCGCTGTAGGTTGTGGGTTCGATCCCCACAGAGAACAAACATTTGTGTGATGATCATGGTATTTGTTCTGTGTATATTGTATTCTAAGTTTGTTTTACAAAAACATGTACATATATAAGTACTCTATCAGTCATCTGATTCCCATAGTACAAGCTATGCTTAGTTTGAGGCTACATGATGTTGTGTAAAAATGTCCACAATATATCTAATAAATCTAAACTGGATGTTCCTCCGACTACCCCCTTTAGACATTCTCGAAAATCTTGAGTAGGTGCTTGGTATTACGAGATCGGAGGGGGTATCTACCGTGCTTAGGGATTAAAGTCATGATGTTATTTATTATTTATTTACCAACTTCGAAAAAAGAGGAGGTCAATTCGACTGTATTTTTTTATGTTTGTTACCTGAGTACTTTCGACTGGGTGAACCGATTTTGATGATTCTTTTTTTATTTGAAAGCTGGTGCTTCTCGTGTGGTCCATTTCAATTGGTCCAGCTCTGTCAACGTCATCCATTAGAAACTGAAGTCGGGTTTTTTGTTATTTTTTTTATTGTTATAACTTATAATGCATATCTTAAGTTATGTTTCGAAGCGCAAGATATAAGATTCATATTTCAACGATTTCCATAACGGAGGCAACGTATCATTTTCAAACAATAACATAAAGGATTCTTTGACAACCACCCAAGTGTGCGAAGGGCAAACATCGGAGACAAAGGACCTGGCTTGACTACACAGCGCCCGGCTTTTCCCGTCCGATTTTTAATTATGGATCTTTGTTCACACTTGATCGGACGGGTGACCATAGCCTTTGTTTCTTAGAATTGTTTTTTCTTTCTTTTCTTATTTTTTGTTAACCCTTCACGGTTAGTTAACTGGGATAATTAATTTTCGGTTGTTGTGATACTTTTTTTGGATATAAAAAAGTATCGGTTTGTTGTTCTTATTTTACGGTTGAATTAATTTTACTCTTGAAGTTTTTTCAATTATTCTTCAATTATTTCAGGATGGATTATTTTCTTTAATCATTTTTGATACAAATTTTATATCAATAACATCAGAATCGACTGCAGGACGTACATTCCCCCGTTGGGAGAGTTTAAATCTCATAGTTTATTTGTTTTTATAGTGCTTACCTGCACTTAAGGTAATCACAAAGATTTTTATATTATCCCAAAAATCAATTGAAGGGGAAGGTAGTGGGTTCAAATCCCACTCGAGGAAAATAATTTTTGGGATAATATAAAAATCTTTGAGTTTAAATCTATTATAAAAATATCATCATCATCAACATCCTGTAGATGTTTACTACTGGACATAGACTTTCCTCACATGTTTCCAGGAAGAATGATTTTAAGCCCTTCCCGTCTATCGACTTCCCGCACAACATTCTACGCTTTGTCTTCCGGTTCGTAGTTGCCACTCGAGCACCTTTATTATAAACATATTGAGATATCTAATTGAGATTAACCTTTTGTCATAATCGTACTATAATAATAATAATAATGCTGGACAATCCACACAGCATCATCTAGCCCCAAGCTAAGCAGAGCTTGTGTTATGGGTACTAGATGACTGATATACTTAATACAATACATACATACATATTTTTTTATTATACATAGAAAATACCCAGAACACCCGGAATATATATTTGCAGATCGTACAAACATTTATTCCAAGGCGGGAATCGAACCCGCAACCTCCTGCATCGCAGGCGGACATTCGCCGACCGCGTCACATCGGTCGTCACTATATAATTAAAGTAAATAATATTTTGTGCTAGGAGCTGGTTTGCGAGCATGAAATAAGGAATATCCACTGCGCGTGTCAGGACGCCGATGATCTCACACACTTCGCCTACATTACCAAGGACCACACTACTAAGAGTCACTACTGTCATGTCTTCAGAGTCGCTACCATGGTAAGTTGCATGTATATTTATATTTGTTTTTCCATTTTTCAAACAAATTATGTTCGCTCAAAATATGAGATTCATAATAATAATATAGTAAAATTTTCATTTCAGACAACTATATTAAACATCTTTCTTGGTCCGTGCTTTTATTATACCTTAGAGAGTAATAATGTAATATGTTTTATAACGACATCACATAGAGAAAAAGTATCTAAGTGTCACGAATTATCTGCGCTGTGTTACGCTGTATCACGGTACAAAGTCCTTTAACCAAAACTCTGCATTTATGAAGGCCAAATCATGTATTGTGAATAAAGTTTAAATTTGTGCTGATTACAGGATCAAGCGACAGAAGTTATCCTAACCCTAGGCGAAGCCTTCGAAGTAGCATACCAAATGGCACTACGGGAGCAGTCCAACCGCACCAGAGTCACACAAACGCTGGCCAAAACACCAACTCATGATCCTATGACCACATCTAATAAGGAAAAGTCGATAGTCAACCATGGGAGATCACATTCCATTACTGAGATCAAACTAAACGGACATCAGTTGAAGATTGCACCATTGCCGGCGTCATTGTCCAATGAGGACTTCCAAGCAGTAAGGACCACTGATGGCAGCAGAAGCCCAAGAACTCCATTACTCAAAGCTCCTATAGCATCTACCGAAGAATTGTGAAAGGTAATGTTACTTTAAGATTTGGAATGTATTAGAAATCGTCGGTTTAGTGATTGGTTAAAATCGGAAATGTTTTGAAATTTATTATGTTTACGGAATTAATGAGACCTAAAACGAGGCCTAGAAAAGCCTTATGTCTTCCTATATCAAGCGATTCTTCCGATTGATAAGTTGATATTATAAAAAAATAAATATTGTTCTCGAATCTTTAGCGACATTGACGATATTTAACCTAAATTTAAATAATGTTCTGAGTGTTTAGTATTAAAAAGTTTTATGGGCCACGTGGATAGGCCCATTTTGATGTTACTACTATTATCATTACGATTTCGACACTGCTTTTGAAAACCATAAACCTATTTATATGAAATGTATGATATTAGACAAATAAACGGTTTTACTATTGAATAGTAAAATTTTAGGGGCTGTTATATTTATACTAGGTTTTTAATGATTGTATATTTTTGTTTCCTTCTAGTGTTTACGTGTGATAATAATAGCTTATGAATTACTAATTAAGTCTAAATTGTTTCAATTACTTTTTAGACTCAAATAGTAATTCAACAATAAGTGCATCAGGTAAATTGTAACTAAATTACTTATAATTTTTATCTCATTAACTTTGATAGAAGTGTTCAATAGCTTTTGTGCTATCACTGCAAGATATTTTGAGCAGCTGTAATAAACCTGTTGGTCCAAATATGCGTCGAATTATACAGATATTCAATAAAATATTATCGAAATATAACTATTATGACATAAATTATATAAAACTAGTGACTTTATCGGCGTGGAGGTTTTCATACAAATTTCAATCCTCGCTGTACCCGTTTTGGTGTTGAATTTCAGGAATTCCTTTCTTAGCATACCCCTAATCACCAAGACAAGTATACCCTGAAAATTTCATGTTTCCAAAAACTGTGGTACGAGCTGTGTGTTGTCTATATGTCAGTCAGTCAGGACAAAAGCTCTGTTACATTATATAAATCGTATATAAATTATTGGCATGTAGTAGCTTTGGATTATTTTGCGCATTTTGGACATTATATTTGAATAGGCCTAAATATTATAATCTCGATATTAGATATAAATTAGAATTAAAAGTGCGTTACCAGTTATACGGTGTCGTAATATTGTTAGGTATAGTTGTTTCAATAAAGTACATAAAGAAAATATAGTAAATAATTGATGAAACACATTAATTATAGTGGGCAAAAGTGTTTTCAACGTACATTAAACATATCACCATGTTGTTCAATGACTAATTTAACTAGTATCTTCTACACTAAAGTACAATTTGTTAAATTAGTCAATGTACAAAATAATTTTTAAAATTATACTAAATTGAGCTTCCGATGTTATTTTGCCTGTAAAAGTAATTGATAATAACACTGTCGTAGACAAAAGTAGTTTCGAAATATATTTCGATGTTTTTTTTTTCAATTATGGCAACATTTTGCTCAAGCCTGTGGCGTTTTATTGTATTCGGAAATAGTTAATTACTGTTTTATGTATCAAAATTACTTTATTCGGCCTTTCTTATGTGCAACATTATTCAAGTCTGATTTTATAATTTGAGATTTCTTGTAATCCTTGTGATATAATTTGAAAAAGTAAAGCATTCAAATTATTTTTGGTTTTATTTATTTTCACCAGTCACTTTCCTTGCTGCTTATTATATTATTTTGTTTATTATATTATATTATTTGTTTATAAGTATGGATGTTTGTTTAAATATCACAGCTTATTATATGAGATGTTAAATAACTAATGCATTATATCATTACACAGTGTAACGATAATTATATGTACTTATATGTATAAAATTTGTTCGTAAAATATAAAATAAAATATATTGTGCCAAACTCAGATACAGGTGATTCCTCCGCGATTATACAAACCCCAATAATAGATAGTAGGTACCCGTTTTGATATTGCTCATTTAAACACCAATTTATTGTCAGACTATTGATTTTAGACAAATTATTATAATTGAGTAGATAGATTTGATCGTCCATTTTATACTTAAGTATTATATACGATGATATAGAAATGGATTAAAAATTTGCTCACATGTTTTCAGTAGGTAGCGTCGCTAGATTTTTTTTATATTCCCAAAAATTAACAATAAACCACAAATTATTTATTAATGCATAAAATATTTAAATTTGGCATGTTTAATGCTGGTATACATCTATAAAATGGCTAATGCACTTAACATCATTTTATAACAATGCTGAAATATTAATAAAATACTCTTGTTACAGTTTGTTACTAAGCGAAACGCTGTCAAGTTTAAAGTATCAAGTTTTACATAAATGGCATGTATACCAAAGATAATAATTATTATAATAAATAATTACCTTAGCTGTATAAATTGCATTATTACTATAAGATATGCGTTAAGGGAGTTTTGGCTAAAAGTTTATAAATGACCTACTAACTAAAATTTTGTTAATTTCAAAGTTTTTAGGAACGAATATAGTTTTTAAATCATACTATAGTTTTTACGATGTAGTGAACATCGAGTATGGCATATCAAATAAAGAAAAATACAGAAATTTTCTTGAAAAAATAAAAATCTATTGAATGACGATAACTACTTCAGTAACTTAATTTTGAATAAAATGTAGTTGTCTCTATGTTTAACTAGGGCTTAGATTTAAATAAATTCACTGCCGGAATATATACAGACATTTTATAATACTTTTATAGTTTTGTATTTTGATGTTTCTGTCAAATATTGCGAATCAGTTGCCCGAATATATTGCCCAAAGGCTATTCTATTGTTATCTATTATAATATATGTACCTTACCTACATTTATTTAACATATATTTATAGTAAAACTCTATCTTATTGTGCTTTAACTTGCTTAAGTACCTTCTTGTTACTAGATGAGATATTCTGCTTTAAACTAATATTATAAAAATTCTTATATATTGTTATATCTGTAGGCAATATTGGTTGTGTATCTTTATTTATACGTATGTAGAGCTAGCCTAAATAGTAGAAATATCCGAATATTATTGTAAATATATACTTATTCATACTTATATTACATATATTCAAGATTCAATAAACAGTGACCTGTACCTATAATGTCTTATTGAACATCGACCCCCAAACATTGTCATCAAAGTAAAAAAATAGTTAAATCTCTTTAGATTTACCGTTTGTAGTGGTAGCTTTTAGTGAAGGGCTCGTCTGGGGAAGTACTACCATCACGCCTATTTCTTGTGCGTGCCAATGAAATTACAGGCACATGAGGCTCGATACATATGCCTCACGTTGATGGACGCAGAGAAGTGCATTATAAAGCACGTTCCTAACAAATGTGACTAATACAATGCTTTGTTATTGGTGATGGTAACTAAGGTGGGCCATCTGCTTGTTAAGATAGGTAGCCGTAGAAAAAAAGCACAAACAAGCCTGAAAGAAATGGTTGTATTTTTTCAGGCTGAAAATATAGGAAAACAGGATGTTTGTAGGCATTAGAATCAGCAGAATAGGTAACATCGAAAGTGACTAATAACGGTGAGTATCTAAACATGCCTTTACATCCTTTGTAGATGATTTATACTGAGCCAGAGGAAAGAGGTAATTTTTCACCCATGTCTTTACTGGCTCAGCGAGCGAAGCGTCAGTCATAAAGGCAAAACGAAACAATGAGCACTATCACTGCGCGAGTTTGCTAAGGTGTACAACGTAGGCGGTTGTAGACTTGTCCATTCCAGAGAATAGATTTGGTAAACCAATACCACAGGAAGACTTGCAGGACCTACAACACAGGTTTTAAAATGACTTAGTGTAGGTTCTGCACATTAACTACAATGTCATACAGGCCATTTTCATTTTAAGACCACTGCTATATTGTACTATGATATAAGTGTGTGCTTTAATATTTGAATAAAAATTATCTTATCTTATCTTATTTGATTTGTGTAGACCTGGATATCACTACAATACAGTGATATCCGAGTTAAACTGCGAGGCCAACAGGAAACCATTGTTAGTATTCTAGCAGCGGCGATGGGCTTGTACCTGTCACGCATGGAGTACCTACGGTAAAATGTGGGTAAGTATGTAGGTACCTACCAAATGTAATATCTGAATGTATCTCTGACTACCCCCTAAGACATCTTTGAAGAATCTTGAGTAAGAACTTATCGTACTAAGGATCTGAGAGCATTATCTATTGTGCTTGAATTTAAATCGTGATGCTATTTTTTCTACATTCATACCTTTAACAACTTTCCTCTACCTTCTACTGTAGTATGTAAGTTTTCATCTATTAACCACGGTATTTCGTCCGATTAGCACTTTTGATGTTAACTGTAGGTACCTACCTACCCACCTAATCATTAATAAATAACTCATTCACAAGCTAATGACGAAACCTAATAATAAATCCTCGGTCACTTAGGTAGCTAGAGTCTGGACCACAAGTGACCGATATTACGTTTCACAAAAATATTAGTAAGTATTTAGTACGTACTTTAAAGGCTTACCCTCTACGTACTTTCCTATCAAAAGTTCTGAGAATATAACTAGCTTACCTAGGGGTAATAGATACGATTCTATTTAGTTAGGGTGTAGAAACTGGAAGACAAATGATATAATACCCTCACCCGATGTATCGTCAACTTTGTAAGGTCTCAGGAAGTCGGTTTATGGAGAACGCTCATAGTATTTCTATTTAGAAACGAAAGTATTCAGCGGATTTTTGACTATAGACAAAACTCAGACGCCCTCTTACCCGATGGACCGATGACTAGGTAGTGGCTTACTTACCGATGGCTAAGTAAGCCTATGTCTAGCAGTAGACTTCTTCAGTCTGATGCTGATAACAGTCCAGCACTGTATGGGCGCGTTTATACGGCGCGAAAACTTATTTAACCGCATGTCAACCGCGTAAAGTAACCGCGCGATTGAGATAATCACTACCGAGTATCGTCTCTATAATCTAGATAACAACGTTCAAACTCCTGTCAACAATACTGAATACTTGGTGATTTTCACAACTAAAACCGTGTTAAACCCCACCCTAGGCTCATAATACACACGTAACACTCTAAAATCTAGATTTAGCTCGTATCTATTGAATGCTTATAAAATGTTTTAGCAAATGGCGTTGGTGTCAATAATAAATAAATAAATATTGCTGGACAAGCCACACAGCATTATCTAGTCCCAAGCTAAGCAGAGCTTGTGTTATGGGTACTAGGTGACTGATATACTTAATACAATACTATATTACATATATAGATATTTTTTTATTATATATAGAAAATACCCAGAACACCCGGAATAAATATTTGCAGATCGTACAAATATTTATCCCAAGGCGGGAATCGAACCCGCAACCCCTGCGTCGCAGGCGGACATTCGCCCACCGCGCCACATCGGTCGTCACAATAGCATCAGAAAAAAATTACTTGATTTACAGAAATCCGTGTGCTTGTAGTCCGCATGATAAAAAACGTTCTAATTATTTCAGCACCATTAGGCCAGCCGAAAAAAGGCTGAGTTTTAAGCGTCATTTATTAATCTCTTGGTCCATTAGATGTAACGGATGGATCGACGCTGATCCCGGCTACCAGCTTAGTAACTTATCTGGTTTAGCTCCTAGATAGAATAAAGTACAGCTTTGGAATAGATGGCCGTGGTTTTACGTTACGAGTTATTTTATAAATCCTACTAATATTATAAACGCAGAGTTTGTAAGTATGGATGGATGTATGGATGGATGGATGGATGTTTGTTACTCTTTCACGCTCTAACCAGTAAACCGATTTGGATGAAATTTGGAATGTTTATTCCAAATTTTAACCAGATTATAACTCCGATTAACATATAGGCTTTTTATACCGAAAAAATAACGGGACCGGGGAAAAAACCACGCCACGCGGGCAAAACTGCGAGCGGCCGTTAGTATTATATAAAGATGGTTAATACGAAATCAAATTTGAATACGAAATTAAGTAATTACTGAAAGATCTGAGGGAATATCTACTAGGGTTTGGAGATTCAAGTTGTTTTTCCTATTTCTTTTTTATTTCAATAAGTTTCAATCTCCCGAAACCCCATTTCAAAATGTTCATACCCTATTTAACGCTCGTAAATTTTCCAGCCCAGATGTTCCCCCCAGGAAACCTATTCCAAGGCTATCTAAAAGTAATTTCCAATCATGCAAGTAGTCTGCAATATTTCCGTGTAGCAAAGCGGCAAATTTCTCATCAGCAACGATCGACGATACCTCGTGTCATGGCTTTGATCGTAGTACCATCGCATAATTGGAGGCAGATATCTATTCTACAGTAAACTGTACTAAATTTTAAAATGTCAAATAGGATAATCCTACTAATATTATAAACGCGAAAGTTTGTGAGTATGGATGGATGGATGTTTGTCACGCTCTAACTAGTAGATCAATTTGGATAAAATTTGGAATAAACATAGATTATAACTTGGATTAACATATAGGCTACTGTTTATCCCGAAAAAATAACGGGAAAGGGGAAAAACTGCCACGCGGGCGAAGCTGCGAGCGGCCGCTTGTACTTTATATTGATGAGATAAACTAAACAGTATTTTAAGTCCTACCCTTATGCCTTACGTAACTTACTTATTTTAATTTTAATGCTGTTTTTAGATTTATTCAACCTCTGATTCGTTCGTATAGGTAGTTCGCGTGCTATATTTGTGTCCAAAATATTTTCTTTCTTTGATTGGTACTTTTGTGTATGTTGAAACAGATAATTAAAAATATGGGCAAACTAACTCGATGTGAAGTAAACCCATTTACCATCAATGTGGTTAGTTAATTGAATTGGCTAAAGTAACTATATTTGAAGCAAGTAATACACATTTTCTTTTATAGCGTTGTTCATTACAATGAAACAAACATAAAAAATGGTTTTATAAATGAAAGCTCCTCATTTTCAAACCAGGGCTGTTTTTAGAGTTTCCTACCCAAAGGGTAAAAGGACCTTTTACTAAGACTTCACTGACAGTCTGTCTATCTGTTTGTCCGTCTGTCACCAGGCTGTATCTCATGAACATTAATTAAAAATTACATAATTCAACTAAGCGTGGCGATGGATTCCCCCAAATTTAGAGGAGGCCTGCGTCGACTGGTTAACTTATCTAAGCAAATATTTTTATGTGATATTAGATGTTTTGTAATTTACTTACAATATTTATAATCCAAAGGTTTATGAGCAGCTCATAATATGAAACAAAGTTCATTAAGATTCAGGTTGCGAATCGTCATGTCGCCGTCACACGTCGCGTTAATAACGCGCGCGCAACTCGAATAATTAGCGTAATTACTACTGTGGATATGTTTCTGAGAAACTAGTAATATTTTACTCAAGTCTGCACTTATTTTACTGGTTAAACTAATATTTATCTGTCCTTAGTTTTTCCCTCTATTCTCAAAGACATCAAGAAAGCAAACGAGATCAGCTTTCTTGTTCGATACTATATCATAATATGAGAATAAAATAACGATTTAATCAAAAAACGCCATTTAGTCCCAAACTAAGCCAGTTTTAGTAATAACATTGATAGTATAACACTATTAAAATACCTATATAGTATTTTTTGTAAATACGCCTAAATAGAGAAAATACCAAATGTTAGGTATATTTATATCTAAAAAATTCCAGCAACCATACCCTAAGCAACATACTATTTTAGTGACTACTATAATTATGTGGTGTAGTTTATCTAAATAACTGATTTTTGATGAGCAACTCCATACGAAACTTACGTAGACCGTTGCGTAGACTGGGCTACGACGTAACTATGGCGTAGTACGTAGATTTCCACGTGTGTAAGTCAGACATTTTATTCAAAATATAATCAAAGTTATAAGTACTTGTGCATAAACTACTAACCACCGTGGTATCGGTAGTTTCACTAGCATGTAGGAACTTTTGCTATCATCTAATTCAAAGGCTCTTTATCTCTTTTTTCTGAAAGTTAAAATGTCTTATATGCTACTAGCAAAATGCGCGCGACTTCGTCTGCATTCGTTATTTTCATACAAACTTAGAATATCACGATTATTCCTCTACGTATCAAAATGAATATACCCTGAAAATTTCAAGTGTCTCCAACTAGTGGTTTAAACTGTTAGTTGTTTATACGTCAGTTAGCCAGGACAAAGATTCTTAAAATTGGTAGGTATAGATAATCCAGGCTACGAGTTACAACTTTGTTGAGCCACGAATATCAAAATTTGCAGTTTTAATAATAGTAAGAAGTAGTATATTAGGATTGCTAGTACTCACGATTGACGACCGATGTGGTGTGGCGGGCGAATGTCTGCTTGCGACGCAAGAGGTTGCGGGTTCGATTCCCGCCTTGGGATAAATGTTTGTACGATCTGCAAATATTTATTCCGGGTGTTCTGGGTGTTTTCTATGTATAATAAAAAATATCTAGATATGTAATGTATTGTATTAAGTATATCAGTCATCTAGTACCCATAACATAAGCTCTGCTTAGCTTGGGGCTAGATGATGCTGTGTGGATTGTCCAGCATTATTATTATTATTAATTGCAATAAATTTTCAGTAAATAACAGAGTAGCTTGTGCGAGTTTAAAAAAATTAATATTACTAAATCTAATTTAAAGTCATGTTACCGAAATGATGAACACCCTACTCCATAAAGTCACGTATTGAGGTTGGCATTACTGTAATTAAGTATATTGCGACATGAGGGAAGCGGCTGTGGGTGGCTCTTTGACTTCCATCTTCAAATCGTTTTAACTATTTAAGGTTTTGGTATAAAATTTAGGAATATCGTGAACTTACTTTTTAGGTTTCCGTATATATCCAAAGGGTAAAACGGGACCCTATTACTAAGACTTCGCTGTCTATCTATCTGTCTGTCCGTCTGTCACCAGCCTGTATCTCATGAACCGTGATAGTTAGAGAGTTGAATTTTTCATAGATGATATATTTCTGTTGCCGCTATAACAACATACCATACGATGTCCATCACTCCTCAGCGTCCATCAACCTGAGGCATATAGGTGTTAAGCCTCATGTGCCTGTAATTATGCCGGCATCCACTCCCTTCAAACCGGAACACAGCAAGTTGCTTGGCGGCAGAAATAGGCATGGTACTACTTCCCCGGATGAGCTCCTCACAAAGAGCTCTACTACTACTAAACTAAACTAAAGTACTAAAATTCCAAGATTATAGTTGAAAATTTCAAGTTCCTAAGACCAGTGGCTGAGTCTGTGCGTTGTATATTATGTTATTCAGCCAGTCAGTCAGTCAAGATAAACATTCTTATATTTGTTGTAGATACTCTATCTTGATCTATGACTATGCTGCTACTATATAATAAATGTTTACTTATAAAGTCATATTATTTTCTCGCTCCCGACAAAAATATAAGAATCCACCAAAATTCCCCGCACGTAGGTAGGTATCTATAATTTCCGATTTGCGGGTAAAAAATCTTTGTCCCCGCTTCACGCGGGATGGTTTCCAATGCCGCTATTGTTGCCAGATTAAATTATATTTCTGAGAGTATACCGGGGGCCTGTCGCCGAGGAAATTGTTTATGCAACCACTGAAAGTGTAAACTTCAGTTAGAAAGTGATAAAAGAATTGGTAAACGACTTTAATCCCCAAGCGCGGTAGATATCTTTTAAAATCATTTAGAGCCTGCCAAAAAATACAAACTCAAGATTCTTTGCGGATGTCTATGGAAGCGACAGTGGTAGTACTACTGGACGACTAGGGTACTGGACGTACCTCTGATTACCCCCTTTAGGCATCCTCAAATAATTTCAAGTAGGTACTAGGTACTAAGAGATTGGAGGGGATGTCTACCTTTTGTTTTTTTTTTTTTACGTTGGTAGGTCCTATATCCTTTGGATAGACCTCCTTAGGCTTCAATCTCACCTGATGGTGAGTGACGATGAAGCCGACTATGAAGCAGGACGGTCTAAAAAACACCTATTCACTCTTGCCTTAAAGAGACTCAGATTATAGTGGTCAGGAAAAACAGAAGCTGGCAATGAGTTCCACTCCTTAGCGGTTCGCATTTCTTGGGGATTAAAGTCGTGATGCTATTTATTTATATTTGCTATTTTTTTTTTTTTTTTTTTTTTTTTTTGCCGTAGCATTATGCTGAGCTGAGGCCATTTCACCACCACATGGAGACCATTTTTAATAGTATTATGCCTTAATCTATTAAAAATGGTGTCAAATCAACCGTAATTAAATTTAAGCTTGGTAATTTTTTTATGTAATGTCTAATGTATTTGTTGTGTAAATTTGCTATTACTTTATTCTGTATTGTGGTGGTTTGAATAAATGTCTTATCTATCTATCTATCTATCTATCTATCTATCTATATCAATGAAGGAGACAAAATAAAAGGAGTTCACAGTTTCTGTACTTACCGTCGGAAGGGCTGGTTAAGAAGAAATGAGGTTCTGATTTCTTGTGGATGGCTGATTTGATCTCAATTCTCTTCATGCTACAGCGGTCATTATTTTTCTACGTATGGGGCTTAGATGAAGTTTAGTTTATCCATTGCTCTCAGCTCAGGTAATTCTTTTCCGTTGTGTTCTTATAAATCTAAGCATCATTTTTAAAATAAATAAAGACACATTTTACACAGCGCCATCTCGCCCCAAACTAAGCAAAGTCACGTCAAGAAAGCTGGTGAAATAACTTACATAAATCCATATACAATGCTACAGCAAGCTTCCCGTCTTTCCCCTCCCTAAATTTTTCCCTTTTGTTTTTTTTAGCAACATATTGTGCAGAATGAATTTCTCCTCTATTTGCCGCGACTAAAAGGTTAAAATAAATAAGGAACTTGTCTGCTAGTTTTAATCAAAGTAGGCGAGAACAGACAGACTTACGGACAAAAGCATTTTTTGGCTTATCTCAAATCTCAGTCAAGTAACAGGCCAAGGAGACAGGCAGTTAGATATTAGGACTAGAACGAGACCGAGCTGAAAATAAAATGACTCAATAAATATAAAAACACAGTTAAAAATATTACAATGAAAGCATATAAAACGCGATTTCTGTTTGACACTTCGGCTTACGCTGTAGCCGTAACTATAGTCTCTTTGTTGCTATACCCTATTCAAAGTCCATGTGATACGTACTTACACATAAGAACAATGTTTGTATCCAAACTAAACCATGTCAAACCAATAAATGTATTAAACATTGAGTCACAAGTCTCAAAAAGCCACAAACATATAAACTAGCATTAATCAGATTAAACTTACTCTGAACCGGGAAGTCGCCTCAATACTTTATGTATGGAGTAAATCAAAATGGCAAGCGTGAGCGTGCCCCCGGCGCGGAAGTCGTCACGTTCGCGCCTCGCTCGCGTCGCTGCACTCGTACCATTTGATTTCAAAAGTATTTATATCGAGCTGATAGCACCTGAGTAACCGTGAGCTCAAAAATTTGCGCTATATATTATCACCACCAAAAAGTTGAGTCCGAACAAACCCGAGCAATGGATACGACGGACACAATCTTCAAACACATCCGGAATTCATTACTTAAAGCATATGTTACGAAGTAGGTAATAGTCTTTTTATACAAAAATTTAAAATAATGCTATCTGTCAACGGAAATTTTGGCGACGCTTAGGACAGTTTGCAATCGTACTAGAAGAGCTCAGGATGAAGAGAACTGTTAGCGGTTGTCGGTTCTACGAGCTATATGGCCTGCCCACTGCCACTTCAACTTGCTGATTCTGAGAGCTCTGTCTTTTACCTTGGTTTTTCTACAGATTTCCTCATTTCTGATTCGCAGTGAAACTCCCAGCATCGCTCTCACCATAGCCCGTGTGCGACTTTGAGCTTGTGTATGAGAGCAATAGTTAGCGACCACGTCTCAGTTCCATAAGTCACCACTAATAAAGAGTTACTATAACTTAAATTCAGTTACCTGTTGTAACAGCTCAATACAGTTTTTATATAAGGTATGCCACATATGCCGGAGGTATCAAACGCGTCAGTCAGGATCAACGGAAGGCTTTCACGCACCGCCGCGTTATGCGGTTAGACGCTTCAACTGTAGCTCAGTCTTCACTTCTATCCCGTTTCTTGGTAGTTTGTTGATAAGATAAGTAGCAACTTATGTGCGAACTTGCTTACAGGTAAGATAGGACAAGAAATCTTGTTTAATAATATTTCGTTTCATGACTATGGCAAACCCCTCTAAATATGGAGTAAGGCTATGTCAGCATATATACATATAAAATAAAGCTTACGTTATTTAGCTTTAAATTTATTAATCTACCTGAATAACAAGAATAACTCTCATAAGTCTAATCCCCAAACACGCTAGATATCTCCTTAAATCTTGTAGTACAAATCTCTTTTAAACAAATTGTAATAGTATTCTTGTGTCTGCAAAAATTTGGTGAATTCTTTAGACCGATGGGGATGTAAAAAACCCTTGCCTTGGTTTTGTTTCAAATTCCACACCTGTACAAAACTTAACTGTACTGAAGTTTGATAAAAATAAGTCGATCTCAAAATCCCAAAAAGTATTTATCAAAATTTTATCACCACATTCTTTATAAATAATTGTTGATAATGTTCTTACAAATGCACCCAAACAGCAAAATAATTAGCCTTCCTATAAATTGTAAAGCCAAACAATACGGGACAAAGTCTGGGCAAATTCCCGCAATCCTTTAACAAATCTTCATAATTCGATCAGGACGCTCCCAGGCGTGCCAAGCAAGCGGCCGGGAAATGCCGATCGTAGACGTCGTAGAGCGTCTACGCCGTAGCATCTCGTAGCAGTGTAGTCAACTGCTTTATGTGGAAAATATTGGTCGAAATATTTTATACTAGCGTGCAATTTCGGTATTTTTATATTAAATTTTCGTTTAGGGGCTGAATTTTGGAAATTTCTTTATTAGTACACGTCTACGCACCAAGACAAATATAACCTGAAAATACAAGCTTTTATGATCAGTGGCTTTGACTGCGAACGACTGTGTCAGTTAGTCAAGGGCAAAGATTCTATGAGTTAGTATATGTTACTAAAGATTATGGTATGTAAATATATAAGGCTGCCTGCATAAACCAGGGTTACATTATGTATCTGCAAATATGTGTCTGTTTGTCAAAACCCTTCTCAAACTTCACTAAAATAGTTTCAGTTTAAGAACGCTTAATATAAAAATATGAAAATCAAGCTAAGCAACGTTGATTACACACAAAAATAGTATTAGATAGACTGTTACTATTTAGGTTTTTATTATATTATATAACCCTAAAAGATAATACTAGTTTATTTTTCTAACTTCTATACATTATTTACTAACGATAACGTTCTTATAATGGACTGCCATCGTTTTTACCTTAATTAATCCTTCAAGTAGCTACGCACTTCCAAATAATTATAATAATGTTGGACAATCCACACAGCATCATCTATCCCCAAGCTAAGCAGAGCTTGTGTTATGGGTACTAGATGACTGATATACTAAATACAATGTATTACATACATAGATATTTTTATTATACATAGGAAATCCCGGAATAAATATTTGCAGATCGTACAAACATTTATTCCAAGGCGGGAATCGAGCCCGTTTACTCCTGTGTCGCAGGCAGACATTCGCCCGCCGCGCCACATCGGTCGTCAATCTTCAAAATCATCATAAATTGTATTCCCCTAGCAATATAATACAGACTTCTTAATTATTATTGGAATATGCAAACTTAGTTGTCTCTTATTTTGTTAATTCCGACCTTTCCAGCGGCGTCTCATTCGCGGCCGAAATAATTAGAATTTCAGATTGGAATTTTCCATGTACACTCTACGTAATAATTACGTGTTACTATGCTAAGGCCTTGATATGTCACTACTAGAACATCTTCTATGTATATAAAAATTAATTTCTGTTCGTTAGTCTCGCTAAAACTCGAGAACGGCTGGACCGATTTGGCTAATTTTTGTCTTGAGTTATTTGTAGAAGTCCAGAAAAGGTTTAAAAGTTAAGAAAATATAGTTGAGTTTATTTAATTACAGCGGTACATCGCTTTGATTCAAGGTACATAATCAAGCCGTTTCGGGGGTGGTTTTCTACCTTGTATTTAATATGGGGATGTTTTAATGTGGGAAGCACTGGAAGTGGAGTCTAATGCGAGTGACCTCGCCTTCTGATTCTAAATTCGTTGGTTCCGGTCGTGTACGAATGGATTTTTCTAAAAATTTATGTGTGCAATCTCTCAAACAGTAAAAGAAAACTTCTTGTTGAAACCACTTAGTATTCTAGCAGCGGCGATGGGCTTGCAACCTGTCATTTATGAAATACCAACTAGTACATGTGTTGTCTATACCAAATATAGAATTGTGACGTGCCTTTGACTACCCTCGTTAGACATCATCAAAAAATCTCGAGTAGTTTCTTGGTAGTATAATCTGAGGTGTAGCTACTGTACTTGGGGATTGAAGTGGTGTACCTATTTTTTTTGTTTTTATGATACGACAGTCTGCAGACGCATACGTATTAGTTTATAAAAAAAGGATTTTAAGCTTGAATTAATATTAAGATATATTTGAATAACCTATAGTCACATAGCATTTAAATACCAATGTTTATATGGTCGACTGTACCTTGTAATATGCGAAGTTAATGAAATTTAAATATTGTTTTATGAATTTCTCTGTATTTCAGTTAAAAGTCTTGTTATTTTCAGAAAACACGGTTCGAATAATATTTTGGTGTAAGAGTCAAATATTTATTTTAATAAATTAATGTTTTCAGTTATTTTACTTACTTTATATCAGAGGCCTAATTTTCATAAATTTTTTGAGGTGAGACGAGATTGAAACAAAAATTTGATTGTAAAAATTGGGCCTATCAGAAATGTCAGTTTTAACGAATACTATTTGGAGATCGATCAAAAATTGACTTTAACGATATTTCGTTACAAAAATTGGGCGTCAGATAAAAATACAATAAATAAAATAACAATAAAACTATTTAGAAACAGTGGCGGCAAGTGCAAGTACCTAATGAAATTACAGGCACATGAGGCTTAACAACAGTATGTCTCAGGTTGGTAGACGCAAGGTAGTGCTTCGTAGGGCACGTAACTAACGTGCGTGACCTACTAAGCAATGTTTTGTTATAGGTGATGATTACAACTTGTATTACATGTATTTACAAGTGTTAAAAAAATTTAGTATTTTATCGTTTATCTAGTTCCCCTATAGAAGATTTTACTTAGTTTGGGTCTAGATTGTGCTAAATGCATGTCGGTATATATTATTATAACTAGAAATTATTTAGTAATTGCATTTTGAAATGCTAAGTTAATTGTTTTCACTTGTATTTTGTATTGAATAAAATCAATCAAGAAGGTTTCTAATAAAGTTCAAGCACACTCAATCACTGAAATATATGCAGCATTATGTTGGACGAAAATCAATTTTGATTTTATTTTTTCCTGTACAAAGACAATGGCAACACCATGAATCTCGATGGCGGCTGCGTTTGATAGACACTGATTAATGTCTGCCTATCTGGTGGATAAAAAAGTTTGTGTTTCAGTGGAATGCTGCGGACAGGGAAACCGGTGGAGGCCTAAGAGTATGTAGAGAAAGATTTTCGTATCTTATGCGATACTATATACTTTGTAACTAATTAAAAACAAATTATTGTACCTATGTGGGTGTTTTTCCATTACTATTTTAAATAAGACTCAACTTTTATAAATATTAAAACCATATTTCATTTGACTGTTTCATTACAGAGGATCCTGTTTTTTACAATACAGGATATACCCTAGGGTATGTGGGTCAGTGCACTAACGATACCTAAAATAAATCCTTGTTTTTGTAAAATTATCACTTACCTTATTTTTTTACTTACTAATTTTATACTTACTTATTACTTACCTATTATGTATATTATTATCGCAATTTAATAATGTTTATTATATCTAAATTTCAATATTTTGATTGTATTTGTGAAAATACATTGGATATCAGAAAAATTGATACTTATGATGTCCTCCTTAAAGTTTCCGTCAACGGCGAACCTTGCTAATTCTGGGCATGTGAACGAATATGACTTGCAAAGCCAATTTTTGACAATGATACTTATAACTAGCGTCTGTGTGACATTGAGTTCGTTGCTGATTCCTAGGCTTGGTCACGAGGAACTGGCGCTTAGATTCACCTAGATTTTAGACGTTTCAAGATGACCCCTGCCGATATTACAAAATAAATGCTTTTTGTCTTTGACTCTTTGACTTTGACATTAACATCTACTTTGTCTTATATAACTACTACTTTATTTTATGATTTTAAATAAAAACTGATATTATGTTGGTAGGATTTGTTCCGGTTCTCTACACATTTCCTGTTCCAGCGACGTTTGATTTCAGTGACATCTGGCGGAAGTAATGGATTTTTTCAGTTAGCTGAAGGTGAAAATTTAATCTGCGGTGATAAGTGACGACCGAACATTCCGTCATTTTTTATGGGTTTGATAATAAGTGCGTCAATGGAATTTGATATATATTTGTTACAAAAAAATATGTCTCTGGTAATTTTGAGGGCATTGTATGTCAGATAGCTGATCTAATGAGACTTGTCTCATAAAATAATAAAATATAATTGAAATCTGAATTGAAGAAAGAATTACGGTGTTTCGATACAAATTACGGCTTTGTTTTCGTAATGAAACTGTGATGTGTATCGAAAAATAACGAAAAACCAAACCAAACATCATAATAAAATAGATTGCTCAGATTATATTTAATTACATACAGTAATAATTTATAATAGGTACAAAATAACGGTCACACGGTATTTAAGATGCTCAATTGATCCAGAATAGTAGAAATCAGATCCCCGAGATGCTGGCTAGATTGTCACGCTGAATGACAATGCTGATACACTGATACCCAAATATTCAAACGCAATTTAGATTTATACACGTCTCAAGTGACGAATTTTTGACTGATTTTCATCGCAAACTGAAAAACTTTGAGTATTCGGCCGTGAGCCATATACTCACCAACCCTTGGCTAGAAGCAGACACAATAGATAAATTAAACACTCTATACCAATTACAAAATATTTGTCTTGACTGACTGTCTGACATGTAGGACAACACACAGCCTAAACCACTTGGGAAGGAATTTTCAAAACTAAGAAATGTTCAAAAAATGGAATCGCGAGAGTTGAAGTTTTCATGAAAATAACTCTAAACAGAAGTATCATTACGCGCGTAGTAAAAAATAATAATAATAAGTAAAGTATAAAGTGAGTGTTTTACTTAAAATAGTGAAATAGATCATGCAAATCAGAAAGTACATACAATATAACAAAGGAACAGGAAGTCACCTTGCAGCAATCTAGTTTACGTCGCGTGCCGCAGTCTGTGGCATCTTGCGAACTGCCAAGAGGCGGAGCAGAGGTAGGTATGTGGGTGAGAGGGGCTATTCTCAGGGGTTCACAATAAAGCCATGACAAGTTGTATGATGGACTTGATTGTATTTTGTTTTTTTTATTTGCTAGTTAGGCATTAATGGATTTCTGTTCGAAAAAATTATGTGCGCTATGCTAGTACTCTCAAACGGTGAAGGAAAACATCGTGAGAAAACCAGTCTTGGAGCAGCGGCAGGCTTGCAACCTGCCACGTATACTGCAAAATGTGAGT
Source organism: Electrophaes corylata (assembly GCA_947095575.1). NCBI lineage: Eukaryota > Metazoa > Arthropoda > Insecta > Lepidoptera > Geometridae > Electrophaes > Electrophaes corylata. The sequence continues at coordinate 6,049,378 of OX352719.1, read as the reverse complement.
ATGTCATCATCATTATCTTCCTGCCCTTATTCCACACTAAGTAGGGCCAGCACAACAAGTTTTTTCTTCCACTCACTTCTATCAGTCGTCACTCAGTGTTTATTTTTTTCTTACTCCAATCCTGTAAATATATAAAAAAAGGTTTTAACAATCAAAGCTGCAGTCGGAGATAAAGAAGATAAGATAACATAAGGAAAATAAAGAAGTCGGAAGATAAGCTTAAATGATACATAAACAAATGCGTAGCTTCAAAAAAAAGTATTTCAAAGAATAACTAGCCTCTCGTCGACTTTCCTAAGATATATCAATTTCCAACTTTTCAATATCGTTTGTTTCGGTAATAGTCTCCTTTTGTAAAGTTCAGTTGAGTTTTTCGAGGACTGGTACGCGTCCCGACCGCTTGAGTACCCCTAACTGCTGTTTGATGAGTTCTTGTTGGCAGACTTTAGGAATTCACGATAAAGCTGTGAAATATTACGTAAATAGGTATTAAATACGGCACGTTAGCTATATGTGACAAAGAAAAGAATAGAAATCTTTTGGAACGAAAATATTGACCACACTAAAGTATTCGTGTAATCGTGGGAGTGATCCCGCCTTTTGTTCCTTAATCTGATTGTGGATTCAAATCTCGTCATGGTCAAAACGAATGTGCGCAGTATTCTCAAATGGCTAAGGAAAATAGTGCAAAAGAAACACATATGGAATACTGCTAAATGTACAATTTGGATGCACCCCTAAATTGAAATTGAAATTATTTATTGATTCACAGACATTACAATTACATTACAAACATTACATATATTACCGACATTACCACAGATATATGAATACCACAGATTATATAATTAAACAATCCTGTGCCGATACTGAGAGATCTGAGAGAATATCTACCGTGCTTAAGAAAATCGTCAAGTTTTTATAAACTGATATCTTAGAACAAAGTAGGACAGATACACAACAAGTAGAAATGGTACCTATAACAAAATTTCATTCAACCGGCATGAGTTACTCAAGCAATCTCTAGGTCAACTCATGCGCACGGGACCTTTCAGCTTCAGTGCCAATGAGGGCCTTGCCGACCTCTATAAAAGCCAGCCTTTCTGGAATCTGGGATCAGTAGAATTCCCGTTTTCGTGATGTGTGCTCTTTTGCGAGTATTATATTTACTTGGGATGGAAAATACCAAAGTTTAATATTTAATTAAGTTTAGTGATGTGTGTAGTATCGATATTGTACGTATTAAAAATTGCTACTGGTAATATATCATTATCAAGCTGGATCCTTATTACCGTAGCTATAGTAAGTAAGGTATCTTAGGATAATCCCTGCAGGTACTTCAGATCCAAGTACGATTAAAGTTATGACTTCAAATTATCATGACATTCATCTATTCCAATTATAAAAATATTTGTCCTGACTGACTGACTGACATACAGACAACGCACAGCCTAAACCACTGGTGGTAGAGACTTCAAATTTTCAGAATACATTCGTTTTAATACGTAAAAGTGTACTAAGAAAAGAATTTCTAAAACTCAAGCCCTAAACGGGTACAGCGGGGGTTGACGTTTGTATGAAAGTAGCTTCCACTTGTTATAAATTAGAAAATCTTTGTCCTGATTGACTGACTGACATAATAGACAACACACAGCTTAAACCACGAGACAAAGAGACTTGATATTTTCAGGGTACATTCGTATTGGTGTGTAACTGAGGAACTTCTGAAATTGAACACCTAAACGAGTACAGCGAAGGTCGAAGTTTGTATGAAAACAGTCTTACACGAAGTCGCACGCGGTCCGATAGTATTTTATAAAAACCATAGCAAATCATTGCATGTACCGTAAAAACATGCCACAAGAGCTTACCTATATCATAACCATGCATTTACATAAATACGACTATAAAAACTTTTATTCGTCTGAAATTGGGATCGGATGGATATACGGATTGCGTGGGACTGAGGTGGAGGTAGAATAGAGGCTATTCATTTCACCGAAGTCACGTAGGGTAATGTATATTCTAATATATTTGCCGGGAACGACTTTTCGTGTCTAGCGGCGCGTGCGGTCTGCGGCCGGCACGTAGTGATGTGGTTTTATCGATAAAACTATCGATGAGTTGTATTTCAATAAAATAAAGTCGTAACTTTAATTCCTAAGTACGGTAGATATTCCCTCAGATCTCTTACTACTAGATACTTTAAAATTCTTCAAGAATGTAGTCAGAGGTAGTCTAAATAGTCTAAATAATAGAGGTACGTATAAATATTACAGTTGGTTACCTACATTTTGCAGGAGCTAGTATTCTATTACTAATTATTATTAATAAAGGATGATAGTATTTTAATACATTTTAATCTCTACAACTAATTAAGCTTATCCATGGTTGAGAAATACGTCTCCAAAAAAAAAATAACGTTATTTAATAAAGTAAAATCATAATACAGAGCGCTGGTGCTGGTTTGGTATTTTTATGTGCTAATCCTGCATGTACTGTATTTATGTACCTACTAGTCCTAAATAAAATGCTGATAAGAGTTCACGTTAGTTAAATATTTAAATAAGCTTTTCTTGCAAGAAGCAATAAAGACACTTTAGTTTTTAAATACAAAAACCATAAATCTAAGCTTAGTTATTTTCATCGACCACGGAATCTTTGCCTGAAAGTCGCAACCCTACTTGACCCCGTATTTACTCTGCACCTCGGCAGTTCATCTTCATTTTTTATCTCTTTCACCGGAAAAGGGCAAAAAAAAACAGGAAACCGCTCTAGTAATGAGTGTAAAAAAATATGCGAAAGATATCTTTTCCCGTCTGTAAATGTTGCCTTATTTCTCTTAGCCCTATAAAATATGAGATTTCTATGAATTTCTGTACCAACAAAAATGTTCGTTCGTAGAAATAATTTCTAGGGATTTGTTTGTCTAGCTAGTCCCATATTTAAATTAAAACCTTTTTGGGACTGTGTTTTAGAAATCCAAGCAGCGTGTAATTGTAAAATAATATGGAGGACAGCCGCCGTTTAGTTGGTCACAGGTCTGCCTTCTGGTTTTAGGTTCGATCCCCACCATTAATAAACGTTAGTGATGAAAATAGATTTTGTTCTGTATCTGGCTGCTATATTGTTTTCTGTGTACCTTTGTATTAACAAAAAATATTTTATATTTTTTCAATTATTTAGTTCTCATAGTACAAGCTTTGCATAGTTGAGGCTAGATGGCGTTATGTCAAATGTATGTCAGCATATTGTTCTAATACCTATAATAACTACTTTTTATTTAAAAAAAAATATCACTATTAACCGCTTTCTCCACGATGTTTTCCCTACACTGTTTAAGAGTACTGGCATAGCGTACATAATTTTTTTAATTAAAAAATCCATTGCTTCACGACCAGATTCAAACCCACAACCTTAGGATCAAAAAGCTGGGCCACTAGACCACCGGTACTCTATTCTAGATTTTAGCCTGAATTTGATATTGCCCAAATTTAATTTCAAAATGAATAATGCCTGTGCGTTGAATGAATGCAGCCTTGCGTAACACATAATAATTGGAATGCTTTAATCTAGTTCCAGATTCACCGATAACTTACCTTCCAAAGGTCCCAAAATAATGTAATATGTTACGTCACGGATGACGTCACGCGTGTCGGTATGTCTGCGCGCCGTAAATCCTCGCGCCCTGTTGGCTCGTTTAATTAATTTGAGTATATACCATTCGCACTATATTCTACTATTCTGCTGATAGTATTTTGTTTTCGTTTTAAATTTTACCTGTTTTATTAAACACATAACATTTAAGTACTTATATGAAAGTTATACATACGTGTTATGACAAAACCACAATTATAATGTGGTCTATACACCAATCCCACGTTTTGTAACGCGTCAAAAGCCTAACGGTCCTATATCTAGTCCCATACATTTAAGACGTTCCCGTCAAGATGATCCCTTCGGATATTACCTACTGAAATAACGCTTTTTGACTTTGACTTTATCTAAAGGTACCAATTTTTACCAAGACTTTTTGTCCTAACTGCCTGACTTATAGACAACGCACAGGTCAAACTTATAACTTCTAGATAATTTAATAAAATAATTTTGTATTTTTTCTATAATGCACTGATGTATGAGTATGAGGAAAAAGAAAAGATCCAATTTCATTATTTAAAACTGAACCTCACATAGGTATTGGCATTTCCATCAAATTAAGGACCCAGGGTAAGACCCTCAGCCCTTATTCCCCAATTTGCGAGGTATTCCGGTAAACGGGACCAATTTGAGATAAGGACGAGACGCAAATTGTCTTGTATTGAGAAATTAATTCTGGTTCAATTATGTGTGCGCGCGTAGCATTTTGCGATGTACGGGAGCAACATATTTATAAATAAAAACAAAAATGTTTCTTTATGAAATGTGATGTTCCTATTTTATTTCAGTAAACGTTTTATCTCGATGGGTTCCGAACCCACAACTAACAACGCGGAGGGCAAGCTACTACCAACTTAGTAGTCGCCTTCATACATATCTTTTGTAATCACTGTTTTGTAAATATTTCTGTGTACCTACAATAAAAAATTTAAGATGATACCTGCATCAAAATGATATCAGTATTTGCTGTAGCAAACACTTAAATATTTTTTGAATAACTTCTAGAACATAATCTGAAATAATAGCAGTACATTACAGATAATTTAATTGTAAAAATGACTAACATTTTAACACTAATAACACTGATAAGAATCTTTATTTTGACTGACCGACTGACATAATACAATGCACAGCCTAAACCACTGTTTGTAGAAGCTTAACATTTTCAGGCTATCTTCTTATTGGTGCTTAGAAAAAATTTCTTGAAATTAATTCGAAATTTCCACTATTAGCCTTAATAGGTCACCTCAGGAGTAGATACCACTGAGTAAGCTGATCAGTCCGATCTACCCAACAAGTTTCTACGTAAATAAAGTGCAATCAATATTCTCACAGGCAAATCGACATCTGCAGCGAACGGCAAGACATTTGCCACATTGCCAGCATGATTTATGGGGCTCTGCTATCGACAGCCAACAGCCTACTGCGCCTACCCTTCTCTTGGCGATTGATCGAAGCTGTGGAGTAGATCATACCCAATTTAAGCAGAAACGAGTCTGATAACATGTCACATATCAAAATCGTCGATATTTTAATTTTTTTCGTCATGCGCTTGCTTGTAAAAAAGTAAAAAATGTTTATTACAGAAATCCACACATAAAATAAAAAAAAAACAAATACAACAAAAGAAACCAATTTTTACCCTGCTTAAGAAACATTTATTTACAAAATTACAGCTAATACAAGTATTTATAATTGGTTTGTACAAAATACATATGAAACAGTTGAGCTATCTAGAACCCGTTGCAAACGATCTAAAGATAGCTCAACTGATCCAGATCAGTGCCAATTAATTTTATTTTATTTCTAATTTTGTTCATTTTGTTTCTTTTCTAATTTAAATCATCTTTATTGCATACTAAAAAGATAGATCAATTAAAAAAAAAGTTTTATAGTAGCTACAGTAAACACAATCATTGGTCTTTTATCATTGTGGCCCATTCATCTCATGAAATATAATAAAAGTTCTTTTATTTTGTTTTATATTACTGTGTCTGGTGTGTGTACAATAAAGTATTTTTCATTCATTCATTTATTTCATTCTTCAAAAGTTACATTTTAGTGATTGGCTGGAGATTTCTTATATTTTATAATATAGTTTGGTTACCATTTAATACGTGGTTGTTTGCGTATACGCTCCATCAATAGAGTTAAAATATAAATAGTATATAAAACTACACTGGATCTACTCTACTGCCATCTCTGTCTTTATCGTCCACTAGCGCGTGAAAACCGGGCTCACGGTTTTTTGTAAGATTTTCCGCGAGAGTAGGCACCGAACGCACTGCGACTGATTAATCGACTATTGATTACTGGTGACAAGAAGGGAGATGCTTCTACACTTCGGGCTTACAGTGTTGATGTTTAAAATACATAATACCAACAATATTTTAAAACTGCTTCGTTTCTACTTTCGTATCAATGGTTTATTAGTATATGTTATTTTTCCTTACTGCTTTAAACTATAGAAGATGCCATGGGCTCCTAAAATATTTTTTTTTACTGGTTCGAAAGCCTCTAGATTCCAAGCATAATCTTGTAAAACTATACGTCAGTTAAAAACACTTATTCTCACGATGTTTTCCTTCACTGTTTGAGAAGCACTCTTTAGGTTAACCTAGCTTTAAGATGATTTATGATGATCTCCGAATTTTATAAATACTTTTTGACTTTGACTTTGATTGCGCACATACAATTTCGAATATAAAAAACTTGGTGCACAACGAGACTCAAACTCACGACGTAATCAAAAGGAACTTTAGTACATTTCAACCTTCAAAAGCAGTTCTATTGTGCATTTTGAAAGCTAAACTGTTAGTTGATGCGTGAACAAATTCGTGTCAGTCACATGACCGCATCAAACGCATCTACCGTTTGCTGTAAACGCATCCCGTAATTCCGTTGGGCGATGTTTAGGGAATAAGGGTTGTTTAGAAGCGGGAATATGTAGTTTTCAACATCTATACGTAGTACTTATTGAAGGACTAAACCCTGCTCGGGCATTCAAAAGTAAGTTGGTATAAGCAAGGTATATTAGTGTTTATAATAAAAAAAATTACTTGACTTCGTAGCAAGGTTCGAATAAAAAAAAACAAAAAAAACCGGCCAAATGCGAGTCGGACTCGCGCACGAATGTCTCCGTACCATTATTTATAATAAAAACGGCAAAAAATCACGTTTGTTGTTCCCTTAAATATTTATTTTATTATGTTTTTTAGTATTTGTTGTTATAGCGGCAACAGAAATACACCATCTATGAAAATTTCAAATCTCTAACTATGACGATTCATGAGATCGTACAGCCTGGTTACAGACGGACAGACAGACAGCGGAGTCTTGGTAATAGGGTCTCATTTTGCATTTTGGGTACGGAACCTTAAAAATCATTCAAGCCCACAGCCAAATCAGAAAGCGGGACACACTCCCTACACCACCAGTGTTCTTTTTTTATATGCTTTGCTGATTGATTAGGTACACGGTCCACCTCATGTCAAGTGGTTACCATTATCCAATCATCAAACCATCAAAGCTTTGATTTGCGGGTTAGTTAAAAACGTGTCTTATATGCACTACTCCGCGTCCATCATCCTGAGGCATACAAGTGCTAGGCCTCGTGTTTCTGTAATTTCACACTGTTGTAATTCTAGCAGTGAAACATCAATTGGGTGAGTATTTTCTATATTGAGTGACAAATATATTAGACAAAACAGATACTTCATTATCATTTAAAATAAACGTTCTACAATTCAACAAAACTAGAGAGTATTTAATATGCTTCTAAACAGTATGTATAACACATACATCATATGTCTATACATCTATAGTGTATTCAACAATATTTCAACATACCGTCGTAGATCAAACAACTTGCCAAATATCAGTACACACCGCAAACCGCCAATTTGAAGAGCTAGTGTGATCAAAGATGGCAGTTTGTCATTTCTGTCTCAACCAATAACGTTGAACTAATGTTGAACTACTTGAAAGACAGGTATCAACTTGTATTTACAACGTGATAAATTAAACTTCTCCCGGTTTGTCCTGGTTTGGTAAGATCTCAAAGCAACCAACTTTTTCCTTGAAGATATTACATTATATTACATGAATATACAGCATCTACTTAAATAAAACAGGCTGTCAAATAGTAGGGCTGTTTGTTTAGTTAAATTGAACATACTTTGGAAATTATACTGCTAAAAAAGTTGTTGCGATTACGATTATTGACCATTATTGACCACCTGCAGGATGACTGGATGACTTGGTCGCGAGGAACTGGCGCTTAGATTCACCTAGATTTAAGACGTTTCAAGATGATCCCTGCGGATATTACTGAATAAATGATTTTTGGCTTTGACTTTGACTTTGAATTTGACTGAAAATTCGCAAAAGTTTTCTGTTGCACGATAGTTTCTACAATATAAAGGTGACCTCCCAGTCTTCAAAGTATGCTCCGCCACCCACAACAACCAAAGTTTCGTATTGTCGTTTTGTATTATACTGCGGGGCAACTTGATAGCTGTCAGAAGTCAAGTTGACACTGCCTGACATGCCGCGTAGTGTAACTCAAAACGACAATGCGAAACTTCGTCTACTCAGTGCAGTAAATGCAATAATAGAAATATGTATTAAATAAGTTTTCAATCGTAGTTAAGCAATCAAGAATAAACCAGTGGTGAAGTAGCGAGTATATAACGGGTACATAATATTTGATAACTGGCAGGAGTCCAAACTATTTCAATGTTCACGTGCGAGCCCACATTGCTACGCGATGCGAAATGCTATTGAGATCGTGTGCGGATTTTGAAAATTTATATTTTTTAATTGATTAAATATGAATAGGCTAGCGCGGTACGGACGTGTCATGAGAAGGGATGAAAGTCATGTAACTAGGAGATTGATGAATACGAATGTAGATGGATTAGTGAGTAGAGATATGCCAAAGAAAATATGGATGTACTGTGTGAAAGATGACATGGATGAAAAAGAAGTGAATATAGATGACGGCTGATAGAGGGAAATGAAAAAACGGGCTAGCGGCAGAAAGATAATTGTTATATGAAAAAACTGAAAAAAAATATCAGGCACTAAAACAAACAGTTTTTTTACTATTTATATCTCTCATCGGTGTAACATTCGTTTAGTTAGAGATCAGAATTTTGGACTATTCTAGAACAGTGTATGCTTGTGCGTTGTTTTTTTTTCAAAATGATTTTATGATACCTAATATTAAACCATACAAGGCACATCATTCTTATCCTAGTTGCTTACAGAATAAACAAAACATATAGCTCTTTGATCTCATATAATAAAAACTCTGGAATATATTAGAAAGGTGGACAGAGACACATCCAAATGTTACATAAACACGGTCCTCCGTCTTTGCGATATTCAGATTACAGTTTACAAAACTAAAGTCGAGTTTTCTCTTTATCAAAATAAAATTTGCCGTCTTTTTAGCTTGCAGGTAGTGTAAGCGGGTTCATGGCTACACATGGTTTACACGCAGCTGTGACTTCAGAATCGGAGGGTTGGTTGAACTCTACATGTTTCTATACACTTACTTTATTTTTAAAGTCAGCGGAAGGTAATATTTTGTTTTTGAAAGGTGATTAATTAATTCAGTGTAGGAAATTTTTCAACATCACCAAGCCTAAAATGAGTGAACGGTCCTTAAAAATTAAATGAATAAATAAGTACTGACGCTTATTTATTCATTTAATTTATAAGAACCGTGGTAGTACTATTGTTTAAATATGAAATCAAATATATTTATTTAGGAAGCAAAAATATACACGTTTACTAAAAGTCGGGAACAATGACATATGCAGAAGTATTGAACTGTGTCGCAGATACCAACGCCCTTCTCCTATACAGTAGGAGGGTTTTGAATGAAGTAGATTACTTTACAGGTTAAAACTAACAATTAAAATAAACTAAAAAGAAATGTTATGAAATAAGTTATGAAAGTAATAAGCTAAAGAACTTTTAAACAATCAAAAATGCCGACATTTTATACGACAAACTACATATAAGCACTATGTTTGTATGAGTGTGTAGTGGTATTTGAATGTGAACGAGAGTAGAAGACAGGAAGTGGAAGTTTATGTGTAGTGAACAGCCAATTAAAAACGATAGTTGTACAACTTATAGATCATGTTGCTACCCTAAGAAGATCCTCTGTATCTTCATATAATTGTTCTATGTAAAATCAACATAAAATATGAAGCTCTTCTATACGCTTCACAGATTGGAAATCTGCTCTACAGGAATGTAGGCGTATACTGAGTGCATGCCCGTGACGTCTGTATATCGACGTGCTATGCCTAGGAAATGAATCACTGCGCCCCTGCCCATAGCCAATGGAACTTGCAGACAGATCTTTGAAAAATATTAAATATCAGATCAGAATATCGTCGTCGTTGATATAATAAATAAATAGATATTTGTGGATATTTTACTCGACATCAAGTAGGCCCAAACTAATTCTTTAGCGAATTTAAAAATAATCTTTAAAAAACTAACTTAGCGCTGTAGGTTGTGGCTTCAATTCCCACCGAGGACAAAGATTCGTGTGATATTTACTCCGTGGTTCTCTTGTATTCTAAGTATGTATTAAAAAAATTAGCTATGCTAAGTTTAGGGTTAGATGATGTGTAAAAATGTCCACAAATATTTTTTTATTACTAACGAAACGCACGAGACTTCGTCCATGTGAAGCTATTTTCATACAAACTTCAACCCCCGTTGTACACGTTTAGGGGTTGAATTTCAGGAATTCCTTCTTAGTACATCTCTACGCACCAAGACAAATATACTCTGAAAATTTCAAGTCTCTACGACCAGTGGTTAAGGCTGTGCGTTGTCTATATGTCAGTCAGTCAGACAAAGATTCTTCTAATTGGTACCGACGACCGATGTGGAGCGGCGGGCGAATGTCCGCTTGCGACGCAGGAGGTTGCAGGTTCGATTCCCGCCTTGGGATAAATGTTTGTACGATCTGCAAATGTTCATTCTGGTTGTTCTGGGTATTTTCTATGTATAATAAAAAATATCTATGTATGTAATGTATTGTGTTGAGTATATCAGTCATCTAGTACCCATAACACAAGCTCTGCTTAGCTTGGGGCTAGATGATGCTGTGTGGATTATCCAGCATTATTACTATTATTATTCATAGATTATATTAAAAAAAACTCCTGTTGTACTTTGCAATACTATGAAATCTAAACTACTATGAAGTTTTAGGTGGTGTCCACCTCTGGTACACCATCAGGTCTACTCCATGACCGTCGGACATGTGTTTCGTGGAGCGCTGAGTTTACAAGAGCTCTGTATTGTGTAGACTTGAGTCCGGGATGATAGCACAACACGTCGATATTCCTATTTACAGATTTCGGGTGCAAGTTGAAAGCTGCGTGTTCTAACGAAGCTAGTAGTTTCAGCCAACGTATACCTACCAGTATGAGAGCATTATTGCAAGGAAACAGTGGTTCTTAAGTCTATCAGCCATTTTATTTATTTAGTATACCGCTGCTGTATTATTATTTTATTATTGTTTCATTTTTAATGTGTGTGTTTTTCTTAATAACTTAACTTTTGTTAGTCGATTTTTAAACTAATAATATTATATAGCTGTTTACATTAGTTTACATTTAAAATAAAATTGTCTGATGTTGGTACCTACTTTTGTACCTAATATGTGAAGTATGACCTGTAACAAATCTGTTATGAATAAATAAACTGAAACTGAAGCTGCTTGGGTTCTAAGCTCAGTTTTTTTTTATACTATTTGCTGATGGAACAAGTGGTCCACCTGATGTCAAGTGGCTACAATCGCCTATAACAAAGCATTGCTTTGTGGGTCACAGTTGTTAGGAACGTAAACTACAATACACTGCTCTGCATCCATCAACCTAAGGCATACTGGTGTTTAGCCTCATGTTTTTTTTTATACAATTTGCTGATGGAACAAGCATATGGCCCACCTGATGTTAAGTGGTAACCATAGCCTATAACAAAGCATTGCTTTGGAGGTCACATTTGTTAGGAACGTAACCTACATAAACTGCTCTGCATCCATCAACCTGAGGCATACTGGTGTTAAGCCTTTTAATTTTTTTGGTGGTGCTTGTAATTTCACCGGCACACACACCCTTCAAACCAACACGTTTTTTTTATATATAGATTTAAATAGATACAATGAGTAATTCTATAAGACATTTATGGTAAATAGGCGTTAATTTCCGCAATCTCGAATATTGCAGCTAATCCATTTAAGTACTATGTCTGTCTACATACGCTATAGGTACCACTTGTGTGCTGACTACCAAGAACTAACTAACAAGGGCCACTAGACACCACTACACTGAATGACCAGTACTTAGTCGGAATCCAATTAGACTTACTGAATATATTCTACGATGCGTCTGGCTAATGTACAAATCTGATCCTCAGAAACACGGTTATATTATAAGTACATAATAAGTAAGTTAGCTTGCTGATCGAACAAGCAGATGGCCCACCTGATGTTTAGTGGTGTCACGCTTGTAGAGACGTGCCCAACGATGCATTGACTTCGTCTATCAACTCAAGACATGCCTATCATCCTTATGAAAAACTTCACTTACACCCTAGAGTACCAAAAGACCTAGAAGGATATCTACCGTGCCTTTAAATTCAATATTTTTTTAGCATAACTATTTGTTTCGTCGTTTATCCATTGTTATTAATGTTTCATACAAAAGGTTCATACGACTTATTGATAGAAAAACAAAAGACCAAACTGATGTTCCCACTTTAACCACTCAGGTAACTATCTACCTACAAAAAACATTTCCTAGCAGGTCACGCACGTTGGGAACATGCCTTACGATGCACTTCCATGCGTCTAATAATCTTAAGCCTACAGGTATTAAGCCTAATGTGCCTGTAATCTCTCCAGACACACAGCCTTCAAATCAGAATACAGCAACACTGCTTGGTGGCAGAAATAGTACTTTCTAGGAATAGTACTTCATAAAGAACTCTTCTACTACTAAATCCTCTCTTACATATCTGTATTTATAATTTTTGTGATGGAAATCATATCCGGCAATCTTTTACTATTCTAAGTAAAATATATAAGTCGTAACTATATACATTATCAAATCTAACTCAGGCCCAATTTGATAACAAAACAACCAAATTACAACATACAAAATGCATGAGGCTCTTTAATTGGCTATACCGGTCCGGTGCAAATTATACATTCACGCCCCGAGCGAACCACCGCGGCATAACTAGTGTAGCTTGATACAAAGCAAACATTAGCTCAGCCATGCATTATTGTCAAGCTCAGGAGCACGACCTATGCGTATACCTTATCCCTAACAACCCATGACAATTCCAACTCTACAACACAAACATTAGAGTCTGAAATTGTGAATTTCATAATTGTATTTTCCACTAGGTGGTTTAGTACATGCATTAACCGCAACGCACTGATGGTTAGAGTCGATTGTGATGGAGATTGAACCTACTCACTTTATTAATAGGTAGGTTTTCTGTTCGTGTGAAACGCACGCTCACACATGGGTTTGTCGGAAACGTTTGATTAGATGTTTCGATTTCATTGGACAGTGAGTAGGTTAATTAATTGTTATGCCTTTTTTTACGAGGGAAAATGCTTTACGCATTCCTTTACCTCGAGGAGAGACACAACCGACAGCGTACCGACTACAAACCCACTAATATTCCTGCACTCACCTCAATGCCAACGCATCATCAAACCACTCGTCACCTGACAAATGATTCGAAACTGCGTCGGCACTAGACGGTCGCGGGGTCCCGATTTGATTCAACCGCTGCTGATTAATGTTATGCCTGCGGTAACTGAAAATATGGGGTTAAATAGCCAACATAATAATTTCAGACAACCATATCGTTGTATGGGTGGAAAGGGCTCAGAATTATTCTTCCTGAAAATAAATAAAAACTTTAGAAACGCTTCCACACTACTTTTCAAAAACTGTAGTGAGATTGTTAAACGATCATCTCAATGGATCAAACAAGAAGGGATGAACAAAGAATAACCACCCGAATTTGATGTTTTGTATCTTATTTTATCCACCTTGCTCTGCGTCGCGTTATTCTTACGCCAATATGTAAACTTTAGGTGTTATATTTTCCCCAAAACATTCTACAATACTATTTTTACCTTCCGCTTCCGATTTTCCGACCGTTGGTCAATGTTCACGGGTCCATGCCGCGAAGCTCTGGCTAGAATCACCCAGTGTTCACTTCACGGCAATTAGGCCTATGACGCCTTTGTTAACACAACTTTGATGATATTTTTATTGGCGTCGCTGATACGAGGCTGTTATGCGGTTAATTAGTCGTTACGAGAAAAAAGGCTTTTGTTTACACGGGGAGATGTGGGAAATTGAAACAGGTTTTTTTATTTTTATTGTGCTTTAGCGGACGTTTCACTCAGCTATCAGTCCAAAACCAAACAAAGCTTTGTACCATAAACTTATATCTTTGTAAGGACCACCAATGGTCTAGTAGAAATGACCCCGATTTCTGTGGGTTCAAATTGGGTCGTGCACCAATGGATTTTTCTAACGAAAAAAATGTATGCGCAGTGTCAATGCTCTCAAGCAGTAGAGAAGAACATCATAAGGAAATTAGTTAGCATTCTAGAAGCGGCGAAAAGCTTGATATCTGTCACGTATGGTAATTCTCGAAGAATCTCGAGAAGGTACTTAAAGTAGCTAAGTAAAGCTGTTTCTGTTTCTGTTTACAACCTTTGTTTATTGATTTATCGATGTGCAGATATAATTCATTTGAAGAATAAGTTTCAGTTTTTGTGTTCCTAAGCTGTTTTAGTTCATTAGAAAGAAAAGGTTTAAAAAAATTACTCTGTTACTCTCCACGGATGTCAAATGTATTAGAAATTGTACCTACCTACTGCCTTTTAAAGAAGCTAGATCAAAAACAAAGAGTTTGACTCAATAAAGTCAACAAGAATCAATTTGAATGGTATTGTAAACTTTATCAATCTAGGCAAGGTAATCCAATAGTATTTCAGATCTTGAATTTGAGCGTTGAATTCGCATCGCGCATATTGTGCCAACATCACGGTACAGTCGTCAGCATAAATCCAATCAGCGGGCCGAGACGAGCGATGTTCCCGTCACACTGTACCTGTGGGTATGTGTTGCTGCATGCCGGATGCATTGATGCATCCTTGCTGCCAGGGTTGCTAACATATAAAGCTATAAGTCATTTTATAAAACAAATACTGCCAATCTAAAATTCATTTCTGTTTTAATCTATACCAATCTATTATATATCATTTATAAGAATCTTTGTCCTGACTGACTGACTGGGATATAGACAACGTACCTACACCCTAAATCAGTGGCCGTAGAGACTTGAAATTTTCAGAGTATACCTATTCATCTTGGTGCGTAAAGGTGTACTAAGAAACGAATTCCCGAAATACAACCTCTAAACGTGTACAGCGGGGGTTGAAGTTTGTATGATAATAGCTCACGCGGACGAAGTCGCGCGTGTTTCGCTAGTACAGAATATAATATAATTGAATTTATGATAAATTATTCCAGCGTAATAAATCGCATTATAATACTTTAAAATATTTTCAGATACTTACGAGCTCAACAACGCCATCTATGTGCGAGACCGAGGAACCACGATCTAAATCGATGTGATACATCCGCTGATAGGGTTTCAGAGTAAAAGCCATTAGATGGCGCTGCTGCGTATTTTCACGTAGCGCTGGATTATAATATTTTACTAAAGGAATGATAACTCGGTGTCTAGTTGAAGCGATACGTGACCGTCGGCTCGATCTGCTGGTGTGTATTGGGGTGGTAAGTATTTAGCTCAGCGCATCTGGATCAGTGCTTAGTAGTGGAGCTTCTTATAAAGGGTTCTGCCGGGATAGTAGGTAGGTACCTACTACCACCATGCCTATTTCTGCCTCCACTACTATTGTGTTCGAACCTTACCTTACCTTACCAGTAGTAGCAGAGCTCTTTGTGAAGGGACGTACTACCACTATGCCTATTTCTGCCGCCAAACAGCTTGCTATGTTCCGGTTTGAAAGGTGTGGGTGCCGGTGAAATTACAGGCACATGAGGCTTGACACTTGTTTGCCTCAGGTTGATGGACGCTGAGCATCGTAAAACACGGTCTTAACCAGCGTGACCTAAGGCAATACTTTGTTATTAGGCGATGGTATAAGCACTTAGGCCATATAGTTCGTAACTGACAACCGTTTGGAAATAAAGGTTCTTGAATGGCGACCACGAACCGGAAGACGAAGCGTAGGACGTCCTCTTACCCAATGGGCTGATGACATTTTGTTAGGACCGTGGGAAGTCGATGGATGGAAAAGCCTAAACGGGGAAGCCTATGTCCAGCAGTGGACTTCTACAGGCTGATCATGATGATGATGATGAACTTAACATCAAGTGGGCCATCTGCTTGTTCCATCAACAAATTGTATAAAAAAACCTAAGGATTAATAGAAGAGGGGGTCACTCCTACTAGATCAGCGGTACTTTCTACTAAAGGGGATGATATCCTGTAGGTTAGTGGGTGGTAGCCCTGGACAGCGAGGCAAGCGCCACGGCGAAGTCATTAGCAGTAATGGCTGATCCACTCCGCACCGTCAGATTTAGTGCGGTTACCGTGCCTTACATCCCGCTTCTATGTATTTCATATATTTCTAGGTGTAGCGTTTGATTTTGTATACTGATGTTTAGTTTATCGCGAAATGATAAGTTTCTGTCGTACTGGCTGAGACAAAAAAGATACTGTTGGTTTATTACTGCAGTTGGACTGTTTGCATAAACAGATGAGCCACTGAATGGTAAGTGGTAACTATCACGTATTTCCTACTAATATAAACGCGAAAGTTTGTAAGTATGGATGGATGGACGGATGGTTGTTTGTTACTCTTTCACGCTCTAACCAGTGGACCGATTTGGATAAAATTTAGAATAGATATAGATTGTAACCTGGATTAACATATAGGCTACTTTTTTATCCCGAAAAAATAACGGGAACGGGAAAAAACTGCCACGCGGGCGAAGCTGCGAGCAGCCGCTAGTTACATTATAATTATAAGCATTATCTCATCATGTGGTCATGCACTTTAGGTACGTGCCCTACGATATAATGTCCTACGTCCATCAACGTTAGGCATAAACCTGCATGCCTAACGTTAGTCTCATCATTATCATCATTAGCCCGAAAAAGTCTACCGCTAAACATGAGAGACCCGTCAAACTTATTAGAATTTAATTTTTATCAAGAAAACAGAATTTGATGTTTTTGGATATTACAAAATCGATGCATTGCACCGATTTTTTATAATGTTAAATGAAATTATTATTATTTTCCGACTCAGTACCTCTGTGGACGGTTAAATTTTAAGAACTGAATATTCAGAGAAATTTGTAACTTCCTTTTTTTGTCTGGAAAAGTAATTTGCATTTTTAGTGATCAATATTTTGGATACAAACGGGATATAAAAATATCAGGAAACAATAAAACTCAAAAATCATGGCAAATATCCTGTTTCTATTCAAAATATTAGAATCACGAGTACATTAATTAAGATTAAAAAAGATATCTACCGTGCTTTGGGATTAAAGTCGTGATGCTGTTTCTTTTTTTTTTCTTACAACTTTGATGAAAACCATGACCATGATAAATCTAATGATATCGGTACTTATCTGATATATATCATTATAAAACACATAATAAATAAATAAATATTTGTGGACATTTTTACACAGCATCATCTAGCCCCAAACTAAGCATAGTTTGTACCTACTATGGAAATCAGATGACTGATAGAATACTAATATTATTATACTTTTTTTACTTAGAATACAATATAACACCCAGACACAGAACAAACATCTATGTTCATCACATAAATGTTCTCGGTGGGAATCGAACCCACCAAGCTCAGAATATTACTTAACTGCAATAGTTTTCAATTGATACAAGTACATTCGTGCGCAAAATAGCAGTACCTATCTACACCGCCATTACCAGTAATGAGTTCGCATTCACTCCGCGAACAATACCTACATCGCGACTGTACCGCTATTACTGTAATCGATTTGAATGTACCCTACCTAGGCCTATAAAAGCCATAAAAACAAATAGATATAATAGTACCTACACACTCAATGATTTACTGAGAACTAATTTACCTTTGTTTTTAAAACTTCGTCCGTTGGAGGGCGCTGGAAGCCGGGACACAGATAATTCTAGTCCGGTTTCTAGCGCACCCCTGCTTATGAATAGTAAGTTGTATAAATATAAGTAGTTAACATACCTATGCATGGAAATACATTATGTACCTGCATAGACATGAAATTGCTAGCATAAGCCGTAGCTTCTTATACCTATATAATAAGCTACAGATCTATGTTATATCGATTAGTATAAAACATATCTACTTACTATGTACTTTTTTGATCCTAATAAATAAATTATTATTATTATTATTATATTCAAATAGGAATACAATATCTACATTTATAACTAAGTTGTTATTATCTGTACTGTTGTATTTTCGATACGAATTAGGAACTATATTTTGCTTAGTACAAAACTATGAAAATAATGTAAGAAATTAAACATTATCATCGATTTTCCATTTAGTGTTTAAAAGCTATATAATATTAAAGTTATATACAAAATTAAGCATTGTAAGGTGTATTTATAGGCACATGAGGCTTAACACCTGCATGCCCCAGATGGATAATGGACACAGTGTATTGTAGGTTACGAACGTGACCTGCAAGGCAGTGCTTTGTTATAGGCGATGGTAACCATTTAACATCAGGCGGGCAATATGCTTGTTTCATCAGCAAATTGCGTAAAAAAAACATTATGAAAGTTATAATTTTAATTGTATTTGTACTAAATTGAAGTTTATTTTTAACTACTACGAGTATTCGTAGTAAAAAGTAAGTTTACTTAGTATATATACATTTCTTAACATTTGGAGAGCATTTTGTTAAGATCTTTACCGTCGTCGGTGTTTCCGGAACGTTACAACTTGGGAGTTTTCAAGACAAGAGTGACCAAGTGAATTATAGCTAAGCGTGCTCTACCTTAGACTGACGATGACTGACTGACCTTAGTGATGGCAAACGCTTAGGTATCCAACAATAAAAAAAAAGTAAATTCTAAAACTATCCCCAAAATAAATTCATCTTGCGTTCCTTTTAACGATCGTAAAGGGTGGGGAGGGCAGTGGCCGATTTGCATGTGGGGATGTGGGGAGATTATGTGATTTTCGACTATTTCGTGTAATGTTGTAAGGGTGGGTCGATTTATTGGAATGCGGGTAGATAATAGATTTAAATGGTGTTTCGAAGATCTAAAAATATGATTAGTTTATTTAATCCAACTTTATTGAATACTTCGTCCGCGTGAAGCTATTTTCATACAAATTTCAACCTCCGCTATTACACGTTTAGGGGTTGAATTTTGGGAATTCTTTTCTTAGTACACCTCTACGCACCAAGACAAATATACTCTTAAATCCAAACAATATACTCAAAACTAGTCTAGTTTTGGGCTAGATGATGTTGTGTTAAAATGTCCACAAATATTTATTTATTTATTTTATTTAAAATTTCAAGTCTATATCCCAGTCAGTCAGTCAGGATAAAGATTCTTAGAATTGGTATAGATTTTTCAAGATTCACAGTACATTTGATACATACCCACATTTTCCAATAGTATTCCATACGCGACAGGTTGCAAGCCCATCGTCGCTGCTAGAATATTAACTGGTTTCCTCACGATGTATTCCTTCACTGTTTAAAAGCGCTGGTATTGCGCATATAAATTCGAACTGTTGCTAATAAAAATATAAATAGTTTTTCTGAGATTAATATTATGTATTATGGTTTTTAATTTATAAATCTATTGATTCAGGTATAATATTAATAAAATACAATGTCATTTTATATTTTGAATACTTTAGGTACCTTAACTTGCGGCGCATGTTTCTTACTTTTTATGATGCGGGTGAAATACGGTTATGGCCGCAGTTGCCCAACTCCCCCTAAGCAGTTAGGGGCTGTATGGAGATTTGAACCCTCTTATCCGTATTGTTTTGAATTTTATACCAAAACTTTGCGAGTTTTGTTTAGGTACATAAGTTGGTTCGGATTAATCTGAAGTTATATGCATATTTACGTAAATTATAAACGGGTTTAAACCTGAATAAACGATTATATTGTAAGGCCCGCTTGCATAACGATCAGTAAATGTATTTAGCGAGTCTCTAAATGCATTTAGGAAGGTGATTACGTTTAAGGTAAGGTTACGTGTGATAAGACCGCCCATTGTAACTATACTAGTCATAAGTTTTTTCTGTAAATTGTTATTTTATATTATGATGTGCAATAAATTATTTTCTATTCTATTCTATTCTACGTTTAACATCTTGCACAAGGAAAATTAAGTCGATATTACCTACGTTTACGCTAAACATGTTTATATTAGTAAACGTCAGCTAAATAAAATTGCATTGTTGAACTTAATTCTAGAAAAAAGTGTTTTATCTTAAATTGGTATAGGTTTCACTAAGGAACGATAAACAAAGTTTGGTTTTCTTTTAAGTTACGGGGCATGTCAGTAGCAAGTCAAGTAGCAGTGTCAACTTGACTGTGAACTGGCTACTGAGTTGTCGCACAGTGAAACTCAGAACGACAGTGCGTAACTACGTTTATCGTTTGTGAGAGTAGACCTATTGTGTTCTTGACTTGACTTGATTGTTGAACCAATCCTACAAATATAATAAACGCGAAAGTTTGTAAGTATGGATGGATGGATATTTGTTACTCTTTCACGCTCTAACCAGTGAACCGATTTGGATGAATTTTGGAATAATTATATATTGCAACCTGGATTAACATATAGGTTACTAGTTATCCCGAAATAATAACGGGAACGGAAAAAAACTGCCACGCGGGCGAAGCTGCGAGCGGCCGCTAGTTATTTTATATTCACATGTCAAACAGGTACAATCTATTCGACAACAATAAATAAATAATAATTGACATAATCTTTCTTAGTAAAGTAGCTTCTATAAAGCAGTACTTAGGGTTTGGACTCGTATGTGTATATTATTTTTATACTAGCGGCCGCTCGCAGCTTCGCCCGCGTTTTTTTCCCGTTCCCGTTATTTTTTCGGGATAAAAGTAGCTTATATGTTAATTCAAGTTATAATCTATGTTTATTTCAAATTTTATCCAAATTGGTTTACTGGTTAGAGCGTGAAAGAGTAACAAACATCCATCCATTCTTACACACTTTCGCGTTTGTAATATTAGTAGGGTCGTACAAAGACTCAAGGTAAGCCAATCCTGAAAAATATCGCCCTGTAATTTCATTCCCATTATGCCCAACTTTCCACATATTTCAACAATGTGACATCAATTTCTGCAAAATCGTAAATAACCATCTGATTTACATAACAACACATTGTTAGCGATTCTTTATATACCTACCCAGACGATGTCATTTCATGTAATCTGCCAACTATCTTAAAGAAAAGTAACAACTGCACTTCTCTAATTTGTATCGCTATTCCGCTCTGGCACACTGGGAAAATCATCGGAGCGCGCCGATAGGCGGGGTCTAAGTCAAAACCAGCGTTTGACGAGCTCTGTAAATCCTCATGGATGGTTTTAGCAGCTCGATTTTCTGATGGTAGAGATTTGAGTGGAGTGTCTAGATAAGTTGGTTGGGCTATATCGGGTGACTGCACATTGGCTGATAGGAGCCACGCCTCCCTGGAAAATGCATTTCCAAGATTGCTATGCAGATGGCATTGGGATGAATGGAGACGCTGGAAAGTTTCGTAGACTTCGCAAAGATTTCGGTGGAATTTTGAAATACCTCTTTTTAGGCTAATGGCGGTCTTGTTGGAGTTTGAATGGGATGGTTGTGAGAGTGTACAAGTATTTGTGGATTAATTAGGTACTTGAAGTTTTAAGTTGCATTTTTCGTACAAAGTGTAGAAATTGAAAAATAAGACGTTTTTAAGAGCTCTGGTTTTTCTTCTGATCCTTAGATCATGAGTTTGAAGCCATTTGTGTATCAATAAATTTTTATAATCGAAAAATTTATAGGTATGTGCAATGTCAAACGGTAAAAAAAAACTCCAGAGGAAACCAGTTAGTATTCTAGCAACGGCAATGGACTTGCAAAATGTGAACTATGGAATACTTCTATTTCATGAATCAAATGTACTGTACCTCTGACTACGGCTGAGGCTACACTAGGCAGCGATTTGCGATGCGACTGGAAGAGCGAAATGATTTTGAAGCAAAATATGTGATCTACGGTGTAGCCATATACGTGAGCATTCATTTATTTGTTTCAATCGCTCATGTGTCGCAAGTCGCGTCGCGGCCTAATGTAGCCTCAGCCTACCCTTTAAGACATTCCCAAAGAGTCTGAAATTGGTAAATTGGTTGGCCGTGCCTGAGGATTTATGTCGTAAGGCTGTTTATTATCATTATTAACGTTTATGTATTTACCAACTTGAATTTGTATTATGTTTTTTACGTATGTAGATCCTTTTACTGTGCTTGCATACTTATTGTTTACTACACTACACCACCATCTTCTATCGTTCTCACCGTATCCAGTCCATCCAAAGGTTGTCTGGAAGAGATCGCTTTGAGCGATAAGACCGCCCATTGTATTCCACTGTGTTATCTTTGTATTTTTTTTTGTGTGTTATATGTAAATTCATAATATGTGGTGTGCAATAAAGTGTTTTCTATCTTCTATCTATCTATCTGTTTAATTTTTTATATATATTATTACTCTTCTATCTATACCAGTTGTAAGAATCTTTGTCATGAATGATTGACTGACTGACATATAGACAACGCACAGGCTAAGTCGCTGGTCGCAGAAACTTGAAATTATCAGGCTATACCTATTCGTTTTTGTGTGTAGAGGTGTACTAAATGAATTTCCGAAACTCAACCCCTAAAAATCTGCAGCAGAGGTTGAAAGTTGAGATTTGTATGAAAGTTTTCACTTTTGAATTTTTTATTTGTTTATCTTTATCGGGGAGCCAAGAGCGTAAAAGACATGTATATTGTTTTAAAATCCACGTGTTTTTGTATGTCCATACAAAAACACTTTCATTATGAATATGCATGTTATGCAACTGGCCCCAAGCCTTTCCACATTGCAAATCACACATTAGGCTTTAACCCTATTTGTATGCAAGTAATTGTTACAAAAAAACGAGTGTGCTTTAGACCACACGACTGAAGTAGAAACGTAACTGGCTATGAGAGAAAGAGAGAAAGAACAGTGCTTTCATACCCCCTCTACTGTAGTGTTAAACGTTTAACGCAACCTTGTTAAAAGTCGCATTAGAATTATTACTTCAAAAACAGTTAACTGGTTCCCATAGTACATTTGCTTGGTTTGGGGCTAGAAGGCGTTGTCTTAAATGTAGTCATGTATACACTACCTACCTACTTTATAACCTCGGCCTGGCTCCATGTTGCTATACCCTATTCAGGGTCCATGTTGATACCTACTTACACATAAGAACAATGTTTGTACAGATTAATAAATAAATAAATAATGCTAGACAATCCCCACAGCATCATCTAGCCCCAAGCTAAGCAGAGCTTGTGTTATGGGTACTAGATGACTGATATACTTAATACAATACATTACATACATAAAATTAGAATAAGTGAATAAATAATAATAATATAATAATAAACTCATATAAGAATTGAGTATTGAGTAGTCATTGAATGTGGTTGAAGCCTTAGGCCCTATACAGACAGCAGTACGTTGGTAAGCCGTGGAACAGATGTGCAGCCACTGACTGCTCTGATGCGATTTGCGCACACACTTCGTTACTCACGCCAGTAAGCCCCTTATTGATATAGCGTTGCATAAAGTTATATAAAACTGTATTGTGGTACAATCGGTTGTTATATCGATCGCCTCACTGATTAATTTGAGGGTGGTTTATACCATCAGAATGTACCATATGGAACTCGGAAATAACGAAAAGATAGCAATCGTGTCGGCATCTCAAGGTTGCCTGGAAAAAATCGCTTTCAGCAATAAAGGCGCCTATTGTACTTTGTTTCTTGATCAAATATTTATTCCAGGTGTTCTGGGTATTTTCTATGTATAATAAAAAATATCTATGTGTGTAATGTATTGTATTAAGTATATCAGTCATCTAGTACCCATAACACAAGCTCTGCTTAGCTTGGGGCTAGATGATGCTGTGTGGATTGTCCAGCATTATTTATTTATCTGTTTTTATCAAATCTTGGTGTCCGCCGGTGACGCAGGAGGTTGCGGGTTCAATTCCCGCCTTGGGATAAATGTTTGTACGATCTATACATTATGCGGTGTAATTACAGGCACACGAGGCTTAACACCAGCATGCCTCAGGTTGATGGACGCAGAGCAGTGCGTCGTATGGGCACGTGTATAATAAGCGTGGCCTGCGAGGCAATGCTCTGGAGGTAATGGTAACCATTAAACATCCGATGGATCATCTGCTTGTTCCAGTAACAAGTCATATATTCGACGACCGATGTGGCGCGGCGGGCGATTGTCCGCCTGCGACGCAGGAGGTTGCGAGTTCGATTCCCGCCTTGGGATAAATGTTTGTACGATCTGCAAATATTTATTCCGGGTGTTCTGGGTATTTTCTATGTATAATAAAAAAAAAAATCTATGTATGTAATATAGTATTGTATTAAGTATATCAGTTATCTAGTACCCATAACACAAGCTCTGCTTAGCTTGGGGCTAGATGATGCTGTGTGGATTGTCCAGCATTATTTATTTATTTTTATTTATATATATATACCTATATGTGTATTTATTTATGAAAGAAATATGACGTGGATAAGAAAGAAGTGAGTAGGTACAAATATGACGGCTGATAGAAGAGAGTGCAAGAAAAGAACAAGAAAAGACCCCACATAAAGAATAGAATAGAATATCTTTATTGCTTGAAATAGGTAGTGGGTACATAAAGTGGGATAAAGGCAGGAAGATGATGATGATGTATATATTTATACTTTGTATCTCCGTAACTACTTAATTTATTTAAAAATGAATTTTGGTTTGTAGATAGTGTAGGTTCTAGAATAACACATAGACTAATCTAACTAATTTTACCACCTGAACTAGTATTTTAATAGTTAAGAATAGTACATTTCACACCTAGGTTTCCATGTCGTAAGCGGAGCGTAGGATACGTAAGCGAAAAAACCATTTCTTCATTTTTATTGTGTACATCAATCCTGACGTCTTTCAACATAACAGTATTCAGTTATTTTAACTTTCAGGCATTTTGGGAAAAGGTTTTTTTGGGATTCAGGTGTATCGAAAACAAGGTGTTTTGAAATTCAGTCCTAACGTCACGTAAGCATTTATACGGGTATAGACTCCTTCATACCATAACTGATCAGGTTTTAATATTTGTGATGTATTTCAAGTGTAGGTACATTAGATTGCCTTAGCTCCCAGCCGACCTGTTTCATCAATAGCCAGCCCATCTGCTCCCTCATAATAAGGGCAAGTACGACACAATGCTCATCGCGTGACGTCATCCGCTCCACTGGAGTTCAATCCCATCTCCGCATTGCGCGTTTTTACTTCCATTCTCTCATTCATCCGACTGTACAAATGAAAGATTTTTCGTCCATTTTTTCTTATAGATTAATCTTGTGGTTCGAGACTGTGATTAGTATCTACAGCTGGGGAGATTTTTTTTATACAATTTGCTGGTGGAACAAGCATATGGCCCACCTGATGTTAAGTGGTTGCCATAGCATATAACAAAGCATTGCCTTGTAGGTCACTAAATATATATAGTAGTAGTCGAGCTCTCTGTGTAAGTACAATACTAAGTAATTCCTACAAAGTACTAAGTGATAACCCATGTGGCGCGGCGGGCGAATGTCCGCCTGCGATGCAGGAGGTTAAGAGTTCGATTCCCGCCTTACGATTAATGTTTGTACGATCTGCAAATATTTATCTGGGGTGTTCTGGGTATTTTCTATGTATAATAAAAAACATCTATGTATGTAATGTATTGCATTAAGTATATCAGTCATCTAGTACCCATAACACAAGCTTTGCTTAGCTCGGGGCTAGATGATGCTGTGTGGATTGTCCAGCATTATTCAGTACTAGCGGCCGCTCGCAGCTTCACCTGGTTTTTCCCGTTCCCGTTATTTGTTCGGGATAAAATCATAGTAGCTTTATGCGTGCAAATTCTCAGCCCGATCGGTTTAAAATTGACAAAGTTTCATACAAACTTTCATCCCCTATTTTATAACCTTGGGGATAGAATTAATCAAAATCCTTTCTTAGCGGATGCCTACGTCATAACATCTACCTGCATGCAAAATTTCATTTCATTTATTTATATTTTATTATTCTCAAATAGGGAATATGTTTAAAAATGTCACTGTAAATTCCCCTATTAAATATCCAGATTGTCAGTCAGATAGGCGTGTAATAGATGACATCCGTCTACTGCCGGGAATCACTTCCGACTCGACACGTGCTTGTTCAAATTGAAACTTAAATTTTAGGACTGTTTTTAGGGTTGAAAAATCTGTGTGCGAATCATTAAAACTAGGAAGCCTTTGATGTCTGTATGATTGTGCATATTATAAAAACGTATGTTTTATGAAACATACCATCTTTACTAGTTATGAAAATCTTTGTCCTGACTAACATATGGACAAAACAAAACTTAAGCCACTGGTTGACTTACAAATTTCACTATATTGTCTGTGTGTAGTTTGTTCGAAACCAGAATCGAATTGTCAGACGTTTAGTAAGGAATAGAAGTGTGCTAAGGGAGAAATGCCCAAAAATCAACCCCTAAACATGTACAGCAAGGGTTCAAGTTTATTAAAAAACAATCAAGTGGAGGAAGTCGTGCATATTTTCGCTAAATAGGTATAAATATTGATACAAACAGTTTTAAAATATTTTAACACAAAAGCCCGCTTGCACAACAATCTCAAAACGCGTTTAAAAAGCTAGTTACGTTTAAAATCTTGCACAAGGAAAATTAAGTCGCTATTACGTTTACGCTAAACTCAGTAAACGTGATTAGCTAAAAAAAATTAATTCTTCTTATACAAGATTTTAAACGTCATTAGTAATACATTTTTCAATTAACACTATTGCACGGGTATTTATCGCTTTATACTATTTTATTTAGTCCCCATAAATACTCGTATTATTTGTGTTCAGTATGTGTTTCGACCACGTAAGTTAAAAAAAAATACTATTTTTCAAAGAAATGTTTATTTTCACGAAAACATAACAAAGATAATATATCTTCCCTTTCAAACCTAACATTTTAAAGTCTAAATTCGAGGCGGACCCTCTCGTTATTGTCATTCAAATCTCCCGACACATCCTGCCTCGCCATAGAGAATTTAAATAATAATCGTACTGAATATTTTGAATAATTTTCTACTTATTTTGTGGAACCTCATGTACCGACAAGTGTTGACATAATGATAAATACATTTTTAATGTACCTACGTATTACAATGTTATGTATTTTGGTAACTAAAAATTGGTATTGACTGTATTGCAATTGTTGTTTATTTTGATAATTATAAAATACTAGCGGCTCGTCCCGGCTTCACACAGGTTTTAGTAAGGATCCCTAATTTTTTTGAAAATATAATATAGCCTATGCCACTTGGCGATTGTGTAGCTTCCCAACGGTGAAAGAATTTTCAAATCGGTTCAGTAGTTTCGGAGCCTATTCAATGCAAACAAACAAATAATTAAATCTTTCCTTTTTCTTTTTATAATATTAGTAATAGAAGTACTTATGTCTTGCTTTTAAATCTTAAACTAATTTAAGTAAAATGTTTAAACTGAATTTAAAAATAAGTTCATGTTACAATAATTAAAACCAAACCTTTCCAGTAACACGTGTTATAAACATCCTATACAAACGTTATTTAAATTTAAATATTTCTTATAATGTCTCCTGTCTCTGTTTGTCATTACCTATTAATAAAAGATGGCAATAATTACACATTGTTGATTTTTTAACAGATTTTTATAAGTAAAGACGCAAAATATGAATAATAAAAAAACAATGAATATTTATTAGACTTTAAAAACGTAGTAAACTTTTACGAACAAAGTGAACCCCATTTTAAACGTCATTGTAATATCACAATTCAAAACATATATTTTATATGACTGATATGACACTTTGAAGGCGTTGCGAATTATTATACTCAATTTTACAACAATACTCATACCTACAAAATAATGTAGTACCACCCTTATTTTTTGGACGGTAGAATACACTATCAAACAATTCAAATTTACAAAGAACGTATTTTTGGTTTGCGTGTATTATATCTTATTGTGTTTTTAACACTTCGCCCCCGCTCGAGTGTGGGGTGCAAGGGTAGTTTGCACCCTACTGATTAGTGTTCTTAATCTATGGGGGCTTATGAATGGTGGTATTCAAAAACGTTACAAAATATTTCTGATAGAGATGGGTTGGCATTTAGTACACAGGAGCTTTTGCAAAAATGATAACACAAAAACGGTAAGAACCGTGGTAAAGTTTATTTCCTGTTCTTCTAAGCTTTGCCGTGAGAAACTGGTGCCTAAGTCGATTCTTAGTGTTCTTTTAGATTTCAATAAATAAATGTCCTTTTGACTTTGAACTAAAGTAATAAATTATAAAAACAGTCAAGCAAAAGGTCATCATATTGTGTACTTATCGAAATAGAATTTTGTATTATTAGAAAATAAATATTTCTATACATTTTTACACAACATAATTTAGCCCCAAACTAAGCATAGCTTGTACTATGAGTATCACATGACTGATAGAATACTTATATACTTGTTTTTGTAAAAACATATTTAAAATACAACATTACACCTAGACAGAGAACAAATATCTATGCTACACACAAATATTTGTCCTCTGTGAAGATCGAACCCACAACCTAGAGCACAGAAGGCAGAGCTACTACTCCTTTATGAAACGTGATGTAAATATACACATTATCGAGGAATTTAATGTCTAAAAAAGCATGTGTTTTTTTTTTACATGCTGTAGGTAAACGTTTGACCGCAATCTCACCTGATGTTAAGTGATGACGCAGTCGACGGTGTAGCACGTTTACCTAGAAGATACCTAGTCACTCTTCTCTTGAAGACATCCAAATTATACGTGATCGGAAAAACAGACGGCGGCAACGAGTTCCATTCCTTTGCTGTACGTATAATAAAAGTTGAGGCAAAGCGCTTGGTACGGGTGGAAGGCGTGTCAACCATGAACGGGTGTCTCGTCTCCGTACGTCTGGTGGTCCGATGATAGAACGGAGATGGGGGAATTAGGTTGTGGAGCTCCAAGGCACACTCGCCGAAATGCATCCTGTAGAATACTCAGTTTATTAGTGTTTAAAGAAGTTTTTTTTTATTTAAAGGGTTATATTACAATTGCATAACACCATCCAGTTATTCAATAGTATTCCGCGTGTTTATTTAACATCTTTAACTGTTGCGTAATGAACTACCGCGGGCTTAAGCTTATTTACTGACATGTTCATCTTATTATACTGGGATCTGTTTAATGCTGCTGACAGAACAGTTGTGTTTTTGTACAAGACACATTTTGTACAAATAGTGTTTGTAAATAGATTTTAAAAGTTTGAAACAGCTGTGAAGTTTTTAAAACATTCCTTCCACTGTGTGTTTGACGACCGATGTGGCGCTGCGGGCGAATGTCCGCCTGCGACGCAGGAGGTTGCGGGTTCGATTCCCGTCTTGGGATAAATGTTTGTACGATCTTCAAATATTTATTCCGGGTGTTCTGGGTATTTTCTATGCATAATAAAAAATATCTATGTATGTTATGTATTGTATTAAGTATATCAGTCATCTAGTAGGTATAACACAAGCTATGCTTAACTTGGGGCTAGATGATGCTGGTGTGGATTGTCCAGCATTATTATTATTATAAAATAGTTCTGAAGCATAACAAACCGTTGACTGTACTTATAAGGTTGTTTGAATATTTTATGTTCTTGGTATGATTGCCTTAACATGTTTTCTGTCTTACCTTCGTATTAAGTTAGATTGGGCTCATACTGGAACTTGATTATATTAACATTATTATTAAATTGTAAAAAGATCGTACAAAAAAACGGTAGGAACCAAGCCGTAAGTTTCTTGCTTGTTCTTTCTAGGCTTGATTGCGGGGAACTAAAGCTTAGTTTCTACCTAGCTTTAAGCTTTAAGATATTTCAAAATGATCCCTGGATTACTGAATAAATGCTTTGACTTTGACCGATAATAAAAAAAGTCATTATCAGTAGGTAAATTACAGCTCCATAAGTAAGTCCGGAGCGATTTATCCAAAATGGACGCCACGTGCTGCGTGTAACATCACAAAAGACGACCACACTCACAACAGCTAAACATCCGGTATACCTCTACCACATACCCTGATTTATTCTACCAACAATATTTTGGAATACCCGCTAAATTACATTCGGATGTGACGGTATTATGTGGTGCGCTCGCGCCGGAAACTGACACCCATTCATTGTTCTTGACATCGTTTCCGTGAAAACTGCGGGTAGCTAGCAACCTTGAATTCAGAATAAAAGTAATGTTTTGATAGATACACCACATTATCTAAGTAAAAATCTATCGATAAAATATATCGATACTTTTAAAAAACACTGTCTGGAATAAAGACAACGCATAGTCTAAATTAAACCACTGAATGTAGACTTAAAATTTCCAGGGTATAATCATCTTAGTGCGTAAAGGTACTAAGAAAGGAATTATCGAAATTCTGCCTCTAAATAGGAGCAGTGGGGGTTGAAGTTTGCATGAAAATAACGTCACTCGTGTTTTACTAGTATAGTTGTAAAAACAAATAAGTCATAAAAATAATAATTATCATCATCCTCAGGCTAAATTCCACTGCTGGACACTGACTTCCAGTGATTTTCACGCTATCAGGTTATTCTTCTCGAAGTTTATCGTTATATTTATCGGTTTGGTCGTTTATATAATGTTAAATAACATAAAATTAAGAACCGCGTCATAAACTTACCAATAAATAGCGTAACTGTTTTATTCTACAACCGCTAACAATAGACATCACGAGTGGATTCGACACGGATGATGAAAAATTCGACTCATAGTGAAAATTGTAAAAACCACAGATTCGTCACGCACCGACCGTACTTCACCCACGATCGAACAAGTGCAACAAAGACGTTATTAGAATAACCCTTATTAGAAAGTAATAAGGTTCAAGATATTGGTTAGAATGCGGTGTTCGAAATTTAAAATAATAATACGTCATCGCCCAGTCCCTCTGTCTTTTGCATTCATTGTTGCGTGATGTACGGCTACGGTCGTATGTTGATTTTGATGGTTAGGTACAATTGTTTGTTTCCATTGTTGTCTGAAAAATCTCGCTTAACCTCTAGTAGCTAATTTACCTCAAAATATGTACCGCTGTTTAACAAATCAATAAAACGATGATATTTATTATTATTCTGCTAAGTGCATAACGTTATGTTATTAAAGTCCACAATCATAAACAGAAAAATAATTAAAAGAATAATGTTTATTTTTCCAAAAAAACTCTTGCCTCTTGTCTCAGATTATGAGAAAACAGACACAGAGACAGATTCATGGTCTAATTCATCGCTAAAGGTCCTGTTGCCATCTTTTTTTATTAACATTGAAGGCACATCGGCAAGAATAATTAAAGCCGCTAATGTGTCAGAAGATATAAATATGCGCCTCAAAGTTGTCACTAAAAGTAGTAATTTCTTAACAATTTAAAAATCATGCATCGAAAACCGTACTCATACGTACCTACAATGGAAACAGACTGCATTCACGCGTGAATTTAAATCTCGCCGCGGGCGTTAGGAAACTGTGATTTGTGGTTATTTACCGTGGTTGTTAACTTTCCATTTTCGATGGTCGCCCGTGCGGAATCCGCGACGATTTCGACGCGAGTTGCGTTTTTAATTTTGGAATACGTATTGTATTTCGGCATACGTATGAATTGTTCAGAATAGGTATTGTGGTTGCAACAATAGACGAATCAACTGATATTTTTAAATTTCGAATACGTATTGTTCCGAATTCCAATTCTAAAAATATTGTTGAGCTGTTATAAAATAAAAGAGTCAAATGGGTTTGGCATAGTCGAACACCACTGGTCTAGGGGGAGTGACCCCGCCTTCTGATCCTAAGATCGTGGGTTTAAATCCAGTCGTGCACCAATGGCTTTTTTGTTCAAAACCTTATGTGTGCAATTCCAGTGCTCTCAAACAGTGAAGGAAAACATCGTGAAGAAACCAGTTAGCGGTACATTTGAACACCAAAACAGAGAAAAAATATCATCTACAATAGATACAAAGGCTTATCTTTGTTTTTTAAATATAATTGCTAATGGAACAATCATATAGTCCACATGATATTAAGTGGTAACCTGTAACATAGCATTGCCACGCAAGTCATACAAGTTAGGAACGTGTGATGCACTGTCATGCATCCATGAGACTGAAGCTTGCAGATGTTAAGCCTCATAATATGCCTGATTTTACACCGGCATCTATTCCCTTCAACCCATAACATAACAGTACGGGTATTACTGCTTAGCGGCAGAACCGGACAAACTTATTAAAAAAGAGCTCTACTACTACTAAAGTTATACCTTAAAATAGGCAGGATTTGGAATAAAATTAATATGAAAATCTCCTTATATAAATTCACCTTTAAATTATTTCCTTCCAAATTTTCAAGTCCTCACAACTCAATTAACAAATCCCTAAACCGTTTAACGCAATCACAAAACTAATTCCTGAAATTGAATAATCCAATCAGAGGCGAAGAGTTTTCGAATTTAAGGGTAAGAAACGGAGGGATTTCTGTGTAAAAACCCTTTTGTCCAAACAAGTCAGAGCAGACGTCACGGGAGAAGCCTGCTGTGACATCCTCATTGCGAATTCCCTCGGTGCCTCTGATCTGTTCGCACTGCTATTGAATAAAGCAGCGTTTTATTTCACAAAACTGATAAGCTTGATAATTCACATTCGTATTAGCTCTTCTTTCTGCGCTGGACAGTAAGATAAATTTTGTGTGATGAACATAAATATTTGTTCATGTCTAGTTATTTTATTGTATTCTTTTAAGTATGAATTTACAAAAAAATTACTAATGTATTCTATCACTTAACTAGTTTTCTTAAAGCTCTGCTTAGTTTAGGCTTAGATAGTGTTGCATAAAATATCTAAAAATAATAAATTATTCTTTTAAAATGACAATGATTTCATCAAACAGTTGTTTTAAATACTTACCAAAAAGTATTTATTCAGTAATATCCGCAGAGATCATCTTGAAACGTCTTAAAACTAGGTGAACCTAACAGGCAAGAAACATTTTGCTTGGTTCTTACCGTGTTTTTGTATGATCTTTTGACAAATTAATAATTATATAAATATTGAAGCTTCAGTGTGGTGCCAATCCACCTTAATAAGGCAAAGACAAAGCAGAAAACATTTCAAGTCAATTCGTTTGTTAAGTATATTATTTTACTTAGCATATAAACTGAAGTGTAATAATCATAATAAACTAAAATATTCAAAAATCCTGCTAAGTTTTTTTCACCCAGTGCGTATTAAGCTACAGAAGTAAAATTTGCATAGCGCGCCTCAAGAAACCGGCGGAGACTTTAAATCTAGTAAATTTACTAAATCTAGGCTTCAACAGATTCAACGTTGGCCCCAGACGGCATTCAAAACCATAGAATAAAGTCTGAACAGACTGACCATATTAGTGACTAACTTTTTAAACTATTATGGTTTTGATCAATATTTTGGATAGAAACGGGATATTTATCATGATTTTTGAGTTTAATTGTTTCCCGATATTTAGGTACAGTTGCATGCCCCACGGGTCGAACTAATAAAGACTGTGACAAGTGGATCTAATCTAATGTTATTGGCAGGCAAAATGGTCTACCCTCTTCCGCACCTAATCTAAAATCATGTTGAGTATCGCGTTTTTAGCCAAAACATTTTGCGAATTATACTTATTTTAGACTATTAATATACCTGCCTTTAATTAGTATTTTTTATCTTTTGATGAAAATAAAGTAATATACAAATGTTAAGTAATATAAATAAAGCGAGGATCCAAGATGCATTATTTGCCATTGTAACATTATACTTTACATTAGTTTTATACAAGAAGTAATACAATGATTATAAATACTGTACTCTGAAGAGCGATATTGCGCGTCAGTGCTTAGACAACCGCATTATCTATTTATGAATATTGGAATCTTTTGACTGACCGAAATACAGAAAAACACAGCAAGGCACTGGTCGACGATACTTTTAATTTGTAGGGTGTGTCTTGGGTATGGGTGTACTAAGGACAGAATCCTCAAAATTCAACCTTTAAAGGCTACGACGGGGGTCAAAATGCATACGCGCTTTTACTTGCTTATTTTTTATTTATTGATTAACTTTCACAGAGCACAATGATTTACTAGGATTTAATGCTAATAACATTGTCTACCAGTCATCCTGGACATGTAAAAAGATGGTGTAGCGTGTTGGTTTTTTGTAAGTACACTGCCCCTTCTGTGCTTTATTCTCTGTAAGCTTTAAAGCATTTTACCTCACTATTTGTTCTGTTGAGGCAGTAGACAAATTGATTCAAGAATTCGATTTGTATTTGACGAACGAAGACGATCTTTGCATCTATCAAAATATTTGTTCTGCGACATTTGTGTATTTACAAACTTGCATGAAATGGTTTTCTTTTTAATAATTGTATTGTTTTAGTAGAGTTAGAGCTTTTAGTAAAGGGCTCATCCGGGGAAGTACTACCACCATGCCTATTTCTGCCGCCAAGCAGCTTGCTGTGTACCGGTTTGAAGGGTGTGAGTGCCGGAGTAATTACAGGCACACGAGGCTTAGTACCTGTACCTATGCATCAGGTTGATAGACGCTGAGTAGTGCATCGTAGGACACGTTAGCGAGCGTGATCTTCGAGGCAATGCTTTGATTATGGTAATTCTAACCACTCAAAAACAGGCGGGCCATCTGCTCGTTCTATCAGCAAGTCACATAAAAAAACAAGCTTAGAATAGGACTCCTCTATCATGGATTTCGTAACAGGTGACTAAGAGAATGCACCAGAAACCCAATTCTTGTAGTTTTTTTGAGCTGATACAAGATTGAAACAAGAATTCGATTAAAAAAACTAGGCCTGTTTGAAACATGAGTTTCAAAGAACGCGATTTGGGGATTGACGCGACAGTTGGGTTCTAAGGTGATCTCCTAAGCTTAGTAATAATTGCTCACCAGTAGTGGCTTATGACCAAACACGTCATAAATAGTATTCCTCTTCTTAACTGACTCATTTAATATAACTAACAATAGTCTGTACTTATCTGCTAAAGACTGTTTATCATGTAAGGGACTGTAAGTATAATAATGAATAATTTATTAAAGACAATAACTATTTTATACTAAAAACATTGGCCCATAGATAAATACCATAGATAGATAAATACAAACATTATTATATTATAATAACTATAGTTAAGAGGTCCCTTGCTGTGGTGTAAGCTTGGTGTCTCGTGTTAGGCCTTCTATAAGCTTCCTGAATACGACGCCTTTCGTCCAGGTTTCCGACTTGTTAGGACTGATTTTTATACAGTACTAAACTCGTTTTGAACAAACCTTATAATCACCTTTTTACCTAAATGATTGATTTTATAAATGTCGTCGTATTATTGCGTTTCTTAGTATTGCGTTCGTAAAAGTACTTTAAGTTGTCAGACATTAAGAATTTATGACATTCATGAACCCTTTTTTCATTAATGTCATAAATTCGTAATGACAATTAGACAATCTGTCATTTTAGGAGTTGACTATAAAATTTGTTCAAACGAGATTAGTACTATATAAGAATCAGTCCAGAAACGATAGCCGATCAGTCGGTACTCTCACCACAAAGGAGTTAAAGTGCACTCTCCGGTGAGATTTTATGTTTTTGACTCGCATGGTAAGGCTGGTATTCAGCTTCAAGTACTCCACTACTCTCCGGCTTCACGGCGTCTATAATGAGAATAAAATTCTTTGATTGACTTATTAGGTAAAGGTCAAAATAAATGAGATGCAATGTCCATGGTGGAAGGACCTGGAGACTCTTTCAAGCTCCAGTCCCTTGCAAGGTGGGTACATTGAGTTGTCTTTACGTTGTCTTTTTAGGTAAATCCTACACACTGTATTTACTTCATACTTACCAACCAACTTTGTAATAGGCAATAAATGAGTTTTATTATTATAATTAAAGCTTTTGTATTGAAACTAATCAACTTCTAGGTTCTTCTTAGGTAGCCAGTCTGTCGATATTCTACAGGATACATTTCGGCGAGGGTGCCTTGGAGCTCCACAACCTAATTCCCTCATCTCCGTTCTAACATCGGACCACCAGACGTACGGAGATGAGACACCCATTCATGGTTGACACCCCTTCCACCGGCACCAAGCGCTTTGCCTCAACTTTTATTATGCGTTCAGCAAAGGAATGGAACTCGTTGCCGTCGTCTGTTTTTCCGATCACGTATAATTTGGATGTCCTCAAGAGAAGAGTGAATAGGTATCTTCTAGGTAAACGTGCTACACCGTAGACTGCGTCATCACTTAACATCTGGTGAGATTGCGGTCAAACGTTTACATGTAAAAAAAAA
The DNA here is from genome assembly GCA_947095575.1 of Electrophaes corylata. NCBI lineage: Eukaryota > Metazoa > Arthropoda > Insecta > Lepidoptera > Geometridae > Electrophaes > Electrophaes corylata. The sequence goes on along the minus strand of OX352719.1, from coordinate 6,012,843 downwards.
AAACTTCTAATACTCACTCTACCTAGTGTTACATGGTAGTCTGTGACATTACTCTGAAATCAAAGCGTTTATTACCGCAAAAACCCTTTTGTCGTTGTTTTTATTTTCCCCTGCCCTGTACACCCCTGATTTAAAACAGAATACTGTTGTTCATGCAGTATCTGTTTGTTTTAAACAAGTCCTCTCATATCACAAAGGTTTTATTTAACAAAGAACACTGAAACGTGTGTGAGTGTACTTTTGAATTTTAATTTTACCGTTTTTGGGTTCCGCAGTTTTATGTGAAATCGTAGCCATGGTGGTTCCGACTTAGAATTACCTTCCACGAGGTCTTAAAAGGGAACCCCCCGAATGTAGGAAAGCCTATGACCAGTATTAGACCTGTACAGGTTCTTTAGGTACCAAATAAAATACTACAGCAGCCAACACCACACCTCCGTCTGACGAGGCAACTTGATATTCATTGCTTAACGAATGCGTGTTTCGTACCACCGCCCCCAGTATGCCTCTTCAGTCAGCGCGTATTGCTTAATCTGTTCATTACAGAACTATTTAAACTGTGACGATGTTTACATTTTGATGATATTACATGTATCAGAATCTGTTACGGTTATCAACACAGTATGCGGTATGCGAAACCCTTATACAACAAAGACTGACTCGACACGCCTTGTGCTTTTTTTTTCTTTTTTCGTTTTTCCTTTGTCAGATCATTATTACCGTATGTGCTGAATATTTTTTATCTGTTTTATGGCTATATTTTGTTTTGTAGCGAGTTTAAATTTTTCGTAGAACGTCTACAACACGTAGGCCTCTACGTGTAGACGCTCTACAAAATGATATGATTGTGTAGAGCCTTCTACGTATAGCAAACAAAGTCAGAAAAAAATAAATGTACTTTATAATACTAAATACCCGAAATTCAACCCTTAAAAGGTTGCAGCGGAGTTTAACGCTTGTGTAATTTAGCTAGTAATTTATTTTTCTAGAGAAAAAACATAATAGCATTTACTAGATGCAATAAAATACAATATTAATGAACGAAAATCATGTTACAACCACAAAAATAATCCCCAAAACATAAATGTTCTGTACGCCTCGGGCTCACAATCGAAAAGGACAAATAAGATCAAAATAAAAATCAAATTAGACTATGCAGTTATAGCATAAAGGGCCCTGCCCGCCCTTCCCTGCCTAGCCCTTACGAGGGGTGGCTCGCTAATTATAATCGCCTGTAAGTATGTTTGAAGAGAGATTCTGTTTTTAACAACATCTTGAGAGAATGTTCTAGTACGTTTCATAATAGTCATGTTTTATTTTAATGATTTGAAAAGGTACGTGAAGAAATGGTTAATTGATTCCAGAGTAGTTTTCCATTGGAAAAATATGAAATAGACAGAAATATTGTAGTGGCGGATTAGTTCTATACATTCTTAACTATTTTATTTTTTTTATTTTCATTAAATATAATATGTATGAATGAATGTTTTGGCAAAATCCCGCTCTAATCATTGAACCAATTTAAATGAAACTCAGAGTAAAAATAATGAATAACTGGATTAGGCTACTTTTATTTCTGTAAAAAATACAGGAACTTAGTCAAAAATACCTTGTGTTTTATCGTAGCAAAGCAACAAAACATTGATGTTAGCAAAATAACCTTTTAACAGACTAAAATTAGTGCACTTTTATGTAATTTTTTTTAGTGAATTACTCTATGAAGATTCTCTCATGGGCGCAGCTGGACGACTACTAACTTAGAATATTATTAAACTTAGTTTTTGTTAAACAAATTATTGACAGAATTTTATTATTACTTTTTGTAGCTCAGCTCTGTTTTAATGTAGAAATATTTCTTATATTTACACTCGTACTAACAATAGTAAAATAAACTCAATTACTATCAATAAAAAGCGAAATGAATCATCCGACCGCTGGCCGCAGTCAAATTGAATTATCAAAACGCATCCCGCGCAAATATAATGAACTTATACAGAAATCTGGTGGCTTACCGATGTTACGCAGATCTAGCGGGATATGTATATAATACTGAAAGAGACATATCAATTAGGTTCGAAGAAAAATACTTTGCTCCTGTGAAATAGATTTATTGAAAATGAGAAAACACATTTCATAAATAACTTTCATATCTTCGCCAGACTAATAAAGTCTAAAGTCCTTACTTTATTCCTATTTATTTATCACTAGTCCTCCGTGTCTCACTGCTGGGCAAAGTCCTACCCCCTATACCTCCACACATTCCGATCCTGAGTTACGTTTCTTCAGCCCATCTCTGTTTGGGTCTACCGCGTCGCGTTCTCGCTGTATCTGGGAGCCACTTGATGGCTGTCTGTGCCCACAGCATGGCATAAGGCAGACATGATTAGCCCAATCCCATTTCAGCCCTTTATCCTTGAATGATCTTAAGAATATCATCCGTGTAATCGTGGGTTTATTTAATATTTTGTATTTTTCAAATCAAAAGTTATTCTTATTAGAAAAAAATAGCATCACGACTTTAATCGTATAGCTCGGATATATTAATATAATATTTATTCTTAGTATATTATTAAATATAAACACTTTGCATTTGATTTTGAGTTGTTTGTCATGAAGAAATGTGGAAGTGTGTAAGTAGAAGATGAAAAAAAGAGTAACATTAAAAAAAACGAGTGTGTTTTAGACCACACGACTGAAGTAAAACTTTTTTAATACACGAAACGTAACTGGCTATGAGAGAAAGAGAGAAAGAACAGTGCTTTCATACCCCCTCCATGGTAGCGTTAAACGTTTAACGCAACCTTGTTGGAAGTCGCATTAGAAGTTTTACTTCAAAAAGAAGCTGTCTCTTCCAGTAGACAATCCGTAGTCCAGTCAGTGGGTGGGCTTGGGGTGGCAAAGACAATGTGGAACTAGTTGTAATCAGGTTAGCGAACAATTTGCCTCTGCACCCATGCGTGGGATATATGCTGCCTGGAGCGAGCAGAGCGGCCAATTGATTTTTTGGTGCAATCTCCATTGAAATTATTGTTTCGACTACACAGCGTAATGGAAAACTGTATTGTGAGAGTTATGATTGCTTTTACAGTTTCATCAGTGCAGTGTTTTGCAGTAGTAGGGCTCTTTAGGAAGAGTTCGACAGGGGAAGTGCTACCACCTGTGTGTTGGTTAGGTAAAAGAGTATTTTGTGAAAAGGAAGGGGTTTTTTCATAGGTTTAAAGAGTACCAATGGGTGTAAGTGAAATCTCAGCGACGACGAAAGTCTTCTGTAACCCCCTTGCGAGAGGACTGGGGTGGGCCTTGTTTGCAAGCTTTACTCAGGCGTTCAATTCCAGGTATAACTACCCCTGGGTAGTGGGGTGTCGCCTTATTTGTTTTTTTATGGTTGGTGGGCGCAGTTACCTGTGAGACAGTGTTTTGTAAAGCTGAGATGATTACGATGCGTGATCTATGTGTTAGTTCTGCCAGTAAGTTGTATGAAAAAAGATCTTTTAGTTTAAAAAATGTTTTCTGATTTGAAGAAGGTTCAGTGAGCAACGGAACTTCAAAAAACATTTGATGATTTAAAATCTTAAATAACTCCGGAACCTGTAACCTCTTGATCAAAATTTAGGCTAAAACTTTCTAAGGCACTGTTTTTATAACAACATAGCAAGAAGAAAAAGTGTTTTGAGCATCTTAAACTAATTTTTACATCATCTAACCCCGAACTAGTTATTGCGTCTTGAGACATGATTTAGCTTGTTTATGAGAAAAGCTTGCGAAACAGCTATTGACTTACCTACCTCTTTGCCTTTGATAATCCTCAGACATCGCACATCCAACTAAGAAAAACCTTAAACAACATTTTTGTTTTCATTGTGGCACGTGTCCGTCATTCATCAGATAAAATTTGCGTCTAGTGGAAAAAAAAGAAATAGTTTTTAGTACTATCGTATCCTATCGTTTAGTATTGTAGTAAAGTCAGTTACTACATTTTCATTCAAATCAGGATGTGTAAGGTGTGACATGTTGCAGTTTTATTTCAACTGATTTCACTTGTGCTAAGACCTCAAGTAATATTGGATTAAATGCCACCGAAATTACAAATCGGAAACGGTCAATCTGCAAATAACTCTACAAAACAATTAAAATGTAAAAGCTCGTCATTAAAACGAAAACGAATCGTCATGTCATCTTTATGAACACTGCATTGGTCTTCATGATAATAGTTAAAAAGAGGATCTGACTTGTAAGCCACAGCTGAGCAATTACATTTAAAAGTCTGCCCCTAAATAATTGTATCTGACAACACAATAAAAAGGCAATGTCATACCTCATTACCGTCAGCAGAGCGACAAATCCTCGCGATTGAGTCGCAACTTGCGCAGGCGACGTGACTCCGCGACCAATCGCCTTGATCCGAGACGCGTGCCGGTCGCGTGCTCGCCAGTCGCGCGTCTGCCGCCGACGGGTGAACATCGTTAATTATGAAACATAATGAGTTTGTACTTTTGTTGAGTTTTTGAATATTCTGTACGAGATAGTCTGTCTAAAATCCGTAAATCAATGGTTTCTAGTCGCTGTATCCAATTCAGCATCTGCCAAGTTCACTAATCAGGAGCGAGTCTCACCTGATGTTAAATAGTACTCATCACACAAATAACTAATGATTGTCTCGCAGGTTTAGCACGCACGCATCAACCTGAGGCAGGTGTTAAGTTTCAAAAGCTCTAACAATACCGGTTGTAATCGATGTCTACCCATCGCAAAGTAATCTCGCATATTGTTTTGGTTTTCACAAGCAACATCATCGAAAAAAAGACTACGTACCTGGAGTATTCTAGGTAGTCTTATTGCTAGCTGCTTGTGAGACTTAACTTAAGACTTGTATCCTCAGGTTTTTTTTTCACATGGTAAAACAAGCAGTAGACTATCATAACTCTATTACCTACTGACATAAAACTCGCAGTATAAATATGTCAAAATGCGTGCATATTACAAATGTCGCTTACCTCGGGGTAACTTCATTGGCGTTTCTTCAAGATTAGTGAAAATTCATGCTTTTTATCATCTGGAATACGTGATAAACAAGACTAGTAGCGACATCTAGCGAGCGACATAACTACCAATTTAGAAGGCGCTTACAATGTTTACACGGAGACGATTATACTTCTGAATTTCAGTGATTCCAAGCAAAAACTGCAATATTAAGAGATTTTAAGCATACCAATGTGTATCTTACTTTTCGTTGAAGGACATAACCTTGTTCTTCACAGACTCTACCAAAAATACCTAAAGATGGAAAGAAACAAACAATTATGTGCACAATGCCAGTGCTCGCAAACGGTGAAAGAAAATATCGTGAGGTAACCAGTTAGTATCCTAGCAATGGCGATGGGCTTGCAAACTGTCATGTATGGAATACTAACTACTGTTTACAGTGTACACAGTGCAATCTTAATTTGAATTCTAATCTCTGGCAATCTAATATCTGGACGAACCTCTAACTACTCCCCTTAGATATCCTCAAAGAGTCGAGATATGAGGGGATATTTACCGTGCCTGGGAGTTAAGGTCGTGAAGTTATTTGTTTCTTTATTTACTTTCCTAGTTATTTTATACGCATACCCACAGTTCCAGAAACTATATTAGAAACTTATAAACAGACTTGTGTACTTAAAAAATAGAAACTAATATATTATTCTACATAATACTATACTAATACATATTCTCAATATGCAATTAAGTTAGTTTTAACTCTTCTGATTATTTTCTAACTCAATGGCTTTTCTAACACAATCATAATTTTCTCTCATAAAAAAACGAACATTCACACACAATAGTTTTATTATACTTGTGAAATATTACTGTCGCCACGTGACTTTTAATGGGTTAATATGTGTATTATCGGACAAAGGATATAAAAACTCCGGGGTTTTTGTATGGGAGTGGGTGACATTGATATCATAATCAAAATATGAAATGATATTTGGGGCCGAGTTCTTGAAAGGGATTACTCTCGCCCTATGTTTGTTTTAATGATGTTTTGTGAAATTGATAGTTTATTGTTTCTGTTTGTTAGAAGATTAAACTGGATTATTATTTGGTATTGAATAAATCTGAGTACCTACACGGAAATTTATTTATCGAAGTACTTAGATACTTATTATAATAGTACTGCGAGGAACAACTAAATAGGATACTAATACATAGGACATTGACGGGATTGTTAGGACCGCGGGAAGTCGATGGATGGAAAGGGCTCAAAATCGTTCTTCCTGGAAACGTGTGGGGGAGGCCTATGTCCAGCAGTAGACTTCTAATGGGCTGATGATGATGATGATGACATAGGACATGGATTAGTATCAACGGTATATAACGATCTTATGATTATATGGGTAGGTTTAGATTTGAAAATTTCCTTTAAAATAAAATAATTACTTAACCTTTTTATACGAAATTGTCAGAAGATAAACAATGTTTTCATTATTAATTACTTTCACACATATAGACGTTATTACAATTTAAATATTGCTTAAAATAAGCCCTATCACTGTTTGTCATTACCCATTATAAGAGATAGCAATAGCTTAAATATTAAACCTTTTGACAGTTTTTTATAAATATGGCCATTAGATGATTTTTTAAGATTGCTTTCATAACACCCGTTTTGACATAGCCTTGACTGGTCATAGATTGTCAGTTTGAAGCAGGACCACTCATGTCCCGACCAATCTTCCATTCTTTACCAAATCTATAGAAAATCTCCGATTTGGTCCCATAATAAAGCAGGCATTGTGTCCGTCCGCACCAGACGTACTTCTATTCGCACGACAAAATAAAACTTCCATAAAAAACGCAGCAACACACGTGGCGACACATTCTTCGATAACTGTCGGGGGCGGTATTAGACCGTTGGGGATAACCCTAACTTTATTAGCTGCGATTCACTCAAAAACTATCCTTAATTCTTTAAGCATAAAATCTAAATCAGATCGATTTCTATTGAAAAATACCAGCAGTTCAAAACTTGCCAAATTGAACTCGAAGAAGATTAATACAAGGTTCAAATTGTAATGTAATATTTGATTTCTTGTACAGGGTTGCCACGTCTATTTATTGGTGGGAAAGGCCGCGTGTCAGATCTAACACTAGTTTTAATATTTTGGGTCGCGTGCGTGCCACGCTTTCGTCTTTGGTAAAAAACTAGATGAGCGTAATTCGCGTTTTATCGTCACATTCTTCTCTTTAAATGTTATTGCGATTTTTTGTCGCACGTTGCGGTCGCCTGTGTGGACTGCGCTTATCTGTCATTAGTTTGGACATTATTAGCAGAATAAACATTAAATTGGTTTTTTAGAAGAACTTATCCAGAATTAAGCTTTACTACACCAAAAAATCAACATGTGATGTCAAAATATGCCTATTTTAATATTAATAATGTAGGATATACTGATATTTAAAAATGAATAGAATATATTTCAAAATGATAATAATATCGAGAATATGATTCAATACTGTTGCTACTCATAAAATTATTAAAGGTAAGTAAGTGTAAGTAACTATTATTTCTTATTACAAGACTAAGCATAACAAATAATAGTTCAGGGCGTAAACCAGGTTTGTCTTTTTTACATAATAAGAATAACTTATCGGTCTTTAACATGTTACCTTGTTAAGAAGTAACAAAAAATATTTTTTTTATTAAAAATTATTTTAATTTAGATAGTATTGGTTTTTTTGTACTTACTATTGTTTTGTGTTGTACCAAAAATTATAAGCATTTTATAAATAAATCATGAAAATCTCCCTGTCATGGCGTGTAAGATACTACATGCGTCATCTAGCGGTGAGTAGTTGAATATGGCGAGGTTCTCCCTCGTAAAATACAATAAAATGGTTCCAAGAAACGGATAAGCTACTAAAGAAAATGCTATCATTTACATTTTATCAAAATGTTCACAATTTATTTACTAATAATGTAAACCGTTTTGAATTATATTTTCAAAGTGTCAGAAAGAGAACAGTTTTGATGCAAATTGAAATTAAATTTAAACAAATATAATACAATATTTAAATATAAGTAATTAACCATGTAATACGTAAGAAACACGTAAAACCTACGTAAACATGATAGTCACGTATGGAATACCAACTGTTAGATGTAGTCATGTGTACTATTTGGACTACCAAAAAGAGATCAAGTTGCAAGCAATCTGAGGATGTCTACCATGTCTGGAGATTAGACGATTGAACCTGATAACTTTTCTATTATGAACTATAAACAATCAGAGAGGAAACTGTCGTCGGTTATACAAATATTTACATATACAATTCGTCACTTGAAAACTGGTGTTGCAGCATTACAATAACCAAATTACAGGACAAATAATCAAAATAACTGAACTATGCAACTGATTTTATGATTTTTGTTCAGCATCATGACGTTGTATCATCTTGATGCAGCGAACTGTACGTACTACTTTTTACTAATTAGTCGAAGCATAATGAAATTTTTATTGCGTGTAATAACTTAATTTTAGGTTGTAGTTGCTAAAATAATAATTGTATATTTTGTACTGAAACTATACGTTTAGCGCCATCTCTGGATGGTTTTATACACTAAACACGCACCCCTCCGGCTACGAAAGGGCTTATTTCCGTTCACGTGCCGATAACAGTATGATATGAGAACGATATTGCATCGGTATTATACACGTCATCGTTCGTCATAATAGCGGATTATTTGGATTCACGACAGGAAATTGGCCTTTTTTACCATTATAATAATGCTTTCATGCATTATAATATAATATAATTTATATGAAGACTAAAAGAACGCGAATTTACGTGCGTGGTACTACACTGCCACCCCGGCTCCGCTTTTAAGAGTTCTCTTTTGTTAATATTTTTTTTTAGCACACAAGATAATACTATACTAGTAGGTAGTATAGGTAAGCACCACGAATGCACCACGACAAATTATATACCCTGCCCTGTAATGTCAAGTTTCTACTTCTTCAGTTATAGTGCCTTTGATCCCCACCGATGACAAATATTTGTGTGACGAACACAAATGTTTGTTCTCTGTCTGGGTGTTATACAGAGTGTAATAAGACTACATTCGAAAACTACATATAACAGGGCATTTCTGATTAAAAAAAATAGGACCATGGAAATAAATCGATACCTTTTATCTGTTTTTTCCGTGTTTTCAGTCAATATTTATTTTATTATAGCCTCTCAGTCTTAATAATAAGTTCTTCATTAGGCTCACAATAAAAAACAAAGTCATATTTCTTATTTTATTCTTAAATAAACAATAGGTACATGCCATGCACAATTTATATAGTCAAACTTAAAACCATTTTTGCTTATAGCTAAATCAAAACTTCATTCTCTGGTGTTGCGTAAATAAATAAAATAAAAAATCTCACGTTCCAGTCTCGTTCAGTCTGAATCCGACAGTGGAATGCTCTCCTGAAAATGAAGAACAAATTTAATGTAATTTCCAAGTAGCACCAGCTTAAAACAATACATACAATACCTAGACTGATTAAGAATCTATAAGCGTATTTCATTTTTATAGCATTGAAGGTTTTAATTAGAGGTATATTTTACTCAAAATCCCTCCAATTCTTTCTGTCCTTTACTTTATCCCACCATTCTCTCTCAAAGACATTGAAGTCATCCCTTCATCTAACAAAAATATCGTACAAATGATATCTAGAAACGGCTGTGACGGGCTCTGGCTAGAACCATCCACCTTACCATCACCTTCCATGGATATCGTAAAAAGTAACTAAGGGAATGCCGAAAAACGGCAGGAGCATTCCTGAGGGCACTAGGACTACGGTCACCAATCTCTTTACTAAGCGTAGTTACTTATAGCAAACCCTTCAATAACATGGAGAAGGCTTATTTTCAGCAGTGGATTCAATCGTGAGTGTGTGAATAACATAAAACTCACCTCAAACTTTCCTATGAAGATATCGGAGTCTTCAGAATGAGGGGGCTGGTCAATATTGTCGACCGCTGTTATTTGTGGTCCTGAAATTGAAACGCATTGTAAAATAGCTGGTTAAACCAAAGTTTTTGTAAAGGAGCTGGTACACTGGTCGCACCAACTAAACATTGTTAAATTACCCAGAGGCATGCATTCCATGGGTTCAAAAAGGTCCATAGCAATCAGATCCAGAGGCGGTGACAGCGGCGGAGGAGGCATGGAGCACGTTGAGGATATAGCAGAACCTACAAGAGAAATGTCATATTTACTGACCACTAGTGGATTTTGACAGATTTCGTTTACGTAAAGTCTATTTTTAATCCCTATTTCAAATTTCGGGAATTTTTATAAATTGTAAGTTCTTAGAAACTCTAAGTGTGTACCAGACCTCTCATTATAATCTTCAGATCTCTATCTTCAGATAAACTAGACTAAACTTATAACTAAACTCTTAGAAACTTGGATAGAAGATTGCCTTTGCACTTAGCTAAAGATTATTTTGAGAGATCTTGTACCCACTGCCCTGCGAGCTTAGAGATTTCGTAATGAGGAGATTTTTCGTTTATTTTATGGATTTAGAACAGGTGACCAACAAAATTTAAATACCCACCATATTTTTGAAACTGACCTGCTACCCCATTTGTTTTATTGTAGCTTGTGTTCAGTTCTATGTACCGAGGCTCACGTGATGGACCTGGCTGTGGTGGTTGGGTAGTCTCTAAAGGTTCTATCTTCACTTCACCACCTGGAAATTGTCAAGCCTTGAGTTTATTATAGCTATTGACTCTATTAAGCCATCGCGAAACTAGTTTAACTCAACAAGGGGTATTAAAAACAATTTGAATACCGATGTGGCGCGGCGGGCGAGTGTCCGCCTGCAACGCAGGAGGTTGCGGGTTCGATTCCCGCCTTGGAATAAATAATAATAATAATAATGCTGGACAGTCCACACAGCATCATCTAGCCCCAAGTTAAGCAGAGCTTGTGTTATGGGTACTAGATGACTAATATACTTAATACAATACATTATATATATAGATATTTTTTAATATACATAGAAAACACCAAGAACACCCAAATGTTTGTACGATCTGCAAATATTTATTCCGGGTGTTCTGGGTATTTTCTATGTATATTAAAAAATATCTATGCATGTAGTATTGTATTGTAGTCATCTAGTACCCATAACACAAGCTCTGCTTAGCTTGGGGCTAGATGATGCTGTGTGGATTATCCAGCATAAAAAAAAGTACGTTTGGCATTGGCCAACGCTGATGACTGTGTTTTTAGGCCGATAGGAATACCAATAACGAAGCATGCCGTACTCTATAAAAACCCCCAACTTGATAAAACTCGGGGCTGGGTGCTGAATGCTCAAATATTTTATGGCGAAAACCTTTTCTGTTAGCAATCCGTGTCGATTTTACAAAAGAAAGTGATGCAATGCGAGTGGATATCCATAGCCAACATGATCACTATTGGCTGAATGTATTTTGTTCAACTCGGGAGTTTTAACTTAAAAATTCATACCATCAGTAGACAAAGCAGTGTGGTACGCGCGATGAGGTTCTTCAACCGACAGATGTAGTCTTCCTGCAGCGTTGATCTTCGGAATGACCGTAGCCACTACCGGTACTCTGATTTGGACTGCACCTTTCAAATGGGGGTCACCACTTGACACGTCCGCATCCTTTAAATAAATACATTTAGCGTCTACATTTGCATTTTCATTTTTTTTATTTAGCCGTGGCAGTCCAAACATATAATAAAACTTTTCGTCACATTCTGTGTAATCGTAAAAGGCTACTAAGGAGATAGGCAGTAGCATATTCGGAGTACTAACACCAATACTGCGGCTAGGCTATACCCCCCTATAGATCCTCCAAATATGGGGGAGGTCTATATCAAGCAGTAGACTCAATTATGCATATGTTAAAAAAAGATCAGGTCAAAATTAAGATTCTCATCAGTATCAGTAACTGGCTCACGAACACTTAAGGATATGCCTATCATAACAAAAACTTATACATTATAAAAAAAACTAACGAGAAATGTGAAAGTTATGAAAAATAAACTAAGATATATGGGTTTTTGTTTTCGTTCTTTACCACAATTTTTCCTCCAGCTCGCAGATCTTCAGCAGTTGCTGGCACCAACATCTGGAAAACCCCTGAATTAAAAATATCTGTCCAACACTTTCGATGTCACGGATTTGCGGTAAGTCAGACCTATTGAAATCTTTAATGCGAAAAGAAACTAAGTTCACAGAAAATATATTGGTTTTAAATAAAATGCCAGGGATATAAGAAATAATATAACAAATCATCGTCAGGAAGAATCTAATGGTTACGACCCTCAAGTATGAAGAACACGACTGTAAGATAAATAAAATACTCTACAAATTCCTTAAATGTCGATCAATCTAAAAACCTTGGATCTTCTATCTACGTGTACTTGAGGTCATTTTTACACAATCATCTATTCCCAAAGTAAGCATAACTTGTACTATTAGAACCAGATGACTGATAAACTTTCTACTACATACTTATATACATTTATCTTAGTATTGACAACTAACTTGTTTGCCTCCAGGAAGCGACGTGTCAACCACCTTCACCAATACAGGACTCCCCTTATCAGGTTTCAACAATGCAAATGGAGTCTGTTTAGTGGCCATAGCCACTTCCATGTGGTACGTCGTAATGGGGTCCACTATGACCCCATTAGTCAGACCCCAGTCTGAGGATTCTGATTTATTATTCCAGGAGTCATCGGATGATAAGTACGGGCCTACTGATGAAGATACTTCACAGGTTTCAATTTGAGGTCTGTGAAAAAGATTTTACCATATTTTTATCCATACTAGCGGCCGCTCGCAGCTTCGCCTGCGTGGCAGTTTTTTCTCGTTCCCGTTATTTTTTCGGGATAAAATCATAGTAGCTTTATGCATGCAAAGTCTCAGCCCGATCGGTTTAAAATTGACAAAGTTTCATACAAACTTTCATCCCCTTTTTTATCCCTTTGGGAGTAGAATTAATCAAAATCCTTTCTTAGCGGATGCCTACGTTATAACATCTACCTGCATGCCAAATTTCAGCCCGATCTGTCTAGTGGTTTGGGTTGTGCGTTGATAGATCACTCAAAGGTGACTGACTGACATCAGTCACCTTTGAGTTATATATATTTAGAAGAAGAAGATAACATTTTTTATAAAAATCTCTAGAAACAAGTAATTCGTTACTTGGCGCATCCTATGGGCCTACGAATACATTCCTTATATAAACTTTTGCAAAAGGATGCATGTAATGATTATACCAATTACCTGGGTTCTTTCGGCTTCGGTTCCACTGCTGGTGGAGGAGGGCGAGGTGGTAAAACATTTCTTCGAACTGGCGCAGATCTGTCTTCTGAACTTGACTGTGTGCACTACTCGAAACAATTTAAAATATCATGTCTATTAATTGTCTTGGCTTATCGAGAGTAGAGGCCAACATACACCGTATTTGTATTTTTTTAATGCGTTTTTTATTGTTTTACCTACACTTTATATTCTATATTCTTGATGTGCTTCTACATAAATTTAATCAAAATTAGTTCAGTAGTTGAAATTGGTTTAATAAGATGCTTTATGCTTTCCGACAAGCCGCGAACTATTCATCAATCAATCGTTGTTACTAATAAATAATTTAAAAAGTGTGGTTAGAAACAAGTCGTGAAATACATAAAAACCCTGCTGATCTGCCGCAGGTACGCAGTGCATACGCGTTTGGCGTGTGTTTGTCTTTAGAATGAGGAGTAAGGTACCTTGTTTTTATGGCAGACGAGATTAGACTGTTGATTGAAACCTTTGAAGCAAACGTTACAGCGGTATGGACGCTCGTTTGTGTGGGTGAAGAGGTGATTCCGAAGGTTACCTAGTAAAATAATAAGTTGTATTTCATTGTTTCTTCATTTCCTCTCATTAAATTAATTAAAAACTACTTGTAGCACGGATAAGGAAGGGAAAACCTTTTTGATGGAATCCTTTAGGGCAAATGTGGCACTTGTATGGTTTCTCGTCAGAATGCGTCTTGCGGTGGGAGATAAGGGTCGAAACGCGGTTGAAGGTCTTGTTGCAAACCTGGGTGAAGGGAAGGATAATAATGAAATGGGATTATGGCTGTAATCACAAGCAAGGTGGATATCCCGTCAGATTTCTTGTTGGCTAGTATCAATTTGATCTGTTGATGATGTCTTACAAGCCATGTAGGTCGTGGTGGTCCTGGCATAGAATTTTCTCCCATGCCAGGAATGTCGCAAGAAGCGACTAAAAAACGCACTTGAGGATTCAGGTAGCAGTATTTTTTAAGTACACACAATTATTAACACCAATACCAAGCGTGGAGACTCCAGCAAACTTGTCCAAATATGGGGTCAATCTATGTGTCCAGTAGTGGACACATTCAGACTGATGATAAAAAGGAAGGTCAGAGGTGCGTAAGATATCTCCTTAGATGTTTGGCTCTAAGTACCTACCTACTCAAGATCCTTTGAGGATGTAATGTTGGTCGGACAGAGAAAGTTCCAATCTGCTCGTCTTAGAAACCTATGTGGAAGGTTTATGTCCCAATAGTTCAGGGTCACGACTATGAAGAAAAGATAGTTAAAAACTCTCCAAAGATAAATAACCCAAATCAACAGCTGTTGAAGTACAATAGGTAGTCATATTGCTGTCAGCGGACTTCTCCTGTCCATATTTGTGAGAACAAGGATCTAGATAGAACTACTAGGTAAATTAGGAGCACTGTGAATAGACATATAGACATTTGTCCATGTTCCACTATATAAGCATACACAAACCAGCAAAAACGCTAAGACTTCAAAGAAAAAAGATACAAGAAGAATGATAGGAACCAGATGACTGTTTCTTGTTTCTGTGTGCTACTACAGTAAAAGGGCTTCGACTCAGCATCATGCCTAGCTACTGTGAGGAAACTTAGGCGCTGATATTTCTATCAAGACTTTTGATCAATACACTTTACGAGTAGAAACTAACCTCACAAGCATAAGGTCTTTCAGCAGAATGAATTGCTCGGTGCTGACTGAGGGTCGACAACTGCCTAAAGCTCTTGCCACAAGCGTCACAATGGAAGTTCCGTTCATCTGTATGTGTTGGCAGGTGACGCATTAGAGTGTACTGGTGTTGAAACTCACGGCTACCTGGAACAAGAAACATGGTTGAAGAAGTTTATATCACTTTCTTAGCAATAGAGTGGTGCATAACTGGAATGCACTGTCAGATGAAGTTGTGACTGCAACGTCGGTCAATGCATTTAAAAACAAACTCGATAACTGGATGCTAAACCAATAAATCAGTGCTCAAAAAAATTAACCAAAATTAATCAAAAATCCAACACTGTGTGATATAGACACATCAGCCATAGCTGCTCGTCTATAAATAAATTAATTAAATAAATAAATAAATCCTCTTTAATAAAAGCTCTCCTAAAACAAAGCGTTTCTAGATCACGTACGTTCGGTACGTGCCCTACAAATACAGATACTCACAGATTCCACACTCCCATAGTTTGACTGTTCGTCCATGCCGCTTTACGTACTTCACGAAATGATATCTTGAGCGAGGGTCTGCTTTATCAACCTTGCACGCACCTGTATTACCTTTAGACCGCTCTCCACCTAGGACATCATAAACACATTAGGAAAATATCGGTAGATATCGACGACCGATGTGGCGTGGCGGGCGAATGTCCGCCTGCGACGCAGGAGGCTGCGGGTTCTGGTATTTTCTATGTATAATAAAATATATCTATGTACAGTCAGCTGCACTAGAATGTATACAATTCGTAATTTTCACAACGGTATTACAGCATAAAAATGAGCTCTTACACCTCAAAAACTAAAAAGTCATGAAATTAGCTAGTGACCTCACTTATTTTTTGAATAATTTTAATGTAAATATTTTTAGCACGGCTGTGAAACCATTTTGAAAGTTACGAATTGTATACATTCTAGTGCAGCTGACTGTACGTAATGCATTGTATTAAGTATATCAGTCATCTAGTACCCATACAACAAGCTCTGCTTAGGTTGGGGCTAGATGATGCTTTGTGGATGGTCCAGCATTATTATTATTATTATTATTAGATCCCCTTAGATTCCTTAGCAATAAGTAGTACCGACTCAAGATTCTTCGAGGATGGGTAATGGTGTAGTCAAAGGTACGTCCAGCATTTGGAATATACCACAATTTGCAGTAGCTGTACTATGAGAACCAGATGAGTTATAGAATACTTAATTGTATATTATTTTTGTAAATACATAGGTACTTAGAATACAATATGACCCCCAGACACAGAACAAAAATTTATGTTTATTTACACAAATGTTTGTTCTCGGTGGGGATCGAACCCACTACCTTCAGCGTAGAAGGCAGGGCTACTACAAACTGAGCTGTGACGGCTGTCTTGACCATGTTTGTTCTTGGTGGGGATCGAACCCACAACCTTAAAAATCTGTCTAAATAAAATATAATGTTCTTAAGAACATTTTTTTTGAAAGTTTTGTAGGAAAACCCATCTGTACCGCGTTGCAAATTGGTATTTTGATTCTTACTTAAATTGCCTGAAGATGTTGAAGAGACGAGGTCTCCTAAAGATTTACAGGATATTAGACTTCGGTTTGTTGGTTGCACGGAGCTTGATGTGTCTGCCTCCTGGAAATATTACATGTTAGTATTTAACCATTGCGTGAGAAACATGTGAGGATAACCACATCAGGTGGAATATCTGCTTGCTTCAGCAGCAAATGGTATAAGTTGAGTTATGTTGAGTTGAATTATAACAAAGCTATGCTTCACTATGGTGATCCACTACTGACGCATATTAGAAACGTACCCTACGATACATTGTCCTGCGTTTATCAACCTGAGGGCATACAGGTGTTAAGCCTTATTAGCCTGTAATTGTATCGGCCACACGTTCTAGGAACGTTGCTAGGCAGAAGTAGTATAAAGGAAAACATGATCGTTTTCTTCTATTTATTTATGATAAGCCAGCGTAACTTCTAACCTAAGAATCAACCCTGCTGCATTCCTTTAGGGGGTAAAATATCAGTTCTCTTTTTAGGGTTCTGTACTCAAAGGGTAAAACGGGACCCTATTACTAAGACTCCGCTGTCTGTCTGTCTGTCTGCTTTATGTGGTGGGTTCAATTCCCACCGAAAACAAACATTTGTGTAATGAATATAGATGTTTGTCAGCCCTGCCTTCTGCGCTGAGAACAAGCATTTATGTTATGAACATAGATGTTTGTTCTGAGTCTGGGTGTTGTATTCTATGTATGTATTTACAAAAAAGTATATAAGTATTCTCTCAGCTATCTAGTTCTTTATTATTTATTCCAAAGGTTCTGATCAATGAATTTGGTTACCTTCATCTCGCTCTTTAACGCTGCATCAATCTGCTTGCCGAAGGTCGTCTGCCCCGTAGTCCCGAACCCTGGCTCGGAGACCAGAGCGGCGATATTGCCATCTTCCTCAGTCCAGGCGAAGCGGGCTTGGGATGGCTCCAGGCCATCAGGAAAGAAGTTATCACGGAACAAGGAACGGGTATCCAGCTGATAAAGAAACCATACAAGTTAAAAATCATCACCATCAACCATTGGTGATTCTGAGCCCTCTCCATCCACGTGATCTTAAAGATCACAAAGATCAGGAAAAAAAATATGAATATTAGAATGTTTACGAATATGTATTATAACCTACCTACCTATGATACCTGGAACCAATCCTATAAAAAGGGTTTAGTTACCTTTACAGAACCTGTCTACATTATTATTAAACAATCATAAAATACCATGGTTTAGGCTTTAAGCTTTTTTATATATTTATCTACATAGGCAAAAAAGTGGAATGCAAAGTGGATTTATAAAGTTGGCAAGTAACAAAGGGAAGACAGGGAACACTCACGTCATTTCGGCTCGAACTTGGCAGCAAGTGAAGTCCCAAGTCCCTTCTGTCAAACTTGTCAGCCAAGCACACTTCACGAATACTGAAACAATAGCCAGTAAACTTCAAGAAACTTTTGTTTCACAAAAACAATAAAATAACAAGCTGGCCACGATTCAAGAACCGTCTCCGAAATAAACGAAGATCAGACAGCTTCAGTTTATAAAGTTAGCAAACTATCACCTTATGATCTCGTCTCCCGGTCTCATGTAACTGCTTTCTGGTATTTCTTTTATTTCCTCATCGGAAAACATGATTTTTATTTTCACTATCAATTATTTAACAAAAAAATGTCAAAAACTTTGCAAGACGTCTTCTCTTGTTACTTTTGTTTCTATGACAATTTACTGTTCGAATTTTGAATTGATTTGTTTTTAAATTATGAACCTTCTGGAATGAGTTTCATAATGAGTGTGACCTCTTTTGAACTTTCAAAGAGGTCAACGTAGTTTAATGGCGGTAAAAAGTTCAGACTGTTCAGAGTGATACTGGATAATAATTTTTTGATATTTTGTGTGAAAATATGAATGTTATTGTGTTATTCTTTAGTTGGGAAGAAAATATTATGCTTGTTCCAATTTATTCTTATAAAATTCACTTGGGTACACTCTAGTAAGTCTAAGTGGACTGTTCATTTCGTTGTTGAACTTCTCAAGGGTCCACTTCAGCATTCAGACAGGCAGAGCTTGGAAAATGTTATTCATTTTTAGAGATTGTTTACTTTTGCTGAAGACAATATTATTTTGTTTAGGTATGAAAAAGCTGCAGTTACTTACTTACATGCAGACTTTTTGAGTAATCGCTTGCATTATTTGTGCTCCTGAAATAAATTTCTGTTATTGTTAGTAATGGCCACGGGTCAAGCTGCTAAAACCATTCTTCGGAAATAAAGGTCTGTCTATCATAGAAACTGCATTAAAATCCGTTCATCCCTCCTCAAAATCTATAGACTGACAGATAGTCTCTTTTTTGACAAAACATCTGTACGCCTCAGGTTGATGGACGCAGGTTAGTGCATCGTAGGCCACATACCTAATATGCGTGACCAACAAGGCAATACTTTGTTGTAAGTAGATGATAGTTACCACCTAACATCAGGTGGGCCATATGCTTGTTCCATCAGCAGTAGCATAAATAAAAATGTGGAAGCTCTCAAAACAAGCGTCGTTATTTGTATACTAGTATGCATTTGGCATTTAAATGTGTTCTATTAAATGCATGTGATTTAATTGAAATGTCTCCAACCTTACATGTTAATCTTTTCATTATCATACTACATGCATTGGTGTAGTAAGTGGTAAAGGATAGTAACTTCTCTTAACCTTACAAATATACTATCAATCTTAAATTAAATACTTTCATTCAAAGCGCCATCTTTTAAAAGCGCCCTGAACTAAGTGACTAAGTACTTGTAAAGAAAGTTGCGTCAAAAACGAATCTCTTTTCTTAGGTGAGCTGTTTTTAGTTCAATTACACTGAAAGAGATGGCATTAAATGTGTATAACAATGCCATCTAGTGAAAAATTTTGGAATTTCATTGCGAGCTGGTTGTCCAACAATAACATAGAAAAATAATTGGTGTTTATTTGCATAGAGGGCAGGACTAACTTTTCTAAGTATGTATTTAATTAGGTGTATCTACTATTTTTGTTAAACGTGTAAAATGTTATATAACTATTTCTGTAAAACGTGTAAAATGTTAATATTTATGTAAAAGTTAAATATTTTTATTTTATTTTATTCGGAAAACACAGACTGCTACAACTTAGAAAACTAGTTACTAATTAGATGATTTCTGTAATACCTGCGTAGTTTCTTGTAATTTTGTAGCATAGTCACTGGCGCGGAAACTAAATTCCATGAAGCTACTAAGAATAACAATACCTTAAACTGTCTTGTAGGTAAGTATTCCTATCATATTATTTCTTTTTTATTATCTTATTCCAAGTATTTGGATACTCAGTAGGTACCTACCTATGTATTTTTTGTTTTACCTACTTTTCATTTAATTAACTGTTGTTTCATTTACTTACCTATCTATCACATTCTTATTTTTGTTGTTTTATGTCGTGTTTATCCGTGTTTGTGTCAAATATGTATCTAACTTTATAGTAGTATTCTAGAGAGCCCGTGTAGGTATTTTGTGATTTGCACGGCAGAGTGACTTATGGGGGGAATCTTCACAACCTGTGTAGTCTATACTTAACTGCTAATTTATATGAGAAACTAGCGAAACGCGACTTCGTTCGCGTGAAGTTATTTTCATACAAACTTCAAACCCGCTGTACTCGTTTAGGAATTGATTTTCGGAAATCCCTTTTTTAGTACACCTCTACGCACCAAGACGAATATACTCTGAAAATTTCATGTTCCTACCATCAGTGTTTTAGGCTGTGCGTTGTCTATATCCCAGTCAGTCAGTCAGGTCAAAGATTTTTATAAAATCTTTTGTCAAATTTCCATAAATTTCAACTTATCGTTTTGATGTTTGACGACCGATGTGGCGCGGCGGGCAATGTCCACCTGCGACGCAGGAGGTTGCGGGTTCGATTCCCGCCTTGGGATGTTTGTACGATCTGCAAATATTTATTCCGGGTGTTCTGGGTATTTTCTATCTATAATAAAAAATACCTATGTATGTAATGTATTGTATGAAGTATATCAGTCATCTAGTACCCATAACACAAGCTCTGCTTAGCTTGGGGCTAGATGATGCTGTGTGGATTGTCCAACATTATTATTATTATGTTTTCAAGTTTCGTCCAGCTGGCGTCTTCTAGGAAAACCTTGTTCACACGGTTCGTATTAATAAACAGTGCTCGATCTTAGTCTGTCTGACAGACGCCAGAAGATATCCCTTGATCCGCTGATAATGATAAATGCATATTCATGTAGATATTTTGCATAATGTTTACAATGGAAGGTGGTGTTATTAGTTTGCTGTCTAATAGATAATAATCGATGGGCTATTACTATGAGCTTAGGCAATTCAGGATCATCATCAATAACATTCACAATTAACTATAGGCCCAATTCTAGTACCAAAATTTCATCAAATTCACAGTTTCGTTTTTTTTAGGTTTTTTTAGTAGTAGTAGAGCTCTCAGTGAAAGGCTCGTCCGGGGAAGTACTACCACTATGCCTATTTCTACCGCCAAGCAGCTTGCTGTGTTCCGGTTTCAAGGGTGTGGGTGCTGGTGTAATTACAGACACGAGGCTTAACACCAGTATGCCTCAAGTTGATGGACGCTTAGCAGTGTACTGCAGGGCACGTTTCTAACGAACGTGACCTAAAAACCCACGTTGTGTAAAAATGACTACAAATATTTATTTATTTTATTCATAATAATGTTATAGATATCCGGTCGTGCAACAATAGATTTTCTGCTAAAAAAATGCACAATGCCAGTTCTCTAAAACGGCGAAGAAAATCGTGAGGAAACCAGTTAGTATTCTGGCAGTGGCAATGGGCTTGCAAACTGTCACGTATGGAATACTAACTACTGCAAGATGTGGGTATGTCCCAAATGTACTATCTGGACGTAGGTACCTCTGGCCTTAGTCATTCTCGAAGAATCTCCAGTAGGTACTTAGTACTCAGAGATCGAAGGGGAAATCTACCGTGCTTGTGGATTAAAGTCATGATGCTATTTCTTTTTTTTTATAAAAGAATTTTCCATCTCTCCGAAGATGTCGAAGATGACAAATAAGCGGAGGCTTTGGTCTCTGATGACGTCACGCGTCCATAATCCACGTGATTGGCTCGCACGTGACATTCAGATTCACATAACATGTAAGTACACTGACTTGCAAAGAAAGGTGTTTGTCGAGAATGTTACTTGTATATTTTATTCGCTGTATTTTGTGAATGTAAAAAGCGAGACTATTCTCAGAATCGAAAACAAGTATAGCTATAGGCAAGAAACAGGGTTTAAGTAAAGTAAGTAATAAGTATAAGTTAACCAATATTGTAACTTTTTTTTGCTGATAGAGTCAGTTTTTTGTAAAAATCATAATGATTACCTACATGCGATACAAAAATTTGAACAAAAGTTGATTTTTAATAAAGTAGCCAGCTGTTTAAGTAGTGACTTAAAACTTTCAGAACGTGAATAAACACGTTGGTGGGTAGAAGTGTACTAAGAAAATAATTCTCAAAATTCAACTCCTAAGGCTGAGGCTACATTAGGTCGCGACGCGATTTGCGACACATGAGCGATGAAAACAAATAAATGAATGCTCACGTATATGGCTACACCATACATCAAATATTTGGCTACAAAATCATTTCGCTCTTCCAGTCGCATCGCAAATCGCTGCCTAGTGTAGCCTCAGCCTAAGCGGGTAGAGTCGCGGTTGAAGTTTGTATGAAAATAACTTCACGCAGACGGCGTCGCGTCGTCTCGCGCGTTTTGCTAGTAACCTATATAGGTATTTTTTATTTTAGACGTTATTTTGCACTGCACTGTAATCTATTGTACTTAGAGAAGAACATCTATGGGAACGCGCCAAATCACATTCTGCTCTGACAATCATTTGGACCGTCACAGAGTTACTATTAGTCACTATGCAATTTACTGGATTTGTCATCTCGTCATGATTATTATGGATGTAGTTATGCAACAGTGAAGTTGTATAAATGAATTCTATAGTCCTGCAGAGTAATCGCAAACCTAATATGACGGTGAGAATTAAAATAAAAAAAACGGCCAAGTGCGAGTCGGACTTGCTTACGAAGGGTTCCGTACCATTATCTATACTAATAACGGCAATAAAAAACACGTTTGTTGTATGAGAGCCCACTTAAATATTTATTTTATTCGGTGTTTTAATATTTGTTGTTATAGCGGCAGCAGAAATACATCATCTGTGAAAATTTCAACTCTCTAACTATCAC
Source organism: Electrophaes corylata (assembly GCA_947095575.1). NCBI lineage: Eukaryota > Metazoa > Arthropoda > Insecta > Lepidoptera > Geometridae > Electrophaes > Electrophaes corylata. The sequence goes on along the minus strand of OX352719.1, from coordinate 5,989,954 downwards.
GGTTCATGAGATTCAGCCTGGTGACAGACGGACAAACAGACAACCAGACAGAGAGCGGAGTTTTAGTCATATGGTCTCGTTTTACCCTTTGGGTACGGAATCCTAAAAACTGAGTAGAACATTGACATCAGCACTACCACGTCGGTGAATTTGCGGTCATCTGGAAATACTTTATTATTTAGGTCTAATGTACTCAATAAATTTGCAAACGAAGCTGCAGGAACAGTCTTAAGGTACCCAACAATTTTTCATTTCCTTCTAATCAAATCACATTGAGTTTTCGGCTAAGAGATCCGAGGGCTATCTACCGTGCCTAAGGATTAAAGTCATGAAGTTTTTTCTTTCGCAGTTTTTTGCTAAACTGTTTCATACTTGCATAACAACATCCTCCGATCTGATCTTGTTACTAAAATGATTGTAATATTACCCTTGTCATTCCATACCCACTTGGATAATGTCCCTAATGTCCCCTAGCACATGGTTATAGAAACAGCGACAATCATAGGAAATCAGGTACGTGAGTGATTTTGAAACGTAATTCTTCACCACACTTGTATGGAGTATTGTGACCATTTACCCTATCTTATAGTAATGGCATTTGACTTATCTGTAAAGATTTCTCTGTGCTTGTTATTTTGTATGGGAAAGCTTTTCTAGGCTCATTCTGTGTGATCATATTAAACTGCTCACTCGCACGAAGGGTTCCGTACCATTACATCTATACCTAATTAAAACTGTTTTTATTAATATATTTATATTTATTCTGTTTTTTAGTATTTATTGTTATAGCAGCAACAGAAATACATCAGCTGTGAAAATTACAACTCTCTAAGTATCACGGTTCATGAGATACAACCTGGTGACAGACAAACAACGGAGCCTTAGTAATAGGGTCCCGTTTTACTAATTGGGTACGGAACCATAAAAACTAAGATATTCTAACACCAAAATGAAGTCTTCTTCAACTTTTACCGAGTTCAGCAGTAGCAAATCCCAGGCTGTTAGGAAAGTATCCATTGTAGGACGAAGCAGTTCTCATGTTGAACACGATAATGCGCGTAGACCAAAGCTATTATGCGATGGTTCACGTCTCAATCCAAAGGTTAACCGTGTGTCTGTTACTGTCAGAGATCGCGCCCCGCTGAGTTTTCATACGCGCATCTTAAAATGTGGTGTAAGGTTAAGGTGTAAGCGATAAATAGACGACCGATGTGGCGCGGCGGGCGAATGTCCGCGGTTGCGGGTTTGAGTCCCGCCTTGGGATAAATGTTTGTACGATCTGCAAATATTTATTCCGGGTGTTTTGGGTATTTTCTATGTATAGTAAAAATATCTATGTATGTATTGTATTAAGTATATCAGTCATCTAGTACCCATAACGCAAGCTCTGCTTAGCTTGGGGCTAGATGATGCTTTGTGGATTGTCCAGCATTATTATTACTTGAGCCAAAACTTTATTGTGTGCGCTACGAGGAATATTCAGTTTTTCAGCTTTTTGCCTAAACGCTAAACTCTTATAACTTGTATTATCGGCTTATAATTTGTTCAACTAAATTGTAAAACTTGCGCTTAGGAGATAATGTTTAATAACTTGTGCCATGGGAGGCTGATTTGTAATTGTATGCTCTGCGATTTGAAGGCTAGAACAAATAATATTAATAAATACTCTACTAGTTAAATTGGTAAAATAGATGAAGTTTGTGGCGCGTGACTTTTCGTGTGAAGCTATTTATAACATCACGACTGTAATTCCAAAGCACGGTAGATATCCTCTCCGATCTCGTACCAAGTACCTTCTTGAAATTGTTCGAGGATGTCTAAGGGGGGTAGTCAGAGGTACGTCTAGGTACATTTGGTACGTACCCACAATTTGCAGTAGCTAGTAGAAATATTAGCTGCTGCCCACACGAATGGAAATTCGTGACAGGTTGCTTTTTTCAGCGGGATTGTTGATCATAATATTTTGTGGTACACAGAACACGCTACTCATCTTCATCATTCGTTGCCTTTATGACAGTAATCCACGCAAGGATAACCTCGGCTGTGTTTGGTGTATTTTCTCCTTATTTCTTTGTACCACTTATTTACTTTCTGCTATAATATGGTTTTTTTCTGTGTGTCGAATAAACTGCAAGCAAGCCAAACATCGTGCAAAAGGTGAATGAGTGATACAAATTTTTCGGACCCCCTTAAGTTTTATCCCAAAGTCCGAGAGACCAATGAACTTAAACAATACTTTATACAGTTCGACAAGAATGTTGAACGCAGTAAATTAGGGCATCGACAAACGAGTTTTAAAATAAAGCTTCCCGCAAACAATAAGTCGGGAATCAAGAATCGAGACGAGAAATAACGAATCGAGTCGACGAATAAAAAGTCGATTTCAAAGCATGACCTAAATAATTAGACCGGCTTCGCGAATAAATCATCTCTCGAATAATATTTATGAAGCAACACAATCGGGTGGTCAGTTAAGGAATTTGTCCGGTGATAGCTATACTATTTATTTGGCTGACACTCTCAGAGTTTCAAGGCTGTTGAATTGGACCAAAGAACTAGCAAACTAAAGTAGTAGTAGGTCGGTTATGTCTGCAGAAAAACTGACAACCGTTGAAGTCAATGATTAATTATGATTAATTATGTAGAATGTAGAACGTCTTCAGACTAGACGGAGCGATGACTTTTGCAAGGGGGTAGGTAGCAACTGGATGGGGAGAGTCGAAGATAGAGCTTAGTGGTACACCATCGGAGAGGCCTATGTCCAACAATGGACTGCTATAAGTTAATGATATGATGATGACGAAATTTTCCCAAAAATTTTGCAAAAGAGTTCATTACAGATCGTGGTACTACCTGGCAAGCCAGGCATTATAAGTACAAGTAACTGTTCAACATCAGGTGGATCTCCCATCCCTGTTCTATCATCGGACCAATAGACGTACGGAGATGAGACACCCGTTTACAGTTGGCATCCCTTCCACCCGCACCAAGCACCTTGCCTCAACTTTTATTATGCACACACAGCAAAGTAATGGAACTCGTTACCGCCGTCTGTTTATCTGGCCACGTATAATTTGGATGTCTTCAAGATAAGAGTGAATAGGTAGCTTCTAGGTAAGCGTGCTACACCGTATAGCTCCGCTTTCAGTGTGACATCGACTTTACATCCGCAGGTGGTGTTAATTTAAAGCCCACTAACTACAGGTACCATAAACGATGGCAAGATTGGTTTCGTTTCGTTCGACATGGCTGAGTGATGAGTATGGAATTCTGATTTAAAGAAAAAATCTGATGGTTTTCCTCGCCATTTCTACTTTGGCTGTGTCTACCATTAACCTTTCGTTTTCGATTCCTTGTGAAAGGGATCGTCTGGGGAAGTACTACAACCGTACTTATTTCTGCTTCCAAGCAGTGATGCTGGCATTTATGAGTTCCGGTTTGATGGGTGATTGAGGGTATGGATGCCAGCGACAGTACAGGGACATGACGCTTAACACCAGTATCGTCCAGGTCCACATTGGGTCTCGGTAGAAAACCAGCGCTGCTGTATGAACACATAGAGCAGCACATGCTGAGCTGTTGGCCCATTCACCACCACAATGTGCAGTTTATTTTGTATTCATCTATCTTTTTTTTTCTTAGTTTTATTATAGTTTTTTTACTCGTATTGTCTGATTTAAATATTTATGTGGTGGTTTGAATAAATGGTTTTTGGTCACAGCTTTAGTACCATTGGTTTTAGAAAAATCTTTAAGGATGATTAAAATAGCAAATCTTGAATTTGATATTTTTACGCAGAATGGTCTTAAAGCTAGGTGAATCTAAAGCAAGCTCCTTGCCAAGCCTAGAAGAACAGGCAAGGAACTTACGGCTTGGTTCCTCTATTTTTTTGTATGATGATTTATTTTCAGTTCTTTTAACATTCGACTGAGCAGCTTATTGTGTACATACAAAAATTACGCATGAAAATGTAAATAATACATCTAAAAACCAGATTTCAAGCTCTGCTAGGTAATGGTTGCGACGCAATTATTAATGAGGTAACCGCTCAACATCAGCCTGGTTAAGATGTGCAACGCGACAAAATTTTGTCTACTCCTTATCTCGTGCAAAATAGAGATATCTCTATAGATCTTCCTGTGCTATCATGGCAGTGCCAAAAATCTATCTTGTTCTGTCAAATGAAGGCTTAAGGTTAAACAAGTCGGTACGTTGTCCATACAAACGCTGTAAGAGCTTAATGTCTACTATTTATTAACGTGCGTCCGAAGTTAAGTTTGATACTGAATTATCTTGTCGTTATCTAGGTACGTTACCCTATATTCTACAGTAAAATCAGATTACCTTGAAAGTTACAAGCGTTACAAGATTTAGTACAAAATCTTTCGATCTCGCTCTTACAGCGTTTGTATGGACAACGCACCGACTTGTTTAACCTTAATGCTAATCTTTAGCTTATCTGTGAATCTTTTATCCATAATTTCTAAAATGTCCATCAATAGAAAAAGTATCTCGTATCAAGCGCGACATATCTCACGTTGTACATCTTAGCCCGGCAGGTGAAGGCAGTTTGTATGTTTCCTAAAAAAGGCGTCTCACTTCATTTTCTCTTTTCTCTCTTTAAGTTAACTGTAAGTACTTTACTACCTACCTGCAGTTTAAAAAAAAAACAAGAAAAGAGCCGCAAGGACCTATAAACACTTCGACACAATCACCTACCACTTGCATGTTTGCGAAACCTTTATAAATAAGGCAGCTGTTTTCTTAAAAATGGCCAACGTTATATAATGGCCGTTATAGCAGTGACGTTTTTACTGTCAAGTCACAAATAATTTTTAATTAAAAAGTTAAATAGAGCTGGTGTCTAAATTTATGTAGCTCTAAGACGTTTCTAAGTTAAATAAACTTTTTAGCTTTGACTATGAAAACAAAATAGATAAAAAATACATAAAAGCAGCTAATAAAATCGGCGTTACCTCGAAATAGTCACACCTTATTTTGTCTCTTTCGATCTAATTCGAAACTTCCTGTCAGTGCAATAGAAAAATAACTATTTCAAAGTTACGTCGAGTTTATTAGTACCAGGGTTATATTTTAAACTGTCTCAATGATTTGTCTCTATGAGTTTATGGCTAGTTAAATGACGGCAGCCGTTTTTAAGCAACCAGTTTTCAGTAAATAACTATAACAAGCCTGGTTACAAGTCACAATTACAATAAGACTGTTGTTTGCTCACACCAAACTCAAATCAACATTTCTTTTGACTTGCAAACTTTTAGACAGAACTTAAATAAAAATTTAAGAGAATACTTCTTAAATAGACTTTAAATAGATCGGAGGGGATATCTACCGCGCTTGGGGATTAAAGTCGTAATGCAATTTCTTTTTTTTTTTCTATAATAATAATAGTAGACTGTTAGACAAAAGGTAAAATTAGCTAAATATTGCATCCAGAACGAAAAATAGGTTCCTAGAATCTTGAGCGTTAGTGAAGAAAAATAAACACATATTACTGAATATACGCTATCTGTCTTAAATTTTTTTTCTGGATCTTTTGTCATCACATTGATGGATGAGATGGCAGTACCCATGGTAGGGCATTTTTTTTGTGACTTGTTAATTTACAGGCAGATGGCCCACCTGATATTAAGTAGTTACCATTGCCAAAGCATTGCCTCGCAAGTCACGATGCACAGGTATACAGACAGGTATACAGGTGTAAAGCCTCGTGTGCCTGTGATTACACCGGCACCCTCACCCTTCAAACCGGACTTTCAACCTGCTTGGCATATTTGGCTATATTGAAAAACTTTGCCAATTCCATCTTTTTATAATTCTATGTGCCAACACGCTGTATGTAAATGAGTACAGTTGAATGAAAGATACTTATGACATGAAGAGTCACACAAATCCTTCGTCGGTCATTGTTATATGCTCGTTGTTTTTAAATATTAAAATGGTTTAAATCGACAGGTATGATCGAAGATTAATAAATTTTGAAAAGGGCAACATGTTCGATAAATTACATAAAAAATAAGTATTTTTAACTAGCGGCCGCTCGCAGCTTCGCCCGCGTGGCATTTCTTTCCCGTTTCTGTTATTTTTTTGGGATAAAAAGTAGCCGCTATGTTAATCCAGGTTACAATCTATTTTTATTCCAAATTTCATCCAAATCGGTCCACTGGTTAGAGCGTGAAAGCGTAACAAACATCCATCCATCCATCATTAGTTGGATAATATATTGTTGAATAACTGTAAGACGAAGCGTAGGACGTCTTCCTACCGGATAGACCTTCCTTTGATAGACTGATGACATTGTTGGGATTGTGGGAAGTCGATTGATGGATAGGACTCAAATTTGTTCTTCCTCGAAACGTATGGGAGAGGCCTATGTCCAGCAGTGGACTTCTACAGTTGATGATTATTTTGATTACTGAATATGTTTACAGTGTAATTTTTATTAACAAATGTAAGTATACTGTTAGAATATGGAGCAAAATTTTATCAAAATTTTTTTACTACAATATCCTTCGAACCGTGATCATGACGCATAAACGGTCAATAAAAAACGGTAACGATATAAAAAAAAACATTATTATTCTTAACATAAAACATTACATAGCATTATCATTATTATATTTTATTGAATTCTAATACTATATTTACAAAAAATAAGTACCTGTTATGTTCAAGCTTCACGTAGTTTCGACTAGATGGCGTTGTATGAAATATCCGCAGCTTGTTTATGTCTGTAAAGCTTTGTTAACTCCTGAGTACGGCTGTAAACACCTGAATTATTCTCACGCTTTCTCCAAACATTGTAGGAGAGTTCCGTATAAAAACGCTTACTTACAGCACTTTACAGTTTTCTAACACATAGTCCTAAAGCACTAAAACCGCTGTCATTCCAAGTTATTCGTTAGATGGTATTGTTTACAAATTGTTGGCTATGAAAGGTGTCTTTCATAAAATATCTATTATGAGGTTTTTACTGTGTAGAAATACTATTATAGAGAAATACACAGATAGTCCACTCTGTTGTCATCAAAAATAGAGACAAACCGGTCTTCTATTACTCAAAATCCTACTAATATTATAAATGCGAATGTTTGGATGGATATATGGATGGATGTTTGTTCCTCTTTCACGCTCTAACCAGTGGACCGATTTCGATGAAATTTGGAACACAGATTGTAATCTGGAATAGAACATAGGCTACTTATTATCCCGAAAAAATAACGGGAACCTCATGTGCCTATAATTTTCCCGGCACCCACACCTTTCAAACCAGAGCAGGTCTACAAAAAAGTAGTGTTTCGTATTGTCGTTTTGAGTTACACTGCGTAGCATGTCAGGCAGCGACCACTTGACCGTGGAATGGCTTACCGATGCAGTGTTATTCAAAACGACAATACGAAACTTCGTTTATCGTTTTCAAGAGTAGACCTGTTGAAGTGTATCAGCCATCGTTTCCGAATACATTAAGAAACATCCTGTAGATACAGTCAAAAGCTTATTTAAAAAAATATCTGTACAATAAACTTCAAATCAAAACAAATAATCGTCCATAGAAACCCCCTCGCTTGGGTAATTCTGTACCGGAAGTGGAGGAAATCGATTGTTGATACAGGATTTGTTGAAACACCCACTTTGCTTTGGATTTCAAAACACAAGTACCTATTATTATCATTCTATCTTAAAAATACACGTATTCATCAATGTGAAAAATAAATCCTAAGAAAGGATGTTTTTATCCTTAAGTATATCAAAGTGCACCGGTGGTCTAGAGGAAGTGACCCCGCTTTCTGATGCTAAGGTCGTGGGTTCGAATCCGATCGTGCACCAATAGATTTTTCTGTTTAGTATGTATGTGCAAAACGTCAGTGCTCTCAAACGGTGAAGAAAAACATCGTAAGGAAACCAGTTAGTATTCTAGCAGTGACAATAGACTTGCAACCTGTCACGTATGAAATACACACTACTGCAAAATGTGGGTCTAAAACAAATATTATCTTGACCTCTGACTCTCTGTACCCTTAGATACCCTCGAGGAATCTCGAGTGAGTATACTTTGTACTAAGAGATCTGAAGGGATATCTACCATGCCAGGGGATATGTGACGCTTATTCTTTCTTTTTCTATTATAGTGCACCTCGTGAATGAATGAATGAATGAAAAATACTTTATTGTACACACACCAGACACTAGTAATATAAAACAAAATAAAAGAACAGTTATAAAATGGAAGGCACAATGGGCGGCCTTATCGCTTAGTAGCGATCTCTTCCAGGCAGGCAGGCAGGTTTCTCGTGCTTGACTGTTTGTGTCCTTTGCTAAATAGAATTCAAAATATCTACTCGCGTGTCGATTGATTACATCATAATTTTCGAAGTCATTATACTTAATGCCTCGTCCTCACAGAACAATAATAAGTTTTTACCATACGCATTATGCCCGCGGCTTGGATAAATCAGCAGGACTGGTTGCCAATGGACTAACGGTTGTGGACAGTCATGCTTTGCTCACATGAGACAGTTACTTGATCTCTTTCTGAATACTGTGTTCTCTTCACTGGTCCAGAATGCTTACTTACAACAAAAGAAGAGTGTTTTGATCCCCATCGAAAACTAACATTTGTGTAATTAGTATAGAGGTTTGTTCTGTGTCTTGTATATATATTTTTTACCAGCTATCTGGTTTCCATAGTACAGACAGGTTTTGCTTGATTTGGAAATAGAGAGAGTTGTGTGAATTAAAAAAAATACAGTAGGTACACCGATTTAAATAAAACTCGGAATCAAAATTGTTTTGAAATAACAAGAAGCCGTAAGTGAGATTTAATAATATTTAATGCTGTTACTATATTAAATATGTTCTTACAATAAATAATATCATATTGGCGATAAACAAGTCTTCTGATGAACCACGCGACTAGCTGAACATATTTCTTAATGATATTTTGTTTACACAGCTCACGCGTTTTACGCCGTTTATAATGTGAACAGTTTTTGGGGCGAAAGTATGCATGCAAGAATCTTTATCCAATCGCATACATACGAGTGGTTTTGAAAAATGTTTTGTTTATTTGCATATAAACCGTTATATAAGCCGTTTTAGTCAAGACTTCGCTCCGCTCGCTTGCCGAGTACGCACGTCTCTTCGCCCGCTCCGAGCTCCCGCTCGGACTGCCCCGCCGCCGGCCCCCGCGCCCGCAGCCCGCCCCGCATCGTGCTACCGGCGCACAGTGTAGCTACCTGTGCGTCGCTCCGTGGGATAGGCCTTGCCTATCCGCACTTTTCAGTGCGCCTGCACTTGTTTCTTTGCAAAACGTCCTTCTCAGGACGCTTGGTTTCTGACTATAGCAAGTACCGAAACAACGTCCTTCTCAGGACGCTTTGGTTTCTTGACTATAACAAGTTCCGTCACAACGTCCTTTTCAGGACGCCTTGTTTCTTGGCTATAACAAGTCAAATCCACCTTTTAGTGGTCAACCAAGGGATACCTTGCGGTGTTAACGAACTTGGTTGGGCGTGGACCCGGAGCGTCGGTTTTCCTCCTTCAGAGGAACGCCTAATCCGGACGGGTCTGGAACCACCGGCCTTGGGGGATCTCCTAGTCGACTGTCCAGACCTATTAGGACACACCCTGCTCGCAAGAAAAAAAGCGGCGAGTAGGACACGCGAGTTAGGTAGGACATTGAGGCCTCACCCCTTCCTGTCTATCCCGGCGGGAAGGTCACTCACATACACACCTCCTGAGTGTTTCCCCTCAGGAGGATGGAGCAGCAGGTTCTCGGCGATATCGCCAGCCCGGAGGATGCCCTTAGGCTCATCCGGGCGGTGATTCGTCGGTTCCCGCAGCTTCTGACCGACTTAGCGAAGGAGCTGCCTTCTGCAGTTCCTCCCGCGACCCGCGCCCTCCCGGCCCTTCTGGCCAAAAAATCGCGAAAGACACGTTCGGAGTCCCTTCAGGCCTCCGACGTATCTAGCAACGCCCCCTCGGCCCTTACGGCACCCGCGTCTCAACTAGTTTCGGCCCCTAAGGCATCCGCGCCGCGCCAAACTCCTTCGGCCCTTAAGGCACCCGCGTGTAAGAACTCGGCTCTTAGAGCACCCGCGCTCCCCCCTCAGGCCCTTCAGGCACCCGCGCCCCGCGTAATCGCAAATGCCCCTCAGGCGACCTCTGCCGTTGTAGTGGCCGACTCGCCCCGCTCCCCCTCACCCCTACCGCCTCGCCCTCGCCCCCGCCCCCTCCCCCGCGCTCGATCCTTATCGCGCTCTCGCTCCCGCTCGCGCTCACCAGCACGCACTCGCTCTCGCTCGCCGATGCGTACCCGCTCGCCCATCCTAAGCTCGAGATTGTCGCACGACAACTCTTGCGAGTCCATGGATGCGGCTCCTAGCCCCCGCTCTATTCAGACGGAGGCTTCCTCCTTCGCGGCTTCACCGCATTTCTCGTCCGAAGAGGACGAAGCTGCCGGCTTTACGGTGGTTGGCTCGAAGCGGAAGAGGCCTCTGGCCAAATCTGCTCCCGTGCCTCCCGCTAAGGCTCAGGCCCTCCGCCCTCCTACCCCGACCCAACCTTCTCAATCGGTCCCTGCCGATAAGAAGGAAAAGTCCCCTCCTCCCATTTTCCTTCGTCAGAAGGAAAAATGGGACCACGTATCATCTGCCTGTAAGGCGATGAACATCCCCTACACCCATGCCCGTAGCACCCGGGATGGGATTAAAATTCAGCTGCCCTCAGCAGCGGCTCACCGCAGCCTCACCTCTGTCCTCCGTAACGAACGCATAGGTTTCCACACCTATGCGCTCGAAGACGAACGCCTTCTGCGTGTCGTCATCCGCGGCCTCCCTGCGGAGCACTCCACTGAGGTGATTAAAGCTGACCTCCTCCTGCAGGGCTTCCCCGTCAGGGAAGTCCATCGCATGTACGGCGCCAGATCAAAGAAGACCTTTGATCTGGTTCTAGTCGTACTTGACCTTACTAGAGAGGGAAAGGCCATCTTCAACCTGAAGGCCGTCAATGGCCTCTCAGGTTTGTCGGTGGAGACTCCCCACCGTAACGGCACCCCATCCCAATGCCACAGATGCCAACTTTATGGCCACTCTGCGCGTAACTGTTTTTCCCGACCGCGCTGCGTCAAGTGCCTGGGTGACCACGGCACCGCTGACTGCACCCGCTCTCGTGACGAACCTGAGCCACCTAGTTGTGTGCTCTGCCAGGCTGTGGGACATACCGCGAACTATCGCGGCTGCCCCATGGCCCCTAGGGTAAACAAAAAGGTGGCACAGAGGACGCCCGAGCGCGTTGCGCCTCCCAAAACCCCGCAGTACTCTAAGTCAACCCCTAAGGTGACTGTAGTACCCGCGCCAGTTCCGTCCCACAACGCGTGGAACCGTCCCCTCCCTACCTCCAACTTTGCCCGTCAGGCAGTTCCCCTCCTCCGACCCCAGCAGCCGTTCATGCCTGCGTACGGCTCCCCGCCTGTAGCCCTTCGACCCTCCTGGTCGAGCTACCCACCCGGTTTCGGATACGGAGAAGGCCACTACTCCGATCAAGTCAATGATTTCACAAGAAATCTGCAAAATATGCGAGATCCGATTCAAATCGCAAATTATATTGCTCTAAATGACCAACTTCTTAGGTCCCTCCGTTCCCCCTCCCGCGTACAAAATAAAAAACCAATATGTTAGTACAAAAAGAGAGACTAAAACCCCATTCCGTCACCGTAGCGTTTTTCAACGCTGCCGGTTTAAAAAATCAACGCGACTTAGTTCACGACTTTTTGACCCGTCATCAAGTCGATATCATGTTAATACAGGAAACATTCCTAAAGCCCTCTATTAAAATCCCCCGAATGGCTAACTACCAATCCATCCGCAATGACAGAATAGGCCAAAGATTAGGCGGCACCCTGATCTATTTCAAAAGGTCTCTGCATTGCATCCCATTAGACACCCCTCCCCTGTCCAATTTAGAAGCCTCTGTCTGCAGGCTAGCGATGACCGGTCATCCATCGATCATCATAGCCTCTTGCTATCTTCCCCCATCTAAGACCATGCTCGAAAGCGATTTAAATTCACTCTTTAGTCTGGGAAGCTCCGTCATTCTGGCTGGAGACTTCAACAGTAAAAATATCATGTGGAATTGCCACGTCACTACCCCGAACGGCAGGCGTCTTGAGAGCGCAGCCGATGCCCTTAACTTCGATGTCATCCCTCCGATGACTCCCACTCATTATCCCACTGCTATTGGGTATAGACCCGACACCCTAGACATGGCGTTGCTTAAGAATATAACTCTTCGGTTGCATTCTATAGAAACGCTACATGAGCTGACGTCAGACCATCGACCTGTCCTCATGCGTCTAGGCTCCCCTCCCGTCTCGACCCCTCCTACCAAGACTGTGATGCAATGGCATAAACTCGAGAAAGCTCTTGGGTCTATACATTCACCCAGCTTGGATAGGATCCCTGACGATATTTTATCCCCCGATGACATTACCGTTGCCGTCGACTCCCTGACCAACCATGTCACCACCGCTGTTAGCGGATTGTCGAAACAGGTACCGGCGGCGGGTGACCACCGCTGGGCCCTGCCAGACGATGTGAGACGGTTGATCACGGAGAAGAATGCCGCGATCCGTCGGTATAGCCGTTGGCCTTCCGACCTTAACCGGCATAGGCATCGTGTAGTGGAACGCAATCTTAAGAATCGAATCCGCGACTTTAGGGACGAACGGTGGGACGCAAAGCTCTCCGGGATCGAGCCAAGCCATCTGGCTTACTGGACGCTTGCTCGATCCATGAAAGCCGACAACGTCTCCGTTATGCCCCCTCTTTCCCGACCCAATCAGACCCCCGCATTCGAAGACGATGAAAAGGCCAACTGCCTAGCAGAAAGCCTCGAATCGCAATGCTCCCCTAGTCTCGCTCCCGTCGACCCTGAACACCTCGCTACGGTGGACAGTGAAGTCGAACGGTTAGTCTCTCAGCCCCCTAGCGCTCCTCCTCTTCCCCTGATTAAAGCCTCTGAGGTACAGACGATTATCAAGGGTCTCCATCCGAGAAAAGCCCCTGGTGCTGACGGCATCAGCAACAGGGTGCTTAAGAATTTCCCCACCGTCCTTATTTACCTCCTAGTCAGCATCTTCAATGCGGCTATGGCAACTTGCACTTTCCCCGATTCTTGGAAGGAAGCCACCGTTATTGGCATCCCCAAACCAGGCAAAAAGGCTACAGAGCCTTCTAGCTACCGCCCCATCAGTCTCCTCAGTTCCCTGGGGAAAATCTACGAGCGACTCCTTCTGAATCGTCTCTGGTCCCACGTTACCGAGCTCAAAATCCTACCCGATGAGCAGTTTGGCTTTAGAGCTAGACACTCTTGTCCCCAGCAAGTGCTCCGCATCACGGAGCACGTGCTCTCTCGATTTCACCATACCTGGCCGGCAGATACTGGTGCAATCTTTCTCGATGTGGCGAAAGCTTTCGACAAGGTCTGGCACAATGGCTTGATCTACAAGCTATCCAAATTCGGAGTGCCAGACAGGCTCGTGCTAATCTTACGAGACTTTTTACTTAATCGAAGCTTTCGCTATCGCGTAGAGGGTACCCTTTCGGACCCTAGACCCATCAGAGCTGGTGTCCCTCAAGGATCCATTCTCTCTCCCCTCCTATATACGCTGTACACCAGCGACGTCCCTCGCACCCATCAGGTGGAAATAGCCCTGTTCGCCGATGACACAGCCCTGTATACATCCGATCGGAACGCCGATCGTGTGTGTATAAGGCTGCAAAAGGCTCTCGATGCACTAGGTGCATGGTTCCGAAAATGGCGGATAGAGGTTAACCCGACGAAAAGTGCCGCCGTGTACTTTTCAAAGGGTAACCGTAATCCTTCCAGATCTGTCACTCTGTTTGACGAACCCATTCCCTGGGTGAAGTCAGCTAAATACTTAGGCGTGACCCTTGATTGTCGTCTATCCTTTGTCAAACACGTACGCACAGTACGTAACCGCGCCAAATTTATTCTTTCGCGCCTTCAGCCACTCGTATGCAAGAAGAGTAAAATGTCTCTTAGAAATAAGTTGACGCTTTATAAAACTTGCATACGACCTATCATGACTTACGCCTCCGTAGCGTTCGCTCATTCGATCAATTTAAAACCCCTCCAAGTAGTTCAAAATCGATTTTTGCGCACTATCACGGGTGCCCCGTGGTACATGCGTAATATCGATCTTCATCGAGATCTCGAACTCGAATCTATAGCCGAATTCATGAAACGCGCCTCCAGGCGGTTTTATGATTCGGCTCTCCACCATCCGAATCCCTTAATTAACTCGCTACCCGATTATCCAGTAGATCCGCCCGTTAAACGTACCCTCCGTAGACCTAGACACGTTTTAGGTGACCCAGATGACACGATCACCGCCGCGAATACGGCGGAGGTCTCTTCATCTAGTCCGGACACAGGAAACACTCCACAATCACACCGACCCCGGCGGCGGGGTCGAAGACGTCTCCCCGTTAACGCCCCTTCAGGGCGAAGAGTCTCTCCGTAGCTCCCTTCTCCGGCAACAGCCCAAGCCGAGGTCCGTACCTAAGTGGTGCCCTTGTGCTCGTTGCCAACAAAACCAATTTTGTAATGGCGTAGCGCCTTCTGCGCTCGCCAGTAGCCCGGTAACGCTGTCGGAAATCGCTAGGCGGTTATACCAGCATTTTAGTCCGTTCGAAAAAAAAAAAAAAAAAAAAAAAAAAAAAAAGTTTTAGTCAATGGAGAACTTGTCGCCAACTATACTATTCAACTCGGCCAGTACAAATGAGGCGTATTAGCCAGAGGATGATGAGGCGCGCTCAAGTCATTGTCGGCTAATGCCGCATGTCCTGCATTGTGCTAACCTGTTGTTGCAGACAGGTTTAACGTGTGGCCGGTGCATTAGTTTATACCAACCGTTATTTACAAATGACGAACAATCACAGTTACAAATACATACTAACAAATACTAACAAATACAAGTAAATAAGATAAAGTTGCATTATCATAGTTTCATTGACTGAAAGCTCAATTGGTATTAGTTTGACCTTCTGCGCTAAAGGCTGTGGGTTTGCTCCCTACCGAGGACAATCATATTGTGTTATAAGCATCGATTTTTGTTTTTGTTTGTGTGTTTTATTTAACAGTTAGTAGTAGTAGAGATTTTTGTGTAAGGGCTTGCCCGGAGAAGCACTACCACCGTACGTATTTCTGCCGCCAAGCAGTGATGCTCGTATTGCTGTGTTCCGGTTGGAAATATATGGCTGTTGGTGAAATTACAGGCATAAAACACTTAACACCATTATGCCTCAGGTTGGTGGACGCAGAGTAGTGTATTGTAGGTAACGTTCTTAAAGAACGAGACCTACAAAGCAATGCTTTGTTATAAGCGATGGCAACCACTTAACATCAGGTGGGCCATATGCTTGTTACATCAGCAAATTGTATAAAAATACTATAAGATATGAAATAAACGTAATATAGTATCAGAAAGCAAGTCAATCCATTGATTCATAATTGTTAGACATTATTACAGTTAGTCCATTTCTCATTCATTATTTCATTTTCTATTCTATTCTATTCTAGTCATTGATTCATAACTGTCAATCAAGAATCAGCATCGGAAATTCCCTAATAGAAGGTTGATTGTGTATTGCGTAGAGGAAATTACTCCAATTGCCACTTGTCAGGGTGTGGCGCCACAACCGAGGTATTTAAGGCTTTATGAAACAAGAGAAGAAAAAACAGTGTTTTGCGACTTCGGGGTACATTGAGTTTTATCTTAATAATCGACTAAATGTTAATTTGTGTTGTTTCAGCTTTAAAAAGAGCACCAGAGTGGTCTAGTGAAAATGATCTCGCCTTCTGATTTTAAGGTCGTGGATTCGAATCCGGTCGTGCACCAATGGATTTTTCTGTTCGAAAAAAATATGGGCGCTATTCCAGTGCTCTCAAACAGGGAAAACATCGTGAGTAAACCAATAATTATTTTAGCAGCGGTTATAGGCTTACAACCTGTCACGTATGGAATACTAACTACTGCAAATTGTGGGCTTATGTCTAACAGTGGACTCCTACAGGCTGTTGATGATGATGATGATCAACATAACGCTTTTGGTGTAATACATTGCTTACAAAATGTTTTAAATAAATTATTTCGATGAAGAGTTTATCACTAAAGTTGATTACATGCACGCAAAATGATAATATCAAGTTTGTTAAAAGCAGATGTTGATAAAAATGAATTATTCATTAATATTAACTTGTATAAATAAGTTTTTAATCATACTGTTGTCACTAGAAGATGCATTTGTTTAGACAATTTAAAACAATTGTTAGTTTTTAAATGCAATGTTAGTTTGTAGCTCTATAGAACAATACAAACAAAATAGTTTCATTTGATGTTATGTTTAAAATAAATAGGATCGTCTGGAAAAGCCTAGCTCTATGGTTCTAGAAGCTGACACAAATATAGCTTTATTAGATAAACCATGTTCTATGTGCTTATAGAGCTTTTTTATATAGTTTGTTAAACCTATAGAAGAGAATCGAAAATAAAACTAAGCTAAATAATTAAAGTTAAATAAATAAAAATACGAATGTAAGAAGTATTAGTAGATTGTCTAGGGACTTAAGAATAAATATATACCTACACAAAGCAAAACGCGCGTGAGTTGATCCGCGTGAATTTTTCTATACAAACAAGCTCCACTGTGTACGTTTAGGGGTAATTATGGAAATTCCATTCTTAGTTTACTTCTATATAATACTAGCTGACCCTTGCCCACTTCTTTGGCGGTAAACATTTTTACTTACAAATCTTAACTGAAGTAGTACTCGATGTCGCCAACAGATACAGGCATAAAATAGCGGCCGTTCGTAGTTTCGCCCGCGTGGCAGTTTTTTCCCGTTCCCGTTATTTTTTCGGGATAAAAAGTAGCCTAAGTTACTCCTAGTTACATCAGCTATCTGCCAGTGAAAGTCCCGTCGGAATCGGTCCAGCCGTTGCAGAGATTATCCGGAACAAACAGACAAAAATTAAAAAAAATGCTATTTTGGTTCATGTATCGTATATACATTCTTATGCATGTAGTAAAAAGCGGATATTTTAATATTACAAACAGACACTTCAATTTTATTTATTTGTATAGATACTAGCAATCTGTCCCGGCTTCGCACTTGTTTGAGTAAGGATCCCTAATTTTTTGGAAATATAATGTAGCCTATGTCATCTGGGGATAGTGTAGATCCTTAACGGTGAAAGAACAGGCTCGAAAACCACTGGACCGATTTGAAAAATCAAAAGTGAAAGAAAAGAAGAAGTGAAGTGAAGTGAGTGAAAGTGAGTAAGTGAGTGAAGTGGTTTTCGAGCCTGTTTAATGCAAACAAACAAACAAATTTTTTCTCTATATAATTAAGTACAGACAATAAACCCTAAAAATTTCAAGTCTCCTCGGCCAGTGGTTTAAGCTGTACGTTGTCTATAATATCAATCAGACAGTCAGTCAGGACAAAAATTCTTTTAATTGGTATAAATTGAATTAACACAGATCACCAAAAAATAGTGCTGAGTCACTTTCAGTTTAGTTAAATGTTAGCCTGTCAGTCTAATTGCTACGAGGAAATATTTTTGAAAATAAATAAATTTGTACTTTTCTTGTGCAAATCGATCTGCTATAGATACAAGTAGAGTCATTATTACACGACAGTGTAATCACAACACCGATAAGTCTTTCACATGCCTCCTTAGTCCGAAATGCGGAATAAAAACAACGCGGAACTGTATCAAACTGAGAATTAATCAAATTGACCCCAAAAATGTCTGCTTTCGGCAAATTTCGACCATTATCGGATCGGTGGGCCGCAAAAAGAGCAATTCGGGCCACGTTTTCGACCTTTTTTACTTTTCAAGTCCCGTAGCTTTTGTTTTCTAAGAAACTGTCGAACTACATTTTGACGGTTGTGAATTTGATGTGTGCTAAAATATAATACCTACACCACAAATGCCAATACTTTTTATACTACTGCTGGTGGAACAAGCATATGGCCCACCTGTTGTTAAATGTTAACCATCAATTATCATCATAATATTTAAAAATACTTTACTGTAATAAGGTCTAAATCAAGTTTTCTACGTAAAAGGTAAGACTACTCTCGAAAGTTTACAAGTGACCTTTCAGAACATGCTATTATATTGATCACCAAAAATAAGTATTGCTTTATTTAGGATAAAATTTTCCATTATAGTTCTTGCTCTTTTGTACTACTATTGTTTTTTGCAGTGGTTTCTTCCTTGTTCTGTTTAAGTCGTATACTTATATTATAAATATGGTACTAATAAACAGCGTAACGTTGGAATAGTGACACCGCGTTTTGTCTTTTGCATTGATAGACAGTTTCAAATTAGACCGAAAGAGACAGTACAAGGTATATCTATTTCGAAGTCACGCCGAGTTTATTAGTAGTAGGGGGTTTTAACTTTTTTTCTCTTTGATTAAATCTGTTTATGTGGGATGGTTTTTCGTGGCGTTACTTACATGGCTCTGACGGAAGGCAACCGTTAGTTAACTAACAAAAACAACTAACTTCACACTCAGTCAGGGTCAGTTTTGCGACTCTTATTCCTATTATTTCGTATCGTATTGAGGTATCAAGGGTTCCGTACCATAATAAAAACGGCAAAAAAAATCACGTTTGTTGTATGAGAGCCCTCTTAAATATTTGTTTTATACTGTTTTTAAGAATTTGTTGTTCTAACGGCAACAGAAATACATCATTTGTGAAAATTTCATTCTCTAACTCTCTAACAATCACGGTTCGCAAGATACAGTCTGGTGACAGACGGTTAGACAGACAAACAGCGGAGTTTTAGTAATAAGGTCCCGTTTTACCCTTTAGGTAAGGAACCCTAAAAATGGGCGCCATCCTTCTTTTCACATTGCGGCGACCGTTTTACAGTAACCCAAGGTAAGAACTCCGAGTTGTTGTAATTGTTGCATTCATTGTTCCCGCCAAAATAAAGGCGGCATTGTGTTTAATTAAAATTTTGGCTCGACTCATGGGAATTTGGCCGCTGAACTTAATAATATAGCAAAGTATTCTAAAGTACTTTTACACGAAGGAAGTTCGTGTTAGTTAGTGGCTAAATCTAGTTTCAAGACTGTCCAGGCTTCTGTCATGAAGCATGAAATATTGAGAAAAAATATCACTGGCCTAACCAATTTAGTCAATAACCCTAGTATAACACAATAGAAAATCTTTATTAAATTTCTAGATTTAGCCACTTATTGAGTTGATCGGAAAACCAATAGCCGTTGAGACAAGAAAGTTTTAGAGTGTAAACCACGCATCAGAAAGTGCAGTACCAATTTACAACGACCTCCCATTAGATGGAAAGATGCTGGGAGTCGTTGAATGCAAACTATACGAGATCGTTGTAGGGGAGAAAATCCGCAGTAGATATCAATGACAATGATGATGATTCATGAATTCTTGCATACGACATAAAACGCACAGAGCATGACAGCACTAGTTTACCAACAGTCTCAGTGTGTTAAGGACCTTATGTTGAGAAAAACGTGGTTACCGTGATTGAACTTTCTGTTGTTTCCAACTCACGATTGTGCCGAAAGACAGATCATGAAGAGCGGTTTTAAGAAGGTTAATTTCTCTAAAGTACCTACCTGTTGTTTGACTTTGTATTGCCAGCCTGCTCGGGTAAAAATACGCCATAAAGTAAATTACTGCGAGTAGTAATGAATGCTAAATTTTTTTAACTGCTTTTCGCTGCTTTATTAAAAATAAAGCAGCGAAAAGCAGTTATGTTTTCTAATCAATATGTAGGTATAAAAGAGTATAGTATTAGAATAATAATATATAACTACGCTGATTACTCTATAAAAGACATGGATCAGAAATCAAGATCGATCAGAATCTTAGCTATTATTATCAAGAGCAAAAGATCCCGTTAAATTGTCATTCGAGTACCAGTTACAAGCCTCATGATTGATCCAGAACGAGTTGCGAATTCAGATAACAGCCGAGAAATACATAAAGCTTCATTAAAATTCCCGACAAATCATACATCTGGACGTGCTATGACGTAATTGAGGGCAAGAGAGTGGCCTAGAGCGGTACTGAGACACCCGAGGCACAGGGACACTGAAACAGCTCAAACAATTGACTTGCAGTCGACGTGCAGTCTTAGCACTTAAGCTGTAAAGTCTAACTGTACATGTCAAGTGTAACTTTACGCCACTTACTGGACTGCGTAATTAGTTAACAGTTTTGATAACTATAATCAAGCCAACAGCACTTTAATAGTGGTAGTAGAGTTCATAGTGCAGGGCTCGTCTGGGGAAGTACTACCACCATTATCTATTTCTGCCATCAAGCAGCTTATTGTGTTCCAGTTCAAAGAGTGTAGGTTCCGGTAAAATTACAGGCACATGAGGATTAACACCTGCATCGTATGGTACGTTCCCAATGAACGTGACCATGGTAATGATGGTAGCCACTTAACATCAGTCCATCTGCTTGTTCAACAAGCAAATTGTATAAAAAAGGCAGAAATTCTCATCCAAAGTGCAATTTTACAGATAATTTACGTTTGAATGACGACCTGCACTGAAAATGTACCTGCAAACACTAAACATGTGACATGGGTTTTTAAAACCGTTGAGATTTATTTGAATCAGTCAAAAGTAAAAATAAATGTGTTACTTTTTGCTTATCCGCTTAATATAAAAACGAGGCCCCCTATTTTTATTAGTTCTACTCATCTGTTAAAGCTATACTTTATGGGCTTACCAGTGAACTAGCTTTTTGTATTCTGAGCTATGGCAATGTTGCAAGTTGCTGCAAGTGGCGTACGACACAGGAAATTCTATGAATAAATTAGTTGTTCGCTTCTGTGTGGAAATTAGGCGGCTTTTCGATGGATAGAATGTGGTTTTTCTTTGAACAATAACTATAGACATGGACTTATTAAGACTTAGCTAGATTGGTAATGACTAGTCAAACCAGAGGTACCGTGTGCCGTTAGTATAATTAATAAAAGATTAGAAAGTATTAGAAAAGAATATTGTACTTAGTTGCAATATTATTTGTGGCGCAGCCGACCTGGATGATTTGGAGATGTAAAAATGAAGTAGGTTCTATTGTCATGAATCTGTGTGAATCTTTTGGGACTTTTGGGGTATATTTTTACTGTTTGGGGTAGATTACTTAATGAGTAGTTCGATTAAAATCATATTAGGTAGGTTTTAGTTATATACTTTTATTTATTGTTATGGTTTTATATAATAACTATCACAAATAAGACTATTATTTTTATTGTCCTTCAGAACATGTGCTTAAATTTATTAATTTTCTTCATAGCTACTGTAAGTTTTTTTGCTAAAAGTTGTAAAAATAAGATTGTGAAATGTATCTACGTGTTTTTCTAGGCTTGGTCTCGTAGAATTGGTGGTATCTAGATTCACCTAGTTTTAAATACATTTTAAAGTGACTTTTATTATTTTCTTGAGTTCATTCTTAGCTCTCAACTACCTAACGCATTAAATAAAGGAAAACGCTCATCTTTTTTAGTACGGCAATCATCTCTACCTAATTATTATATGAAGCTTAAATTACCAATTACCCATGCTTAAGAATGTCCGCCCACATAATTACCGTCAATCAAAATTTACTAATAGGATAATAAATACAATAACTTTTATCTATTTGTACAAACAAATGCTTTTCAACTTGCTTCAGTAGCGGCGAAAGTCGCCGACGGCGATTAGTAATTGTCGAGAAGCCGAACGGTACCGAGTGCGCCCGAACTTGCCCGAAGGTAGTCTTGATGGACATTAATAGTACATGAGATATTAATGCGTCATCGTTATTAACTTTATTTATTTGACGGACAATAAAAATTTTGCAAGCTTAACATTAAAACAAAGGTAGAAGACATTTACCTTTTATATGAATATTCATATAATATTAAGCACAGTTTAAATAAATAAATATAAGATTTGATCAAGGCAGACATACAACCCCGTGTTTATTTTTTATAACTGCTATTATATATTACTATTACATATTACTATTTTATTAATAATACGCCAATTTTTCCAAAACTTGTGAAGAGAAAAGAGATAAAACTAACATTTAGTCTTGTGATAAAAATGATAAGGCCCACGCTTCTACTCCCGAGTTAATGACTAGGTTAAAAAGTAGCTAATTCCAAATCGCAAATTATGTGTATACTAATTTTCGTTTTTTTTTCAGTCGTTACAGAAATGAGTGGAATCAAACATACAAACTCACTCAAAAACTTTCGTGTTTAAAATATTACTGTTTTTTTATTATATGAACTCATAATGTATCTTATTATAAAAGTTACTTCACATACTTAATGTTTTAATTTACAGGAACTCAAATATCTTCTATGAATGAGTACTTTAACTTACCGTCACTATCTTATTATAAAGGTTAATTCACATACCTAATTAGGACATTCGAGCTCCTATAAAAAAATAATTGATGAGTACCTTAGCTTACATACCGTCACTACACTAAATGAATTTAAAAATAACCGTAATAATACTTAAAAACAATGTTACCACAATTCTAAAGATATAATCGCGTAAACCGTAAAACTAAGAATCCAAAGACATCACGATGAAATTACAATACGAATAAAATTAAAACTTGCCGACAGAGGGCGTTGTAAAAAACTCATTTTATTTTGTCCTAGGACAGTTATACCCTTCATATGGCGATTAAAGCCGAGATGCACTTTAAAGTACCAACTTAGAGCTCTATTTTTAGTTTTATAGTCAGAAAAGTTAGACGTACAGTTTTAAAGAGGTTTTGTTTAAACCGCTTCTAGTAAAATACACCCAATAAGTGTGCAGAAAGTTTTTAACGTTGGTCAAGGTGTTTGGACTCATGTATCTGGAATCTGCGGAAAATTTAAATAAAGTTGGATGATAATGCTTAAAATTGTTAAAATGGAAAAGGCTTAAAATTGTTTTTAATAAAAAAATTATACTTTCACCAGAGGACTTTTTCAGAATGATGGTGATGAATACAATGATTTACGTACAGAATGATGTACCTACGTACTAAATAAAAATTCTAGTTTATTATAAAATTGTATTATTATTATGCATTTAAACTTTAAATGTCGTAGTAATCTCGTAATGCGCATAGCCATTAAAATTTTAAAACGAATGCAGTAAATTCAGTTTACGCAGACAAAAGGAAACGATTAATTAATGCGAATAGCGAGTATCGTTAAGCGGGTATTTTTCAAAATGACACAGCTCATCTATCATTCGGCTAAAACAAACAATGATGCAGGGTTGGCTGATTTGTTAAGGTGGCTCCTTTGCCTTTATGTTTCTATCATATCATGTGGTAATAATAATGTGTATTCACATCATAATATTAAATATTGTGGAGGAAAAAGCTAGCTTGACACAATTTACTTATAAAAAATGTCAAAAGAGTTTAAACTATTGAGGAAGCACTTTCCCCAACCTTGGTCGATTTGACCATATTTCTTTGATAATTTCTTCTTATTTCTTAATACATAAAAGAATTCATAAATAGAGACCATGTACAAAGGCGAGCTTGACCCTAACAAGAGTTTTCTTCCAGCAAACCTTTGAGGCTAGAAAGAGGTGACTATAATATAGGTTCATGTACATACAAAAGTATAGAAAAAATTACTTAAATCACAAACATACATTTATTTTTAACAAGCCTCAAAATTGAGTTAATTTTGGAATAAAAAAATAATCTTGCTCTATTTGTATAAACTTACTAGCGGCCGCTCGCAGCTTTGCCTGCGTGGCAGTTTTTTCCCGTTCCCGTTACACTTTCATCCCCTATTTTATCCCCTTGGGGGTAGAATTAATCAAAATCCTTTCTTAGCGGAGACCTACGTCATAACATTTACCTGCATGCCAAATTTCAGTCCGATCCGTCCAGTGGTTTGGGCTGTGCGTTGATAGATCACTATGTCAGTCAGTCAGTTATATATATTTAGATTTGAACTGAATTTATTCAATAACAACGAATAAACTTTTATGATTTATTCTTTTCGTGTATTTTTTTCGCCTCAAACTTTACGAACGAAGCTGTAGCCAGTTATCGTCGTTGAAAATCAGGGAATAATAATTAAAAAAACTGGACTTGAGTCACCTTAACCCGGGAATTTAATCTGCGGAATGATAGCGTTGAATGATCGCTTGTGACCGTGTGTTTAATTGAAACAGGTAGCTCTCTTGAAAGTATCAGGGAGAAGCAAATGTTCTTACCTTAGCGCCAAATGCTCTTCGTAGGTAATGTCAAACAATTAACTCCAGACGCTCTATCCTGAACGAGAAACCTTATGAATGAATGAATGAATATAAATTCTTTTTGTACACCTTACAAGCTAAAGAATAAGACAAAAAAACAATAGTAGTGAATGACAGATAATGTACAATGGGCGGTCTTATTGCTAAAAAGCGATCTCTTCCAAGCGATTTCTTATGTCAAGGAAGAGGAATCTTGTACACTAACACTAACTGAAAACCAGCGCTGCAAGAGCTGTTACATGCTCTTGTACCAAATGCTGAGTGGTGGCCTTTTTTGTCGTTACATTGTAATATTTATCCATGCATGTTATTCATAAGAGACAAAATAAATATTTTCTATTCTATTCTAACATTCTATATATAAATATTTAATGTAAAGAAAATAGACAAAAAAAGCAACACGACTGCAATTGCCAAGCACGGTAGATATCCCTTCCAGTCTCTTACTGACAAGTACCTACTTACTACTACTTACAAACTTACGGACCTAGAGTCTCAACCCCAAAAGAAGCGTCATTGCGTAGGCTTTATCATGTCATATTTCTGTTACTTTATAGTCAAAGTCATTTTATTTTTATTTAATTATGTTTATTTTTCAATAGTTTTTTGTCCTGACTGACTGACTGACATATAAAAAACGCACAGTCGTTAAGACTGTCGTAGAGACTTAAAATTTTCAGGCTATAATTAGCTTAGTGCCTAATAGGGTGTACTGGAAAATGAATTTTGAAAATTCGGCCCCTAAATAAAGGGCTGGTGTTTGTATGAAAATAGTTTCACTCGGATGAAAGCATTTCCGCTAGTATAGTCACATAAGACAAAAAATGATTTTTTGTCTAACAAATAAAACAAATCTAACAAATAAACTACCAATTACAGTTTTCTTACCTTCTGCGTAAACCTTTACAAATAATTATATCGTTTCAAACTATGTAGAACTCAATCCCATCGTTCTCAAACACAACCCTGAGATACTATAGAAAAATCGAACTTTCTTGATGACAATGTTATAAACAAAGCGGTTCAAAATGGCAAAACAACAAATTGAATGTAGGAAAACTTCAATTGGATTTGATTTTTATTTAGTTATATACCTATTATATAATTTTAATTAAATTATAATAAATTACCAATTGGAGTTTTCTTACCTTATGCGTAAACCTTTACAAATAATTATATCCTTTCAAACTATAGAAAAATCAAACTTTCTTGATGACAATGTTAGTATGTAACAAAGCAGTTCAAAATGGCAAAACAACAAATTGAATTTTAAATACACAATGCATTGCAAATACAATTTGAAGAGGCGTTATTCAATACGCTAAAGCAATAAAACCGCGGAGCACAATGGCCGCGTCGCCTGTCCTATAGATTTATGACTCGTCACTCAGACAATAAATTGTGATTTTCGCGTTTCTCTGAGCAACACGCACTACTCGAGAACGTAAATTGTGCGTTAGCTTCGTTGGCTAGAACAAAATAGATAGATAAAACTGGATAAATAAAAATAGATAAATAAAAATGGATAAATAAAAATGGATAGATAAAAGTGAATAGATAAAAATGAATAGGTAATCCTTTTAACTAGCCTATTTCTACCGCTAAGCAGGTAACTGTGTTCTGGTCCTTGGGTACTAAAGAAATTACAAGCACACGAGACTTAACATCTCAAGTTGATGGACGCAATGCAGTGCATAGAGCACGTTCCTAATGAACGTAACCTGCACGGTGCTGTTAAGCTGTGGGGGAATGTAATTACTTAACATCAGGTGGATCATGTGCTTGTTCCAACAACAAGTCATATAAAAAAAATCATTACAGAATTGGGAGTATCTATATATACCAAGCGATTTTAAGGAAAATGTAACATGCACTTTTTGTTAGATCACCTTTTGTTTCTTATTTTTTAGGATATTCTAATACCCAACATGCTTTTCACCGTAAGTAACAAGGGTCACTAAATTTCCTTCTGCAAGTTACGTTCTAGTGCACCTGTCCCGCAATTTAAAGCACGTCGGCCATTGTACTGCATATAAGGCTCGTGGAGCGGTTTGATATTTTTATACGACGCTAGATGGCATTGTGGTAGGACTGGTAGGCTTGGTTTACCGTTTGTTGCAATCGGTCAAACTGTGTTTACTAGGAGTTAGTTGTCAGAAAAAAAATGTGAGCTTAAAATTAATCTTAAGTACCATTAAATTTTGATGATAATATTGTTATCAAAACCTGCTCAATGACCCCTATTCAACCCACTAATATAAAATCTTTGAGTATTGACTTTTCCACTTTTTGTAGGAATCTAAGGTTTCCTCATAATTATTTTCTTTCATGGTAATTTATTTATTAATAAATAAATAATTCACACAGTTCAAAAGCATTAGCATGGCGGACATACATACATTCTTTAAATAAAAACCATTATTCCTAGGAAAAGAACGCTACCACCAGACTACTACTGCTCTCACTAGCACTAAAACTTTGGATATTGTTTTTGTTTATTTTATTTTTTCCTACGAGTATCCTTTAATATGGACCAAAATCTTAATTAAATAAATAATAAAACTGCTTTTTGCAGGTAAATACTACATTAGAGTCAAAAATGATTTCTATAGTTGAGTTATCTGTCTAGACGAAAAAGGTCGTAACCTTAGAAAAGTAATTTTAAAACCAATAAAAACCGCATAAAATTATAACCAGACAATAACAAATACACCGGAACAATAATCGAACATAACCATACATTTTAAAAACAAACAATAATTTTAAGCTAGTTACTCAAGTGACTGTTCAGAGATTTTTCAATCAGCAACGCAGCAGGCATCCTAATTAAATGTATATCTAACGAACTGGATACATTTTGTTGTAATCGAATATGTTAAAAAAGTACAGCGTTATAATGAACTGAATAATACATACCTAATTAATAAGAAAATATATTGGTTTTACTTTAATTATTTGTATTGTTAGTCTTTAAGAGGAAGTTGTGAATCAGTTTTATTAGCTTCAACTGATTATATTAAATTAATTATGGCTATTTATGTTGGATTAAAAAATGTTGCAACAATCAGTTTCAACAACGAAAGCGAAGAAGATAGAAATTGATAATAGTTTAGAAATTATTTTTAAGTACTAAAATAATGAATGAATGAATTGTGTCATCACAATGAATAATCTTGTTTTTAAGACTTAATCATAATGTAATGTGTAAAATATTTAATAAATTGATTATGTTCAATTGTTTTAAATTTTATAGTTAGTAATTAAAAAAAGCAAAGTACTTACTTAATAATGAATTACTAGGTTTTTACTTAGGTTTTTTGAAACTATTACACAGAAAAAACAAGCTCTTTTGTGAAAACTCTTTTCTTATGTAGATATATATTTACTTATGTTTTATTATTATGCTACTTTCTTATGAAAGTAATTTAGTAATCTGTAACTATGTACAACTACGCAATATATGGCATGTAACATGTCAAAATCGTGAGTTTAACTGACATTTTAATACGAACGATCTAATTACTTCCTCAAAATTATTTTAAGAGTTTGCACTTACAACATTATTATTCTAGCCCATCACACATCGTTGATTTTTTGTAATTAAACTCAAATTTAATTAAAACTGGCTTTGCAGTAATTGATTATTCTAATAGATGTGTTACATTTAAATTATTATATTCATTATTAATTTGTATCGTTCTTTTACTGCAAATCCTACAAAATTAACCACTTTTTTTAGAAATTCGACGACGATGACGATATCTCTGGAGAAAACAAAAACAGCCTCATGATTTTTAAATCCCCAGGGACGGTAGACATTTTTTTTAGATTTCTTTCGCCTACCAAGTAGTACTAGAATTTTCTGAGCATGTCTAAGGGGTAGTCAAAGGTACGTCTAGTTATTATATTTGGCACATAACCGCATTTTGCATTGATTAGTATTTCGATACGTGATAGGTTGCAAGCCCATCACCAAACTTAGAGTTTATACGTGGTTTCCTCACGATGTTTTACTTCACCGTAGGTACATAATTTTTTTTTGGTGCACGACTGGATTTGAACCCACAACCTTAGGAACAGAAAGGTCACTCTAACTAGACCACCAGTGTTCTGGAGATGGTTTAAAAATCTTTGGTAAGATGAAAAAATCGCTAAAACGTTAAAATAACAAAAAGAATTTGTCAATCAGCTAATAAGGCTCCGAGTACACGAGGGCAGATACCAGTCATGCACTGCATTTTATAATCTTACACATATATAAAAATAGCCCAACGAGAAAAGAGGTTTAATAATTAAAAGAGCAAAAGCAGTTCTATTTGAATATGCAATAAAAGGCGCAAATGAAATCGCACTATCCATATCTATGATGTGGACGGACAAAGTGGGAGAATAAAGGGGCTTGCACATTGGGGAAAATGGGGAAATAGCACATGAGGCTTAACACACATGCCTATGTTTGATGGTCGCAGGAAAGTGCATTAATAGGTACTAAAAGACAACCTTGCAAGGTATTGCTTTATCGTAAGTGATGGTTACTACTTAACATCAGGTGCATCCTTTTCACAAATTGTACAAATAGATAAAATCCTCTAATCAAAAGTTTATACCTCTTTTCCAAAATCCAATCCAAAAAATGTTTGTACGTTTGTTTGTACACGTATCACGTAAAAACTACTGAATTAACGTTGATACGATTTGCCGAATTAGTTAATAACCTAACTTAAAAGTTAGTATGGGTTTCATTAATCCCTAAAAAGGGTGTAAAAAGGGGCATGAAGTTGGCATCAAAAACTACAGTAACCACGGATGAAGTCGTGAGCAGGTCAGTTAGTCAATAATATAATTCAATATAACAGTTTCTATAATTTAATAACAGCAATGCTATAAAACTACTATAACACAACTCTAGAACAACATAACCATAAACAAAGCTCCCATAAACCGCAACATCCTTTCCAATATGCCCAATTGCGTAACACTATAGACATTAGCACTAGTTCCAGACAGTATCATTCATCTGCGATTGCTTCACAGCTCAGCAAGTCTACTCTTAGAAACGACAAACGAAGTTCTGGGATCTCTGTTTTGGGTATTTTCTATGTACTTATGATAAAAATGTATATATGTATGTTTAAGTATATCAGTCATCTAGTACTCATAACACAAGCTCTGCTTAGCTTGGGGCTAGATGATATTGTGTGGATTGTACAGCATTATTATTATTATTGCATTGTCGTTCTAAGTTACACTACGTGGTACACCAGGCAGCGACAAATTGACTGTGAAACGACTACCTAGATATCCCGCATTGTATTACAAAACGACAATACGAAACTTTGTTTATCGTTTCTAAGAGAAGACCTTGAAGAAAGAGAAGACCTAGAAGGTTGTAGACTTGATATTTTCAGGGTATATCGGCTTGATGCTATGCCTGCTTAATTCTCCTGCTTAGCCTCTGCTAAGCGAAGTGTTCTGATTTGAAGAGTGTAGATGCCGTTGGTATGATTAACACTATTTGTTTACAGAAAGCGATCTCTTTTTTTTAGGGTGAGAATTTTTGTATTGCTACTAGCAAATTTTAAGAAGCATGCATCTCATTTGATGTGGTAACCATCGCTTATGGCCTTGCAGGTCATGCACGTTAAGACCGTGCCTTACAACCCTGCGTCAATTAAACTGAGGTATACAGGTATAAGCCTAATGTGTCCGTATTTTCACCGGCACTCACACCCTTCAAACAGAAACACAGCAACGCTACTTAGCAGCAGAAAGAGTTATGGTGGTAGTACTTCTCCGGTAAAACCACGTAAGATGTGTTCCTTTGTTATTTGGTTTTTTACGTACAATGTTTCCTAAGTTTGAAATAAAACGGTGCTGTAGAAAATATCTACAAATATATTACTTAATAGCTTATGAAATTTTATTAACTGGTGCGAAATATAAAGCTTCGTAAAACAACAAAACGTAGACACTAAAATAAATTCTCCAATCAAATGATTTTCTGCAAAAGCGTTGCGTAAGCTGACTTTAGTAATTCCAGCATTATTGTGTTACTGGTTGAATTATAAAGGCAGAAGTACAAGATGATAATAATGTGTTGGTTACCAAACCTTATTAGAATATGTGATAAATAAAATACTTACCCTCTTATTAATACGCTCAGTAAATCTTTGAAATAGTTACACTGTTTTTAACTCATGATTTTATTCAAAACAACCTGTCGATGCAAAAGACAAAACACGGCTATTTTGAGGTTACGCCAAGTTTGCTAGAAGTAGGGCTAAAGGCTGTGTCCTGCTGATGGGAGTATCATTCCTTCCTTAAGATAACAAATGTCCCATCTGAGAGATATTTAAGAAGAATCAACTAAGGCACGATTGAATTCAAAACCTTAGGATCAAAAACAGGGTCGCTTCCAGTTGACTACCAAATTTATAACAAAAAAATAATTTTGAGATAAATATTTGTTTTCACTCATCTTCATGCCGCTGAACGAAATGCCATTTGAACGAAACTTGGAATATTATCTATATTCTAAGTTACATCTACTCATGACTCTTTATCCTGGACATGAAATATATAGCTGAGAGCACATTTAATTAATTTTATATTATATTACGATTTTTTTTTAATTTCATCCCCAGTCTGACTTCACCCTAAGCACAAGGTAAAAACAAGCGTTGCGCAGTAACATTTGCAAATAATCCGCAAACAGGTAATACTATACGGGGAGTGGGAACAGACTCAAGATAAAGAAAATATCAAGACTATTATAGCCCGTCGCACGCACGTCGCTCTACCTTTGGGCGTAGTATGGACATACTTTGTTACTTTAATAAATGTTCTTGCCGCTTGTATTCTTCTTTATTTCTCTTGACTTGATTAGAACATAGAACTTGCATAGAACTAGAATAGTGGTTTTAAGCTGATTCTTGAGCTCTGAGTCTATGCAAAACCATAGCTCTTCTCTTTAATACCTAACTTATCATGATAGAATGTTACATTTTTTTCTATTCGCCTTGCTGACGGAATAAGCAAATAACCATCTTAATCACCTATACATAACATAAAGCATTGCCTCGCTAAGTCCAGTTCATGTTCTACGATGTACTATCCTGTGTACATCAACGTGAGATATACAGGTGCCTGTAGTTTTAAGGGGTGTGCCCTTAAACCGGAACACAGCAAGCTGCTTGACGGAAGAAATAGGTGGTAGTTCTTTTCCGGATGAACCATTCACTAAAAGCTCTGCTAGTATTAAACTTGTTGGGAACCCGTCGTCTTATCCATACTATTCTACCTTAACAGCGACTGTATCTTTTGTAGTATCACATCCAGAAAGCTGTCATACGGCGGGCCTTAGCGAATTAACACTGAAGTTAGTTGCATTATGTTCCAGTGGCTTTTGTGACGCCGCTTTGCCGTTATGTTGGTATGCTGGACTTGAAGTTGTTGTTTAAAAAAAGAACATCGGACGAATCGTTTCATTGTTGTATGTAATAAGACTGGTTTTGACAAGTTTATTCTTGTTTTTCTCAATTTAATTCCATGCGGATTCATTTGTTGTGGAAATTACCGATTGCAATAAAAATGGAATTTAACCAGCAGGGCTCAAATGTGTAACGCGATAAAATGTTGCCTTCTTATTATGTGTGAAAAAAATAGAGATATCTTATGTCTGCCTGTGTTAGTGTTATGGCAGTGCCAAAAATCACTCGTACAACTAGGCTTAGACGAAAAAGAGCTCTACTACTACTAGACTTACAAAAGAAGCAAACCCTTAGAAGCGCTATAAATGTGTACTGCGCTATATAGATGGGTACACTTCTATAAAAACCCCAAACAACCTTCATTAGATGTCCATTAGCAAATTTATTTTTTACCAATTATAAAAATCTTTGTCCTGACTGACTTCTGATTGACATAATAGACAACGTACAGCCTAAACCACTTATTGTAGAGACATTACATTTTCAGGGTATATTTGACTTGGTACTAAGAAAAAAATCCTGAAATTTTACCTTAATAGGTACAGCGAGGGTTAGAGTTTATATGAAAATAACTTCACGCGGACGAAGCCGTACGAGTTTTTGTCTTAGGATAAAACAAATATGTATAATCTGAAAGTTTCTACGACCAGGGGCTTAGCAATTGTTGTCTATATTATTAATCAATCAGTCAGAAACGGGATATATACCATGATTTTTGAGTTTGATTGTTTCCCGATATTTTGGCACAGTGGCATGCGCCATGATCACGGGTCGAACTGAAGTCTTTAGCAAGTGGGTCTAATGTTATTGGCAGACATAACGGTCTACCCTCTTCCGCACTCGTTTATTGCAAACGACACTACTACCACTGGTATCATTCTCACTATTTACTCGAATTTGCTCTATAGGATAAATATTCTAGGATAAATATTCTAGTGACTAGCGTAACGCGGCAATTTCGTCTTCGTAAAGGTATTTTTTTACAAACTTCAACCCCCGCCGTACCCGTTGTGGTTAAGTTTCTAAAATTCCTTTCTTAGTACACCTCTATTCACTAAGATGGATATACCCAAATAATTTCAAGTATTCTAACAGCGGCGATGGGCTTGCAACCTGTCACGCTTGGAATACTAACTATTGCAAAATGTGGGTACGTACCAAATGTATTATCTAGACGTACCTCGGACTACCCCCCTTAGGATCTCAAGTAGGTACTTGGTACTAATAGATAATAATAATAATAATGCTGGACAATCCACACAGCATCATCTAGTCCCAAGCTAAGCAGAGCTTGTGTTATGGGTACTAGATGACTGATATACTTAATACAATACATTACATATATAGATAATTTTTTTTTTATTATACATAGAAACACCCAGAACACCCGGAATAAATATTTGCAGATCGTACAAACATTTATCCCAAGGCGGGAATCGAACCCGCAACCTCTGCATCGCAGGCGGACATTCGCCCGCCGCGCCACGTCGGTCGTCTATCGGAGGGGATATCTACCATGCTCGGGGATTAAAGTCTTGATGCTATATATTATTTAAATTTTTTATAATTTCAAGTCTCCTGTGATTAAGGCTGTGTGCTGTATAGTATAGTATAGTCAGTCTGGACAAAGATTCTTATATAGGTTTGAACTTTAGACTCTAATTAAACAGAGTTTCAATAGAAAATGTATAAGGAGTCGAAGACGAAGCTCGATCAGCTGATTAATTATTCAATCAATTATAATACGTCTTTCTCTTCCTTATATAAGTTGCTCAATGGTTGTGTATTATTAAATCGTATGTATTTGGATACAGAAAGTTAGTGCTTTCTAGTTAACACATACACATCTCTAAATCTATATCTATACCAATTATAAGAATCTTTGTCCTGACTGACTGACTGGTTGAGATATAGACAACGCACAAACTTAACCACTGGTCGTAGAGACTTGAAATTTTCAGAGTGTTTTCGTCTTGGTGCGTAGAGGTTTCCTAAGAAAGAAATTCCTAAAATTCAACCCCTAAACGGGTACAGCGGGGGTTGAAGTTTGTATGAAAATATCTTATCGCGGATACAATAATTACCTAATGTCATTATTTTCATACGATAAAATATTATCCGAACTATATATAGTTAGTTATCTACGTTTTGAAGACGAGTAGGTAAGTATTTAGAAAAATCACAAGTATCTTGATTTTATAAAGCAAACGCACATAGTTCTCAAAATCAACAAGTTGAACTGGCAGTAGGCAGATCGTAGAACCTACAACCGCTAGGAAATAAAAGTTATCTAATGGTGATCACAACCCGGAAAACGAAGTGTAGGACGCCCTCCCACCCAAAGGCCCGACGGCATTGTTAAGATCGCTGTAAATCGGTGGATGAAAAATACTGAAAATCATTCTTCCTGGAAACGTATGGAAAAGCCTTATGACCGACGACACTGTCACGGGAAGTCGATAGATGGCAAAGACTGAAATTAATTATTATTCAAAACCTTTAGGTTTTCAATTCATCCAGTAGTAAATTTCTACAATTGATGATGATAAACTAAAGAGGACAACTTGAGAACCAAAACAAACAGTGTATCACCAGAGTCTATTTCTAGGCTTTGCATATAAAATACATGATCATTGTGCAAAACCTATTCTGTCTTCAGATGCATCTAATAAAGGATGGGTTTGAAGACGAGGGAATGCGCTCAGGCTGGACGATAAAAATAACGGCTGATTATTATGTTAATACCTTCGATAGAGACAGCCAGGGCTGGACAAAGAACCTACCCACACCTGTATCAAATGGGTTCAGCGGAATTTTGGGCGTCTACTCGGAAAAACCACAAATTGATATTTTTTAATTTATATTTATATTTCAGGACATTTTTACACGACATCATTTAGTCCCAAATTAAGCATAGCTTGCACTATGGGAACCAGATGACTGAAGAATACTTATATATATACTTTTTTTTGTATACATATATATATATATATACATATATATATATATATATTATATTATTTATCTATTTATTAAAAAAAAAAATCATAGAATACAATATAACACCCAGACAGAGAAACATCTATGTTCATCACACAAATGCTTGTTCTCGGTAGGGATCGAATGACACTATCAGGTGATGCGATTATGAGGTATTGGCATAAACTCGAGATAAAACCATCACTAATTCTTATTAAAACAATAGCTTAACCTAGCAACGGACCTGTCAGCTCCCACTTGGCGGATATAATGCCTTTTATTCAGGTTTACACTTAGGGGCACAATGCTGGTTATAAACCTAGATACATTACATTAGCATTTACATATCGAATCAGCAACAATGTTTAGAATTTGTGTTTGCGTCTTGCGTGTACGCAACCTAATGAAATTACCTACATATCTGTTATGGCCGGATTTGTGTAAAACTATTTTATAGCGGACTTAAATAGCGGAGGAAATTGTTGTGAGGAAACCTGCTTAGTCTAGGATGAATATTTCTATGAAAGTAGCGCCAGAAGGACAACTTGAAGAGTATTAAGTTACCATGATATACCAATAATACCAACTTCTGGGCATGTCATGCGAAGGGAAGAAAGTTATATTTGGAAATAAGTGTTATGTAGATGGTAATCGAAGTAGAGGTAGGCCAAAAAAAAAGTTCACGAAATCACAACAGAGAACAAAATTTTGTGTTTTTTGGAGAAGTTAATTAAGCTAAGCTTTTAGAAGGTGTTATCAAACACTGATTACATATCTGTTTCATAGCTACGTACAACTACTTCTACCATTTAAACTGAAACATTCTATTATAACATCAAGAAAATAATGAGAAAAAAAAATACAATATTTAAACGTTATTTAGCAGATATACCAATATATTCATCTCACAATTCAGTTGACAGTGGCTCAGCTTCCTGCACTATAGATTGTGGGTACAAGTTTCACCGAGGACAAGCATTGTTATGAACATTGATTATTTTTTCTTTGTCTGAGTGTTCTAAAGTATTTTAAAAATGAACGAGGTAACTATTAGTTATCTGGTTTTCCCATGTAACATGCTTAGCTTTAGATAGCGTTGTGTTAAATGCCCATCAATATTAATCACGTTATGACTTTTTAAATTATCATGGTTTTGATCAATATTTTGGATAGAAACGGGATATTGACCATGATTTTTGAGTTTGATTGTTTCCCAATATTTCGGCACAGTTGCATGCGCCAAGATCACGGGTCGGGTCGGAATGAACGGGACGGGTCATGGCGCATGCAACTGTGTCAAAATATCGGGAAACAATCAAACTCAAAAATCATGGTAAATATCCCGTTTCTATCCAAAATATTAATCACGTTATTCATATTAGTAAAGTGGATCCAAACGGGCTGGATGATAATTTATTTATATATTTTTTATCAGAGGTTTACTGCTAAGATAAAAAGCTGCTTGAAATGGTGTACTCATACATCATAACTAGACAATACAACTCACACGCAGCTTATAAACTATAGGCAGGTGGACGCTAGATTCTGCAGATAATTTGCCTAACTGGTTCTCAGTCCAACACTTTACATAAGAACGATCCTAGTTTCACGAGGATATAAAATTGTACAGCAACCATGGATGGTATTTTGTTTTCTGCAGCACGTATATAATCAAAATTAAGCCAGCGCTGCAAGAGCTGTTATATGCTCTTGTAGCAAATGCTGAGTGGTGGCCTTTTTTGTCGCTACACTATAAATTTTATCCATGCATGTTAATTCATAAGAGACAAAATAAATATTTTCTTTTCTATTCTATTCTAAAATGAAAAAGTCTATATAAGTTCACTGCAGAATATAGCTCTATCGTATATGAGAAGGCTCAAAATCAAGGCGCATTTATTCAGTAATATCCACAGCGATTATCTTGAAACATCTAAAAACTAGGTGAGCTGTATTTTTTAAGCTTTCGCGATCGGAACCCATATTGAACAATAATACACGGGTATTTATCGCTTTTTACCTTTTTTATTTGTTTTTCCGACGTTTCGATTATGTTGCAATAGTCGTGGTTGCGAGCAGACTGTTGCAACATAGCGGAAACTTCGGAAAATTAAATAAAAAAGATAACACGCGATAAATGTCCGTACAATATAGTATTTAGTAAGTGTCAGTTCCTAGCGACTATGCTTAAAGGAACAAGCAAGAACTTTACGGCTTGGTTCCTAGCGTTATTTTATATGATATTGCCATAGTCACCACGCTTAAACCATGATTGGTGACCGCAGTGTCAGTGGCAAGTAGGTACTCAGAAGATGCTGCCCATTTTAAGATGTGTTCCAGTCGCCTCTTAAGACATTTGTGAGAGGTTTTTTTTCGAACCGACTAAAATGCTGGTATAATCACCCTGTTTTACCTTTATGCCGAGGCTTTATACTAAGCCAGGACGATTAATGTTTTTTTTAATTAGAGTGATTAAATAGTCTTTTTGCAGTATTCGTTTTTAACTAGTTTAAAACGCGCAGTGATTATTGAAAAGATTACATGCAAAGGTTGTCGCAAGTCTTAGAGGGTACGTCTATCATCTCTGTATTCCGATACACGTTATAGAATTTAATTATTATGATTATGTCTAAGCTTCACAGAAAACTGCAAACTTGGAAGCCATTTTATGTTGTTCCCACAAGATAACATGGTCTTCCTTATTGTAAGCATCTTAGATTATATCTCAGATCTCAGAAATGGTGACAATGTAGGTGGGTTTATTAACTTTGAGATTCTTGTTGTTGTTTAAACTCTGGTTTAGTCCTTTTACATGAATATAATGCATACCTTCAGTAGTAGTAAGCTTTTTAGTGAACAAGTTCCTTCAAGGAAGTACTACCATTATATCTATTTCTGCCGCCAAGCAATGATGGTCGCATTGCTGTTTCTATTTGAAGGATGTGGGTGCAAATGCATTTACAAGCACATGAGGCTTAACATCTGTTTGCTTCTCTGTCTGGACCCCACGACTTAGTCTTGTACCAAGGCAGTGTCAAATTATTCGTCAGGAGACAATTGTGGGTTAATGATGCACTGGTAGGTGAGTGTTGGAACATCGGTGGGTTTTTAGTCGGTATGCTGACGGTTGCCAGTCGATGTAGAGCCCGATATTTTTTTTTTCCCTCCCTAAGTTAAACGCATGGGATAAGCATTTGCATTCGTAAAAAAACGGGAGTGAATCGTAGTAGACGTACTACGGCTTAGCATGTTTCATGTCTTGCATTCAGTTAGATTCTCACCACACTGGAGCTTCATTATTTACATTATTATTATTTTGTAACAGGATCATACAAAAAAACGGTAGGAATCAAGCCGTAAGTTTCTTGCCGGTTCTTCTAGGCTTGGTCGCGAGGAACTGGCGCTTAGATTCACCTATATTTAAGACGTTTCAAGATGATCCCTACGGATATTACTGAATAAACGCTTTTTGACTTTGACTTTGACTTTGTCTATACCCTGGTGGGATCCCGTCAGCTGTTAGAACATCCACGGTAAGTGGTGGAGGGGTTTGATTTTATGCCAGTACTACCACGACCTGAATAACCTGTTAATGACTGCCTACTTGCTATACCACGTAACAAAATTATTAAAAGGCTAACAAAGGGGTAGCAAAAAACAAAGGGCTGTAGTTAACTATAGGGCAGTTGAGGGCAGAGCAATATGCCGGACAATGGCCAATTAACGCGGCCCACAATTAAATCAGACGGGCTGTCGTGGTTTGCCTGAGACGGTGCTATAGAGTTGTTAATACCCTTTTTTTTAAATAAATATTGACACACTTTCACACAACGCTTTCTGGCCCCAAACTAAGCAAAACTTGTACTTTGTTATATATTTTTTTGTAAATACATATTTAGAATACAATATAAATTGACTTTTATTTTAGTAGTTCAGTTGTTTAGTCCATTCTCGAATGATTCATCTCAACAGATCCGCCACGTCACGTCATTAGACTAAAGTCTATTATAACGACGTTTGTCCAAGGATACATCCAAATAAATTCCCACGTGACCTTTTCCACTACATATTTTATTTGTCGTATTAATAAAACTAATTGGCATTATCTGTCTAATATACTTACAAATCCATCGATGGATTACAGTGGAATAAAATGTGGAAACAAATCCATTAGTAGATTTGTTTAGTGGATTAGAGTGGAACAGACCTTACAGACACAGTATACAGTTAAATCTAGCACAAAGAGTAAGATTTTTGTAATTACCTATTAGTTCTAATTATAATTATTCAGAGCTACACTGATTTAGCCCTTTTGTATTAAGTTGTTTTAAGTAGTTTTCGTACAAACATCTCTATATATATTAATAAACTAGATAAAATCCGCCTCCCACACGTAGTCAAGTATTGTTCGGTTCAGCCAACTTATTATTACAGATAATATGTTATTTATTAAAAGGCTAAGTTAAAGTACACTGTAACAAGACGTTAATGAAATTTACCTCATTGTTTTATTAAATAATTTACTTTTATATTAATTACTTACACAGTCGCCGTCCGTCAGGAACCCAAAGTGTACTAACTTGGGTTCCTGACGGTCAGCTTCCTCGGGTCGCCCGAGAAAGCGTTCGCGAGACGATCTGGACGCCTTTGAAACAACGGCTGGCTGTATCTCATGAACCGTAATAGTTAGACAGTTAAAATTTTCACAAATGATGTATTTCTGTCACTATAACAACAAATACTAAAAACAGAATAAAATAAATATTTAAGAGGGCTGTAATACAAAAAACCTGATGTTTTGCCGTTTTTACTAAGGTTAGATAATAGTACGGAACCCTTTGTGCGCGAGTTCGACTCGCAATTGGCCAGTTTTTTGGATATTACTGAATAAATATTTTTTGTATTTGACTCTAATTTTCTTTGATTGCTAGGTACACCTGAATCTTCATAAAATGTAACACTTCACGCGGACGAAATTGCGGGCGGTTTTGGCGTTTGCTAGTCATGTATAAATTTTATAAAAAAAAACACCTTTGTTAAAATTACTTTAATTTATACTTCTTACTTGCAGTAAGAAACTCGTAGATGCAATTAACCTGAGAGGATCGAACACCGCACACCCATCATAAAGGTTAACTTTCCAACGATTAGCTGGTAGAACAAACGGGTTATAGTGTTGTTGCAAGTAGGTAGAATGCCTACTTAGGTTACTGAGTGTGTAGTCACAGCTGAAAAGTGTGGTGGCTGGATCTAGCCTCATTATTATTTGAATGAAGATCTTATCAACTTGATCAATTAGCGCTGCATGTTTACTTTGATCGAACATAGCTTTTAAACAGTAAATTCTATCTACAATAAGTTTGGCTTAGGCCAAACTTATTGTAGATAGAATTTACTGTTTAAATCATATCAAAATTTAAATCGAATTATCAAAGTTTGATGGTTTAATAAAACTTTTAATCGATCTTAGAGGTTGCCCTAGCAACCCTATACTATTACTATATCCCAGTTTATGAGCGTGTAAATAAATATAGTAATATAATATTATAATATAGTTGACCAGCATTATTATTATTATTATCAAGAATCTTGAAAAAAAATATCAAAAAAGATTTAAAAAAATATGAAGTGGGGTGTTAGGCGACGGAGCATTAATTATGTAGTTACAAAAAGTAAAATTTGTAAAACAAAACATATTGCGAATTCCCCTTTGTTTAGGTACTGTTTCAAAAGCTTCGTTGTTCTGGTAAAAACAGGTCTTTATCATTTATCTAGTTATAAGCAGGTAGAAACTACACATGTAACTCATTAAATATAAAATCAAGGACACCTCACCTCAATTCAACTGAGTGTAATTCAAATAATCATAAAAAGCGAATGAGCACAGAAATGACGGCTGACAGAGGGAAATGGAAGAAAATAATGTGTTGAGTCAACCCTGTGCAAAGCGGGATAGGAACAGGCAAACTGCTGATTACATGACGATAAACACTCGTCGCCTGGGATTAAACGCCGATAACACAGGTAAAAATCTTAAAATAAGCTTAAATCCTAGGCATTTATGCACCAACTTTGGGATAATATTTTCGTAGTATTATCAATATTCCTCGTGACTTAGACCTAAATATACCTAAGACTATATTAGCTATTCTCTAAGAGCTATGTTATGTTAATGGTCACATACAGACTAAGTTACACTTGAAGTGGAGCGAAGACATTTTATTGACAACTGACTACATAGAATTTATTCGTGAAAGTAGTATCTGGGGTATATGTATGTGGTATAAATAATTAATTAAGTAAATAAACAATATTAAAAAAAGTATGTGCATTTGGCACATACCCACATTATCCAGTGGCTGGTATTCCATACATGACAGAGGGTTGCAAGCCTTTTGCCGCTACTACTAACTGGTTTCTTCACGATGTTTTCCTTCACTGTTTGAGAGAACTGGCATTTCGCATCGACCTTTGTATCAGAAGGCCCCGCCTTCCAAGTGAAGGTGTAATGCTTGGGAAGGCAAATTATGCGTTATTAAAATAATAAATAGAATTAAAAGATTTGATATCACATTATTCAGAAATAATTTAATCACAAAACCGTTTCAAAAACATTATTTTACCGCAACACTTTATATTTTTTCTCTACACTTTAGAATGTCAATGGAAATTTAAGTAGTTTAAATAATGTCACGGTTTTTAAAGATTTTTGAATTCAATTAAATTTGCATTCAAATATTTAATTTATTTTTCGTTTATGTCAAATTCCTTGTTATTTTACGAGTAAATAGGTACTCTTCTTGTTTTAGTGATGGGAAACGTTATATCGATACTTTGTCGATAAAATGTGTGCTTTATGAGGTGTTTTTAATTCTTCTTGATTGAAATTTAGATTGTTTGAATCCGTTAAGATCGAATCGTTGTTTTTATCGATAGCAGATTGAGTTTCAATGTAAAGGTGTGGATATAAAATGAATTCTGAACACAATGTGGTTTTGTGGTAGTATGAGTTTTTATAGCGTAATTTTTTAGAGTAGTTTATTTTGTGGTGTCCGTGCTTCAAGATATCATGGTGTTCATAACATTCAAGTTTAGAAATAAGCTACAGTTTCAAGAAACATTTTGGTTATTTTAAAGTTATTTCAGTAGAAAACATTATTGCTTGAAGCACGATTTAATTTACGTCCGGGGAAGTACTACCACCATACTTATTACTGCTGCTAAGAAGCTTACTGTGTTCTGGTTTTAAGGGTACGGATGCCGGTGAAATTGCAGACACATTAGACTTGACACCTGTATGCCTCAAGTAAATAGACGCAGTGCATCGTAGGGAAAGCTCCTGACGGGTGAACCTGCGATGCTTTGTTAAAGTTGATGGTTGTCATTTAGCATCAGGTAGACCATTTTGCTTGTTCCATCAGCAGTCCGCATCAAAAACTATTTAGAGCGCTTCTAAAAATCTCATGCGCGTTATTCCAAAATACAAAACGCCCGGGGAATGGACTATGGGGTTATAACATCTACAAACATTCTTTGTCATTTTAAATAAGATGTATGTGATACAAAGAAGATCAAAAGGTTAAGAAATCTAGTTACTGATATGAAAGGAGGTAATATTCACACAAGAATGTGAAAAGAAAACCTTTTCGCGCTAGCATAAAGACTCATCTCTCGCTACAATAGACTTATTTGCAATTAAATGTTAATGTTATTGTTGTTGGAAGACCTCAAAGCACTAACGCGTCTAACGCAAACGCAGATTCCATTGACAAGACGGTTTATGGTAAGTTTGCTATAAACTTTGTCATTTACTCTTCATACCTCACACTCAAAACACACTTTTATTTCAACTGTATAAAGTTCAAAACTCGATTAGGTGACAGCAAATAGAAATAGCTTCAAATCTAACAGAGCCACCCGTAGATACCCTTTGTCCAGCTTTTGATTGAATATCGAATGCATAATCGTAAACACGAATCGATTCTCACGAGTACGAAGAATCGATATTGAAATCGGCAAGCATTGAGATTCTCGTGAATAGGTAAAAGGACATAGTTTAATAGATGTTATTATTGTAATGATAGAAAAGAGATGTGTTGTAAGAAATGTACTTCCTTTTTACGATGTTATTATAGCAATGTGAATTATGAAAGTTTAGATTATACCTACTTAGAATAGCTTAAGTGATATAACAGAATATTTAGACGGACTATATAAAAACAAGATATCGTTTTCATACCCATGCTTGTTCCGCTCCAACCTTCAAAAATTCATATTCATAATGAGAAAGCATTTCTCTTTGTTTCTCTCACAGCTAATTAACTAGATCGATTGTTATAAAAATGTTGTAAAGAGTGATTTCAGTTTAACAGTAGTTTTTCAATAAACCTTCGAAAATTTCATGGATGATTGAATGATTTTATTTTCATTTTGAGTATTAGTAAAATACAATTTTTACCGTTTTTAGGGTTTCGTGCCCAAAGCGTAAAACGGGAGTCTATTATACTAATAGTCCGCTGTCTGTCTGTTTGTCTGTCTGTCCGTCTGTCACCAGGCTGTATCTCATGAACCGTGATAGTTATAAAGTTGAAATTTTCACAGATGATGGCAATAGCAAATACCTAAAAAAAATTATATCGCTTGAGAAACCGTCTAAGCTTTGTTTCCTAAGATTTTCTTTCGACCACTGCTAGCAGAGATATTGGTACAAATTATGCGTCCGCGGATTCTTTCACTAGAGATAATGTATTCGATTCCGGAGCGATGGCATCGTTCACGCGAGCTTCGAATGTTCTAAAGTCAGTTTAATCGCTACTTCGGCAACTCGATCGTAAAAATAAGCTTATTCACGGGCATCACTAAATTGAAGAGATAAAGTTTAACTCGTCACGCTGATATTTTTTGTTGGTTCACGTATGTTGGTATGCTAGTAGTATTTTATGGGTTTTCTTGTTACAAGTAGCTGTCGTTCTTCATTTTGTGTTATACTAGCTGCTACCCGCAACTTTATCTGCTTTCAACGATTTTCTAAAGCAGTTTATAGAAGGTTATTATAGCGTGATCTTAGAATGACTCTTTTAAATCAATTTATTACGGCAAAATGTGGGTTTGTACCAAATTTTATGTTGCCTGGTGCCTGGGGATTAAAGTCGTGATTTTTTTTCCTTTTATAAATAGAATAGACATTATTTAAATTATTGTCGACCGATGTAGCGCGGCGGGCGTATGTCCGCCTGCGACGTTGAGGAGGTTGCGGGTTCGATTTCCACCTCGGAATAAATGTTTGTACGATCTGCAAATATTTATACTGGGTTTCTACGCATAATAAAAAAATCTATGTATGTAATGTAGGTATGGTATTAAGTATATCAGTCATCTCGTACCCATAACACAAGCTCTGTTTAGCTTGGGGCTTGGCTAGATGATGCTGTGTGGATTGTCCAGCATTATTTGAATCGAGAACACATAGTGTTGTGCTCGACAGATTTGCGCTCGATATTTGTAATATTCACGCGATGTTATCGATACACGAAGCTGAATATTTTGTCCGCGTTTTGAGAGAATCGTGTCACCTGCGAAGGAGCTCCGATAAAATAACAATTTTATGTGAATGTAGCATTGTTTACAAACATTTCGACGGCCCCACCGAATAAACGTGTAAAGTGAAAATCGCAATTTTACAGGAAAAATAAAAAACATAAAAAAAAATATAGCTCATTATTGATTAGATGTACGTCAATACAATGTATAGACAAATTAAAGGAAAAAAAATTATCTATATTTCGTTAAAAAAACCGATAAGCTAATATTAATGATTTACGAGAAATTAATAAAAACCCCTTTTACATTTTTATTCTAGTAACAAAATTTTGGTATGCTATGTTTACACTATTATTCGTGGGAAAATATGTTATTACCTAAAAGTGTAACTTATTATACCTTTTTGTTCTATGGACATAATAGGATTTGTCAATATTAGTATTAGGTAGTTACACATCGGCAAAA
The DNA here is from genome assembly GCA_947095575.1 of Electrophaes corylata. Classification (NCBI taxonomy): domain Eukaryota; kingdom Metazoa; phylum Arthropoda; class Insecta; order Lepidoptera; family Geometridae; genus Electrophaes; species Electrophaes corylata. Next base: position 5,945,091 of record OX352719.1, on the reverse strand, counting down.
CTCTTTACAGTTACAGTATTTTTTGAATTTCCGACGAATAATATTCTAAAGTAAGTTTGCATTAAACGTATAAGAGTAAACGGTGTGCAAAATCACATTGTTGCAATATTCGTGTGAGTTTAGTGTTTTTATTTTCCGTAGAATAAACATTCGAAGTACGCTTTTTTTGATTGTTTTCGTTAAATTTATTGGAAAATCTTTCTGAAAAAAATTTAGAAGGTGTATTTTAAATCGACACACCAAAAAACAAAAAAAAAAAAAATTACGGTAAGAGCTCTTACACGTTTATTCGGTGGGGCCGTCGATTTGTATTTGAATTGATTAGATTGCATCGTTGTGTTTGTTCTGAAATACCTTGAAAATTCACGTGTTTTAAGGGTTCCATACCTAAAGGGTAAAACGGAACTCCATTACTAAGACTTCGCTAAAATGGTATGTATTTTATTTAAATTCAAATATAGATTTCCAATTTTTGAAAACTGTACGTCTAGGTCAATGCTTCAGGGCTTGGGCATTGACCTAGACTTTGCTTTCATACCTATTATTTGCTAATGGAACAAATTGAGTGACCACCTGATATTAAGTGGTTACATAAACGAAGCGTTACCTCGCAGGTAACATTCGTTAGAAACGTGTCATAATGATGCACTACTCAAGGCAAACAGATGTTAACCCTCATGTGTCATTTCACCGGTACCCACACCTTTCAAACATGCTGCTTGGTAAAACAAAGTTAGGTGATACATATTATTTTCCCAGACGAGCCTTTCACTAAGAGCGCCACTACTACTGAACTAAAATTAGTCTTTTTTCATTATAACAACAGGAACAGACAAGTGGTACAATACAAAGTGGACAAGTTGGTAATATACAGCACAGAAAACCAATGGTTGTTAGAAGTAGCACAATATACCAGAAGTGATACGGAAAACAGAACACGTAAGAGGTCATACTAAAACAATTAACCCGCGACCGGTACACTCGCCGCAAAAAGGCAGAGGCGATAGCAGACCGACTAATGAGTTGTTAGAGCCGCAGTGGACGAAAAACCGCATGCGAAATAGTGATGTACGTTGTACTGTACATGGCAATATCGATATCGTATTTTTTAGTTCATCAGCATTGTCGTTCAGCGTAGCTATGTTTTTCTTAGGCCACATTTACTGAGAACGTAACCTACAATACACTGCTTTGCGTCCATCAACCTGAGACATACAGGTGTTAAGCGTCATGTGCTTTTAATGACACCAGCACCTACACCCTTCAAACCAAATCACAGCAAGCTTGGTGGTAGAAATAGGCCACTAAAAATAAATTAATATAAAAAATATTATTTGAAACTACTAGATAAGTCGATGCTGATAATAATAATAATAATGCTGGACAATCCACACAGCATCATCTAGCCCCAAGCTAAGCAGAGCTTATGTTATGGGTACTAGATGACTGATATACTTAATACAATACATTACATAAATAGATATTTTTATTATACATAGAAAATACCCAGAACACCCGGAATAAATATTTGCAGATCGTACAAACGTTTATCCCGAGGCGGGAATTGAACCCGCAACGCAGGTGGACATTCGCCCACCGCGCCACATTGGTCGTCGTTTTGACTATTATGTTTAATCGATACAATCACCTCACTACACAGTAGCGGTCGGATGCGTGCGCCACAGCGCTAGTGCAGTAATTGGTTTGCTCTGTACCATCTGATTTTTATCTCCAATTATTGAGTTTTCACGCCAATTAAATATTATCTCGTTTCCGGTCGCCGCTTAATGTCGATATTATCATTTCGATGCTAGAAACGCTTAATACGCTCTAATACGTTTGTTATGAATTAATTAAATTAGTATTTACTGCTGAGACAGTTTTCTTCGTGCTTTTTGGAATCAATGCAAACTACCACCAAACCACCGTACCTATTTCTGCCTATTTATAAATACACATTTTACCAAACCCATATTTTGCAGTAGTTGGTATTCTATACGTGACAAGTTGCAAATGTTATCTAACAATTTTTTCAACTTTACTGGCAAAATAAACTTCCCAACCGCATTTTAGAAAAACTATAAACGTTAGATAAAACTCGGAGAAGACACCCGTTCAATCTGAGTGATTGATGACCGAATGGATGACCGAATGAAATCGATTTGGCGTCCAAAGGCAGCTATTTGCATGTGTATAGAGGTTGAAATGGAGCTCTTTATAAATTGTAAGACAGGCAACTAAAGCGCTTTTTGCAGGGCTATTATAGGGTTTCCCATTTATAATGCTCCTTGTCGAACTAACTGATTTTGAAATGAGTAAATAAACACCCCTATATCAGGTTAGTTCATATAAGATAAAGTGCAATTTTTGCTGGTAGAGTTTTTAAGTATAGACTTGGTATGTTTTATTTATTTAGCGTAATTTATTTAATTTAACAACGTTATATTTTACTAGCATGACAAAAATATAGCTATTTTCAAATGAATTTCAGCGCCTGTTAACAAATATACCCTGAAAATTTTAAGTCTGTACAACCAGTGGTTTAGGCTGTGTGCTGTTTAAGTCAGTCAGTCAGCACAAAGATGCTTATATTTGGGTTAGTATTATTAAACAGTAGTACCAAACGTTTCAATAGTTCAGTAATCTCAATAGCGTTTATCTCTTCTCTTACATTGTTATCCTCTAATTTGAAGGGTATAATAACATGCACACGATACAACCAACACCTTTACGTTTCTGAAGACGCAGTGCAATGCTATTTAGAGAGACGTTTCATAGAAATGCCATAGAAATATTCCGCTATTTATTCATATATTTATTAGATTGAAGCCAAAGGAGAGTCAATCAATGATAAAAAAATAAACACGTTGTATACTGACACAGTCCAATTATACTAGTAAATATAAAAGTTCAAGCTAATGAAACATAATGGTAACAATAACTTTTTAAGCACCCGACGCATGAAACAAGCAAGTTTGATCCTTATGCATTGATATTAAAACCCATTCATAGTCCTACTAAAAATTGCGTTAAACCATGGTTTTACGTAAAATATTCAAGTTTACATTTGACATTTCAATCTTGTAGAATTACTTATTAACTACTGAATGTAAACAAAATTGCATTTACAATGAGCGTTGAATGTATTATTGAGACAAAGACCGGTGAATGAACGGTGAATGGTGAATGTAAACACTGGGCAGTGACCACACGCAGTAATCGCTGTATTACCGGATCGGACGTGACCGAGCCAGGGCTATTGTTATACACCTGCTGTTTATTGTTTGAATAGGTTTGCTTTGAGGATATTTCCACCATCTTATACTTTCAACAGTCTACAATTTCAAAAAAATATTAAGATTCTGATAAAGGAATAAAACTCAGTAACATTGAAATAGTTTTTTGTCATTGACGTTTCAATTTAGACCGAAAGAGACAAATTACAGTGTAATTATTTCGAGGTTACACCGAGTTTATAAGTACAAGTAATACATGTTTCTGATTAAATAGTTATGACATTAAATAAAATTAAATACCTGTAGAAAAAGTACGAACAAGTTAAAAAAATCCAAAACTTTGATTTTGGAACTATTTTCACATTACCATGGGGTCACATACAAAATCATAGGCAAAAGCGTATATACTTAGACAGCTACATTTGTTTACTAATATAGTGACAAACAAATGATAAACAGTTTTAAGTTAAACCTAATAACACCATGTCACCTAGTAAATAATGTCACTAATTATCAATACAAAATAAGAGCTCACTTCTCAAGCGAACTATTATTTACCGAGATATTTTTATTATACATAGAAAACACCCGGAACACCAGTAATAAATATTTTCAGATCGTACAAACATGTATTCCATGACGGGAATCGAACCCGCAGTCCCTGCGTCGCAGGCGGACATTTGCCCGCCGCGTCACATCGGTCGTCAGTATATAATTTATTGGTTACCTAATAACCAGCCAGATTAGAATGCCACTATAAAATTGTATCGAGGAAAGTCAACAAACGCGCAACCCATAATTACTGTGCACTTGTGCGTACACAATGTTTATTACTGTTCAATTAACAAGCAGTTGGGTCATTTCAAAGCATTTTTTACTTCAAGGCACCTTAGACATTCTCAAAGATTTTGAGTGGGTATCAAAAAATCTAAGAAGAATCTAGTGATTACATATTACACGGGTATTTATCGCGTATTACCTTTTTTATTTATTTTTCCGACAAATACCCGTGTAATATAAGTGTTCAATATGTGTTTTGATCGCGAAAGTTTAAAAAATACTAGTGATTACAGTCATTTATTTTTTTATTACAAAAAATCCACAACCCTTATTCTAATACAATTAAATTTTTATGGTCATTTACGGCTTTTACTTTATATATATTAAAGTTATTTTTTAATAAAATAACAACAAAAAATAAATGGCATCACAACGAAAAAGAGAGCACCGGTGGTCTAGTGGTAGTGACCCTCCTTCTGATCTTTAGGTGGTGGGTTCGAATCCGGTCGTGCACTAATGGGTTTTTCTGTTCGAAAAATGTATACGCGCAATGTTTTCAATAAAATGCTCTCAAACGGTGAAAGAAAACATCGTGAGGAAACCATTGCCAACATTATCATTTAGCGTTTGAGACAATTTTCCTCTCATAGTTTCTTCATCGGAATGAAACGGGTCCAACGACACTTGTCCATTGACAATCTAATTGCAATCAATCGAGTTATAGAGTAGATAATACATCCGGCGGCGGTGAGATGAAAAATGCAAGAGTTTTGCTCCAGGTAACAAATAAATTATCCAATAGAAAAGGAAAAATAAAATACACTGTATTTAATGGGTTGATTAAAGAAGGTTTTTATTTATGTTGTAGCAAGCATGTTTAATTTATCTACTTATCACCTAGATAAGTACCTATCTACTATTTAAAAATAGACTAAGTGTAATTATAAATAATATCAGAATCTTTATCCTGGCTTTCTGACTGACATAAAGACAATGCACAGCCAAAACAATTGGTCGTAGAGACTAGAAATTTCCAAGGTATATTTGGCTAGTAGTTAGTACTTGTAGTAGTGTATTAGGGTGTACTACACATTTGCTTTGTTATAGGTAACGGTAACCACTTAACTTGTGGGCCATCTGCTTGTTCTATCGGCAGGTCACATAAAAAAAAATTATATCTATACCTTTTTCTATATCTATACCTACATAATAATATCATGTAACACAAAAAGTGTAAGATAAAAATCTTCGCGTTACATGACTTTCTTCTCTTTACATGACATGCCTATAGTGTGGTATTATCATCTCTATATGTAAACAAAATTGTTCACAATGTACACGCAACCAGCGATTACTGGCGGTAGGACAACTGACAAATAAACAGGATTCTGTCCGTTGTTACGCAATTTATTATATCCCATCTCCCTACTTATTGTATAAGTAAAATTATCGTCTGGAAGTCGTAGTTTTAGAAGATTATCGTTTGTACGGGAGCCAGTAATTTCAATCAAATTCGACTGGTTGTGAGGCCAGTTGAATTTAAACTCATTTAGTAGTAGCTTTACTTTCTGTGCTGTAGGTTGTGGGTTCGATCTCCAGCAAGGACAAACATTTGTGATGAATATAGGTGTTTATTTTCTGTCTGGGTGTAATATTGTACCTATTCTAAGTATGTATTTACAAAAAAAACGTGTATTAGTATTCTATCAGTCATCTGGTTTCCATAGTACAAGAAAGGGTTGGATGATGTTGTGTAAAAATATCCACTAATATTTATTTATTGATGTATGGACACAGAAAGTATTTAAACGTCATCAAGAACACTGTTGAACACTGTTAGCGACCCTGCCTTCTGATCCTAAGGTCGTGGGTTCGAACCCGGCCGTGGACAAATAAGTTTTTCTATTCGGAACTATATACATAATATGTATATTGTATTAAGTATATCAGTCATCTAGTAACCATAACACAAGCTTTGCTTAGCTTGGGGCTAGATGATGCTGTGTGGATTGTTTATTATTATTATTATAAATTATAAACAATGACATACGTTTTTTACTGGTTGCTTTGATTAAACTGTGGTTCACAAGCGTAAACTTGAATATATACCACTCTATATTTAAGTTTAGATTGAAATGTACCTATCATGAAACTATATAATTTGAACTGAGCACTAAACTTAATAGCTTTCATTTAATAGCTTTTTCAATCAATAAACTGACAGATTTATGATATAGAAATGACATTAAAATGATTTATTATTGACGTTTAGACTTCACTTATGACCGTGACAAAGCTGAAGATCGAATCCGTTGGACTACACTATTTTATACTAGCGGCCACTCGCAGCTTCGCCTGCGCAGCAGTTTTATTCCATTCCTGTTATTTTTTCAGGATAATAAGTAACCTATATGTTAATCCAGGTTACAATCTATGTCTATTCCAAATTTTATTCAAATCGGTCCACTGGTTAGAGCGTGAAAGAGTAACAAACATCCATCTATCCATTCTTACAAACTTTCGCGTTTATAATATTAATAGGATAGGATTAAAGCATAATTTACTTGATGTTTAGTGTGTCACTGGTTTTTTTCTAAAGCATTGTATGTTAGGTGATAACCATGCTAAGTTACGGTGGCCCTGAAAAGGCTAGTGAAGAAGTAAATTTTGCTTGCATGTTTTTGATATTTGTGCAAAATTAAATATGTTTGTTCTGTGTCTAGACACAAATGGAACCAGGTGCTATATGTATTCTATATTGTATTATTCTATATTGTACTACTATGTATGTATGTACAAAAAAGTATACAAGTGTTTTATCAGTTATTTGGGTCCCATAGTACAAGCATTGCATTTGATTTGATTTGATTTGTTTGATTTGATTTGATTTACAATATTTTCTGCCAACGTTTGAGTACTAGTATCGTATCATAGCTTTGTAAATAATTTAGGTAACAATAGGGATTTGAACCTACGAATTTAGAGTTGGAAAGGTACTCTCAGTAATCGTGTATCACCCTGCGAAATTATCATCCAAACATCTAGTTAATGGTACTTATTTTTCACGGAGTTTAAATTATCCAGGACAAATGGAAGTTTTTTTATTAATTTTAATTAAATGTCACTGTCTCCTGTAATAACAGGAATTTGGTAACGGGATGGCGGGAAATGCTACTGTCTATTACTTCTGTGTAATGGAAATGACAATGCTTTGTGCACGATGGTAGGACTTCCGCTACTACTAGATTAGTTTTATTTTTTATACAACTTGCTGATAAAACAAGCAGTTGGCCCACCTGATGTTAAGTGGTTACGATGAAAATGAATGAGAAAATACTTTATTGTACACCTTACAAACTAACAATGAGAGAAAACAATAATTAACAATAGCAGAGAATATACAATGGTCTTATCGCTAAAAAGCGATCTCTTCCAGACAACTATGTTAAGTTATAGATTATTGGAGTTGGTATTATCACCGCTGGGGATATAAATAGAAATGCGGGTGGTAGTATCAGCTCTAGGTAGTCGTGCGCGTGCAAAACCTGTCGCATGCTGAGTACAATAATTTTATCTACCAGCAGGAAGACTGGCGCCGCTACTGTGTTGTCATATTAGGTGTAGCTTTAGCTTTTGTACGTGGGTTTGTTTGGTTTACTTCGGCTTAGGAGCGTAAATATTCTATTGATGGTATACGTAGATTATCCTATAGTTATGCGAAATTTTAGTTCTTTGGTTTTTGTTTTTTTAGTTGTTTGACGGCCGATGTGGCGCGGTGGGCGAATGTCCGCCTGCGACGCAGAGGTTGCGGGTTCGATTCCCGCCTTGGGATAAATGTTTGTACGATCTGCAAATATTTATTCCGGGTGTTCTGGGTATTTTCTATGTATAATAAAAAATATCTATGTATGTAATATAATATTGTATTAAGTATATCAGTCATCTAGTACCCATAACACAAGCTCTGCTTAGCTTGGGGCTAGATGATGCTGTGTGGATCGTCCGGCATTATTTATTTATTTATTTTATTTATTTTTTTTGAATGTTTTTGTAGCTCAGCAAAACGATTTGGATAGAACTTTAAATAGGTAAGTATTATGTACCTACTTCATAATCAGGATCACTATTTATACATTTAATTGTGAAAATTTAGCAGGAACAGAGTGAAAAATACCGAAAAAAGAGGAAAAGTGCCGTTTAGTAACAAAATCAAAATCATGTTTTTATATATTTTTTTTTTATCATATCGAGCAACTTTATTTTTTTCGGGAAACTATATAAAATCAAAATAATGATCAAAATGTATCACAGTACAAAATTTTGTAAGGATCAAAATTGTTAAAAACCTTTTACAGTTTTAAAATTACATTTTCTCGTGCTACTGATAAGCCACAAAATTTATGTTTTGTCAGCAGCCTAAATAAATCTACTGCCAGGAATAAACCTCCCCATGTTTCAGTAGTAGGAGCTCTTTGTGAAAGGACTCACCCGGGGAAGTAGTAGGTATTATCACCGTTCCTATTTCTACCGCCGAGCAGTGATGCTAGCATTACTGTGTTCCGGTTTGAAGGGTGTGGGTGCCGCTGAAATGACAGGCACATGACGCTTGACACCGGTATGCCTCAGGTTAATGGACGCAGGGTAGTGCTTTGTAATGGCACGTGCGTGATCTATAAAGTAATGTTTTGTACTTCCCCGGACGAGCCCTTTCACAAAAGTTTATACTATTAGTCAGTGTTTACTAATTAGTGTAAGTAATGGTAAGGTTATTCTAATGTATGTATAAAAAGTGGTAATATCATCTCGTGATGTGTCGCAGCACACAGCCCAACTAAACAGTAGTTCGTTGTTATTACATACCACATACTTACACGCGGAGCGTTGACTCCTTTTAATAGTATATTGCGTACAGGCGCATTGGCTGCGCGGTTTACATGGCGCTAGGAACTATAATAACAATAATAATGCTGGAAAATCCACACAGCATCATCTAGCTCCAAGCTAAGCAGAGCTTGTGTTATGGGTACTAAATGATTGAACTTAATACAATACATTACGTGCATAGTTTTTTTTATAATAATAATAATAATAATAATAATAATAATTTATTTCAGACATAGGTCCATACAATTTTTACATAATATTTGGTTAGTAACACAAAAACTTAAAGGCTATGTTAGTGCAATTTCATGTTGTATTTGATTAAATCTGAGTGTGCAACTCCATCCAATATTTATTTATGGGACAATCCCACCTCTCAGATAATGCGTTCACGATGGTGTTCGGGCTGCCACGGACCCGCCTTCTCAGTGACGCGCATCTTTTACGCATTATGGCATGAAAGCCGTCCACTCCGTTTTCAGCAAACATGCCAGAGGCGCTGCAGAAACGTGGCAGCCCCATCAGCACCCTGAACGCATTATTGTACTGGACCCGCAAGGCGTTGTATGTCTTTTTCGTGTAACTGGTCCAGAGGCTGCACGAGTAAAAGGACTGGCAAAACGCTCTAAAGAGCGTAACCTTAACCTGTTTGGTACTCGTTGCAAACCTCCGGGCCAGCATGTTGACCCGGACACACAACGCCCTACGTTCCCTCTCAATATCCAGATCATCACACAAATTTTCGGTGACCCAATGACCCAGATACTTAAAACGTGGAGTGATGTTCAGAGCATTGCCATTTATCGTTACAGGTGGTATATTAGAATAAGTTTTGCTCCCCGCTCTGAACAACATTAACTCACACTTCTTTTCATTATATCGGAGCCCATGGGCCACCGCAAACGCTTCACACACACGAATCATTTTTCTGAGTGCCCTGATCGAGGGACTCAACAACACCATGTCATCAGCGTAACTATAGTTATTGGCACTAAGACCACCAATACGGCATCCAACGTTAGTATTGTTGAGTTCCCCGATCAGCTGATTTACATATAAATTAAAAAGCCTCGGTGAGGATAGTCCCCCTTGTCTCACACCACACTCAGATCTGTAGGCCTCCGAGAACTCCCCGGCCCAGCGAACGTAGTTTACCTGATTATTGTACCAGTATTGGAAAATATTTACAATCTCTAGCGGTAAGTCAGTTTCACTACGCAGCTTTTGCCACAAGTTATCATAGGCCACGAGATCGAATGCCTTTGATAAATCTAGAAAACACGCATAAATAGGTGTGTTTCTATTGCTGTAATATTGAACGGTCTGCTTGAGACAGAGTATAGCACTTTCTGTGGATAGACCGGCTCTAAAACCAAATTGTGCATCGTGCAGTTGTACATGCTTACTTAACTGTTGATCAAGCAGACCATCCAATACTTTGGCTACAATAGTAGCGAGTGAGATAGGCCTATAATTACCAGGGTCAGAAACATCTCCAGTTCTATTTTTAATTATTGGTACCACCACTGTTTTCATTAAATTATCAGGAAGGTATGAATGTGAAATACAGCAATTAAAAAACAAAGCTAGCACCCGTGGTAAATGTACACCCGCATACCGCAGATGCTCAATGCTGAGGCCGTCGTGGCCCGGAGACTTCCCTTTTTTCATATTTTTAATTATGCAAGCCACATCTTTGGCTAATATATGAAAGGAACTCCCCGAACCGCGCCCCCCCACACCAAACACCCCCGCGGATGAGGTACCCAAAGGTGACTCTACTTTAAACCTTGCTTTAAATAGGTTAGCTATTCCTTTAGGCTCACTAATACCATCCACAGTAACTGGCAAGCTACATTTTGTGTTTAACTTGTTTGTATTTTTCCAAAACTGACTAAAATTTTTATCCGTAATATTTGATGCTATAATATCCATTTTAATTTTTTGCTCATTCGCTTGACATTGCTTTAAGTTTGCTTTGAACACTTTTCTTTTCTCGTACATAGCTTGATAAATAAATCCACTAGATGGTTTCCCGTACAATGCCCACATTTTAAACGCAAGCCGAGCTTCTTTATGTGAATCTGAGACATACTTGTTCCACCCGGTCACTTTTTTGTGTTTATTGCGGTTCTTTCGCCTACAACTAGTTTTAGCAGCTCTTGATAAAATATTCACAATGTCATCATACATATTTCGCAAAATTAATTTATGATTATCATTAGAACAATTATTATTATTATTAATGTCATCGCACTGTAAAAATTCCTGAGGAAAGTGAATATTTCTCAGGTTAACATGACATGTATCATGGTACATCTTAATCTGAGAAACATCCCTCTCTCCCCATGTCACACTATTATTGTTAATATTAGATTTATTTTGTAGTCTAGACTTAATTAAATTTAATTTACATTCTACTTGTATTGGAAAATGATCGGACCAATGTACGTCATAAAGCACACTTACCCCGACAACTGTACTTAAAGCAGCATCAGTGACCATACAGTGATCCAACCATCTCCTGCACCCGTGGGCTTCACTAATATAGGTATAGGTACTTAGCGGTAAATCATTAATATCAGCACAGGTCCATGATTGTTCCACGCAGAACGCTAACAGTTCATTACAGAATAGCTCCCCGGGATGTGCATTAAAATCTCCTAAGACAAAGACCGAGTCCACGTCGTTACTCTCCACAATAGCGTTTATTTCACTCAATAAGTCCGTAAACTCGATTAAATTGTCGGGCGTATTAGTCGGCATGTATACTGACATTATTAGCAGCGATCGGTCCGGAAAAATGGCTTTAATTGCCACCAAGCGCACACTAGAACACTGCACAATTGTCACCTTTGGGAACAAATTCTTCCTCCACAGTAGGGCCACACCCCCATACGGTCGACCACGTAGTACTCCCACTTTATTATACATAGAAAAGACCTAGAACACCAGGAATAAATATTTTCAGATTTATCCCAAGGCTTAACACTTTAACTGTGTATTTCCTGTGGATTTGGACTAAGCTGGGCAAATCTACTTCGTCCATAATACGGTCCCACTAGTATAATTTTCAAAATTCAAATTAAATAATAATATGCTCGACAGTCCACACAGCATCATCTAGCCCCAAGCTAAGCAGAGCTTGTGTTATGGGTACTAGATGACTGATATACTTAATACAATACATTACATATATAGATAATTTTTATTATACTTAGAAAATACCCAGAACACCCGGAATAAATATTTGCAGATCGTACAAACATTTATCCCAAGGCGGGAATCGAACCCGCAACCTCCTGCGTCGCAGGCGGACATTCGCCCGCCGCGCCACATCGGTTGTCAAATGTTGTGGACTTAAATAGATCTATCGCCATAGAAACCTAGCACAATAAGGAAAAGATTGGCACATCTCGTCTACCGTTGCCCGAGGCTACCGTCTTAGGTAATCGCACTTATTATGTATGTTTTAGCTTACCACTGGATTAGCACATAAGTGTCCTGTTATGTACTGGATAGTTTTTGTACTAGGCATTCGCTGCGCCTGTTTCTGCATTTACATAAGATTGTGTAGGGTGTGAAAACTATTGAACCTCAGTATATGTATTAGTCTTATTGTATATCAGGTATTTTTTAAAATGAATAATTATTGATATAATATTATCGATGTAAATAAAAATAACGACTTTTTGGCAGATATTTTTTTATATAGTGCATCGGTGGTCTAGTGGTAATGAATCCGCCTTTTTTATCGAAAATTTTATATACTAGTGAGGTAGTAGTAAGAGATAAAATATTCCTACAAATCATCATCATCTCCATCGAAGAGCCTATAGAATTCCAATGCGGATACCTCCCCTACTCGTTTTCTGTAAAAACGATTTTGAGCCCTTTCCATCCATCGACTTCCCGCGATCCTAACAATGTCGTCAGTCCATCGGGTGGGCGTTCGGGGTAGGCGGGTTAATTCTCACCTGTTGGGAGACAATATTTAAGTCTCTGTTCTAAGGTTTTACAGCAGTACTCTAATACTTTAATTATATAAACTAAATATTATTTGGATTTCAACCAAGCAAAACTATTTTTGAAGTAATACTTTTAATGCGACTTCCAACAAGGTTGCGTTAAACGTTTAACACTACCATGGAGGGGGTTATGAAAGCACTGTTTTTTCTCTCTTTCTCTTATAGCCAGTTACGTTACGTTTACGTTTACGTAACGTTACGTTAGCGTAACGTAATCTATGTTCATTTATTTTATTATTCTTATTTCCAAGTTCCAGATAAGCTTTATTGCATTTGTTTATATCAATGCATATTCATCTTTGATCTTAACATAATAAGGGTTAGTTTAGTTTTTTATGCATTGGTAGTTACGCTACTGTTGCTAAAAGGTACTCTATTTCTATCATCAAGTAATTTCTCTCCATAAAGTTCAATATTCACTTGTTCAATCGCACATTTTGTTTTTAAGGCTTTTGTTTCTTTAGCACAAGTTTTACGACTACCTGTACTATATCTGGCACCGGTGGTATAGTTGGAGTGACCCCGCCTTCTGATCCTAAGGTAGTAGGTTTGAACTCGATCGTACATCAATGGATATTTTTATACGAAAACTTGTATTATAATATTATAATTTAAAAAAAATTATATATTATTAAAACATTATACTATTACTGACTGCCTCTTCAACTATGTTTTTTTTTTCAGATAACTTGCTGATGGAACAAGCAGATGGCACCTTAGTAAGGATCCCAATTTTTTTTAAATATGGTATAGCCTATGACCCCGGGGATAGTGTAGCTTCTCAACGGTGAAAGAATTTTTCAAATCGGTCCAGTGGTTTTGGAGTCTATTCAATGCAAAAAAACAAACAATCAAATCTTTCCTCCTTATAAATTAGTATAGAAATATAGAATGGGATACAATTGTTTGAACCTATCACGGCGGATTTGCACTCGAATCGGCTACCATAAAAACTCGTGCTAAGAGTCCTCTTTACCCGTCAAAAGCTAACTTACAACGATTTATGAGTACAAAGGAATCAGCACGAAATGACTTCGTAGCCTCAAGGAGATTATGGCACTGGTTCCATGAAAACGGCGGCCGTTTATTTATTTAAACATGCAAGTAAGTATTTAACTTAGAATAGGCAGCATAGTGCCAAAAAACCCATGCAATCTATATTTACACCAGTTTTAAGAATCTTTGTCCTAATATAGTAAAAGTGTTTGTTATAGGGCATACACGTATTAAGCCTTATGTGCCTGTAATTTCACCGGTATCATCACCCTGCAAACCAGGATAAAGGAAAGCTATTTGGCAGTAAAAATAGGCATTTTATATACACAAGCCCCTCAGAAAAGATTCTACTGCAAGGGAAAAATAATTAAAATATTTGTGAACATTTTTTATACATTATCTAGCCCAAATTAAATATAGCTTGTACTATGGGAACCAAATGACAGTAAGAATAATTATACAGTTATTTTTGTAAATACATAGGTACATAAAATACAATATAGCCCCAGACACAGAATAAACATTTGTGTTAATCACACAATACATATAGTTTAGTAGTAGTAGAGCTCTTTGTGAAGGGCACGTCAGAGGCAGTACTACCACCATGCCTATTTCTGCCACCAAGCAGCTTACTGCGTTCTGGTTTGAAGGGTGTGAGTGCCGGTATAATTACAGACACATGCGACTTAACACCTGCATGCCTCATGTTGATGGACGCTGAGTAGTGCATCGTAGGTGACATTCCTAACGAGCGTGACCTACGAGGCAATGCTTTGTTATAGGTGATGGTAACCACTTAACGTCAGGTGGGCCATCTGCTTGTTTCATCAGCAAGTTGTATAAAAAAAAACTATTGTTTTCGGTGGGGAGCAACCCGCCACCAGGCTGGGCTACTTTGAACTGAGCTGTGACGGCTGTATGTTTTACGGGCGTGATAAGCCGGCAACGTGATGCTAAGAATCCTGAGCGATGGTAAGTTACGAGCTGGTAGCATAGCACGGAATTATTCGCTATCTTACCATCTGGATAACATGCTTTACAACCAGCGCTACCTCGTACCTAATGAAGTTTGATTTACTTCACTGTTTTTACAGTATACCTCTTCAAAATTGTAAATTACTCGGATTCACTTCTAGATGCAAACGGTAGTTGATTTTTGAACGCACTAGTGGCTTCCGTTTTACGAGAGAGCCAGTCAACAAAATCGTCTGTTAAAGTAATACTACAATTTTTTATCGTTAGTCAGTGATGCTTGCATTGTCGTGTCGTGAAGAGTATGGATGTCGGTGCAGTCATAAGCCTTCAGGAATTATACATTCCTGAAGGATTGTGACACATTTACGTCTCCAAGCCACGGGAAGTCATAATAGTATATTGGTCATATTTAAGGCTAAGACCACCACGGCAAACGGGTCACCAGAATCGTCCTTATTTTATTCTGATCTATTATTTTAATTATTTCCCGACCTATAAAGGTTTATATTATTGCTTCCTAAATTTATTTATTTATTTAGTATCATGAAATCTAAATATATTTAATGCTTGGAAAAAAAAACAAAATTGTCAAAACGAATGATTTTTTTAAGTCGGTTGTTTAAAAAACTTGCCCGTTTTCTTAAACTAAGTTTGCGAAATAAGTTACTGGCAAGCTAGCTTACTAAAAGAAGTTAGTTTAGTTTTCTATCTGGTGACAAAGTTTTCAGGCTGTACGCGCATGCATCGTCATCATCAGCAGCCTTTAGAAGTCCACTGCTGAATGTAGGTCACAACATACGTTTCCAAGAAGAACGATTTGATATTTTTTTATCCACCGAATTCCCGCAATCTCAGGTTCTACGCTTCTTGGTTGCCATTCAAGAAATTTACAGCTTACGCAATATCCTGTAACCGTTGAATCGATAGCAGTGTTTGCGCAATTCGATAGATTTAAGATCGTAGATTTTGTTTTAGCTTAAAATTGCGACAACTGTCTGCATTGTACTAAATCTGATTATCAGTTAAGATTTTATCGTTTTGTATACGCGAAGTTATGATACTAATCTAGCTAAACCAACTATTGTCAACTTTGTTAGAATAGTAATTGAATTATTGTGCTCAGTTATGGTCTTTAGATATGGTCAAGATTTAGGAGTAGGCTTGACACAGTACATTATCCATCCTCAAAACTTAGTCAGCCTGTTCCACAGGAAAGACTTGCACAATACGTGCGCTAAGCTTGTTACTACAGTATCAGTATCAAAAAGGGGTATTCAGAGGCACTTCCATACATTAACATCATTTTACATTATCGACTTAATACCAGCACATGGTCCCGCTATAATTTCGGAACACGCCTCCAGCAGATATTAAATAACAATAATTTACTGAAATTTATTCAGATAATCGCCCTTTTGTTTCCGATAATGAGCGGGTGTATGGCCGATTTTAAAATGCCATTACCTACATAATGTTGGAGGAGAAATTTAGTGGATGCAGACTCGTTTTAAACATTGTTCGAATAATTGAACTTTTTCTTTAAGTCCTCTGTACACTGAACCGTTACGCGTTACACATTTATATTATAACTAGCGGCCGCTCGTAGCTTCGCCTACGTGGCAGTTGTTTCTCGTTTCCGTTATTTTTTCGGGATAAAATCATAGTAGCTTTATGCATGCAAAGTCTCAGCCCGATCGGTTTAAAATTGATAAAGTTTCATATAAACTTTCATCCCCTATTTTATCCCATTGGGGGTAGAGTTAATCAAAATCCTTTCTTAACGAATACCTACGTCATAACATCTACCTGCATGCCAAATTTCAGCCCGATCCGTCCAGTGGTTTGGGCTGTGAGTTGATTGATCACTATGTCAGTCAGTCACCTTTGAGTTTTAGATATTATAAAATTCATTACACTATACTTTTCCGAGTTTTTCGTGTAAGATATGACGTCACGTGTTAAGTTCTTGGACGCTCGAAATCTGGTAAATTCCAAGTTTTTGTCGTCATTTTTATTTATTTATTTACAAAAAAGCGAAAAACGCGTGACTTCGTCTGCGAGAAGTTATTTTCATGCAACCTTCATCAACGTTTAGGGGTTTGAATTTCAGAAAAGAAAGGAATTCTTAGTATTTAAGCCACACTGAAATAAATATATTCTATAAATATCAAGTTTCTATGAGCAGACCAGTGGTTTAGGCTATGCGTTATCTATATTATTATGTCAGCCAGTCAGTGAGTCAGTCAGGACAAAGATGTTTACAATTGATATAGATAAGATAGTTATGTGCAAAGGTAAGGTACAGTAATTTATTGCAGTTGAGTGTAAGTGAAATAATCTTTTAATTTGATCATCGACTCAAAAGAAGAAGAACTATTCTAATTTTCTAGGCCAAAACTATCTCTATCAGAATAAATTATTCGGAGTCAAGACAGTGAAAGTGTGATAAAAATAAATTTAGTAAGACAACGCTTTAGTTGACAGTAAGCTTTTTTTTAACAAAGAAGTGAAAACACCTTGAATAAAATTAGTATCGATATTAATTATTATAACGCTTGAAAATTTCTATACTGGTTTAATCATATTTATGCTTCCCACTTTTAAATACTTTGAAAGCTTAGTCTATGTAAAGGAAAAAAACTACTTGCTGATAGAAGATGCGGATGGATGGTGTGAGGTAATGCTTTGTAAGTGATGGTAAATAACTCACATAGCATGCAAAACAAGCTAGGAAACCCTTTTCTAGGCAATGCTCTGTTATAGGTGATGGTTACCACTTAACATCAGGTGAGCCATATGCTTGTTTCATCAACAGTATCAAAAAAATAAAGATAAATATAGCGGCTTTGTTTCTGTGACCACAGAAACAAAGCCGCGGGTGGAAATTAGTAATTTATAAATATGGTTTTCACATCAAAATATAAAAGTAAAAGAGACAAAACCATTTAACCTAACAAATAAAATATGACCATCCGACCTCAAGACTGTCAAAATTATACAATAATCGTTAGTTAACAAATTAATAGCACATCAACAATAATTACCTCACTTAACCAGAATTATAATAACCCTTTTGGCTATTTAAAGAATAATTGATATTTAAAATCTAGTGCTACCTACAGCTAAACAGTGGTTTAACATAACTGATACCTTTTAACATATAAAGCAAGTGCTATTATAATGCTATTGACTTTTTATTTGTCAATCTGTAACTTTGACCATTTAATGTTATATAATAATCGACTTAATACGAATACAATTTTAAATATTTGCATGCCTAATATTAAGGTAGAACATAATTGAAACATTTTTTTAATGCTGGACAATCCAAACAGCATCATCTAGCCCCAAGCTAAGCAGTGCTTGTGTTATGGGACTAGATGACTGATATACTTAATACAATACTATATTACATACATAGATATTTTTTATTATACATAGAAAATACCCAGAACACCCGGAATAAATATTTGCAGATCGTACAAACATTTATCCCAAGGCGGGAATCGA
Organism: Electrophaes corylata; assembly: GCA_947095575.1. NCBI lineage: Eukaryota > Metazoa > Arthropoda > Insecta > Lepidoptera > Geometridae > Electrophaes > Electrophaes corylata. Next base: position 5,926,685 of record OX352719.1, on the reverse strand, counting down.
ACCCGCAACCCCTGCGTCGCAGGCGGATAATCGCCCGCCGCGTCACATCGGTCGTCAATTAGCATACGCACGTGACGTGATCTATTTAAAGTTATTTTTATGCAAACGTTATTTTTTATAGTTAATTACAGGTTAGACGCCACCAGTTTTACGTAGAATTAAAACTTACTTCTAAAACTCATTACTGCGTAGTATTTTCAAGATAAGGTATATTTTAAAACGTCCAGTTCACCTGTCAGTCTCATTGTCAGTCAGTCACTCACTTGTACTAATGATCTGCGGTTAAAAAGTTTTAATAATTTAATAGGGACGTAGTCTATCTGCTGGTTATGATAACCGCTATGTGTGTTGGTGAAATTGGCCTGAAATAATGTCGTAAAGTGGCGAGCATCCAGGAACATTAATTTAGGGATGCTGTTAATAAAATCTTATGATAACCGATGAAAGCCTCCAGCTTCATGAGACTCTTAAATGCCTAGTTCTATTTAGATTCTTAGTTAAAAGTGTAGATCATATATGTAGTTAAATTGCTTTGAAATTCGTTCAAATCTTACCGATACTGTGCCTTTTTTGTATCAAAAGCAGAAAATAGGAACATTCTCACGTAATCCTCAGGTACGGTAGATATTCCCTTAGATCTCTAAGGATGAGTGAGGGTGAGTCAGAAGTGTGAAAAAAAAATATTTGGCACATAGGTACTTTTTGCAGAAGTAAGTTTATCTTCAAGGTTACTTCATAAAGAAGCACCGGTGACTTTAGATCAGAAGGCGGCTTTTAAAGTCATGGGTTCGTATCCGGTCGTGCACCAATGGATTTTTCTGTATGAAAAATTGATGTGCGCAATGTCAGTGCTTTTAAACGGTGAAGGCAAACATCGTTAAGAAACAAGCTAGTTCTTCAGCAGCGGCGATGGGCTTGCAACCTGTCACGTATAACAATTTTAAAGTCTCTTAACCTTTTCTTCGTACTAGAACAAATAAGTCGAATACTTATTATATAAAAACACGGTCAAGTAGTCTGTTGTCTTAAAAATCGATATTATAATCAAATCCTCAATAATTGCGCACGTAGATGCAAGTAATACACTTAATGTATAGGTCAGCACACGCGTAGTGAATACAAATGTTTATTATGGACGGGAAAAAGTAGCGGGTATTGTGAGCCTGGGGCGGGGACGGTGAGGGAGCCGTCTCGGTGGTGAGACACAAGTGGGGTGGAGTAGAATTATAAATAAACAAATAAATAAATCGAATCGCGACTTTAATTTCCAAGCACGGTAGATATTCCCTACGATATCTTAGTACTCGAGATTCCCCTAGGATGTCTAAGGGAGGAGGTTCAGATATTACATTTTACAATGGCTGGTATTTCATACGTAACAAATTGCAAGTCAATCACTACTGTTGAAAATTTTACTGGTGTCCCAACGATGTTTTCTTTCACCGTTTGAAACCACTGCTATGAGAAATATGTGTTGAAAAAAAAATTTATTTTTAATACTACCTACAGTCACTTACTTACCATTACATAGAGCACTACCCCACAACACCTTACACAAAGGTTAACTTGAAGAAAATACTAATTAGCAAAAAGTTTTTTTATGTACTTCCACAAGGAAGTACATAAAAATAATAATAATTAACTTAAGGATAATTTGTTGTACAGACAACAAATTATATTCTAACCTACTTTAATCTACAGTCCTTAATTTTAGTCCAACCTCTTATGTTCCAATAAATAAAACCTACCCAAAAATACTGGTGATTTATCATTACAAATAGAAAGGTATCCACAACTTTTAAGGTTTGAGACCTTCTCTATTATTTATCTTCCCGTGAGCTTCTCGCCCTAATGCCGTTGCCCTAATGCATTAAAAAAAAATCTAGAAAAATATTTCTATAAAAATATGCTCCACAGTTTTCTTGTTCACCTGTCGTCTTACCTTGCTTTGGGCGCGCATTGTCCAGTACAAATGTGATCAAATTATAAAGAGTGGCGTACGCCCGCGGCCGCGGCTACACAGGCGCGAATAATACGAGCCAACGCACGTACCAGGCTGTATTATCTGGTAATATCCGGCTACCTGGACTGTATTTTACTCTGAGATTGATTGCATTTGATCTAAAACTGTTGTATTATGTACAGTTTATGAGTTTTGTTTATGAGATGGGGCAAAAAGGTCCTGGAGTGGAAACCAAGGACTGGACACAGAAATGTGGGCAGACCTCAAATGAGATGGACCGACGACCTGGTCAAATTGCGGGAAGGAGCTGGATGCGGAAAGCCCAACAACGAAGAGAATGGCGTGCATTGGAAGTGACCTACTCAGCATTGGGTGGATATAGGTTGAAGAAGAAGGAGGGGAATGGTTTCTTTAATAATTATTATATTAATTTGTTAGTTTTTATAATACTTACTTGCGCTTATGAAAATCACAAAAATTTTATGTGATCCCAAAAATTTCCTCGCGTGAGATTTGACCCAGCGACCTTCCCCTTGATACGGGGATGCAATAGCCAACTTCGCAATCGTGGATTCAAATGACCCGATAAAAATAAGTCTTGGGATGTTTCTAATACGGTTTCTACTGTTTACGGTTCTAATGTTTCTGATATTTAAAAGCAAAATAATACAGCGTACCACGTAAGCTTAGAAAAATTATAGTTTTTTAATTGTTTATGTGTATTAATTCTTGTTACATTTGATTATAGAAAACTAAACATACTTTGAACAACAATTGCGTGTACAGTGTATGAATATTACAAGGAATACAGGAATTGAATTTGACTGACTTGATTAAAAATGATTACAATTGATTAGTTAACTTGACACTGGCAATGTTGTCTATGGAATGATGAAAAGGAGACCAATTTTCGTAACGAAATATCGTCAAATTCAAGTTTCGATCGCATCAATCTCCAAATGGTGTTCTTTGAAACTGACTTTTCAGACTGGCTCAATTTTGACAATCAATTTCAAGTTTTAATCTCGTCTCAACTCCAAACAAATATGAGGATTAGAACAAAAATGCCATAAAAAGAAAACAAGAAGTCTTTGGCAAAAAACACATTAGCTTTTGGATATGAATTCACCAATATAACTATCTATAATATCTTAACATCGATGTCTGTTCGTTTGTCATAATGAAAATCGTTTAATAAAGACATCACAAGGCGGTGTACTTGAAATGGCGAGTGAATAAAAAATAATCGATTTAGAATCGATACGAGACCGCTTTAATCGATTCAGTAAAACAATTTAATCGAGAGACTTGCGAGTTGAAGATGCAAATGAGGTTCCTGTATTCCTTGTAATATTCATACGCTGTACACGCAATTGTTATTCAAAGGATGTTTAGTTTTACTATATAAAAAATAACAAAGAATGATTACATAAATAATTAAAAAGCTATAATTTTTCTTTTCTTTAAAAAAAGTCATTTTTTCACCATGCTACTAAAAAGCATATTATTATTATAATCTTTTTATATCTACTGGTGTTCTAGCAAAAGTGACCCGCCTTCTAAAGACTTGTTTTCGAATCCAGTCGTTCACCAATGTTTTTGTTTGAAAAGCTTATGAACTCAATATGAATGCTTTCAAACAGTGAAGGAACACGTCGTGAGTAATCGAGTTAGTACTCTAGCCGCGGCAATGAGCTTGCAACCTGTCACGTGTGGAATACCAACTACTGCAGAATGTATGTGCCATCCTCAAAGATCCTAAGCACATGGTACTAAGAGAAGTTGTGATTTTTTTTCATTTGTGTTTCTGAAGTAATATTCATTTGTTTTGCTTTTTGAAGTAATACATCTAATGCGACTTCCAACAAGGTTGCGTTGAACGTTAAACTACCACGGAGGACCATGGACCATACCACTACCATGGAGGAGGTATGAAAGCACTATTCTTTCTCTCTTTCTCTCATAGCCAGTTACGTTTCGTATATTAAAAAAGTTTTACTTCAGTCGTGTAATCTAAAGTACACTCTTTTTTCTTTCTATCTCTCTTTTTTCCTAATTTTATGTCTGTATAGGTACATAACGATTATTTGTACACATTTTGGCTTGAGAGTTACACCCCTGAGTTCTTTATTGCAGATGACTCTGTCTTTTCCAAATGAAGTCTTTCAAATACTAAATCAACTTGAGGACCAGCCCACAACTGGCTTACAGTAGCTATTGCCGCTATCTACAGAATGATTCATTTAACTGAAAACAGATAAGATTGTGCAAAAAAAACGAACCAGGAACAAAGCCCCTAATAGTGTACTATTTTTTTATACTACCTGCTGATGAAACAAAATAGTCACCTGATGTTAAACGGTAACTACCACCTGAAAGCTATGTCAAAGAAAACAAACCGGCGTCTGAGTTTCCTTAGCTTTCAGACAATTTTAAGTGTAGGCAGAGATAAAGATACTAACTAACTACTCAACATAAGGTAACCCATAAGCATATTCCTTGACTTTGTTTTTTTTCTACAATGGTATAGAAGGTATGTAGCCTGTTTTTTTTTATTCTGAGATTGCTCTGAAAAAAGGAATAGCATCACGATTTTAATCCACAAGTACGGTAGATATCCCCTAAGATCCCATATTACCAAGTACCTACTCGAGGTTCTTCGAGGATATCTAAGAGGGTAGTCAGAGGTATGTTCCGATATAACATTTTGTACGTACCTACATTTTTCAGTAGTTAGTATTCCATAGGTACGTTGCAATGTTACGTTGCATACGTGACAGGTTGCAAGCCCATCGCCGCTGCTAGAATACTAACTGGTTTCCTCACGACGTTTTCTTTCACCACTTGAGAGTACTGGCATTACACACATACATTTTTCGAACTGAAAATTTCATTGGTAAACAACCGGATTCAAACCCACAACCTTAGGATCGAGGCAGGGTCACTTCCACTAGACCATCGGTGCTCTAAATGCTGGATGCGGTGCTCTAAGTGGTAGATTAGTTAGATATTTAATTTTTTTGACGACCGACGTGGCGCGGCGGGCGAATGTCCGCCTGCAACGCAGGAGGTTGTGGGTTCGATTCCCGCCTTGGGATAAATGTTTGTACGATCTGCAAATATTTATTCCGTGTGTTCTGGGTTTTCTATGTATAATCAAAAATATCTATGTATGTAATGTATTGTATTAAGTATATCAGTTATCTAGTACCCATAACACAAGCTCTGCTTAGCTTGGGGCTAGATGATGCTGTGTGGATTGTCCAGCAGTATTATTATTATTATTTAGTAATCAGCCTGTATGACGTTATACAGGCCAGCTTTCAGTAGCAGTTGCCGCAATATAATTGGCGAGCAATATTTATTGTTGAGATGAACATATCACCGGTCGCGACGTAAGTCAGGCTCCTGTGCGACTCCTCCATTTTGTATCGGGATGTGCGATAAGTGAGAAACAGAAAGCTATGGAGTCGGTAAGCAATAAAATTTTAACAAAAAAAACTGGCTTCAGAAATTAAAATAACCACACGGAAAAATAACAAATCAAAAAAATAATAATCAAAAAAATAGGTTCACCCAGTCAAAAGTTCTAAGGAACAAACATAAAAAAATACAATCGAATTGATTGAAGTCGGTTGATAAAGATTTTACTATCATTTTTCTCTTTGGAAGTAAAGAAAGTGCAATTTTTTTTTAATATAATATAGCTTATGTCACCTGGGGATAGTGTAGCTTCCCAATGGTGAAAGAATTTTTCAAATCGGTCCAGTAGTTTTGGAGCCTATTCAATGCAAACAAACAAACAATCAAATCCTCTTTATAATATCATTATTATTATTATATTAGTATAGACTAACAAAACGTGCGTGACTTCGTCCGCATGAAAATATTTTCATACCAACTTCAACCCCGCTGTACCTGTTTAGGGGTTGAGTTTCGGCAATTCCTTTCTTTGTACATCTTTATGCATCAAAACAAATATACCTTGAAAATTCCAAATCTTTACGACCAGTGGATTAGGCTGTGCGCTGTCAACATATCAGTCAGTCAGTCAGTCAAGCAAGTTGTTACAATTGATATAGATGTTAACACTTTATACAAATTCAAATATGTATAACTTATAAAGCTACTCTACAGTAGAACAATGCCACCGATAGCAATTTAACGAACCCGCATCACAGACGTCTTCATATAAATGAAAAACAAAAGCAAAAGAAGAGATTACAATATCAATTTAGGAAAGTGAACACCATGATTTATTGAAACGTCTCATGTAAATACTGCCTGGGGTCCGTCGCTAATCACTTCACTGGCTAAAAAGGCTTCCAACACTTATCATAAATCGTTCAGGGTTTTCCGTTTTTGACCGGTAGCACCTGAGTTTGATAATATTGAAGTTCACTTGTCTTTGGTTAGAATTTCAAGTACCCTTTAGGTCTACTCAACGAAGTTTCGTATTGTTGTTTTGAGTTACACTACGCGGCATTTTATGCAGCGACAACTTGATTTTTGACGGCTACCGAGTTGCCCCGCAGTATATGAGATGAGATGTGAGAGCCCTCTTACATATTTATTTCTTGGTCTTTAGAATTCATTGTTATAGCGGCAACAGAAATACATCATTTGTGAAAATTTCAACTCTGTAACTATCACGGTTCTTGAGATATAGCCTTGTGACAGACAGGCAGACAGACAGCGGAGTCTTAGTAATAGGGTTCCCTTTAGGTACGGAACCCTAAAAATGAAAGGAACCAATCCGTAAGTTTCTTGGCTATTCTTCTAGACTTAGTCGCGAGAAACTATAGCTTCTAAAGAGAAGTGAGACTAAACAAATTCTTTTTGACTTTGATTTGGACTTTGCTACAAATTATGGGTTAGACACACTCTTAATTCCATTGAACACATTCACTGTGGAACTATAAAGATTGTTTCTATTTTGTTACCTTTAAATTTCTTAGAACCACGTATATATCACATAGTGATTCATTAAACAACGTGAAAATTTATGCATTTATTTAAATCAACGACAAAAGCCTTTTCTGCGGTGATAAAATAATTCATTTAGATAATAACCACCATTTTATTACAGCCTTATCTTAATGTTTATGCGTTTTTGGAAAACATAACAATGTCTGGTTCCGCTGCTGACTTCATCATTGTTTTATGTTCGTTTTTAGGCAAAGTTAAAAATACAAGTTTACTCAAGTTTTGAGTGCAAAACGTGAGTTAGCTCCATAAAAAAAGTTGTTTATATTGATGAGTATTTTAACATCCCGAAGTTTTCGCAAGTTTTTATTACGCCATGTATATCTTTATACCTGATGTAAAATGATAACCATCACCTATAACAAAGCATTGCTTCGTAGATCACGCAGTAAGAACGTGTCCTACTATGCGTTGCCTTACGATCAATTTGAGGTATTGTTGAGCCTCATGTACCAGAATTTTTTTCAGCACCCTTTTAACTAGAACACGGCAACGCTGCTTAACGGCAGGAATGGTAGTAGGTACTATTGGTGGTAGTACTTTTCTGCACGAGTCCTAGCTACTACCTATGTGATAGGGGACTGTTTAACCCCTAACTATGAATGTTTCGAAAGCTTGTAGGTTATACCAACAGTTACTTACAGCCTGTCATTGCTTAGATCTGGTTGTACGGTCGTTGACTACAGTCAGTACAGTCTACAGACTATTGCCAAACGCTACGTTTGACCACTCTGACCAACCTAAAACATTAGTTTTCTTGAAACAACAAACGTTATATTACGATCATAACACTAAAGGAATAATGGAATAAACGTGACCACGAACTGGAAGACTTTAAGTGGGATGCCCTCTACATGATGAACCGATATTGTTTGGATTGAAGTCGGTGGATGAAGAAGGCTCACAATTGTTCTTCCTGAAAACATACAGGGAGGCTTATGTTCAACAATGTATTTCTACAGGCTAGCGTTAAACGTTTAACGCAACCTTGTTGGAAGTCGCATTAAAAGTTTTACTTCAAGTTATACAAATAAATAATATATGTATAATAATAATTTCACGATCAAAGGGCTGGCGCTTATCTTGGACAGAGAATTAGTTTAGCTATTCAAAGAGGTAACGTTGCCAGCCTTTTGGGCACACTTCCTGCGGTCAGTGACTTAAATTCTGTTTTCTACCTATAGTAAAGACCCGCACTTTACTATAGGTAGAAAAAGTTATGATAAAATATGTAGATATAAGGTAGATAGGTTAAATATTAGATGTAAAATATTTGTATATACTAAATTACTTCCGTTATAATAATAATATGCATAATGCAAATGCAGAAGCTATCTCAAAAATGCATATTTCTAAGTAAGACAAAGCTCCTGTCAGCCGCTAATGGCTCTCACTGATCACGCAAAGATCTCGAATGCAATTAAAGCATGCGGGACTCTCGACCGCTCGTAATCACTACGATTTAACACTTCGACGAGATACGAGATAGGGCCGTTGTTCTCTTTGCTAATGAAGTGCAATGCCCTGGATTTCTAAAATGTGCTGTCCGTTATATGACGGTTATTACGTACGAGACTCCACAGAGCAGTGATTAGGAGATTTTAAAACAGATTTTTCCTCGTACTACCGTCTTACTGTTTGTCCGGAGATAAGTTTGCATTATAATAAATTAATCTACTTATTTATTTAAAGAAATAAATTATTAAATCATGCAGTAAAAGTAACGAAAAATAACGACAAAATGATAGAAATTGATATTTTTTACATATTACACAACTCACAGGCGGAATAAAAATCCATGTTCACAACATAAATGCTTGAGCAGTGGTATGACGTAAATAACATAATTTAAAAAAAATCATTTAGGTACCCATAATCCATCTTACTCATAATACCTCCATAGTAACTTAGTGTTAACTCCAGAGTTTGACGACGTACATGCAAAATTAAACATAAATGATTACATGGTAAAATAAAAATAAAAACTTGACAGGTATCGCAACTGTTATCGTTATTTGCCTGTTAAAAAAATGGTATCATATAGGGTAACACACTGCTTTTTTCTGTGGCTTTACATAAATAAAACGCCACATGCCAATGTCGAACACCAAAATGTAGAAATCGTTAAAAAACGGACGTTAAATGACGGTAATTGTTTCATAGTTAACCACGCTTAAGATAATTTATTTTGTTTTAAAGAATGGAAATTGGGTCGTTTGTCTTGTGTTGAAGCCAAAAGGCTTAAACCTTAAAGTTCATCATTATCAGCAGGTGGAGTTCTACTAGACGTAAGTTTTTTGCATGGCATGCAAGTAGCTAGCAAAATAAACATAATTAGCTCTGTTGCCTTCCGATTTTTAAGTCGGGGGTTTGGATTCAGTCGTGCACCAATGAGTTTTTTAATATAAAATCTTATTTACACAATGCCAGTGGGATTAAGGTGGTGGTATAGTCTTTCCTAATTCTTCTGGAACTCATCACGAAGCCCTATTACTACCTAGACTTCTAAAGAATGCATATTCATCCAGTCTTCCAGAGGTAGATTTATCTTATAATGTTGTTAGGCTTTTTTTTTAGGATAAGTTGATATAGTTTTATCCATAAGACATGGGTGTAAAGGGTATCATTTTGATGATAACAAATACTTACCAAAATAATGAAAGTTCATGATCCTATAACAAAAGATAGTACTGTAGTAAGTAGTAAGATGAAAACCTTATAAAATAATTATAATGAAAAAAGATAGAAACCTCTTAGAGACGAATAAAAAGTTGTCCCCAAAAAGAAGCCCAATAAATATCAATAATCACCATTTTCCGCCTCCATAAAATATGCTAACACAAAGGACATAACGATGTCCCAGAGGAACCTGGGGTAAGGGGCCAGAATTGAAGAACACGGAATATTATCATTCCTAACAGAATATATACTTCATTTAAAAATTGCTTACAATAAAAAAAAATAATTGGTAAAAAATAATGTTGGTTTGGTACCAGTATATAAGACGGCACAAGTCCTCTTTTATGCCACTTATTGATGAAACAAGCAGATGGCCCACCTGATGTTAAGTGGTAACCTTCACCTATAACAAAGCATTGCCTCGCAAGTACGCACTTTAGGAACGTGTCCTACGGCACACTGCTTATTTTTCTTTCAAACAGACTAAAATGCTGGTATAATTGCCTGGCAATTCCCGACAGCATTACCGGGATACTGGCAAGTGCCGAACCTTACCAGGTTACTGGCGAACCCAGAAGCGACACACTGCGTTCATGGTACATGGTATACATACCCGTAATTTCACCAACACCTTAACCAAAATCATTTAATTGTGATTTCTCTACTGTCAGAAAGGTTACCATTCTGTGCCAGGAGTAGGGGACCACGGGAACAAGGGCAAACATAGACAATGCGAGTAAATTACAACCGGCCAATTGAGCTGACGGTAAACTTGATCCCCCCTATTGTTTCCGCAATTGGTCCATTGGATTAACAGGTTTTGATACTTGAAAAAATTTATAACTTTTTTGCATTTTTTTACCGCAGCGTAATGCCTGTTTTGGTAAGATCATAGAAATATTAAAATTTGTCATAATTTATATTTAGTCCTCTGAACACGTTTTTCAGTGGAGTAAATGAAACAAAACATCACGACTTTAATCCCCAAGCACGGTAGATATCCCCTCCAATTTTTTAGTACCAAGTACCTGCTCGAGACTCTTCAAGGATGTCTAAGGGGGTAGTCAGAGGTATCTCAAGTTAGTACATTTGGTACATACCCACATTCTTGCAGTAGTTAGCATCTATACGTGACAGATTGCAAGCCCATCGCTGCTGCTAGAATACTGGTTTTCTCACGATGTTTTCCTTTACCGTTTGAGAGTACTGTAAAATGTATGTACGCACATACATTTTTCGAGCGGAAAAATCCTTTACTGCACGACTGGATTTTTTTTTGCACATTTTTTCGTGTTTGGATGGTTCTTGTTCATAGTCCTATCAGGGAATATGTGTTAGTTCATTTTCGCATAATAGGTCAAGTATCAAATTGGTTCAGTCAGAGTAGATAGGTGCAATACAGCTCGTCAATTGCCTCGCATCAACGCCATTCTATTAGTGCGCCGTCAGTTCCGTGAGATACGATTTATTTGCCTAATGATCCCTTGTATCAGTAAATAACTTTATTGGCTGTTATGATTTATGAAAAACGAATGTAATTTAAGTAAATTGAACCTTCTGATGTTGTACTTAGGTAGTTGTTTGATAAAACGCTTTTTTGTAGTTCTTGTTAGATTTCCTTGACCATTCGATTATCGCTTGATATCGATTATACTATCGCAATTATTATGTTTGATGATGATGGTGATGTATGATTTGATATACAAAGACCTGATGTTGTGACCTGGTGGCCTACCTGTTTATTAATGGTAACCTTTCATAAATATTTTTTGCCGACTGACTAGCTGACATATAACAACGCACCGCCTAACCCTTTGATAGCAGAGACTTGAAATTTTAAGGATATAGGTAGCTATCATAAAACAATAAGAAATGAAGTTCCAAAAAAAAAACCTTAAACGGGTACAGCAAAGGTTGAAATTTGTGTGAAAATTACTTTACGCTGACAAAGTTGCGCGCATTTATTCGCAAGCTAAGTCTCAGGTAAAACATTTTTTTTATCATACATTTGCGCCTTAGATGAGCAATGGTATAAGAAAAAAAACTATGAAGCTATTTATTTAGTAGTAAATTATTTTCTAACTTATTGATAAATACATCAATCGGTCTACCAGTTCAATTAACACCAGCATGGATAGGTTTATAGATTGGAAGCAAATCACTACCAAAAACCTTATATAGCTGTTTTATAGGCCTTCGCTAAGTAAAACACAGTAGGTTTTCGTTCTTAGTTACCCGTTGGACCTAATAAAATACTCAGGAGTACAGAATAGTTACAGCCTTAGCATTCAATCTACGTGCAAACCATAAACTTGGATTCTTTTCCATTCCTTTGGCAACCCTAACGAACACTCATTAGTGACAAAAAGAATACAAAAATGCACGCACAAACACCTCATACATCCCAATCAGCGTAACATCAACGCTAAAAGAAACGTCTCGACAACAAATCAGTGGCAACCCTATGCAACTCAAGGTCACAGGCGATAAGTTTGGCGAGACTTTTTAAGTGCATGCTCGCTAGGGTATATCACAGTAAAAAAAAATTATAGCGACATTGGTATGGCATTGGTATGGTCAATTGAACTCTTTGAAAATACAAATCTTGAAGGTCTTTGAGTGATCTTAGGAGATTGAATTCCATAAATCTTTAACTAAAAGTTTGTGTGAGTGAAGTTCGAGAGTTCTTCCGTCTTTTATTGTTATTTCTGAGTGGTAATAGATTTATCGAACTTTTGATTATCAAATTAAATTATTTATTATTTACAACGCCAACGCATAATTATCATTTTATATAACATAAAATGAAAATAAATGTCATATGAAAATATAATAAATGATAAATAAATATAGGACATTTTTAAGAACATAATCTAACCCTAGACTAAGCATAGCTTGTACTATGAGAACCAGATGTCGGATGGAATACTTATATTATTATTATGTTGTACTTAGAATGCAATATAACACCCAGATAGAGAACAAACATAATACTCTGGTCAAATGAAATAAAAATTAAGTGCTTAATTCATTTCAAGCATAATGTTCTCGAAACTAAACAGCCGTGTGTATAAACACGAAAACAACGCGACACCCAATTAAAGGGGGTTGAGTAGCAAATTTTTCAGCGCGCCAACCCTATTTGGTTTAAGTTTGCGTTCGTCAAAGCGCTTACTTTGCACTTATACAAACGCCGATCAAGTGGAGATTCCCAACACTCGCCTCCTATAAAAGGTACCGCGTTAAATTAGTACCAGGAATTGTGTTAGGCTGTTCAGTGTTCAGCGTTCAGTGTTCACTCTTGTTCAGTATTGTCAATGGCGGATTTATTAACCTGTTTTCGGTAAACCGATATGGCGTGGCAGGCGAATGACGCAGGAGGTTGCGGGTTCGATTCCCGCCATGGGATAAATGTTTGTACGATCTGCAAATATTTATTCCGGGTGTTCTGGGTATTTTCTATGTATAATAAAAAAACTATGTATGTAATACAGTATTGTATTAAGTATATCAGTCATCTAGTACCCATAACACAAGCTCTGCTTAGCTTGGGGCTAGATGATGCTGTGTGGATTGTCCAGCATTATTTATTTATTTATTTAAATGTGGTTCGTAGAACACGAAACAACTGGGATAAAAATGAAAAAACTTTCTAGTTTTGAGCATCAGTAATTGTAATAAAATAAAACGTTAGGGTGGGTCTACTAGCTGTAGAATAAATTGCAATACTACAAGACAAATGAGGAGAGAAAGTATATCATTTAAATAGAAAACTTGATTATGTGCCATTTCACTACCAGGTAAGTAGGTACAGGCGAGGAAAACATTTAGTAAATGTATTATGTTTAACTAGTGGAACGCGTGCGACTTCACGTGTAGTATTTTTTATGCATATTTCAACCCTCATTGTACCCGTTTAGGGGTTGAATTTCAGAAATTCCTCATTTAGAATATCTCTACTCAATAAAAAGAATATACTAATATTATTATTATTATATTATATAAGAAAACTGCTCTTATAATTCAGCATCACGCAATACCTCACTTATAGATTAATTCATAAATATTAATTTATAACTACATCATCAATCGTTAGAAAGGAAACGCCTATCCACATGACCGATAGTGTGATAAATAGATATTATGATTTCCTTTAGGCAAGGATGGATTCCTTATTCAACAAGAAGACCGTATCAGCAACGTAAGACCAAGATCTAACTCTCTACAAACGCAGCAATTGACATTATTTTCAAAATTTCCCGCATTACGTAAAATATGCTATAACTAAGTAGTTTCTTAATGTCCCGCAATTATTCGGTTTTTTTATACTACTTGCTGATAGAAAAAACACATGGCCCACCTGATGTTAAGTGGTTACCATCGCCTATAACAAAGTATTACTTCGTAGGTCACACTCGTAAGGAACGTGCCCTGCGATGCACTCCGCAGCGTCTGTAATTTCACCAGCACCCACACTTTCAAACCGGAACACAGCAAGCTGCTTGGCGGCAGAAATAGGCATGGTGGTGGTATTTCCCCGGATAAGCCCTTCACTAAAAACTATAGCCTACTGAAGATTTGTACGATTGGCCTAGTTTATTTTAGCCCTAATTTTTCAGATCAAGATTATCTACAGAATTTTGGGAAGGAGATAAAAGCGGCGTGTGGCACATGGTACCTGGTAGTGAATGTACATTACGATTCTAAATCCAGGCGTTAACGCGCCTATATGGCGTCTTGAGAAAATAGAAAATCAAGCCTTAGTGAATAAAGGTAGTCTGGTGCAAACATGAAGTTGGTATCCTGAGTCGAGCAAATGCCCATCCGATTCATGTAAGGTTTGTTAGTACGGAAAGATAATCATCTTATGATTGTTGAATATAAATCTGTAGCCGCTATAATCCGGCCGCATTTATTGACTATTAATATCTGCACAACCTCATGGCTTGTTGGTTGTAGATCCACTTCCAAAAAATATAAGTAATATCTTACAATTACCAACCAACCTACAATTAAATCGAATACCCTATTCTACCAATTAAAATTACCAGTACAAAAAATAAATAGGTAGGTATTATTGGTGATGGTTACCACTTACCATCAAGACGTGTGTCACCCGTTTAACCTGTCAGCAAGTATTATAAAAAAACTATTGTAATTGTAGCTAAAAATATGAAAAAGCATCGCAACTTTAATCCCCACGCACGGCAAATATACCTTCAAATCTTTTAGTAATTCATTCGTAATTCTTCGAGGATATCTCTCGAGGGGTAGTCTTAGGTAAGTCTAATATTCCATTTGGTACAAACCCATATTTTGCAGTAGTTGGTATTCCATACGTGACAAGTTGCAAGCCCATTGCCGCTCAATCGCGTGCAGCTAATAGTAATAATTTAAGATTAAAACCATAGTCTACATCTCGATTTCAACATGATCCAGTTAGTTACTTGGAATAGTTTGGGATATCTAATTTAGGAGATCCATGGACCAACTGCATTCTAAATCCGCGAAATAATAGACATGGCATATGTTAATGTCGTTTCGCATCTACATACATCGATCTCCGACGTGGCCGATACCGCGAAAGGGGCACGACATGGTGCTTGTCCATTGTTGACAAACCTTGATGAACGATGTTTTTTACATTTCTTAGAAACGTGCGCTACGATTCACTACTTTGTGTCTATCATCATGAGGTATACAGGTGTTTAACCTCATGTGCCTGTAATTTCACCAGCACCCACATACTTCAAACCGAAACACATCAAGCTCCTTGGTGGCAGACATGATGGTAATGCATTCCCGGTCGAGTCCTTTACAATCTAAAATTATATTTTTGCTTTATGAAAGGCTAATGATAATAAGCGCCAAGGATGGCGCTGACTTGTTAGTCAGTTTTAGCCTGTAACAAAAGCCTAGCTACCAACTAGTATCGATATAGTTATTCTATCCGTCTAAGCAAAGTGGTGGTGATGCATTTAGTCTAGTCAAAACATGGTTTATATCATTTGTTTTTTTTATACAACTTTTTGATGGAACAAGCAGATGTCCCACCTGATACTAAGTGGTTACCATCACCTATAACAAAGCATTGCCTCGTAGGTTTTTCGGAACATCACCGACGATGCACTACTCAGCGTCCATCAACCTGAGGCATACAGGTGTTAAGCCGCATGTTTATATTAATAGAACGCAATTGAAACCCAGAATCGTAAACAGTGGACAACAACCAGCTCCCTAGTTGTGGGAATGTCCTCCGCAACGTCTTCTCAACTTGTTTTGAATAAGACACGGTGGTCAGACCTAGACTAGTTTTTGTAGCCCGCTCAGTTTGGTCTGCCTTTGTACCTCTCATTTCCTAGCTCGACTTATATGTAATAGGAATTCTTTTTCTGTATTTCTAGGTAAGGTTGTTGAAAAAGTATTGTAATAACTTAATTAGATACTTGATAAGGCTTTGAATTTGAAAGCATAGCTTCTAGGTATTGTTGAAGCAAGTTTTCCACTCCGGCTGTAAGAAAACCTTTGTAAGCTATACAAATAAATATTTGTCGTAACCCTTTACACTCGGGCTGATATAAGCGTGAGTTTCATTTAAAAAAAAACTGGCGCCAAACTTTTCAATTTTTCCGAACGCAACCGACGTCGATCGTTTGTGAGGAATATTTTACGCGTGGAAAAAAATGCAGGAGCGGGGTGCGGGCGGTCAATCACTTGTGAGCCGCGACAAAAGATTAGACAATATTTTGACCTCCGCCGCGGCGCGGGTAAGTAATTATTTTTGTTAGTAATTTTAGAGTTTTTGAATGGTATTTTCACTAATTTTCATCGTTAAAGAATGCATAATACGAATACTATCGTAGTTTTATGTTAATCATTACAGTTTAAGTACAATTATGTTGTAAAGTATGACCGCTACGATCGTATGGTCCCGGGTGTAAGGCCAAAATATTGTTTGGAGTTGGTATTGTTTTTCATGATCGATTTTACGTAAATTAAAAACGTGGTAATGTTTTTTTTGCTATTTTTGGGTGGAAATCTTAATGACGATCAATTTTTACAAGCTTTAGGTGATGGAAACTTCTCCGACTTCGAAGGTTTAGATAATGACGACGATGATTTTGAACCTAACATCTTTGAAAATCTTCTGGCCTCTGAACCGAAACCTGCAGCAGCACTGGAGGCACAGTTGGAACTGAAACCGCTCACAGCCATTCCTGCACCATTAGGGTCAGCTCCGCAACCTCGATCTTCGCGCCCAGCTCCTAACGAGAAGCTCTAGAAGCAGGTACCTTTTGATGATCGTAGTCATGATTATTCTCCACTGCCAGCGTCTCCTGTGGACTCCAATGAAGTATTTCTCTGACAATTTTGATAGAGATCTTTACGAAGAAATTACCCAATGCACAAACATGTATCATCTCAGAAAAACAGGCCAGGAATTGAAAATTACGTCTACCGAAACAGCAAGAGTTTTTTTCATTCACATCATCATTGGGTGTATTCCATATCCTAGGATACTGATGTACTGGAGAGGTAGATTAAAATTGGAGTTGATATCTCAGCAAATGTCTTGGGATCAGTTGTTGTTGATTTGCAATGCACTCCACGTCGAAGATACCGATGAACCCCCGCCAAATGAAAGACACAACCAACTGTGGAAGGTACAGATCGAGAAAAAGCGGCATGTAACAGACTTGAAAGAGCCCCTGGATTTTACTCAATCGATGAACAAATGGCCCCATTTACTGGTGGGTGTACTCTACGTCAAGTAGTCCACAAGTGAGGGTTTGATGCTCGACTTTGACATTTATCGAGGGGCAAAAACCATGTTCGGTGATACAGGTCTTGGACAAGGACTTTCTCTGATGCTCCATCTGGTCAAAAGTGTTCCACCCGGAAGCTGCGTCTACCATGATAGATATTTTACGACTGTTGGATTGATGGATGAGATGCACAAGCGAAATATTCACAGCACTGGAACAATAATGCTGAACAGGATACCTGACCGTGCGGCGATCAAATTCAAGATAGATGCTAGGATGAATTGAGGTCATTGTCAGCAGTACGTGGCTGAACCCACCGTCGTAGGCAAGTGGAAGGAAACTAATTTTTTTTTTGTTATTTTTAAAATTTTTATGACGATTTTGTAACCTGCCAAAAGTATCAGTACTGTACTGTAAAAACGTTTAGTTTTAAGGTTAATTTTATGAAACTGAATGAATAATGACTGAATAATAAATAAAAAAGATAATTATGTACAATTTGTTTAATTTACCATCAAAATATATAACAAAATAATAAAATATAGGACTAAATTAAATTAACCTCAAGAGCGTGACTATGTCACGTACGACCTGCGGCTCACGAACGTGTGGGTAGGTTTTTGAGTTAACTATAAACCAGAGATTTTTTTAACTTGATTTTTTTGGCTTCCTAGACTTGTAACAAAACAAAAAAGTACTTTTCCCAACTTGGATCGCAAAAAAGTTTTACCGGTTGATAATGGAAAGATCCTACTCTGAGCCGACCACTACGACCACTACGGCTCGGAAACTTGGGGTATTGGTTCATAATTTAGTCGTAACCACCAAGCTTGGCAGATTGAAAAACACAGTTGCAGTGTTAATCTCTCAGAGTTTGATGTTTTCCATCACCTAGTGCGCTCATTTAGTCGTTTATTACAACATTCACGGGGAAAAATGAGAGACCTTTATCCATGAAACACGCCAATGCATCATAATTATTTATATTATTTACCTGCATCTGTACCTGTCTTGAATTTGTACCTTTTTGTAACTTCAAACCGCTGTCTCTCAAGATAAACAAGTAAACTGTAAACACCAGCGATGCCGACAAGATAAGCCTCTGAATAATCGTTTCATTTATAAATTACCCGTTTATAAACGTAAAGCTCTAAAGGCAATGTTTAATAAATAAACACTGATCTGAGATGGAATCTTTTACAAAAAATGATCATTACAGACACGATGTACGGATGGTTTAACCGAAAACAATGTGACTTGAGGTATGATATACCAATAGAGATGTAATACCTCCATAAATATTTTTGTAAGGATCGTCATTTGTTTAAATAAGTCTTTCGCTGAATATAGGCTTTCCCCAAATTTGGGGGTTTGTCATAAACCCACGTTTAGCATACAATATGGTGAGCGCAGTGTGGGTGTTCAGTACAGGAAATACTGTTGCCGATCTGTTGGTGCGTTCCCTTAGTCGCTTTTAACGCCATCTATGGGAGGTAATGGAAGAGTTCTATTCTAAGATGTGACCACCACGGCTCGTCACTCTGTCATAGCTTAATGATTGAACATCCTAGACTGACAGTTTAGCAGCCCTTTGCAGCACAGAAGTTACGGTCACTCATTCAAATGAACATAGAAAAACAAGCCTTTATGATAAATATTTTCAAATTGTCTTCAAACTTACATTATGTCTCTATTCTTCCTCTTTCTAAATGGAGATGGATGGACTGACTGACGACGGGCTCTCCAATAGGTTAGTAGATATAGAAAAATAAAATAAGTGGTATTAACATCTCTGTAACCATTCATCAGTTGCGCAGCCGACCAAACTCGCGAATGCCTCAAATTTTTTGTTCAAATTTAAGAAAATTAATTATAACTCTTACCAGTACGTGATAGATTTCAAAAGATTTAGATACGAGTGTTTAATGGCTCCTGTTAATGACACCGCCGACAATGTGCCTATAGGAAACACATTTTTCTATTTAAAAACATAATTAAGATATTTACTTCTAATGTATGAGATTCCTGATAATTCAAATATGCTGTGTTGGAAAGTGTATTTTTCAAACGTAGGAGTTTAGTTTGAATTCCAATAAAAAAAGGCATAAGGAGATAAAACTGAATGTTAACCATCATTTTGCTTGATGAAATCTAGTTTATAACCGTGTGCGCTTTGGCTCGCTTGTCTACCTAGCATGCTTAATATCTAAGCAAGTTTGTGCAATCTCAACTTATTTATAAACCTAGATATTACGCCGCTATTATCCAAGACAGAAGCCAACACCATCCAAGACTTGTTCTAGTCTAAATAATAAATAATACCAGTTACATAACAGGTTTCATTAAGACGGCACTAAATCAGGCTACCTGAGATGCGCTGGCGCAATGCAACATTATGATGTACCGATGGCGGAAAAGTGCAATTTTTAAATTTTTGTAGCGGTGGTGGTGGCCTTGATTGTTGTAAATAAGTGTAGATGTCTTGTAAGTGGTAGAAAATGTATAGGTAAAGGTTTCTTAATCAAACAGTTTTTTGGTAATTACATTGGTGACGCCCACAAAAACTACGCAAAATCCAAACACAAAGCTAGTTGCATGATTTATTAGTAAATCTTAGTTAGTTTTGATTCAAAAACAACTATTATTTTGTAGAAAAAAAGCAATATTAAAAACGGTAAGAACTAAGCTGTAAGTTTATTGTCTGTTCTTCAAGGCTTACCACCAAATACTTAACAGCATCTTGAATTTAAACACGTCTCAAGTGACGAAGTTTTGACAGATTTTCATTGCAATCTGTCAAAAAATCGTGACGTCCTTAAATCTGAGATACGTTTGAGTGTTCAGGGTATAACTATACATTTTAAACGCACACTTTCTGCCGTTTAGTTCGTTAAGCTATTTAAAACAATTATTTACTAATTAGCAACTTATCAAAGTCTGAAGTTTTCAAGAGAATTCTTAACTCTTAGTCTCAGTAAATTGTTTCAAGACCCTTTTAAGGGCAAACTTCCGTTACAGCCTCAATTATTGTGCTTTAAGTATTCCCTCTGAGGTTTGCAAAGTACTTGAACTCATTATTGTAATTTTGTTAAAACGAACGTTTTCGTGATCTTAAGTTTAAAAGCTCTGTTGGTGAGTCTTCATATCCAGTACGTTTTAAGAACCAGTGTGTATTACCAGTGATGACTTAGGGAACTGAGACGTGGTCGGTAACTATTGGTCTAACACAAGCTCAAAGTCACTCAACGGGCCATGGAGAGAGCGACTTCTTCAACTTCTGTTCTATAGGCGAAGACTAATTTTTATCTTTAAATTAAATACATTACGAACCATCCTTTTTATCTGTAAAAAAAATTTTACAACAATTTTTAAATAAACTGGCTGAAATTTGAATTTTAAATTAATTCTTAGTGAAGAAAAAACATATTATAAAAAGTGAAAAAACATCTTAGATTATATTTCTGAAAACCATCAACTTTTTTTGCAATCCGTACTCCAGCTCTAATCATTTTAGCTATTTGTGTAGCACAGGGGAAAATGGTAATTAAAAGAATATATCCTACTCTCCCCCAGGCGTTCTCAGGTCCAAGTCCTGTACTCCATCATGCCTCTTCATTATAAGAATGTCTTGTAATAAAATCGCTACAGATCTTGTGTTTGTCTTTCTTCTGAGATATTATCTACGAAAATTTGCCTTTTCGTTATTTACCTCTAAATATAATATTAACTAGCAAAACGCGCACGACTTTGTCTACTTAAAGTTGTTTTCAGTTTAAGAGTTCAATTTTAAAAAAATCTGTCTTAGTACACCTACGCACCAAGACAATTATAATCCTGTCTTAGTACCTACACACCAAGACAAATATGTATATGCTGAAAACTTCAAGTCTCTACTATAAGTGGTTTAGGCTGTGCGTTATCTATATGTCAGTCAGTCAGTCAAGACAAAAAAAAATATAATTGGTCAGATAGATATAGATAGATTATCAATCTCAACAGCCTGATGAGTTCCATAGACATGAACCTTAATAGATTTTTTGACATATTTTTGATGAAACAAGCAAACGACCCACTTGATGTTAAGTTGGTAACCTCAACCTTATATCAATTAAAAGATTATTTATTTTAGTTGATTTTACTCTTTAAACACAGGTTATTAAGATACACATTGTACTTATTATATACAAATAAACTCAAATCAAAACGCTTGATTTGAGCCAACGCGATTTGAGTTTATTTGTATATAATAAGTACAATGTGTAAGCAAGAAACGTAGATGGATATTTAATAGAAATATAACAAAACTGTGTACTTAACTCAACTACCAAACCATTATACTAATACTGGAAGCGGTAAACATTTGCATACAAATAGTTGATGGGGATAAATCAAGCAAGACAGTAATCTGCGGCCATTTTGACGTACAGCGCCATCTGTGTCAACTGAATGAGTTATTATACCCAGGGTTGAAGCGGAAGGGTTAAATACGTATTTTTAATTATGGAAAATGTCTATGAAAATAGGTTTGAGGTCAGTGTAATCACGGCTGTTCTTCTAAACAAGAATTCTAAAAGACGGTTAGCCTAAACATGCACAAATGATAGTTATACATCAGCATTACCATTCAACGTGGCAATGAATCCAGCGTTTTGAAGACGCTTCTGATTGGTACTGGTTTCAATCAATCAAGCTATTTTTCAGTTATTTGCAAGGGTCTACAGGATAGCCCAACTGTTTCATGTATTTTGTATAAACCTATTATAACTACGTATACTCGTTTTACTTTTCTATAAAAAAACTAACTAACCATAAAATAATTACAATAATAAACAATACATATTTTTACATGCATAAAATCACGCCTGATCACATGGGGGTAGGCAGAGACCACGGATTTCTACTTGCTACGGATTCTGGCATAGGTACCTTTTTTGCTTCATTCACTCTCATAACATTTTTCATACATGCTCGTCGGTTTTGGGTACTCTTGACCTGGTCTTCCTTTAGAACGTCTTTTAGGAGATCTTCCTCTCCCAACAGTCCCATTCATACTCGCTTAATGTATCTGTTTCGTCAATGTTCTTTCATCCATCCTCTCTACATGCACAAACCATCTGAAGCATCCTTTTAATTTATTTAGGTAAAAAAGTATTTTTTTGTAATTTATTTAGAATTAGATGTTATAAAAATTTTATTCTGTGATGTTTACACTGCAATAATTGTACAAAATTGTGCAATGTACAAAAATATTGATCTACAAATGTTTTACATCGACCATAAATTTTACAAAACAAAAAACACGAAATCTCTTCACATTTCCGCATCAATCATAATCAAATTCGCCAACCCTAAATTTTCATACGTAACATGATTTATACGACAACCCCTTAGAAGATTAACCCCCGAGGTCGGACGCGGGAGGTCATAGGCTCAGACGCTTGTTATTTATTGTTTTTCGTTATGGTACATCAAAATGTCGTGTTAGATTTATGATTTATTATTTTTATACATGCACCAAGGGGTTAAATAAAGTCCTTTGGCTAATTAGAGAAAACCCATGACTAAGATTTGAATGTATTCAATCTAATTTAAAAACACAAACAGAATCAATCTCACGACATTTATCCCCAGGCATTTTTCCCCTCAGATCTTATCTGGTCTAAGTAGTACCAACACATGATTTGAGATTGTGTAAGGGTTAGTCAGAGGTACGCCCGAAGATTAAATTTGGCATATAATTCATTACAATATAATCCAGATCAGTTAAAAAATATTAGTCAGTTAGTCCCTTATTTCTTGATCTTGAAGGTCAAGGGAAGGATTGGTGGGAAGTCGCTTAAAATTGATTAAGGTGGAAAATTTTGGGGGAGACCTTTGTCCATCAGTGGGACACAAAGGTTAATAAAAAAATCCCTTATTTCAAATAACAGATTAAATGTTTTAACCGTAAAAAAACTACTACACCAGAATGCCGTGCTTCGTTCAAACCATTAAATATAATTTTAAAATTATATTGAACAAATATTTACAAGTCAATTACAAATATTTCATGTTTTTTATTCTGGAAAGTAATCATTTATGAGTTCTTGTTACTAGACTTTCAATGGCGATACAATAATTACATACGAAACTTCACAAATGAAACGCTATAACATACTTGCACACTATCATCCATTATGCACCCATCATTGTATATTCCGGGACGGCAGTATGTAATAATTCGAAATTGAGCCGATTAATTGCTATGAAGGGTTAACCCTCGGGTTGTATGTTTTGACAAACGTATGATGATAGCTGAGGGGAATAGGATTGTTATTGCGTTTTCATTGCAGTATTGACAGGTGCTATTGATTTGGAGTGTTTTTCTGCTTTGTGTCCTGTCCTTTATTCGACAGAAAATTTTGCCAGTATCAATATAATCAAGTCGAGGCAGTAAAAAAAGTAAAGACAGCTGTAATCGGTTTTGAAGATAGCTTTTTTCTTCGAACCCAAAGAAAACTTTGTTCAAATCAGGATGCCACATTATAACACTTTTATTTTATTTGATTTTATGTCAGTTAATGTTGGATAAAATTCCACCAATAAGTGGCATTCTGATATGAACAAAAAGGTTTCCTGTAGGTTTTGAAGAGAAACACCATCTTTTTATTCAAAACCAATGAGAGCCGTCTTTACTGTTCTTTTACTATCTCGTTTTAGCTAAAAACGATTTATTCAATCCACTTGACTTTGGTGACTTTGTCTGTCGATTGACGAACAAGCAATGCCAAAGAGAAAAGAAGAAGAGTTATCAATCGCGCCCAGTTAGATTCAGATTTGTGACCAGCAACCAAAACAGTAGTAGGAATCAAAACTTTTAAGTATAAAATATAAATAAAATAATCTTAAAGTATATGTATTTAGTGACATAATTCAGGTTTTACAAAAAAAGTACCAGTACTTATACTATATGACTAAATACCTGTCTCAACAGATCATGTCTCATTTATCCCCCTAAATCTGCAGTATTTGATTGAATAATTAATCAGTACACTTTGTTATATCAAAACTGAATTAAAACAAGCAAATTAAACATAATGCCCTTTCTAATGCCTATGAAATAGGGTCACAGAATACCTATTTAATAATGCATCAAACAACTCTGCTGAACAACAATCAACAAGCAAAAATAGACCGTAATCCTTGAGATAAAGGTATATATTTGAATGAAAAGTAGTAGGATTATCCTGTGATGTTATCGTCTCTTGCTATGAGATACGGGAGTTTAATTCGATATTAGTGACGTTTGAAATTAGCCGTATGGCGAATATCACAAGTATGAGAGAGAAAGTAGTACCTTCTCTCTCATTTTGACAAAGTACTGTCACATTTGTCACTCATGAAACCTTTTATGGCAATATTCAAAGGGTTTATACAAGGTTTTAAAGTACTTAGGTCCTACACGATAGGTAAGTGCCCTACGAACTACGATGCACTACCCTGGCATACTGGTGTTAAGCCTCATAAAACTACAACGGAACTACTCTTGAAATCTTTTTTTTACCATTTTTGACGCTAGGTGTAGATACTTTAAATATATAAAAAAACTAGCGAAACGCGCACGATTTCGTCCGCGTGAAGCTATTTTCATACAAACTTCAACCCCCGTTGTACACGTTTAGGGGTTGAATTTCGGAAATTCCTTTCTTAGTACGCCTTTACGCACCAAGACAAATATACTGTAAAAGTTTCAAGTCTCTACGACCAATGGTTTAAGCTATACGTTGTCTATATCCCAGTCAGTCAGTCAGGACAAAGATTGTTATAATTGGTATAGATAACATATTTCTTGAACACTCTTATAACGTAACTAGTTATCAAATTTCACTTTTTGTATAAAAAATAATGTTTACAGCTGTTATTGTATATTAAGATACCTATGTATAACCTTAGCTTAATTTACGTACCTACCTACATTGCATAGAAAATGCTATTCAAAACACCTTATTTGTATCCAAATCAGAGAGACCAACAAAGTTATCCATCACGATGAACTTTAAGTCTAGTTGTTGATTATTGGCTTGCAACGGATAACTCCTATTATTTTCCCTTAAAAAGGCCGATGCCTACGAAGTCTGAATATAACGAATCAACTGTTTTAGAATTGATGGCAGAGCTACAAATGTATAGAGCTTTTGTAACAAATAAGTGTTTGTCTGTTCGTAGTCACCGTTTTTCTAAAAGTGTTACACAGGTAACATTGAGTATTTGGAAAAAATATATAATTATTTTGTTTTACTCTTTTTAACTATATATCTCATTTTTACAAAGTAGAATCTAGAAATTATTTCTAAGACGCACGCGGTTCCGTCAGGAAAATATAGTCTCAAATAACTGAAATAGACACAATTTTATTTAGCGATTGCATCAAATACTGAACTCTAATCCAATTCAGTAAGTAGTCAAACTTAAGAGATTATCAAATCTTAACTAATTATAAGAATCTTTGTACTCACTGACAGACATCAGCTTAAAACACTGGTAGTACTTAAAATTTGCTTAATAAATGTTTGTCTTGCTACGTATTAGGTGTATTTAGAGAATTTCTAAAATTTAACCCTAAACGGGTACCTACATCGGGAGTTAAAGTTTGTACAAAAAGAACTACATACACGTGGGCGATGTCGTACGCGTTTTGCTAGTAGTCAAATAAATTTTCTGGTATATGCTTATAGATAGATAGAAGATAGAAAATACTTTATTGCACACCACAACTTAAGGATAAACAAGTATACATAAAACTTAAACATAATGCTAACATACAATGGGCGGTCTTATCGCTAAACAGCGATCTCTGCCAGACAACCTTTGGATGAAATGGACTAATGAAGTTAACAAGGGGTGCTTTGTGTAATAGAAAACCACAACACCACACTTACACTCTTCAACACAGGAAAAGCAACGGGTAAAAGCTAGTAAGTGATAAATTCGTTTGAAGCTATGTTTACTGGCTTATGCAAACCAATTTTGCAAATGACGGCTACTACCAACTTTGTTTACATAACAAATTTTGCGAGTTATCATCGTATATCGTTTCAAACGCACGAATATTTGCATGTAGTGATGTCCTATTCAAATAGGCGTGTAGAAAGGTATGTGCGGAGTTAGAATTTACTGTGTACTAGATAATATAATTGCATAGTATAGTCAGCTGCACTAGAATGTAGAAAATTTTAAAAAGAAACTAAGTAGCTTCTCGATTTTATTCCTCAGCCACTGTAAATATCAACCATCATCTCAGATCTCTTAGTACCAAGTACCTACTCGAAATTTAAGGATGTCTAAGGAAGGTAGTCAGAGTACGTCCAAATGCAATATTTGGACGTACCAAAATGCAGTACCTAGTTACCAAATTGCTGTAGTTGGTGTTCCATACGTGACAGGTTACAAGCCCATCGCCGCAGATAAAACACTAACTGGTTTCCTCGCAAAGTTTTTCTTCACCCTTTAAGAGCACTGGTATTGCGCACATAAATTTAGAACGGCAAAATCTATTGGTACACGACCATCTTTGAACCTACGACCTTAGGATCAGAAGGCGGATCACTCCCACTAGACTAGCACTAGCACCGGTGTAGGTACTCCTGCAATATTACAGCGTAAATCCAAAGACATAAAACTAGTTGGTATGTTACGGCTTTTGTTTAGTATTTAGTCATGTAAATATTTAATGTAGCGGTGTAACATAGTTTTGAAACTTAAGAGTTATCTAAATTCTAGTATAGCTGACTATTAGTACAGCTAGACTGTACAAAAGACCAGAGAAATACTTTTCAGTTAGAGTTTATAATCTTTACCTTTGAGATTTTCTAGTAGAATTGTAAATCTGTGCCATTTCCCTTGAAATGCAACCAATCAGGAAGCTCTCACATGTCAATCACCAATTACAGCGCACTTTGTCCGGCGTCACTTTGCACTGACCAATCGGCTGTCTGGATTTGAATCTGTGTTCGGAATTTGAATTGTTTCCGTTTGGTATAGAAATAATTGAGATATCATGTTTTGATTTTGTTATTTCATAGTCTTTACTTACGAAAAAAAATACAAACTTACAGAAAACCTGTTTAGTTATTTTAAGTAAAAGGTTATTTTAAAGTATTTAATATTATTACCGCATCTGATATTCTAGTATTAATATAAAAAATAATTTGTTTTTTTTGAAGACTTGTACGTTTTGTACGTGTTGTTGTACGTTTTCTATATGTCAGTCAGTCAGTGACATTGATTTTTATAATTCTGACTCTTAAAATTAGGTAAAACGTTATTTTGTTAGAATGTGTTTACCATGGAATTAACCAAGCTTGTAATACACTTAGTTCATTCACACGCCGGTTATTTACAACCATGACTAATTAATTTCCCCAAGAGTTACAAGAAAGTGAATTCCTAACACACCTGTTTCTATCCAAAATCAGTAATGCTAACCGAACGCGCTCAGTATTGCCAACTATAAATGCTAATTACCCGCATAAGTGGGTAATGCTTCCTTTCAACGCTCTTTATATGAACCTACTGGTTGTTTTTTGAATGAGAATGGCTAAAACAATGTGTAAATTGGTTTTAATTTGAAAATTGCATTTATTATGCTGATTGATGTTTGTAAATGATTAGGTTATGCGTTGGAATGTTTTGCGTAAAACTTGGTTCGCGTTTATAGAAAAAAAGGTTTGTTTTTTCACATCCCTCAACAATGTGACTGCATTGCAGTCACTATTTAAGAAATTAAATACCTACTACTACTAATTCTTAGTACAACATTGTAATAACATTAAATAATTCTTAAAACAATTATACAATTTTTTTTCTTATTGCTATACTGAATCTCTTTAAAGAATCTCTTTATAAAGAGGGCTCCAAAAAGTTACACAAACGTAAGAAATCTTTCGATTAAAGATTTATAAACTGTATTGAATTCTGAGACCTATTAAATAAGTGGGTTCACATTGCAATAGATACTTGCCTATTGCCTTCCTCGTAGGGCTGCCAATAATTACCAACTGTTTCTACTTTTTCGCAAATCTTACTCTTCTTGCTCTCTTGGAAAAATTCAACTCTATTGTAAGTCAGTAAGGTTGAAAGTGCATTGGTTGTGTGTAATGTAAAGTTGGCTATTTTCTAATGAGAAGCGGTTCGTCTCATCCATCAGTCGACGCCAATTACAAGCGATCACGCGTGGCTTCTAGTTGGCAACCCTATTTCGAGTCAGGATTTTTTGCCGGAGAATCGGTCGGTATTATCTAGTTCTAAGTATTATGAATGGTCGAGGAATTGCTGTGTACTTCATCACCATTTTGAAAGTGCGATGGTTTGCTTACTAGATCTGGTAGGCGTTGTGGAAACGAAATAAAATTCTTAGTAAGATTGTTTTAACAATCTTATTTAATATTATTTATAGACAATTTTATATATAGACTTTGCCCACGTAAAGTTATTTTCATACAAACTTCGACCCCTGCTGTACAGGGGTTGAATTTCAGGAATTCCTTTCTTAGGACATCTCTACGCACCAAAGTGAATATAGTTGTAATTGGGGGGTAAGCACGAACGAATTCCACTTTCGTATCGTAACGATCCGTAAACCTAACGTATTCACACGTTAGGTTTACGGACCGAGACGATACATGGTAGCACGAACGACAACCGATTTACTAACTTCCTATCGATTTACGTTACTTTACGGACCAAGCTATCGTTTACTTTACGTACGTAATGTCAAAAGTGTTTGTGCTTCCAATTTTAGTTCTTTTTACGCACGATAGAGGCGCTGTGCAAAATTTCATACATTTTGGTAACGTTAGCGTAACGCTAGCGTCACGATAGCCAGTTCGTGCTTAGGCCCCTACTGGTTTTCTAGACTCAATTTAATACGTTATAGGAGGAATTATAGCAGTCCATAATATAGGCTCGACATAGCACGGCTACTAATATAAAGAACCTGTCAACATTATGTATTATTTAATTGTATTTTTTTACCCTACTGAATGTTTGCAACAGTATCGTTTTAATAAATAAATAATATAGTAAAAATAGCCTGAAAATGTAAGTTTTTACGACCAGTGGTTTAGACTATGCATTATCTATATGTCAGCCAGCCAGCTAGTCAGTTAGGACAAAAATTCTTATAATTAAACAGCGGTATTTAAATAAAATATTTAATTCTAATTTCCGTTAACATCGTGACTAAATCTTTGCTAAGAATGAGACTTGTTTAACATTTTTATGTAACTTGCTGTTGTTGTCATGGCTCACCTGATGTTCAGTGGTAACCTATAACAAAGTATTTCTTCGCAGGTCATGTTTGAAACAAACTTCACCGGCACTTACAACCCTTCAAACTATTACACAGCAAGCTGCTTAGCGGCTGAAATAGGCATGGTAGTTACTTCCCAGACTAGCCCTACACTAACAGCTGTACTAGTAAATAAATAAAGCAACCTATTTTAATTAGAACCATCACTTTAAATAATTTATAACCAATTTAATTATCCAATAGCGAATTAATTAAACATTGCATAAGCAAGGTCGTGATTGCTATATTATAAATCAAAAACAGCGCATAAATTGATATCGATACAGTAATATATCTTTGGAGGTATTAGCCCTGTCACGTGACTAGATAACAATTGAGATAAAATAACGTTTTTGACGGAGTATCCGATGGCTTATGACCCGGCCTTGTGAAGATATAGTGGTAAACGGAGCGGGTGCTGTAGCGGAAGCGGAATCTAACACGATATAAAGTTAGTAAAAAGTTGGGTAAAACCGCTTGAGATTTTCTTGACGATTGTAAATGATGAAAAATGGTAACTGTACCTTGAAAGTTTTTGCAACCCAAAACTAATCTTCAACCAGTATGAAACTAGATGGCGTCGATGACAAGAATATTCATGATATTTATTTATTAGTGAAATTGCATGAAGCTGTTATCGTACGAACTTTGAATCCCGCTGTACCACAACAGTAACAATAGTACAAGCTATGCTTAGTTTGGGGCTAGATGATGTTGTGTAAAATATCCACAAACATTTCTAAACGCTTATAACTACACTAAGCACATACTCGAATAACCTGACTAAAAACATAACTAAACAGATTTCAGCAGCACCATTGATATACGATTAATTTGACGTTATTATTCGACCCGTGAGAGAATCAATTTTATTGGTGAACTAGCTGACCGGTGCCCACTTCGTTGGGCGGTAAACATGTTTACTTACAAATCTTAACTGAAGTAGTACTCGATGTCACCAACAGATGGCGTTAGTACGGCATAAAATAGCGGCCGTTCGCAGTTTCGCCAGCGTGGCAGTTTTTATCAGTTCCCGTTATTTTTTTGGGATAAAAAGTAGCCTAAGTTACTCCTTGTTACATTAGCTATCTGCCAGTGAAAGTCCCGTCGAAATCGGTCCAGCCGTTCCAGAGATTACACTGAACAAACAGACAGACAGACAGACAAAAATTAAAAAAAATGCTATTTTGGTATATGTATCGTATATACATTCCTATGCATGTAGTAAAAAGCGTTATTTTAATATTACAAACAGACACTTCAATTTTATTTATTTGTATAGATTTTGTCATAAAACTATGTTACATTATGAATTAATGTCCTTTTTATAAAACACCTGCGTAGGGAGCCGACCTCGCGTCGGAGCCGCGTGGGTACCTTACTCATAGATCTAAACTACTCCCCTGCACGCGCACTCCCAACTCGGTGACGCTCACTTCGCAACGGGCCGTGCAGCAGAAATCGTAATATTTTAATTTCGCCATAACTTCAAAACCAAACGTCCAATTCTAATCATTCAAAAACCAAATATTATCTACATGAACTGTACTTAGTGATAAAATAATTTATTTCGATAAGGATTAATAGTATGAGTAAAATAAATGCGTTTAAATGTAGTCCAAAAAAATTGAAGATTTTTAAATAAAAAAATGGTTGTTGTGCCTCACTCGACATAGATAGGTATAGTGTGTCGCTGACTTTTTTGTAGATTATTATAAGATCTACAATTACTTAGAACATTTTATGGTTCTATCTTTTATAGTTTAGGCAGCGTACGCAAAATAAGTAACTTTTCTGGTTGATTTTTTACACCTTGTGTCTGAAAAACCCAAATATTTTACGGAACGCTATTTTTTTCCAAAATAAAATATAGCCTATGTTACTCAGTGATAATGTAGCTTTCTAATGAAAAAAGAATGATTAAAATCGGTCCAGTACTTTTTGAGTTTATTCATAACATACAAAAATACAAAAATACAAAAATACAAAAATACAAAAATACAAAGCTTTCCTCTTTATAATATTAGTGTAGATTATTCAA
The DNA here is from genome assembly GCA_947095575.1 of Electrophaes corylata. NCBI lineage: Eukaryota > Metazoa > Arthropoda > Insecta > Lepidoptera > Geometridae > Electrophaes > Electrophaes corylata. Next base: position 5,894,922 of record OX352719.1, on the reverse strand, counting down.
ATCACGGGCTAAAGATAACATGGAGGATAGCCGTGTTGATAAAATGAATGTAGCTGTAGATAAACATGGCTGTTTGTTTGTTAGGTAACTAGTGGAAACACGAGAGACTTTGTCCACGTAAAGCTATTTTCATACAAATTTCAACCTTCGTTTCAACTGTTTAGGGGTTGAACTTCAAGAACTTCTTTCGTAATATACCCAAAATAAACATACGTTGGAAATTTCTAGTCTACGGTTTAGGTTGTGCGTTGTCAGTTACTCAGGACTAATATTTGTAGAAGTGAAGATAGATTTATTATATATACTAGTATTTATAACTTGAGATTTATAGTATTTATAACCACTTCCAAATACTCCAGAGACGGGTAAAGTTACCTACAACAAGGGTCTTATAGAATAATCCACTTGACTGACAGTCAAATACTAGTACTACAATTATTTTGCTGAAATTTCTATTTATCAACCAGTGATGCATTCAGTACAGCGGTCAACGATCGCACTGAACCAATGGATTTTTCTATTCAAAAATGTTTATACGCAATTTCAGTGCTTTTAAACGGTGAAGGAAAACATCGTGAGAAAACCAGTTCATATTCTAAGAGCGGTGATGGGCTTGCAACCTGAGAAACTGCAGAATGTGGGTTTGTGCCAAATGTGTAGATCTGAGGGAGATGTCTACCGTGCATGAGGATTAAAAGTCGTAAGTCTGTGTCTGATTCTTTTATATATGCGAATTTGGACCTAACGTCAAACTATAATAACGTTTGCAGCTACATAAGAACAAAACATCCCTCTTACGAAACATTAAGCCCACTAATCGTTCCCATACATCCCTATTGTCACATATTCTATTCACCCTCCTTCGCGAACAATTCAGAGGCATTACTCTAAGGCGATCTGTCAACGGCTTAATGGCACCGAAACAATTTCTCAACAAAAAAGGAGGAAACACACGTCCCTACACGCCACTTCCGTTTCCTTGCAACAACAAAAAACCAACAAAACCAAGAAAATCCTGTGTCAACTTTCAGGAGCTTTACCCTACATTCGTAGTCCCCAGAAGTTTGCACCGTAACTCAACGGGATGTGGTCGTAAGTCCTGTGAGCTAGACGTCCCGTTTGAAGGAAAGGAAACCATTATTTTTCGAGGGGTTATTCCGAAGGCATTTGTATCGGGAATTTGAAGAAGTTCGACAGTTTGTTCCGAGTGCATTTTATCATTAATCAATGTTTTGTTCTCGTTTCGCGAGTGAAGTGGTGTTTGTGTTTCACCTGTTTTCCTTGGGGGGCTTTTTGGTTTGACAGTTATTCTTTGTAATTGATTGTTTACCGAATTCCTTACTTTCTTTTCAAATTCTATTTAGGTTTGATTTTGGATAGAGCTCATTTAACATCATCATCATCAGCCTGGACAAGAAGTATGGATTTCCCATAGAATTCCATAAAAAATATTGAGCCTTCTCCATGGCTTCCCACAATCTCTAAAGCCTCGCTTACTAAAAATATATTTATTTATTTATTATTTATTTATAACTAAATGGTTATGCTGTGACATTTTTATAAATAGATCATAGTTTCATTTAAGTAATACTTGAGGACAGTGACTCACTGTTATTTTATTTCACACCTATCAATCTATGTTTAAAGCAATCGATATACATAAAAACTTACACAAGAAAGTATAAAACATTGAACGTAATAAAGCATCTTGAAGCTACGCAAGCCTCAGGTAAAAGATTATTTTTCAAAAGACTGTGACAAGATGTAACTTTTTAATCAGTAACAATAATTGCCTCAGGAAGCTTCCGTCAAAGAGAAAAATAGACTACCTTCAGAAAGTATTAATAAAGAAGAGTATATTAACAGATGAAGTTATTGAGAGACTGCTAGTCAGCTGCATTTTCTTAAAGGAGCCAAGAAAATGATGTCCGATCAAGCGTAGCGGTTAATGTGGACATGACCTATAAATAAAAACTTTTTAGTAGGAATGTAACTTGATGTATTTGTGCTTTAGTTTTCCACATTTGAGTATTATATAATTTTACTCTGGTACTAATAATCTGGTATTGTTGAAATAGTTACACCGTGTTTTGTATTTTGCATTGACAAGAAGTTTCAAATTAGATCGAAAGAGACAAAACACGTTATAACAATATCACCGCGTGGTGAAAGTACACCGAGTTTATTAGTGCAGTCTAATACACATGTAAAAGTGACAAAACGTGGTTATGATAGGGATTAGTTGGCAACTGAATAGTGGTGATTGACTTTGTGGAGACTCTTTGGTCAAAAACACTAAAAATAGTGCTCGTACAATCAATTTCGAAAGATATTGTGTGTATTTCTTCAAAGAGCATTGTGATGAAAAGCTCGTCTGATGAATTTAATATACATATAAGGAAATCAAATAATGCAATCGTGATATGAAATAAATTGAATTCGAAAGATTTTTATATTATTCCAAAAATTACTTTCGTCGAGCGGGATTTGAACACACGACCTTCCCTTTGATACAGGGATGCGATACCAACTTCGCAATCTTTCAATCAATCAATCACTCAATTCGCTTCTTTAAGTGAGCACTATAAAAACAAATAAACTAGATTTAATTAGGTTCATGAATGTGACCCCCAAGAAAAGACTTAAAGACATACTCTAGATCTTTACAAATTACAAATTAGTTTAGTGATTGTGGATCACCATCCTCTCCATCCTAAGGTTGCCTGGTAAAGATCGCTACTAAGCGATAAGGCCGCCCATTGTGCCTTCCATTTTATAACTGTTCTTTTATTTTGTTTTATATTACTAGTGTCTGGTGTGTGTACAATAAAGTATTTTTCATTCATTTTTTTTTTTCATCCCCTAGAAAAGTACTCAATCTCAGATCTCTATAAAACCATTATTTTACCAGCGGTCTTATCCAATCTAATATCATCCTTGCAACTTCATAACGGTACCTCCGGATAAAATTGCACGTAGCATAAAGGAAAGCGGGCGGATATAGAAAATCTCTCAATACCAGCCTTTGGATTTGAACTCAAAGCATGGCTCGCGTCCAGGTTGTAATAACTTCGGATAGAATGATAGATAGTATTTTTGTTAGACTAAAAGATTGTAAGGATTAAAGAGGTCTGCGTTTTGTTTTTGGAGTTTATGCTTATATTTATTAATTCTTCTAATATTAGTGGGATAATTAGTAGGGAACCCTTAGTGCGCGAGTGGCCCTCGCACTTGGCCTGTTTTTTAAGTTCGATTAATTTCAAGTGAGTTCTTTACTACATAATAATAATGGTAGGTATATTATGTAGTTTGCATTTCACACATAATAGAAGCCCAATTCACGTAGATTTAGGCCTCAATATGCTGCATCCAAATAAATGTTTTTTTTTCTTCTTCATATGATTTAAATGGTTCTTATTCATGTGTTTTAGATGGTGTTACTTGATTTTTATTTTGTTCAACACAAAAACTTTGAAACAAAATTTTTTTCTCTTAATACACGCTATGGACTCGCAGACTCTTTAGCTTGCTTGGTAGTTTCTAAGCATTCCACCAGACTTTGAGTTTGAATAGATGACAGAACACTTTGCACAATAGTTCATTTTAATACGTAAATGAGACCAAAGGGCCTATTGAGACAGCAACATGCTGAACTACAAACGTATGTAGTCATTTAGGATCAATTTTTCACTTACTATCGCAATACTTACAAAGGTCTAAAGTGCATAGGTCCGATAGGTGTGACTCGTTACGCTATAGTGGTCTAGTCTGGTCCTCGGAGGAAACCATTAATCCTGCTTTATGTCTTGATTTCCACATCTGCAAATTGATTATTTCGTTGTGGATTATGTATTTTATTACGCCCCCTTTCACGTAAGTAATCGCGCAATCATTGTAGAGATACAAAACGTAATATTTGACTGTTAAAAGTATTATACGTTTAACAGCCGTCACTACTTTGCTTGTAGAGCCCTGCATTCTACGCTGTAGGTGGCGGGTTTGATTCCGAGAAGAAACATTTGTTTGTTTTGCCTGCCAATAACATTCGATCAAACTAAAATTTATAGTGCGTGTATAGATTTTAGTTTGGCCTGTGGTCGTGGCGCATGTGCCGACATATCGAGAAACAATCATGATAAATATTCCGTTTCTAATAAAAATAGAATCCTGAGGCATAGTAGATATCTCCCTCAGACCTCCTTAGTAACAAGTACCTACTCGAGCCTTGTCTAGGAGAGTAATCTGAGGTACGTCCAGGTAATTGCATTTGTTACATCAATACCCACATTTTGTAAGTACGCTGCTAGAATACTAACTGGTTTCCTCACGATGTTTTCCTTCACTGATTGAGAATACTATATATATATTTTATAGATTAAATATAGAAAAATCATAATTTTTGTTAAAAAATAAGAAAGTCAGATTGCGATATACATTTTTAAACCAAAATCCAAAACAGGAAATTATAAATTTACACTTTTTAAAAAGTTCGACACATCGTTTTTTTCCAAATCTTAGTGTAAACATTCATAGTATCGTGTTTCAGGGGCAGTATTTTTCGCGAGTACTAATAAGCTATAAGATCTTATTCTGCACCAGAGACCGATAAATTGTGAACGAACACCAACGGGGACCTTCGATTGAACATGACACTACGGATTTCTCGAGGATTTCTTCGGATTTAAAGTTCTTTAATTGGGAAATTCATGTTACTTTAAGAATATATTTTAACCCAAGTTATTTTAAGTAATTTTCATACAAATTTTAAGCCCACGTTCTCGTTTAAGGGTTGAATTTTTAGGGGGGCTTGGGAATATCTTTTTTATTAAACCTCGATGCACCAAGACGAATACAAAAATGCTGCCAGTATAAACGCGCCCTAAGAACTCTACTACTAATCATAGTAATATTAATATATTTTTTATTATACATAGAAAATACCCAGAACTCCTCAATCTGCAAATATTTATTCCAGGTGTTCTGGGTATTTTCTATGTATTATAAAAATATCTATATATGTAATACTGTATTGTATTAAGTAAATCAATCATCTAGTACCCATAACACAAGCTCTGCTCAGCTTGGGGCTAGATGATACTGTGTAGATTGTCCAGCATTATTATTATTAGATGCGTAAACCGGTATTATATGGGGTTCGAGTGACTGATTATTGATGAGTTCATGTTGATAACCAAACCTCAAAAATGCGTTAACAGCCCCATTCAAGCAGTAACCAAGTCTAGTGAAATGACCAGTGTTTGGTTACAACTTGCTACAAGAACTACCGATTGATTGTATCTCTCAAATCTATGCCTTGTGCCTATGGTTTGTGGACAACGAAGAAATTTGATACGGTTATGCTTTATTCAGGGGACTCACAGTCAAATAAGTAAGCAAACTGTTTTATTAGCAGCGGCGACGGGCTTGCAACTTGTCACGTATGGAATAGGTTTTTTTTTAGGTTTTAAGCTACTACTGATAAAATTGTACCGCTATTTTTTTGTGTCAAATGAATTAATAAATAAATAAATACTGTGGGTACTGCAAAATGTGGGTATGTAATAAATGAATTATTTGGACGTACCACTGACTACTCTCCTTATACATCCTCAAAGAATCTCAAGGTGATAAGAACGGAAGAAATCTACCGGGCTTTGGGATTAAAGTCGTGATGCTATTTATTTTCTATTTTTTGTAAAGAATAACAGAATGAAATCAGTGAAACTAAAGATTTCCAAACATTTTGATTCAGAATCATTTATGCCCGTCACGTATGGAATACTTACTTGCGAAATGTGTGTTTGCATCAAGCTTAGTATTTATACATACTTCTGATTTGCTTGCTTGCTTGCTTCCCCATAGAAATACTCAGAAAATCTTAAGTCGGTGCTACTTGGTAGGTTCTAAAAGATCTGAGGGGATATCTCCGTGCTTGGGATTAAAATCACAAAAATGTATCCCAAAGCGAGAATCGAACCCGCAACCTCCTGAGTCGCAGGCGGACATTAGCCCGCCGCGCCACATCGGTCGTCAATGTCGCAATATACAATGGTATGATCAGTTGAGATTGAGATCAGTAAGATAAAATAAGATCAGTCAAACTGACCCAAAGATTATTGGATGGAATCATCATCATCATCAACATCCACTGGACATAGGCCTCCCCTATACGTTTTCAAGAAAACGATTCCGAGTCTCTTACATCCATCGACTTCCCGCGGTTCTAACAATGTCGTCAGTCCATCGGGTAGGAGGACGTCCTACGCTTCGTCTTTCGGTTCATGGTCGCCATTCGAGAACCTTACTCCCAGCGAATATAATAGTTGGATGGAATACGCTTCTGTATATCACCTTGTCCCAACAACACGTAACTCCAAGTCTACCACCAATAAATCGAAGCATACTCCATATTAATTAGCTTGCGTGCATACCACTGCTACTGCACATTCTACCATAAGATTTACATACGCGCAATAGTATATTTAAATTTATTTATGAAAAATGTGTCTATTTATTAGGGTTCCGCACCCAAAGGGTAAATCGGGACCCTATTACTAAGACTCCGCTGTCTGTCTGTCTATATGTCCGTCTGTCACCAGGCTGTATCCCGTGAACCGTGATAGTTAGAATAAAAATCTTCACAGATTATGTATTTCTGTTGCTGCTATAACAATAAATACCTACTTACAAAACAAAAAAAAAATGATATTCAATGGAGCTCTCAAACAAACGTGATTTTTTTGCCGTCTTAATTATAGACTAGCGGCCCGTCCCGGCTTTGCACGGGTTTTAGTAAGGAGCCCTTATTCTTTTTGAAAATATAATATAACCTATGTTACCATGATAGTGTAGCTTCCGAACGGTGAAAGAATTTTACAAATTGGTCCAGTAGTTTCTGAGCCTATTCAATGCAAACAAACAAACTAACTAACAAGAAACAATCAATTTTTTTTCTTTTTAACAATATAAGTATAGATCATGGATCAGATATAGATATCAGATAGATATAAATCATAATCATGTAAAGATCACGGAACCCTTCGTGTGCGAGCTCGACTCGCTCTTAGCCGGTTTTTTGTAGGTATGGTCTACGAATGTGATGTATTGCGTGTGGACGTAAAGCCGGTTTTATCGAAGTAGCCTCACAGTTATATGCAATTTATATGATTTATAGCAGATGTAGGAATGATATTTGTTTTTAAATGACGGTTATTGAAGATTTTACGTCTAAAAAAGAGCACCGGTGGTCTAGTGGATAGGAACCCGCTTTCTGATCCTAAGATCATGGGTTCGAATCTAGATGAGCTTATAAACTTTTCGAAAAAAAAAATAGCATCTTGACTTTAATACGCAAGCACGGTTGATATCCCTTCAAATCTCTTAGTACCATGTACCTACTCAGGATTCTTCGAGGAAGTCTAAGAGGTGTAGTCAGAAGTACGTCCAGATGTTTGTTACATACCCATTTTGCAGTAGTTGGCATTCCATAAGTGACAGGTTGTAAGCCCATGCCGCTCCTAGAATACTAACTGGTTCCGTCACGATGTTTTCCTTCACCGTATGAGAGCACTAACAATGCGCACATACATTTTATTTGATAGAAAAAAACATTGGTACACGACCGGATTTGAACCCACGAGCTTAGGATCAGAAGGCGGGTCACGCCTACTATATTACTGATTATATTTATTCCAAGTTTCATCAAGATCAATATAGTGTAAACGAATATAATGGTCAGACCGTTCCTACTTTAACTTACCGATTCTGAGGACTATGTTGGTGACCCTGGATTTTTTTCGGATGTATTTATTTAATACTAGCGGCCGCTCGCAGCTTTGTTATTTTTTCGGGATAAAAAGTAGCCTATATGTTAATCCAGGTTACGATCTATATTTATTCCAAGCTTCATCCAAATCGGTCCGCTGGTTTAGAGCGTGAAAGAGTAACAAACATCCATTCATCCATCCATCCGTCCATGCATACTTACAAACTTTCGTGTTTATTTTATTAGTAGGATATGATAGTAATTTTCTGGTAGTGATCTTTACGTAGCAAAACTTAAAGTATAGCTTTCTCCATATCCCGAAAAAAATACTCAAACTTTCCCAAAATTTGACTCCCTCTAAATAACAGACGCAAATGGTTACATTAACCACCAACCTAAGTGTTTGAATTTGAGACCTAAGGCCATTTGCATAAGGCTTTAAATTACTTGTGGGACTGACCTCAGAGATTCTCATGGTAACTCTTCGACCTCTGATACTAATGTTCGCGCCGGGCGTCGCTCGCATTGTGCTTTATTTGTATTTGCTAATGTATACAATCTCTAATTACACGCAACGCCTTCTACTGGGTAGGGCTGGCACACTCAAGATTTATTTTAGTGAAAAAAATGGATCTGTTACAGCTCACAAAAACTCTTAAATAAACTTTTTGAGATGTTATAAGTGCAATGGTGTAGTAGGCACCTAATGCATCCCCGTATCAAGACACGGTCGTTGGTTCAAATCCTACTTCATAACTTTTGAGATATTCAAAACCTAATTTAACTTTAAAAACTGTAGTATGTATAGTTTTCATGACAATGAAAATTTTTATAGTTGTATTTGTATTTATAGAAAAAGGAAAACCACACGGGAAACACCAGCTTTCAAATAAAAAAAAAAACATTAAAATTGGTTCACCCAGTCGAAAGTTAACAAATATAAAAAAATACAGTTGAATTTAACTTCCTTCTTTTTTGAAGTCGGTTAAAAAGTGATTTGTTGACAAGGATCACTGAGGTGCAGAGCAGTAGGTTAGGGGTTAGGTTAGGGGTTAGGTTAGGGGTGAGGTTAGGGGTTAGGTTAGGGGTTAGGTTAGGGGTTAGGTTAGGGGTGAGGTTAGGGGTTAGGTTAAGGGTTAGGTTAGGGGTTAGGTTAGGGGTTAGGTTAGGGGTTAGGTTAGGGGTTGGTTAGGATAGGTTTATGTTAGGCTTAGGTTAGGTTGAGCGTAGGGTTAGATTTAGGTTTAGTTCTGAGTTTAGGCTTTAGGTTAGGTAGTTTAGCTTTAATCCATAGTTAGTTTAGTTAGGGGGGTTTAATATGGGGGGGGGTTGTTACAGTCTGGCTGTCTACTCAAAGACTGCAGTAACTTCACCGACTAAACTCTTTCACGAAAAGCTCTCTTACGAAACTGTTGATATCGCTAAGCTAAATTATATCCACAATAACCAAAGGTTAATATAATCAAAGCTATCTTAAAGCAATAACTAGGCATTACCATCAAGATAAACATCAAGGAAATAATAAAGTTGTCTAAAATCCGGACGATCTTTGCAACCAACTTTCTACTCTCACGATTAACCTGGCGATGTTATAACTTGCTGATTATTAACCAAGTAATAGAATTGAATATTTTATGAATACGTGTTACTTTTTATTTTATTCAGATTACAAACAGTACAATAGATCATTAACAATAAAAACATGTAAAACCCATAAACCAGCTTATAGCCGACGACAGACGTGGCGCAGCGGGCGAATGTCCGCCTGCGACGCAGGAAATTGAGGGTTCGATTCCCGCTTTGGGATAAATGTTTGTACGATCTGCAAATATTTATTCTGCTCTACGAAGCATCCTCAGGAAGATCGTCGTAATCACAGCAAGTCAAAATCTTCCTGAGGATGCTTCGTTGAGAAGCAAAACACGTGTCGATATCTAAGGATTGAAGTACCATATTTTAATCGTCTATTGGTAAAAATAGATTAGAACTATATCATAACATAATAAGCTTTAATTATACCTGAAATTACCGGCACTTGAGGCTTAACACTTGTCTGCCTCAGGTTTCTAGCGAGCGCGAGTTGCGAGGCAATACTTTGTTATAGGCGGTGGTAACCACTTAACATCAGGTGGGCCATTTGCTTGTTCCATCGGCAAGTAGTATAAAAAAAAGTTTTGCTTTGTTTGGGCCTAGATGGTGCAACAATAAATGTCCTCCAATATTAATATTTCTTATTAATAAATATAAAATGAGGCTCTTAATTTGAAACTGAGTAAATATGTATTTTAAAATGTATAACAGCTACAAAAACACATAAGAACAAATTTATAAAATGGCGTGTGACAGCCCTACTGTTTTAGCAGCAAGTCGCCAGCGTCCTAGGTGTTGTCCCAATCCTAATTAGGAGTCCTGAGGTGTCGGAACCCTTGTTCCTTTCTATTCTGGAACGTGTTGTGGAATAACCTTACTGTGGGACCTGAATAATTAACTTTATTGTGGTTTGTAAGAAAAGATTCATTTAAAAAGGCTGAATAAAAATTCTATTAATTCATCGAGTTGCAGTACAAAAATTCCTAGAACTTTTGATCTTACTTGTAAAAATATATTATTGTAGCAAAAAGCGTGTTTTTGTTCACGTGAAGTTACTTATAAACCTACCCCGCTGTAGCTGTTTAGGGGTTGAATTCCAGAAATTCCTTTCTTAGTAGGTACACCTCTATACACAAAGACGAAATACATCCTGAAAATGTCAAGTCTCTATGACTAGTGGCTTAGGCTGTGCATTGTCTATGTCAGTCAGTCAGTCAGGTCAAATATTCTTATAATTGGTATAGATAATTTATTCACAAGGTTATAGTGAAACAAGACAGTGAAACTGTGACAGTGGTAATCTCTCAACATCAAGTGGGCCATCTGCTTATTTCACCATCTATCATAAGAAAAGTCATGCATTGACAGTAGGTAGAATACCTTGCCTTGATGCATTGTTTATGTAACAGTCTATGTTATATAATATATAATAATAATGCTGGACAATCCACACAGCATCATCTAGCCCCAAGCTAAGCAGAGCTTGTGTTATGGGTACTAGATGACTGATCTACTTAATACAATACATTACATACATACATATTTTTTATTATACATAGAAAATACCCAGAATCCTCGAAATAAATATTTACAGATCATACAAACCTTTATCCCAGGTGGAAATTGAACCCGCAACCTCCTGCGTCGCAGGCGGACATTCGCCCGCCGCCCCACATCAGTTGTCAATAATATACCTACTACGCAATGGTTTTATATAAAAATGAGCATTATAATGTCATGCTTATATATACACACACACATACATTTATAGATAAAAAAACAATAAAATTAGAATAGTGTGCGTTACATAACAATGAAAAATAACGTTAAACTAACACAAATTAGAACCACTTGTATCGTAGACTCGTGCGCAGAATGCGTGACGATTTTTTATGTTCTATTGTTTTTCAAATGAACGACTCTCATTGGCCGAAATTTGTATGGGAGGTGGGTGTGATTTGTGATTGGTCGACGCGAAATGAATGCAAAATGATGGCTGGTCAATTGGTATGACAAGATGTATTGTGGAATAAATTATACTATCTTGATTTATTCATAAACCAGTTCTTTAATTGTTTCGTTCTAATAAGTTGAGTTCAATAAACCATTTTGATGATTGGTCTATGATTTTTGGGTTAATGACGAGCTTATTACCTCGTTACATATTTTTAATTATTTAAAACTGGTAGGTAGACTATTAATATTAGGGTTATTATAATAAACTAAAAGAGAACCGGTGGTCTAGTGGAGATGATAGAATACTAACTGGTTTCTTCACGATGTTTTCCTTCACCGTTTGAGAACACTGGCATTGCGCACATAAATTTTTTCATGGAGAATCCTATTGATGCACGACCGTATTCCACCTTAGGATCAGGAGGCGGGGTTTTTCCCACTGGACTACTGGTACTTAAAATGGGTTCAATAAAATAGTGCAGTCATTCCCAAAGTGGTCCAGGTGAACCCCTAGGGGTCTACGGGAGACTCGACGGGGGTCTACGTTGGACGTGACCAAAAATGGGGGTCTACAATCGTAAGCAGGGGTGCATGAAAATTAATTTGGTTTCGATAGTGAAGAACTAAAATGTTGGCTTGTTATTTTAAATAATATGATACCGAAATTAAACCTTCTCATTAAGACAATTTATAAATAAGTTGAGAAAAAAATGGATAGTTCCGAACTGGGAGTCGAACCCAGACCATGTCGGTATCGCGCCGAGATTTAGAAATTGGTAGTAATGTAGATGCAGGGGGTCCACCGGATCCAGCAAAATTTTGAAAGTGGTCTATGAAACAAAAGAGTCTGGGAACCACTGAAATAGTGACTCCAGCTAAAATCTCATACTTTGTTCGTAATTATTGCGCATTTTCCAGTGCTCCTGCTTAAACACCATTAATTTATCTACAGTTGCGACAAGACCATTCAATCACACATGCGTATAATCTCTCGTATGTTCCCACGTGGTACTGTAGAGATGATAAAGGCAACGCTCCAGTGGAAGATAAGCTTTAAATTAACATTCAAAGGTTATTTTTAAGTTATTTTGAATTATTACTTACTACCTACCTACCTACTTACTTACCTACCTACCTACCTACGTACCTACTTACATACCTACCTACCTACCTACCTACCTACTTACCTACCTACCTACCTACCTACCTACCTACTTACCTACCTACATACCTACCTGCCGGTCCTACCACCGACTGCTGTATTTTTATAGCTGTCAAATTAGGTTTAAAAGCTATGCTCAAATAATCTGTGGCTACTTGATTCATTTATACTAATATTATAAATAGGAAAAAATTTATTGTTTGTTTGCTTGCATTGAATAGGTTCCGAAACTACTGAACCGATTTGAAAAATTCTATCACCGTTGGGAAGCTTCACTATCCGCGGGTGATATAGGCTATATAATATATCAACGGCAAATTAAAACAGTCAATTAACCAACTAGTAAACTAAAGGTAACATAAGTTTACTAATACAAATAATTCCTATCATTTTTTAAGTATTTCAACCTTACGCTGAAATTCTTTGATAAAAAACACAGTTTCAGTTTACTTTGACTTTGACTTTAAAAATTGTGTTATAGTGAAACTTTAAAACGTTCTTATTTAAAAATACAATGTAATTAAAAAACATTCAACAATGTATAGCGTTCTCTAGGAAGAACACCTTAAATCAAAGATGGCGGTTGTGCGTCCGCGCAGCTAATGCTAATGTCTATCGTTTGTATGATATATTGGCGGCAATGGACAGCTAGCGACGATTCCTACACGGCTGAGTGTGATCTAGGGATGACCAAGCTTTCCTATTGTTGGACTCTAAAAAGACGGTCACTGAACCACGATAGTCTAACCAAAGTAACGTAAGCAGAAATGGTTTTTTTCGGTTTTTTGTCGTGGCAATGTTTTTACTCTTAAATTTTGACTTAAGCTAGTATGCAAGTAAATGAAAGAAAAATCACTAATGGATAATAATCGATGTTTGGTTCGGTTATGTTTGTCTTTAGTCTATTGAAATAGTGTTAGTAAATAATAAAAACCCACGTGAATAAGATGCTTTGCGTAATACTATTGATTTTATAATCGTATATATGGGTTATAAATAAGTATAATACCCACCATTATTTACATTTTATATTTAAAAAAAAATAGTAAACGAATGGCAGTGCATTGTAGGGCACGTTTCGGAAGTGCGTGACCTGTGTATCACCTGTTATCCTAATAGTGTTGGGCATCAAGACAAGTGACATGACAATGACAATAAAAATGACAAGTTAGCAATTGATGTATGTTATGACAATTGTTAGCAAATTGCTAACAATTGTCAAAACACTCTAACACTCTAAACTCTAATAAACTCTTCAATTATCTTACTCAAATTGGAAATTTATCCGTCTTTTTTGAATCTCGGCATATATACATCCCTAGACAATCATAGACCTTGGTTAATTAGTAACAAGCGTTATTATCTAGCAGCTAAGTTCTAGCTGGTCGGTGTGGTAGCTTCAGCCATCTTGAAGCCTGAGTGTTCTGAATTTACAACGAAGAGGCTCCTTGTTCGTGGTGAGTTTACAAGAAGGGCTTTCTTGTCGACGGTCAAAGGTATTGATTTAGGTTGTTTGAGAAACACTAAGAGTTTCCTGAAGGGTTTACACGGATCCAATTTTGTATTAAATAATGTTATGGCTGACACTGCTTGCAGTAAAGCTACCTATGCTTTATACCATAGTTTGAAGGGTGTGTGGTTGCCGGTAAAATGAGAGACACATGAGGCTTAGCACCTGTATGTCTCATGGTGATAAACGCATAGCAGTGCAACAAAGGGCTTGTCCCTACTATGCGTGAGCTGTGTGGCAATCTAAGGTGGTGCGTAGGTGATGGTTACCACTTAACATCAAGTGGTCCATCTGCTTGTTCCTCAGCAATAGCATAAAAAAAGAAGAAAATCTTTACTAAATTTAGGCCGCCTTCATAATATACAACCATCATTTTTGATATATTTACAGTGTAGTAAAGCTTTGATTCTCTCATACAATTTTTTTTTAGCTTGAATTATTGTTTTCTATCAACACTTGTCTTTAAAATTTCTGAAATCGTACTACTAAAAGCATAACATATAAGAATACATACAATGTAAAACCTGAGGAGCTATTTAAACCAATACACTAGTTTTTAATGAGCCTACTTATAAGTTGACCAAGAAAGAACCAGTAGCAAAGAAAGAGCTGTACAATTAAAATAAACTGCTAAAACCTAATCACTCCATAATCGTTCTAGATTTCCTCCATATCTTAACCAGGTCTTTAACATATCCTACCTCGTGTGATAAGTCTCTCATAACATACAGTAATCATACCTCCATCAGGACCCTTAGCACCAGTTTTTCATATTATCAGTGAAAATAATAATAAATAAATAAATAATAATTAATAATGCTGGACAAACCACACAGCATCATCTAGCCCCAAGCTAAGCAGAGCTTGTGTTATGGGTGCTAGATGACTGATATACTTAATACAATACTATTTTACATAAATAGTGAAAGAACTAACAATTTAGAAAACTACTTTGGATAGAAACAGGAGTCACAGCTCAGTTGGTTGTAGCCATGTCTTCTGCGCTGTAGGTTGTTGGTTGAGTTTGATCCCCATGAAGAACAAACATTTGTGTGATGAACATAGATCTTTGTTCTCTGTCTGGGGTGTTATATTGTACTCTAGTTATATATTTACAAAAAAAAGTATTTTGGGGTAAGATAATGTATTTAATTTTATCGTTAACAATAGATCACGTGACTTTGCAATATCTAATGTAAATTTTTTGGTAGATTAATACTGTCGTCTCTTAGTAATTGGTAATGAGAAACAGTTGCAGGACACATTTTAAGCAACATTTTTCTAATACCTCCAAGAATATGTGTACAAAGTTTCATAATAATCGGTTAAGCAGTTTGCGTGTGAAAGCGTAACAAACAAACTTACATTCACATTTATAATATTAGTATGATGTAATTCATTAGTAATATAAACACTTTATGAACTAGTGCTAGAGTCACAACTTTCTACAATGTCACGGTGTAAGAGGAAACTATTTAATAAATAAAATAATTGCAGGCCGGTCGGATGCGTGGAACGGTGGTGATCACTCACATAGACCAGCACTGGATGTAGATTAACAACTCATGCAGAAACATAAAACTATATCTGAAAGAAAGAAAGCAAAGAGCTTGCTGTGTTCCGGTTTTTTAGGGTTCCATACCCAAAGAGTAAAATGGGACCCTGTTACTAAGACTCCGCTGTCTGTCTGTCCGTCTGTCACCAGGCTGTATCTCATAAACCGTGATAGTTAAAGAGTTGAAATTATCACAGTTGATGTATTTCTGCTGCCGCTATAACAAAAAATACTAAAAAATAGAATAAAATAAATATTTAAGGGGGGTCTTATTTAACAAACGTGATTTTTTCGCCGTTTTATTATAGATACATAATAGAACGATAGATAATAGTAGTAGTATATCAGTCATCTAGTACTCATAACACAAGCTCTGCTTAGCTTGGGGCTAGATGATGCTGTGTGGATTATCCACCATTATTATTATTATACTAGCTGACCCGCTCGCGACTTCGTCCGCGTTGTATTTTGCTCTTGGTACTAAGGAAAAATAGAAAAATACTAAAGATAGAAAGATATTACAAAATTTCTCTCTGAGTTTTTTCATCAGGTGCTACAATAAATAGGTTTTGAGGGTCAGTGACTCGTAAGCATGCGAAAAACAGCTAGTTCTAAGATCGAAACCTGCAGTTTTAAGTGTTTGTTTGACCTCAAGATTTGTTGATGGTCATCGCATAAGCATAAGCTTACCAGAAATTGCACTTTCTTAAATTGTAAGGGGAAATTACTCGAAATGATAATAAACCAATTTCTGAAAGAATTTGATTATTGATAGCAATCGTTTGATAATTTCTTGGAGCTAATATAGCCCTGTCATATAACCTAGAGTTTTCACGATGTATTACTTATGCAACCTCCCCATACATACACTGCACCAGGTCTTCTAGCGTTGTTACAACAGGACGTAATTGGCGAAGAAACATCACCTTTCCGCTCTGTTATGGTAAAGGGTCGTTGGAAAACTCTTGGACAAAAGGATTTTCACCTAAAAATGCTCTCATATTGATGGATAGAACCAGCTATGAGGCCAGAAAGTGGATCGTTTTAATATGGCATTTATTTCGTCAACTCTTGTTGATCTATTCACTACGGGTAGTGTCAGGTGAAAATCGCCTCTGAACTGGACTGTGATACCACCCATGCTACGATTATTTCTACAAATATCTTTCAAAGTCCTATCGACTGCTTCGGCAGTTTTTTTATGTGCCATAGTACATTCATCCCAGACTATTAGACAGCAATCTTTTAACGCTTTTACCTTATCGCTAATACGCAACACTACAACTTGTTAACACGCAAATTGTTTTAATTGATAACCAAAATAATAATACCTTGAAGAGAACTTAGACTACAATCAATAGCATTTCTATTGTGCTTCGATCTCTTAAAAAGTCCTCAGAAATTTCGAGTTGGTATTTTTGCCACGACTGTGCTGAATCCGATAGTCCACAAAATACCAATATCACGGCAAATAAGTGCCTGAGGCGACATGGGCTATCACTGATACATGCTTCTTCTGAGGTCTGGTCCCAGTGTTGGTCATAATCTAACATGCCACATGTTCTTCAGGTAGGTGTACTTGACATCTTCGTATGTAGGGGCAAGTGCTGTTCCTATGGACGCTTGTACCTGTGGACACAATCGATTCCGACGAAACTAGCAACTCTAAAATTCTAATTTGAACGCTACCGTTTAGCTTTGTCTACGGTTGACAGTTTTGACGTGTCGCCATCTTTGTTTTCCGTATCGTTGTTTACATGCCGGCTATGAAAGATTTTTGCGCCAAAAAGTAAGTAATTTTGCATAATTTAAACAAGTTTTACCGTGAAAATACTAACGTTATCGGTTTGATCATGTTTGCAGTATGATCCACGTTGTTTATTGCTTAGTTAGTGCTTTTTTCGTGTCTGTCAGTCTGTTTTATCCTCAAAGATAGATCAGTTTTATTTTTTATGTCTGAATTTGAACCTATGGACAAAAATGTGAGTGTACCTGTGGACTGTCCACAGGTACAAAAGTGCCATAATGTTGACTTACAAAATCTAATAAGCCATTTTGTTTAATTTTTTCAGTGCATTTGTTCAGTTTTTCAGTTCTAAAAAAGCTGAAAAAAATAAAATAGCCGACCAGAAAACGGACAAGAAAAAAAACGCAAAAGCTACTCAAAAAATAATTGCTGTCAAAGCTCTCACAATCTGGTTCCTCCGAAGTTGGCACTAGTTGCTCCAAGAATCATCCAACTCTTCTGTTGGCTAATAATCTTTCTAAGCCTGATCCTTTCAACGCACTTTCGAATGAAAACAACGATAAGCCTAGCGAAAAAAATAATCAAAATAATTAAACACAAAAAGTTATCGTTTGTTAGATGTATGAAGTGTAAATTTTATTCCAAAAACAAAAACCAAATGCTCAAATGTAGTTTTTGCAATCATATCTATGATATTTATTGTGTTCCGAAGTCACACAAAGAAAACTTTGAGTCTGATGATGAGGGTGAAGGTTTCATTTGCGTGGCATGCTTCGTATTAGACAATGATAACGATAGCGATGAATGTACTCAAAACTTGTATGAAACCTGTCGTAATGCATACAAATAAGTCATATTAAGTAATACAAATAACCAAGTAGGTATGTTAACGTTAATTTGAAGTTGTTTTTAGAAGTCTATAATTGTTTTTTTCTTTTTTATTGTCTAATTAATATGAACCGTCCCTAGGTACAACACCGTCCCCAGGTACAATTTTACTGTACATAGGTACAATCGTCTGTTGTTCCTGTGGACAAATATGGTGTTTTTAAAAAATGTTGATTATTTTCGTAAGTATAAGTGATATTGAGACTATAATTTTAGTTCATGAAAGGCTGATTATCTATTAAGACATGGGATATGTTAAAAATAAAAAAAACATAACTAATTCAGATATAAAAAATATTTTATCCCAAATTCTGGAAAGTGTCCACATGTTCCGCACTTGCCCCTAGGTATATAAAATACGTGGGGCCACGTACTGTGTGCAGCAACAAACGTACCTAAGCAGTAACATTCACCATTATTCGAATTTACTGTACACACCCGACCAAGAGCATGTTTTCGCAAACCACTTGGAAAAACTTCCACTGGCCAGCCTCGTCGGCGTGTATTGAATGTATTATTGCTGTGTGGATTGTCCAGCATTACTTTTTTTTTATTACTCTGCTTGTTGTAAGTGTAATACATCGGAACTTCATTATACGTCAGGCAATGCCATCTCTGTTTTGAATTTGTTAAACCGATGAACCTGTTTTTGACACAATTCTCCGAGTGGATAGAACCTTAAAATATCTATTTACCTCTCAGTGCCATCTAGTTCTAGATAAAGTTAACTAAAACATGCTCAAAAAAAATTCAAAAATACAAAAAGTCATCATACTACGTACAGATATGAACTCGGCACCTTAGGCACAGCAGCCGCTGACCTGTTTACTCGGCCAAATCAACCATGTTAAAAAGAGCGAATTTACAGAACGCTATCTTTCTGTAACTTTTCCCGTAAACAATTCCCGTTTTTCCACTCCAAATGATTGAATTTTTGAAAACAAAAAAACCGGTATCTAATTATTTCTTATGTTATTTCTTCATGCTAAATTTCAAACCCATACATGCAAGTTTTAAGAATTTTTCATACAAACTTCATCCCCTTTTTACTCCCGTTTTAGGGATGACAGCTCAATGAAACCCATTCTAAGTTTTAAGTTGGACTATAAGCTAACTACTTTTGCAAATCGCAGTAACATTCATTGCGCAGTTTTTGTGTGATGCGTGTACAAACAATTGTACAAACAATTGTACAAACAAACATTTTTTTTTTTAAATGTCGATTCCGTTTTTCTACCTCATTTTAAGCACTATTAGCAAGGTTTCAACTAAATATCTTTAATGTACAGACTTTTCGACCTCTACAGTTTTATTATAGTATAGATAAGTACGGAGGGTACTTATTTGTAGATGTGGTATCTATAACCTCTCCTTGATTATTAATTACACTGAAGTTCTTGCAACTGCATAAACACGTATCATCAGATAAACCTGAAAATTGAATCGTTAGTAACTGTGGTATACCCATAGCACTAGTTAAAAGGCCTTTTGCCGAAAGGCGTTAGGCAGAAGTCAAAATATAAAAATAAGTGAAGGAAAATATCGTGAGGATACCAGTTAGTATTCTAGCAGCGGCGATAGTATAAAAAAGTATAAAAAGTATAAAAGTATTTATTTCATATAAATAACTTAGTAACTAGGTACAACCCGTGTGAATATAAAAAATTCTAAAAAGTACAACACATATTTAAAAGGTTTAGTACCTACCTACTGTTACATAAAGCTATTACGATAACAGCCGTGCTAGGAGAACCTGTGTTACGGCTGCTAACTGCTTCCCGTTACTATTAGGTACAATATCTATGATATAAGAATAGCAATAATTAAAACAAGAACAATAAACACTTAAACAATCGAATAGGTACATTCCACATACTTGACCATTGCTTGATAGGCTTGCAACCTGTCACGTATGGAATACCAACTACTGGAAAATGTGTGTTTTTGTATCAATACCTACTATAAGCGCCCCTAACGGCATATGGGGGCACTAGCGTATCTTCATACAAAAAATTCGAGCTCGCAAACCAAAATCCGGTATCCGCAAAACGTAAAAAACTCAGAATCTGCCCTCTGCACAAAAGACGAGCTAAAAACCGCCACAGACATTGCTATAAAATTCAATAAATATCATTCTTAAAATATCTAAGTGTACCATTGACACTAAAGAAGAAGATATATATTTAATTAAGGGAACACTTTGTTCTTGCGTTCTGGTACTATAAAAACATTACGATCTAGCCAACTAGGCTAATGAGTAATTTAACTTTGACTTGATTTTATAGAAATATTGATAACTAAGAATGTGTCCATCGAAACTTTTCTTACAGTCTCTAGGTACTATATGAGACGAGCTTTTATGATTATGACAAAGTTAGAAACTGGTGCCTATGGTACTAAATCCTGATAAAAAGGTCAGGTTTCGAGCCTTATGCCCTTTAATTTATACGTCTTGAGAAATTATTGTTTTGGAAAAATAATAGGTGTTTTTGGCATTAGTATAACACTAATTAATTAATAAAAACATAATATGAAACTATTTTCTCATAACTCACGTGGCTTGTACTTTTTTACGGTAAAATACTTCACTAATTTCTTAAGAAGTTAAGTTTTTGGAATTCCTGTCTTAGACTATCTACTTCCTGGAACCGACGACCACTAAGGAATAAAGTTTCCTGAATGAAAATGTAGGGTAAAGAGTAGAACGCCTCTTATCCAAAAAGTAGACTACATTATGAAAATCTCAGGTATTATCTTATCCAAAAAGTAGACTACATTATGAAAATCTCAGGTATTCTTTATAATGAGAAAGGTTCAAATAATATTATTTTAAAAAATGTTTACAGCCAACAGTAGAATTGACTGATGACAGGCTGATGATAATGAAAAACTATGCTGATTATTATAATGCTAGTAACTAACCTTCCAAATAGCTACATGGATATAGATAAATATATATAATGCAAGTATTGTATTAGATCACAGGTTTTTTAAATACGGGACTTAAACAACTCAAAAAACGTTTAAGTATCCCAAAAAGCTCCAGCAATAGAACTGACTGGTGATAATGCGAAAAATATGTAAATTGTCATATTGCTAGTGACTAACCGTTCAAGTAGCTAAATGGATATAGATAGATAGATATAACTCAGTAATGTATGCGGTCATGTAACAATGAATGAAGTCTGCGCGTCGCTTCGGGCCACGCACCTGTATCTTAGTGCACGCGATCTTGGGACTCGTTTAGACTGGACTCTTTTTGATTTTATTGGACTTGCGAAGAACGCTATTTAATCTGTGGTACTGCACAGAGTATAAATAAGCTAACGGTACTGGTAACCTATAAATTCCACAAAAGTAAGCACATAACTATCGTAAATTAAACTACTCCTAAGCAAAAACTTTTACGATAAATTAGGTGTATGTGACAAGGGGTCAGTTATCCAATCCAGTTTGATAATTCAACTCCTTGGTTGTGGTAATTTCGCTTCATCAATACATAATTTCATTGCATTTTTAATGGTTTTAATCATAGCGAACGGTCATGCAGTTAATAGTAAGATACATTATGTGCCTCAGAGCGAATGATAAACGTTATTGGTTTAGTCCAAACGGAAAATTTAATACAACTCTGTTGTTTTTTTCAGATTCCTGCAAGATCTAAACGCAGCTTTAGATTCAGTACTCGTCTCCTGTGATTACCCGCGAACGGCCCCCGTTTAACAGATTCCTTTTTCAAACTCGACGTTCCTGTTTCAAAAACCTGCACCATTATTCCCGCGTCTTCCTCATTTAAATTTGGAATGGACAATGCCACTGCCTTTTCGCGGGCATTTTTTTTTTATTTTTTCCAGCCAGGGACCAAATTAGGCCAGTTAAGTCATGCAAACGGTTTGTCACTAAAGTGAAGACCAGTAGTCGGGACTTTTTTGTTGAGCCCTCGAACTGCCGTATACGGTCCGAGAACAATTCGATACGAAGTCTTTTATCTTCGTTTTCTTTTGGCAAATTGAGAAAATTGTCAGAAGACTTGCTAATTTCTTCGGCCACTTTGTACGGTAAAGGGAGCTCGTCAAATTGATAAGCACTTATCTCTTTTAGTTGGACCGTACCGCGGGAGGCTGTAAATTAAATAGATTATACGCTTGGCGCAAGAAAGGCATCGACCGGTTCTTTTATTGTCATGCGTTGTTTTTAATACAGGTTGCATTTTTGTCATGTTTTGCCACCCGCGGCCACAATAATCAAATGCGCTCGAGTCATTAAAAATTCATTTTATATCTCGAGCATTAAAAATATTGAAATAAAACCTAAAAGTGAGCAATTCAAGGAGCGTGTTCCAACAACATAATTCAAACAAACCCTTCATACTGAAGCTCATCGATAGCGATCTCCTCAGCGATTTTTCATAAACAATAGCCATTTTAATAACTGAAAAAGGTAGAAGAGTTGATGCTATTGATAATACAAAAAATGCTACAATAAATTGCAGTGGTGGGTAATAAACAGCGATTTGCTCCGGGCGACTGGGCAAGCTACCAGTGCCGTGATATGGACTATAAGAAAAAATGAAACGCTAAAAATAATATGCTTAATATCAAAGAAGGTGTACTTCGTTAATGCATTTGCCTGAGGGCAGCGAGTCAGCTCAGACATTGTTTTCTGGAATGCGTTTTTAAAAAGCGAATGCTTTTTTGTTGGACCTTTTTGGAGTTTGGCAAATTCGCTAACATTGTTATAATGCTGTTTTGCAAGTAGCTTGATGTGTTGATATTTATTTATTATTTATTTATTTACAAAATTGTAGAGAAACTTACAGCTAGGTACACAAAAATTTAGATTAGAATGTAGGACATGTCTGGATGGACCAGAACATGCTTGCTGAAGGCTAATTAAAAGTTTCCGCAGATAGTTGTATTTAAAATTAGCTCTAATAAGAAGTAAGTTGACGACATAACATAATTATTACTAATTTTAAAAAATAAAGTTGAAAGAATTACGTTAAATAGGTAACATAATATGTAGTTATGTAATAGGTAACATAATATGTAGTTATGTATGTGTATACTAGTTGAAAAAAGTTGCAGGTAGTATAAAAGCACCGGTGGTATAGTAAGAGTGAACCCCACCTTCTAGTTCTAAGGTCGTGGGTTGATACCCAGTCGTATACCAATGATTTTTCAAAGAGTTGCAGGTAGTTTGATATATAGAGCACCGGTGGTCTAGTAGGAGTGATCCTGTCTTCTAATTTTAAGTGTACCTAATTCTAATCCAATCTTGCACCAATACTTTTATTTATCGAAAAATGTATGTGCGCAATGCCAGTAATCTCAACGGTGAAGGAA
Source organism: Electrophaes corylata (assembly GCA_947095575.1). Classification (NCBI taxonomy): domain Eukaryota; kingdom Metazoa; phylum Arthropoda; class Insecta; order Lepidoptera; family Geometridae; genus Electrophaes; species Electrophaes corylata. The sequence continues at coordinate 5,871,404 of OX352719.1, read as the reverse complement.
AACATCGTGAGAAAATCAGTTAATATCGTAGTAGTGGCTTGAAAGCCCATTGGCTTGCAACCTGTCACATAAGGAATACGAATTACAAGAAAACGTGAGTGTTATATAATTCTATATTCGAGTTTGACAACATTGAGTGCATAACAATACGGTCGTAAAGCAGTTTCTATAGGCGGAGTTAACCACTCAACCTCAGGTGGTCCATCTGTTAGTTCCATAATTATCATTTAAAGTAAAACTTGATACTAATAAGGACAGGAGCACACTAAGAGCTAATATTTTTTTATGACGATTTATATATGACGACCGATGTGGCGCGGCGGGCGAATGTCCGCCTGTGACGCAGAAGGTTGCGGGTTCGATTTCCGCCTTGGGATAAATGTTTATACGATCTTCAAATATTTATTTCAGGTGTTTTGGGTATTTTCTATATATAATTAAAAAAAAATGTATATGTAACGTATCATTTAGTACCCATAACATACCTGCTTAGCTTGGTGCTAGATGATGCTGTGTGGATCATCCAGCGTTATTATTATTACATGCACCAAAAATCTTAGCATTTTTACTCAATATTTTCTACTCAAGTTGATAAATCGAAGAGCAAACTAAATAAAACAATAACTTATGAATCTCGAACACCTTCATATTTACGAGGTACGGGCCAGAGGCATTTGTCAAAAGAAAATACAATAACAGCAATAGATAACCGTAGTTAGGTGCTTAGTTAGGCGTAACGATGCAACCTGTAAGGATAGTGATACACTGAGTGCAGTTAACCTTATAAGGCCTGTTAAACGTCTTCGCTAACACTTATTTAGTTAAAAACTGGATTTAATTTTTATACATGTTCGTAAGGCATAGCTTTGTACTTAAATTTGGGACATAGTTTACTTGTAAAACTAGGACTTAAAGATTTTACAATCTGTGCAACATTGGAGTGTCATGATAATTTAGGGTTAAAAACTAATATATGAAAATTACTGTTAGTTTATATTTTGTTAAATAATGATATAAATTTATAATATATAAATATTATACATTATTAATGCCCATAAACTACATATATCACAGTTAAAATAACATATTACACGTCTTAAATAATCCTATTAATAAACTGATCAAACAATATTAAAACAGTAAATCACCCACAACCCATGAATAAATAAACAATACTTATCAAACTCCAACACAACTACTCACATCAAATAACAGCGGTATTATTCAATTTCTCAAACATAAATCAAACACCCAGTGTGACTACACCGGCTCACCTCACCATTTACAAATGCGACCTAGCGGGGGTCCCGCGACCGAAACGCGCATTGTCGCTCGTTACGACGACAAATCGCAGTCGCGACCCCGGTGGTGTGTCCCGAGCCTTACTGGCGTTTGCTAATTGGTCGGAGTAGGTGTGGGAATGGACGTAATTACCTATATATTGTAGTTTGCAGTATCGAAAATATTTATCAGTGTTATTTGCATCTAAATATATTAAATATATTTATTTATTCGACTTTTCTTACAGTTTCTGTAAGAAAAGTGCCAATGGACACATTCTTAGTATAGTATTCCTATAAAAATAAGTCAAAGCAAAGTTACTCATTAGCCTAATTGGCTAGATTGTAATTTTATTAGGGAACCTACTGTATTTAGTTGGTAAACTAATTAAGGAAAAAAAAATTATTCGACTTGCTGTTGAAATAAGCATATGACCCACCTAATGCTAATTGGTTACCATTATTACCTGCGCAGGTCACGTTTGTTAGGAGTATGCCTAACGATACACCGCTCTGCGTCCATCAACTTGAGGCGGTATGTTATTATAAGCGATGGTAACTATTTAACGTTAGGTGGGCCATCTGCTTCAGCCGTAAGTCACAATAAAAAAACATTCAAGTAAGTTTTCGCTTACTATCCGCAATGACAAGTGAAATAGTCATGTGGAGATTTAAATTACATAAAATGGAATGATCGGGGGGATTACCATACGATTCCCATTGGCATCACGTGCGATCGCCGATCCGATCGTATTGTGGCGCCAATGAATAGACCGTCCACCTCTATTGTAAGTTAATGTAAGGGACAAGACGTCTCACTCATACGAACTACGCGTTTGACCAACAGTTACCATGAAATTCCTGATACGAATATCTAAATGATATCATAACCTCTCAAAATGTAGTGGTTTTATCAGTCACTCATTCCTAAAACAGTTGCTTTAATCTGTTTTGCCATACATTCGTGGATCCAATTCTCGTAACAAAATATCGTCGAAATCAAGTTTCGATCGTGTCAATCTGCAAACAGCATTTTTGAAACTGACAATTCTGACAGGCCCCAATTTTGACAGTAAAATTCTTGTTTCAAACTCGTCTCAGCTCAAACAAGTTACATGAAATGGTCTTTTGATCTACTGCAAAGTTTGCGAGATTGATAGCCCGTGAGTCGCATCAAGTCGCCTCACAAGAATGGTGATGCAGCCTCAACAGGAAGCCTTCATCCTTTGTTCTCCGCTTGAAATGATAAAAACGTCAAGCAACGCACCGAGAACAGAGCATTGTCTGAAACCTGCTTTACTTTTTGCCACATTTATTTTTATATTGTTTACTTATTGCAGATTTGGTGCTGGCTAAAGTTTTATGGCCACTTCGTATCGACATCAGCTTAAATAACTCTACTACTATCCGCTTGCATAATTTGTGGTTACCAATAGTCACCTTGGGTACCTATTGGTCTCATACACAAGCTCAAAGTCGGACAACGGTATATAGAGAGAGCTATATTGGGAGTTTCACTACCAAACAGAATCAGAAATAAAGAAATCCGTTGAAAAACGAAGGTCAGCGACATAAATTAGAATCAGCAAGCTAAAGTGGCAATGGGCAGGCAATATAGCTCGTAGAAGTGACAACCATTGAAGGATATCCATGAGATGTGATGAAGTATTCTATTCTATGCCGGGACACTACATCATGCTTGTAATTTCATCTTTATTGCTTAACTACAAATAAAAAAAAATTTGCAATGATCTCAGGCACCAAGATATCTGGGGAATGCCTACCGGTGACGAAATCACAGTCTATTACTTTTTGTATAAAATTAAGGTACTGAAAAGATATGAGGGAATATCCACCGTGCCTGAGATTTAGGTATGTTTCACTTTTCTCATCTCATCTGCTTGAGACCACGAACCAATGAACGCAGTTTTATTCCAAACATTTTTTGCAATTAAGACAATGTTTCAGATATGAGTTTGGTTTAAAATTGCTTTGTGCTGACAGTAAAATATTGAGGTAGTATCGTTGGGTTATTTATAACTCATTATTGCGATCTTAAATTAAGTTGTAGATGATTGTGTTATTTTAGACTTTATTGTTTAAACAATAAATCCTTAAGGATGGAAATAAAAAGAGTGCTTATAAATAAAGTTTTATTGTGTCTTGTTGATATTGTCATTAAACTTGTTTCTTTTATGTAAAATTAAATAAATAAGTATATCTGCACAGTATTATTTAGCCTTAAAATAAGGCTTTTAGTATGGAATCCCCAATAACTGATTATATACTAACAAAAGTTTTATAATTGAGCCTTTGCTTACGTGTAGATATTTTCATACTAACTTTCGTATTTTACTACAGTCATTGTGTGAGTTTAATAAATAATGTAATATTACTCTAACTCATTTATTTTCTCAAACACAAAAGGTCCTTAGTGTAAGGGGTACAATTTTGGTGATATAAATGTAGAAAAACCTGTTTTGTGTGAGACTGGTGCCCGAGATAGGCTGAAAACCTGTGTAAAAATAAATAAATAAAATAAACAGTACCTGTAATTATTTAAGAGTTAATGAAGAAACCCTGAAAATTTCAAGTCTCTACGACCAGTGGTCTAACTGTACGTTGTCTATAAGTCAGTCAGTCAGTCTTTTTCCCGAAAGTGGGAATTAAATGCACCTACAGTTAGCTACTACCAAAAAAAATGGCTGAATTTTAGCAGCTTATACGAGGTTGGAGTACATACTCTAACTTCAAACCAGCAATTATCAGTCTGGGGTAACCAGCGACTGTAGATTGATAAATACCTTCTATAAGTGCAAAACACATCAAGTTTCTAAAGTCTGAAGTCTGCCACAGATACGCGTCGACAGGCACCTGCGGAGTGGCCACATCGCCTGCATCACTGATTGCCACATTGTGCCGCGCACAATAACTCGATTAGACTCGGACGGTGGCCGGACATGCTACCGATACCCACACTATGGATAAGCCTTTATTTTTTTGTACCTAACAAAAATGCGCAAATGTAATAATGTAAAAAGGTAAATGAAACGTGGTCGTGATTGTTTTTACATTGTTTCTGTGTTGTCGTTGCCTTATTAGATTTAAGTTAGATTGGTACCAGACTGGAGTTTAATTAATTAAGTTGTTATTAGTTATGCTGTTTCACTGCTTGCTGAAAGTACATAGAATTAGGTTCTGTTCTCACGGTGGGACCAAAGTTTGTATGATGTCAATTATGCTTAATCATTAGATCAATCAAAAATGACGAAGAAATATTTGGTTGTCGTGTTGTTTTTTAAGATTGGTTGAGTTAAATGCGACCAAGAGGTATCCATAGTATTGTAACATCCCCCAACCCCCAATTAGGCGAGTACGGTGCTACTACAGCACAAAGGCAAAGATAATGGTCAGTTAACTTAGTTGCGAAGATAGTTCACTTGAGAGCAACTTAACTTTATCAAGTTGCAATTAAGTTCGCCCGCTTAATTGAATATTCTCACGGTTCGTTTCGCAGTGGCGATCCGGCCAGGCTGCGATGCGACAAATATTGCTTACCCATTTTAGTAAAAGTTAAGTCTGAGGAAAACTCTGACTAGCCTCAAATTTGAGCATTAGTTCAAACGGTGATGATTGTCATTGATTGAAAAAAATTATGACATTACTGCGTACGCAGGTAAAACGCATTGAGCCTACCTAGTTTTGAGTCGTTAGTCTTTGGGGTAGAGGTAGACTAAAGAAAACATGGATCATCTCAGTAAAAGATGACATGGATAGGTAAGGAGTGAAGTACGGATATGACAGCTGACAGAGGGGAGTGGAAGTAAATAACATGTTGTGCCCCACATAAAGAGGGATAAGAACATGAAGATATCCTTATTCTTCTTGTATGAGATGACAGCAACCTTCTCATTTACCTAAGTTACTTAACTTATTAGGTCAAGAGACCTTTCTTTCCTTCGCTTTCCTTCCACCTTTCCCTCAATAATGGTTTGTAGGTATCTAGCTGTCGTACCACATATTTAAGTGAAAATAGTGAAAGTAGCAATATGGTTTTATTTTCTATTTCTCCAAACAGGCTTGCAGGATGAGGACTCTCTCCTGCCTCTTCCTCCATTAAATTCCAATTAAAAATAATGATAATTAAAATAATAATAATGCTGGACAATCTACACAGCATCATCTAGCCCCAAGCTAAGCAGAGCTTGTGTTATGGGTACTACTCGTAGAGATGACTGATATACTTAATACAATACATTACATGCATAGATATTTTTTATTATACATAAAAAACACCCAGAACACCTGGAATAAATATTTGCAGATCGTACAAACATTTATCCCAAGGCGGGAATCGAACCCGCAACCTCCTGCGTCGCAGGCAGACATTAGCCCACCGCACCACATTGGTCGTCTATGTAGTTCTATGGCTGCTGCTGCAAGGCACCTTGAACCTTGAATTATGAGAGGCTATGCTGGACTGCTGCTGCCGCCGGACCGCATTCGGTGTAACAAAGTTTTTACGACCTCCTTCCTGACTGGACGATATCGATTCGACGAGTGTGTTATGAATGTGGGTTATTGCTTGAAAATGTTAGACGCAACTGTAATTTTCCTTAGCGCATTGTAAGGTCTTAGCAATCAGGTGTTTTAGCGACGTTTTTGGTCTTATTAATTTTGGTCCCTGAGAGGTTCACAAGCTAAAATAGCCAATAATTCTTTTGCTGTCTTTGCTTTTTTTCAAGTGTTTGCTAAACCTAAAACGAAAATTTAAGTAACAAGTTGATTCATTTAAATCATATATTTATTAAGTATTTTGTAGTGTTACTAAAAACGGTCACTAATTTGAATAAAATAAGATATGTTTCCATTTAAAGCTTTTTCATTTAAATCGTTGGTTTAGTGTTATTTTAACTTCTAATATGTAATTTTGGTGATGTTTTATACAAAAGCACAAGTGTTAGGAGTTTAAGTGAAAGTGAAACAAGTGAAAATTACATAAAAATAAATTGGCAGAGAATTAGTTTAACTATTCAAAGAGGTAACGTTGCCAGCCTTTTGGACAAACGTCCTGTGGTCAGTGATGAAAAGAATTTTTAAAGTTCAACCACCAAAGGTGTGCAACAGGGGTTGAAATTCGTATGCAAATAACGATGAAAAAAGGTCGAAGTTGTGCACGTTTCGCTAGTATGAACTTTTATGTATGAGTTATTTATGTACATAATTATTTATTGTATGAAGATTTTAATCCTAATGGCTAAAATCGGCTGAGATTCAAATTGTTCCTTGCAGTCACGGGTCTGGGTTATCGTAATGAACTTTGTTGAAATTTATTGTAGAGTAGGGTGTCTACTTCCGAAACATGGTAAACGAAGTTTTATGTTACACTGCGCGGTTTGCAAGGCAGAATCAACTTGATTGTAAAACGGTCACTTATTCTTTGAAAAAATTGTTTAAGCACTTCAAAAATGTTCATACCAATACTGTATCACTGTGTGAATATATACTGTATCAACAAATACTGATGTAGACTCCATCAACTGTTCTTTATCGTCCTGAAAGGTTTGACCATTAGTACTAAAAAGCATTTTTCCCAGCCTCCTACATACACTAAGTACATGCCGATCTGTCAGTGTGTCTGTCCTTCTGTTGTAGATAATGTGCAACAAATTGGCACTATTGGTCAGGCAGGCATTTAACTGAAAAGCCGCATTGATAACAATTCAGCCCAAGTTATAAGTGGATAGTTTTATTAACTTAGAACTTTACATCTATAAAAAAGCTTGGCTTCGCGTGACACATGTTAGGAACAGTCATAACATACGCTGCCTTGCGTATGTTATGACTGACTATAGAAAATACCCAGAACACCCGGAATAAATATTTACAGATCGTACAAACATTTATCCCAAGGCGGGAATCGAACCCGCAACCTCCAGCGTCGCAGGCGGACATTCGCCCGCCGCACCACATTGGTCGTCAATAAATTCAAAGTAATTTCACCGGCACCCTTCAATCTGGAACACAGCAATGCTGTTGTACGGCATAAATAGATATGGTGGTAGTACATTCCCAGACAAGACTTACTATTAGGTACTAGACATTAGATTCGAACCTGCATTAAGAAATATGAGTTTTTTTTGTTTGAACTAATTTACCTCCAATCAAACCCTCCCACCTATTTCTGGAGGCCTTAATAGTAGTAGACTTATCGAGGTTGGTGACAATAATGATGAGACAATACATAAAAGCAAAAAAAAAGTAAAAAGCGATACAGCTGTTCTCTCACGCCTTGTACCACGCCAAAAACGGCGGCGCGGGCGCAGAAAGAGCTTACCCTATCGAAGGGCGCGACAACACCTGTTCATCAGTCCTTTGCACTCGCCGACCGATTGTCAAACTTTGTCGATGGGCAAATGAATGGAATTGCCTAAGAATATGAATAATATTATTAAACTATTTAAATTTAAAGTTTTTACAGCAATATTAACCAGAAACCTCACCGTTCTTAGCTTTGCTTTCAGTAATGTAGAGTATGTAATTACAAAAAAAATATGCATAGTTTTGGTCAATTTAGAGATAGATGGCGTTATGTGTATTATTTTGCTATTATATTTATATATTTTTCAGCAAAGGTTGCAAGCCACTGCTAGAACAATAACTATTAGTTTTGGTCAATTTAGAGATAGATGGCGTTATGTGTATTATTTTGCTATTATATTTATATATTTTTCAGCAAAGGTTGCAAGCCACTGCTAGAACAATAACTATGGTTTTCTCGCTGTTTGAGACTTATATTTCACATAAATATTTACTTAACTTATTTTGACTTATTTCTGACTACCCTTTTAGGCATTCCTAAAGTCTTTGATCTTGTTTTTTACGTACTTGAGTAATTTTTTAATTAGATTCTCTATAGTTTTTATAGTCACAAGTCAATTGACAAGTAGACGCATTAAATAAATAACATATCTTATTATCTGACCTTTGACGGATCGCCTTTCAAAGCTAATGACAAAAACGATCTCTTAGAAAACCATTCAGTTAATGAAGTATTGCTTATTTAAGTTATAGCTTACATCAAAGATATAAATCTATTATAAAAAAAAACATAAGAAAGAAGTTCACGACTTTGCCGCAGGTACGGTAGACATCCCCTCAGATCTACGAGTATTAGTACTAAGTACTCAACCTTCTTTGAGGATATTTAATGCGGGTAGCCAGAGAAGTCCAAATATTGACGACAAATTTGACGACCTATGTGGCGCGGCGGGCAGGAGGTTGCGGGTTTGATTCCCACCTTGGGATAAATGTTTGTACGATCTACAAATATTTATTCCGGGTGTTCTGGGTATTTTCTATGCACAATAAAAAATATCTATGTATGTAATGTATTGTATTAAGTATAACAGTCATTTAGTGTCCATATCACAAGTTCTGCTTAGCTTGGGGCTAGATGATGCTGTGTGGATTGTCCAGCATTATTATTATATTATTATATAATATAACGTTTGACATATACCCACATTTTGCAGTAGTTGGTATTCCATACGTGACAGGTTGCAAGTTCATCACTGCTGCTAAAATACTAAGTGGTTTCTTCACGATGTTTTCCTTCACCGTTTGAGAACGCTGACATTCAAATCTATTTTCATCAGCATAAAGTTCACTGCTGGAAAAAAGCCTCTCCAATCCATTTCAGGGAGAATGTTTTAAAACTCGACAATGTAGTTGGTCCATCCATTGGTCGAGACCTTTTATACAAACATTAAATAAGAAATAACTCGGCTCCCAATTTAATTTAAACGCTAATAAATTAGTCATTTAAACAAATTCGCGGAGTATAATCGTAAAGAGTTAACGACTCTCACATTTCAACAGTAAAATTGAATCTTTACAGCCCACTGCTAACCATATTGTTAGCAATAAAATAACAATTAACCAACCGTTGAAAAAATGTCACAAAACAAAATAAAGATTTCAAAAAGTATTTTATCATATTTAAATCTATCACTTTACATCATGCCGTTAGACATAAGGATTGGTAACCCATTTTTGTATAGATTTAAAAATATAAAAAACGCAAAGAAACAAGCATGATTTTTTAAAATGTAAAGTTTTGTTTCACTTATTTAAAAACACATTGTAAAAACAATCAACTACAAAACTGGCCAACGAAACCCTATCCAAAAAGGTTAAATGTACGTAAAAAAAAGAAAAAAACTCAAATTCAAAAAAGGAACCTAATCGTGAACTGTCATCGGCGGCAACAGAAATAACTTTAGATATGAAGGCATCTAATGAGACAAAGGTTAATGAGAGTAACAATGGAGGGGCAGTAAAATATTGGATTTATTTACACTGGACAGCGCTGGCGATGATCTGATAACGCAGCAAATGTCCTGTTAAGATGCGGCTGTTTTTAATAATTAAAACATTCACCTTTTTGAAGTAATACTGCTTATGCATTCCAACAAGGTTGCGCTAAACGTTTAACACTACCGTGGAAGGGGTATGAAAGCACTGTTCTTTCTCTCTTTCTCTCATAGCCACGTTTCGTATATTAAAGAAGTTTTACTTCAGTCGTGTGGTCTAAAGCACACTCGTTTTTATTAGCTTATGACACTCACAAATAACTTGTTTAATATACGAAACGTAACTGGCTATGAGGGAAAGAGGGAATGAACAGTGCTTTCATACCCTCTCCATGGTAGTGGTAAAACGTTTAACGCAACCTTGTTGAAAGTCGCATAAGAAGTGTTACTTCAATAAATAACTATTTAACCAAAAAAATTAAAAGTAAAAATGTTTACCGCCTAAAGAAGTGGGCACGGGTCAGCTAGTTGGTAATAAAAGTGTAAAAAAAAAACAAATAATTAGCACCGTACATGACATTCTATTCGCTATCCTGTTTTAAAATATTGTCAGATATTAAATAAATCATCTACCTTGTTTAAATTAATTATGTTATCGGACTGTTTTTAATATACACATACTAAAAGTGCTTAACTTTAAATTAACATTAACAAAATATTACTATGTTGACTTTATTTTGATTAAAGCCACCGGTTTGCATAATTTTATAATTAATTTCATGTCATTTACCTAATTAGCAACGGACCTTGCCAATTATTGACTAATATTATATGAATAAAATTATACTTTGATATAGATATACGATGGGAATACTAATAATAAAAATCATAAAAAGTAGCGATTTTCTATAATATAATGTATATACGATTATACGAAAATAAGTATACCTAAATAAAAATATATAGACCAAGTAAATTCCTTACTTTCTTTGGTTTAACTTTAATACTCCCCATCTCTTATATCAGTCTTGTCCTGCCAAAAGTTACCTGGTAGAAATCGCTTTTAGCGATTAGGCCGCCCATTGTATTATTGCATTGTTTATATTAATGTGTGTACTTTGTCGTGGTAATCAATAAAGAGTTATCTATACATCGAAAATACACTAAACATCCATTTTTGAATCATATTCCCCTTAACAAAATCCTTCGTAGCCACAATGATCAAATTTCGTTTTTATTGTTAATCCGGACCACTAAATGAACAGCCGCATATTGGGTTCACTAAACAACACCAGCTTTAAAAAAAAAAAAAAAACATCGGATTCCAAGATCCAGGGACGATTCACATCAGTACACAGTTTTATTAAAAACATTCAAAAATAATGTTACTTGAAATGATAATGGTAGTATTTTGGTTGAAAGACTCAGCAGGTTAATGGAGAGTGAAGTTTGAGATCGGTTGAAAGTAGCCCGATTTGTATGATAAGAGGATTTTGGCAATTGTTTTAGATTTTGAACCTGGGTCTGGGTATTTAGCCCAGGTTTTATGGTGAGACCTTTTTAGGGTTTCATACCCTAAGGGTAAAACGGGACCCTATTACTAAGACTCCGCTGTCTGTCTATTTGTCTTTTCGTCTGTCACCAGGCTGTATCTCATGAACCGTGCTATCACGGTTCATGAGATACACGGTACGGTTAGAGAGTTGAAATTTTTACAGATGATGTATTTCTGTTACCGCTAAACAACAAATACTAAAAAACAGAGTAAAATAAATATTTAAGGGGACTCATACAACAAATGTAATTTTTTTGGCGGTTTTATTATAAATAATAGTACGGAACCCTTCGTGCACGAGTCTGACTCGCACTTTTGGCCGGTTTATTTACAAATAACTACTGTTTGAAAGGAATTGTAGGGTCTACTATATACTTTTAAAAAAATTGTTTTACATTTTTTTGTGTTAACATTAAAAACCCAAGTTTTTCATTATAGTGATATTAAAAAGTAGATGATTACCATTTTAACATTGTATGACGGTATATGGTAATCAGTTAATATTGTACAGTAACGATGGGCTTGCAACTAAAAAATCCTAAGAGATACCTACCGTGCTTGGTATTGAGTGAAGTTATTCCTTTTTCTTAAGTTTAAACTACTAATCTTTCTTATAAACTTGTGCTTATAAAATTGCTACCACTTCGTTCCTCCAGCACTTACCTTTTGTTACAGAGATTGTCGTGTAACAGACGAGGTTATTAGTAGGTACTACCTTTATCTCTGTTTGTTTTTACGGAGGCACATTCTGCTTGCAATATCTTGAATTACTTCTTATCCACCTGAAACCAGAAGCTACAGAGGACATTAGACATTATTTAAACATTACAGAAGCTGTCTGATTTACATCTGACATCTACATGATGACATTTAGAATCAGACAGCTTCTGTAATGTTTAAATAATGTCTAATGTCCTCTGTAGCTTCTGGTTTCAGGTGGATAAGAAGTAATTCAAGATATTGCAAGCAGAATGTGCCTTAGTAAAATCAAATAGAGATAAAGATAGTACTAATAACCTCGTTTGTTACACGACAATCTCTGTAACAAAAGGTAAGTGCTGGAGGAGCGAAGTGGTAGCAATTTGCATTGAAAGTACCTATATTAGATTATCCTACTTCCTACTAATATTATAAACGCGAAAGTTTGTAAGTATGGATGGATGGATAGATGGATGTTTGTTACTCTTTCACGCTCTAACCAGTGAACCGATTTGGATGAAATTGGAATAAATATAGATTGTAACCTGGATTAACATATAGGCTACTTTTTATCCCGAAAAAATAACGGGAACGGGAAAAAACTGCCACGCGGGTGAAGCTGTGAGTGCTTGGGGATAAAATGAGTAACGCTATTTCTTTCTTTCTTTACAATAACAACTGCAAGTCAATTCATCCATTCAGCCATTAATATCTTAAAACATTTACCAACCGCTTGATTCCCGTCTATATCTCTAGTGATGTCGATTGTCCATCTAAGTTAATACTTGATTCCACAAAAAGTAACTCCCGCGCATTGACAGAAAAAACAACCTTAATGAGTTGTGTGAAGATAAAAATGCCGGAGCGGCAAAACACAAAGGCGCAAACAAAAGTACCTCGGATCTGGAAGGGTTTGCGTACTATTGTTTTATAAAGATGAAACAACAATAGGTAGCGCTTTCAATGGATAATGCCGCCACAATGAGAGCTGAGGCTTGGTTTACATGACGCTAAGAATATTACAGCAACAGAAGTAATCTTTCGTTTTTTTAATGTCAGGCATGTCATAAGTCAACTATGGAAAACAAAGCATATTATATAAGCAATTATATTCGTAAAAAAGGTATGATAAATGATTGATATTACTAGTGTATTATTGTTGTTGATATTATTAGTGTATGATTGGTCATTCTTAATTCTTAACCTAAAGCTAATAATTTGATGAGTTTGCCTGTAACTTTTGCAACAGAATAGAGATTGCTGAAAGACTAGAATTTTCTTGATTTGTTATGATCATACATAAGTTTTGATAGATATTTTATGCAGCCAGCTCAATAAAAACTTGATGCAAAACTGTCGTAAACAGTTGAGATAAACTACTAAAGCTTCTTCATAATCACTTTTTTTATTTTAGTGACATATAAAGGTCACTGTTATAAAATATTATATTGGGAAACATGTGTCCAGCAGTATTAGTCAGTTTTAATCTATACCAATTTTAAGAATCTTTGTTTTAACTGACTAACATTATTATATTATAGCAACACCGATAGAGATACCGAGGCTATTTTAGTCAGGAAACAGGAAGAGATACTGGCAGGAAAGACATGGTGTTTTAAAAAAATTACTGCGGGACAATCCACACAGCATCATCTAGCCCCAAGCTAAGCAGAGCTTGTGTTATGATGGGTACACAGTGCACAGCCTAAACCAGTGGTCAACTTGTAAGGTATATTTGTTTTGGTTTGTAAAGGTGTACTAAAAATGAAAGTGTCATATAAAGTCTTCACTGTTTTACGTCTCTGAAAATAATGGTAGTAGTTTTTAGAACTGGATAAAGAAAACTCGATGTTACGCTTTAAGCGCAAGGTCATACTTAGCCTATATCAGCGCCATGTAATCCAAGCACAGTCCAATCCTGAACATAAGTGGACAATAGCAGACAACGTTCACCTTGTGAACATAATGTTAATGTGAAATACAACATCACATTGTGCAGTCACACGCACGGCTTTGCGCCGGCCGCGCTGTCATTACTGTCAATTGTAGGTGACAATTGCCTGACATCTTTAGTTTTGACTGTTCTTTTGTTTTGAGCTGCAATTGTTTCTAGTCAAAAGTTCATTGACTTGTGACACAAGGAGGTATCTGATTATCTGACATTTATTTATCTGAAATACTGTGACAATCGTCACAGCTCAGTGCGTAGTAACCCACCACTTACAGCACAGAAGGTAGGGCGCCTTCTGTGCTGTAGATGGTGGGTTCGGTCCTCACTGAGAATAAATATTTATGTGATGAATATAGATGTCTGTTCTGTACCTGGGGCTTATATTGTATTCTATGTGTATTTACAAAAAAAAGTATATAAGTATTCTTTTTTTTTCCTTTAGTTATCTGGTTCCCATATTTGCTTAGTTTGGGGCCAGATGATGTTGTGTAATAATGTCCTAATCCTTTTGTCCTATCATAAGGTTCTTCGTTTAAATTCACGTTCACAAAAAATCACGTTTGTTGTATCAGAGCCCCTTGAAATATTTATTTTATTCTGTTTTTTAATATTTGTTGTTTTAACGGCAACAGAAATACATCATCTGAAATTGTCAAGTCTCTAACTATCACGGTGCATGAGATACAGCCTGGTGACAGACGGACAGACAGACAGACAGTGGAGTCTTAGAAATTGGGTCCCGTTTTACCCTTTGGGTACGGAACCCTAAAAACACAAAAACCAACATGACAAACTGTTCTTTTACTGGTCGTCTCGAACCCCAGTCGACTGAAATAGAACCAAAGTTACAACAAATAATTGCACTCATTTAATTTTAACTAGTTCCATACATCCAAAGCTGGAAACTGAATACAGAACCGATCGATTTCATCCGGTGCTAAAGTGGTAGCAACAATTTAAAGATTCGCTTTAGCACATAAACTATTCTTACCGTCCGTAAAGCTGATGCTACACGCTTGCGAAGCGTTTATGAATTCCGAGGGATTTTGTTATAGAAATAATATAAGGGATAATAATAATAATGCTGGACAATCCACATAGCATCATTTAGCCCCAAGCTAAGCAGACCTTGTGTTATGGGTACCAGATGACTGATATGCTTAATACAATACATTACATACATAGATTCTTTTTATCATGCATAGAAAACACCCAGAACACACGAAATAAATATTCACAGATCGTTTATCCCATGCCGGGAATCGAACCCGCAGCCTCCTGTGTCGCAGGCGGACATTTGCCCGCCGCACCACATCGGTCGTCGTCTTTGTAATGAGAAAGTAACTACTAAGTAACTTAGTTTCATTCCCGATGTCCACGTGTGAATGTTTGAAAATTACTTCTCGTTGTCCCCGTGCAATTGTTGTAATGAGTAAGTATAACTGTAACTATAACTTTTTTTTGTATGTATAACTTTGGTTTATTCCCAACGTTCCCGTGATCCCCGTCAACGGTGTATCAAAATTACTTCCCGTTATCTCCATACCCTTTTACTTTAAAGGGGACAGTGACTGGTTACTTTTTGTCGTGCCTCGGTCCCCACTAACGTATTTTATAACAGGGACAGCGACACGTGACTATTTTACATCCCGCTATCCCGTTTTTTTTTATACCTTTGACATTTTACATCATTAGTCTTCTATAAAAAAATCGACAAACACCATACAAAAAATTTAAAGCTAGCTAAAAAAGTACTAAAACAGTCTCAATAATCAAAATGTCCACAAATAATTATAATTAATTATTATTATAAATTAATTATTATAATTATAAAACGCTTACCGCTCCGTACAACGCTGCGCTTATGCGGTGAGCAAAGCCTTTCCAAGTTTACACGGCCCGATAAGTGACCGTGGCTGGTAATTACCGCTAATGGCAGAGATTGCCAATGACAAATGATTAAAATGATGCCACTGGTTACACCAACTTGAAATTCAGCGTAAAATTGGCTTTATTCTCGTGTATTATAGATTGAATATGCTTTATAATATTCATCATCTTTGTATGCTGTATTTATTGTATGTACTAAGCACATATGAAATTGTTGAGCTATCTACAGACCGTTGTTATTTTGAATTACCTAAAGCTGGTTGAATTTAGGCGCCAGGTTCTCGCAACCAAGCCTAGAAGAACATGCAAGAAACTTACGAATTCCTATTGTTTTTCTGTATAACTTTATTATAAAACGGTAAACTATTATTTAATCTTACAAGAAAATTTATTCCCCAATCATTAATAAGAAGAACCAGCTGAAATATAGTTCAGATAGGATATAAGAGCTACAAAGGTTTTATCTTTGTAACAAACGCGACTCAATAAAAAGTCCGATGAACCGCCTCGGTAGTTACATATATGAGAAATGTCCACGATCGAATAAAAAATTGTATAGAGCTGGTAATACCTACTACTTACATTAAAAATGTATATATAAATTAGTAGTAAACGCGTTTAGGCAAACGTAGCATTGAAAGAAAGAAGAGAAAAAAAAAGAAAATGATTTTATTTTTCTCTACTACATATTATTACTAAAGGTAGAGCGTGAACACTCAGATGCACTCTATAGATTGAAACACTCCACTAAAATAAGTACTAACTAGTTTCACAGAAGATACACCCTTATGGTGGTAAGGTGGAATGTTTAGCGATAGTACCTACCTAACTTTAGGCGTAGCATTTGACTAAATTCTTCGACTAAATAAAGAATAGAATAGAAATACTTATAGAATAGAATTTCTTTACAAAAAATATAAGTATGTATTTGTACATTAGTTAAAATTTTATACATATATTGCTATCTCAAGAAAACTAACAGCTGAAAAAAAGATCACAAATACTAACAAAATACAACTGTAATGAGAAGTTCACACTTAAAGTTGTAATATCATTGGATATGTCTTTAGTTAAACATAACCACACAGAATATTATAAAGTAATTTTGTATCATCTCTATATAAATCTGAAATCAATTCTGTGAAGTTCGCCGTCCCGCTTGTAGCCGATAATATGAGGACAAATACAAATTGATAAACAAAAAGAAATACATTACGTACTTTTTGTACAACCTGTAATGGAGGGGCAAGAAACTATGTGTGATTATTATTCATGTTTTTTTTCTTTTTGACTTTGACATGTATACTGGCATTGATGAGAGGAATGTGCAATACATAATACACTGTTTAAAATGTCACATTACACATTTATTATTACACATTCAACCCTGTGAGGCCCAATGGCTCCGACCAATTTCGGCAAAATATCAGCGCTAAGCTGCTGCCATAGACGATGAAAAATAATGCTGGAGCCGATTTGTTGCAACAGCAAAAAAAAAAAAAGTGTCTGTCTAAGGGCTTAAGAAAATATAGTACTTTTATAAAGCAGCAACTAGTACTTGCATTTTTTTAAATAACCTATTTTTTATACGAATTGCCGATGGAACAAACAGATGACCCACCATGTTATACTAAATAATCTAGCTCCAAACTAAGCATAGCTTGTACTTTCTGAACGAGGTAACTGATAGAATAGTTTTCGTTTTAGTTTTCGTTATCGTTTTCGTTATAGTTTTCGTTACAGTTTTCGTTACAGTTTTCGTTACAGTTTTCGTTACGTTAAAGTTTTCGTTATAGTTTTCGTTATAGTTTTCGTTACAGTTTTCGTTATAGTTTTCGTTACAGTTTTCGTTACAGTTTTCGTTACAGTTTTCGTTATAGTTTTCGTTATCGTTTTCGTTATAGTTTTCGTTATAGTTTTCGTTATAGTTTTCGTTATAGTTTTTGTTATAGTTTTCGTTATAGTTTTCGTTATAGTTTTCGTTATAGTTTTCGTAACAGTTTTCGTTACAGTTTTCGTTATAGTTTTCGTTACAGTTTTTGTTGAAAATGACAACGACAACGACAACGACAACGACAACGACAACGACAACGACAACGACAACGACAACGACAACGACAACGACAACGACAACGACAACGACAACGACAACGACAACGACAACGACAACGACAACGACAACGACAACGACAACGACAACGACAACGACAACGACAACGACAACGACAACGACAACGACAACGACAACGACAACGACAACGACAACGACAACGACAACGACAACGACAACGACAACGACAACGACAACGACAACGACAACGACAACGACAACGACAACGACAACGACAACGACAACGACAACGACAACGACAACGACAACGACAACGACAACGGCAACGGCAACGATTACGATTACTATGGGAACCAGATGACTGATACTTATGTACTTTTTTTGTAAAAAAACTTAGAACTATATTATAATACCCACACACAAGCACAAACATATACGTTCATCACACAAATGTTAGTTCTCGATGGAGATCAAATGCACCACCTACAGCACAGAAGGCAGGGCTACTACAAACTGAGCTGTGACGGCTACGTCACTGGTCACGCTATGTTGACCACCATAAAAATTAGGTGTAAAATACAATTTTCAGCTCAATTAAGTACGGCACCCTTCATACACAAATCAACAGTTTCATGGTAGACTGCCTTCTGCATTATTATTTACCTCCAACTTTATCCCCTATACATAAGGTTGATAATTGCACTGAATTTGTTGATGGTAGTTATGGTAGTACACAGCAGTTGTTTATATAGTAGTAATTGTGTAACCATTACAGGGTTAACAAGGCATGTAATTGTATGATTGGTCAAACAAAAAAAGCTATAAATAAGGTGAATTATATCTGATTACCGAAACGTGCGCAACTTTGCTAGCGTGAAGCTATTTTCATACAAACTTTAAGGCTTAGAGGATGAATTATTATGAAAATTCTTAGTATACTTTCACGCACCAAGACTATAAAGGCTATAAAGAATATACACTGAAAGTTTCGATTCTTTATAGCCAGTGATTTGGCTGTACGTTGTTTATATGTCAGTCAGTCAGTCCGAACAAAGATTTTTATGATTTGTATAGTATATGTTTACTTATAGAGCCACGGTCTGGTTACTATGAGATGTTAAAACTATGCGCGAATCTTGATTTAACAATACAATAGTAGCTCTACTTTCTGCGCTGTAGGTTTTGGGTTCGATTCCCACCCATAGAAAACATGGTTGATAAACAAAGATTTTGTCTCGGTGTTATTGTATTATAAGTTTCTGTCTAGTCTAACAGTCATCTGGTCAATTAAACACAAGCTATGCTCAATTAAATGCTTGTCAGTATAATATTTATTTAACTATGTAAAGAGGTATTACGATGTTCAAGATTCTACCACCATAAATTTCCCGCTACCACTCAATCCCACACCTAATTAATAGTAAACCGAGTAAACAAGACCCTGACTGACGCACAAACATTCTTCGCACCCAATTACCACCCCATCATCTATCACCCACCACTAAATGGTCATAGGCACCATTGTCGGTCCGCTGAAGGACGGGTCAATGGTACCACAGATTATGGTACTAACTAGCCGTGAACCTTACAAAATGGTACGAGGAATTTGAAGGATTTATTTATTGAAAACGAGCAAAAGTATTAATTTTAAAGTATATTTTATAAAAAAAATAATAACAATCAAATTAGGTTCTTGGTACTAAAATATCTACGGTGGGGAATGTCTACCGTGCCTGAGGATTAAAGTCGTGAAACAATTACTTTTGTTTGACCTCGTTGAGTATTTTACTACTTAAATACTAAAAAATTGCTTTCGTTTCCGCTGTGCACGACTACCTGCACTTGGAATGACTTGAACAAGGCGACGAAAGGACGTTGAGGTGGCTACTACATATTGGTCAAGAAAAGTTTGAGTTTGGTGACTTAAAAGGAAGAAGAACTGAAATAAAAATCAATATTATTATTTACATCAGGGATCTCATCATCATCATCATCATCAGCCTATATCAGTCCACTGCTGGACGTAGGCCTCTCCCAAGGCGTGCCACTGAGCCCGGTTTTCGGCTCTTCTCATCTATTGTTTGCCACCTACATCTCGCAGATCGTCGCTCCATCTTGCCGGAGGGCGTCCTACACTACGTGCACCTAAATGTGGTCTCCACATAAGTATTCGTTTGCTCCAACGATTGTCGGTTCTACGGCAAACATGGCATCAGGGATCTAATTAGTTGGATATGGTATTTTACTATCAGAACAAAAATAAATAAAAAAATTATAAATTACCTTGAAAATGTTGTTCTAATAACATACTTCCATTCCTCGATTGAACCTATTGTCTCAAAACAATAATTTTAAGCAGTAACCATTATACCCCCAGGCTAAGCTTACACCAAATAACAAAGATAATTTTACACCATACCTTGATTATATACCACAATACATTATGTATCAGTGCATAAATAATTATACAGTACAATAGATATACACGTGCTGGCTATTACTTTTACTACGCATAATAACATATTTGTAATCAATTTATTTACCGGATGAAATCCGTATAAAGGAAGGTTTATACTAAACCGTCACGGACACGTCACGTGCTACATACGACGCCACGCCGCTGACCTCACAACTTTTAAAAATTCGGACACAACCAATGGTCTATATTTCAAAGCGCTTTTGAGTTTTTTCTTAATTATTTATTACACACAAATAATACATAGAACAGTACTTACAAAGAGAGTTTGTACAAAGGCGAGTTTAACCCTAACAAGAGTTTTTGTATTTTATCAAAACCTCTCCAGCTTTATAGCGTAGTTAATTCACAAGCATCATGCATTCAAGAATTAAACATTTGCATTTATTGTTTGTAGGTTAAACATAGTAAGCTTCTTAAATACCAATGTGTATTTTTCGAACGCATCACGGCCCGTGCTCGTCTCGGACCGGCTTAAACCATCCTTAAATCATTTCGTACCAATTTGTAGAGTAATGTCAGTAATAGTTCAGGGTTATAAATGGTAGTTTTGAAATGTGAGGCGCCACTTTTGATTGTTCTATTTTGATCGAATGTTTTATGACTTCTTGTTGTTAAATAAGATTTTATTATCACTCTTCAGTTTGAACTTACTAATTATAGAAATGGTAAAACATTGAATGATAAAAAGTTAAATATAACGGCGATGGGTTTGCAACCTGTCACAAAGAATACCAATACAAAAAATTGTGAATATGACATTTACAAAGTGCCTTGAGTCAGCACTACTTGCTAACAGATCTGAGTGAACCGTGCCTAGAGATTCAGTCGTAACTTACATCTATTATTGGCTTTAATTATCTTCAACAATAGTATTTAACAATTTAACAGCAAATTCAATAATAGGGGAAACACCTCAATGCGTTAGATAGTTACTTAACCAGCATTTTAAGCTTTTGTGTAAAATACCACAAAAATGAAGTAAAAACGATAGGAAATAATTTTATTTTCTGATTAATAAAATAAAGATAGTTAAGCAGTTTTACCGGAACCCAACTATCAACGGGTCTAAACTTAACGAATTTTAAGGTGTTTTGATGTAAAATGTATTTAATTTTATTTTTAAACGGATGGATTATCAAGACAAAAATTGTAATCAGTTCAAAATTGTCAAAACTATTGATACAAAGTAGGTACTGTTTTAGCGCAACACAAACAAACGCCCTAAGCAGTTGTGTATAAAATTAGTACCGTACTTGTTGAATGGAAAGCAGCCAATTAAGCCGATAAGTGGCAGCGAGCGACAGGAAAGTCGCGGCACTTGTCGCGTTGTCGCGTCGACCGACGTATTGTCGCTGTCGCATGTCGCTTTCGAAGGAAAAATACCCTTTTAATGGTGCCGCTTGAACATTGTAAACTGCAGTGGAGCAACAAAATATTTCGTAGTTATTTTGCTGCTAAACGCTAAATTGAAATAAATAATTGCCCGCTATACCCGTTTAGGGGGAGTAATTTCAGAAATTCTTTTCTTAGAACACCACTACGCATCATGACGAATATTATACCCTAAAAATTTCAAGTTTCTACGACCAGTAGTTTAAGCTGTGCCTTGCCTACATGTCAGTCAGTCAATCAGTCAGGGCAAAGATTCTTATACTTAGTATAGATAGATAATAATATGAATAAAATTGTACATCTGATAATTTTATACTGTCCCTCGTTTTTTGTATGACCAACATGTAGATTAGATTGAACATTGACAATGTAGCAATGCGCATTGAATGGGAGGATTTGCTAAATGAGGACAAGAGGATATTGAATAGTATACCTAGCTAGAATGATGATTTGAATAAGAAACTGATTAGAAGTGTTCCCATCTA
This sequence comes from Electrophaes corylata, assembly GCA_947095575.1. Classification (NCBI taxonomy): domain Eukaryota; kingdom Metazoa; phylum Arthropoda; class Insecta; order Lepidoptera; family Geometridae; genus Electrophaes; species Electrophaes corylata. Next base: position 5,849,287 of record OX352719.1, on the reverse strand, counting down.
AATGTGTAGGTACCGAAAACAGGGAATACAAATAAAAAATATCCAACGTACAAACTCAGACTATATTATTTTTAAAATTTTTGGTCTGTAACAAAAGGTTGTGATTCGTTCCATGTTTACGGAAAAGTTTAGGTGCCCGTTTATAGGCCTTTTAGAAATATAGTTTCATAAATAGACAATTTTATGAAATCAAAACAAGATAAAATTTTACGAATGCTTTTATGTGAGCATCAACAATATCATAGCAGGCTACCAATAAATTGATATTATACTACCGAAGACCTTTGTGTATAAGACTTGTGTGTAATAAAAATCAAATAATCAATTTAAAATTAGAACTTTAAGTTTTAAAAGCTATTCGCTGTATCTACCAATCACAGTTCGGACCCGTTGACAGTAAAAGAACACAGTTTGAATTTGGAACTGGTGACGCTATAAAAACCGTGTTTTTTTACTTTCTCCGTCATTTCAGCTTAGTCTTCCCACGATGTTACTTGTTTAGTAGGCAACAATTAGACAATTGTCGGCCATTTTAACGATCAACCATAAAATTCGGCTTGAGTCTCTCATTAACCGCATTCTTGTGATACTTCCGCTTTTATAGTTTTACTAATCAACGCTCTGAGATTAATACGGTCCCGTAGGTAATGGCGTCGGTTGTGTTCAGATTAATTTTATTGGCCCGAACTTCGGACAATTGGTCGTATAGATAATTGAGTTTCGGAGTGCGGCTTTTTTAAATCTTTGTCACAGTATAGAATGAACAACTGATCTACTTAATAGGTCTAAGAAAACATGCCCTCAAACGGTAAAGGAACCATCGTAATAAAACCAGTGACAATGGGCTTGCAAGCTGTCACGTATGGTAAATGTGGGTATACTAAATATAGCACTTGGAAGTACCTTTTACTACCCCCATAAGTCATCCTCAAAGAATCTCGAGCAAGAGCTAAAAAATCTGAGGGAATATGTAGCGTGTTTTAAAGTAAATAAAAGCTCTTAGGCTGTTTATTGTTTCTGTTTGTTTAATTATTAAAAAAATCTTAACTCAAGTAGGTACAGTTAGCTGCACTGGAATGTATACAATTCGTAACTTTCAAAATAGTGTCACAACGTAACAGCTAATGTTTTCAGGGCAAAAATGCAAAAAATAAGTAAACTCATCAATTGATTACATGGTATTTGAGTTCCTACTGTCTAAAAGCTTATAGTACTGTTGCTATAGCAATTTAGAAGTTAATAATTGTATACATTCTAGTGCAGCTGACTGTACTTGGTATTAAGAGTTTTTTTTTAATGCTGGACAACTCACACAGCATCATCTAGCCCCAAGCTAAGCAGAGCTTGTGTTATGGGTACTAGATGACTGATATACTTAATACAATATATTACGTTCATAGATATTTTTTATTAAACATAGAAATACCCAGAACACCCGGAATAAATATTAGCAGATCGTACAAACATTTATCACGAGGCAGGAATTGAACCCGCAACCTCCTGCGTCGCAGGCGGATATTCATCCGCTCCACATCGGTCGTCAAATACACCAGCTTAATGTTGTCAGCTGTGTCTATGTTTACTGTTAAGTTTACTTTTACTTATCTCGCATCTAGCGGCAACCAACTACCCGAAATGTCTAATTTAGATTAAGTAACTTAAAATCGGTCTAAACGTACAAAATATAACTTTTGACAGGAAATTTACGGTTTTACATACATAAAAGTCAGTTTTCTTTGTTATCGTGTAAATAAAATATCGATAAATGTCAGTTTTGTATGCTGTATGAAACATTTTGAGTGACCTTATTATAAATGTTTTCCAAAAACAAACTTTTATGACAGAACAAATTTATTTTTATGTCAACATTATTTCAGACGATAAAATGTAAGTACTTAAATGAATATGGAAATATTATGTTAGTTTAAAAAAAACTGGTGACGTGTTACTGAGGTTCTTTCGTTTAAAAGGTATTTTTATTACTTTTTCCTATGTACACATAAAATATATAGACTTTATGTTGTAATTGTTAGGGTTTGTGAAGAAAAACATCGTGAGGAAACCAGTTAGTATTCTGGCAGGAATTACGGGAAGAATAGGCTTTCTCTTTATTCCTGGATACGTTTAGGGGAACACAGGCTTTTTTCTGCGGTAAACTTTTAAATAGTAATAGTAGTTATTTTCACACTAATAAAAATTAATTATAATCTTAGTAAATGAATAGAAAAATAATTGACGACCGATGTGGCGTGGCGGGCGAACGTCCGCCTGCGACGCAGAAGGTTGCGGGTTCGATTCCCGCCTTGGGATAAATGTTTGTACGATCTGCAAATATTTATTGCGGGTGTTCTGGGTATTTTCTATGTATAATAAAAAATATGCATGTAATGTATTGTATTAAGTTTATCAGTCATCTAGTATCCATAACACAAGCTCTGCTTAGCTTGGGGCTAGATGATGCTGTGTGGATTGTCCAGCATTATTAATTACCACCAAAAATAAAAATACTTGCTGCTTAGGGTGTACTAAAGAGTTCCTGAAATATAATCTAAAGAGGTGCCGGGGTTAAATATATAATGAATTATCATTATTAAAATTTGTTTTATTATTATTATTTATATTACAAAACAAGTCTCATACATTGTAAACCTTAACCTATTGTATCATTAGTCTGGAATAAATGATTTTTGTATTTTGTATGAAAATAACATTGCGATCGAAGTAACGTGATTCGACTAGTATATAACAAATAAAAAGAATAATGACACAAGAAACATGAATGATTTTCTTTTTGATAGATTTCAAATAGTTTATTTTACAAATAGAGACTTTATGCTAGCTATCATTTTTCAAATAACTTATTGACGCAATTCGTTATAAGTTACAACCAAAGTATTTTGTTTGGCCATATTTTAGCTTGAAGATACTTAATCAAAGTGTGTTTGGTGTCATTATCTAAATATTAATTATTCTCACGTTACTGACTGGCTGACCGACTGTACAAACTAAGTGAAATTCGGCAGGTAACTTCCTTCGTCAATAATACTTGCTGATGGGACATATGGCCCACCTGATGTTAAGTGATAAATTATCACTTAACATCAGGTGGGCCATATGTCACTTATAACCATCACCCAGAACACCCGGAAAAAATATTTGCAGATTGTACAAACATTTATCCCAAGGCAGGAATCGAACCAGCAACCTCCTGCGTCACAAGCGGACGTCACATCGGTCGTCATCATAGCTATTATTTTATTTTGTGATAAACTAACTAGTAACCTGACTGACCTTACTCAATAAGTAGTAGCTGTACTTTCTGTGTTGTAGCTAGTGAGTTCGATCCCAACCGAGGACAAACATATGTGTGTGTTAAACATAGATATTTGTTCTAAGTCTTAGGTATTATTGTATTTTAAGTATATATTACCACCACCACCACCACGAACCGGAAGACGAAGTTGATGAAGTAATAATGATGATGAAGTATATATAGCCAAAAAAAGTATTTAAGTATTCTATCAGTCATCCGATTCCTATAGTATAAGTTATGCCTAGTTTAGGGCTAGTTGATGTTGCTTAAAAATGACCGTAAGAGTATATTTATTTTCTTCGACGCTACTTTTTTAAAAGGGCACATTTACACCTTAAAGTTTAATCACAAGTTAGACATAAATTTTAAAAATAATTAAACACCAAACAGTAGGTGGTCCTATTTGCTCGGAATCGACACTTTGTAAGATACGATCACTTTTAATTATAAGTCTCGATGTAATTTCGTGTAATTGTGTTTTTCTTGATTTATTCGATCGGACGGTGGGCAGTAAGGCAATTTCATTGTTTCGAGTCCACAAGAAGTGTAGGTAAGCGTAGGTTAAGGGAAAGAGCTAGTTCACTCCTATTTTTATCATTATAAAGAGGTGATGGAATAAGCAGATGGCCCAAACCAAACACGTCGATTAGTGTGAGACATATTAAGTGATAAGTCTTATTTCACTTGGACCCTTATACATCTAAACCGAATTATGCGAGCATTACTGTTTGGCAACAGAAATAGGCTCCTTCCCCGGACAAACTTTGAAGGGTGTACAAAACTCTAGTGTGACGTGTTTGTTCTTCTGAAACTTTCACGGATCAAAATCAAACTTTTGCAATACAATTGTTTATTTTTTATTTCAAATTTATTTAAATATTTACGAAAATAAATCCGTAGGCACCTTTAAGGTGTCACAAAACCAGAAGATAGTGTTTGGATAATGATGCTAGAAATGACTCCATGAATTTCCATATGTTTAAATAGCCTTAGTGCTTAAGTTTGCAGACTGGAATGGTTATTAAATGAATTACATAATAAACTTACTTTTTCTACCGACTTTAATTAACCATGAAGAAAACAAATATCGTTTTGTAAAAAAGTGTTCTAGCTGCCATTGTAATATGCTGTACCGAAAGTGTAACGGTATAGGCAGGTTGCGAAAGTCCAGCGAAAATTATGAATGAACTTGTTGCAATTTTATTTTGAAAATGGAATGTAATTATCCGTTTATGTAAATTATGGCGGGTGTTTTTTAAGTTGAGAATTGTAGCTGGCTGGAATTTTTTTTGTTCTTATTTTAAAAGTGTTGATGGTCAGGTGGTGTTTACGGCCAAATTAAAAATAATAGAGGGTGTTGCCAGACTTAAAGAGAAAATATACACATTTAGTAACAATTAGTTACCTTTAAAATATTGGACATAAAAATATGCTAGCACGTGTAAGTAGTAACGTATTGTACACGAAAATTTTAAGGCTTGTAGACTAAACGAAAACTGCTATTTAAGTGTATTTTGGTAGAGTTTTAGACCGCAACCGATTGGTTGGCGTGGTAGTGCAATTGATATTACCTATGCTTATTTTTATTCTTAGCCCGAATTAGTCCACTGCTCACCTCTCCCATACATTTCTAGGGTGAGCCTCGAATCTTTGCTATAGGGTTTATTTTTGGTTAGGATGATGATTTTGAACTTTTTGATTCAAATGAATAAATGCCTTAAACTTAAACTTTGCATGCACACGCAGTTCTACTATTTTTTGTGTGATTCATTTACAAGTGGTGATAGGCTTATAACCTGCCACGTATAGAATACTAACTACTGCAAAATGTGGGTATGTATCAAATGTATCTGGACGTACCTCTGACTACTCCCCTAAGACATCCTTGAAGATCTTGAGTAAGTACTTGGTAAGAGATCGGAGGAATTATCTACCGTGCTTAGCCGTGATGATATTTCTTTTTTTTTATTTATTTCTTTTTACAAAACAACACCAAGCTTTACTTTGCCAATCTAAGTAAGGTGTATGCAAGATATCAAACTGAATTCGATTTTATCACTTAAAAGTTACTTAAGCTAAGCATGTAGAAGACCCCTAAAATGAAGCTAAGTATTTAAGCATGGTATTATAAGAACTTGTGTGATAGGTAGGGGCTCCTTTTTAGCACAATTTCTTGCACTAATTTGTAGGGATGTAACTGCCGGACGCTGACCGTAAACAACAGAACCATGTTTGCCTTTATTGACAATAAATCTGAATCTCTACCGTTTTCCAAAAAGCCACCGTCGTTATGACGACCTAAAATAGTTTTTTTTGACTTGTTAATGGAAGCTCATGGCTTACGAAAATTTAAAGTGGTTACCATCACTTGTAAAAAGTATTGCCTTGCAGGTCACGTTCGTAAACGTGCCCTACGATGCACTGCATCTATAAATGTTTACCACTTAACATCAAGTGGGTAATCTGATTTTTCTATTGGAAAGTTTCAAAAAAACATTTTATGGTGTTCTGCTTTCATTGTTGAGTCATTATCCATATACCATAGTCACATAGTAGATACAGGTCCTCGTACAGGTCTTCCTAGTTTGGGTACCAATGTCATCCAACAAGAATTGTTATATTTTATAGGGCAAATCTATACTATTTTATAATACAATACATTATTATATTATAAAGAGATTTGATTTTTTGTTTGTTTGTTTGCATTGAATAGGCTCCGAAACTACTGGACCGATTTAAAAAATTCTTTCACCGTTGGGAAGCTACACTATCTCCGGGTGGCATAGGCTATTTTATATTTTCAAAAAATTAGGGATCCTTACTAAAGCCCGTGCAAAGCCGGGACGGATTACTAATCTGATATAAAAATTGTATTTGCAACGTTTTTTATTTTATCTTATCTAAACTTAATATAAATAGATATAGGCCGTAAAATGACGGATACCGTTTTATAGAGAAGTAGAACTAAAGCAAAACATTGTTGTAATGATGTGTTGACCGCATCAGGAGATGCAAGTTTAGTGTTGTGCAATGAGTATCCGTAGTTATCCGTAAACACAAAAATAATTTTTACTCATTGACTTAAATTTGTCTTCGTAAATTATAACGATAATAATTGGTAACATAAATCTTATATTGTAACTGATTTTTACTGTAGTAATAATAGTCAAAAACTTACTACGTATTAGTTATTTATGTGTTATTTTATTGTTATCTATAATATTATACAAAGGAAATTTTTTATTGCTTGTTTATTTGTTATTTGTTTGCAATGAAAAGGCTCTAAAAAAAATGTTGAAAAATTATTTCACCATTGGGAAGTTATAGGTACTATCCTCAAATGACAAAGATTATATTATATTTTCAAAACAAAGGGATAATTACTAAAACTTCAATAATGTAACCTAAGGTGTAAAAAAATTACCTAAAAAATTCCTTACATCGGGTGTGCTGTGAAAACTATTGATTTTATAATTTTTGTTAAATACCCGTGCAAAACCAAGACGGGCGGCAAGTATATTTATAAAATTTTATTGCAATCCGTACATTTGAAATCCGTAAAATCTCCAAATTCATCCCATCACTTCAGCCAAGCTGGAAAGATCCAGTTTTTGTCCACAGCGGCATGATCCGCATTGTAGGTATTACAAATTATAATATTCCACTAAAGGCCTTGTTTGTTTCAATGTAAGGTGATTGGGCGCGTACTGTATTGGTTTTTACAGTGCTTATCCTTTCGAACAGAAGAAGACTGTATCTTGGTTACAAAGTATCTGGTTGAAAATTACTTACTGAAATTATTAATAAGAAAAAAATTAAAAAAGCGTCGCGTCTTAAATCCTCATTCCCTAAGCACGGTAGATATCCCATTATATTTCTTAGTACATATTACTTAGTCGAGATTATCTGCTGAGGTCAAATGAATAATGAAACCTTTTTTTGTATTTGTATTGATTTTAAAACATTACATCTATGTAACAGGCCCAAGCCTAATACAATAGAGTAATCATCACAATAAATATTTAAGAATATTTAAACTAGTTAATTATAACTAAATTCAAGTGTCAATAATAATATAGTAGTTTGGTAAAAACAATAAGCAAAATAATTAAAATGAAATATCAATAAGTAGAATAATTCTATAGTTCAGTAGTTTAAGCAAAATAGTTAAATAAACTTGTCATTTGCGAATTCGTAACGCACTGACTGCAAATAAACACTGTTCTAGTACAAAAACGTATTTCTTTCACCAAATAAACCAATCATTTCACCGCCAACCAGTTTTTAAAACTAAAATCAATCATTTCTTCGTATTAATCATGCTTGTATGTACTTCGCAAAGAAGGTTACAGACAGCTACAATAACCTTATACCAAGCGACTAACTATGTCAAGAAGTCGTTTTCACCGTAATTGGTGTTTTTATCCCACCACAGATCATTGTCCGTCGCTATTAGAAGAGGCGGTCAGAATTAAAAAAAAATCACACGTCTATTAAACTGATTAGATTCCTATACGTAATTTATTGTCAAGCGCTGTAAGCCGGTCCTCAGCACAATGCCCGCTAGAGAGAGACGAACACAGGTTTAGAACGAGAGGGGAATAGTGGGCCTTGCAAGGTGATTTCAGTTGCGTCTACGCAAGCTTATAGTCAGGTTGTTACGCACACATTCGCGTTTTTGACGCGCGATGTCGGGAAAAGCGGGTTGAAAAGTTATTTCGGGATGAGACTTTCACGGTAACGTATGCAAATGACTTTGTAAAACAGACTTTGACTCTACCACTCTATAGTTTTATTTTGTGTGTTTTGAAAAGGATACTTTTTTGAAAAGTGTATGTACTTATGAGTAAAATAAATGATAATGTGTGAGTGAGACCTGTGTTGTTATAAATAATTAACTTGAAGTGTGTGCAAGTGTGAGGGAGGTATTGATTTCACTGTGGACACTAAGGTATGTGCACCTGTTTTTCCAACAAGTACCTACTTACCTGTGATTTCTACAATAATAACATGAAATTAAAAAACTACTGACTCTAAGTAGGTTCTAGGTAGTCACCTACCTACCTAGATGATTATAAGATTCCTGAATCTTACTGACTATGTTTTATCAATTAGCAACTATCAGAGGGCTAACCGTGAGCTTGATAATTTTTTTACGTATTTATCTGTACCGTGAGCTCAGTCCAAACAAGCCCAGGCAGACCCAAACAATGGATACGAGAGCATTTTCGTACAAATTCAGAATACGTTACTTAGTACAGAATAATGAAAAACAATACTATATGCCAAGCACGATAGCGGCGGCAGTTTTAACGTGACTTTTGACAGTTTACAACCGTGCTAAAAAAACTTACGGAAGGAGGGCAGTTGTAGTTTATGTATAAATTTAAAACCTATACATAAACTACAACTTTTTCTAATGTTACTGCTAATGTATCCTATATTTTAAACCTATTACTAGTGATACAAAATTGATTGCAAAAGAGCGGAAAATCGTATTTATTATGTTGAGGTAATGAAAGTACTATCCGATATTTTCACCTGATGTTACTTGGTATAGAGCAAACGGTCTTTGAAGATTTTATACTCTTTAAAGGATTATTTGTAAGTAAGTATTGTTGAAGTACCGTTTAGATGTGAGGAGTTTTTTTTTTTGAAGATGTGACTATAGAACTACTCTCTATACTCTATAGATTTGTATCGTGTAAATAATTTATAATGGACATACCTCTGACTACTTCCTAGATATCCTCGAAGAATCTTGAGGATATCTCTCTTATTTTATTTATCTCATACTACCTCGTTACTTATTTTCCCGACGTTTCGGCTATGTTGCAATAGCCCTGGCCACGGCCAGAGTATAACTGTGACTGTATTTTCATGTAAACAGCGCTTAATCTTGGAGTATCATGTGCCTGTAATTTCACCGGCACCCACACCCTACAAACCAAAACACAGCAAACTGCTTGGCAGAAGCAGGCATGGTGGTGGTACTTCCCTAGATGAACCCTTCACAAAGAGCTCTACTATTCATATTACTATATTTTGCCATTCGCTCACTTTTTATTATTCTCAATAAACTATAACTATTACTATTTATTACTAGGCCTCCGTGTTCCATAGACGGGTAAAGGCCTCCCCCCCATTCCCTCCCCAGATTCCGATACTTAGCTAAGTTTATCCAGTCCGACTGAAAACAGTTGAGTTCATCCCGCCATCTCCTTCTCGCTGTGTCAGGGAACCTGACTGTTCCCTGTCACAGCCGGACTGGTGGCTGTCTTTCCTCACAGTGTTTTGCAGACATAATTATTACTAATTTGAAAAAAAACTTGTTTTCATATACATTACTAGCGGTCCATTCGCACGGGTTTTAGTAAGGAATCCAATTTTTTTTTAATATAATATAGCCTATGTCACCCGGGGATAGTGTAGCTTCCCAATGGTGAAAAAAAATTTCTAATCGGTCCAGTAGTTTCGGAGCCTATTATAGTATAGATAAAATACATGTTTTCATATATATTTTAGGTATTACGCATTCCGCCGGCCTCCTAAGCAGCGGGTTCAAAAGGTGATAATAACCACTGAATCAAGAAATTACTGCAGACTTGTAACTTTCTATCATCACTGGAAATCCTATCCGTTATTACACATCTTTCCAGATACAATACTCAATACACTGAACAGATATACAAACCTATGTATTAAAACTTAGACTTCTTAAAACCTAGTGTCCGTTATATTGCATAGGATTTATGAATGGTTCCAATATTGTGACAACTGACACAGCTTAGTTGATAATAACCCTGTGTTCTGCACTGAGGGTGGTGGATTTGATCCCCACCGAGAACAAACAATTAAACTTGAAAATTGCTACATTGTATTGATCCGCAAAAATGTAGGAAACACTGAATAACAAAATATAAACTTAACTGATAAATAGCGGCCGTAAAACCACGGGGCCCGTTTCTCAGTAATCTCAGGCTTAAACACAGGCATACTTGCAATAAAAGGCTTTTGTTACAACCTGTATAAGAGCGTTGAAGCGATAGTTCCGTAACTATCCACTGATAGGTGTCGAATGAAAGCTACTGCCATTTTGTATTTATAGGGATTGTACTCAATAATAAAGAATTGATGCTGAGTTTGTAGTAGCATTGTTTTCAGTGCAGTTCAGTAGGTTGTAGGTTCAATTTCCACGGGGAACAAACATTTGAGCGATGAACATGTTTGTTCTCTGTCTGGGTGATATATTGCATTCTAAATATGTATTTAAAAAAGTATTTTATCAATTGTCTGGTTTACTTAGTTTGGAGCTAGATGAACATCATCATCATTATCATCAACAGCCTGTAGAAGTCCACTGCCGGACACAGGGCTCCCCCCCACGTTTCCAGGAAAAACGATTCTGAGCTTTTTCCATCCATCGCCTTCCCGTGGTCTTAATAATGTCGTCAGTCCGGTAGGAAGACGTCCTACGCTTCGTCTTCCGGTTCGTGGTCGCCATTCGAGAACCTTTACTCCCCAGCGATTGTTGGTTCTTTGAACCTATATGGCGTGCCCATTGACACTTCAACTTGTTGATTCTGAAAGCTATGTCGGCGACCTTGGTTCTTCTATGGATTTTCTCATTTCTGATTCTATCTCGCAGTGAAACTCCCAGCATAGCTCTTTCCATATCATTGCTGTTAGATGTTGATAGTTGTTGACAGCTAGATGATGTTGCGGTAAAAATGCTCACAATATATTTATATTTTTATAATTTTTTAATAAAAATGGCTTTTAGAAAATGTATTATAAGTTTTTTATGCGATGTTATGATGACAAGCAGATGGCTCATCTGATGATGAGTGATTACCACCTATAACAAAATATTGACACGTAGGTCACGTTTGTTAAGAACGTGTTCTTTGTCACTGTCACCAACCATAGTCAAACATTGTCTGATTGAACGAATGACAACCATGTTATGCTGAAACATGCTTAAAAATAAAGCTTGACCCTGGGTAGCGTGGTGTCTTCAGTTGTTTTAATTGCTAATTCTAACGCATGCAATTCTGATACTTATCATGCAGGTGTTCCTATTGTAATTGCTTAAGCTGCACAATAACCAATATGAAGTAACTAAAAATAAGCGCATTTCTTAATCCCAAACTCCGTGATATTGCTAGTGTAAAAACAACAAAGAAATAACATTGATCATAGACAAGAAGTGTCTATATTATTTCAAACGCACATGCTTGTAGAACATACAAACTTGTAAAAAGGTTTCCCAAGCTTTTTGCAATATATATTAAAATTAAGAGTCAATAAACGACATTGCAAGTTGGATATTTGACAAATTCATCATAAAATATAGCATGTCGCAGTTTTATCGATTTTAAATCAGGCAATAAGCCAAAGTATTTACAGTTTGTATTGGTCATACATAACAGCATTCAAGAATTATAAAAAAACTGCCTGGGAATGAAAAATCAATTGTAATAAATATTCAACAAGAAATCACTAACATAACAAATTATCTGAAGTTTATTTAGTTTAACTAATAATAAATAATACTACGGAATCTCATGTACTAAATTTTTGGTTAAAGAGTCCGATATTTGAATATCTTTCATTGTTTAAGCTTAGTTAAGAATTATAATTCTGAGTAAAAACCTTATCTATATTATCCTACTAATATTATAAACGCGAAAGTTTGTAAGTATGGATGGATGGATGTTAGTTACTCTTTCACGCTCTAACCAGTGGACCAATTAAGATGAAATTTGGAATAGATATAGATTGTAATCTGGATTAACATATAGGATAAGCATACTACTTTTTATCCCGAAAAAATAACGGAAACGGGAAAAAACATCTACGCGGGCGTAGCTGTGAGCGGCCCCTAGTTTAAAATATTTAATGAAATAAGTGGTTTTTTTTTCGTTTGAGGCCTAGATCGTTTTGTTGATACAGCGCATAAAAGCGCACCAATAAGCTAGTCACTGGGCCGGCACTTAATATTGGCATTGCAGCCAGGCTCCTAGAAATGTGGCCACAAGGTTATAAAGTCAATGATTATTTATTCTTTAGTTTAAGTGTCAACAACATTGTGAAAGAAATATTATGACAAAAATATTTAAACATCTAACACCGTTACTAACCTAAATACGTCAGACATAGACCCCCCGGATTCGAGGGGGTTTGATGTCAAGCTACATTGTTGTGACTATGTAGTCATCACGCTTGGCAGGTGGATTGGTGACCACAGTATCGGGGCTTAGTACACAGGAGATGCTACTGCTTAACTTCTAGCACTTTTTTTTTATTGTTGGATACCTAAGCGTTCGACTGCCATCACACCTGATGGAAAGTGTAGATGCAGCCTAAGGTGGAGCACGCTTAGCTATAATCCACTTGTTTACTCTTGTCTTGAAAATTCCCAAGTTGTAACGTTCCGGAAACACCGACGACGGTAAAAAGTTCCACTCTTTAGCAGCCCATACTAGAAATGTGGAAGTAAAACGCTTCGTGTGAAAATTGTGGGATATCAACCATAAAGGGGTTACATCTATCCGTAAGTCAAAAAGGTTAGCTAGTAGATAATGCTATGTAGCATTAAGTTCGCTTATGTACTTTTATTTTAAGTTGTAAATAAAGAATTTTCTATCTATCTATGTCAGGTAGTCCGGAGGTAGATTCTTAGTATTGCTATTTCTTAGTCGCCTCTTACGACAGTATGAAATTATAGAGGGGTCTTTTTCCAAGCCAGAATCATCACGGCTAAGCATCTAAAACCATTCGTCAATAAATTATGTTTGAAATAAAAATATTCTTCGAATCAGCTACGAAAAACCCGTCAGACAATCTTACTCTTACATAGAAAAGACATCAACGCGAGCTTCGTAATTTTCCTCTTGTTTCAAAAAAACAAAAAACATTGGTTATTTCTAATTCGAATGATACATTTTCTTGTAATCTTGGTACAGTCAGCTGCACGAGAATGTATACAATTATTGACTTTTAAAATGCAATCACAACATTACTATAAACTTTTGGACAGTAGAAACTCAAATACCATGTAAATAGTTGATGAGTTCATTTTTTGCATTTTTGCCCTGAAAATATTAACTGTTACGTTGTGACACTATTTTGAAAGTTACGAATTGCTTACATTCTAGTGCAGCTGACTGTACATGAAGCAAGCTACTTGAAAATAAACCTGAGGATGTTAAAAAAGAGAACCAAAAAAACCACTAATTTGACAGACGCTGCCGGTTACGGGTTTAATCCCTACTGAGGATAAACATTTGTGTGACGCTGTTTTTCCCCCGTCTGGATGTTGTATTGTTTTCAAAGTATAGTATATGTTTACTAAAACAGTGTATTTATTTTTTTAGCCATCTGGTTCCCATAGTACAAGATTTGCTTAGTTTAGGGTTTGATGGGGCTGTGTGAAAAAATATTTTTGTCTTTTTATACTTTATGCCTCAATATTTTCTAAAGTTTTAGTTTTTCTAACTTTTGTAATACTATGTTCAATTAAAAACTATATTTGATAACAAAAAAATATTCCAAATGACTTTTAACCTTTGATAGTTAAAATGATAAGATATCAAAAGTTATTCTGCGATGAGCACTAAGAGCAATAAAAAAGAACATCACTTCATTAGCTTATCACACACCTTTCCTAAAAGTTCCATCCACTAAAACCTTTTCGATAACATCCAAAATAAACATTTCGATACCGACATTATCATTTCAATTTGAGTGTTCGATTATCAGCGCAAAAAGTTCAAAATCAGAGTAAGAATAATACAGTAACCATTCAAGTATGAACATACAGTTTATCATTTACAACTTAGGAGTTTTGAAAACAAGTGTGAACAGATGAATTATAGCAAAGCGTGCTCCATCGTAGATTGCATAAACACTTTCCATTATATATGATGGTAGCCAAAAGCTTAGTTAAAGTAACGTAAATACTGATTTTGTTCAAAACTTAAAAGTAAACATTTTATATTCAATGTTCGTAACATTGAAATAATATAAAATACTAGCAAAAATGGCCACCATTTACCATTGAGTATATTAATTGAGTAAATCAGTCAATCATCAATGGAATAAAATAAAAAAGGATAGAATAGAATGGAATAAAAATACAAAATTACCCAGGACATTTAGAAATCGTAACTATACCTACATATTTGTAAGTATGTTTAAATAAAAAACATGTTATAAAGTTGTGTGAAATTCATACGATCAAATTGAGCTCTGTAGTTAGATAAATAATACTCTGTGGTCAAAACCTCTTCGTGCGAAACGGAACGCAGCGCAGCACGCAAGTCTTGCTCCTGTTTTAATCCTTTTATTTTATTTATTTTAAATAACAAAGGTATGCTTTGTAAATAACCTTTTTGTTTTATTTTTGACCTTTTTCATGCTTGTGATTTGAAAGTAATAAAAGCTTTTGATTATTGTAGGATTTAATCTGATACTGAATTTAGCTGATAGCTAATGCTTTAATTTTATAACGTCATCATCATCATCATCATCAGCCTGTAGTAGTCCACTGCTGGACATAGGCCTCCCTCATACGTTTCCAAGAATAACGATTCTGAGTCTTTTCCATCCATCGACTTCCCGCGGTTCTAACAATATCGTCAGTCCATCGGGTAGAAGGACGTCCTACGCTTCGTCTTCGTTCTTTGTTTTTAAAACGTGCATCTATTTATTAGATGTAACGTTAAAATAGTGACAACGCACGTACTTAGTAGTAGTAGAGCTCTTAGTGAAGGGCTCGTCCACGGAAGCACTACCACCATACCTATTTCTACCAAGCAGCTTGCTGTGTTCCGGTTTGAAGGGTGTGGGTGCCGGTGAAATTACAGCCACATGAGGCATAACACCAGAATGTCTCAGATTGGTAAACGTAAGATAGTGCTTCGTAGGGCATGTACCTAACGTGCGTGACCTACCAGGCAATGCTTTGTTATAGGTGATGATTACCTCTTAACATCAGGTGGGTCATATGCTTGATCCACCCTCAGTAGCATAAAATTGTTTTCATACAAATGTCAAACCCTTTTACGGGTTTAATTTAAGGAATTCCGGAATTATCATCGGAACGTATATTGATCGGAATATATCCTGACAAAACACAAGCTACCATGTACCAACCTCCCACTGAAAGCATGTTTTATTATGTTCTGTAGGAAGTACCTACTTACTTAGATACTACATACCTACCTATTAGGTACCTATTACCTGCGTATTCTGTTTCAAGTCTCTACGACCAGTAGCTTAGGCTATACGTTGTCTATATGTCAGTCAGTTAGTCAGTCAAGGCAAAGATTCTTATAGGTATAGATGATAAGATATGCCACCGTGCACTACACTGCTCACGTATTTACGCTTTGGTGTGCACAGTGCTTTAGACTCTGACACAGTACCTACTTACTTTGAGTCAAAACTCATTTCCGCCATCACTTTCACAAATCTTACAATTTATGACATCCTAGAAGCTATTATTTATTACTGTATTATGAAAAACAATTTGTATTTAATAATCCATAAAGACTATATTTCAAAATTTATTGTAAAGATTCTTGAAGATCTATTACTTATATATACATTAAAAAGTTTATTTTCTAAAGTGGAGTAACGGTTAATAATAATATATGATAATAATAATACTACAAGAAGATGGCCCACCTGATGTTGAGTGGTTACCATCACCTATAATAAAGCATAACCGTGCAGGTCACGCGCGTTAAGAACCGGCTTTACGATACAACCCACGTTCATTAACCTGAGGCATATAGGTGTTAAGCTACCTGAGTTATGTACCTGTAATTTCACCGGCACCCACACCCTTGACCCCAAAACATAGCAGAAAGAAGCATGGTGTTAGTTCCTAGGCCGAATCTTATGTTTATTTCACACCAAATGAAATTGACCAAGGACGGTCAACATCCCGTCGAGTATTTGAAGGATTTATTAGTTTGTAGTAGTAGAGCTCTTAGTGAAGGGCTCGTCCGGGGCAGTACTACCACCATGCCTATTTCTGCCGCCGAGCAGCTTGCTGTGTTCCGGTTTGAAGGGTGTGGGTGCCGGTGTTATTACAGGGACATGAGGCTTAACACCTGTATGCCTCAGGTTGATGGACGCAGAGCAGTGTATTATAGGGCACTTTCCTAAATAACGTGATCTACAGGGCAATATTTTGTTATAGGCGATGGTAACCACATAACATCAGGTGGGCCATATGCTTGCTCAATCAGCACATTGTATAAAAAAAAAATTATTAACTAATTATAACCAACAAAATAGGACATTAAAGATGTAGTAGTAAATTGTTTCTAGAAAAATAATTTTGTCCAGATTTCATATATTACTTATAATTAGTTAATAAGTTTATGTATATTTATTTATTTATTTATTTATTTATTTATTTTTAGCCTAAACTGTCCCACTGCAGGGCAAAAGCCTCCAAAAAAAAAAAAAAGTTTATGTATATTATTAACAAAATTAACGCACATTATTTTACACAAATATCGCCTTAATACCACCTAAATACCTAACCTACGTAATAACCTACGTACATATTATATATTAACTTATTATAGAAAACATCTAACACAATTGTATGTTTGAAATTAGCATTTCACCAAATTTAAATTACTTAATATGTACAAGATTATGTTTCATCTGTATATTTATAAAAATTGTATAATTAAACAAATTGATGCAATAAAGTAATAGAAAGACCCAAATATTTATAAAAACTATAGATTTATCAATAAAAATACATTGACATTTAACTAAATTAATAATTAATCGTAACTCATTTGAATTATCCTTTCTAATATAAATGTCGTATATAACCGCTACTTTTTTTTAGGGTTCCATACGTAAAATAAAAAAATGATCCTAAAGCATAAACTTCCTGTCCGTCTGTCTGCTTATTTGCTTTTATGTTTCTAGTGCAGACTGCCAAGGAGTGGAACTCTTTCCACCACTATCACTATTTCCGGAACGTTACAATTTTGGAGTTTACAAGACAAGAGTGAACAGGCAGATTATAATTAAGCATGCTCTACATTATGAGTAATAATCTAAATTGTTTATGTTTATGTTCGAATTATTATACCACTATTTAGTCTGATATTACCTGATATCTGCAAGATCATCATCATCATCATCATCAGCCCATAGAAGTCCACTGCTGGACATAGGCCTCCCCCACACGTTTCCAGGAAGAACGATTCTGAGCCCTTTCCATCCATCGACTTCCAGCGGTCCTAACAATGTCGTCAGTCCATCGGGTAGGAGGACGTCCTACGCTTCGCCTTCCGGTTCGTGGTCGCCATTCGAGAACCTTTATTCCCCAACGGTTGTCGGTTCTACGAGCTATATGGCCAAGATAGGAGATGATACACAAGTAATTACCTGTACTTACGTGGAGTTAATGTTTTATTTATTATAAAGCTGTTTGTTAGTTTAGCAATTTCTACTGATTTCTAGTCTAAAATGAATTCTATTATCAAAACAATCTCCGATCCTTTCAAATGTATACAATCAGAGCTGGTTAGCGTACTACATTGAATTCGACTTACAATAGACTATGACGCAACTAGACAACGTACAGTCAACCACAGTAAGATGTATACAATTCCTAACCCTCATAATAAACTCACAGCATGACCATATACATTTACTGGGACAATATTAAAAAAATTAAAGAACTTATCAACTGACTAAGATTTTTTACTTTTTACTGCGTATGAGTTTACTATAACGCTGTAAGATAATTTTTAAAGTTATAAAATGTCTAAATCTGAATGTAGCTGACTGTACCACTAGCTTAGCTTCTTATACCCATAAAATATTACAAACAGCGTCTGTTATAAATTAAACTAAACAGTAAAAGGTGCTTAATAAACACAAGAACTTACACAAAACATAAACACGAAAACATAGAGCAGGAGCTGGGGTGTATTTTAAATAATAATAATAAATATTGACACAAATACACACAACGCTCTCTTGACCCAAACTAAGCAAAGCTTGTACTATGAAAACCAGGTAGCTGATACAATGCACAAAACATCCAAATACAGAACAGACATCTATGCTCATCACACAAATGTTTGTTTTCGGTGGAGATTGAACCCACCACCTAAATTACTACAGCAATGATGAATAGTTGTCATGATAGATACATACATATACATAGAGATAAAATTTCATACTTAAAAATAAGCAGAAGGTTACAGTAGTACCATGGGGATACTATATCCTTGTATCTACTTTCTATTCCAGATGCAAAAAGTATATGATAAAAAATATCTATTATCAATCACTCTTGTTATTTTTCTGTCTCTGTCTCCTGGACTATGTTGTGTCGATTGCTTAACGGATGCAACCTGGAACGCTGAAACCAATTACGTCAGGTCGATAAATAGTATTTGTTAGTGCTTACAATCGTATCTTAGGCATCCAGTGGCGATCTAGTTTTTAGATCGTGGCAGGAATGGATTGGATGCTGACTTGAGATTGGTTATTCTAACTTCTTCAAATATCACAGATAGATGAAACTAGCAAAACGCACACGACTTCTTTCGCGTGAAGTTATTTTCATTCAAAACTGAAACTTAGTAGAAGAGTTTTTAGAAAAAGGCTCGTCCGGGGAAATATTACCACCAAACCTATTTTTATCTCAAACCAACCAGCAGTAGTAGTAATAATTTTAGTAGTAGTAGAGCTCTTAGTAAAGGGCTCGTCCGGGGAAGTACTACCACCATGCCTATTTCTGCCGCCAAGCAGCTTGCTGTGTTCCGATTCGAAGGGTGTGGGTGCCCGTGTAATTACAGGCACATGAGGCTTAACACCTGTATGCCTCAGGTTGATGGACGCAGAGTAGTTTATTGTAGAGCACGTTCCTAACTAACGTGACCTACAAGGCAATGCTTTGTTATAGGCTTTGGTAACCACTTAACATCAGGTGGGCCATTTGCTTGTTCCATCAGCAAATTGTATAAAAAAACTTGCTGCTACTAATCATATTTCCAAAGCAATAATCCTTCTGATAAATCATTCCTTTTTTATGCTTAAAAATAACACTGATATAAAATCAGTAGCAAAAGAAAGTCATCTATTTTTTACTGCAAGGTAGGGGTACCTTATAAAATTACGGTAGCTGATTTCTAAGACAAAAAATATAAGCTGGTTTTCAGTCCAGCACTGTCTGTCTATCCGTCCGTATAAGGCAGTGTATCCACTATGCATTTCTTGCGAAACCGATTGTCGATTGACGATGTTCGTAGAAACTTGTGTGTTTAGGCCTTACGCGATACAGGAAATCGAATATTTATGAACACGCCAAGAGGCTGATGTTTAGGTAAATTCTCGATACAAATTCTTGAAAATTTTCAATAAAATAGGTTTAGCTATCCAAAGAGGTAAGGGTCTTTTGGGAAAACTGCTTACGTCTGTAACTACGTGGCTCTTTCTTTTATTTATAATAAGTTACTTATAGTCAGAAAACAGAGTTGTTTTATATTATACGAGCAGAACGCGAAACTGAAGAATGTTGCTTGACATATTTTCTTTGAAAGCTGTCACAGAATTATTAATTTTAGCCTTGATGCTTGCTTTATCATTGTTCTTGCTGCTTTATGAAACAATGCTTTGTTATAGGTGGTGGTTGCGACATAGCAGATGAAAAAATTACTTTTTCCATCAGCAAAAGATTTTGAAATTTTATTTAAAATATAAAAATGTGTGTATGTACCAAATGTTCTATCTGGACGTACCTCTGACTACCCCCTTAGACATCCTCGAAGAATCTCGAGTAGATACTTGGTATTTAGAGATCGGATTTGGGGATTCAAGTCGTGATGCTATTTCTTTTTTTGATATATTTCTATTTCGCGTGGCGCAGTTCTGTAGAAT
Source organism: Electrophaes corylata (assembly GCA_947095575.1). Lineage (NCBI taxonomy): Eukaryota > Metazoa > Arthropoda > Insecta > Lepidoptera > Geometridae > Electrophaes > Electrophaes corylata. The sequence continues at coordinate 5,829,039 of OX352719.1, read as the reverse complement.
TATTCACCAAAAAATCTTCTAAGTTTCTTAAAGGTCCTACCTATTTGTTCATAATGATGTTTTCTTAATAAACCCATATTGCCTTCGTTGCTCAACAATGGACCATTACATGCAATTACCAACACAATCTGTCGATTAACAAATGAATATTTACATTCATACAGTCACGATTCAGGAAAATAATATATAGTAGTAATTTAATAAAATGATGTAATCTTTAATGCAGTAAATGCCATAAAAGTCATGTGGAATCCTAATCGCATGCAGCTATTTGAAACATGTTTTAACCTCATTTTTAAATTACCAACAAAAATAATACCGGGTGTACAACACTAGCTGACAGTCAAACACATTAGAGTAAAACAATTATTTAACTGAAATTCCTATTTACCAACCAGCAATGTATTTCGTATAGCGGTCAACGACTGCGCGGTGACGGGGCAACGCAGGGCAACGTACCGGTCAGATGATCACGATTTCCTTTAGATTGCTGTTTTTGGTGTTTTAACGCGTTTTTAAATAAGATAATTAGGTACTTATGTTTATTTTACTGTGTTTTGTCAATATGGATGCCGAAAATATGGAAAAATGGACAAATACTCTCCACCCACTATCCCATAAATCCCTTTTTATTCTAAAATATTGTACACAACGGTAAACTTTGGTTGGATTCTTCCTCATTCCCTCGTTCCGTCCATCACTGACAGACTAACTGACGACGCAGCTGGGTGCCAGAACAATTAATAATACTGTAGCTTATGAGTTTGTCTAACTGTTCGTTAACTACCTACAGGTTCGAACCTACTTTGCTAAAGGTAAGTTGGTATGGGCCAACAGGTAGTGGACAACACAGATTTATGTTAGGCAAAAGTGACAGAACAAGAAGACTATAGTTGGCAACACATAAAGTGTATTTTTATGCCGTGACCAAGATGCACAGAGTTCTTTTTAAGGTTCCGTACCCAGAGGGTAAAACAAGACTCGGCAGCGGAGTCTTAGTAATATATTACTAAGACTCCGCTGCCTGTCTGTCTGTTTGTCTGTCTGTCTATCCGTCTGCCACCAGGCTGTATCTCAGGAACTGTGATAGTTAGAGAGTGGAAATTTTGTATGTAACTCATACTAACCCACTATACCCACCCAGCTATAAAAAAAAATCAATTTAAGTTTAGGATATCAGGATATATCAGTTTATTTGGCTCCCATAGTACCAGGTTTGCTTAGTTTGGGGCTAAACTGCGTATCCAATGTAGGTATGTCATTATAATCTGCACTGGTTCTTACAAAGATTAACTCTGCAGTATTTCTACCGAAACGATCACGAAGCTTTGTGCTTAGTATTAGAGCTCTTGTTAGTTATTCGAAGCTGTTCAGTTTAAGTGTTGAACACTCCGACGAAGGGTTATTATGACAGACAAATGGACTGCCAGGTTTACTACGAGAACTCGATTACAAAATTCGTACCTTATTAAGGCGACCGATGTAGCGCAGGAGGTTGCGGGTTGGATTCTCGCCTTAGGATAAATGTTTGTACGATCTGCAAAAAAGATATTTTGGGTGTTCTGGGTGATTTTTAGGTATGTATGTAATGTATTGTATTAAGTATATCAGTCATCTAGTACCTATAACATAAGCTGTAGGTACTTAGCTTGGGGCTAGACGGTGCTGTGCATTGTTCGGCATTATTATTATAACTCTATTCTGTTTCTTTTATTCTAAATATGTACTCACAAAAAGTATAATAAGTACTAGCGAAACGCGCGTGACTTCGTCCACGTGAAGCTATTTTCATACAAACTTCAACCGCCGCTGTACCCGTTTAGGGGTTGAATTTCGGGAATTCCTTTCTTAGTACACGTCTACGCACCAAGATAAATATACCCTGAAAATTTCAAGTCTGACCAGTGGTTTAGGCTTTTCGTTGTCTATATGTCAGTCATTCAGTCAGTCAGTCAGGTCAATGATTCTTATACCTAACTGGTATAGGCTAGCTATGTCTAACAGTGGGCTGATGAAATGCTAGAGTTGTTTTTACGGTAACATCTCGATCTGTTTTCATTTATATATTGTAACAATGCTTAGTAGGGGCTACTATCACGACAGACAAGCGATGGACCGACAGGTGCGCGCACGCATTATTATGATTGAGCTATTGTTTCCCACGACCCGGACACGCAGAATACAAAACAGTTACTAAAACCGGCATAGATCCAGTATCAGTTAGGATATATTAGAAATATTAAGTGTTCTAAAGGTATTAATTTGGGTAGTTTTTTATTATACCAATACCAAACTTATTAGTACCACCTCTAACCACTAGACCAATTTGGATGAAATTTGGAATTATTATAGATTGCAACCTGGATTAACATATAGGCTACTTTTTATCCCGAAAAAATAACGGGAACGGGAAAAAACTGCCACGCGGGAGCCTGCGAGTGGCCGCCACCACGAATTTTTAGTTAAATCAAAAAGTGTAGGTACTCAAGTCACCGATATAATATAAATAAGTACAAATAAAAAGAGTGGGTGCGTCTGACCGAGTTTTGTATTATTGTCGTGCATAGTAGGTACCTACTTTTTTGTTATATGTGACTAAGGACTGCCCGTGACATTATTTTTGAGAATGAAATTTTATAAGTTATTTTGTATGGCCTTGACTTTATATACATTTGGAAGGTTGAACCAAACTATTGCTATATTGCTTAAGAAAAAGTGCAGTGCAAAGTGGCAATGGACAGGCCATATAGCTCGTAGAACCGACAACCGCTGGGGAATAAAGGTTCTCGAATAGCGACCGCGAACCGAAAGACGAAGCATTGGACGCCCTTTTTACCCAATGAGCTGACGACAATGTTAGAATCGTGGGAAGTCGTTGGATGGAAAGGATCCAAAATTTGTGATCTTTAATAGTAATGATAATAAATTTGCAGAAATTATACAGAAAGCAATATCTAAACCGTTTAAGATTTATAAACAGACATCATTTCTATATTTATAAATATAAGTTAAGGTTAGACCTCATGACTCCGACACATCAGTTGCAAATGACGAATGGCTTGTCTTATACTTTAAATTGCATAATTAATTAGGTGCTGAGGAATAAGGCTGTATGTACTGTACACTTTTTTGCCATTTTTATAACTTTTGTAAGAGCACTTTAATGTTGTACAGTTTAATTTATTTCAATTTACCGTTCTATAATATTTAATATCACTGTAAAATGACTGTTTTTTTTATATTGTAAAGTATAAATAAATCCAACTGTTTTCCTATTATTTATCAACTGTAACTTCAAGTTTACGATACGATAATTACAATAGTTTCCGTGGATATATCGAATATTAAAAAAACCTTTTAATAGCAAAATTGATTCATCATCTAGGTACCTGTTTATTAGCAATACAAGTCGAATAAAAACTTAGGTTTTTGACCCTATACCGCAATAACCTTTTATTCAGACAAAGAATAAGGACAAGGCAATTAACCCACCTCCTTTTTTAATACGGTCAAAAAACTGCAACAATCAATAAAATTGCATTGTTATCGCTCAAATCAAAACTGACATTTGATTGAACTTGAAATTACCAACTTAAATCATAATTAACTTTTTTGTAGTCATCTTTTGACGCAAGAAATGGTCAAAACAATGAGGTTTTTTGCAGTGTTGTTTTTTTATTTCTGGAACTATTCAATGTTAAAACAATCAGAACCCAATTGAAACCAACAAAACCTAATACGTGTTTTTAGAAATCGTTTTTTTTTGTTGTTGAATATTGCCAATGAAACCCGTTTTGGTACTATGAACATAATAACACATAGTTCTCATTATAATTGGAAAACAACTTAAAAAACACATTCACAACCCGTTTTTAATAAAAAAAAACTGCCAAAACTACAATAAAGTTTTACAGCCTCTGATTATTGTGTAACTATTACCAAAAACGTACCGGTTAACAAATTTGTAACAGCAATATCGTTCACTATATTATAAAAGTAGACATCTTAATCTGAATACGTCAAAATGTCGCTCGCATTGTTTCAAAAATGCCGATATATATGCGTGGGCCGCCCAAATATGTATTCTGATGTTTATTAGTCATAAAGTAATCTATTCGAGTAATTTATATAAAAATTATACTTTCCAATTGGCTTTAGTTTTCGGTTACGGCTTTATTCTGCGTTGCCATTGGTAAGTTTTGATTTATATAAACTTTAAACTCGTTAAAATATACGTAAATGCTTGATCTAGATTTTAAAATATTCTGTAATCTATTCTTTACTGTATCTACTCTTTTTGTTAAACCAATTATGGAAATGATCTAACCAACATTCTTGGAAATGGTTTTATTTTATTTTGAACAGAATTTGGAGCAGCATCGTTTACTAATGTATGATAATGCGATGCCAAAATAATGTAAGATTATGCAATGTTTACTACTAATCTGGTTCAGTTGAGCTATCTCCAGATCGTTTGTAACGGTCTATAGATAGCTCAACTGTTTCATATGTATTTTGTACCTACCTATTAAAAATACTTATATTGTCTGTGATTTTCTTGTGTAAATAAATTATTCAATTTTAAGGTACTAGTACTACTTACTAAATTTAAAAAATTTTGTAAGCATTAGCAAGATTTTTAAATAAAGTTAACTTGGAAAACTGAAGTGAAATATTAAAGCTACTTTGACCATTCCTAGTTTTAAGAGATGACAATTTATTAACATTAATTTATTTATTAACAAGTATAATTTACAAAAAATATTAATTATGAAAACTTAACCATGTTCAGTAGATCTTGTACCTTTAGACTTACTTCTATTTTATTTTCTTTCTTGCACTTTTTCGACTATACACACCATAAAAACCTGATCAAAATCGGGCCAATGCATTTGAGGTAAAATACACTTTATTGCACTTATAAAATAACGCAATGAACTCGGAACTTGAACGTTTTTTGATATTAGTTTGTAATTATTAATTTAACAGCTTTAACATTTATTAAATCGGCGGGTCCCCATTCGAATAACGAGATTACAAAATGTCTTACACCGAAAGTCAATCACTGATAGTATTAAGTAGTATTGCATTATACCATTATAATAATGCTACAGAAGTGGTGCGGTTAAAAAAAAACAACAAAACCTCTTTAGTAAACGACAACTGTCAAACGAGCTGCGTAGGCGCAAAGGGCCGCCGCCGTCATAGAGTAAGTGGCGTACAGAGCATTCACGGAATATTTTTAATGATTTATTTGCGTGAGAGGGTAACTTTTTTTGTATTTCCCCTTCCCCTTCCCCTATTTGAGAGATGCTGGTAGTGCTTGATACACGGTGAATACTAGACCTTACGACTAAAAAGCGGGGTCAATCTCACTTAGTAGGTACTCAATGACGTTGTCTCCATGTATGTATGGAGACAACGTCATTGAGTACAAACATAAGTGTGTGTACAATGTGTTTTGTTTTAGCATTATCACAGCTGTCACAGCTCAGTCGGTAGTTCTGCCTTCTGTACTATGCTGTAAGTTTTATCCTCACCGAGGACAAAATTTGTGTAATGAACATAAATGTTAATTCTCTGAGTGTTATATTGTATTCTAAGTATTTATTTATAAAAAAACGTACATAAGTATTTTATCAATCATTCGTTTTCATTGTACAAGCTCTTTTCAATTTGGAGCTTAATATATTTATTTATTTATATAGGTTAAATCCTTACAGTAAGTGTGAGGCCAAACGGGCGTAAATTTTTGAGTTGTCAGTCACGTAATTACTGCTGCATTCGGTTTCATAGAGTATGTTCATGTTTCATAGAGTAATGAGTTGTCTGCCGACTCACACATTTTGCGTCGCCGTGTAAATCAAACAGAACTTTTCTATGAAACCGAATGCAGCAGAAATTACGCTACCAAAATTACGCGAATGACAACTCAAAAATATACGCCCGTTTGGCCTCACACTTACTGTAAGGATTTAACCTATCTGACACTCATAATATGACAAATATGACAATGTCATGTGGATTGGGTAGCTTAGATCTACGGTGTCTATTCTATGACAGTTTTTTATTTATTTTTCTCCATCGTCTTATTTGTCAAACGGGTGTCAGAACCAACCAAGTGTAAATCTTACGGTGATAGGTTTTTTATTTTATTGTATTTGTCACCATAATAATATATCGTTTGAATAGAATGCAGAACCGTTGGATGTTAAAAGGTTATAGGAAAATTCTTTACATAGAGATAAATACTTCAGTTTTATAGACGACCGATGTGGCGCGGCGGGCGAATGTCCGCCTGCGACGCAGGAGGTTGCGGGTTCGATTCCCGCCTTGGGATAAATGTTTGTACGATCTGCAAATATTTATTCCGGGTGTTCTGGGTATTTTCTATGTATGATAAAAAATATCTATGTATTTAATGTATTGTATTAAGTATATCAGTCATCTAGTACCCATAAAACAAGCTCTGCTTAGCTTGGGGCTAGATGATGCTGTGTGGATTGTCCATCATTATTATTATTATTATTACTACTAAATAATGATGTAACGTTTAAAATGTGACGGTTATTTATAGACTAACCCTGTTACTAATAACATTGACGTTACTTTGAAATAGCTACACCGATTTTCCCTTTCTATCTTATTAAAATTTTTTGTTAATGCAAAACATAAAGGCTGTCCGAAAGAGACTGCTCATAGCGATCAGACCGCCTATTGTACTTTGGTGTAAATATAAATTTTGTTTTTAATTTGTTATGTCCTTGTGGTGTACCTACTATAAAGACTTTTCTATGTAGTTTTCACACTATAACTTTTTCAAGTTACCTCGAGTTTATTACTAATGGGGACATTATGTTATCTTAAGAATTAAAAATATTACTGAATGACACCGCGTTCTCCGTTAAACTAATATTTAAACAAAGAGGGCAACATTTTTCAAATTCCTTACTTATCCCAACTTTCTTGAGACACAGGTGTTAACCCTATAAATTTAAAGTAATTACCATTTCAAATAACCAGATTATTCCAATGAGGTGCTAATCATACATATCTGTATGGAAATTTGTATGGAAATGTTTCCGATTTTCCAGTACCACCATAGGTTAACCCACACTTTGCATCAAAAGGTTATGGATTAAGTAGTAGTTTGTATGATTAAGTTTAATAAAGTATGGTAATTAAGTTTATCAGAATATATGGACTTCTTTGTTAATAATGATTAGTACTGATTATGAAAATAGAGGTGTGGGTGTAATTAGTATATAAATTCAGCTTTTAAGCATTTATACTTAAAAATGAATTTATTAATTTAGCTGTAAAATTATAGTGCCGTTTGTAACACCTTTTAAAGTAATGTAGTTATTAGGCTTGGAGGCCTTCTACTGTGAGTTTTTATAGCATGACAGTTAACTGTCAATATGACGCCTAATTTTTGTGCTCGATAGCTATGATAATTTTTTTTCTGTACTAAAAGACAATAATAATAATGCTGGACAATCCACACAGCATCATCTAGTCCCAAGCTAAGCAGAGCTTATGTGGGTACTAGATGACTGTTATATTTAATACATACATAGATATTTTTTTATTATACATAGAAAATGCCCAGAATCCTCGGTATAAATATTTGCAGATCGTACAAAGATTTATATTACATGCAAACTTTCGCCCCCCCCAAACTTTTCCCCTATTTCAATCCTTCCAACTCTAAACTATCTTTGTACCAAATTTCATTTAAAATCGGTTCAGTAGTTAAGGCGTGAAAGCGTAATAGACAGAGTTACTTTCACATTTATAATATTAGTAGGGATTAGTAATTGTTTATACATTCTACATAGTTTGCGTTTATACCTAGGCTTCCTTTATAAAGTATACTAAAGTATACATAATGCAGTTTACTCTGTATACTTTGTATACACAATAAGGATGGACTGGGAACGGGAAATGAGCATACAGTAACAAGCGGAAATCAGTAATAGCAATATTGATTACAGCATGACCAAGCTTGGAAAAGCAGGATTGTATGGAACCTATTAAATAAGCTATTCTACTATACTGGGTGTAATAAAACTACTGCCAAAAACTGAAACTGCGCATTTAGACCATAGTTTTGATTAGAAAACAAATAAAAAACGTGAAAAATCAACACTTTTTGTGTATTTCCGTGTTTTCAGCATCAATATTGACAATACATCATAAAATAAACATAAGTACGTATCGAACGTAGATGGCGGGATGAGCTCGCCTGTTTTCAGTGAGACTGGAAAAACTTGGCACAGGATCGGAATGTATGGAGAGAATGAGGGGAGGCCTTTGCCCAGCAGTGGGACACGGAGGGCTAGTAACGATTGTAATATAATTATAATTTAGTAGTAGTATGTATATACAACAGGTATAATCTGACACAGGCAATATGAAAAACATAAAGACCTTCTAAGAATTAATTTATTCTCCATAATCGAAGTCGGTGCCTTAAATAAAATCTTTAGTGTGTTATTAAAACTGAACAAGTGGAACTAACGTTAGGCGTCTTAACAGTTACAATATACAGAGGCTATTACTCTAAGAGCCAGTATAAGTTGACCTGTCAGATAAACAAAACTGTAGGATCACTCGGGTCATAGATGCGTGGTAGTAATTCATAGATGTCCAGCGTTTGTTGAGCTGTAGGATAGATGAAATTAAAGCTTTATTCAGGCCAGCGCTAAGTGGTGGTAGTACCGCAAGGAGTAATGTTATGCGGTAACGTTAAATCTAAGCTTATAACTGAATCTTCATTTACAACGGAATGGATGTGGTAATAGATGTGCGAAGTGGAGAAGGCAATTTGATTACATTTTTTTTATGACAGTTGATGAAACAAGAAGCTGGCTCACCCGATGTTAAGTGGTTAACAAAGCATTGACTCGCAGGTCAAGTTTGTTTGGATTGTATTTTACGGTGTATTGGTCTGTGTCCATTTATTTAAGGCTTACATGTGTATGGTCACCCACACCCTTCAACCCTGTCTATAAATGATAAAAAAAAACCTTTTTAGCAGAAATAGGCATTATGGTAGTACTTCCCTCGGACCATAAACAGTATAGTACTTATGTAACATGAATTAATGTGTCACTAGCCTAATACTATAGTCACATACTTAAATATTAATTCATATTTTTCATAAAAATAATCTTCAATCATCTCTTCCGTCGATATCTTTTACAGCGTTACCAAACATTACCTACTGGTCAAAGGTTATTTTAACCATTTGACTTTTTTTTTTATACAACATGTTGATGGAACAAGCAGATGGCCCACCTGATGTTAAGTGGTTACCATCACCTATAACAAATCATTGCCTCATAGGTCACGTTCGTTAGAAACGTCACCGACGATGCACTACTCAGCGTCCATCAACCTGAGGCATACAGGTGTTAAGCCTCATGTGTCTGCAATTTCCCCGGCACCCCACACCCTTCAAACCGGAACACAGCAAGCTGCTTGGCGGCAGAAATAGGCATGGTGGTAGTACTTCCCCGGACGAGCCCTTCACTTAGAGCTCTACTACTACTAAACAGATGAAATATGAACTAGATACCAGATCCATATTTCGGCGTTCAACGTAAAACCGGCACTCGCCAACAAGAAAAACAATTTGTGCGAAAGTATGCAAAGTTCGAAATTGGCTTGTTTACGGCAGGTGGCTACTGACCATTGGTAATGGTAATGGTAACTAGCAATCTACCATTGTAGGTAAACTGTGCAATTTGCCTGTCTACTTCCTAGCTCGGATTGCTATGAATCGGAGTTCAGTTTAGTTAGGGACTGTCATAATCTGCTATAAAAACTGTTGTTGAAAAATTTTGTGAATTGAATTTGGGTAAATAATGAAGCTGGTAATAAAATGGAAAGGTCCCACAGGAACAAAAAAAACAGGCAGATCATGGGTAGATGACATAAAATAAAAACCGACCAAGTGCAAGTCGGACTCGCGTTTGAAGTGTTCCGTACCATTATTTAATAAAAACGGAAAAAAACACGCTTGTTGTATGAGAGTAGATATTTTTGTTTTTTAGTATTTGTTGTTATAGCAACAACAAAAATATCATCTGTGAAAATTCCAACTCTCTAACTATCACCGTTCATGAGATAGAGCCTGGTGACAGACGGACAGATAGACATTTAGACAACATATTTATATAGTTATAGGTTATAGTAGTGACAGAAAAATATTTGTATTGTCAAATCTTCAAACGGGGACAAATACCGGCATAAAATCTACAAAATATTCCCACCAGCTGTTGGATGCAACAGCGTCATTCTTAAGCTTAAAATTATGGTTTTCAAATCGGATCACAGTGATAAATGACCGTCACGTTTTGGAAAACAATCTCTAAACCACAACAACCGTATAAAATCACACATTTACCTAAACCCCACTTGCACCAACAACACATTGGTTAATAAAATAACTTCAAAGTTAGATCAACTCAGATTATTTCTTGAGATTAAATTTGGCCGTTATAGTTAAACAGATCATAGGAAGGACACAATAAAGTGATTGGACTTAAAAAACCGTTTCTACGTGATAATTTAACATGCTAGTGACACTTACAGATGTGGGTATGAACCAAATGTAAAATATGACGTTTCTCTGACCACTCTTAAACATCCTAAAACATTCTCAAAAATGCACCTGATACTAAAAAGGGGATATCTACCACGCCTAAAGATCTTTATGTTTTTTTCTTCTAGTTGATAAAATTCAGTTTATTTTTGGCGGTTATAAACCCTAATCTCTAATTTTGATGTTGGTGCAGGTGGAAGCAAAGACCGCGTGAGAATCGAAAATGTATTTGGAAAATTTCAAATTCAAATTTGTAACTCTAGTCAAGAGAATGGCTCTATTGGACAACTCCATTGTTGAAACCGATATTTTCTTCACGAATCGCCCATATATAACATTTATATCAATACTGGTGACCAAATTGAATGTTTTTGTTAAGGCGATTTCGTCACGAAAGATAGAGCTATATTTGTATCGTATTCTAAGTTATTGACAGGCTTGTACGTGTGTTATTGAATCTGTAGGGCACTTATGTGCATAATCTACTGATGTCGGTTGGTTGGGGAAATGTTCAAACTTTTAAATTGAAGGTAAAATTGTCTCTAAATCCTGTAATATTTAAAATACGAAAGATCAGAGGTTAACATTTTGTTTGGTAACTTTACCACGACGTAAACACAAAAATACAAATTTTGGTTGAGTCACAAATAGTATTATTTTTTTTTGATGAAAAAAGAAAAGAAACTGGTCAAGATACAGTCTTTACCAATTATCACAAAGTCAAGATTCTTTAAGGTGGATTATTAAAACAAAACTCAATTATTATTGCGACTGATAATCGGAAATTTTTGATTGGTTACATTTAAAACACTGAATATAATTTTCTTAGGACTAGATAAAAGATTTGTTGCTAGTTAAAAACCAAATAGTATTGCCAATTAATTATAAAGTTCTGTCATTTGGTACGGTTGTATCAAAAACAACAGCAATTTTGTGAAGTAATCTGTAGTAGTAGAGCTCTTTGTGAAATGGCTCATCCAGGGCATCACTACTACTATTTCTGGCACCAAGCAGTGATGCTAGCACTGCGTAGTACTGTGTGTGTGTGTAGTAGTGTACTGTGTGTTCCGGTTTAAAGGGTGTGGGTACGGGTGAAATTACAGGCACATAAGGCTTAGCACCAGCGTGCTGCAGATTGGTGGTAGTGCATTGTAGAGAACGTACCTAACGTGCGTGACCTACAAGGTGATAGTTAACACATAACATCAGGTGGAATCAAAGGGTCCCCACTCTAGCACAGGTATTTCCACCCTCTTTTAAGTAAGAGGGTCCCAAACCCATAAAATGTAACCTAGATTAAGTTTACTGAAATAAAATATTTGTATTTGTATTTAGGTCATATGCTTGTTCCACCAGCCATAGCTAAAAAGTAATCATGACAATACACAATAAATCATCACTACGGAGAAAGCACCAGAAATTATTAAAAATCACTAACACAGGTCAAAGAGCATTGTCGACTTAATAAAAATAATGTCCTCAAGATATCTTTCAAGATAAGAATCGAATGACACGTTAGAAAGATCGATGGTCTTACATCCGATACATCGATTTCCGTGTATACGATCAAAGATCGATGTATAGTGCTTTTTAGTGACAATTGAACGATTATATTAAACAAAAGAAGAAGTCTGTGTTTGTATGCTGACGATTTTTACGATGGCGATAAATGTTCGTTTGTTTTTTATTAAAAACTAGCGGCCCGTCCCTGGTTCGCTCGGGTTTTAGTAAGGATCCCTAATTTTTTTGAAAATATCATGCAGCTTGTCACCCAGTGATAGTGTAGCTTCCCAACAGTAAATGAATTTTTCGTACGGGTCCAGTAGTTTTGGAGCCTATTCAATGCAAACAAACAATCAAATCTTTCCTCTTTATGATATTAGTAATAATATAAAAAAGAAACAGCGTCATTTCTCTTAGGGTCTATGCAAAGTATCATAAGCTCAAACCTCTGAGAATGTCAAAAGAAGTACGTCTGGGGTAAGTTTAAATACTACATTTAACAGATTATGCAGTAGTAAGTATTCCATACGTGACAGTTTGCAAGTCTTACGTTGATGTTTGATTACTACACATTTTTTATTATCAATAGCACTTAGAGTTGTAATAAATCTTAAAATTAAATTTGCGTACAGTTACTAATAAGTTCCTACTCTATAAAAGTTTTTTTGAAGCAACAACATGATGTAATAAACATGGTTGTTTGTTATACAATTAATCTACATTTTTATAAACGGACATTTTACAGGGCAGAATGAAAGAAAATAAAAAGAATAGCGTCACAACTTTAATTCCCAAGCACGGTAGATATCCCCTCCTCTTAGTATCAAGTACCTACTCGAGATTCTTCGAGGATGTATAAGTAGGGTAAGGTAAAGAGGGTAGACAGAGGCACGTCCAGGTAGTACATTTGGCACATACCCACATTTTGCAGTAGTTAGTATTCCATACCTAAACAGGTTGCAAGCCCATCGCTGCTGCTAGAATACTAGCTAGTTTCCACGCAATGTTTTCTATCACCATTTGAGCTAGAAACTAACTGAACTTTATTATTCTGTGACTACTATTGAATTGTGCCATTTTTAAAGCCAAAAGTTGGTTAATCTCATAATACTAACAATTTTAGAAGTTTTCTATAGTTTTTTGATAGTTTTGAACTCATTATGCTAACTGAATTAGAAGTTAATCACTTTTTCTAAATTATGACGTCGATTATCAGACCATTTTCAAATGAACACTTTTTATTCTTTAAACTTGCACGGTTTACTTTTGACGTTGACAGTAACAAATTTCAATTATTTACAACCTGTATATACATTGCCAAGTAGGTGTCTAAATTTTAACTAAGCAACACCGCAGACACACAAAAAATCCTCACAACCAGTTACCACTACCACAAAAAACGGAAATCCTCAAAAAAACAGCAGATAATACAATCTGACATAACTAACAAGAAAATTCTGACAGCTCCCCTACTGTTTCTTGACATGTCAATTCGGTAAGTTCTGAACTGACAGTAACTTGGATTATGGGGATTAGAATCAATCATGGCCAGTAGGCCATTATTGGCGTTGCGTCAACTACTGGACGGTCAAGTAAGAAAGTCTTTGCCGAGTCTGCAAGTACAATAAAACGTGATAAGTACGCGTTTAAAAAGGTTGAACAAGGGTTCCGTTTGTACTTACCGTTAACTTAGTAGTACCTCTGTTTTCTCCACTGTAGGTTGTGGGTCCATTAATCCATATTTGTTTGAGGTATGTTTTGGATGTTTGAAATATATGTTAGTAAGAATTTCTCTAGTTATTTAATTCTTTGTTTAGTTTGGGGCTTGATACAGTAAAAGGGTTTTTTGTGCGGGCTCGTTCAGAGAAGTGGTAACACCGTGCTTTTTCTGCCATCAAATAGGCTTGCTGTGTTCTGGTTTGAAGGATGTGGGTGCCAGTGAAAGTACAAGCACATGAGGCTTAACACCAATACGCTGTACATCAACACTCAGGTTCGTGGGTACAGACTGAGAGTCAACGTTTTATTATAAGTGATGGTTACTACACAACATCAGGTGGGCTTTTCGCTTTTTCCGTCTGTTAGTCGCATAAAAAATGTATGTCTGTCCCTTCTGTATGTCTAATTTAATCGGTTGTTTGAAATTATTCGAAATGTTGTAGCTATTTGGTTGAAGATTTTCGATGCGTTTCTCAGTATTTAATATCACATAGTGGAGATAGACCACACGAAACAATGTTTTTTTTTCCGTTGTACTTTCTACTCCGTTAAGATGTCACTATAATTTTGTTTTGTATAACATGCTTGACCTGTGCCTGGCTTAAGGTGACGTTAGATTCATTTTGTAGAAATTAATATTTTATTGGTAGATATAAAACAGTTCAATAAATGGTCTAAAGAATTCTTGAACAGCAACCAAGAACCGACCAGCTGATGGCTTGGCAGTTGTTTAATTTAGATTTTTATAAATACGGAACACTAAACGATTATTTTTACAAACCAAAAGAAAAACTTTTTATTGATGGCTTTATTATTTTGGGGATTAAATTCCAGTTAAACTTGCTTCTTCTGATTGGATGTTTTACCACTTGACGTTTAAATATTCGATTGTTACTGAATGTTTTTGATTAATGATTACTATTGTTCGATCGATTTTAAAATTGAAGAAAGATTAACAATGAGGAAAGAAGGAATACTTGTTACTTCTGATTGTATATAAAAAGACCAGAAAACTACAAAATAATCTGTAATTAAAGATGAAAAACAAAACAAGCTATTGGTTGTGTTTTGACATTTGCAGAAAATTTTGGATCTGGCATTGTGTGTGTAAGTTTGTTTTTGCGATTGCTGATGAAACAAGCAAATGGCCCGCCTGATGGTAAGTGGTTACTTTCTTACCACAAGCCACCACCTACCTATTACAAAAAAGTCTATTTTTTTGTTACCTATAACAAAAAAATGCCTTTTATGTCACGTCCTATAGGAGCGTGCCTTAGAAAGAAATGCATCCATCAACCTGAGCCATAAAGATTTTGAGCCTTTTGGTCCTATATTTTCACCGGCACTAACACTCTTCAAACCGGAACACAGTAAGCTGCTTAGCGGCAGAAATAGATAATAATATGGTGGTAGTGCTTCCCCAGTTAGCTATTTACTAAGAGCTCTATTACTACTATATTTTAACATACTGTAATTTATCCCTTCTAATCACGCGATGAAACTTTGCAATTTTTTTTATGACCATTTGTCCAATCATTAGTTAGAAATAAAACAGTTTTAAAACATATTTTATCTAAAAATCATCAATCTTTCTGACCACCAACGCAGCACAAACCTATTTTAATTACGAATCGACGTATTTAATTTATTACAACTATACTATTGTTTCAATTACAAAATACTGATTTTAATATTTTTTTGTAACGCCCAAATTGCTATATCGCTGTGTCATAACTTAGAACTTTCTATTGTACGATTATTTATTATATTTAATATAAAATATCAATAAGGAAAGGCCCCAAGCTAAGATACCGTTGGGTCCGCCTATACTATGTTGCCGAGTTCATTATTTTGGCCTTTTGATTTGATTTGGTGGCAAAATGGTTGGTTTTAATTAGATATAATTCATGGCGTTTATAAGAGAAAGTTGCCTGAGTCTATTCTACTTTTGAACAAGTGTCAGAACAGCTGTATAGTATCTCCTGTTCAGATTTATGGTTACTAAAGAAGCTGTATGAACCACAAAAAAATAACCTTATAAAGTTGATCCAAGATGTTTTAGACTTGACTTACTTACGAGTAATAATAAATAGCTATTTTTATGAAAAATTTCAACGACTTATACGACATGGTAAATATCACCTCAGATCTTTTAGTATCGAGTACTCAAAATTCTTTGAAAACGTCTAAAAGGTTAGTCAGAGGTACATCCAAGTATTATTTATTATTATTTTACCCATGTTTTCCAGTAGTTGGTTTTCCATAGGTGACGGGTTGCAAGCCCATCGCTGCTGTTAGGCTACCACCGTTTCTTCACCGTTTGAGAACACTGGTATTGCGTTCATACTTTTTAATGTATAGAAAAATACCTTGGTGTATGACCGAATTCAAACACACTTAAGAAACAGAATGCGGGAACGCCCTCACTAGACTACTACTGCTCTTTTTACAAACAAATAGTAATACTTATTCAAACAGCATATAAAGAATATATCTAAAATCCAATACTTATGGAATTGTCTGCTTTTGAATGAAAATCTGTTGGTCATACTTATATACTTCTAAGTGCTTAAATATGCAATATTCTCAGACTAAATCTAAAAAATCTTTATTCCACGTACCTCCAACGTTCCAACACTGTAACGACTTTCAGCTAGACTCGAACTTCTGAAAGATATGGGCATTTGTCAAATATAATATTTTGATACCACTGACTACCTCTCTAAACAACTGGAGTATCTGCGATTAGAAGTTCTTAGAGTATATCTTCCATGCCTGGGACCTACAGTCATAAGTTTTTTTCATTTTGTATCCATATCAAAGAGCTAAGGTGTGGCCAAGTCTATGTGTCCATCAATCTAGCTGTTATACTTTCCAAATAGCTCCTTAAGGCTATCGGCTAATATGTAAGCACCGTTATTTCTAATCACTTGGCCTGTAAAAGCTGTAATTTTGCAAATGGCAGTATAAGTCAAGAATAGTCTCATATGTGGCGGGTGTAATTATGTTATAATGGCGAATAACATGTAATTATGTTATTCGTATCATAATTTCGTTCAAAATTAAACTCTAGTGGCAATATGTCGATAAATTAGCAGTGAAATCGAACTTAGATTCTTATATACAACCCTACGCATACTAAAGATAATGACATAGATTAGTTGTAGCCAGCAGTAGTAGTAGAGCTTTTTGTAAAAGGGCTCGTCCGGAAAAGTACTACCACCATATCTATTACTGCCGTTTCAGTGTTCCGGTTTGAAGGTGCCGGTGAAATTACACGCACGTAAGGCTTAACACCAGTATACCTTAGGTTGGTGGACGCAGGTTAGCGCGTTGTAGGGCACGTACTTAACGTGCGTGACCTACAAGGCAATGCTTTATTACAATGGTTACCATTTAAAATCAGGTGTGTCATATGCTCGTATCAAGCAGTAGCATAAAATAAAACGTTGGTTCTTTAATATCGTTTAACGCTGTATTTTACACTAAAACAATAAATTCAGTTTATGGATAGTCAGAAACACTCATCATTCAAATCATATTGCTTTCAAAGATGGTAGAAAAATGGTAGAAATCGAATCTCAGACCCGTTCGCACAACAATCTGTGTTAATTTTATTTAGCTAATCACGTTTACCTAGGTAACATGTTTAAAGTCAGCGTAATAGCGACTTAATACTTAATGACCGGTGTGGCGCGGCGAGCGAATGTCCGCCTGCGACGCAGAAGGTTGCGGGTTTGATTCCTGCCTTGGGATAAATGTTTGTGCGATCTGCAAATATTTATTCCGGAGGTTCTGGATGTTTTCTATGCATAATAAAAAAATATCGATGTATATAATGTATTGTATTAAGTATATCAGTCATCTAGTACCCATAACACAAGCTCTGCTTAGCTGTGGATTGTCCAGTATTATTATTAATTTTCCTTGTGCAAAATGTAAAACGTGATTAGCTTCCTAAATGCATTAAGGGGCTCGTTAAATAAATTTAGTTACCATTGTGCAAGCGTTACAGTAGGATAATATAATTGTCTTTTTGACAACATCTATTGACCCAATATTTCATTGCCTTCGGTCGTCCAAAATGTATATACCCTATTATAAAGTCAAAAACAACTCTGTTAATTACCAAAATAGACACCACAATTGCATAAATCGTTTTTACGATCCATTCTTTGATGTGTTCCAATCCGTCGATAGGCTTATGTTACTCTGAGACGACTTTTAAAGAAAAATGAGCTCTACAACACTATAAGTAGATAATGTTTTGATATAAAAATATCGGGGATTAAAAAACTTTTTATTTTTTTCTTTTATTTCAGACAATACAGTAAATAGGTACATAGCCCATATTATAAATACCTTAAATTAAAATACATAAAAGATATGTAAATGATTTTATTTATTACAGAAGAAATCGCTTTCAGCGATAAAACTATCGACTTTAGATTATGTAGATGTGTTATCTGCATTAGAGTGAAACTTTCACACAATAGTACTATTATGTGTTCTATACCAACGGCAGAGGTCATAAAATCGAAAGCTCTTGTTTACGACGATACAGATCAATAAATAAAAAAAAACCAGTCGTTCGTTTGTGTTTCATCGTTAATTGTGATGACACCTTCATAAAGTCTAATTAGAACAAGTTTCGGCTTTGAAATTGGATTCGTAAGTTTCATACTATTTAAATGTTTATTTCTTATTGGTTGTGAGAAACTATAAAATTATAGTTACTTTAGTTCTCACAATATAGATTTTATGCTTATGACACACAATTTATATAATAGTATGCTATATTATAAAATAGCTTTTACACGTCGCTATAATTTTTGCAAAATCAAGTTAGGTTTTTTAAAAGCGATTGGTCATGGAATAAGCAGATGACCCACCTGGTGTTAAGTTCCCCACCTTCACTTACAATAAAACATTACCTCGCACGTTACAGTCGTTAGCAAAGTGTCCTACGAAACACTGTTCTGCGTCCATTAACTAGTTAGTAAGTTCAGTTACGTAGATCTTTCTGTCGTAAAATATTTAATTCCTTTTTACAAAAAAAAAGAAACTAGTATTTAATAACAGGAAAAAATCTTTCACAGCTTTTATAGTTTTTAAAATAATACAATAATAAAAATATATGGCTTCACGACTAATTTCTAGGCATGGTAGATATTTCATCAGATCTCATAGGGTATCCACGCAAGAATTGTTCAGAGATACGTCCAAGTACATTTGGGTACATTATCCGTTTTTTGCAGTTGGTATTCGATACGTGAGAGGTTGAAGGCCCGTTGCAACTAGAATACTAACCGGTTTACTTATGATGTATTTTTTTACCGAAAAAGTACACACAGAATAACAACATCACTAAAACCTGTCACTATTGTTTTGTGCAGATGGTTGTAGAATGGTGGTTGGGCAATGTGACACCTACGGGCTACAGAAAACGACCACAATATGAAACTGATGCATACCGCGGATTCAATTAGATCAATCCACTATCAATTATTTTGTACGTACAGTCGGCAAAACAGACGCTTAATCATGTTTGATTGTATTTTTTTCAAGTAATACTTTTAATGCGACTTCCAACAAGGTTGCGTTAAACGTTTAACACTACCATGGAAGGGGTATGAAAGCACTGTTCTTTCTCTTTTTCTCATAGCTAGTTATGTTTTGTATGTTAAAGAAGTTTTACTTCAGTTGTGTGGTCTAAAGCACACAGTGGTTGAGTGGTTATTATCATTAAGCTACGAAGAAGTGAAAAAACGCCTGGAAATTGTTTCGTAACATGCATTATTTATTTTTACTTATTATATACAAATTAATCATTATATATGTATACTCATTCACACACATTACCTAGCAATATAGACATTATATCTTATGTATTAATTAAACTTACCGTTTCTTATTTTACTTTTAAAATTCATTATATATATTTAAATATGTATTTATTATATCGTTTATATATACATACATTATACACAAAGTTATTTTTTTCTTTCTTTTCTTTTCAAATTACTTGTGTACAAACTTTATTTAAATACATAGTGAAGTAGCAAGAGCGAGACCCTCTAGCACAGGTATTTCCATACTTAAAAGAGGGCGCTTAGATTCACCTAGATTTAAGACGTTTCAAGATGATCCCTGCGGATATTACTGAATAAATGATTTTTGACTTTGACTTTGACTCTGACTTCCCAAACCCATAAAATGTAACCTAGATTAAGTTAAAATATTTGTATATTTGTATTTGTATTGTATTTGTAAAGCACGCTCGTTTTTTTTGTAAAACTTTGCCTCATATGTTACGCTCGTTATAAACGTGTCCTGCGATGCACTGCTCAGTGTCCATCAACCTGAGATGTATAGATGTTAAGCCTCATGTACCTGGAACTTCACAGGCACCCACCCACACCCTTCAAACCAAAACACAACAAACTGCTTGACGCCGGAAATAGGTGTGGAGGTAGTACTTTTGTAGTTACTTAAGTGTATAATATTTTTATCTCTTACTCTTATTTTATTATTACTCTATGTGCACCACCGTCCTTTATCGCTTCGCTCGTTACTCTCCATCCTAAGGTTGCCTGGAAGAAATCGCTTTCAGCGATAAGGCCGCCCTTTGTACTCTGTTAATCTAGATTTTTAAGCTATCCTTGTGTACAATAAAGTGTTATCTATCTATCTATCTACTTTTCCGAACGAGTTCTTCACAAAGAGCTCTACTAATACTAAAAGAATATATTATTGCTATTAACACGTAATCAATGGTGAATAGGTACGGAAGCTTCAGAGAGTAAGTCTCACCCACATTTATCTGACTTGTTTAACGTAAATATCAAAAATAAACCATAGACGAGAAAGAACACGAATGCCCGATCACAATATTTTACAGTAGTTCGATAATATTGCTAAGAATCGTTGTTTATAAGATAAGTCTTCATCTCATCGAATAATTAAATAATTTCTATTCTATTCTATTCATTGGTACTTTTTTTTTTTTTTTTTTACATACTATAGGTAAACGTTTGACCGCAATCTCACCTAATGTTAAGTGATGACGCAGTCTACGGTGTAGCACGTTTACCTAGAAGATACCTATTCACTCTTCTCTTGAAGACATCCAAATTATACGTGATCGGAAAAACAGACGACGGCAACGAGTTCCATTCCTTTGCTGTACGCATAATAAAAGTTGAGGCAAAGCGCTTGGTGCGGGTGGAAGGGGTATATACTATACAAGTTTATACTTGCTATGGTGAGAGTTCATCTGTCAAAAGACCCGTACTAACGGACGTTTGTAGGGTATTAAAAACGGGCATAAGTCGTACTACTTAATATTCGTGGATATGACACTTTACATACGTCACTAATCTATCAACCGGTGGCAATCAGAAACATTCTGTAAACTTGTGTAATTTAGCACAGTAAGCTATTGTTTTTTTAAAGTAATACTACCAGATATTACATAAATAAAACGTTGAAAAAGTGACAGCAGAAACTGAGTGATCAGTCACATAATCTAATAAAACGGAAGGCGGTTAAGTTTATCACCCACCTTTCACTAGTAAAGCACTTTTGATGCTAAGATAAAACAAGTATCAGAACGTTAAACGTATTTTTATTACGTTGATCGTTTGATAAGTGTCGTGGTGGTAATGAAAATTGGAAAATTTACGATTTTAAATGCCTGACTAAAGTAGACCAAAAACGTAAGAGGCATAAAACTTAATCTCACAAAAAACATGCAGGTAAACTATCCAATTAGCTAATCAAATTGTTCCAAACTGAAAATTGACAGACGTTGACGGAAGCCGTGAAATTGTCACAAACAAATTGAATAGTTTTTTTGCTGACGGTATAATATCGATTGTATAGTGAGTGATTTTTAATTTAATTGTGATACTTGATTTTGTGCAACTGACCGTGAGACGCCGACGGACGGTTGCGGCGGATAGACAGATGTCAATCTGGACCGCTAAGATTCTTAGGGTTCCGTAGATTCTTGAAACGGCTTTTACTTCTTATCAATAAATCCATTACTGAATGGAAATGATTTATTGTATCCTTAACAAATATAACAATAATAATACTGTTGAACAATCCACACAGCATCATCTAGCTCCAAGCTAAGCAGAGCTTGTGTTATGGGTACTAAATGACTTAATACAATACATAACATACATACATATTTTTTATTATGCATAGAAAACACCCAGAACACCCGAAAAAAAATATTTGCACATTGTACAAACATTTATCCCAAGGCGGGAATCGAACCCGCAACCTCTGCGGCGCAGGCGGACATTCGCCCGCCGCGCCACATAGGTCGTCAAAAACAAGAGTTATATATACCTAACTACAAAGCATGTTTTAAAGATATTTCTAAGTGAGATAATAAATACCAGGGCAAAACCGGGGTTTTTCTATTATAAAAAGAATAATATAATTATGTTTTTAAACGCTGTAGGTACTCAGATTCAGTAGTAATCTGTTTTTAACTTCATTAATAATAATCTGTCTGAATAATAGTAATCTGTTTAAAAAACCGCTTTAATTTCGCACGTTTTCGCTAGTATTACCATAAAGAAGACAGCGAGTTTTACGAAACCAAACCTAGGAAAAACCAGCAACAACTTACAGCTTGTTTCTCTAACACTAGGCAGTGTGCTTAATATATTACAGAACCCTCGTTAAACGATACAATCAGCTCTACTCTACTATGAATGGACTTGTCCACTTTTTGTCTTTCATTGTCATATCCAATAATAAATTAACTATAGACGAGAAACGGTACCCTGTAAAAACCGAACGAGTTTTTATAGTACTTCACACACGTAAAATATATTGGTAATTATTGAACTGGGCCATTCTTTTTATATTGTTCCACTAATAATTTTTTTTTTGAAAATATACGATTGAGTAGATCCATAATGTTGAGCATTTTGCCTGTAGTAATTTATATTATCTACCTAAATAAGTACATTATATGCCATTAGAAATAGTTTCTGGTTTCGCATGCTTGTCAGAGATCTGTTTTAATTTGGTCAGAGACTATGTAGATTAGAACAGTTTCAAAAAAATAACACTATTTTTTTACAGGTATGAGAAACACCATTAAAAGCCTATGAAGTTTTACATGTGGCGCTTTAGCATTTTTTCCTTTCCACTGACGACACATTATTTTTTAGTCGTTCATTTTGTGTCATTACTACACTAACTTAAAACCTTTAGTTCATTGAGTCATCACACTAACATGGTGAGAAGACTCAAATTTTTTTTTTTTTTTTTTTTTATACAACTTGACCAAACTTACTTACTTACTTGACTTTTTATGACCAAACTTTTAATTTTAGAGTAATTTTAAGCTTAAAGCTGGAACAAGCGAATGGTCCACCTGATGTTAAATGGACGAGCCTTTCACTAAGAGTTCTACTACTACTAAATATAATAGTGTAATAATATTTCTACTTACAATGAATACTAGAACAAACTGTCCCCTCAAATAGGAACCCGTTTTTTGTTACAAGTATTTCTATTAAAGTAAGTCAAAGATACTCATTAGTCTTTATTGAATAGATCATAATTTTACTAACGTCCCTACTGCAATTCAGTGGTTAACTAATTAAGAAAAAAAAACTGTGTCACAGTCTCAATTTGCTATAAATAACTTGTACCAAATGTATTCATCTCACAAATATTTAAAAACCGACCTCATAATAGTCAATGCAGAAGGCAAAACCAATATAACTGATCAAGATCGCATTTTCATGGAAATTATCCAAGCTACCGTAGAATAGAAAACTACTTTCACGGTGCCTCATTTGAACGGCCCAGTCAACTAGCTTGACTAGTAGAACTCCCAACTAGCCCGATCACTTGGCACTGTTGTTCGTTACAGTACATTGTAGCAAATTTAATTTAAGCACCAATATGACAATGAAGTGAATATTTTACGAGGGTTTTATTTTTACTAGTTCGTGGTAGGCATACTTATTATAAAACTGCTATTTGCATATTCATTTATGAGATCCAGTTTTAAATTATTTAAGCCGTTTGTATCGTGGGATGGATAATGTGGATATATTTCAACTCTTTGGAATAAAACACACATTATAATGATAGTAATCGATACCTTTTGTTGTTTGAACTACTCTGCGTATCCAAAACTGATATTTAATGACACTCAAAAATACAAATATTTATTTAAACTGTCTATAAGCCCCAATTCACGTATTTTTTGGAGTTCAGACGAGGTTGAAACTAAAATTTGATTGTTAAAGTTGGGCCTGTTTGAAAAGTCACCAAATCGGACCTCTGATAACTTAACTGATCGAAATCATACGTATTAAGCAATGTAGCAAACGTCCCCTAAACACTGGTCATGCTAAATGGCAATGCTAATGCGCTAAGTCAGCAAACGCTCACTTAATAAAGTTGGTTAGTTTCGAGAAGAAAAATGAAGACAATATATTATAAAAAAAATGCGGTCCTCTTTAAATTATGGTGTAAATAATAATAATAATGCTGGACAATCCACACAGCATCATCTAACCCCAAGCTAAGCAGAGCTTGTGTTATGGGTACTAGATAACTGATACTTAATACAATGCATAACATACATAGATATTTTTTATTACAGATAGAAAATACTCAGAACACCCGGAATAAATATTTGCAGATCATACAAACATTTATACCAAGGCGGGAATCGAACCCGCAACCTCCTGCGTCACAGGCGAACATTTGCCCACCGCGCGACATCGGTCGTCATTTGTAAAAAAAATAATTTGTTTACAAGAAGCATAGTCCTATTTATACCTAAGTTATAAGACAGTTCAAAAACATTCTTTGGATTTTATTGAATAAATAACTATCCTTGAACTTTCAATGCTTCAATATTTACGACAGCCGTTACAGCTCAGTTAGTAGTAGCTCTGTCTTCTGCGCTGGGTTCAATCCCCACCGAGAACAAACATTTTTGTGATGAACGTAGATGTTTGTTCTGTGTCTGGGGTGTTGTACTGTATTCTAAGTATGTATTTACAAAGAAAAGCATATAAGTATTCTGTCATCTGGTTCAAATAGTACAAGCTATGCTTAGTTTGGAGCTAAATGATGTAATGTAAAAAAGTCCAAAGATATTTTTTTTTTAAATGCTGATAAACAATACAATGGTAGGTATAGAATAAATTCCTAGCTAAGCCTCAATGACTAAACCATACAAACATCCCAACAATAGGCTATAATTACAACTAGTTAGTAACTGGATCGAGTCAGTAGTAGCCAGTAAATAAGCCCTGAGGGCGGCGCGGTAATCACCAACATCCGAGGTACGCGTTTACGCAAGTCCAGACTAGTATTCTAGAACTATACTTAATAAGGCTAGTATTCTTTCCCGTATGGAATTTGTGCAAAAAGTGAAGAGAGCAAGAAAACTACACACACAATGAGATCATACCATCATCATCAGAATGTAGAAGTCCAACGCCAGTATATGCTTCATTTTCCATCCACCAACTTCCCGCGATCCTAACAATGTCTTCAGTTGTTTTTTTTTTTTTTTTTTTTTTTAACCACACAGCATCATCTAGCCCCAAGCTAAGCAGAGCTTGTGTTATGGGTACTAGATGACTGATATACATTATACAATAAAACATACATAGAATTTTTTTGTTATACATAGAAAATACCCAGAACACCCGGAATAAATATTTGCAGATCGTACAAATATTTATTCCAAGGCGGGAATCGAACCCGCAACCTCCTGCGTCGCAGGCGGACATTCGCCCGTCGCGCCACATCGGTCGTCAAAGTTCAACGGGTTCATCGTCTTTAGCTTCGTGTTGTTGTTGGTCCGACAAGGTATATAGCCTGCCCATTGCCACTTCAACTTGCTGATTCTGAGAGCTGTAGGTGAAGTTGGTTCTTCTACGGATTTTCTCATTTCTGATCCTATTTCGTAGTAAAACTCCCCCAGCATAGCTTTCTCCACAGTAATAATATGCAATGAACATTGTCATGGTAACACTGATGAAAAGAGTCCAAGTAGTGTCTGCCTTAAGTAAGTAAGCTAAGCTTGGCTAAGTTAAGCTTGGTCGCGAGGAACTGGCGCTTAGATTCACCTAGATTTAAGACGTTTCAAGATGATCCCTGCGGATATTACTGAATAAATGCTTTTTGACTTTGACTTTGACTTAAGCAAACCTCTCAGAACAAATAATATTTTCCCTCCCTCAGGATCCCTCGTTAATATTCGGGATTCTATTACAGATTTGCCCTCTGAATTCAATATTTCCTAGTATAAAAATATTAGTACATAGCAGTCTACTATTTTAAGGTAACTGAGGTTCTATAATAAATCGTTCGAAGAAGATAGACAGTAGCAACTACACAGCTTCCTCTAGTATTACGCCACGGAGCATTTTCTTTTAAAACCTGTCTTGTGTGGAATCTATTTGCTATTATGCGCCGTAAGAAAGTTGATGGGTTTTTTCTATGATTATAAACTATAAATTAAATCTTTACGCTCGGGCTTATCGTAAGCCACTTAGCTATTGCGAATAAAATATGTGATTAAAATAATTCGGACGCATATAGAAACGGTAATCATCGTGTATAGAACGCGTTATTTATTTTTACTAAACGTTTTACCAATGTGGCGCGTTGGGAGAATGTCCGTCTGCGACGCAGGAGGTTGCAGGTTCGATTCCCTCCTTGAGATAAATGTTTGTACGATATGCAAATATTTATTCCGGTTGTTCTTAGTATTTTTTATGTGGACTAAACATTATTTAAAAACACTTCAAGTATTTAATTATTATTTTTAGGCGTAATTGATATCGTCGTGTCAGTAAAAAAAATTGTGATTTTTTTTGGCCGACAAACATTTGGCCGACTTGTTTCTTTTGTTTTTTAAATCAGTAAACGAACTTAATTTTTTTTAGCATTGCTCATTAGTCTTAGGCAGTTGCTGGCCTAAACAAACAAAACACGGAAGGTTAAAAAACAATAGTGACTCAAAAAATTCACAAGCTGTTTTTAGGGTTCCACAACCAAAAGGTAGAACGGGACCATATTACTAAAACTCCGCTGTCTGTTATATCTGTCTGTCACCAGGCTGTATCTCATGAATCTTGGCTGTTAGAGAAATTTTCACAGATGATGTATTTCTGTTGCCGCTATTACAACAAATACTAAAAAACAAAATAAAATAAATATTTAAGGGGGCTCTCATACAACAAACGTAATTTTTTTGCCGTTTTTATTATAGATAATGCACGAGTCCGACTCGCATTAGCCGGTTTTTTTCGTTCCTATGAAATTAGTCACCTTGTGAAATTTATTGATGTCATGTAAGTAAAGCTAAAAAAAAATTACAAATTGTTCAATAATGATCTTCCTAATGATAAACCGTGTCAATCTGTTGCCTTGGTAAGTACTAAAACGGTCTTACTAGAAATCATTTCCAACAGCAATGCGAGCATCACTGCTTGACAGCAGAAATGAATGACTTTACTACTATGGCAATGGGCAGGAACAAAAAACAAGTCAAATAAAGTCTTCTTCTTTTTTTTTCTTTACGGTATGTATGCGTCATTCGACAAGCAAGGAGTTTTTACTCAAGTTACGTTAATTCTGTCAAGTAGGGTAGTCAGTCATTCGTTTGAAAAAAATATGGCGTTTCTATTAAAAATATCAGGGAAACATTTTCTTTCAAATCAAGATCCCACATGTTAGTTTTCATTTTAACTGCTCACTCTCGTGTACCTTAAGTAGTGTTGATAAAACGCCACCGAAATAACACACCAGAATTTAAAATAACACTAAATAAATTATTTTAAAAGATGACAGAAAACGAACCACAGTATACAGTACTTTGACGGCTGTCACAGCTCAGTTTGTAGTAGCCCTGCCTTCTGTGCTGTAGGTGGTGGGTTCGATCCCCACAGAGAACAAACATTTGTGTGATGAACATAAATGTTTGTTCTGTGTCTGGGTGTTGTATTGTATTCTATGTATGTATTTACAAAAAAAAAGCATATAAGTATTATATCAGTCATCTGGTTCCCATAGTACAAACTATGCTTAGTTTGGGACTAGATGATGTTGTGTAAAAATTTCCGGACATATTTATTTATTTATTTCATAAAACGAATATCTATTATGTTTCTTAAGTTGGTAACATTGGTGACATTTCACAAATTACGAAATTACGCGGTAAAAACCTCAGTGGCCACACGTCATTCGTCATAGCTTCTCAAGATCATGTTCTTATTTCAAAATTCCCAGAAGTCGAAACAAGGAGGTTTTTGAGAACAATAAAAATACCTTAGTCATGATTATGCCTAGTTCGTCATTATTATTATTCATTTATTAGTCACTTTTGCGAATAAACTTCGTCTCGAATCCGCAAGATTATCCTCTTGAAACTTGTTTTTTAAAAGGATACAAATTCTTTCCAAATTAAATCAATTGTTTGAATAAACGCAGCTATTTAAAACATCAAAATGTAAGTAATGACTCAGGGAATCGGATCGCGGGTTATTTTTGACTTCCGTCCTGTTCCTCTTTTTTTATTGGACACTTTGTACTGTATCACACAGTTCATCCATCTTTTCTTTGGTCTACCTCTACCCACATATCCATCCACATTCATATTCATCACTCTTAATTTTTTCAAATCAACGGTAAGCAAAACTAATCGATTGAAAATATTTTACTCTAAAACTATTGTTGTTCTAAAAACGTTGGTAGAAGCGGTAAGGCTACGTTCATATTGTTGTAGTGAATCTATACCAATCATAAGAATCTTTGTCCTGACTGATCGACATATAGACAGCAAACAACCCACACAAACCCCAACAAACGGCTAGTCGCAGAGACTTAACATCTTCAGGGTAGGTTAGTCTTGGTGCGTAGGGGTGTACTAAAAAAGGAATTCCCGAAATTCGACCCTTAAAGAGCGAGGGTTGAAATTTGTATGAAAATAACTTCACGAATACACATTCACGAAAGCATCATGACTTTAATTCCCAAGCACGGTAGATATCCCCTCCGACTCCTTAGTACCAAGTACTTCCTTAATTTTTTTTGAGGATGTCTTAGGGGTAGCCAGAGGTACGTCCAGATATCCGCGTATTCCATACGTCACAGGTAGCAAGTCCATCGCCGCTGCTAGAATACTAACTGGTTTCCTCACGATGTTTTCATTCACCGTTCGAGAGCAATGGCATTGTGCAATTTTTTCGAACGAAAAAATCCATTAGTGCATGGATTTGAATCCACGAACTTAGGATCAGATGGCGGGGTCACTCCGACTAGACCATCGGTGCTCTCTAAAAGAAGAAGAAGAAAAAGTCTCCTCTTTATTACTCAATTTTTTTAGCCTTCAATGAATTGTAAGCTAAAATGTAACGGTACTCGACACAAGGAAGCCAGAAGCAGTATCAGTATTGAATACAAACATTTCAGAACAATAACAACTCTAGCTCAAGTGTGAATTGACCCTAACAATAGATTTTAGTGATGTATTCATACATGCGCATGCGGCTATTACGGCTATCCCCTGGATTAAGTATAGGCTGTAACCAATTCCGAATTAATAACATTCCTTTTAAGCATGGCCGCTTTTTGACTCGTACAGGGTGTTTCAGATAGTTTAATTTATATCTATACCACCTATAGAATATTTGTCCTGACTGACTAACATACTTAACACAAGAAACATTTTATCATACAACTTAATATCTCTGCTGTTAATTTACTGATTTCCAAGCATAGTATATAAAACTGTTTAAATTTGACATGTATTTATTTTATCATATATTGCACTAAAAAAAAATTGTACAAAAGGTGAACTTAATGCTCGATAGCATTTTCTGCCAGCCAACCTTGACAGGTGAGAAACAGAGTGGTTGGCGTGCTAAAACATAACAAGGTATACAGGTACCGAGACAAAACTCACAGGTAAGCAATTGTTACATTTAAAATTATTAAATATATTTTTATGATTAAAAAAAATTAAAGGTTTACTTATTAATACTATGGTAAGACCTATTCTAAAATGTGGTTTTCTAGATATTTTTTGAAACTGAACTTTTAAAAGAAGATAATAATTCAAAGAAACAGCTGCAAGGTTACTAATAAAAACATTAGTTTACGTAAGTTATATCAAAATTGAAACATAATCAAAAGTGGCACAGCCTGTATACCCACGCGCGCACCTGTCCGAACGCCGTAAATTTAAATAACCAAATCAAGGTGAAATTCGTTTGTCTGATAGAAAGCTTATTGTGATCTGTGGCTTGATTTTTTATGATACTGTTAATGATTTGGTTTTAAATTAGCAACAGTATGCACAGGTAAAGAAATAAATCTTTCTATAATTATAAAACTTTAGTTAAACCATAATTACATATCAGAACTTATGTACTATGTAATGTTTGAATATCTCATTAAGTGAATTTGTTTGTTAATTCTTTTGAGATAATAAATTTCTTTAAACCGAACTTACCAAAATAACACTAGAAAAAAATTTAAAAACTAAATTGTTTCCAATGATGACGAATCTAACCTCGCGAAACTTTTTTTTATTTACCTTGCTGTTGAAACAAGCAGATAGCCCACCTGGTACTAAGTGGTTACTATCGCCTATAACAAGTATTGCCTCGTAGGTCACACTCGTTAGGAACGTGTCCTACGATGCAGTCTTCAACATCCATTAACCTGTTTTATTTTTAAAATGTCTTTGATTATAAAAATATAAAATCATCATAATTACCAGAACCAACATCAGTATCTTAGGTTAGGCTGATAGCACATTATCAGAAAGCGTCTGATAGAAAATACGGAATCTTTCTGAGGAAAGCTTTGAACCACATGCGGGGCTTAAAATATGTATGTCACTATTATTTCATTACAAAGAGATAGCAGCATCAATTTTGGCTAATGGATAATCAATATAAACAAAACATATGAAAAACAAACTAAATATAAAATCACTTGTGTAAATTCATGAATAATTTTCAATAAATATTCAACTACCGTTGCCTAAAGCTAATCCAACGCTTTAATCGATAGATGGATCGAATCATCGAATGATAATCGAATCATCGATCGATAATCGATTCAACGAAACGAATACTAAATTAGATCGGCTACCAAAATGCTTCTAATCAACTATCTATGCTATAACAATATCGGTAAATTCGTTCTATATGAAACTGGTTTTAATTGTAATCATCATCATTATTTTATACCTCTACATCATTGATCTTTATCAATTACTAACTGAGTCGCTCTGACTTCGTCTGCTTTTTCATATACAAAATTCATTCCCTTTTACACCCGTACTAGGGATGACAGAAAAGCAACTCAGATAGAGAACAAACATCTTTACTTATCATACAAATATTTGTCCTTGGTGGGGGTCAAACTCACAACCTGTAGTGCAGAAAGTAAAGATATCACTAGCTAAACTGTAAGCTCAGTATCTGAATTTGGTTCACAGTTTAGTTACAAAATTCTGCGTTTCGTAGAATTTGCAAATCATTTTCCAAAGTAACCTACTTCCTTACTAAATTATTCAAATGAATAATTAAACCCACCCATGGCTGCATTGTTCTCGAGGTCTACCAGGGGGCCCTGCTCTAACAAATGTCACTAGCATCGCATCTTACCATCAGATCTCCAACAATACACCTGTGACATGTTTAAGATGACATACGTCGAGATATCGTGAATTGATTCATTTACGAAGCTTGCTTGGTCATTCCTAACCGATTCAAGCTATGCAACTTCTTGCGCGGATACGAGTTGGATGGGTGACCGCTAGTTGCGGTTACATGAGACGGACTAACATGAAAAACAATAAGCGAAGAACGTATTGACGCTGTACTTAAACTGCGCCGCACGTAAATCCGCGACAATTGAAACAGTTTTCTTTATGTGGTTTGCTGATTGGCAAGTAAATGATCCACCTGATGATAAGTGGTTACCATTACCTGCAATGTCACGTTTTAAGAACATGCACTGATCTGCGTCTATCAATCTATGGCATACAGTTGTTAAGCCTGTAATTTCACCAATGTAGTTTATATTATATTCAGTTATAATAAATTCATATTTTATCAGTTATCTTGTTCCCATAGTACAAACTTTGCTTAATTTGGGGCTAGATAGTGTTCTGTGAAATGTCTACAAATATTTATTATTTATTTTATTTTTACATGGATTTTATTAATATATAAAATCTAGAAAAAACAGGCTTAAAATGATTCTTCTGTACTATTGACTTACTAAAAAATTACATGAATATAAACACAGAATACATTTTAAATACATTCACATAATTACATTTTAATAGTACCTACGCATTTGACAGTTGTAAACGACAAGCATACAGTTACAAGATATTATTATTTATTATAATTATAATAACTGCTATTGTGTTCAGTTTTCCATGGTATTTATGCATATTTTCCTTGATATTTACATCAAGATGTCGGATTAACGACAGAGATTTATAGTCCTTAACGAGTACATACGATGTAATAGAATGTAAGTTGTTATTCTTGAGTATGAATTGGCAGAAACGTGTGTCTATTGTCCAGCTCTTAATAAGACCTTGGTTTCTTATGAATCAATGCCTGTCTTATGAAGGCCGTATCTTATTATTCGCAGTTTACGTTACTGTGTTTCGGTTTGAAGAAGCCGGTGATATTATAAACTTAGACTAAATAGTAAGCACCTATATGTTCCAAGTTGATGAACGCAAGGCAGCGCATAGTACATGGTGGAGCACCTTGATGATTACCACTTAACATCAGGTAGGCCATCAGCAAGAAAACGGTGTAAATCAATAGTCAAATACAAAGAAGCAGTAAAGGAAACAAGCTAGAAATAATAGTTGATGAGTTTACAACTTGTCACGAACAAAATTCGAACTACTAAATGTGGGTGCGTGTTAGATGCAGATGACTACCTCTCATAGACTTTTATTTAAAAATCAAGAAATAATTCGACATAATCATAACAAAACAGGTACGCTACAAGCCGTAAAATTCTAGCCTGTTTTTTTAGGATCAGCCGTGAGGTACTGCTGCCTAAATTCACTTAGTTAAGAAGGTTAAACATAAACCTTGATTTTTTTGTGACTAATATTTTAAAGTAAAAGCAGATTACCAGAAAAAGAAGCAAATATATTATAAATCCCTTAGAATAACCCTTGTGATTTTCAGTAACAATTGTCTTTTGACTTTGATTTTAGGCATCAGATAAAACCAAAAGATCTAAGAAAATATCTACCGTGCCTGAGGATAACATCTATGAGGATAACATCTATATTTTTTTTTTTCAAACCTCTGATCTACTACAATAAAACATCACATCTCATCGACCATGCGTGTCTCAATCTTCTCGACCACTTATCATATATCTTAATCAAGATAAACGACATTTTAGGAGTCTAATGGGGGCTTTTGATATTAATACAAATACAAATACAAATACAAATTCTTTATTAATAATGTCAAATTACAAGTCAAATAATAGGTACAATGCAAAAAATGCATATTTTATATAATAGAATAAATTATAATTATTACAAATACGGTAACTCGTAAAACTCTTTGACTGAGTAGAACGAGTGCTCGAGCAGCCATTTACGCAATCGTCTTTTGAAGACCGTCGTAGAAGTTGCATCCGTTTTTATTGTGTCCGGCAACCTGTTATAGACCGAAGGACCCATTATGTACACTGACCTTTCCGATTTACTTAACTTGTGAGCAGGCGTGACGAGCAGGTGAGCGAGCTTGTTACTGCGCAGAGCACGGGATGTGTTAATGCCTCTCTGCTTAAAAATATCAAGGTTTGTAAACGTAAAAAGAGCTACCTGGTAGATCAGTTCGCAAGGAAGAGGCATAATATTTAACTCCTTGAACAGCAGTCTGCACGAGACATCATCAGACACGCCCACTATGGCCCTCACGGCTCGTTTCTGCATGACGAAGGCCCGCTCAACATCCGCAGCTCGCGCCCACAGTTCTACACCGTATGTGAGGATGCTGTGAACGGTCGCAAAATAGCATGACACTACCACCCTGCGAGATGCGGTGCTAGCGAGCCGGCGTAATGCAAAACACGAGCGGCCTAGTCTCGAGCAGAGCTCGTCAATGTGGGCATCCCAGGTGAGGCCGCTATCGAGGTAGAAACCTAGCAGTTTTGTGGTTTGGACCATTTGCAGTTTAGCGCCCCCGGTGGTAACTGAATAGGGGGGAGGGGTAGTTCCATTAAGTTGGAATAACATAAAACAGGTTTTTTCCCTATTCAGGGCTAGCCCGTTTGACTGGAACCACTGCTCGAGCCTTCGAACAACAGAGTTCAGCCTTTGCTCCAGGGCCGGCGCCGTCGGTGCAGTGATAATGGCGGCCACGTCATCAGCGTACATGTAGATCTCTGCGTCGCTGATGGCACCGGGCAAATCGTTCAGCAATAGGCTAAACAAAGTGTTCGAAAGGCACGATCCCTGCGGGACTCCCATGGTGTTCACCAATTCACCTGACCTGACGCGCCCGTTGTCGCCGATTACAGTCTGCGTACGTCGAGACATGAAAGCGGTCAGTAAGGACAGCACCGGGCCGCGTATTCCGTAAAAATTGAGTTTATTAGCGATGAGGTGATGGTCGGCGGTGTCGAACGCGCGCGAGAGGTCGCAACACAGCAGCGCTACGTGCGAGCCCGCCTCGCGCGCGCTCAGCACACGCCACACCACCTCACGCACCAGGTCTGTCGTACCGCGCCCGGCTCTGTACGCATACTGCCGGTCCGACATTGTACTGCGCT
Organism: Electrophaes corylata; assembly: GCA_947095575.1. Lineage (NCBI taxonomy): Eukaryota > Metazoa > Arthropoda > Insecta > Lepidoptera > Geometridae > Electrophaes > Electrophaes corylata. The sequence continues at coordinate 5,794,355 of OX352719.1, read as the reverse complement.
CACCAATGAAAGATAAAAGTCTCTTATTTAGTCCTACTTCAAGGATCTTACTAACGGCAGGAACAAGTGATATAGGCCTGTATGATTTCATTTCCGTTTTCTTACCTTTCCCTTTGTAAAGAGGCGATACTTTCACTCGCTTGAGGGCAGTAGGATACACACCCTCGCGAATGCAGGCGTTAAACAGGTAGGCTATTATGTGGGCGAGTGGCGTCGCTATGATACGGAGTAGACTTGATGATATTCCATAGAGGTCGGTGCTGTTTTTTGCGGCTATGTGTTTGTTAACGATTAACACTATCTCGTACGGCGAAAATAACTCGAGCCGCAGTGAACGGTCGCACGCAGGTAAGTCAGCGCTCAGCGTAACGTATGCGCGGGCGACGTCAGCCGGCGGGGCGCCGCACTTGCTGGCGGCAGTTGTGAACTCGAGGTTCAGGGCATCCACCAACAACTGCTTTGAGCTAAAAGGTATTCCGTTAGCGTCCCTCACCAGATCGGTATAATCGACCCTCTCGCGGTTACCACGCCCGAGCTCGGTACTTATAATGTTCCACATACATTTTACTTTATTTGGATGGTCGTTAATAATTTTAGAGCAATGGTTGGTTCGTTTCTCTCTTAGCATAATATTATATTTTATTGAGTAATTTTCAGCGATGGCTATTAGGTCAGCATTGTCCGGAAAAATTTTTTTCAATTTAAATATGTCAAATAAGAGGTTTTTGTAGTTGCGAATCTCGCTATCTACCCATGTGTTTAGTTTATAGATGCGGGGTTGATTTTTCATAGGAAAACACACTTCAAATTTAGCTACGATTATGGCCACAAGAGTGTGGGCAAGCGCGTTGCAATCACTTCCCACTCTTTCCACCACCGAAGACCAGTCGATTGATTCCAGAGCGCTCGAAAAGTTAAGTTTATTAGCTACAGTAAAAGATCTCTTCAATACAAACTTAGGCAGCGGCGCGGTATTGCGTGTAACAGTAAGACGCTGAGCGTCGTGGTCGCTGAGGTGCGTCGCGACGCCTGCAACGGCGATGAGGCGCTCCTCAGGGAGATTAGAGTACGCGTGGTCCAGTAGGGTGCCCGTGCCGCCCTCTACCCTTGTGGGGAAATCAATTAACTGGCGGAAGTTGTGTCTAGAAAGGATATCTACTAATTCCCTTTTCATTTTTGTATTTTTTAATAAGTTGATATTTATATCGCCCATTATAATAGCATCAGAGCCTTCACTCGATATTTTTGTGAGAAGGTTTTCAAATAGTTCTAAGTATGCGCTATCGTTTGTTTGGTTGGAGTGGTATACTCCTTTAATAAGAATATTTTCTATAACAAGATGCACGGCACAAACATCAAAAACTTGTTCTAACGATAAGTCACAGTAATCTTGTTTATTTGTTACCTTAATGCCGGTGCGGACGTAGATGCAACTTCCACCACGGGGGATCGTAGGTCTACAGTAATGTCCTATTGAGTCGATAGGAATGTACGGCTGCTACTAGAAGTACGGTGCTGCATGTTTTTGGACTCATTTGTACCTGTCTTTTCACTAGTTCTCTTTTTATCTTTACCTTTAGGTTTTTAACTTTAGACAGTTTAAACTTTTAGCTATAAGATTTATAAAGCGATTCTGTATCTATATTTCTATGCCATTTATAAATGTGAAAATGTATCTGTCTATCTATCTGTGTTACGCTGTTACGGTTAATTCCTATGTAATTTGGTACGATGATAGTTTGCATTCCGGAAACAGTATTTTTTTCTTTTTTTCCATAGATATTATTTATTTTTTATTGTCCCAGGACGGAAAACAGCCAGTGTTCATATTGCTACACCTTATTGTTAATGTAGGAGTTTGAAAATATTCTACCGCCTGCGTCTGTTGGGTAGGTCTTCTACTGACTAAACCCTCACGATTACAGCTGCGGATTTGTCGACTCTTATACATATATACTCTTATAATCCTTATGGTTTTATGTATTGAAATGTATTGATTATTGAACTATATTACTATATTTAAAAATCTCTTCTCATTAAAATAAAACCATCGCTGAGAGAGAATAACTAACAAAAGTGAATCAGAAGATTTCTCCATATATTTTAGCATTCTTAACACCAGTGATATGCCGTCTTCGTAAACTCGCGGAACTAACCACTATGACGCAACGCAGTTTTGTCAGCCGTGAGTAAACAGTCTCCGTAAACACTTTGCAGCTTCTATTGTGTTTGTTCGGACTAGGAAGTCATGAATGTAAGAAAAACCTACTAATTGGATGTGGTTGGAAAAAAAACAGCTTTTAATACATAGGTATTATTACGTCAACAATCTCAATAAGCCATGGTCATAGACTTCTCCCTAATTCAAAGAGTTTACCATAGCCACCATGCTTGGAAGGCAGACTGGTGACCGCAATGATTGAGGAGCTGCTGCTGGAGCTGGTTATGCTGCTGCCCATCCCTTGGTGACCTGGAACCTTAGTCGCCTCTCTACATATATGGGAGGTAATAGCCCCTCTATTATCTACAGGCATGATTGTGCTTAGCCAAACGATGCATTGACTTAGAACCTCTACTACTACTAAAAAATATTGTAGTAAGCGTGTCGGACACCATCATAACTCAACATCAGGTAAGATTGCGGTCAAACGTTTTTATAACTTGATAAAATAAAAACCAGCCAAGTGCGAGTCAGACTCTCGCAAAAAGGGTTCCGTACAATGGTACATTATCTATAATCAAAATGGCAAAAAAATCACGTATGAGAGCCCCCTTAAATAATTGTTTTATTCTATTTTTTTGTATTTTTTGTTTTAGCGACAAGAGAAATACAGCATCTGTGAAAATGTTAAGTCTCTATCTATCACAGGTCATGAGACAGCCTGGTGACAAACGGACAAACAGACAGACAGCGGAGTTTTAGTCATAAGGTTTCGTTTTACTCTTTGGGTACGGAATCCTAAAAATAGTTAAAGCCGTTCCCACAAATATGGTTTCTTGATTGTCAGCTTCGCATGACGCCAAATTACTGTCGGAGATGTCAATCAGAATTTAGATTTTAAATTCAGATTTGTTGTCCTACCTTCTATCATTAATGACGAGGTCTTGTATCATTTGCAATACATTCGGCTTAAGCTAGTTATTTATGGCCCTGTAAAAAGTATAAAAAATTTAACAATATTGTCATCTTAAGGCAAACAGTGACAGAACAAATTTTAAGTGATCTATATATATACTAATAATAAAGAGGAAAGATTTGATTGTATGTTTGTTTGTTTATTTGCATTGAATAGGCTCTGAAACTACTGGTCAATTTTGAAAAATTCTTTCACCGTTGGGAAGCTACACTATCCCTTATAACAAAGCATTGCCTTGCATGATCGGTAAGAACGAGCCCTACAATACACTGCTTTGCATCCATCAACCTGAGGCATACAGGTGTTAAGCCTCATGTGCCTGTAAGAATTTGGACATACTTTGACTACCCACATTAGATATTTAGCTGTGAAGCTATATGATAATATAACTAAACTTTAACAATTTTTTTTTATCACTTTTCAACAACCACATCCAAAACATTCGCACAGAACAATAGCAAGAGCCCTCCGTGTAAACGTACACAAAGCTTTTGTCTGCCCACTCTATGGACAAAAACGTGATGTGATGTCATACATGTCTAAGTACTTGACCGTTTGGAAGCAAAGATAATGAGGTCACTTAACCAATATCAGTATAAAAGAGGTACTGTAACCTTCCTTTATGATGATAACTATTTTCATGCTACTGCTAGTGAATCAAGTATGGGCCACCTGATGTTAAATGGTAACCATCACCTATAACAAAGTATACCATGCAGATCACGTTCGTAAGGAACGTGCCCTACAATGCACTGCTCTGCATCCATCAACCTAAGGCAGCACTACTACTACTAAAATACAAGCAATATTCTACAGTGCATCATTTATCCCCAAGCTAAGTAGAGCTTTATTATAGATACTAGATGACTGATATAGTTAATACAATAAATTACATACATAGATATTTTTTTATTATGCATAGAAAATACCCAGAACACCCGGAATAAATATTTGCAGATCGTACAAACATTTATCATTGTCAACATTGTTATAATTACTAACGAAACGCGTGCGAATTTGTCCGAGCTAACTTATTTTTATACAAACTTCAACCCCTGCTGTACACGTTTAGCGTTTGAATTTTAAAAATTCCTTTTTTAGTACACCTCTACGCACCAAAACGAATATGCCTTGAAAATGACGACATGTGGTTGTTCGTTTTCTATATGCCAGTCAGTCAGTCAATCAGGACAAAAATTCTTAAAATTAGAATTGATTATTGAAGTAAATTATAACAAATACAAATATTTATACTAGGTGTGCACAAAATACTTAAAAATAGTTAAAATATCTGTAGACGATTCTTGCGAATAATGTTGTAACAGGAAAATTTCAAGTTATTGTTGATAAGCCGTTATTAAGATGTTTGGTTTAACATTTAACTTTTATCATAATGCTACGTCAAAGTGCACTGTTAGTTGCAGTAGTACAATAAGAGTCAGCGCATACTGGTCGAGTGAATGACAAGTGACTGACCTTCACTGAAAATCTTTGCATAGTGAAATTTTTTCAAGAGATTTGCCAACTCTGACTTTTTTGTAATTTTAAAGCGTTTTCGAACTGGATGTGGACCTTGAAAGCTTTTCACGACTTGAATATGTTGCCTGCTCATAAATTTTCCCCATTTTTAGGGTAATTTACCCAACTTTCAACCTATTTGGGTCTTTTAAGGTGTTTTTCGTCTTTTTTGAGGGTTGGGATTTTTAAAAGTCCAGCTACAAAAACCCACGCGAGTTGCTTGCAACTCGCGCACCATGCAACCTCTAGTCAATAGTATATCGATAGTAGTGACAGCCATCACAGCTCAGTTAGTAGTAGCCCTGCTTTCTGCGCTGTAGGTAGTGGGTTTGATCTCCACTGAAAAAACATTTGTGTGATGAATATAGGTGTTTGTTCTGTGTCTGTGCGTTATATTGTATTTTAAGTATATATTTACAAAAAAATAGGTATTTAAGTATTCTATCAGTCATCTGGTTCCCATAGCTTTGCTTAGTTTGAGGGTAGAAGGCGTTGTATGAATATGTGTCAATATTTATACCTAAACTAGCTGACTCGGTGAATTTCGTATCGCCAATATTAAATTTCTGTATATTTTCTAACCTTTTAAACATTCCTCGGACTTCCAAAAATATTTCAAAACCAAAATTAGGCAAATCGGTTCTGTCGTTCTCGATTTTTTGTTAGGCTAACTAACGTCAATTAATTTTGATATATATAGATACATAACAATAATTTAAAAAATGTTTTGGGTGTGTGCGCCGACGCTTACATTGGTACCACGCTGGGTTATAGCAGAAAATCTACAGGAAAGTTTATAATAACAATAAGTTTTATCGTGGTTTCGTATTATTGTTGGTAGCGGATTGGCACTTAACACACTTTGCGGTTTGTCTAATTGCTTTGTACAAGAGCAATTGTATGGTGTAGCCCTGCTTTTATGAGGCTTTCAGGTAATGTTAAGGTTCAGAGATAAATCAAAGAGGATAGAGAGAAAAAGACAGGAAATACACTTGATGGTGATAGAAAATACTTTAATGCACCTACAAAACGTTGAAGAACAAATTTAGCTTTCTCTTTCAGTTAGTCACTATGGATAAATATTTTAATAGAGTGCACAAAAACGTTTGCGATAGTGAAATATGGGTGTCCGAAAAATAAGAAGTAAGTAGGTATGTTACTTACTATAATGACGATGTACTCGTTTTCTCAAATAATAGAAAAAGTATTGTTTTTTGTCATTGAAAATGATTATTAGGATAAAATATTGACAAAACGAAACTATATTAAAGGATTAACGTTTTGTCTACATAACCCTAAATCAATAGAAAGTAAACTTTCTTGCATTTATTCACTTATAAACCAATCAAACTGTATTTGAATTGAAAATTGAAGCAATTCAAACAAATACAATGCACAATCAATTCGTATTTCAATCAGTAAACTCAATTGCTGAGTAAACTGTTTATGGACTATGGAAAATTGCAAACTACTCTATAAACATATAAATTGACTATATTGATTAAATAAAACATTAGAATATTTTCGTTGTAGGCTTAATCACTACAAAAAAAATATGTGATGATAATAATAAATAATCATTTATTTGTCCCGCTTGTACAACGACCTCTAAATGTATTTAGCGAGCCCCTAATTGCATTTAAGAAGCTACGTAGTTACGTTTATATCGTTAAGCACGCCTAAACATACATGTTAAGATAGGATTTCGTACTTAGTACACTGCAAATATACTTATAGCTTGTAGTTATAGCTTGTACTATAGAATACAATATTTTTTTTTTTTTTTTTTTTTTTTAACATGGCCTCGGTGGGGATTGAACCCACAGCCTATAGCACAGAAGGCAGAGTTACTAAAAACTGAGCTGTTTTCCTCCGATTACTACGGTAAAGTTTCTGTGTTTTAGCTACGTGTCGCTTTTGACAGTTTGCAATCGTGCTGTAAGAGCTTACGGTAGAGGCAGCTTTGGTAATAGCTTCATTCCTTTCAAATCCGCCCCATATCAATAGAAACAAACAAGAATCAAGCGGTATTTTTCATTATACTTTACAACTACAAACCAGACCTGTTGCAGTCCAGCCTGTGTGGGACGACCTTTATCTAGCTCCGTCTTACTTACCGATAGTGTCAATTGCACTAGTGCACTTAAAATATAAGCGGGAGGCGTTTTTTTTTATAAAACTGAAGTATTTTTTTTTTCAGAGGACTTAGGAAATTTTTTATGAACATTTTTACACAACATCACCTAGCCCCAAAGTATATACTAAGAATAGAATATAACATCCAGACATAAAACAAAGAACCATATTCATCATACAATTTGTGTATTCTCGGTGGGGATCGAACCCACCACCTACAGCGCAGAAGGTAGGCCTACCACTAACTGAGCTGTGACGGCTGTCTAGACATTTGATTTGCATTGCGTGGTATTTAGTCATTCAACTGCGGTGTGATGCTAGGTTGCCGCGCAGTGTATGTTTGGTTCAACATGTCAACGGCATAAATTATTAAACTTATTTGTGCTATGCTCTAGATAGTGTTGAAAATATTATGATAAATATTTTGGAACAAGAGGATCTACCTTATGCTAAGTCACCTACAACGAAGTATTACTTCGCAGGTCACGCATATCAGGACTGTGCCCTACCGTGCGTCCAGCAGTGTGAAGCAAGTGTTAAGTCTCAAATTTGCTAAGTCCATTACAGATCTCACGAGCTTTTATTTCTAATGGCTATATACCAGGCAACCTATAGATAAGCTGTAATTTCTAGTATTATAATATATACTGATTTTTCTATTCGTAAAAATTATGTGCGTTCTCAAACGGTGAAGGAAAACATCGAGAGGAAACCCGTAGTTTAGCTCTGCATGTATTGACCATATTTTTCTTGTGGAGAAGGCTGTAAAGATGGAATAGTTGCTGGGCAAGCCTAAATCTAAAACCTGTGCCTAAAACTACAGTGTCCCGTAAATAGAGTCAAGGCAGAAAAAAGTTTAAATAGTTTCTCTTACGCTGTTTAAATAATCTACAATAGACGCAAACGTCTATTTACTTTTAATAATATAAGCTGATATCGCCTTAGGTACAAAGTTCTATAGCGAAATCCAAACCCCACTTTTCTTGTCTAAGTTATTGCTCCACAGAGGTCGCTATGAACCTATTCAAAAGTAAATCATTAAACCTAGAATCAAAGCTGCGTGCACGCACGTTCGCATTATTGGACTCGGATTAGCAAATGATTTTACCGGCTATTAGTGCGTGATTTACTATGTGAGTCCAACTTGCGATGGACCGGGACAGCTCCGCGTGAAATCTAGATACGGCATCTATCGATAGATTTCATCGATGGATTTATCGATAAAATCTTTCAAGTGACAAAACTAGTGCTAAATAAAAATATGTGTAAGACTTAGCTGCGACGGGCTTAAAAAGCTCCATATCCAAGCTCCAAAAGTTCAATTTTTTTCTTGATATCTGTATCGAGAAAATAATTAAACTTTAACTAATAATGACGTGAGGAACTTTCAAAATGACATATTCAGAATATATGCTACAGCTGTCAATGACAATCACAACTTGCTCATTTTTTTTATGCCGAGCTAGTTAAGCTGAGATTACTTTAAATTTAATAAGCAGTAAAAAACGACTACCACAAAATTGTTCTATGCTGCGAGTTCGATATGCGGAATAGTTGTATATTATGCATTGATATTAAATTATGACACAACAATACCCAATAAGTTTCAGTCACTTTCATACTAGCTTAAATGTGGTTTGCTGTTGTCATTAGGTATAGGTTTATGCTGTTGTCAGTATTATACGTCCCTAACATTTAAGATATGCCAATGCTATATTATAGGTGGTGGTGAGTCCATTATGCTTGTTTCATCAGCAAGTATTAAAAAACAAAATATGCCATCTCTACGCAGTCTCTCATAACTTGGTTAAAACCCGTAGGCGTCAAACCAGCCGTCGCGTATTGTCATCGATATCGGTAAATCATCTTTACCCCGTCTCTATAACCGGCAAAACCACTGTACAGGTGCGTTAGGTTCTCACCGTGGTAGAATACACACAATGATTTGCCCTAAGATAAAATCTTCGAATCGGCATTTTATCTACGAGCGGTTTCCGTAATTTGATAATTAAAGAAAGTTAAAAATATTGATTAAAAATAATTATAACTTTTTAAAATTTTACCTAACAGCTTATTTTTTTTAAATGTCTTGCCGATTAAACAAACAGATGACCCACCCGATGTTAAATGGTTACCATTACCCATAGCAAGCACTAGATCGCAGGTCACATTCGTTATGAACGTGCCCTACGATGCGTTGCTATGCGTCTATCAAGCTGAGGCTGAGCTGAGGCTTACATCTGTATAGATGTAAGGTCTCATGTGCTTGTCGTTTTATAACTACAAAATTACAACTGTAATCCTTAGGCATGGTAGACATAAAAGCGAGGAACGTACGTTATTTTTTTAGGTAGGTATGTACTAAACAAACATTCACAAAAACAAGTGGCTTATTACTTTTGAAAGAACATTGTTGCAACAAGATTGACTTTTCAGTGACAGGAAACTAACTTGTCAAATTTTGACGTTTTAATTAAATATGGTATTAATCTGGAGTATAGATGGCCTTCTGAACTAAGTTCTATTATCCTACGAATATTATAACTGTGAAAGTTTAGTTGTGTGTGACTATCATGACCTTACAGCTGAATTGATTTGGATAAAACTAAGAACATAGTACGTGACCTAGAAAAACACAAAGGTTTTATTTTACTAAGGTAAAGCAAGTGACGCAATGGGCAGATGCTAGCTCAAAAAATACTTTTATTGTAGAAATAAATACAAAAACCTGAAAACATACGTAAAAAAACGATTTTGATGAAAGTTATTTTTTTTTGTATAGGTGAATTATTAGTTCACAGAATATAAAACATTATCAAAAAAAAACCCGTCAAAACAAACCAGTTTGTCATCACTAACAGTCATTTTTCAATCATCTCCGTCACCTAATGACTGCGGTGTCATTTATAAAAAACACTATTAGCTAAAATGATTCAATTATATTGATTTATTTTATAGTTACTGCTAGGCTATTAACTGTTGTAACAGAAAAAAGTATACTCAAAAATAACAGTGCTAACTAATACCGTAATTTACTAACAAAATAAAATTTTATTGGTTTCTCATCAACATCAACAGCCTGCAGAATCCACTGGACATAAGCCTCCCATACGTTTCCAGGAACTATGATTTTGCGCTCTTTTCATCCACCAATTTCTTGCAATCCTAACAATATCGTCAGTTCGTCGGGTAAAAGAGCGTCTTATACTTTGTCTTCTGGTTCGTGGTCACCATTTGATAACCTTTATTCTTCAGCGGTTCAGCGGTGGTCGGTTCTATGAGATATGTGGCCCACCCGATGCCACTTTAACATACTGATTCTGAGAGCTGTAAGTGAGCTTGGTTCTTCTACGGATTTCCTCACTTCTGATTTTCGAAGTGTCGTACAGTCTATCCATAGCCCATTGTATAACTTTGAGCATCTGTGTGAGACTAATAGTAAGCGACTAAGTTTTTTATGCCGTTAAGTGCCTAATACCTGCACGTAAGGAAACTACAAAGATTTTATATTATCTCAAAATAAAATATCGCTTAGTTAGGAGAGATGATCCTGCGTAAAACATCAGCCTATGTTTATTATTTTTAGATAATATTTTTATTATATCGTCCCCCCAAAGTCTCCCCGAAACATTTTCAGTTGTATCTTTCCCGATGTTATGTTGTTACCATCGCCTATAACAGGGTATTGCCTCATAGGTCAGCCTTGTTAGGAACGTGCCCTACAATGCACTGCGTCGGTGCCCATCAACCTTACTGGGTATATTATGTGTATTGGCACGAAAACTTGTATCTAGTCCTAAGATCTGACAATGTTAAACCTACTTATATAATAAGGCAATAAACATACTGAATACCTGAGACATACAGGAGTTCAGCTTGAAATTTCACCGATTTATGGTACTGACGTCTATGAAAGGGTATTTTAATCACTAAAACCGGTGGGAACCAAACTGTAGTTTCTTGTCTATTCTTCTAAGCTTGGTCTCGAGGAACTGGCACCTAGATTCACCTAGATATAAGACTATTCTAAGTGATCATTTTGATATCACGGAATAAAAGCCTTTTGACTTTGGCTATAATACTATATTTTATTTATTTTTAACAAATAACCAGTCAAGCTAATTGCAAGCGCTTGAAACTAGAAAGAGAAGACCAACATAAGTAGATAGGTACTATACATAGAATAGATAATGTTGTACAGACCGGACTTGTAAAAATTATGTAGAAAGTAGAATGACTACGCATACATGACCGGATTGGATGATTAGTCCATGAGAACGGCAAATGTTGGAGATATAAAGGTTCTAGATACGACAGTGGTTTGTGGTTTAAGGTGATACTACATCACTTTATTTGTGCAAATGCTGCTTTGATTGAACTCTAAATAAAATAAACCTAAACAATAAAATAAACAGAAGTTTGATGCTGAAATTAAAGTTAACTTTAAAATGTTTGTGGTCATATTTAAAATCCTTACTTACCTAAACCATGAGAAGTATCAATAGATAATGTTTATAATATGTGTTTTTATACATACTCGTATAAACCTCGCACTAAGCATAGTTAGCTAATAGAATACTTTGCTTTGCGTTAATCTTTATGTATGCATATTTTTTTAAATATTATCTTATTATATAAAATCAGCTGATTGAATCATTTCAATACCTCTGAGCACCCAAAAATAATGTTAATTTAATTATTATGAAAATATTAACCAGACGTATAATTTAAAATACATTAAAACTTTGTTAAACACATTTAATTACATCAATAAATGGTGTAACTGTCATCAAAATAAAAGAAAGCATTAAAAACGTCAAAAACCTTTTTAATACACAATTTTATACCGAAAAAGCTTCGGCTATCAACATTAGCATTAAAAATATCAAAATATGCTAAGCTTCAAATTTATTTACGAAATTTCCCGATTCTTTCTATAGAAGTTTAGAGATTGTTATAATTTAAATTCAAATTTCTTTTTTCGGCCTTGACCTTCCTTGAGGTCACATCTGGCCATATCCGGTTATTTTTCACAAGGTATCAATAAATCGTTTTCTTTTTAGTTGATTTTCATAGTAGTTTTAGGTAAGTTTTCTATTTATGGGAATTTTATGCCATATTATTCTTTCACTAGTGTTGCTTTACGATGTAAATGTTTATGTATTTTATTACTTATCTTGGTAGAATAGGTATTTAAGAAAGTTTAACTTTAGTCTAATACATAAGAACATTAAAAATAATGTTAATAGTTTGCACGTAATATTTTAGCCTAATCAAGTCGTTTGCATTCTTAAATAAAGTTTCTACATCTAAAAAAACTATAAGACATCATTAATATAGCTCAGTAAATGGTCTAAAATGTATAATATTCAATATAATATATCTTATAAAATAATTAAACAAACATGCGTGTGGTCGATAAATATTTAGAATATTGAAACGATTTTATGGAAATTAGTTGTAGTACTAATTATCTATACTAATAATATCATAAAGAGGAAAGATTTAATTGTTTGTTTGTTTGCATTGAATAGGCTTCGAAGTTACTGGACTGAGTTGAAAAATTCTTTCACCGAGGAAGCTACACAATTTCCGGGTGACAGTTATAAACACTTGTATTAGCTGTAATTTTTATTGTAAATAAATGTTTACTTTGACTACATAATAAGTCCGGATGACAAAATATAAAATATATTTAAAAAAAATTAAGGATCCTTACTAAAACCTGTGCAAAGCCAGAACTAGCCGCTAGTTATAAATAACACAGTTTAAATATTTTGACATTTCTACTTCAATCACTCCATAGTGACTGGACCGATGTGGATGAAATTTTGTGTCCAATATGCATGTTTCATGCTAACATGTTAATTTATAAAAACCTCTTAAGTTGAGCCCATAGTTCTAATAGATAATTATTGGTGAACATTCACATATCGCACTCTATTAAAAATAACATGGTTCGATTCACTACTCAAGTTATTTATAATGTAAAATTATCATGATAACGATTGCTGCAAAAAAATTGTACTCGCGAGGTTCTACTGTTTAGAGAACTACTAGTTGTATTTTAAGTATGAGTATTTACAAAAAAAGTACCTGCTAAGTATTCTTAAAATATATCTTGATTTTTTTATCAAAATACAAGCTTTGTTTAATTTGAGGCTAGATGACGGTTTGACAAAATGTATGTCAAAAGTATGTAGCGGCTACTCTTAAACGAACCATGACACGGTAAAACACCGTAACATAGTACATCCAATAATTCATAGCATACTGACAATCTGTCATCGATGTGGAATAGCTGACCTCGGCGATTGTTTCTCTCATGATTGATGCACGGAACCACTGGCCACCTGTCAAATTGACGGGTGGGAGAAGTTATAAACTCATAACGTAATAAATCATAGCATTTTAATCTACCGCGGTCGGCATTTTTTAGTAAATAATGTGCAACTTGTTGAATGTATCTTAAAACGCTATTTCTGAGAAAATCGTTGTAGAATACATTATTTCTCGTATTAAAGTTAATTGCTACATTATACCTTCTTAGTACAAATTAATACTTAAAGTAGGCTGTTAAGGTAGATTCGAAACTCGCTCGGTTCCATAACTTTTTGGTTGAAAATGAGAGACTAACTCTTAGATTTTAAGAAAATAATTGTGGCCTGGTGAATTAAAAAAGAAAGTAAACATTCTAGGCTAGGAAGCACGTATTGAGCACGCACATCAAAACGATTGACATCTGTCACTTGACATTGACAGTTGGTGCTCGCGCACATAATATCCGACATTGGCCTGAACACTGTTTTTGACAAATTATTTCAGTAAAAGTAATCAATTTACATTTAAAACTGCGCTGTCTAGCTCCAAACTAGATAAAGCTTGTACTATAGGAACTAACTAGCTGTTTTTTTTTTAAACAGACACCTCTTTTGTCTTCTGTGCAAAAGGTTCAAAACCTACAGTACAAATGGCAGAGTTTTTAGTAACTCAGTAGTGAAAACTGTATTCCAGTTAACGATAGTTGGTTGTAGCTATTTGTTAAGCGCTCATCACTTGCACCATCATGTAAACAACGAAGCAAGAGTGTGAAATCAAACATTACTATGCTAACAAGTTGAAATGCACACGCGTACCCACATAACACGATCCAAAGTGGGCTCTTGAATTCGGCAGAGTAATGGGAACCAATAGAGGTAGACAATAGAAAGTGGTTACAAAGTGAATGGTATTGATTATGCAAATAAATTATGATATTCGTTTAAAGGATATTTCCATACAAATTTAGTCGTGTAAAATGGCCAAACACGGAGCTTTTAGGCTTCCCAAAACAAGTCTTATGGTAGCCAAAACCTGTGAAAAGCGTGTAATTTCAAATTAGATAATGCTCGCTACTACACTTACTACCGCCAAGAGATTCAACAAAGAAAACAGTTTTTGACAGTTTATACTAACTTTTTTATTTATTTTCCTGACGTTTTCGCGACCACGGCTATCGAAACATAGCCGATATTGCGATAGCCGTCGCGAAATGTGCTCGCAAATGTGATGAAAATAAATAAAGAAGGTAATACGGCAAATACCCGTGTAATACGCGCGTAAGTGTTCAATGTGTTGATCGCGAAAGTTTAAAAAACTGTTTTAAAATGTCAAAGACTATGCATATGACCATTTTTTTACTCAAGAATAACCTGGATGTCTAGTCAACCCATAAATTAAAATAGTTATTTCTATTAGTCATTTCACAATAACTGACAGTAATTCAAAATTCAGACAACATTTTTATCTAAATTATTCGTTAAATTTTTTATTTTCGGACACTCCAAATCAATGACGAGTGGTAATAAATATTAAAGAGTGATTTTATCTCGATCCTTACAAAAGATGACATTGTACTTAGTTCGACAACCTTTAACAAAAATATTAAACAAGCACTAACGAGTTTCGAATAAAAATAAGATACAACAAAGGGTTTAGACAAAAAATATTATGAGTTCACACATAGTCAGTTCAAGCACGTAAGTATACTGAAAACTCGATCTTATTACAACAGTTTAAAAATCAAATTGATTTGTGTCTTTTATCTTTCAACTAATACTCAAATCATAAGTGGTCTTAATAATATAATTTTGACAATGTATTTCGATTTGCTTGCAAAAGGTTATGCGCTTTATTTGGCTTCACAAAGGTTGAAGTTCTTAAAATGTAATTCCCTTTTTAAAAATACCTATAATTCGAAAAATTTAACCAAATTCATCGTCAAGAAAGAAATCACTCCATAAAATATGTCGAGTTTAGTAATATTCAATAGATAAAATCAGTTTGACGATATGAGAAGCTTGTCAACCGATGTTACTATCGTAATTGCCTCTAATTACTTACCTCACACACTATAGGTATGTGGTGACTATTATACTAATGTTTAACATTTTTAAAACCGTCCTCGTTCTTAGCCATCATCATTTACCAACTTATGACTTTTCAATTGAGCGAAATCCGTCCGAATTGAAAAAGC
Source organism: Electrophaes corylata (assembly GCA_947095575.1). NCBI lineage: Eukaryota > Metazoa > Arthropoda > Insecta > Lepidoptera > Geometridae > Electrophaes > Electrophaes corylata. Next base: position 5,779,049 of record OX352719.1, on the reverse strand, counting down.
CATCACTGCCTCAAAAATATTTTTAACGTGCAACAGAAAAAGTACTCAATTTTTATCTCCCACTGGTAGGTGTTAAAGTGTGTTAATAATACAGTTTGCGTTGTTTCCAATTCAATAGATAATTGCCGTATTATTATGTGGGCAGATAAAATTAGAAGATATTATAAATTTGACCAGACGCTATTAAAAATAAGTACCTTGCACCTATGGGAAATGTATTGTCTATTTTTTATAAACTGTAATAATACTATTACCTATACTTTTTTCATCGGAGAAATTTGTTACAAATTAATCAATCTTAATGTAAAAATCTTTTGACTACCTTTGTGTAAGACGAGTCCTCTTTTTAATGTGGTCTTAAGAACACTTTTATTTAAACATTATGTATTATTCTAATCTATTACAAAAGAAGAATCTAAAACATGCCCGGATATGGCGTAATATTGGCAAAAACTTTATTATAAATAGATTTAAGTTGTAAAATAGAATCAATTTAAAACTTAATCTATACGGTTTTGTATTAATATTTTTAGTTAGCTGATCTATGCAATCATTGCTACTAGGAATAAAAAAATCTTTGAGTTGACTAACATAACTATACTCAGCACATGCATAGCCTAAAACGTTGGCTGTTTTAGGATATAGATATTTTGGTGCGTACAACACTAGGATACCCTGAAAACCGTTACATACCCTGAAATCAGTTGCAATCAGCAACTGATTATAACAATTTCGTCAACCTACGTTAATAGCTAACTTATTCAGGCTGATAATGATAACGATAAACAGTTTACCAAGAAAGGATTTAAGAAAGAAGTAGGTAGGTGTAGGTGAAAGGTGTAGGTGAAGGTAGTAGAAGATAAGTGCAACGTTGGTTGAAATTTTGGTTTTTCATATCTTCGGTTTTGCGCTAGCGGTAAAGGAATACACTAGTGTTCTAGCAACGGCGGCAGTGGGCTTGCAATCTATCACAATTATATCTGTCACAATGCATAAATTACTGCAAATTGTCAGGTTTGAACCAGATTCAATATTTGGACATACCAGCCATCTTAAGATAATGTGAAATTGGACCTACTTGGTAAGCTCTAAAAGATTTGAGGGGTATTTGTTTTTTTTAAAAAAATAAATAAATAAAATACTTTTATTTCGAGCACAAAACTCATATACAAAAGAAATACACTAACTTAAAAACTAATTGGATTGCTGGACAGGTGTCGCTCACAGCAATGCCTTGTATAAGGACAGTCGACCCTAGTGGCTATCATTGCCAGGACGATGTTGGAGCTAGCCCGCAACCTGCGCACCAGGGACGCAGCTCGCTTGCGCATAGTTGTATGAAAACAATCCACCCTTGCCGCCGCAAACATCCCTGATGCGCTACAGTAGCGAGGCAGCCCCAACACCGCCCTAAATGCATTGTTATACTGGACACGAAGGGCGCTGTACGTTGCGAGCGTATACTTCGCCCATAGGCTGCACGTATACAGAGAGGTACAGTATGCTCGAAACAATGATCGTTTCACCCCATCTGAACTACTGAGATTATTCACGCAAACATCATCAATATGACATCCGATATGGCGACTGCTGAGCGCCTCGATCAAAGCGTTCAAATATAGGTTAAAAAGTGTAGGTGAAGTTAACCCCCCCTGTCTCACCCCACATTCCAACCTATAAGGTTCCGACATTGCGCCCCCCCACCTGACGCTGTTGATCTGGTGCTCGTACCAGTATTTAAATATGTTGGCAAGCTCTGATGGTAAGTTTATGCTTTCCAGCTTCTTCCACAAAATGTCATAGGCTACCAGATCAAATGCTTTAGACAGATCAAGGAAGCAGGCATACACAGGAGTCCCACGCTCAGTGTAGTATCGAACGGTATGCTTAAGACACAGTATTGCACTTTCAGTGGACAACTTAGGCCGAAACCCAAACTGATTGTCGTGCAAAGTAACGTACTGATCTAACTGTGTATTAAGCACACCGTCAAACACCTTCGCTATAATAGTAGCTAACGATATAGGTCGGTAGTTTGTTTTGTCACCGAGGTCTCCAGTCTTGTCTTTCACCACAGGCACTACAATAGTCCTCATAAAGTCTGCGGGCAAGTATGAGTGACTCACACACAAAGAATAGAACATTGCCAATACTCCAGAGATATGAGGGCCTGCATGTTGAAGGTGCTCAATTCTCAGACCATCGTGACCTGGCGATTTACCTTTGGAGAGTGTTTTTATAATTTTACCAACTTTTTTGGCAGTAAATCTGTTCCTAAGCATCTCCTCACTTGACATCTGAGCAGTAAGAACCTCCCTTTGCCTACCTATTGTAGGTTTCACTTTAAAATGTGCCTTGAAAGTATTCGCAATTTCCTCAGGATCACTCACCCCATCCACACTTATCGGACGACCTGGACGCACATTCACCTTACTGGTGCTCCGCCAAAAATCGCGAAAGTTCCCACTTGCGTGCTTCCTAGCCGCGTGCTTTGCGTGCGTGTGTTTTTTTGTTTTCTTTTTTTTCATTCAGCTATTTTTAGCATCACCATAAAAAAACTCATTTTTATATAAACACGATTGTGTGATTTTTAAACACGTGTTTAAATAAAAAAAATGAACACAATTACACATACAAAGAATTATTTTCACTTTTACTTCTCGAGGCTACCTTTTAGCGGCAGCACAATCAAATCAGAATACAATTAGATTATTGAACGAGAGTTGCTCAGTCATCGCTCTATTGTTGGGATGTGCACTTGTGCAGTAGTCTGTAATTTGTTTTGTGAACCGTATCTTTATACCACATGCTGAGAAAGCAAGTAGGCCGTCTACCGTGAGCTCTTAAAGCACGATTGCAAACTATCAAAACAACGCCTAACTTTCGTGCTCGTCAGCTATAATTTTTTTAGATTCTTTGTACTAGAAGAAAATAATTTTAAAACTACACAAATCCATTGTTTATGACCCCACCGTACTTAATAGGTGAAGGAAAGATAGAGTTATGCCAAAATTAAATGTTCGCACTAAATTTGCATCACGACAGTATACAACACAAGCAACGCATCTTTACAATAATCTAAATAAAACCTTAAATATCTACCCCTTGAACTGTTTTAAATGTAGAAAAACCCTGTATGAACGGTTACTGACACTGAGCTACGAGGAAACTGAGAAGCTGTTAAGTATTGTTTTTAATAAGTAGGCACATACATATAAACACCCATACACACCCCAACACCCCACATAGGAGAAGTCTCCTGTGATACCTAGCTCTGAAGAGACTTACGTTATCAGGAGAACTCTCTCTCTCACACACACACACACACCACACCCCCCCCCTCCCACACACACCACACCCCCCCCCCCCCTTCCACACACACCACACATACCCCCCCCCCCCCCACATGCATACACGCACGAACCCCATGCAGACACATAATCACATTAGCACTCACACATACGACTCCCCCCCCCTCACCCTCTTATACATACACCTTCATATACACACACCCACACATACACTCCCCACACACTCACTTTCTGTTATCAATGTAACAAATAGCATATTTTGGTTAAAAAGAGGAAAAAAAATTTAAATAAAAATTAAGCTTTTTTTGTACAAATTTATTAGGCATAATAACTAAATTAGCATTGTATAAATTAATTTAGTAAAATCACATTTAATAATTAGCACGATTAATACTTAGTCTTTAAAAAATTGTTACGGAAGAGTGAGATCTCCTAACACAGGTATTTATATACTTAAAAGGAGATTTCGAACCATATTGTAAAACTATAGATTAAGTTACTCAATAAACATTTGATTTGATTTGATTTTGATTTGAATTTTGAAATACGAAAGGCTTATATCCATCTGCGAACGCTTTTCACTGTTCATGATGTTAATTAAAAAAAAATCAAAAATCAAAAATTTGGAACACAAACAGATGTATAAAAACAAATATAAAAACCAATGATATCCGCAGGAGTAATATACTGTGTCGCGAATATCAACGCCCTTCTCCGCAAAAGATATTGGGTTTTAGGGTTCCCAATTGGTAGGAAAATGCAAAGTTTTTTTTTTTGGATGTAGTACTATTTCATGTATTAACACCATGAACAGTAAAAATCAACAACTCATGTAGTTTCCTCTCGTAATAATACAGACTGACCTTTCACAATTAGACAGAGAAGCATCAGCTAATCTTAAAATTTTGACAGCATTCAAACTGCTCGTGAGGTCAAGATGAATTCGCAAAAACAATGTCTGAACTGAACTAACTACTACCAGGGTACAACTTTTTAGTTAAGGGTCAAAATCACAATTTAAAATCAAACAAAACCTTGCAAGCTTCTTATTTTATCAGAAAAAGTTGGTGATCACGCTTAATATAGTTTTAGTATAATTACATAGCCGTTTTGAGTTATAAAAAAACCTTTTCCTAGTAAAGAGCTAAACATAGATGAAATAAATACCCAACCAAATATGTCAGTATTTAATCTTCTTTATCCAACTAATAATAATTAAGTCAGGCGTCGTAATTCCAACCAATAAAATCAAACAAAGAGAATGTAGGAAGAAAAGCAATATAAAATAAATCAAATAAAGGCTTGTATCATCGTAACAAAACAAATGTAACTACAATCCATTACCTAATCTATAGTAAAAGCGCGAGGCATGGAAACGACGTTGGCTACCATAGAACACAGAAAAAAAATCCCCATTTTATTGTAAAGAACTTATGTGTGTGACCAATGTTGTTTTTCGACAGCAACCGTGCTATAAGACCTGTAAGGCTGACGGTTAGATTTAAATACTGTATTAGACATTGAAAGTTATCCTAATAATTAAATAAAAAAATAATTTCAATTGGTTTTGATTTGGCATCGCTTCTGCTGTATACATATAATAATGTATACCTACAAAGTATGCATCTATCAAAAATCAATCTTCATTGTATTGACTTCAAATGATTTTTGCATGTTTCAATGAAAGCAGTTATCGCAACTCATACTCTCAAAAAAATAAAAAACTATTCATATTTTTTACACGTATTCATCTAGCGTACACTATTAAATATTGCACTCTGGCGCAAGTCACACATCCGCCTCCACCTAAGCCTCTACAAGACTTCACATGCTCTACGGCCGACCCCTACGGGTCAACGCACATAATTGATTTACACCGGCTGACTGTACATTAACATAAGATAATGCTTAACCTTTGACATGAGTTTTAAAATTTCACCACGCCAGTATAACTAGGGCTTTTGTTCTGGTTTGGAAGCGATCCGATTGTGGGAACCTTTTGAAGGAACCTCTTTCCTTGTTTAATTGTATTACTGGTGTGTGTATCTATACTATGTGGTCGCTTATTATTGGTCCTAGCTAAGTTTATATTCGCACAACATGCTATTGAGAGAGCTATGCTGGAGGTTTTGCTACGAGATAGAATCAGATATCAGAAAATCCGTAGAACCAAGATCACAGACATAGCCATCAGAATGAGCAAGTTGAAGTGGCAATGGGCAGTTCATATAGCTCGTAGAACTGCCATCCGCTCGGGAATTAAGGTCGTAGAGTGGCAACCACGAACCGGAAAACGATGCGTAGGATGCTCTCCTACTTGATGGATTGACGATATCGTAAGGATCGCGGGAAGTCGATAGATGGTAAGGGCTCAAAATTGTTTTCCTGGAAACGTGTGGGGGAGACTTATGTCCAGCTGTGGACGTCTATCAACTGTTGTTGATGATGCTGATAATATTACTATTAGTGTAACATACCGCCAAAATGATCACTGCTAACAGTTTTAATATCAAACTAATTTATTGCAAGCAAAAAGTAGGTAGGAATGAAGACAACAATTAATCAAAACATAACTTACGGATATGAACACAATAATGATGAGAAATCTTTATTTAAAATTTAAGGAACCTTTCTGACTTGCAGTAAAACCTTGTTTCTAAAATATTTTTTTTGCTTCTCAGGATTACTTAGTTATGATAATAAGCTGGCATAGCTATAAAGTTATTTTATTAGTAAATTTTATAAAAATTAATGAGTCAAATTTTTATAAAATTGGATTCTGAACAATGATAACCTAGTTTCTATCCTGTTCTGTAGTGCTGTGCTCCTTGTACACTACTACTTGCACAAGGGATGGTCGGATAATCACCGCCAAGTCACTTCGTCGCATGCCATGCTCCTCTCCTCGTCCTGCCCATCGCCACATACTCGCGCAGCAAATGCATAGCGCGCACGCTGCCTCCGATTCTTCATCCATTTTTTTATAGCACATACAAATGACAAGTGAGAAGCGTCGCGATTAATTGCGTGAGTAGAGCAGTGTGGACAGAAAGGGCAACATCGCGGTAGCACGAGGAAAATGGCGATGACAAGCAGAAGGAGCAGTGTGGTAGGCCCATAAAACCATACTGTCTTGCTTCCCTAGTCAATAAACTCCATTAAACTTTACAAGTGTATACAGTGTATACTTGCTTACAATACGTTTGATTAAAACCACGAGTGTCTACCAAAACTGGTGTTTTTACTAGCAACATTCACACAATAGCTTCTGACCTCTGCTTGTTGAGTGTCTGTTGGCTTGTTTATTTTTGATGAGAGGATTATCTGATCTCATAGTTATTTTGAAATAACAATAACGATTGAGCCTTGAATGTAATTAGGCGCAAATCTACCAATATTTTAACAAGGCTTTTGAGTTTTATTATTTACCTTCTGGTTTTGATGATCTATAAGATATTATTGAATACTAGTTTCCCTATGCGGTTTTACTTGTGTAGTTCCAACCCAGTTTAAAAGTAGACTTAATTATTCAAGTTATTTATTATAATAAAAATAATAAATAGCATCACGGTAGATATCCCTTCTCTTAGTACAAAGAAGAGATAGTAAAAGATATTAAAGAGAGATAGTAGAGTTTAAGTAAGAGTAAGTAGTAGATATCTAAGGGGGGTAGTCAAAGGTATGTTCAGATATTACATTTGGTACAAACCCACATTTTGCAGTAGTTGATTTTCCATACGTGACAGATTGCAAGCCCATTGCCGTTGCTAGAACAATAGCTGGTTTCCTCGCAGTGTTTTTATTCACCGTTTAAGAATTGTTGACATTGCGTACATAAATTTCACAAACAGAAAAATCCATTAGCATGACCGGATTCGAACCCACGACCTTAGGGTCAGAAGGTGAGTCACATCCACCGATGTTGTCTACTCTACCCATGAGATTATTTTCATACACTGCTTCAATAGAAAACACGTTTGTGATTTTGTCATCATCATTAGCTTAAATAAATCTACTGCTGGACATAAATTTCCTGATACTTGGGGGTTTGTCATAGTCACGACGTTTGCTACCATCACCACACTATGCTTGGTTTTTCATTCATAAAATTATCTAAATGTCTCAGCTAAACTAGCTAAATCTTGACTAAAGCTAAATATTGATAAAGAATTTACATATTCGTGGCTTTTTGACACTATTATTGCACTTGCAAGTTTTATTTGCCACTTTCTATTTGCAATCAAAAGTTAATTATGACTATTTGCTAAACAATCAAATATAGACAATACCTGCCCAGTAATTAATTTCAAGTTCGACTGGAAAGTCTCTTGAATACGTTTCGCGTACACAAGTTAATTGTGAAAGTTCTTCAAACAAAAGACGTCAAGTCTCCAGACAAAGTGAACAGTGTCCTCATAGACAATAGCAATACTAAAATTCTAAAAACTTCACTCAGATTAACAATCCCAAGCAATATTGAAACTTATAATCAAGATGCCTGAACTTTTCTTGACAAAAGATATGGAAACTATACTCAGTCTATATATTATCTCTAGTATTTTAGTCTGAACCTTAACTTAAAGGAATAAAGCTTATTATAAAGTTAAAGTTACCTTTGATGAGACACAGACATGTGGACAATAGATGGTGTAGACCGTTTGGTACACAATTGTGTGGACCACCGTAACGTTGGACACACACCGAGTTTTCTTATTTGATTAGCGACCTCAGTGGTGTTTGTCGATGAACAAACAACATTCTTAACTGATTGTTGATATGGATGTGGCAAAACGTTAGAAAAAAAAAAACCATACCTGCATTTTTTGCAATCAAGAGAGCGATTTTTGTGCGTGATCTGTGGCAACTTGGGCAATTTTGCTTAGTATGTTTATATGTATGTAATAGCGAAAACTCACGACTCACTCACTCATTCATTTTGAAAACCATAACATCTGTAGAAGTTAAAAAACTGTGTCACAGACATCAACGCCCTCCGGAAAAAAGTAGGTATAGTGGTTCCACTAACATTATATATTTACAATAAGGCAAAAAAAATCTACTATAATATTATAAACGCGAAAGTTTGTAAGTATGGATGGATGGATGGATGTTTGTTACTCGTTCACGCTCTAACCAGTGAACCGATTTGGATGAAATTTGGAATAAATATAGATTGTAACCTGGATTAACATATAGGCTACTTTTTATCCCGAAAAATAAACGGGAATGGGAAAAAACTGCCAAGCGAGCGGTCGCTAGTCATATATATTTTGTGAATACTTAAAAAACAATGCTTCAGTAAAATACCGTCTCATCACTTTCTGAGATCATTGCTCACAAAAGGTTAGTACGTGCGATGTACGCTCATTTTGTGTCGTAATTGAGACCGATTGTTAAGTACTTACTACATAGTTAAGTAAGTTTACTTACTTGGCGTGTTTATTGAATGAGGTGTGCCTATGGAGAAGTTACTAGACGTTTTGTTTCTTAATGGTGCAGATACCTATTTAATCGGGTCTATTGGAACTGGTGGGACCGTTATAAGAATATCTTTGTACAAAAATGAACTAAGCACTTCTAGTGAACTGACTGACCAGTTGCCCACCGTGTAGCAGTAAGTAGGTCTTTAGAAAGAAATAAAACTAGTGGTTCTGTGAGAACAGTAGACCTTACCCTTATGCCCATGCAATAAACGACATTTTTCCCTTTCCCAAAATTAAAATCCGAAAGCTTTATTATAAAATTATCAGCATTATAAAAAACCGACTAAGTGCGAGTCAGATTGCGGAATGCTCCGTAGCATTATCTATAATAAAAACGGCAAAAAAAACACGTTTGTTGTATGAGAGCCCCCTTAAATATTCATTTTATTCTGTTTTTTAGTATTTGTTGTTATAGCGGCAACAGAAATACATTATCTGTGAAAATTTCAACGCTTTAACTATCACGGTTCATGAGATACAGCCTGGTAACAGACGAACAGACAGACGGGCAGACAGACAGGCAGACAAAACTGACAGTGGAGTCTTAGAAATAGGGTCCTGTTTTATCCTTTGGGTAGGTACGGATCCCTAAAAACTGACTGTTGTCAAAAACTCATTTTAAAAACAAGATTCTGAAGAACGACTTATGCAGTCTTTGTTGAACCCTTCTTAAAATGAGTTTGAAATAATTTTGTCTTCGATATTGCTCTGGGGTCAAGACTCTCGACACTTTTTACAAGTACCTCGATGGTACTCGGGTCAGTTGTACTACAATACCCAATGGTTACTTTTGCAAAATGTCAAGTGTACTTGTTAGAATTGAGGCGCGCCAGGCAAGTGTTTGTGTTAAAACGCTGGTATTGTCAGACAGTGGTTTATTTAACGATAATTGTGTTTTTTGTGATGCGGTGTATGTTGGAAAGGCTTGGATTCAATAACTAAAAAAAAGAGTTGATATGGTTTATAACTCAAAAAATAAGTAATAGTATAAGTTTGAAGATAGATTAAAACGTTATTGAAAAGAGATGTGGGATCTATTTCTACAGTAAAACATTTGCTTACATTAAAATACTTAAATGGCATCTAGATAAGACTTACTACAAGAGTATTCATATCAAATTAGCAATTTTATTGAAATTAGCTCCAATTATTCCAAATTTTGATGTTTTTTTTTAAACTATCATGGTTTTGATCAATATTTTAGATAGAAACAGGATATTTACCATGATTCTTAAGTTAGACTCGTTATTATAGCGCATGCAACTGTCCCGAAACATCAGGAAACAATTAAGCTCAAAAATCATGTTAAATATCCTGTTTCTATCCAAAATAATAAAACTTTAATGTAGTAAAATAACTATTGTTTTGGTTGTTTTATACAAACAAAAATAGTATGTTAATATTGTTTACAAATCATTATTTCTGAAAAATAATATAGGTATATAATGTATTTGAAATTTTAATCAGATTTATTACATACCCACAGTATTTGGTATTCCATAAACAATCTTAAGACGATACTATTTGGTACTAAGATATCTATATCGATTAAAGTAATTATTTTTTTCTTTTGTTTAATACCCATGTTTGAAATAAAAAGTAGTTCAATTGTTTCTGAATATAAGTGAGGCATCATCATCTGAAAGATCATTAATAATAGCAGAATGAATAGATCTATCATCTGTCAATCAATTTGAGGAATTGTCTGCTTGAGATGAACCTGATAAATCTATTTTACTTGTAGAGCTCTTAGTGAAGGGCTCGTCCGGGGAAGACTACCACCGTACCTGTTTCTGGAACTAAGCAGTGACACTCGCATTGCTGTGTTCCGGTTTGAAAGGCGTGGTTGCCGCTGAAATTGAGACTTAACACCAGTATGCCTTAGGCTGGTGGACGATAGTAGGATCAACCTGAGGCATACAGGTGTTAAGCCTCATGTGCCTGTAATTTCATTACATTATTGGTTGTTATTATTCTTATTAATGTTGTTGGTTTCGGTCAAAAATTATATAATGAAATACCACCAAAAATATCACAAGTAACAAAATAAAAAATAAACATTTTTTTTTATTTTATTTATAGATGAAGATGATATTATCGTTTAACAGTTGATTGTCAGAATGAGTTGCGATTACATCGGAGCTACTAATACTAGACCAATAAATATTGTAATCATAACAATCAATTAGGAAGATTGCAATAGATTGGTTTGGTACACTTTCTGATTTTAATGAAGAACTAGCAATCATTTAGACAAGGTTTTTTGCACAAGGTTACCTTAAAACAAAGCTTGTAGTCACAACTTCTTTTGAAAAAAAAAAATGTTTACTAGAATTGTTGCTCTAACTGGAAGTTGTTGACATCGTACACACTAAGGCCAACTTGCCAAATAATCTGATTTAATTTTATTAAGCTAATCACGTTGACCAAGATAAACCCCCAAAAATGTGAGCAAGGTTAAAAATTGTATGAAAACAGTTTCACATTTCACTGTTTCATATAAAATTGGGAACTAAATTGTATGTTCACAGAGAATCATCGATCATTAAATGTAAATTACTAAAAATGCAGAACACTCATAGGTATTTCAAGGCTAGGCCGCATGATGGTTTAATTAAAGGCAAATATCCACTTATTACTTTTATACTAAATTCTAAGTATGTATTTAAAAAATAGTATAATAGTATTTTATTAGTTATCTGGTTCCCGTAGTACAAACTTTGCTTAGTTTGGGGTTAGATGATGTTGTGTAAAAATGTATTATTTATTTATTTTTGTTTCAGGTAAATTTTTGAGTGGAAAAAAATTGGTCTTAATTATAAGAAGAACTACAAGGGTAAGAAATATTTATAGAGTCAAAATACTATGGTGTGAGTACACCGAATTGTAAGATTATAAACATTACTACTCTATACATTGCTAGCTCTACATTGATTAAACAAAAAACAGGTTATCTAATAGGTTCGCAACTCTCGATTGTTTTGCGCTTGCGCAACGGAACGTCCACTTTCTTGATTGAGAGGTGTGGGCGATCGTGTACGTATAGCGTGTTTGAAAATCAATATCGATAAATCTGTGGCTTCTAATCATAAATACGGTTACCTTCATAACTGGTTACTTTTCCGGTGCAAGAACCATATAAAAAAAATACTACAGCTAAGAAACAGTTTTATTGCTTTCTAGACTGGATTCTACAACTAGGAAACTTGATTAATCTCTAGACTACCACCCAAACAATGGATTTTCTTCTTGAAAGAACTTTTTAACAAAAATGGAGTGTAAATGTACTCATCGTTTTACTTGATTTGAGTTTTTTTCGAGTCTATGTAACAAGTGAATCCCTCGCTACATTTCAGATTTTCTATCATACAGCCATTAGTAGCTCTAGATTCAGTATTCCGCTTTTGACCAACAGTATGTCATTTAATCTTGGACTTGCGTTAAACAGAAAACTCTTTTAGCTTATAAAAATGGTTCAATGATTCTAGTTATATTATGATAGATTATAACGGCCATAATATTTATTTATTTTGCTCTTACGTCCAATAAAGTACTATCACCATATTTTTGTTGCCTAATAACGTTGCTGTGTTTCGGTTTGAAATGCTCATGTGGCTTAACACATGATGATGGACGCCAGCTACTGCATCTTAGGGCACGTTCTCAACGTGAGTGACATAAGCAGCCCGGTAACGATGTAGCCCGGTAACGCAGGCGGAAATCGCCAGGCGATTATACCAGCATTTTAGTCCATTCGAAAAAAAAACGTGAGTGACTTGCAAAGCAATGCTTTGTTATAGGTGATGGTGACAACTTAACAACAAAAGAACCACAGGCGTTCAGTGAGAAATTTAAAAAAAATCTCAAAAAAAATCGTAGGTAAGCATGCATAAATTTTGTGTCTGAAAATGAAATTCTATTTACTACTAACTATGAATTTTTGCAACAGCATGTATGTTTCTGTTGCGAACGGAGAAAAGTGGCTGTACCACTTGTTTATAACTAAAATAATTTATTGTGAGAATTGTATAGCAGCAATTAAATAAACAGGCTCGAGTTGTAAACGTCAATAGACGTATTATATATATGTGTAGAAATAATGCAGCATTGTCGTATGTACTGACTTATTTTTATTATATTTAGCATTTAATTATGGCAAATATAATAAAAATACAGAGAATTAACTTCAAGATCGATTTTAATTCCGTAGTAGTACCGACTCATGATACTTTGGAAATATCAATGGCATTATATATAATAAAAATTATTTTGCATATTAACGATATAGTTCTCAATAAACTAAAGACTTAATGATATAATTGTTTTAATTTACCTTATTACGCAACATTCTCATAGTCATAGATAAATTAATCCAAAGACCCTAAACTAAGGCAAACAGTGATTCTGTAGCCAGAGACTTTACATGTAAAATTATAGTACTACCTACGTTTGTGTAATTTCTTTGCAGATTAAAAAGAATATGGTACAGAAAACGCACTTATTTTAAATTACTACAATGTGTAGTAAGAATGTGTAAATAACGAAATGTAATTGTGTTGTATGAAATAAAAATTAAAGCTTTTAATTTTAATATAAAGTAGTCATTGAAATAGGGTTACCATCGACCAACCATTGAGCTTTTTCTCTCAATTAATTATACAGATTGAATGAGTAATGTATCATTCACCACAGCCAGCGCCTAACAAATCAATTCCAGGGTACTTCTCCTCTAGCTTGTCAATATTCTACTGCCATTAGCTGTGCGTTCTCTAATGTCAGTCAGTCAGTCAGGATGAAAGTTGTTATAATTTGTATAGATCATATTCGCTTATCAAAGAAGAGATACATATTGAAATCGGTTAGTTTGGAAATAGCCCAGCCTTCAGTTTAAGAAGACCACGGATGAGTGGTGGTGACTGGTATTGTACTTTTATCTGGGAACTTTACAGTTCATTGTAATGCCTGTTTGCTGAAAAAGACGAAAACGACAACTGAAAATAAATTATAACTATATAAATTAAACACCAATCAAACGCAATTTTATTGCTTCTATGCTTTATCTATGTATTAATTATTTTTGTAAAAATTAAAGTACCTGATCAGGGTTTGAACCTGCAACCTTTAAAATCGTTGCCACTGGACTCTGGGGCGATTAATTACCATTGTCAATTCTTGCGAGGTGTGACAGGCGATCGATCATGGACAGAGGCGCCGAACTGATGGATTGTAGTTTTATAAGTCGTGAATAAAATTAAAACCTGGATGTTATCTACTGGGATGATTAATTGTAACTATAGTATGGTTAGTAGATGTTACTCAAACTACAAGTACTAAAGGATTATGTTGTGCAGAGATATGGTTTAATTTACACAAGCTTTCGATTTAAAACTTGACGGGTACAAAGGGGGTTGAAGTTTGTATGAAAAATAACTCGAAAGTTGGGCGTTTCGCTAGTTAGTTACATTTTATGTAACAGTGTAATGTGGGAGGAAATACTTGTATAAACTAGTTCTTAGTCTAGACAAGAGTTATCTTTGATCTACATTATTATAATCTTAGCTGAATTGATAAAAACTATTACGAGATTAAGCTAACCGAGCTGCTTAAGAATCAACAAACAGCCAGAAACATGTAAAGTAAATCAATCTATAGAAAATTCCAACCCCAAAAATCACCTTTAAAAAAAGAAAAAGAGATAAATAAAAAAATTGATTAAAAAGAGATTCTAAGTGATACTTCCACGCGACCAAGCCTAGAAAAACACATCATCTAGCCCCAAACTAAGTATAACTTGTACGATGTGGGAACCAGATGACTGATCTAATGATTATATACTTTAGTTTTAGAATTGCATAAACATTTAATATAAAGAAAATTACAGCTAATACAAGTAGGTATTTATAATCGGTATGTACAAAATAAATATGAAACAGTTGAGCTACCTACAGACCGTTGCAAACGATCTAAAGGTAGCTCAACTTAACATTATATAGAATACAATTATGACACCACGACAAAGAAAAACATTCACACACAAATGTTTGTCCACGGCCTGGACCAAACCCACAACCTACAACACACAAAAGGCAGGGCTACTACTAACTGAAAATATGAAGGCAGTCAAACATAAAAAATGCAACCTTACTTTCACTTTACCTAACAAGATGTTATAAATTACGCAAATACATCAAAATGTATAATTATTCTATGACTATTTCAAGAATATTATATTTCATGACAATAAAGCAATAAACAAATTAATGGTTTTGTCCTCCTTATATAAATGTAATTAAAATGCCAATAAATTTTACAAACAAGAAATTTCAAGCAATAGATATCACTTCACACATAAATAATTCTAAATGTCGTAAGCACTTCCTTTAAGCAAAAGTAAAGCTGACTGTCCACAAAAGCACACCAATGCTAGAATATCAAACTAACACGAACAAACTTACTTGTCTAAATACTATATTTATTGTTAGAATAATCTAGGTACTAGCAGTGAAAATGCTTCAGTGTGCTTCAGTGGACAATGTGCCTTAATAGTTTTCTAAAAAACAAATACAAATAACTGACTAAATTTCGATTTTTCGATTTTTGAAATTTCAATAAACGAAGTTTTTTACTGTCGTTTTGAAACACACTGCGGGGCAACTCAGTCAAGATTCCTCGGTCAAGTTGACGCTGTCTGCAATGCCATGTAATGTAACTAAAACCCATAATACGAAACATTGTTTATCGTTTCTAAGAGTAAACCCACTGATAGTAGTGCGCTTAGAAACAACAACCAATAGACCTATGAGGAATGCCACAAATAAAACCATGAATTACTAACTGATCAACTTTCTAAGGGTACAGCACCTGAGCCCAATATATCGACTACAGCGTACAACAATAATAATGTAACATTAAATCGTTCCACTCGGACTTCAACAGATGTAATACGTAAATCAATTTTTCGCAACAATGGTCTACATTCTCAAGCAACCAAACATATATCTGATACACATAATCAAACGAAACTTAATCTAATTCCAATAGATGTAATGCATAAAGTTGTAGAGCAAGATGTGGTGGTTAAGACGGTATTGGTTGAAGGAGGAGTAACAATGTGCACTTGCGTGCTAGCAAAGCTTGAATGCTTGCGCCAGATCCGAGGTGTAGAGGAAACTGTTGAGTAGAAATAATTACAATTTATATTAAATACCTGGAAGAGATCGCTTTCAGCGATAAGGTCGCCCATTGTTTAACCTAGCTGTGTATATGTCCTGTATTATGTTTCTGTGTGGTGAACAATAAAGAGTTATCTATCTATCTAAATCTACATTTATAATTTACGCAACTTTTAAGGGTAAATCTATTACTTCAATAGAACTTTAGACCCCGCAAACTGACATTTTTCTCTTTCCCAAAATTAATATCCATTCTTAGATAACGTTACAATACAACAAACTTACCTCCCCGCCTTTTCACTCCCCCTCATTTTATAGTTTCTTTACTGCAAAATAAATAATTAAATACTTTTAACTTCTTCACCACGCAACACTTTCATGTATTTTTTTATTTTATCGTCCTAATTAAGCTCACTCAACCTTAAAACTGCTACTGATTTGCTTTAAGAGTCTTTATAATTTCAATAATGTGTACAGTCAGTATCAGAAGTGGAATACATTTTCAGTTACCACTTTTCACTTTTAATATGTAGTTCTCATTTTAGAAAATTCAATTTAAATTTTTTATGTGTTCAATAAATTTTTTGATTATTACTTTCTTGCTAACTGTACCATGTGAATTTCACTCAAACTCATCTTTAAAACCAATGTATTGTAAACTACATCATCTAACCTACTCCCAAACTGCATTCCAAAGGTATTATCAAAACAGTTTGTCTCAATTCGTCCAAAGTTATTTATATAGTGTCTTTTGATAAAACTATCTCATATGTGGTGATGGAGCTATTGACAAATGTCCGAAACTGGTATTCTGGTAGATTCCCACGTTCAAACTAATAATTTAACTTGTTTTACGTTAGTAAAATCAACCTCGATATTGTATGGGTATTAAGTATCGTAACTTAAAAGATTTAGACCTGTTAGTTTTCAAATAATCTTTACATCTTGAATTTAAATTAACATTATTATAATTTTGTTGTAGACCTTGCTGATGATGTTGATTGTGTATATAAACTTAATAAATCGAATTATTAGTGCATCCCTATTATATAGTGCACTTGTGCTCGTGGGGGATTTCTGATCCTGCAGGATGAGACCGGGTTCCCTCCTACTAAGAGTACTAAGAGAGCTGAAGAGATAATAACCATGCCTGAATTAAAGCCGTGAAGTTATTTCTATTTTAAGATACGATCTTTATTTTTAGTAGAGCTCTTTGTGAAAAGGCTCGTCCGGGGCAGTACTACCACCATGCCTATTTCTACCGCCAAGCAGCTTTCTGTGTTACGGTTTGAAGGGTGTGGGTGCCCATGTAGTTACAGGCACATGAGGCTTAACACCTGTATGCCTCAGGTTGATGGACGCAGAGTAGTGCATCGTGGCGAGCCCTTCACTAAGAGCTCTACTACTACTAAATGACGAAATACATCTGATTTAGTACATATAATCATAAAACATAGATAAACTAGAGATTATGCAAATCATTGAACTGATTTCTATTAACTTGTCACATTGTATGCTTACATGATCAGCCTTGGCATAGAACCACAATACCTACCTGTAGTCATGACTTATTCATTTATCACTTCTATCATTGTCATCATAATTAGTCCGTTCACTTTCATGGTTCTTTGTTCTGCTAGCATTTATATAAAAATAAAACAACATTTATTTTAAGTTATTATACTCCAGGTTCTCCTAGGGTGGCTAGCGTACTTACACAATCTACTTAGTTTATAATTGTATTACTTAGATTGAGTTTTACCTGTAAGTATGCATTTACGCTACAACTATAACAATAACTATAACATTGCCATTCAGCGTGGCAATGCAACCAGTGTTTTGGGAACGCTTCCGATTGGCACTGATCTGGATCAGTTGAGCTACCTTTAGATCGGTTTGCAACGGTCTGTAGATAGCTCAACTGTTTCACATGTATTTTGTACATACCAATTATAAATACTTGTATTAGCTATAATTTTCTTTGTAAATAAATATATTACTTGTACTTTATTATTTTAGTATGATTTCATAATAATAAATAAATAAATACAAACTCATATGGTACCCAAATTATTACATACAAAAAAACCAAGTACCTATCTCGAGGTTCATCGAGGATGTCTAAGGGAGGTAGTCAGAGGTACGTCCAAATAGTACATTTGGTAGGTACATAGTCACTTTTTTAGTGTAGTTGGTATTTCATACGGGACAGGTTACAAGCCCATTGCCGCTGCTTAGAATACTAACTAGTTTCCTCTCGATGTTTTCCTTCACCGTTGGAGAGTACCTACTGGCATTGCGCAAGAAATTTTTCAAAACAGAAAAACCCGGTGCACGGCTGGATTTAAACTCAGGACCATAGGATCAAAAGGCGAGGTACCTTCCACGAGGTGCTCCGGTATATTAAATATACGTGAATTTTCATTGTGAATATTTGTAGTTACTTATAAATTTATAAATTTAACGATATCAAAAAAATCATAATAATAAATGAGTGTAGTTTCTACTGATTTCGCTGTTCCGTCGGCTGATAAAAAGGTTGACAAAGGATATTGTATGGAGAGTCTCTATTGTTGTTTGTTTTTAGCGAGCCGCAAACGCAACGCGGTGACATGTTGTTGACTTGGGAGGTTGGTTACGACCGCATGTTACTCTACTTGTCAATCTATATTTTAGAAAAATATTACAACTAGCTGACCCCGCGAATTTCGTTTCGCATTATTTTTATTACTCATTTAATTCCGAGCATTTTCATATTTATTCACTTTTTAAACCTTCTTCTCTGGACTTCCACAAAATTAAATAATTCAAGACCAAAATTAGCCAAATCGGTCCAGCCGTTCTCGAGTTTTAGCGAGACTAACGAACAG
Organism: Electrophaes corylata; assembly: GCA_947095575.1. NCBI lineage: Eukaryota > Metazoa > Arthropoda > Insecta > Lepidoptera > Geometridae > Electrophaes > Electrophaes corylata. The sequence continues at coordinate 5,760,213 of OX352719.1, read as the reverse complement.
CAATTAATTTTTATATGTAAGAAGATTACTATTGGTGTCTAACTGCAGCGCAATGACCACTCTTGCTATGCTCTCAAACGACAAAAATAAACACCGTGAGAAAACCAGTTAGTCTTTTAGCAGCTGCGATGGATTTGCAACCAGTCACGTTGCAACCTGGAACACCAACCACTAAAAAGGTGGGTATGTACCAAATGTAATATTTGGACGTACTTCTGACAACATCCTCAAAAAATGCGCTGAAGGAGTATCTACCGTGCCTTTAAATTAAAGTCGTGAAGCTATTATCTCCAGTTGCCATAGAGTGGGACTAAAAGTCAAGAACTTGCTTAATCTAAATTCTTTTTGTAAACTTTTATTGTATACAAATCAAAATACAAAATCTTTTTAACTCTTTTTACATATTTGTAAAGTTTATTGACTGAGTAAAATAAGCCTCGTAAATTGTGTAGTATTTAATTTAATTACAACACATGCTTTAAGCATGACTAACGCGTAGCCTAACTAGGTACTTTAAAATGTTGATAAATGTATAAACACTTCAATTTAAACATTATTCATTCCGAATTTGATTCAACACCAATCAGACCGTTCTAGATTTTATACATATTTACATCTAGCGGATAAATTTCACTAGCGGCACATTCACTATGTAGTGGTTGTCCGCTATTGACTTTATTAATATTCGTTTTTTTATGAATTGTTTTGATGCCGGCATTTTTTTGGACAACATCATCGAGCCCCAAACTAAGCATAACTTCTATACAAACTATTAAAAAATTCTATAAAAAAATATAGAAAAGCTGTCATTGTACCTACATTGTACCTACGTTTAATAAATAAAAATAAATACAGGCCTAATTTCCTTTATAGTTATGGCAACTAACTGCATTTTTTAAAAAAAGAATATTTACTAGATATAAAAAAATGTAAACTTGTATACTCGTATTGCGTCTATCCATTTGAGACGTAAACAAATAAGTTTTGAAAAAGCATAGTTTTAAATACGTTTTCTGCAGCACTTCAGTCGTGATGCAGTAACAGTACAACCTATGCCTCCTCGATAAGTGAGGAAGTGGGCCGTAGACACCATGATAGGTGGATTGGTGACTGCAATATTGGTATTAAGTACCTACTTAATTGATGCTGCTGCCTTTTCTCTAGTGCATTACATGACAGACAAATAACAGAAGAGTATTCGATACCGGGACCTATTAGAATCATCGCGAGGAACTGGTGCTTAGATTCATCTAGATTTAAGACGCTTGATGATCCCTGCGGATTTTACTGAATAAATGCTTTTTGACTTTGACTTCTATTTATAGAGGTGAGCAGAGCAGATTATGTTACCACTGGTATAAAATATAAGTCCGCTTGATATTCCCATGCTAAAATCAAGATTTGTTAAAAGCCTGATTAGATCCAGCTACTTCCAGATCAAGCAAATCATGTTTGTATAAACACGACTTTCAATTGACAAGTTTAGCACAGGTCCAAAGTACAGTTATTACACTAACCAGTCTTGGATACACTGTATCTATGCTTTGTTTAGTGTACTAACTGTATTAAACTAGGTATCTTACTGTGGATTGATGTTACTGTATCTTAGGAATGTTTTTACTGTGATTGGAATTATTATAGCACTTACGTCCTACTTACGTCTTGTCAAACTGATCAGTAACATAGTAAATTCATTTATATTATTTAGAATTTACAAGTAGATCATAATATTTAAATGTATATTAATTAAAGACACAGGCCTAATTATGTATATGCTCTTTTCAAAAATGGTTTGTGGCATTTCAAAACTACTAAGTATCTACGATTCAAGAAGTCCGGGTTCAGTTCCAGATCATGCACCTGATCTTAATTCAAGATCCTTTAGGGTATCCGTCCAAGCAGGCTAGCTGGTGGCACATCGTTTTGGCAGGTATTATTAAATGTGTTTTTAAAAAGTATATGTATAAGATTTGATCTGGATCAGTTGAGCTATCTCTAGATCGTTTGCAACGGTATGTAGATAGCTCAACTGTTTTATATAAATCTTATACAAACCACAGTACTTACATTAGCTGTATTTTTTTTGTAACTACAAAAATAATAAAAAGATAAGTAAGGCAAGTTAATAAGGTATTATCAGTTATCTAGTTACTATAGTACAAGATTTGCTTAGTTTGGGGCTAGATGGTGTTGTGGGAAAATGTATTGTGAGTTTTAGCGAAGTAAAGCCACTTTCCCATAAACTACAACTATTGGGAACAATAGGAACTTTAGTGGGCAACGCAAGATTGCATTTTGAAATATTCACAAACTCATTCCGCGCCCTTCTGTCTGTCCATAACTGAATCACCATCATCTTTTACATTTTCCAGTTCCATTTTCAACCTTACTTGCATTATTATAAGATTTATTGCGTCCGCATTGGTGATGTGAAAACTGTTTAAGACAATATCTTAAGCAAATGTTTTTGTAAGCAAATTAAACCTTCTATCTATAGCAATAAAGGCGAGTTGTCTTGTGTCGAATGTTTGTTTAAGTGTTAAAAATGTATTTATGCATAGAATGTGACCTTTGGGGCAAGTGACCGGAGAAATTGATTTTTTCTAGTTTAGTTAAGTTTTTTTTATGCTACTGTTAGTAGAAAAAGCAAATAGACCACCTGATGTTTAATGGTAACCACCACCTATAACAAAGCATTATCTTTTAGGTCACGCACGTTAGTAACGCGCCCTACAATGCACTATACCCTGCGTCCACCAACCTGAGGCAAACTGGTGTAAAGCCTCATGTGCTTGTAATTTCACCGGCACCCACACCCTTCAAACCGGAACAGCAATGCGAGCATCACTGCTTGGCGGCAGAAATAGGTAGATTAGAGTTTTTCTGTTACTTTGTGCAGCCAGTGTGGTGGCAATGGGCTTGCGTTCTGTTACGTATGCAAAACCTTACTAGCTACTTACCTACTATGAAAAGCCTGCACGGTTAAAAAAAGTGTGTGAAATGCCTTTTCGTAGCTGTTGGGCTCTTAGTGAAGGTCGCGTCTTGGGAAGCAGTTCCGCCATGCCAGGTATTAGTATACCGTAGGGCACGTTCTTAGCAAACAAATGCTTTACCACTTAGCATTAGGTTGGTCATCTACTTGTTCCATCAGTGAGATGGTACTATAAATAAATAAATAATAATATACCAAACTAAAATGATCACATTTGCCTCTGACTAACCCTCTCCAACATTGTAAGGATTTTGAGTACTACAGTCTTAAAAAATATCTACACCGTCACTGTGGATTGCTGGCAACTTGAAACTTGGCATCGTTTTGGATATATTTCTTTCAAAGTGAAGCAACAAAGATAGCTATAGTTTACTAAGCTAATGAGCTAAACTTGAGGTGATAGAAAGAATCGACATCATTAAACAATAACTTCTTAAAAATAACAAATTTTTGTAATATTTTCAAATAAACCTGTTACCTTCTTCCAATAAAACATTGTGCTTTCCACAATCACTTATAGAATTTATAACCCGAAGGTCGTTAGGCAAAGCGGTAAAAATCACAATATTTCATTTGCCATTGACATTTACAACCTACTAGTGACACCGCCCGACTACGCCCGGGTAGAACAATATATTGACAAATATTGGCAAGCATGCACAATGACCTCTAGCCCCAAACTAAGCAAAGCTTATATTATGGGAACCAAATAGTTGGATACTACATACATACTTACATACTTTATTTTTTGGTTACATTGGTACCGTTCCTATTTTTATATTTTAATAGTTTTATTTTTGGTTGTCTATGAAAGCTTTTTTTTTATCTAAAACGAGCGAAACTAATAAAGTTATTTTTATACAAACTTCAACCCCCGACATGAATCCGTTTAGGAGTTGAATTTCGGGAATTCCTTTCTTTTTCTTTCTTTATCTTGAAAATTTTAAATTGCTACGACCAGTTGGTTATGCGTCGTCTATATGTTAGTCAGTCAGTCAGGACAAAGGTTCTTATTCTTATAATTGGTATACATAGTCTATAGATAACACTCGTTTTGTTGATATGAAAGTGACAGAACCATTCATGGTCATCCTATAATGGTATTTGAAAGCTCTTTTAGCTAAAATGACTGATAAGTGCCATCTCTTTCTGTTTACTTAAAAGTGACAGTGACAATATGATTTTATAGAGCTGTTATTAATTATCAGGGATAAGTCAGATTAATATTCTCTGATAAATTGTTGTAAATAGCTCCTATCTAAAATTAAGCCTAAGCTATATTATATTTAGTCCGTTTTATGCCATCAAATCTTTGAGCAAAATTTGATCTTGATCAGTTCAGCATAAAACGTAACGAACAAACAAACAAACATTCGCTATTGTCAATAGGTATGAATATGAATAGTGTCAGATGTTAGAAATTAAAAACAAATGAGTATTATAATTCTTTGTAGAAACTCCAACAATAAAATAGGTAATAATAAATATAGTTTCGACAACAGTTCATAAAATATGTTTACGATTAATTTACATAAATTGATGAAAGGCTGTTTAAAAATGGATCTTAATATCGTGAGCCGAACATTGTTTTTCAATTCTTTCTTGTGAGAAATGATTTATTTTGATGGGGTCATAGTTTATGCTTTAGTGGAATTACATTTGCTAAACTAAGATGAATCTTATTACTTTTTTTTTTATACTTTATAAGAAGCAATTATGTTAAAAATTACATGCATTTTCGATGTAAACTAGGAGTTACAACATACCTACAATAAAGATTTTATATCATGAAAGTTATGCCCCAAGAGGGGTTTCAACTCGCGTCCGCTTAAAATTATCACTAAGAGTATTTCATCGTGTGGGATTAAGCTCCGATGGCGCAGGTGGATGCATCCCTAAATCAAGTCATGGGTTGGTCATGGGTTCAAATCACAACTTGTGGGATAATATAAAACCTTTGTTATTTCCTTAAGTTAGCAGAATTTAAAATAATTAACTTTTAGATAAAGGGGGTTATACCTTATTTATAAACTTAAAGTACTGTATTATTATTCAATAAATATTTAATTAGATAAATAAATTAACGCCCAACGTGTCCAAAATATCAAATTATATACCAATTTTTTTTTACAATCTTTATTAATCAGTTTTTCGACAGCTCATGTTGTAATAAAAAGAAAATTGTTTATGACACTATAAAACTGACATTGTTATGTACATCATTTTGTTAAATTTGATAGTCTTTAGCATATTAAATTACATTTTAATGTACTGTCTTTAAGGATGAGTTTTGGTTGCATTTTTTAACTTTGTTATGAACTAAGCAGTTCAATAATTATTGGTTAAACCATTACAACAAATATTTAATAATTTGTCCAAAATCTCGCACCACGCGTTGAGACAACGGGTGGTGTGTGTTTTTAGATGTAACTTGGCCTAGTAATACTCATTAACCGGTCAAATTAACGTTCTTTAACCGATTAAAATCATTTAAGACCTATCAAAACGTTTTAATTGTTTTTTTTCTCTTAATGATAGAGGATCCTGTGGTTTCAAAATTAATTTTCAAATGATATCATCAAGTGTTTAACGGTTTCGATAGTTTATAATAAAATATGAATTTTATTAGCCCCTTTTATTTTAAAAAAAGCTTGGTATTTGAATTCATATTGTAAAATGTAAATAAAGACAATATTTTGTCATTTGAAAATAAATTACATATTTAAATACATTTCATCCTGTTAATACTATTGTTTTTCATTCTTTTTACTCTTCATTCAGAAAAATAAAAGATTTCAAAAACCGGAAAACGTTTTCACGGACAGTCGGAAGGGTGAAAAAACAGGAAATAGATTTTTGAGAACTTCAATCAACAACTCGCTGGGGTTACAGTCTATACCGGCTGCTGTCTCTCACCTGTACCAATTTTATGGAAGACTAGCTGTTGCCTGCGACTTTGTCCGCGTGGTACGTTATTTCGGACTTACTTAACACTTATATTTTGGCCAATTTACACAATCTTTATAATAGAATACATCATATCACCGACACAGAACAAACATCTATGTTCATCACACAAATGTTTGTTCTCTGTGATCGAACCCACCACCTACCTACAGCACAGAAGGTACAAACTGAGCTGTGACGGCTGTCGAAACTAACTAGCTGACAGTTACCCAGCCCTCAGTGGTCAAGAAAAACAGACGAAATAATTCATAATTCACGCACATTCATCCCAGTAGTAAGTCGTATAAGGATTAAGTACTTTCTGGGTAATTTTTATCGATAACAGACAATGCCGCTGTCTTTATTTTGTACTTTAGGTGCCAAAAAAGTACTTACTGCCTTTAATTTTCCCGTTTTTGGGCTAAGTGAGTAGTTAATTTTTATTACATGATAATGGTTTACTGCTCGCAAGTTATGGTTAAAGTATTTTGGGTAATTTGTTGTTTTTATAATTTAACTAGCGGCCGCTCGCAGCTTCACCTGCGTGGAATAAGAATTTTTCATTCTTAGGTTTTTGTTGTTATTATACAAAAATAATTACATGCGGAGTATTATATTACAACTTTCTTCTAAAGTTTTAACACCTCTAATAAAAGTCTATTGATATATAAATATTATGTGGGTACGTTTAAATACTACATTTGATATATAGCCACATTTTGTAGTAGTAAGTATTCACCATTTAAGAGTATTGGCACTACGCACATACGTTTGTCAAATAAAAAAATCCATTTATGCACAATTTCGAACCCATAACCTTAAAATCAGAAGGTGGGGTTGCTCCTACTAGACAACCAGTGCTCTGGTAATCAATAAAACCAAAACATATAGGAAATCAATAAAAAATAACTTCAAAAAACTCATTAGTTCCAACAAAATTGATCGTAAGAAATCGCTCATATGGATGACGTAATACCGTGTAGGTGCTTGTGTGCAGTTCTACTGTGAATGTGTGTGCTTAATAAATAATTTATTTTGTTTAAGGCCAGTGCACACCTCTGCCCGGCTAAGATGTGCAACGCGACAAAATGTTGTCTACTCGTTATATCGTGCAAAATAGAGATATCTCTTTATAGCTTCCTGTGCTAACATGCCAGTGCCAAAAATCTATCTCGTTCTGTCAAATTAAGACATAATGCTAATGTTTAGCTTATCTGTGAGTCTTTTATCTATAATTTCTAAGAATTGTGCCCCAGCTTGCGCTGACTCTTAACTTATGAAAGAGGCATTTCAACTTTCTAACCAAAAGCACGGACGGTAATAAAACTAATCTGTATTACTGGCTTACCGTAACTTACTAATTTCAATTTTCCTATATCGTAAAACGGATCACCGCCACACGTGCGGTGCCTCGGGCTAAATAACATATTAATAATGTGTTAAAACTATTTAGGAATCACACCTTTGACTATAAGATTGCCAGTTTATGTTATAGTAGAATAAGATTAAAGTTTTTTGGTTAAAGGTCAAATTAATAAAATAAATATTGTATCTTATGTATCGAAATTGGTTGTAGAATCAACAGTTTGATTCAGCGAAGGTTACCAGTAGTCTGGATCAATAACTGTCAGTTTGGATTCTTGCTACTACATTTTGGTATAGTTCATAATCTTTAGAAGAACTCTTAGTGTAAAGCTCGTCCAGGGAAATATTTTCAGTAAACTTATTTCTGTCGCCAATCAGTTTGCTGTGTTCTGGTATTTTTTAAATGACTTTGTATTTTATATTTTATCATGATTGACCATCTGATCCACCTAATGTTAAGTGACAACCATCACCTATAACAAAGTATTGCCTCACAGAAAACGTTAGTTAGGACCGTGCCCTACAATACATTGCTCAGCGTCCATAAGCCCGAGGCATTTAGATGTTCAGCCTCACATGCTTATAATATCATGGTAAGTATGTGGGTGCCGGAAAATTATAGGCACATGAGGCCTCTGTACACCTCAGGTTGATAGATGCAAAAGTGGATCGTAGGGCACACGCTTTAGGAACCTGACCTGTTAAGTAATGCTTTATTAAGATGGTAACCATTCAACACCAGATGTATCTGCTTGTAGATTACATTTTTACTTAAAATTAACTTGAAAACCTTTTTTTTTTCAATTTTAGAGCGAGACACTTGATAAAATATGTTGAGGCTAGTTCTGTGTTAGCGGTAGATAACATTCGATGAATACGAGTAAAACAATTTGTCGATTTTGTTGACCGAAGTTCCATGATTGCACCTAGTAGGCTGTGCTTCATTCAATCAACAATAAAAACTTTGCAAACTAGATTCTAGTAACAACTAACAACCACTCCTTGTCTATGAGAATTTATCAGATCTCTCCATTTGGCCTCCGCAATTTATTATCCCATCAAATTAGGAGAGACGAGTTCAGAGAACAGCTATTGTTTATTTAAAACAATGCCTGGCCCTATAATTGTAAAGGTGCAGTCCAATTGTGACTTAATGACTGGGACTATAAGCGTTAATCGCTGAAGTTATGGTTTGTGCAAGGTATAAGAGAAAGCGAGCTTTCAAAAGTTGCAGTATCATTATCACCATTATTATAATATAATAATAATGCTGAACAATCCAAACAGCATCATCTAGCCTCAAGCTAAGCAGAGCTTGTGTTTCGGGTAAGTACTAGATGACTGATATACATAATACAATACATTACATGCATAGATATTTTTTATTAATTTATAAAAGGATTATTCATATAACGGTAGAAACCAAGCCATAAGTTTCTTGCCTGTTCTTCTAGGCTTAGTCGCGAAGAACTGGCGCTTAGATTCACATAGCTTTAAGAAGTTCCAAGATCTTGCCAGAAAGAAAAGAAAATAAAGTAATTGCCTCACGACTTCAATATCCAGGCACGGTTGATATATTTTTAGATCTTTAAGTATAAAGTACTCAGTCGAGATTTTTACTGCGGATATTACTGAATAAATGCTTTTAGACTTTGAGTTTGATACATAGTGTCGAGATAAAGTTGTTTGAATTTTCACGACTCGCCTCCACCCACACCTTGACCCCTCTTAATCGTTAAAATAAATCTCCGTACGATAATGCCGGCTAACGAGTGACGATACAATGCGGGACAATCGTTCGGCGGCCTCTTTCATCTTGACACTGTGTCGCCAGCTCTGACGTCGGCGAGTATTGGCCTGTTACTTTTTAATTAGAGCGCCATCTGTTGCGTGTGATTAGATTATCAGGTGGACTTTTGATTGAATATCGATGTGTTTTTTATAGATCAGTTTTTATTTTGTTATTTTTGCTATTAGAAAAACCGGTTTATTATTTTACAAGGGAAACGCACGCGACGTAATTTTTATATAAGTTACAACCCCTGCTGTACCCGTACAGGGGCTGAATTTTGGGAATTTCTTTCGTAGTACACCTCTACGCACCAAGACGAATATACTCTGAAAATGTCTTTAATTGTTTCACATGTATTTTATACCAATTATAAATACTTACATTAGCTGTTATTTTTCTGTTAATAAATTAATAGTTTTAGGTATAAGCGCTTGGGTCAACAAGCTTCTACTTCTTGATTTCACTAGATAGTAGTTTTGACTAAATGGCTTTCCGATTAAATCTTGACATTACCACATCGCTTTACGACTGCATAGCGTTTGGGCTAGATCATCGCCATAAGGCCTGATAGCGTAACGACTATGTTGTCGTTAGGTATAAAATATAGTTATGTAGATAATTTTAACATTCTGCTTTTTTTCCTCAGTAAGTAGTAAAAGAAAGCCAAAGTAGTTGCAAATTATAATAAAATATTTATTTCATCTGCTGGATACATCGCCACATACTTCTGTCAGTACGTGTACATCAATGCAGTTCACATTATCAAAGGCCAATCCGCAGTGCTCCGACAGCATACTATTGGTTTATCGGATGCCGAGGTAATCTGCGAAATTTCGCCGCGCGGTGCCTTTGTCTCGCGCGGTGCGTTTTTCCCGGGACATTCTTAAATTATCCAACTTGGAGAATCGATTGCACCATTTGTAAAGAGCGATCAGTATTTGCACGGTAAAGCTCAAAGGATTTCTGTTTGATTGAGCCGGTTAGATGTTTTAGTTGATAATGTTTTTGCGAGTTTCCCAGAGTTTTGTTTTAAGCTGAGATTTATAAAGTTTAATTTCTTTATTTTTTCAGGTACTTAAATCACGAGAAAGCACGCAATTTGAAAATATCGGGATGAGTTAAAAGGTAAGCAAATGATTATAAAATATATCTTATTTAAAAATAACAAAACTTTTGCTATATTGTTACTTGTAAAGGTTATAATTTTCCTTGTAAATATATGAGATTTATGTATTTTATCAGTTAGTTACTATATAGTACAAGCAACTTTTTGAAGTTAAGTACAACACAATGAAATTTAGAAAAATAGCGCCTAAACTCACCTAGCTTTTAGACAATTCTATAGAACTCTTCGTTTTACACAACAAGAACAAAAAAAATCAAATAATGTATACAGTAGCAACAGTGAAGAACAATAGACGGTTTTATCACTATAAGCAATCTCTTTCAGATAACCTTTGGATGGCTTGAATTTAAAAAGACACAAAAACAGGATTATCACTAGTTTATTAAAAAAACGCGTAACTATGACATGATTTCAATGAGTAAATGCCTTTTTAACTTTAACTTTGATAACAAACGATGATTTTTTTATTAAGGTAGTTTTTTATACTTTAACATACTTAATTTTAAAGAAATACATTTTTATCTGTTAAATGTTTTTGTAAACGATGGTCTGACTGAACACTGAATCTTCCAGAAAAACAGTGATCAAAACGTACCGTGCATATTTATGTCTTAGAAATTGAAAAAACTTGAGCGCCGTCGGACTCAACACTCTACTTACAACTATTAGACCACACAAACTTTTTCTCAAACAAAACATGCATGCCCATAGGTGCCCATACGAAACCATTACTCCACAAAAGAGTAATTAGCAAATGGAGAAAGATTGGTTCCCGATACGTTTTTACCATTTCCTTTGGTACCCACTATTTGGTGGTTCCTTTGCGAACAAAAAACGATGGAACCTTTTTAATTTGTCTGAAATGTGGTGGATTTTTCTTGGTAACCTCAACCGTGTTTTATGATCTTTTTATAAAGCGGTTTTGGCAGTTTTGAAAATTAAAAAAGATATATCTAAATGCTACCGTTTTAAAGTTGTATTTTAGTGGAACGATGTTTTTTTTTAAGTTATAGTATATAAAAATCAATGCAAACTTGTCATCATAATATAAATGTGTTCCTAAGTCGTATCTTTAATAGGCACTTGCATAAAACCTAGCAGTATTGGGGATTAAAGGTACGACTTTAATCTCTAGGCACGGTAGATACTCCCTAAGAACTCTTAAAGTCTGTCAACTAACACCAACTCAAGATTCTTTGAGGATTTCTAAGAAGGTAGTCAGAGGTATGTCCTAATAATATATTTGGCGCATACACACTACTTAGCAGTAGTAAGTATTCCATACGTGACAAGATGCAAGCTCCACTACTACTAAAATACTTACTGGCTCAATCACGATAATTTCTTACACCGTTTAAGAGCGCTGGCATTGCGAACAAAGAAAAATAAATAGAAAAATCCCCTGGTGCACGAATCTACGACCTTAGTATCAGAAGGCAGGGTCGTTTTCACTACACCACCAGTTCTTTAAGGTAAATAGCTATTTATAAAATGCACATCGGATAGTTAAACTATCTATTAACCGTTGAAAACGAGCTCGAGATAGCCGAGTTGATCCAAATCAATACCTATCAAATGCGTCTCTAAGTCGCTGGCTGTATAATCAAAATGTTGTTACAGCTTGTAAGAGTCGAATAAAAACCATATATTTCTAAAAAGTTCCACTCCAAACTTATTCATTATGCATTATTGTTGCGCGGAGACCAGACGTCTCACAAAAAACACCATAAAAAATAGTTTTCTATTAATGATAGTGACACCGATTCGCTACACACCTGACCACCGTTCGGAGATAGGTAGATTGTTAGGGTGCATGCATACTGGGTCCTGCACATTAAATATAACAAAAATTATCATTATTATCAGCTGGAGGAATCTTCCTGGAGTGTGGTGTGTCCCATCGTGTCTTATAGCTATAACCATTTTTTTTATGCACGTTGGTGGAACAAGCAGAAGGTTCACAGCAGATGTTAAGTAGTAACCCTCACCTATAACAAAGCTTTCTTGCAGATAATGCACGTTAGGAAAGTGCCCTACAATCCACTGCTACGTTTTCATCTGGACGTTGTCTGTTTTTGTACAAAACTTAGTGCAATAAATTAACTTAAAAATAAGTACGCAAAGCGCCGTTCATGTAAAAGTATTGGGGCGAGAACCTGTACCTATACGATTATCGGATGCGAAAATTTCCAAGCGATCTCGTACGTACGAGTAGTTTACACGAGGCAAGTTTTTATCTCTTCTAAACTCATCTAAATGGCACCTTATAATAATATGAGCATGTTTATGTGTATCCAATGTGCACACGCCTTTCACGAGATATTCTCTAGGTCGATGACTTCATGCTCAGACCCATCGTCGCCAAGCGACCTTCGTGAGAAAGAGAAAAATATGTCGAAAATACGGTAAGCATTAGCATAATCGTGTTCTAGCTCAATAAAATAAAAAATAACCGGCCTTCGGGATCATGTACATACAAAACAGGTAACCACAATCCAGGTTTCGGTACCGGCGCTTACCGGCAACTTCTTACAAGAATAATATACAATTTTAACAAAAAAAAACCGACTTCAGACATTTAAATGAGACCATACGGGAAGCACCAGCTTTCAAATAAATAATATATGCTTGTGCCCTTGGTTCTTCTACGGATTTTGGCATAATGATATAAATGTAATACCTGGACATACCTCTGGCTATTATCCCCTTAGACATCCTAGAAGAACCTAGAGTAGGTAGGTACTTGGTCTAGGTAGATCTGAAGGGATATCTACCGAGTTTGAGGATTAAAATGGTGATACTATTTCTTTTTATTATAATACAAAATACTGAAATACTATTTTAAGGTAGGCTATCGTTTTTACAATAACTCTACTTGATTAGTGTTAATATATTAGCAGTTAAAAGCCTACTTCGTATCTACGAGCACTCCATCCAACCGTTCATTTCATAGGCTAATGTAGTCATGTCAGCTTTTATTATCAGCCAATGAGAGATAATGCGCACATGCTTGTTTTTACGTTCGATTTACTAAACCAACAGGTGCCGACAATGCGCCAGTACCCTGTTTTCTGTCTAAATGCGCTCAACGAAATGCGCTTAGCTTTTGTTTGATAGCTAAACTACTATTTAATGTCAAGGGTGAACTTTTTTAGTATTCACGAGATTATTGAATTGAATCGTCCATTACTGGCTATAAAACAGTTTAAAATCCATTGCTACGCTGAAACAAAAATGCAATAAAGTTTACTAAAAATAAAGTAATTTAAAAGTAGTAAAGGTTTAAAGGGGTGTAATTTCACTGTGTAATTGTGTAATTTCACTGGTGTAATTTCACCGGCACCCAGCAATGGGTGCCGGTGAAATTACAGGCACATGAAGCTTATCACCTATATGCCTCAGGTTGGAGGAAGCAGGGTAGTGCATCGTAGGGTACGTACCTAACGTACATGACCTACAAGCTCTTTTATAGGTGATGGTTACATCAGTTGGGCTTGTTCTACCTACAGTAGTATAAACAGGGCAATATGATATCATGTAACGCACTTCTATGTTACCAAACATCAACCACAACATCAACGCCGCTTGGCGGCAGAAAAAGGCATAGTAATAGTTCTTCCCCGGACGAGCTTTTCACAAAGAGCCCTACTACTGCCCTAAAGAATTTATAGCAAATGCTTAAAACCATTTTTTTTTTATCGTTTCTGTCACAACTTTTGATACATTTTTTAGTCTACTCTACAAAGATATGTACACAGGAGGTAAGTACTGTAACCTACCTGCAAATAACAGGTCCACTTTTGATATCTCATCTAGCCCTAAACTAAGCAAAGTTTGGACTATAATATGAGAACCAAATAACATATCGTCAGTGGAAAGGAAAAAATGCTAAAGCGCCAAAGTTAATACATTTTTTAAAGTTTAAAGTTAATAACTTTAAACTTGATTTCCCACAAATAGCATTTTGGCGCTTTAGCATTTCTTCCTTTCCACTGACGATATATAATTAACAAGTACCTATTTACCATCAAATTAAGATAATTGAGTTATACGTATGATAAGTATCTATCTTTATAATACTAACGGTAGTTTCTTTAAAAAAGCACCAATGTAATTCTTGCAGTATCTTATAGGTTGGTTTTACAAAGCTGGGACCGTCATTTACCGGTCTTAAAATGTAAGTCTGACTACATAATGAAAATAGAATATCACTTTTTATCAAGTTTGAACACTAGCACTGAATTTTTTTTCTAACACAAAAACTCATGTTTGAAAAAGTGTTTATAAACAATACTACATTTTAGTTCCGTTATTTTGAAAAACAAAGTATGCAATAGTTTATAATCTAACAGCCTATCATACTATGGATCTGATGGGTAAAATTAGTTTATTATAATTTTCCTCCATTACAGGGCCTTATTTATCGACCGAAGACCAATTGATGGTACTTACTGTACGCCTACTGGTCATATGAAATTACATAGTTTAGTCAACTGCTGATTGGTCAAACTATTAATTTACATAAAATAATAGAAAATGTTAGAGTGAAGCTGCGTTTACGTGAAGAAGTCTAAAATACATAATTTTATAGGTTTTATTGCAATTGAAACTGATCAGATAGCAATAAAATATATAATTTACAATAATAAGCCTTTTTTTTATGTTCTCACTGTTTTTTTACAAAATTACTACAAAACTAAATTATTCTACATTTTATTACTTTTATAGAATTCTTAAACTTTTTTAAGAGTAAATTTGATCTACCTAACAGAATCTGCAAATTTAAACTCAATGGGCAGGCTATTTAGCTTGTAAAACCGACAACCGCTGGAAATAACGCTTCTTGAATAGCGACTACGAACCGGTAGATAAAGCCCTCCTACCCGAGTGACGACAGGGTTTTAATCGATGGAAGTCATTGGTTGCAAAGGGCTCAAAAACATATGGAGAGGTCTTTGTCCAGCAGTGTACTTTTACAGGCTGTTAATGATAATAATGATGATGATGAACTCTCTCAAAACATGGGTATAAACAAAACCAGCAATCACCTAATAGAGAGGTATCAATAAACGACTACGTATGAATTGTATTGGAAACATCCCTCAGCGGAGATAAAGTAGCTACCTCTGTATATTGTACACTCTGAGTTATGTCAGTCGAGCTTTTGATGTTCATAGAGTAGGATGTAGATAGGGTGTTTTTATTTTTGAACCTAAAAATACCTACGAAAACATTTTTTGATGCCTTGATGAGTTTTTTAAACTGTCATAATCTGAATTAGAGCTACATTCATTATAGCATCGTTCATCGGATAATCTTTCATTGAATAACGCAATAGTGTCTGTATATATTTCAACTGAGGAACACTTCTTGCAAATAGTCGAATGCAATTTAAAAAATGTGTTTGGAATAACAACGAGTTTAGAAACATCTTTTTAATTAAAGTTTGAAAACAAACCGACAGCGACGTCTTATTGAAATTAATAATGATGAAAAATATTAGTGGGTATTTTTTCCTCAAACTAAGCTGAGATTATGTGTATGGGTACCACAAAGCTCATATTATATTTTTTTATCTATAAATACTTACATACATAGAGCATTTTAAAACTCCAACAGAGAACACAGCCCAAGTTTCAGATGCTTAAAAACAATTATCTTCATAAGTCTTATCTGTACATTTATCTATGAACCACACTCTACTTCAGTATTGGTAGTAGGCCTTTGTGAATTATTGCGGGTTCCGTAGGCCGGACTCACCCGCGTCAATACTTTAATGGCATGCCGGTTTCCAGCGGAACTCTAAAAAGTGAAAAAAGTTGCTTGGGGAATAGTGAGAGCGATTGGATGGAGCTGTTTGTCTTTTTATGTATTCTGTAAGCTTGCTTCTATATCTACACTAATATTATAAAGAGGAAAGCTTTGTATTTTTGTATTTTTGTATTTTTGTATTTTTGTATTTTTGTATGTTATGAATAAACTCAAAAAGTACTGGACCGATTTTAATCATTCTTTTTTCATTAGAAAGCTACATTATCACTGAGTAACATAGGCTATATTTTATTTTGGAAAAAAATAGCGTTCCGTAAAATATTTGGGTTTTTCAGACACAAGGTGTAAAAAATCAACCAGAAAAGTTACTTATTTTGCGTACGCTGCCTAAACTATAAAAGATAGAACCATAAAATGTTCTAAGTAATTGTAGATCTTATAATAATCTACAAAAAAGTCAGCGACACACTATACCTATCTATGTCGAGTGAGGCACAACAACCATTTTTTTATTTAAAAATCTTCAATTTTTTTGGACTACATTTAAACGCATTTATTTTACTCATACTATTAATCCTTATCGAAATAAATTATTTTATCACTAAGTACAGTTCATGTAGATAATATTTGGTTTTTGAATGATTAGAATTGGACGTTTGGTTTTGAAGTTATGGCGAAATTAAAATATTACGATTTCTGCTGCACGGCCCGTTGCGAAGTGAGCGTCACCGAGTTGGGAGTGCGCGTGCAGGGGAGTAGTTTAGATCTATGAGTAAGGTACCCACGCGGCTCCGACGCGAGGTCGGCTCCCTACGCAGGTGTTTTATAAAAAGGACATTAATTCATAATGTAACATAGTTTTATGACAAAATCTATACAAATAAATAAAATTGAAGTGTCTGTTTGTAATATTAAAATAACGCTTTTTACTACATGCATAGGAATGTATATACGATACATATACCAAAATAGCATTTTTTTTAATTTTTGTCTGTCTGTCTGTCTGTTTGTTCAGTGTAATCTCTGGAACGGCTGGACCGATTTCGACGGGACTTTCACTGGCAGATAGCTAATGTAACAAGGAGTAACTTAGGCTACTTTTTATCCCAAAAAAATAACGGGAACTGATAAAAACTGCCACGCTGGCGAAACTGCGAACGGCCGCTATTTTATGCCGTACTAACGCCATCTGTTGGTGACATCGAGTACTACTTCAGTTAAGATTTGTAAGTAAACATGTTTACCGCCCAACGAAGTGGGCACCGGTCAGCTAGTTTAAGATAAACTACGAACTAGCAACAAGGTTAGATCACCACTTGTGCTAGTACTACATCAGGGGTATTCTCGTATTTTGGAGCTGAGACTAGATTAAAACTGTAATTTGATTGTCAAAATTACGCCTGTCTAAAATGACAGTTTCAAAGAATATCAATTGGAGGTTGACACTATCGAAATTTGAATCTAGTGATATTGGCTAAAACGAGTTTAATCTAAATAATGTGAGCACCTATGAACTTTTGCTAAACTTGTCTAAATATTATATACCTATTATGATTAATTCATTTATTACAAATAAAAATAAATATACCTACCGTGTGATTCATCAGATGGGCGATAAACTTGTTCCATCAGCAATCGTATAGAAAAAATAAAAATTCTTTACAAATTATTAAAAGAGCGGAATGGCTTGAAAATTGTATTGATATGTTAATTTATAAAACTACTACTAATGCATGTATTTATTATGGGTATGTACAAAATGCATAAGAAGTAGTAGAGTTATCTACAGACCGTTGCTAACGATCTAGAGATAGCTCAACTAATCCAAAACAGTACTAACGTCCCAAAAATGCTGGAAATTAAATATTAAACAGAGTAGATCTTCAATATTTTGTTCTTACAGAATATAGGGTTCAAGTTAACCTGGCGCCAGTACATCACCCGTTCGGAGGGTAGCTCAATTTACAACCCTTTCTTGCAGATTTATGTGGCGCTAGTGGGGTAAGTTAAACCACATGCAGAAAAGATCGTGTTTCTTTTCTTTATAAATGGCTGTCGAAAATAGACTGGCCTTTTTAGCTTCGATTTAGGGTGTTTTTTATAAGAATGGGTAGTTTTTTGAATGTTCATATAAGATTTATAATTAATATGTTGAAATAATTTATAATTTATGCTTTTTGATTGTTCGGCAATTTTACACATTTGTAATTTTTTCTGTATCTGGTTTAGTGTTCTTCCTTCTTATACAATATTATGCATAATTAAAAGTTAGAAATAAATCTAGTGCCTAGTATCTGTTTAGAAATCGTATAAAACTATTATATTGTTTGTTTTACTTACCTGGAGCAATACTACCATTCATTATGCCTATTTCTGCCGCCAAGCAAAGGTACTGTTTTTTACGAATTTTAATTTCACGAAACACTTATATTTTTATCAATAAAGTACTCATTATTATTCTTATTACTCTCATTATTATTAATAAACATCCAACCTTAGAAGAAAACTCTTGCTTTAAATATCAATACACTTAAGATTCATCAAATTCGTGCATCATAAACATCAGCTTCGTAAAGTATAAGTACACTCGCGTGCACTCAAAGTACAGTATCTGTCTCTAGTAAATGCACTTTGCATTTTAACACTTTCCTCTTTTCTCAAACACTTTGTACAAATCTGAGTGTCAACCGATATTAATGTCATCTAGTTACGAGTAATAGCAATTAATTATTCCGATTTCCTTAATTCAAAGTGTTTTTTAAGATGTTGTGAATAAACAGCACAAAAAAACGCTAATAAAGTAAAAAATATTTGCAGATTATTTAAATATTGCAGAAGTCGAACCCATGTAATTTGCATCTAAGCTGGATAACCACTCGCTATACTATGGGCTGTTTCTTTGGTTGTAAATAAACACACCACATAGAACAACATAGTGCAACTGCCACTGTACTTATTGAACTACATAAGTAGACGCATAAATTTAAATGATATAATTAACTACCTTCATTTACCAACGTGGTGTGTGGTTGCACTCCCGCGCACCTAAAAGGCTCACTGTACACTAGCGTGCACTAAAACATCGATATCTCGACTCATTACGTCCGCACCGTGCATGGCCCTGGTGCATGTTCACCGTATCTATGTCAGTTAATTTTCCACCAAGTGTAATTACCGTGTTTCTCTTTGTTTTTGCTACTAACTTTATTTGCATAGTGCTGTAAGGGGATCGCTACGGGTTTTATAGAATAAATAAAAGAATAGAGTCGTCATTATTCTTCAAAACTAAAGTTTGTTGACAGCTGACTTTTTGGACTGGGTCAGAACTTTTAACTACGCTCAAATAGGTACTTAAATACATTATTGGCAGTTATTACATCTATACGCCTTAGTATGAACTCGGTATACCTAGTATAAGCCACATCCACAAAGATGATGCATTAGTTTTGGGCAGATGACGAAGGGTCTTTCCGTCACTTTTCATAAAATAAAAAATTATATTATATATTTCATAACATTAACATATTATGCATTTGATCACATAATATACCTTTTTTTATATCCTTTCACTTATAAGCACGTTATTCTCTAAGCAACAAAATCGTCCTGTTCTTCCAATCACAGAAAAGCAAATTCATCGTAACACAATTTTTTTTTTAATAGTTAATGCCTAAACAATTACCTAATTATTACGCAGGAGGTTGCGGGTTTAATTCCCGCCTTGGGATAAATTTTTGTACGATCTGCAAAAATGTATTTCTTACAGGTGTTCTGGGTATTTTCTATGTATAATAAAAATATCTACGTATATAATGTATTGTATTAAGTATATCAATCATCTAGTACCCATAATACAAGCTCTACTTAACTTGAAGCTAGATGATGCTGTGTGGATTGTCCAGCATTATTATTTTTATAATTATTATCTCATGCCAATGGGTAAAAACAAATATGATAGAGCGAACTTTGAGTAATGATTAAAGTGTTTTGTAATAAGACCAAAAGTGTCTCCATAGTTTTCTGTATCCACGTCCAAACCTTACCTAATAGAGACATTGTTCGGTCTCGTTAGCCGGATCAGATGGAACTTGGGCCCACCGCGACTACCCGATATGCTAGCTCTACTCCTTCAAGGCTAGCTTTCCAAGAAACAACTGCAGTAATATAGCAGACGTTAAAAACGGTGAACAGCAATGTCCATTCTCGTTCTTCTCATCACTACACTTACCTTACTAATAACAAACTCACCCCAACATACACACAGCAGAATATTTACACTGTAAATACAAAAGACAAAACTATTTCAACGTTACGCTGAGTTTATTAGTAGGTACCAGGGACAGGCCTTCCTTATTTATTAGACGTTTTTGTTGATGCGATTTGTAAAATTAGTTAGCTACTAGCGAAACGCGCGTGACTTCGTCTTCGTATTTTCATACAAACTTCAACCCCCCCTGTACACGCTTAGGGGTTGAGTTTCGGGAGTTCCTTTCTTAGAACACCTTTACGCACCAAGACGAATATACCCTGAAAACTCAAATTCTCTACGAGCAGTGGTTTAAGCTGTGCGTTGTCTATATTCCAGTCAGTCAGTCAGGACAAAGATTCTTATAATTGGTATAGATAGATAATTATAACGACTGTTTAAAGATTATGGCTTAAAGTATTCTTCTCTTCTCTATGGCACTTTTCTGTCATTTTGCCGATTTGTGTGTCATTTTGACAGACAATTTTGCCGATGGATGGCATGTGTTTAATAAATAGTTTTCAGTCAAGTCAGTCAAATTCTGTCGGGCTGTCATTGGTAATGAATAAAAAAAAGGATGTTTTATTGAAACCCTAGGAAGTCATTTTCATTCAAATTAGGATGCAATGGATTGTATTTTAATGAATATTACTTTATTTACCACTCTTGATGGCTCAGTAAAATAATGTCACAAAGTCAGGAAAACTAAGATGTCCCTGACTGGTTAGAACAACTACCGCTAGATGGCGTTATAGACAGCCACTGCTAACAAACTACTTATTACCACAAAAAATAATAAGAATGAATTATATTATTATATATATAAAAGGTAAACTAACAAGGGTAAGTTAAAAAACACGTACCTATCTATTTAACTAAACTAGAAAAGTATTTTCTTAACTTACATTGATTTGTAAGTTTTATTATATCCCGATTTAGAGTTAAAATTATATTGAAAACACTGTTAAATAAGTAAAAATTGAACCAACAGTATCTTTAAACAAGCTTAAGAGTAAAAAGATACCAGAAAACCTATCAGCATGAGACGCATAGTTGTTTCTAAAAGTAAAAGAAGAAAAAGCACAATTCACTTAACATTAAAATAACCCAGCCATCCACAAAAGCCATTTAAGTATTGTCATAAAAGCAAACCATATTTGCAGAGGAACTCAAAAATTAGGACGTGGGTACACCGCACCAAATAAGACATTTTTATTTGGTCGATTGAATTGCACCAAATTACCTACTATTACTACCAAAATTACAGTTAACATCAGCAAGAAGAACGTTGAAAACGTTGTAACGTTGCAACCTTGAAGACATTTTGAAACTGGCTTGAACAACTGAGTAAAACTGAGCTGGATTCATCTGTTTTTACTCAAGATATTACGTTGATTCGCCAAATTATTATTTATGTCAATCCCTATACGCTTTTTAGTCGTTTGTAGTTATTGATAGAAACACTTATTAAACGTTTGTTTAGCTAAAGAGCATTAGTTATTGAAACTGGCTCTCATTGTGCCTTTAGCTTACCACCACGACTTGCCAGCTGTTCAACTCTTTCAGCTTCTATTTTAGGTCCATAACGGTACGTCGCTGTCATACAACATAATATGACAATAACCATATTTTGCTCCATTTTGTCACCGCTCCCTTTTGACAAGTGAATGGCGTGAGTTATTTTATTGGGAAGACTATTTACGGATGCACGGGAGCTACAATCGTGTTTTTTGGTATTGAATTTCATTTTATAATTTTAACCTATTAATGACAGAGGTGGATAAATCTAGTCGATCTGAGTCAAAGTAAAAAAAACATTTATTCAGTAACGATTGAAACGCGTTTGACAGATTATAGTTGTGAATGTCAATGTCAAAAGTATATTATCATGGCAACCCAAGAGCATGTTTTAGAATGAAAGAATTATAAACATCAAAATAAGTAAATAATACATATTTGTGGTAACAGTGTAAATTATAAATAACGGTTTAGTTTATAATGGCTCATGCAAATAACATTAAGGTTCATTATGCGATATAAGATATTTGAGTATAAAAATGACTACCTTGCTTGGTTTGTTATTGTACCTAGTGTTTGAAGTATTATTTATGTCTGACTTTATTCTGAGAATATTATAAATTGATACGAAAATAGTATAATTCATCACGTAACTTTTAAAAAGGTTCTGGTAAAATGTATTATGTTATAACTGTCTATGTAATACGATAATCTTTGAACACTTGTGATTGGTCCAAAACAGAATACGTACCAACGAGTTTTTTATTTTACTAGCTTAGACAAATACTGGATCAAATTGTCAGGTGAAATCTATTGGTGTTTTTGTATCAACATGATTCCTCAAACGTCATATTATACCTATCACTTTTTGACCTAGTTCCAACCCAATCGTTCCAGCTTAGTTCAGGCTTTAAAGCTAGAGGTTCTTTGAAAGTCTTTCGATATTTAATATTTAATAATCTTTTAGTTGCAATTTTTAGCCGTGAAGAAACTAGAGAAACTTTAAAGGTATTTTACAAAATATGAGTTTATAATTTATGGGTGGTCCAAATTACGCAACCTTTAATGGTTATAAAGCTTGTTAGGTATCAATAAATTGCTCAATTAGAAACGTAATTACGACAAAAACGTATTTTAGAATGCATCTTATGATTGAAATACAACTTTGTTGGTAATTAGGATAAAAATGCACGATAATTGAGACGGTGTCGGATGTCTTAAAATAGAGATGACAAACAGATGTTCGGTAAAAAGATATTGGAAAAGGGTGAGTAGAGACAAACGCAAGAATAAAGTATTTTTTATACTACCATAAATAAGTGGCGATCGATGTAGCGCGGGGGGCGAATGTTCACCTGTGACGCAAAAGTTTTCGGGTTCGATTCCCGCCTAGGGATAAATGTTTGTACGATCTGCAAATATTTATTTCGGGTGTTCTAGGTATTTTCTATGCATAATAAAAAAATATCTATGTATTTGTAAATTGTATTAAGTATATCAGTCATCTAGTACCCATAACACAAGCTCTGCTTAGCTTGGGGCTAGATGATGCTATGTGGATTGTCCAGCATTATTATTTATTTAAGTAGTTACCTACTGAGAATTTGGGATAAATAAATAATTCCTACTATTTTGTATAGACCAAAACTGTTTTTGGTTAAATAACGTTCTTTTGGTAAAAAAACGTTTTTTGGTAAAATAAGTAGTAAAACGCATAAACTGTCAAACCTATAGAAATCTAGTAACTTTAAGGTGTGTCAGTTTTGCTATTGCTTTATGATACTTGTCACTACTTTTTTATGAAGACCACGTTTAGATAAACATCAGGAATTTGTTACACTAGCCAGATAAAGATCAATCAATAAAACTACCAGCAGTTTCTAATACAATAATTTACAAAAACTGGACAGTTCTATCGTTATTTGTAATTTCTTAATCTAGATCTTGTACTACAAGTTTCATGTTACGGTGTAATAACATCATGTTTATTTATTAAAGTGGTAACAAACTTAAATAATACACAAAATGCAAGTGTAATAGATGTAACGTAGATTTATACTAGTAAGTGTAATTATACTAAGTTATACAATTATAAAACATTCAAGTAGCGCAAGTACGGAAGCTCCCACCCAAAAAATTATAGTGGGTAACTAGCCCAGGACACATCATCATCACTAAAACAAAAAAAGAAAAGAAATAGCATTACAACTTTAACCTAAAGCACGGAAGATATCCTCTCTGATCTCTTAGTACTTATTACCTACGCGAGATTCTTCGAGGATGTCTAAGGAGTTAGTCAGAGGTACATCCAGATAATACATTGGCTACACAACCACATTTTGCAATGGTTAGTATTACCATACGTGACGAGTTGCAAGTCCGTCGCCACTGTTAAAATACTAATTGGTTTCCTCACGATATTTTCCTTCGCCGTTTGACAGCAGTGACACAAACAGTCTATTTTTATTATAAAAGCTCTTATATAAAAAAGAACTAGGGTGTTATTAAGTTATATTAGAATAAGAAGAAGAAGGAAGTGGTTAGAGCCAAAAGGATAACTATAGGCTTACCGCAGATTTCTATGCAATAAAGTGTAATTAAAATCGTTTTCCAATCCTTTGATGCTGTAATGACAATTAAAGTCGAGTATTACAAAACAACAGAGTGATTGCAAACGTAAGAGTGATTGCAAATATAGCTTAGTTTGGGGCTACATGGCGCTTTATAAAATTTCCACCAATATTTATTTATTATAATAGCCGTTATTATCATCATTATCAGCCTATAAAAGTCACATATTTCCAGAAAGAATAACTTTGAGCTCGATTTTCCATGATTTTAGTAGTTGAGTATATTATAGTGTAAATCTGTCTAGTCTGACGCGTTGCTGAAAACAAAACATAAAATTGTGGTGAACAAGTTTTCCATTCGTCATTATTAGCGTCAGGTAACAAAACAATCATTAAAAAAAACAAAAACTTCAGTTACACAGGAAGAGGTTAAAATTAACCCTAAAATGGTACCGATTTGTTAATTGTTGGGGTATTTCTGTTACGTTTTTTCATCAAGGGTTATTTATGAATTTAAATGGCCCCTGAAGACTAGGGGTTGTCGCTAATTTGAATTTTATGAACTTTATTTTTGTAAAAAGGGGTTATTCCCTGAGGCGCAGGTTTGAAACCTGGGAGCATTTTATGGTTTATATTACTTAGGGGTTTAAAAATAATCTTTGTTTGTAGTTTAAACAAACTTGTAGATTGATGTACCTACATCAATCTTTAAAAAGACTACAAGTTTGAATACATGATATATTTACCCTGGTACTAATAAACTAGGCGTAATGTAGAAATAGTTTCACCGTGTTTTGTCTATTGCATTGACAGGAAGTTTCAAGTAAAACAGAAAAAAGACAAAACATTGTGTAACTATTTCGAGGTTACGCCGAGTTTATTAGTAAAAGAGTCAGTTAGTACAGGTATAACTTAATCATAAACTAGCTGAACCGTGTGCACTTTGTTGGGCGGTAAGCATTTTTACTTTTCATTCTTACTACTTACTTACTATTACTTTTCATTTCAAAGTAGTAACCGCAATATAAAGTTATTTCGTTCTGAAACTACCATACTTATAACCTCCCTCGTAACATTGTCCCGCATTAATTAACCAACCCGTCATACCCTACTATGTCCCATCCAGAATAATCTACAAAATATAGCTTTACCAACCTAAGAGCCGAAATAGAGTACGCAGAACATGCGTGTGATGTATGAACAAAAATATGTTCATACATCGTTTTACGCAGTGCCACAATGGACTCGTCTTTCTAAAACGTGTTCTAAATATGAGGTAGTGTAATTGACAGTAGCATTACATACCTGCGCTTCTATCTAATAGTTTCGAAGCGATTCGATTACTGCATTCGAATAACTGACTATTAGTCAGTTAGTCGTTTAATCAGTATTATACATAATATGGTATACCTATAGGATAAAAATAAATAGCTTTTCAAACTGTAATCCCAGCTACGGTAGTTATCTTCTCAGACCCCTCAGAACCAATTAGGTTACGTCCTAATACTATATTTGTGCAGCGATTTTTTTCATACAAAAATGCTGGTATAATCGCCTAGCGATTTCAGACAGCGTTACCGGGTTACTGGCAAGCGTGTAGAGCTACTACTGCCAATTAGTGGTCTATTGCACTTTCTCCGGATACTTTATGTCAATCCCATACATTTTAATATTTTCTTACTATAATAGCAATATCGTTTAAACTTTATCTACAGTATCAGGTGAAATTACAGACCCGTGAAGCTTAACACCTGTGTGCCTCAGGTTGATAGACGCAGAGTAGTGCATCGGAGGACATGTTCCTAACAAATGTGACAGTACGAGGCTTTGTTATAGCTTATAATAACCACTTAACATCAGGTGGACTATCTACCGGTTCCATCAGCATGTTGTATAAAAAAATGCAACTGCAAGATGCGCGTTCTATAAAATTTTTACTCTAAACTAATCTCCCACAATAACAAAGTCGGTAATCCTTAGCTCATGAAAACTGTACAAGTTTGATTGGATCGCCGATGTAATCCACAGAGATGCTGTAAACAGAGGATAAGTTGAACAACTGATTAACTTGTTCAACTTCTTGATTGGGTTGCCTGTTTGGATAGCAGCGAACGTTGGAGGAGTGGTTCAAACAACGCGTTAAAAAATAAAATAAATAGCATCACTTTAATTCCCAAGCACGGTAGATATCCTCTCTGATCTCTTGCCAAATACCTACTCGAGATTCTTCGAGAAAGTCTAAGGGGGGTAGTCTGAGATACGTCCAAATATTACATTTGGTGCACTCCTACATTTTGCAGTTGTTAGTATTCCATATGTGACAGGTTGCAAGCCCATCACCGCTACTAGAATACCTACTAATTGGTTTCCTCACGATATTTTCCTTCATCGTTTAAGAGCATTGGCATTGCGCACATAAATTTTTCGATGGATGCATCGACCGGATTCGAACAGAATCAGACGGCAGGGTCACAGTCACTAGACCACCTATTACACGAATACTTACTTAAAAAACTGTTGAAGTAGCAATGAGAAGGTTATCTAGATAACTATGTTTTACCCGCGACTTTGTCCGTAGACCACCCTATCGTTGTATTTTTTTCAAGTTACAAGTTACAATGCATTACAACACAAATTAGATAGAAGTAGAAGGCGCAGTTAAAAAGTACACAGAGCAAGAAGATAGAAAAAGAACAAAAGTAGAATGTAAGTACATCACACGTATTTTTCTGTTACCTACTTATTAAAGGTAAATCTTGTGTCAGTATAAAAAAAAATCAAAAATATTTCAATATTTAAAAATGGAATTATCTTCGGCTTCCATTTTCAAACACACATTACAAACAACCAACGCAAGATTGCGACACCACTCAACTCTAAAAGCATTATTTTTCTTTTATATCACTCGCTTCCTTTTGTCATAGTTAATTTAAATTTATTAGAAACCTGTTTCCTGTCTTTGATTACACATTAGTTTGCTAAACTCAGCCGTTCGGCTAATATTACTGTAATTAAAATAAAATGTAACATTTTAATAAAATTTTACAAACCATGAGCCAGATCAAAAAGTTGTCTTATGTTTTCAGTTTAATTTAATATAATTTATGTAAGACGGAAACATAATATAAAAAGAACAATAAATCGTGGTAAATTCCCGCCTTTTCTTGATATTCTGTTCAGTGTGAAACTAATAAAACTATCAAATTATTGCACTTTGTCGTGTGTAGATTTGGTGGTTTTGAAATAAACAAGAGTTTTTATATAAACCATTGAAAACAATAAAATCTTTGTCAGACTATACTGTGACTGAAAGTTTTGATACTTTGTCACCACAATCGCTTGATATTATGCTAGCTTGATGCGCGTGACTTCGTCAAAGTCAAGTTATTTTTATACAAACTTTAATGACCGCTGTACTCATTTAGGGGTTAAATTTCAAAAATGTATTTCCTTATAATTGGTACTTATAGATTATTATTTTGTAAAAAGGAGCACACAAAAATCGGAAGAAATCAATCCATTTAAAATTGTTTCTTGTTCTAGGCCTGGTCATGAAAAACTGGCACCTAGATTAACTTACTTATAGGACTATTCGTAGTAATTACTTATGATGCCTTGGAATAAATTGCCATTTGACCTTGACTTAGAGTGGTGGAAGGGGAGGTTCTCGTAGTTACCACGATTGGCGTGTAAAATGGTGACTACAGTACAGGAAATGTGTAATTAACTCTCATTGAAGAGTTACTACTGCCAATCTCTCGTTTTAAAAATTAAAACCTTTGGATCGAATACTGGCTGTCATGTTTCATACATAAAAACGAGATGTTTGTTTTATTATTGCAATGTTATTATAAAAAGAGTTTATTAATAATTAAACAGGCTTTTTTTATGCTACTGATGGTGGAACAAGCTTATGACCCACCTGTTGTTAAGTGATAGATAACCAAGCATTGCATCTATTGTGGATATACACCAACAGAGGCAATTTTTCAATTGTGCCTTTACTTTATTACTTAAGTGAAAATGTGTCAAATTTTGGTTACAAACTCAAGTACCAAAGTGTATCAGCCCCTGTCATACACAATTATGAATTACGACCGTGGTCTGCTTCCATATTACACGACATAAAATTATATCCCGTCTCTAAACTATTTATATTATTATAATAATTTTCCGCCCCAATTATTCCGTCGCTGACACGTTTTATTAGGATATTATATTATGTACGATTGTTGTTTTTACTGGAATAATAAATAATGCTTTTATAATGTTCCCTCCGTGTCATGATTTTAAACAAAATTCTCCAGTTATGATTTGCAGTACATAATATATTTGTGTTGTTGGGAGGGAACATTGGTATTTACATAATCTGTGGGCTGTGGACTTATTCTTGGCCTTTTGTTTTTTAAACTGTTCTATGGAATGTATACTTTATGTTCTGCATATAAAATCATGTGATACTAAAACTTTTTTTTAGCATAATGTGTAATGGATGTAGATGTTTGTTCTCCGTCTGGGGATTCCATTTTATTGTAAGCATGTATTTTCCAAAAACAAAGTATTCTATTAGTCATCTGGTTCTCCTAATACAAGCTTTCTTAGTATGGGACTATAATGATTTTGCTCAAAATGAATCAGAACAAGATTAGGGAATACATAATGTTATCTCAAAATGACTGATTAAATTCTAAAATTGTAAAAAAAATACGGTCTGTAGATATCTTAACTATTTCGATTATGTATTTGTGCACATCAATCATAAATATTTGTTTTAGCTGTGATATTCTTTGTAAATAAATTTATTTGCAAAAAATATTAGATGAAATAGTAGGTACCATTTTATCAACGCTTTAAACATTAGTGTATGTAATCCGGGTTTTATCACACCCTCTTAACTCAACAAGGCCCCTGCTAATCTATAAACTTATAAGGTCTCAGTTCTTCTTTTATGACTCTTTTTGTTTACTTTGAGGAAAAAATTATTATAAATATGGTATTTGTATAATTTTTATACCCTCATATTCAGATTTCAAATTGGATACATTTTAGTAAGATTTACAAAAATTAAGGTGTTTCTTGATTTTTTTTCTTACGTATATATTTTTAAGCATATACTCGTACCTACCACTGATCACGTTTTTATAGATTTTGAAAGAAAAATTTTATTGACATGAAATATTACAATATCAGACTATTGATACGGAGAATGTGCTCTCAAAACAAAATGAAATGCAGCTACCCCTTGGAATCTTACGAAAAGGGGAGCTGTAATAATCCCTAATATTCGGGCTCTCGATCATAACCCGCGTGAACCACAAAGGTGCCGTAATACCGCCCGCTAATCCCCTATTGTGGAGCCATCTCTTGACGGATTGCTACCGACTGAATGAAGATTACGTCCTTGTACTGTAGGGGGCGTTTTGTTCGCGCTGTTATTAGAAAAGTCTTTGTGAGGTTGGATAATTTGTTTTTCGGGTTTTCAATGGTTTAGTTTGCAATCAAGTTTGTTTGGTTAGAGTGTTTGAGACAGATGTGAAAAAACCCAAAAAATATTTAACATTTTGCAACTTTTTATATTTAGATGCGATTTGATTTTTTTATGCTTAATTTGAATTAAAAACCAACGACTTATCAATCAAGGCAT
The DNA here is from genome assembly GCA_947095575.1 of Electrophaes corylata. NCBI lineage: Eukaryota > Metazoa > Arthropoda > Insecta > Lepidoptera > Geometridae > Electrophaes > Electrophaes corylata. The sequence continues at coordinate 5,730,242 of OX352719.1, read as the reverse complement.
AATCAAGGTAGTAATATCTTGGTACCATTTTGAATCATTTTAAAGCTAGGTGAATCTAGGCGCCACCAGTTCCTCGCGATTGAGTCTAGAAATACCTATTTATCTAAATTCGATCGAGAGGAACGAGAAACGAGCAGCGTGGGTCTTACCTTTGTTTTATGTAGTTATACCGTCTAAATTTTGATTAAGTAGGTACTCATCTTAAGTTAAACCTAAGTACAGCGATGAAAATATTTCATCATTATCATCATCATCAAAAGTCTGTAGAAGTCTGCTAGGCATCCCTGATACGTTTAAATCTCTACTGGTTTTATATTTCAGATTTTTTTACAGTCTGTAATGGAACCAGATAAGTGATATAATACGTATATACTTACACTTTTTTGTAAAAACATATTAGAACACAATATAACATTCAGACAGAGAACAAGTTTATATCACCACACAAATATAATGTCCTCGGTGGGGATAGAACCCACAATCTTACAGCTTAGAAAGCAGAGGTTCTACCAACTGAGACCTGCTAACCTTTACCTTTCGTCAACATCAGAAGTAAAATGCTGGACTTAAGCCTCCTCCAGACATTTCCAGAACTTTCCATCCACCGACATTTTCATCACCTTTATATAACCTTTACCTTATTTTAATGAAATCTCTCAAAAGGAAGTGTTCCCCAATAAAATGATTTAACCCGTAAATTATTTAGTTGTGTTTTGCGTCAGGGATGATGGATTGTGCCAATAATTGCGCCATACTTGACAACCCTTGACTAATTTGTCGGAAATGTGACGAGGGAGGGGGTAATTGATGGCTTTCCGTAACTGGGGGTATTGTTTTTGATATTTTTGTCGATTAAATAAATAATGCTGGACAATCCACACAGCATCATCTAGCCCCAAGCTAAGCAGAGCTTGTGTTATGGGTACTAGATATACTTAATACAATACATTACATAGATATTTTTTGTTATACATAGAAAATACCCAGAACACCCGGAATAAATATTTGCAAATCGTATAAACATTTTTCCCAAGGCGGGAATCGAACCCGCAACCTCCTGCGTCGCAGGCGGACACTCGCCCGCCGCGCCACATCGGTCATCAACCGATTATACCGGATTTTTCATACAACATTTAACTCCATGCTTATAAACTTTATTTAAGTGTTAATGTTGTTTACAGTGTCTTCTTTCATAGTTTATCATACTAGTTTAAATGTATAGTGTCAAAATATTTTCTAACTAAGATATACAAATAAAACATGTGGCGTATATTTTATACGGTTGTTTGCCTTTTATGGTTATACCCACATCTTTTGTAGAGTTAGACTAGAATCTAGATACATATATAGACAAAATAAAGTAAATAAAAAATAAAAAAAAAGATAAACTGCACTTTTTCAACCAAATTACTACTATCACCTTATTTTAAAGATCTATAAAAGTGTTTACAATCATAATATAGCCAACTAAGTTAAATTATATAGGTACCTAAAAATAAATTATATTAAAATATGTGCCGCTCAAAACATTGGGTGAGATAAATGAGGCATGCCCGGAATGCCACAGTTAACATAATAGTTTATGGATATATGCCCGTTATTCGTGAAACATGCAAAACAGATAATATTTGAGAATGCGTCTATTTCATTTGTATATTTTAAGCTTGAATGGGCGTGGGCAGTTCTGGGTTAAATGTATCATTGATGGTAACACTATGGTACTCCAATTTCATAGTTTAAGATGAAAATTTATTGCAATCGCGGTGGTATGCAGTAATCACATTTAAACGTAACCTTACACCGAAGATGTAGGCGTAACGGTGTTCTAGTGGGAGTGCACCTTCTTATCTAAAGGCCGTGGGTTCGAATCCGGTCGTGTGCCAATAGATTTTCCTATTGAAGTTAATAATGTGCTCAAACAGTAAAGGAACCATCGTGAGGAAACCATTTAGTATTCTAGCAGCGGCTATGGACTTGCAACCTGTCACGTATAAAATTCGTATAAGAACCAAGGTCACCAACATAGCTCTCAGGGTCAGCAAGTAGAAATGGCAATAAATAAATAAATAATGTTGGACAATCCACACAGCATCATCCAGCCCCAAGCTAAGCAGAGCTTGTGTTATGGGTACTAGATAACTGATATACTTAATAGACTACAATATTACATACATAGATATTTTTTATTATACATAGAAAATACCCAGATCGGCCGGGATATGCCGGGTCATAAATATTTGCAGATCGTACAAACATTTATCCCAAGGCGGGAATCGAACCCGCAGCCTCCAGCGTCGCAGGCGGATACTCGCCCGCCGCGCCACATCGGTCGTCAATAAGCAGGCCATATAGCTCGCAGAACCTACAACCGCTGAGGAATAAAGGTTCTCGAATGGCGACCACGAACTGTAAGACAAAGTGTAAGACTAACTCTTACTTGATACACTGATATTGTTAGAATCGCGGGAAGTTGATGGATAGAAAGGGCTCAGAATCGTTCTTTCTGGAAACGTATAATGCTTAAGGCATATATATATAAGGCTTATGTCCAGCAGTGGATTTTTACAGGCTTATGATGATGATGCTGATGAGGTAGATAGGTAGATAGATCTTTTAATACAAAACCAATCCAAAAACATTCCGTAAGATTACAGAAAATTAATAAAACATTTATATTCAATAGAGTCTCATATTGTTTTAAATGTAGGTGAAACTAAAGCACACATTCCACCACAGATATTTAACGAATAAATTATAAATCAACGTTAGAATTTCAGTGACACGAAACACAAATTCCGAAGCATTAAACTGCATATAAAATCATTCAAATAACTAAATCTATTATTCACCTCAACACAAATCAGTGCGTCACATTATCAAAGATTTATACATACAAAAATATACAAAAAAAAACTAGCACATTTGTTTGACGTCAACAATACATCCGGATAAATATTACTTTAGCTTGCATATTAATTGCTCATAGATGAGAATTAATATCGTGTTGTTAGTATTGTTTTTGTGTTTTGGGACGTAGAGACATATCTTTAGATTTTTCATCTGACATACGCATTGATCTTTCAATTAAATTTTACCTAGAGCACCGGTGGTCTAGTGAGAGTGACTCCGCATTCTGATTTTAAAGTCGTGGGTTCGAGTCCGGTCGTGTACCAATGGATTTATCTAACGAAAAATGTACGTGTGCAATGCCAGTATGCGTCCATCAAATTGAGGTATACAGGTGTTAAGCTGTGCCTGTAATTTCACCGGCACTCACACTTTCAAGCCGGAACATAGTAAGCTGCTTGGCGGCCGAAGTAAGCATGGTACTGTCCCGCGTGGGCCTTTTGGTGAAGAGAAACACTGTGTGGAAACCAGTTAGCATTCTAGCAGCGGGCGGTGATGGGCTTGCGATCCATGTCATGTATGGAATACCAACTGCTGCAGAGTGTCGGTTTGTACCAAATGTAAATTTTTGGACATATCTATGACTATCCCTATTAGACATCCTCAAAGAATTTCGTGTGAGTACCTACTTAGTACTAAAAGATCTGAGGGGATATCTACCGTATATGAGGATTAAAGTCATAAAACTAATTAATAGTTTTTTTATTTAACTTTTACTTTTCAATGTATGCTTACAAATGAACAAAAAGTTATCGCATGCTTTTAAAATGTTTGCCATGGTAAACTCTTCTCTATAGTCGGGTTATTAAGTTTTTTTTCGTAACTATCGGTATCTTTTAATTTATTATATTTAACTAAATAGTGGTGTCCCAATGTAAACACAGAAGTCACGTATTTGGCACTTGTCAGTATGTGGATGACAGTAGCCGTGATACGATAAGCCAGGAGCTTATTTCTCCAAAACTTTTGTCATCTCTACTGAGAAAACGTATAAGTCATTGTCTGTAAAAGAAAAATATATATTTTCTTAGAACATTCACCGATTTTCGTTGACTCAAAGTCGACGAAACAAGTATTTCTTTTTTTGTTTAAAACACCTCGTGTCTTTAGTTTTTAAAGAACCATCGTGTTTAATTTCAATTAATTATAATTTTTATATACCATTTAAATATAAAAAGGTCAATTATCACTTAATTCAAGACTCATAACAGTTCCGTAAGTAATACATTTTCATAAAATAGCATTAAAACTGGAAATATTTTGACTCCGCTCAAAACTGTGACCAAAAACGTAATTTGAGCTTATTTAAAAACCTGACCAATAAAGTAAAATGCAAACAAAAGCAGTAAATAATGAAATTAAAAGTCACATTAGCTCAACGCGACGTACAAATTATACGCAAGAAATAATTCCATAACTCATATTTATATTAGTACTGGCTGTAAATAAAGCGTAAAAGAAAGCAAAAGTTTATTCAAAACGTGAGAACAATGCGCCAAGAAAATTAAAAAGAAGAAACACTAATTTGTCACTCATTTGTGACAATGTTGAAAATTTTCAACGTCTTCGTTAAGCTTCGGTTTTCAATAGTCAGTTGTCAACGCCTGCAGCTCTATTGTCATCATGACAACAATGTTTTGAATTTAAATTTCGAACGCTACACCTCAACTAAAAACTATCAACAGGCAATTTGAACTTTATAGTGCAACTCAGTAGGAATCAAATTAGAACGAGAAACAGAGACAGATATCTTTAAAAAACACGGATGCCATTATAAAGACGTTCAAAAATAGCGAGCAGTGATATTTTTTTAGAAGCGAAGATAGAATTGTCTCTAGCTTTAAGACAATGGAGTTGGATACATCGGGATTTGTTAACAAAAGTGACAGGTGCTGATTTGTAAGTGATTCTTCGAATACCAGAATAGAGTGTACGTCAAAACAACAGGGTTAAAATACAAGAAATGACATTTTGTTTTTTATGCGTGTCATTTGCTCTCGACTGAATATCTGCATGTCTATTTGGCGGATTTTTACTATCTATAAAGTGGGTTTTATAGATCGTAGTGTGTAGTTTTTATTGTGATCTTAAGCTTGTATAATTGATTATGTTATGCAAGGAATTTTTATGTCAGTTATTGTTGTAGTGCATTTGAAATGAAAATAACATGAAACCGCTCTATTTTGAAATCATCTTTTGTAATATCTATCAATACTAATTGCTATCAATTCGTAGTATATAAGAACAGTAAATTATTCTAAGACCACGTTCCTTACATACGGTGCGTTTAAACGTTGAACTCCCTTACGTTGGTTTTATTTTATTTTATAATTTTACGAAACCACGTTTTACATCTATTGTCCTAACTGACTGAACACACAATGCACAGTTTAAACCACTGATTGTAGAAATAATAATAATAATAAATAAATAATGCTGAACAACTCACACAGCATCATCTAGCCCCAAGCTAAGCAGAGCTTGTGTTATGGGTACTAGATGACTGATATACTTAATACAATACATTACATATATAGATATTTTTATTATACATAGAAAACACCCAGAACACCCGGAATAAATATTTGCAGATCGTACAAACATTTATCCCAAGGCGGGAATCGAACCCGCAACCCATGCGTCGCAAGCGGACATTCGCCCGCCGCGCCACATCGGTCGTCAAATTCGAACTTTCCATGGTATGGTGGGTAAAGGTCCATTTTTACGCACCATGACGGAAGGAACAAAAAAAATTCCCAAGTTCAAGCCCTAAAAAAGCCCTAAACGGAAAAGCGAGGGTTGAAGATTGTATGAGAAAAAGTTAACGTTTGTATGTATATTTGGTATGGATTAAAAATCGTGAATATTAAATTGCTAAATTCCTCTGATCTTGACGGCGATGGAAGAAGTAGTAAATACGTATAGTCGCATATCATGATGTACTTTTCAGAAATCATGACACTTATCTTTACGTCAACATTGTCTAAGACTATATTAACTGGCAACTCTTTAGCAAACATCAGTAAAAATGGTTTTACGATTATTTGCATTGTCACTTTTTTAATAACATATAATAAACTCCGGCTTTGTATTGAGCTCTTAATCAAATTCCTTTGTGATATTTATCTATGTTTGCTCTTAAATATTGCGAAATAAAAGCATATTTCAAAAAAAACTACACATACACTACTAAATTGTTAATTTACAATGCACTGTGGTCACGTTTCACTTGCTATTAAACAATAATAGTAAATTTTATTTTTTTATTGAATACTAGCTAGATGACATTATGTCGTAAATAATTGTCAAAAATGTAGCGGCTATAAACGTGGGGTTATTGTTTTAATAAACAATGAACCAGTGACAATAAAGAGCAGTAGAAAAGCCACAGAACAAGTGTGGCTGGCGTGAGAAAACATAGAAATGAAACGACACAGATGGACCAGGTTGTTGGCACAAATTACGGAAAGTTGCATCTCCAACGTTATTTTCAAAAAAAAGCAAACCAACTGTATACTTTCAGTGATCGATTAAATTGAAAGTGCTAATGAAAAATAATGAATATTTGTGGACATTTTTTACACAACATCATCTAGCCCCAAACTAAGCATAATTTGTACTATGAGAACCAGATGACTGATAAAATACTCATGTATGGTTTTTTTGTAAATACATCCATATAATACAATATAACACCAAGACACAGGACAAACATCTATGTTCATCACACAAATGTTTGTTCTTGGTAAGGATCGAGCCCACCACCTAACAACACAAAAAGCTACTACGAACTAAGCTGTAACGGCTGTCAAAGCTGTTTTCGATGTTATTTTCTCTGTAATGGAACTAATATAATTATATCACGGGCTTGTTAATGAACATAAATAACAGCGCCATAAGTAGTTTAATTACTGAAAAAAATCGAGATCACTGCAGCAGAAACTGTCAATTCCTCGTTTTAACACCAATCCACTAATTTACCAGTCCAAGCGTAGTGACTACGGTAAACTCTCCCAAATACGAAAGAAACCTATGTTCAGATATTTACGTGGCTGATTTATAGTCCTTCCAATGACACTGCATAGTTCTAAAGTATTATTAATTTATTTATTTATATCGCTCGTTTCAAGGTACTGAGCTCACAGCTGGTGCTTCTGTACCTTTATAAATAACACTCTATGGTCAAACGAAGGAGGCGGTGGCACCAAAATAGCCGTTCAAGATTATTGAAGAGCGTTGAAAAGTATATGTCAAACAGAATGACGAGTAATAATAAAACGTTAGTACAAATATTTGATAATCTAGGCCATTTTTGAGTTGTTGCTCAATTTTTACTGTTAGAAAAAAATCAACAAAAAATACAGGTTTTTGGACTTGGTTTTACTCATCTTCTAGTCAGATAATCGTCACTCTGCCCACTGCTGGACATAAGCCTCCGTTATACGTTTCCAAGAACGTTTCCAAGCCTTTTCCATCCACCGACTTCCCACGATCTTAGCAACGCCGACGGTCCATCAGGTCGATGCCCTACGCTTCGTCTTTTGGTTCGTGGTTCGAGAACTTGTATTACCAGCAGTTATCGGTTCTACTAGCTTCAGAAAGCATCTAAAATTGTCATAGCATGTCATTAATTTGTCATTAAAAAAAACAGATGTCAAGTAATTCCATTTTTCGGCTGTTAAATGTCAGCAATCTATGCACTAAGACGAATACACCCTGAAAGTTTGAAGTCTCTACACCAGTAGTTGAGGCTATATGTTGTTTGACGACCGATGTGGCGCGGCGGGCGAATGTCTGCCTGCGACGCAGGGGTTGCGGGTTCGATTCCCGCCTTGGGATAAATGTTTGTACGATCTGCAAATATTTATTCCGGGTGTTCTGGGTATTTTCTATGTATAGTATTGTATTAAGTATATCAGTCACCTAGTACCCATAACACAAGCTCTGCTTAGCTTGGGGCTAGATGATGCTGTGTGGATTGTCCAGCATTATTTATTTATTTATTTTATTTATTTATTTTATATGTCAGTCAGTCAGGACGAAGATTGTTCTAACTGGTATAGATAGATTGAAGATTAATAAATTTACTATTATGACTGCCTGTGACTGTGGAGCTCCTATACAGTCTATGGCTCATACACTCATCTGTCCCTTGTGCCCCAACACCTGTACAAGGGACGAACTTAACAACGCCACACACAACGCTATAGAGGTGGCTAAATTCTATTCGGACAATATATAGGTGTACTATTGTTACGAAAGAAGAAGAAGAATTAATTTACTTACAAAAATCTGTCAAAAAATAAACAATTGCCATCTCTTACTAATCTGTAATGACAAGCAGTGACAGAATGAATAAGGCAGTATTACAGTTTAAATAAAGTTTATAAGTATGGGGGTAAGTGCACTTACACTTAAAGTAGGATAAGTCAAAGTCAAAAAGCATTTATTCAGCAAAATCCGCAAGGATCATCTTGGAACATCCTTAATCCAGGTGAATCTAAGCGCCAGTTCCCCGCGACCAAGCCAAGAAGAAAAGGGTAAGGGTAAGAAAATGAAGAGAAAATTTAAGCTTTGCAAGCAAAGCTGCAGGCGAAAACTACTAAGCCCCTAAGCAGATAATGCAAACAGGTGTGCTATCACACTTCCTCAAAATAGAAAAGTTGTATAAGTTATAGGGCCGCACAATTAGCACTGGTATTACAATTGCAGTTGTAAATAGACCACAAGTGGGCGAGCTGTCTTAGCCCACGAATTATGACGGTAAGATATAGTTATTAATGTCGTCTCTCTCTAATTAACACATTTGCAGTAGTAAAATGTTAATTAGAGAGAGACGACGTGTACTATTTAGGCAGCTGTGCTTACCGGAACTCGGACGGTCGTTTGACAACTAGCTGATAGAACAAGCAGATGGCCCACCTGATGTTAAGTAGGCCATTACCTATTACAAAGCATCGCTTTGCAGGTCACGTTCGTTAGGAACGTGCTCTACGATGCACTGCCCTGCGTTCATCAGCCTGAAGTATACAGGTGTTAAGCCTCATGTGCCTATAATTTAAAGTCCTAAGCAGACAGCACAAATTTAAGACTAGACAAATGACGTGTGTCATATATGAAAAATTAGCTCAACGATTGTATTAACGTCTACAATAAATTATGCTCATAAAAAAGTTATAAAGACTATTATTTCTATAAATATTTTATGATAAAAACTATACCGCATGTTATACAACGTACCACGAAATTCATAGTTCTTACAATACTAGGACTTTTGTACGAACGAGCTTATAACTAAGACCTTTTCATCCCGAATTGGCTTTGATTTCCAATCTTACTCCAATCATTCGAACCGCGACCTGATGCAAGTATGGACTAGAAGAAGTACTAGACACCCCCTTCTGAAATCAATGAAGATGAAAAAGGTATAAAATCACTCTTGCTGTGGACATTTTGATTTGAAATGCTGATTATGAAAATTAAACATGCGAAATATTTCTGTCTCTTACAATAAGACAGATAATTACACAACCAATCGTGTTGAAATTCAGCACAGGGATAGTTTGCAACATGACGGTTAACTAGAACAGTCTATTAATTAAAAAAAAAGCACACAAAATCGACATCGATCTTAGTTATATTTTGACAGTCACAGTGCTTAGTGGGTTGACAGTTTACTGTGACTGTCAAAATTGAACCAATTTATATCGATTATACTAAACGTTATTTAGGCCTCCATAGTAATATTATTATCCTATATCACTTGTTGACAGAACAAACATGGATCACCCATGTAATGTAATGTGGTAACCATCAAAGCATTGCCTAGCAGGTCACGCACATAGGAACGACCCTTACTTACAATACAATGCCTGCATCACTCAACTTGAGACACAAAAGTATAATGTGTAAGCATAATATAAGTTTACTGCTAAATTTAGGCATCCTCCTGATGAAAGAATGTTCTTCTCTTGTTCTTCTTGCTCATGGTAGTGAATCCAGTACCTATTCGGTATATACGAAGTGATAATTCAGAAAGACACAATCGTCTATTCTGTTTTAATAAACGAGTTGTACACATGCTAAGAGATATAAAGATATTAGATAATGTGAATCTAAGCAGTTTGAGATTTATACTATTGAGGTTTAATTTTCCGTTTGTTGGCAAGAGGTGGAAAAATTTATTTTTAATTTCATATTCAACAATACTTATATTTCATGTGAAAATTTCATTTCTAATGACGTCAATATGATTCTAGTAAATTACATTAAAATGTGTTTTGACTGTATTCAAAATAATGTTATTCTTATCAAAACTAGCAGACCACAAGAATTTTTCTTTATCTTTTTTTTTATAACACACAAACAGTAATGCAACATATTACCTCGTAGATCACATTTGTTAGGAATGTGCCCTACAATGCACTACCCAGTGTTTATCAACCTGACGCTGACACCTGCATAAATAGGTGTCAAGCTAGATAGTAATTGATTTAGGCGCGACTTTGTTCATTGCTGGCCTATGTCCAGCAGTGGACTACCACAGGCTGTTGATGATGATTTGTTAATTGTCTGAGCCTCTCAGTAAGAGCTTTATACTAAAACTAAACTAATAAATAAATAGTAAATCATCTAAACTAACAAATTAAATGAGCAAATTTTTGTACAAAATGTTTAAAATTACAAAAAAGCGCTACTTACATCTTTGAGTCGTGTTTTTAATTAGAGAAATTATTAAAACACAATGTTCTAAAATAAGTTTTTTGTCCCTATTTTACCATAAACCGTCACTAATAGCGGGCGGTTGCGCGTGCGCATCACCATCAATCTATGGCGAAGCAATAGGGTTGTCACACACATTCTGTGACTGTTTTTTTGTAAGAATAAAAACAAATTGGCAGTTTACAGTGAAAAAAGTAGACCGTTTCACTAGCCTACTTTTTTTAATAGTCAAATATAATCTGAAAAGCTACACGATTATATACATTCCTAATAATGAACTCGCTCCAAAAACTTTTTTTAACCGAGGTACTTGTGTAAGGTCTCTTAAATAGTATTAAAATTATAGTAGCTCATTTCGAATACCTATCATATTACCTACCAATTTAACAGAAGTAACACACACTGTACTTACTTCTAGTAAGTGCCTGGCTTAGTTGTTAGCTGCGTGTTTAGCTTTAAAAGTGCACTTTAGTGTGCACACTCAATTTTTCAAAAGTGCAACTAGTAGAAACGAATTCGACCGTGTAAAGCTATTTTCATTCAAGCTTCAACCGCTGCTGCAAACCTTTCGGGGTGCATTTCAGCCTTTCCTTTCTTAGTACACCCCTACGCACTAAGACAAATATACCCTGAACACTTTATGTTTCTACTGTCAGTGGTTTAGACTATGCGTTGCCTAATACTCGTATGTTAGTCAGTTAGGATAAAGTTTGTTTTGGGAGCAATTACACAATAGTTTATTTCTATTATCATGCTAAGTACTAGTTCAAAAACTATGAAAAGGATCATACTTATTAAACTAAAATAATATTTAAAATGTTTCCGCAAACATTTTGAAAAGTTTTAGACCTTCTTTAGAGTAGTGACAGCCCTAACAAATCAACAATCTTGTTTATAGAAATGTAAGCCGTGTTTATTTCTATGGCTCCCGTGCTTACAGGGGTGTTTTTAAATCCTTAGAATATAATACTGTTGCATTCTTAAAATAATTCAATGAGTGCTAATAATGAAGATTTATTTGTTTTTAATTTCGAAACCTGCTTTGGAACGTGTTTTCTTTTATAACATAAACAGAAAAAATATACCACGAAGTAATTTTGCCAATTATTTTGTTTACCTACGTTGAGCACAATAAGCTAGCCATTTTATGGAAAACAATTGGCACAAGAAAAGTGACTATCTAGTCTAGCTATAGCTTACCATGCTATGACGACCGATGTGGCGCGGTGGGCAAATGTCCGCTTGCGACGCAAGAGGTTGCGGGTTCGATTCCCGCCTTAGGATAAATGTTTGTACGATCTGCAAATATTTATTCCGGGTGTTCTGGGTATTTTCTATGTATAATAAAAAATATCTATGTATGTAATAGTATTGTATTAAGTATATCAGTCATCTAGTACCCATAACACAAGCTCTGCTTAGCTTGGGGCTAGATGATGCTGTGTGGATTGTCCAGCATTATTTATTTATTTACTTATCATAGACTCCTAGTAGCATTCACCCTTTGAGTATTATATTTACCGCAAATTTTTAATGCTAATTTTTTGTTCCTTGCGGGATGGATTGTTGAGAAAAACCTTTCTTTTTCTTTCTTTCTTTCTTTCTATTGACTTTATAATTTAATTTTCTGAAAATATTACAATAGCCGTGGCCAGGTATATGAACATATTTTTAGGTTATATCTACTATCTCTGTCATGATGTGGAGAAGCGCGTGTCGAGCCCGTACGTCATACCAATTGACACCTGTCAATTGACATTGACAGGAGGCTGCCCGGCCGAAACATTTTTTTTAATGTAAATAAAAATGATATTTTTTTACCGATGTATACTTTACTTAATCCTGACTTTTGTCCTTCCTTTTGTTTTTATTCTTTCTTGGACAAAGACTCTGCCAATTTGGATAACCTACCATAGTCACCACGCTTATAAGTAGACGATGATAAAAACTTTTTTCTGCCAGCCTATAAAATCATGAAAAACAGTAAATAGTCAGATTTGAGTAAAGACATAAAGATAATTGAAGTAAAACTTGTAATTTCTGAATAAAATTCCTAGTTTTTTTTTTGAGATCTCTATCTCAAAAAAAAAACTTTACACGGGTCCTTTTGTGGACATTTCCGTCATTTCATCCATCAATAGACAAAATAATAATGGATCATGGAAGCACGCGCGAAGACGTATTGTGTGTCCAATTAGTAGTTCAGGCGGTGAGCGTTATTTTTAAAAATACATAAAAACAGTCTGTTACCATTTGTCACTGCGTGCCCAGTATTTATCAAGATGTCGTTCTGCTGCTATTAGAATGAGATGGTTGGGGTGGTGTGGTGGAATGCTGAAGAGTTACTCCAGAACTTACGAGAGAACTGAAAGGATTTGATTAAAATACACATCCAATTTGTATAAAAATCTCTCTGATAATTCAATTATTTACACAGACACATCAGTATACCTCAGGTTGGTGGACACAAGGTAGTGGATTGTGGGGCACGTAACTAACATACGTGACCTACAAGGCAGTGTTTTGTTATAGGTGATGGTTACCACTTAACATCAGGTGGTGTCAACATCAAAAAACCAGCCAAGTGCAAATCGGACTCGTGCACGAAGGGTTCCGTATCTATCTAAAATCTATGATCAAAACGACAAACAAATCAGACAGACAAACAGATAGGGGAGTCTTAGTAATAGGGTCCCGATTTACCCTTAGACGGTACGGAATCCTAAAAAAAGACCCTTGGCCCAACTATTTACCTTAAAATCTTTAATAACTTGTTCTGTTTCTATTTTGATTCCGAGATTGAGTGTGTTTTATGTCAGTCCGCTTCTACTCTCTTGCAACACCCTTATTAGATATATTATTTATTGGCTCTAAAATCTTTACCTAGTCATAAGACCTGATAAAATTAAATCATCATAAGCCAGTAAATAAATAAAGTAAGGAATGTCAAAGAAATTTATTGTATTTTCACAACACCATTCACGTTGTCGAATTGGCACCAAATTACAAATATTTACAACAAACAGCCATCATAGCTTTGTTTGTAGTAACTCTGCCTTCTGATTGGTTGTTCGAAAATAGTGTAATATGGAATAAATGTCACTAAGCATAAAAAAGTAGATTTTTTGGAAATTACTGAACTCTTTCTTTGTGGCCTGGGTGGCATTAGATAGATCCTCCTGTTTTTCATTTTATAAAGTTTAAATAATAAACATAATCCATCGGATACATTAGATGGCCACAATAAAAATAAATTACCCAATTGTCTATTGTAAAATGATAACGATTGGGCTAACAAAAGCGATTTCACACAGCCTCCCAAAATACCGAGTCTAAAATAACCATAAAATCTAATGATAGACCAAGAAAGCTTCCATTATTAATTGTCCGAAAACTAGTTATTTATGGTAAGATGTTAGTTTTGTCTATGGTAGACAAAAATAGACAATCGGCCCACCCATAGAGAAGATACAGTGTCGCTGGTCATAAAGTTAAGTGGATTTTTTCGTATGTTTATGACATCCAAAACGCTACTGTTATCTTAATTCAAAGATTATCAACGAATGTTCTCTTTAATTATTATTTGCTGTCATAAAAAACATAATTTAATTAGGATTATGACAGATAAAAGTTAAAAGATACAACACTAACAGAATATACTAATGTCTTCTTATCTAACAGAATCACAGTAACAGGTATGCAATAAAAAACATTAAAACATATTTCGTCGTAACTTATATATTATTGGGGCAATAACAAACTAAAATAATACAATCAGATTTATAAATCAAACACTAAAACAATTTTTTTTTCCCGAGTAGCAGAATTCCGTGTCTCCTTTCTCATGAAAATATTTAAAAAAAATTTACTATACTTTTGATTTCTTTACATTGTACACCTATTGAAAAAAAAGCACTAAAGCATTATATACTTTCAAAAACTTACTCTATAATTTAATAATCATATTCTATGCATGTATTTACAAAAAAAACATAGTCAGTATTCTATCAGTCATCTGGTTCCCATAGTAATAGTACAAGCTATGCCTCATTTGGTTCTAGATAATTGTTCACAAATATCTTAAATTTTCTATTATAAGCAGTTTATACTATAATTATTATCACTCAGTTAAAAAGCTGTATTCTGCATTTATTTACGATTCAAAAAGTTAAATCTTTATTTCACCGGACAGAAACTACTAACTCATAAACGCGCTTACTTTTTTTAAGAAAACTATTTAACTGATTTAAAATTCAACTGTATCATTATATCATGACATAAATTTCAAATCATAAAAGTTTCACATTTGCCATAAAAGTCACAAAAGTTAGCAAAGAAAACTACTGAAAAAAAAAATTTCACAAAATTTTAAATATACTGTGTTATTGTATTATTGCATTTCTAAAATGAGATGAATTTAAAAACAAATTTGCAATGTAAGCATGAGTAAGGAAAACTAAGAATTCATTTAAAGGTATCTTTCTTAGCTTTCAACTCTTAACCCTTTTCTTATGCAAAAGTAAACAATTGATTGATGAGGTTGCCAATGCTGCGTCATCGTTTGCATTTCAAATGTTAAAAGTAGTACAAGATATGTTTAAACGAAAAGTTTTGAACAAGTTAAAGCAATTTGTAAATTCGAAAGCTTTTGTTGAGTTTTTGTTTGAACAGATATCGAATTGTCATTACTTTTGTGTCATGACTACCAAATTTTAAAACAACATGCCTATTTCTACCGCCAAGCTTACTGTTCTCCGGTTTAAAGGGTGTGGGTGCCGGTGAAATTGCAGGCACATGAAGCTTAACACCTGTATGCCTCAAGTTGATACCTATACACAGAGCAGTGCATTATAGGGCAATGACGAGACCTACGAGGCAATGTTTTGTTATAGGTGATGCTACTTAACATCAGGTTCACCTGCTTGTCATCAAAAAATTATACAATTTTGTCACCATGTTTAATCTAAAAAACTATTCAATGTGATTCTTTATATTGTATGATTTATAGCGACATACAAATCACTCAAACAAGATTAACCCTCAAAACGCAAGCCCCTCGTATATAAGGACTCAAGCAAGTGCCAAATTACCTCACGGAGTTTTATTATAACAATAAAGAACTGTGGACGTTAATAAACCACTAATTTGCCGCGCTCAAAACAGAATTGGATCTTTACTTTGATGTAGTAAAATGAATAAGGATTTATAATTTCATCTTAAATTTTTTGAACAAGACATGAATTACACTCAAAATTTTTGCAATGTACCAAAAGTATTCATACAGTTACATAGTTTTAAAGCAGAGACGAGATTGAAATAAAGATTTGACTGTCGAAATTGGGCCTGTCTACAATGTTAGTTGCAAAAAATGACATTTGGAGATTCATCATCATCATCAACCTTCATTAGTCCACTGCTGGACATAGGTCTCTCCCAAGACGCGCCACTGAGCCCAGTCTTCGGCTTTTCTCATCCAGTGTTTGTTGGCTTTATTTCGCAGATCATCGCTCCACCTTGCCAGAGGGCATCCTACACTACGCTTACCTAAACGTGGTCTCCACTCAAGTATCCGTTTGCTCCAACGATAGTCGGTTCTACGGCAAACGTGGCCGGCCCACTGCCATTTCAGTTTGCTAATCCTAAGAGCTATGTCGACCACGACTAACTCGATCGAAACTTCAATTTAACGATGTTTTGTTATGAAAATCGGGCCCTTGACTAGCATTTTTATTTTTTTTAGAGAAATGTAGCCAAGTAGAATTATTGCTAGGTATAAAGTAATTAACTACCTTTTATCGTTCACACACAAAATTGTACACATTTGCATTGTTAAACGAGATCGTATTTTATCTGCATGCATTTTGTATAGCGTATCTACGCTATACAAATGGACAATGTTGTTGGAGTGCCACTGTGATCACACAGTGGCACTCCAACAACACTGTAACAGCTATACCTAAATATTATAACCTGAGTTCACATATAAAGAAGTTTGTATTTGTATATAGTTCATAAGTTATTACTCAGTTTAATAGTTATTATTGGGAAAACATGCGGAAGACATAGTCATGACTATTTTCCCTAGTTGTTATAGTGTCTTCAAAAGACAAAAGAGCGTACTATACCGGACATGCAAATTTATCGCTATTTTTTTCTGCTCTATTTTCTAACGTTATGCCGTGTAAAAGTGTTTTAATGTTAATATTTTTCATTCTTACAACACATAATCTCAAAATGATTATCTACAGTTTATCTTCTACCAAGTTTTTACTCTCGTTTACATTCATCGCATTACTTCCATATTCTATATTCTATTCCCACATAAAAGTCACAATTGTTATACCTTTTTCTCAACAATCATTCTAAGCTCCAACCCGTCCACAATTAAGGACAGGTATTCTCGGTGTTCCTCGGAAATTTATGTCCTCTGTATCCAACGTCTCTTAAGGGTTAATTAGACACGTTTAGTACAGAATGTATAATGGTCTCGAGGACAATTGATTGCATTGGACTGTAGGATTGTTAGTTCATTGGGCTCTCAGAATATTCGTATTAAATGGAGATTAGAGAGATTGGTTAGTAATTGAATTTGAGATGCTAGCTTAGTACCTACCTACCTATATACCGCTAAGTTACTAACTATTACGTCATCAAAACAGTAAAAAAAAAACAAAATATATATTTAACTAGCGAAACGCATGACTTCGTCTGTTTAAAGTAATTTTATGCAAACTTTAACCCTGCTGTATCCATTTAGGGGTTAAATTTCAGTAATTCCTTGCTTTGTACGTACCGAGAAGAATATGCTCCGAAAATGACGAATTTCCACGACCAGTTTATGTTAGGTTTAGGCTGTGCATTGTCTAAAATATGTGCTTTAGGATAACGCGCCTATATTATTTTATTTATAAAATCCAGTCACGATACATATTCGTTCACCAAAATACGCGAACGATTATGTTATGAAAGAAATCCATAGTCCTTATTTTATACCTTCTGTGTCATGTGCATCAAAAACAAGTGTATCAGCTGTTACCACAACACCTAAAGACATTTGCAAGCCCTGTGAGAATTGAACCCGTACTTCAGTTAGCTACTCACTAATCTATTGTAGTCGTCAATTAGATCTCAACCGAATAAATCGCATTCGTGACTGTCCCGTAAACAATAGTGTTTTAAATCTTCCAGAAAGTCTGCGGGACCTGGAGCCAACAGTCAGCTCGTGACATGACCTTAACTAAAGTAATAAAACTTGAACTAAATGTCCACAATATTTATATCGGTCACAAAGACCATCATGACTGTAGAAATACACACGATGCGGTGAGGCTGCGAAACGGATAAATAGGTACTTCCTCTCCTCTGACTATTCCTAAGCACTCAACATCTTCCCGTGCCAATTTTTTTAAGGTGGCTGCTGTAGGGCTTTAGAACTCCTTATAGAAATCAAAAAAGCTCTCAATAAACCAGCGTTTAAACAATTATTTTAAAATCATTTTTCTAAGCTTTCCATCTAAACATACAATAGGTTATAATGTATCTTATGTATATATTTCCATTTTTACTATGTATGTAGTTTTATTTATCATTAATACAGTACCAGCGGCTCATCCCGGCTTCACACGATTATGAATATATAATTATAGCCTATATAACCTTCAAATCGGCCCTGTAGTTTTGGAGCCTATTCAATGTAAGCAAACAATCAAATCTTTCCTCTTTATAATAAAAAATATCTATCTATGTAATGTATTGTATTACGTATATCAGTCATCTAGTACCCATAACACAAGCTCTGCTTAGCTTGGGGCTAGATGACGCTGTGTGGATTGTCCAGCATTATTATTATTATTAACATGTTCTTTTTTTGTTTATTATCTTTAAGTAAAATTGTATTTATATTTTTTTTGGCCCTTAGGCACATCTTTTAGTTTGTATGTCAATGTTAGAAATCCCAACCATTAATACCTACCGCACCGTATGTAAGATACTTGCCCTAAGAACAATTTATTATTCTTATACTACGAATCGATAGCAATTAGGTATTGTTTATTGCGTCCTGGATTATTGGTTGTCAGCGACTGAATCTAAAATATGATTGCAAGCTCTTTTGACCCGACTTTAGCTCTGCTTACACAAATTCAGAGAGTAATATTATATCTGCGTTCGTGTTAGAAAGATATTTAAATAAATAAACAAATATTTGTTGCAGTTTTTACACAACAATTAGTAAAGTTTAATCTAGCTCAAAACTACATAACTTTTACTATGGGAACCATAATATGATGATGCTTGCATACGTTTTATGTTCGTGAATACAAACTTAGAATTCAATATAACACCCAAGCAGAGAACAAACATCTATGTTCATCACACAAATGTTTGTGCTCGGTAGGGATCGAACCCACAACTTACAGCACAGAAAGCAGATATACTATCTCAGCTGTGAGGGCAGTCAACAAATTATTAGTTTTGATTTAAGTTTACATGTAACTTCTCTCTTTTCTAAATTAAAAATTAGTAGCTGCAAGAGTTTCAAGAATATTTTGGATAACTGAACTGTGCTGAAATATCAGGAAACAATCAAACTCAAAAAACATGGTAAATATCTTGTTTCTATCCAAAATATTGATCGAAACCATTAGTTTAAAAATCTATTCCAAAAATTGTTAATTTCTAATTGGTTCTAGATTTCTTTCGAAAGAAAACTAGCTTTCAAAGGCAAAGTAAACAAAGATCGAGGCCTATGAATAAATAGAATTGGCATCCGCAAAATGTAGGGATGTGCCAATTGTAATATTCGGACTTGTACCTCTGACTACTCCTGTTAGACATCCTCAAAGAATCTTGAGTGTGAACTATATATTAAGAGATCTGAGGAGATATCTGGCGTAGGGATTAAAGTTGTGAAGCTATTTATTTATAAATAAAATAAATCATACGAAAAATATACGCACGGATTATAATAACATTTTATGACATATTTAAATTGTTTACAATTGTGACTTTTTGTATTATATTAAAATATTAATAAAAGATGAAATATTTTCAAAAAGTCACGTAGAAAACCAATAATTCAATGAAATGCATTGCGATTAAATCCAGCTATGACATTCTATGACAAAGTATTTTCGTTGTGTTCTTACGACTATTTTTACAGTTTAAATTGTTTTATATTTAGTTATTATTAGGATTCCGTTGCCTGAACGCGAGAAATAAACCGCTTATGTCAAAACAATTAAGAATTATGGCTTCCTCATAGTTCATAAATTATTTAATAGAAAATTGTATCCATCTGTAGGCATTAATAACAGCAGCAGTTTATGGGAGCAATTTTTCTCATAGGAAAACATTTGATCGCAATCTCACCTGATGTTAAATGATAATTCTGACAACAGTAAAGCATGCTTATCTCGTCATCATCATCAACCTATGCATACAAGTCGAGTGCTGAACATGATATAATTTTTGTTTTTTTAAGTTAGGTATGTAAGCAATTTCATGTTGTATTTTTAATGTGCACCTAGGTTAGCACCTTGTAATTCGTTCTGTAATGCTATTTTATAAGTTTATAAAATTTAATTGAATTGAAATTGAAGTATATATTATGCTTATTTTCTCTCAACAAGGTAGGTAACCATAACCCACCTTATGTTAAGTGTTTAACATCATTATAACAAAGCATTGCCTTTTAGGTCACGTTTGTTAGGAACGTAACCTACAATACACTGCTCTGCGTCCATCAACCTGAGGCATATAGGTGTTAACCCTATATGCTTGTAAGTTCACCGGCACCCACACCCTTCAAACCGAAATACAGCAAGCTGCTTGGCGGCAGAAATAGGCAAGGTGGTAGTACTTCCCCGGACAAGCCCTTCACTAAAAGTTCTACTACTTCTCCTCACTCGATATAAGGCTTATGACATTGTTTGGATCACGGGATGTTGTTGGATAGAGAAGGCGTATAATCTTCTTCCTAGTAACGTATAGAGAGTCTGAGTCCGGTAGTAGACCTCTTCATTCTAATGGTGATGATGATTACAGTATGGCATACAAAGACCGTCTTCAGTAACACACAGGCCTACATTCTAAAATCGATTGACATATTAATGACATTGGGCTATTAAAACAGCGGTGATTCCGCTTTTATAAGCAAAGCTTCTATCAATAATTTCATTATTTTTCTTAATCATAAATACGACTTATTGATGGGACCAGATGGCTAACCTGGTGTTAAGTGGTTACCATCACTTATAACAAAGCATTGCCTCGCAAGTTACGTTAGCTATAGGAACGCGCCCTGCGATGTACTGCTCTGCGTCCATTAACCTAAGACATGCAGGTGTTGCCTCATGTGCCTGTAATTTTACCAGCAAACCAGAACACAGCAAGGTCCTTGAAGGCAGGAATAATCATTGTGGTGATTCTGCTCCAGGCGAACCCTTCACTAAGAGCTCTACTACTTGAGGTACTTCAGTATTAGTAAAGCTAATTGTGAAAAAAATGGTCTGGGGGATTACTACTATCGTACCTATTTCTAACGCCAAGCTGATGCTCGGTTTACTGTGTTCCAGTTTTATGGGTATGGGTGCTGGTGCGATATAAACGTTACCTTTTATCACACAATTGTTTATCCTTGGTGAAAATTAGCTGTGAGCTCTGCCTGAATGATGAATCTTTATGATTAAGTAGATAGATTTACGTAAACAGTTTTTGATAAAAAAAAAATGGTGTCTGTTTGTACCTACCTACCTATAAATTGTTTTTTTAATATCCGCAATTTTCATAGCTCCACCTTCACCCACCCCCATCTTCCAGCGCTCTGACAGGGTGGCGACCTAATGTGAGATCGCATTAATCATTCACTTTTATACAACTCTGACTTTGGTTTTGTACCCCCAATTAAGGGTGCAGGGGTTAGATGTTAAGATTGTGACGTTTGTGGAAGAAAAGATTAGAATATTATATAAATTATAATACTAATTAAGGAATATCAATAATTTCTCATAAATGAAGTGTAAACACACAGCAAAGCTCCGTTGGTATAATTTTACCTCCTGCGATGTAAGTTGTGGGTTCAATCCCCACCGAGGACAAATATATGTGATAAACATTATGTTTGTTTTTTGTTACATTAATGTGTGTGGGTGTTTTATTGTATTCTAAATATAAATTTACATAGACTTAAATTTGCTTAGTTTGGGGTTAGATAGTGTTGTGTGATCAAAAATATTTAATAATTATATTAGAATGAACTAATCATAATTATTTTTTATGCCAAACAAAAAATATATAAATAATTATGTTGGCATAAAAACTGTTACTTGAAACAGTTGAGTTACTTTCATGTCTTCTTTCAGTCACTTACGTGATAATTAAATACTATCATAAAGACTAATTAAATTATTTCTTAAATTATACAAACAGACTTTAAGTACTATCATAATAATAATTTGTCTCAATCAAAACTCATTGTAACAAAATATTGTCATGTATTTTTGAAAGAAAACCTCATTAATTTGTCTTTTTTCAAGATGTATTGTACAGGGTGTCCTATACCAAAGCATCTCGTCGTGTAATTACGACGACAAAGTGTGGTTGACGTCAACTCGAAAGCTTAAGTGTCTGTAAAGACTATACAACACTGTATCACCCACAATGCCTTTGAAGCGACTTTGTCTCTCTTCGCAATTATGACACCCCTTATACAAGTGTACAAAATTTATAGTACGCTTGGTTGACAAAGAAAGTGTCTTGTTATGAAAGAGATAAGGACGATTTTGCAATAAGAAAATGGTATTTTTAAAATTGGCTAAGGTGTTTTGAAGTAGATTACACCTGATTAAGGATTTTTAAAATAATACTTCCTATGTACCTTTATAATGTCTATAGTGATGTGTTTTTAATTACGTCGTCGTAATGAACCAAAAATAACTATCGATTAAACAAAATTTAAAAGCATATAAAGCATCAAACTCAAACCGTTAAGCTTTTGATATTAAATGAAGAAATTACTTCACGAAATCAATTCTTAGGCACGGTAGATACCCCTCAGATATCTTAGCACCACGAAGATTCAAGATTTTTTTAAGATCACTAATGGGAGTAGTCTAAATACGTTTTTTCACGATGTTTTTTTTTACCATTTGAGAGTACTGGCATTGCGTGCATATTTTTTTCGATTGAATTGAACCGAATTCAAACCCATGACCTTAGGATCAGAAGGCAGGATCATTCCCACTAGACCACTGGAGCTCTTTTATCTATAACTATTACTAGTTTTTATTACTAGATGTACAATCATTCTTAAAAAAACCAATTGCATAACATGTCACACATTGAGCACAAATTTTGTAAGTATTTTTCGAATCAAAAACTACCCTCTTTGAAATAAACATTCAAAACTAAATAATTGAGCTGACCATAAACAATAAACATAAACAAAAACTGGGTATTTCTATGATAGGTTCGGGTTTCCAAGGGTCTGTACAAACGACATGCATTTGAATTGCTCGCCAACTGCAATATTGCAGTATAACTGTGCAGTTTAGTGTAGTTTACTTTATTAAGAAAAATATGGTGGGCAAAATAGTAGTTAATTGATGCTACATCGATGAGCATACCAACGTGCATTCCATTAGTTCCCTCTTATGAAATCCAGAAGAAGTAATGGAGAAGCTTATCCTAAGCTGGGGTATTATACTCTTGGTATGATTGCCTTTACATGTTTTCTGTCTTCCCTTATTTTATTAATTAAGATTGGCAACACTTCTTTGCTTACTTTATTATTTATAATTTGAGGAACTGGTGCATGGATTCTCGTTTATTCAAGTTTAATTTTTAAAAAACTTTGTGATCAATAAACATAATAATAAACAAATATCAACTACTCTAAAACTGTATTTAGACTGCAGCGATGCAGTTGTTCTAATATTGACCGTCTGCACAGGCCCTTAAACTCATGTAATGAAAGTACCTTGTCCATTCATATATAATTGGCGAGACCGCGGGCCGTAGCGTAGGTAGGTATAGTTTATGGCCCTTGTGGGCAGAGGGGTGATTTTACATTTTTTTCAAATGCCCGATCGGTTCAAGTGGTATTGTAGTGTACGGTGTTTAAGCTTGAAACTTGTGGATAAGACCTTCATGTATTTTATTTGTAAATCCCCAATGGACGATATGGTAAAAATCACGTGAATGAAAATACCTCCATATTGCTTTAAAAAAATTACAAAACGTCACGTCAAGGTTCAGTCAAAGGCAAAAATATGTATACACTCCACTGCCTCATAAAATATCACCCTCAACACGATTATAAATATGGAAACATCTACTCTTTTGTGCTTGTCTAAAAATTTTAAAGAGAGGTAAAAAAATCATCATCATCGTCATCAGCCTATAGAAGTCTACTGCTGGACATAGGCCTCCCCCACACGTTTCCAGGAAGAACGATTCTGAGCCCTTTCCATCCATCGACTTCCAGCGGTCCTAACAATGTCGGCAAAAAAAATAGAAGTTTTAATTTTTGTGTTTAAATATACTTATTATTATTTAAACTAGACATTATCTACACTAATCTTACAGTAGCGTGAACGGCGCGGTAGCCAATGGCAAAAAATACGAAAATAATATCGAAAAGCTATAAACCGAGCAGTACCGCTATAAAACACAGACAAACAGACATGATCGAGGCAAGTGCTTGTAACTTACTGCACTGTTACACTTAAAGCGGGCGCCGTTACTAGTCTAGCGCCTGCTTACTTACTTTAATTTTTTTTACAGACATAAAAAACAAAATAAACATGTTTGTTTCTCCTAAATAAGTTTAACAGGAATTAGATAAATACAGAAGTTGGACCAATTTTAACTGCCATTTAATTTACTAGCCCACTACAAACAAAACCCGAAAAGTGTGAAAGAAAAGGAGAAGTTTTTGCCCGCATGAAAAAAAAATACCACTAAATAACTAACTCATATGTTTGAATTATAGTGCTTGGGAATCGCATTCGTGAGCTTGAACCTTTTTGTTCCTGTGAGTTTTTAACTTATTTTGACTACAATCTCACATGAAACCGACGACGATGGTCAGGATTTTTTGTTGTACAACTCGCCCTGGCTTTTTACCGTTTATCGGTCGACTAATAAGTGTCGTCAATCTGCTTTGGTTGTAAATGCGGCCTATTGTGGCCTTTTTATGTGCATCGTAATATTTTACTACTTTTGGCTTTTAGGCGTTTTTTCTTATAGCCTTGTTCCGTATCTTTTTCATACCTTTTCTTTATTAGCTCGATATGACTATTGACTACCCAGAAGAAAATGAGATGGATTTTACACAGCTGACTGACATTACCGACCGACCGACCGATGTGGCGCGGTGGGCGAATGTCCGCCTGCGACGCAAGGGTTGCGGGTTCGATTCCCGCCTTGGGATAAATATTTGTACGATCTGCAAATATTTATTCCGGGTGTTCTGGGTATTTTCTATGTATAATAAAAAAAAAACTATATATGTAATATAGTATTGTATTAAGTATATCAGTCATCTAGTACCCATAACACAAGCTCTGCTTAGTTTGGGGCTAGATGATGCTGTGTGGCTTGTCCAGCAATATTTATTTATTTTTATTTATATTACACCTCAGTTGGTAGTAGCTTTGCTTTCTGTTCTGTAGGTTGAGATTTGTGTAATGAACGTAGATGTTTGTTTTCTGTCTGGAAGGTATACTGTATAGTGCGTCTATCCTATGTCTACTCACAGCTAAGCCCGCGTGGCAGTTTTTTCCGTTCCCGTTTTTTTTCAGGATAAAAAGTAACCTTTGTCTTATTCCAGATTACAATCTATATTTATTCCAAATTTCATCCAAATTGGTCCACTGGTTAGAGCGTGAAAGAGGAACAAACATCCATCCATCCAAACATTCGCATTTATAATATTAGGATAGTAGGATTCTCCCACGCTAAAAGCTCCTAAGAGTTATTATTTTTTTTCACATAATATTCATTATACTGTAGGCTTTGGGTATAAGAGGAATGTACATTTATTTTATATACATTTTATAGGTAAGTACACCGCGACAAAGCAAAATTGAAAAATGTAAAAACTATAGTAATCATTAGAAACAAGTGAAGATTTTTCAAAAAACACGAACAAACACGCGTTGCAGGTTTTTGAATGATAATGAAGTAAAAATTTAAAAACCAATATGAGCACTAAAAAATTTAGGTAGGTATATAAAATTTTTAAAAACTTCACATGATTATTTAAATTTATCTGACAATATATTATGACATTAGGTTACTTTTACCTTAATTTAAATTATTTGATGATCCCACTAGACGTCGTTCACAGACACACTAAGATTAAAATTCAATTTAAATTATCGAACTATCATCAAAACTGTACACCGTAACAGGTTTGACAACAAAACGTTCCAATAGGTACTTCCAAAATCCCATAAATAACCCATAATCCTAACACCATTGAAACTACCTATCGCCAGCGTCAAATACAATACCCTGTACTACATAGTTACAAATAAAACAGCAAATTAAAAACCATAGCAAGCATTGATGCTTTTGATAGAAACTCTATCGATGGTGATGTACAAATTACGCAACGGATTAGGAACATTACGGTGATGCAAGATTTGAAAGTATCCATGGTAGTACTTAAGCACAATGCCAGATAAAAGTACGAAGCGTTAATCCGGGTATTGTTAAAAGAAATCCAATTTTAAATTCTATAGAAGTCAGTTAAATCTTGATTGATTGTCTCCTAAAATGTGTTACATGCAATGCGCTTATTAACAACATTGTTGTTAACATTTCCTTAGTACTCAGAAAATGATTTATAAAGATGTTGAAAGATTTTTGTTTATAAAGAGTTTCTGAAGAACTAACCACCGCTCTATCAGCGAGACTAAATCAAGAATCTTCATTCCTCAGCGGTTGTTGAGCCTATGAGCTATATACCTATATTTATAACCATTAATAATATTTTATAACTGTGAGAGCAGTAGACTTCGCAAGCCATTATAACCGATATTTTTCTCTTTCAAAAAATTAAAAATCCATTGATTTCTCCTTCCACTCCCCCTTTTGGATTTTTTCACAAGATTTGTAGAATAAAATCCTAAGCGTGCCTCTCAAATTTGATTAAAATCCGTCGGTAAATACAGTAAATTTCCTCTCATTTCCCTCCTATTTTCTCCCCAATCAAAAATCGCGATCAACAAAAGTTTTTTAGTAAACCAAGGAACTTGTGTACCAATTTTTGTCAGTATCGGTTAAAAACGACGACCTTGTAGTTTGCGAGAATAGATTGACGGACAAAAGCATTTTTAGCCTATCTCAAATATGAAACGCTTTGCTCGCTCGGTCAACAAATAATAATATATAATGTTGAACAATCCACACAGCATCGTCAAGCCCCATGCTAAGCAGAACTTGTGTTATGGGTACTAGATGACTGATATACATAATACAATACCTACATCATATATATTGATATTTTTTATTGTACATAAAAAATACCCAGAACGCCCGGAATAAATATTTGCAGATCGTACTAACATTTATCCCAAGGCGGGAATTGAACCCGCAACCTACATCGCAGGCGGACATTGGCCCGCCGCGTCACATAGGTCGTCAAAAACTAAAATACTATAAAATACAGTAATTCTTCGATTCAATGTAAGTAACGCTCGCATTAAAATTCTCTGCATACCGTGACCATGTTTAATATCCCATCAATTATAAAAACAACAATGAAACCTAAAGTTCCATAATATAAACTCTCATTATCACATACCCAAAGACTGACAAAATTATCTCCACTTACTCGTTGGCGTCAGCCTCAACGGTATTGCAAAACGATGAAAAGGTCCTTTCATTCAGAGAAATTCCCTCTGCAAACACAGGACAGCAGCATGTGGAAGTTACAGGTGGGATAGAGATAGCAGATGTCCTCCCGTTTCTTGGCAATACTCCACCGGAAAGCTTTTAGCAAAAAGATGAGGTTAAATATGAAAATACAAAGCGGGGCCATTGAGAAGCTGATGAGAAAGGTGGCTAATTGGCTTAGATATGTCGATTAATTATATTGTTAGATTTTGCCTGTTGTTGTACACCTGTATGCTATAGATTGATAGAAACAGGACTGCATCTTAAGGCACCTTTCTACCATGCGTGACCTGCAATGCTTTGTTATAGGCGATTGTAACCATTTTAAAAAAGATTATTCATTGGCAAGTTGTATAAAAAATTAGGAAGCCTTTTGATGACAGTGACCCTACTCTCTGATCATAAGGTCGTAGGTTCGAATTCAGTTATAGATCTATAGATTAATTTTAGATAGATAATTGATTTTAGAATGTTTTTCATAAAAGTGCATACGTTAAGCGGTCACGCACACTGACTTCGCGGAACGTTGCTTAACTTAATCGAAGGAATAACCAAACAGGCAACGTTAAACATAATTAATCTTGAATAAAATCCAAAATTATTTAAACACGCATGTATGAGTCAGTAGCAAATTCCTCGGCTAATTTTGTATGCATATAAAATAATGATCATTGTCGGTATTGTTGTTACAAGAATAATAAGACGATAGGAAATGCCCCGGGATAATCATTGCTCTTCATCTCCGGACCATAGAGCTAGGAATGTTTTAGACCTGGCAGAAAATCTATAAAAAATTATATTATCCTCATGGATGGAAATAAGCACCTTGTGGTATATCTATAACAATAGATAAGCTTTTAAAAAACTTACTTCACTTTATTTTGTATATGTTAAGTAATTGCAAGAATGTATATTTAATGATGATACATTAAACAAACTCTTTTAGAATACTTATTGAAATAAAACTATGGTAAAAAATTTATGGTTTATACAAAATATAATAGGTGTTTTTATACTATTTGATCAGTATAAATGTGTTTTATATTTCAATAAGTGAAAATTAAAAAGTTATTGCAAATACACCGTTTTTAACAAAGTTTATACTAGATATTCTTGCTTCTATTTTGGTAAGAAAACATTAAACATGTGTGTCAAACTTAACTACATTAGTTTTACATAAAAAAAACAACATTTTATAACGCAAAAACTGAA
The DNA here is from genome assembly GCA_947095575.1 of Electrophaes corylata. Lineage (NCBI taxonomy): Eukaryota > Metazoa > Arthropoda > Insecta > Lepidoptera > Geometridae > Electrophaes > Electrophaes corylata. Next base: position 5,701,499 of record OX352719.1, on the reverse strand, counting down.
CAGAAAAATTCAACGGCTGACGAGAACTGCCTGAACATTACATTGCCAGGTCTGTATTTCGTAACTCTATAGCCAGCAGCAGAGATCTAAGCTCGTGCGTGTATTTCTGGACCGCCATCAATGAAAGTGCATTTCATTCAGATTCACTGCGCTTATAACAATCAGTACAATAATACAAATCTATTATGCGACCGATGTGGCGCGGCCGGCGAATGTCCGCCTGCGACGCAGAGGTTGCGGGTTCGATTCCCGCCTTGGGATAAATGTTTGTACGATCTGCAAATATTTATTCCGGGTGTTCTGGGTATTTTCTATGTATAATAAAAAATATCTATGTATGTAATATAATATTGTATTAAGTATATCAGTCATCTAGTACCCATAACACAAGCTAGCTTAGCTTGTGTTGTGGGTACTAGAGCTTAGCTTGGGGCTAGATGATGCTGTGTGGATCGTCCGGCATTATTTATTTATTTATTACGATTCTTACAAAATAAATCGTCCATCTGTTTTGATTAGTCTTAGAATTCTTTTGTACGTCGTACACAAACAATATTATTTATTTTTCTAAGCCTGCTTTATTAATAATAAAAATATATAAACAATACCATACATTTGACAAAACACCATCTAGCCCCAATTTAAGCTAAGCTTAGTTATGCGAACTAGACAACTGTGATATCTTTTTACAAGACATCTCAGATACAGAACAAACATTTGTAGTCATCACACAAACGGTGGGTTTGTTGTTGAGATTCTTGATGAAAATCAAACCCACGACCTACAGCGCAGTAGGCAGGGTTACTACCAACTGAACTGTGACTGCTGTCAAAAATAAAACAATATCAATAGAAAAAAGATGCCTAACCGTTACCTAGATGGCGGAGGGTGTGGGTGCCGGTGAAATTACAGACACATGAGGCTTAAGACCAGTATGCTCAGGTTGGTATACGCAGGGTAGTCCTAATGTCCGTGACCTACAAGGTTACCACATAGCATCAGGTGAACCAAATGCTTCTTTCATCAGCAGTAGCATGAAAAGTATAAAAATCACAGACTATTCAAACACCTTGTTGTTAAACACATAAATACACATAACTATGCATGTTTTAACGCGTGTTTTATTTTATGAACCCATAACATGTCGTAACATGTAATTTACACCCGCAAATGTAACCGTAGCCTGTAATTCAAACGGCAAGTGTGAGGTTTAGTTATGCGCTATGAAAGTTTCATGTTTAACAGCGTCTTGGATGTTTCCTTTGGGTATCTTCCTTGAAGCTTCTCCTTTTCATTAATTACTGACTGAAACGATTGCTACATTGACTTTATAAACAACCAGTATAAAGTTTAACTTTTAGAAGCAGAAAAATGCTCAAATTTCGTCGAGGATTAAAGTACCCGTCCATAAAAGCATTTGTTTCTATGAAGCTAGAAGTTCAGTTTAATTTAACGGTTCATGTTCAAGACAAAGAAGCTTTTGACAATAAAAAAAAATTAAAATATTTATAACTAGCTGACCCGCTTCCCTTGAGTAACTGATCGTTGGGCATTAAACATTTTCACTGTATTATACTGTATATCATAGTACTATAATTATTTATTATAGCACATATACACATACTTGTAGACATTTTTACACATCACCTGGCTCCAAGCTAAGCACAGTTCGTACAATGGAAACCATATGACTGATAGTATATTTTTTGTGTAATTCCATACATTGAATACAATATAACATCCAGACACAGGAGGCAATTACGGTGTCGGTGAGATACTACTCCTGTTGTTACTAAGGGCCATACAGAGCGCGTTGCAGTAGTCCAACTGTCTATGCAAATGTTCTCACACGTTGCTATAGACTCACGGTCCTCATAAAAGTCATAAGATCCGATACACGTTGACACGATAATGCTGTGTTACCACAGACTAAATAATTCATTACCAGTGTTACCACAAATGTAAATGTAAACTTAGAAAGGTTTATGCTTGTTTGTTTGAGTGAAGTTACGAGATTAAATTTACTTTAAGCTTCTCTTGGCATATCTTTTTTAATGTATACCAACTATAAGAATATTGTCCTGACAGACTGACATATAGATAACGCACAGCCTAAACCACTTTTGCAATGTCTGTACTATTCTGCTAATTGATTTCATTAGATTGTAAGCATTACTATTAGTTGAAGCGTAGCGTGTGCTGCCTTTTGAACTTCAATTTCAATTTCATTTATTTATTGCGAAAATGGGTACATAATACAGATGTCAAATTAATAATATAAATCTACCATAGTCAGCTTTACAGCATGCAATATTTTTACTTCTCTATTTTTTATCTCTAATTTTTTACTTCTGTTGTATATTAAGTTCTTGGTATGATGCCCTTAGCATGTTTTCTGTCTTGTATTCAGATAGATTGGCACCACACTGGAGCTTCATTATTTACATTATTATTATTTTGTAACAGGATCATACAAAAAAACGGTAGGAACCAAGCCATAAGTTTCTTGCCGGTTCTTCTAGGCTTGGTCGCGAGGAACTGGCGCTTAGATTCACCTAGATTTAAGACGTTTCAAGATGATCCCTGCGGATATTACTGAATAAATGCCTTTTGACTTTGACTTTGACTGGTCGTAGAGACTTGGGTCTTCGTGCGTAAAAGTGTACCTACTAAAAAAGGAATTTCCGAAATTCAATTCCTAAACGAAGTCGCACGCGTTTCGCTAGTTAAATATGCCAGTGATGAATAAATTAACTGACCAGTATTCAAAACAAAAGAGAACGGTGATCGGGACCACTAGAAATTGGGACCGTTGCCCCAGCTACCCAATTGTCGACTGGGACACAAACTGTTTATACAGTTGTTAGTCAAGCACAATTATTATGAGAAATCGTTGGCTTTTAAATACGCAGTTAGGTTAACAAAAATTTAGGTCCACCCACAACCATAACATAATGGTTAGTGGATTCTATCCTCACCAAGAACAAACATTTCTGCAATGAAGATAGATGTTTGTTCTGTGTCTGGGTGCTATTATTCTAAGTATGTATTTTTACAAAAAAAAACATATTTTGACGTATTTTATTAGCTATCTGGTTGCATAGCTTAGCATACAAGCTTAGTTTGGGGCTAGAAGGCGTTGTGTAAACTATGTCAATATTTATTTATATTTAAGTATTTTATAACCGCATGATGCTACACGAAACAAAGTTTTCGCTAGTGTCGATAATCATGCGGACGATAAATCGAAGTTCGAACATGTCGAATTCGTAAGTCGTATTCTCAGAGTAGTAAACAACAAGAGCGCTAACATACTAAGGTATTACTGATAGGTCATCGCTTAATAATAATAATATTAATTTTGTTAATATTACACATCATTTGCCCCCAGAACTAAGCAAACATTTTATTATAAGAACCATAAATAACTATAAATAAATACAACAACATGTAGCCTTAAATAAAGGTTTTATAAAAATATGTCATATCTATGCCAAAGCTATGAGAACCAAATATATAGTAAAAAATTTGTTAAGTAAATTTAAATTTAAGTTTTTTTTGTAAATTATTTATACGTATAATACAATATAACACCCCGATAGAGAACAAACATCAATGTTGATTACACATTATACATATTACATAAAGCCAAAGTATTGTATAGAGACTTACAGTAAAGAAAAATATATTTCTCTATTTGTTCATACCCTTTACCTAATACATGAATTTAATAAGATTAGATCAGACAAGAAATAAAGCTGTCAATACTTTTCTTACTTTTAGGAGTGTGCTTCACTATTCTAGTATCTGTGGCCCTGCATGGGTTTCGTGCATACAATGCATTGCGTAGGCGCAGGTAACATCTCAATTGCTTGTTGTCTTCTTGTTATACTTGTAGTCGTAAAATAAGCTTTCGTATTTATTGAGTTTATTGATTTGAAATTGCTGAAACGAGTTGGCAGACCACCAGCTGAATATTTATTATTTGCACTACTGAAAAGCATAACGTATTAAAATACAAAATCAATTACACACTAAGTGGGGTCGGCATTTTCTTCCACTCTCTTCTATCAGTCGTCATCTCAGTGTTCACTCCTTTATTACTCATATCATCTTCTACGCAATTCATTCATCTTTTCTGTGGTCTTCCTCTGCGTTTATAACCTTTCACATCCATTATCATTTATATAAAAAAAAAGTTTCACTACAGTAGTTGTCATTTTCTTTTTATTACAGGTAATAACCGGAGTCTAGCAAGCAGGTTGCAAGCCAAGACAGGCTAAGCATCAGATCGCGTGCACCCATGGCGTGAGTAAAACCGCATTCAATTGATATAGATTCATTGTTGGGGGAGCAACAAGTGCCTTGTCTACTCGATGGGCACCACCGTTTGTTTTAATAGGGCTGTCAGCTGTTGCCCTTATCTAAGGGTAAGGTTTTACTTGTTTTTTAATTTAAGGTTGAACGAGAAATTAAAGGATAAACACTTTAGTAATACCTGTAGTAATACTTTGCCTATAATAATTATACTGAGTGGAATAAACGAGCGGAACCCCTAAGGGGGGGTTCTTTAGGGGTCGAATTTCAGTGAGTTATTACACCAAATCAAATATGCCCAGTTATAAGTTACTACAGTCAGTAGTTTAGGTTGTGCATTCTCTATAAGTCAGTCAGTCAATCAGGACATTTTTTTATAATTGGAACCCACTGATTTATAATACTCATATACCATGTGAATATGAATCAGTAACTCAAGAAATTAATGATAAAAGAAGTCAACATTATCATCATTTTATAAAATAGCAACCCTAAGCAACAATGCAACCCCAAATAATAGGGGTGACGCGTAAACATTTGTCTTGCCAACGATAGTTAGGTACAAGGGACTTGTTCAACAAGTTGTTATGATAATGGGCAACAATTTCAACTCTATATTTTATCCTACTAGTTGGAGCCACGCAATTTTTTTTACTGAATCCACATTTTTCTTTAAATTGCATATTACAATACAATACAATACAATACAAATACGTTTATTGTCATAAAAAAAAAACGATGCATGTTATATGTGTATATAATATATATTACACAAAATACAATAATAATATTTGCCAACGATGGGTTTATTATGTTATTCACGATAGAATTGCAACAGGCATTTGTATGTTAATGTGAAAATACACGACATCTCGCTAAAATCTCAATAACAACCAAACTAGTGTTTACCACCTATAAAAAATAAAAAATAAATAAAATGCTTGGATAAATTTGACATTTGTGACGTAAGCGTATCTTGTCGACATTTGATATACATTGCGTAGTATCGATAACTCAACTGCGAAGTATTGCCTGCTTGCCGCGCAATGTAACTCTTGTATCAGTACGATACGATTACGTTACACATATCAAATTTGTTCGTGCTTGGCCCTCTGTGCTCACAAATAACAAAATAAAGATTTCATATGTATGACATTCTATTATTAATACAAGTGACAAAAGACAAGAGGAAAACCAGTAAAATAAGATTGAACGCAGTGCTAAATTAAAAGTATGTGTAAGTATTTAGCTAAAGGACTTTATACGCTAAACATTATTAATTATTAACCACGATCGTATAAAAATCGGTCAATCAAAAAACCGGTCAAGTGCAAATCGGACTCGCGCAAGAGGGGTTTGTACCATTATCTATAATAAAAACAGCAAAAAAATCACTTTTGTTGTATGAGAGCTCCCTTAAATATTTATTTTATTCTGTTTTTTAGTACATATTTGTTGTGTTAGCGGCAACAGAAATACACTATCACGGTTCATGAGATATAGCCTGGTGACAGACGGACAGACAGACTGCAGAGTCTTAGTAATAGGGTCCCGTTTTACGCTTTGGGTACGGAACCATAAAACAACACTTAGTTAATACTAGGTGGTGTTAATCAACACCTAGTTACCAGGCATACCAGGTCATCTCTTAAACTAAGATAATTCTTAGTTTGAGAGATGTATATTATATTATTTATTATTATTTTATTACTTTTCAATTTTATAAAAAATAACACTCAACCACTCAAAATAATAAAAAGACAAAAACTATAACAAAAAATCTGTGTCAAGTGTGCATATCCTTTAACGATGCGCAAGCGCACCGGATGCGACGATTGTGCGCGCGAGTGCCCGCGCCGGAAACAGTGACATTTCGCGCCAAAACGTACGCCATTACAGCTGAAGAAATATTATTGAAGCGGATCGAGAAATTACTCGCAAATGATTATTTATGTCTTAAAAATGTGTGAAAAAAATATTTTCATGAAAGGTGTGATAAAACTGAGTAGTGTCATATTTTAATGTAACCGGTATATTTTAAATTTCTTTATTGAATTGATTGTATGAAATTTAGGTTGTTAATTTACAGGCCTTATAGTTCGTTGAATCGTTAACCACTAGGATTTTTTTTTGCAATTTCATGAGATTTATTTTATTAAATCTAAAATGTTATTGTTACCTAATATTGCATGCTATAAAGCGGAATATGGTAGATTATTAGTAAAAAATCCTACCCATTATGCAATAGAGTACCGGTGGTCTAGTGGGAGTGACCCCGCCTTTTAACCAAGGTCGTGGGTTCGAATCCAATCGTCTTGGTTTTTTTCTATCAAAATGCCAGTGCTCTCTAACGGTGAAGGATGAAGAAGATGAAGAAGATGAGGAAGATGAAGAAGGTGAAGAAGATGAAGAAGGTGAAAAATGTGGGTATGTACCAAATGTAATATTTGATCAGGTTTTTGACTTAGATATCCTCAAAGAATCTCGAGTAGGTACTTGGTACTAAGATATCTGCGGGGAGATCTACCTAAGGATTAATATGAAGGTATTTATTTTTTTCAATCTATGTATACCATCATAAGAATCTTTCTCTGACTGACTAACTGGGATATAGACAACGCACAGCCTAAACCACTGTTCGTAGAGACTTGTACTTGAAGAGTATATTTGTCTTGGTACATAGAGGTTGTACTAAGAAAGGAATTTCCGAAATTCAGCCTCCAAACGTGTACAGCAGGGGTTGAAGTTCGTATGAAAACAGCTTCACGCAGACAAAATTGCGCGTGTTTCGCTAGTTCATAATAAATAGATGTCCTATTCTACTCCTAATCCTATATAATAATAATAATAATAATGCTGGACAATAAGAGCTTGTGTTATGAGTGCTAGATGACTGATATACTTAATACAATACATTACATGCATAGATATTTTTTATTATACATAGAAAATACCCAGAGCACCCGGAATTAATATTTGCAGATCGTACAAACAATTATCCCAAGGCGGGAATCGAACCCCCAACCTTCTGCGTCGCAGGCGGACATTCGCCCGCCGCGCCACATCGGTCGTCAATATTTGTATATTCCTCTGTTACTTCGATAGATGAAAGGGATCATATCAATCAGATGTATTAATAGACGTGGCCGTACATTGTGCATTGCACTTGCATGCGTGATGTCCATTCTTAAGCGAGCACATCCCAGAATAGACTACAATAATTCATAAATGTTATGCGTGCTCAAGCTTCTATAACACCGAAGTCTGGTTAAACTGTATTGGCAATTGTTTGTACGATCTGCAAATATTTATTCCGTGTTCTGGGTATTTTCTATCTATACAAATAAAAAAAATTGAAGTGTCTGTTTGTAATATTAAAATAACCGCTTTTTACTACATGCATAGGAATGTATATACGATACATATACCAAAATAGCATTTTTTTACATTTTTGTCTGTCTGTCTGTTTGTTCCGGGTAATCGGCCTTTGGCCGCTATTTTATGCCGTATTAACGCCATCTGTTGGCGACATCGAGTACTACTTCAGTTAAGATTTGTAAGTAAAAATGTTTACCGCCCAACAAAGTGAGCACGGGTCAGCTAGTGTATAATAAAAAATATCTAATTATGTATGTATTGTATTTAGTATATTAGTCATCTAGTACCCATAACACAAGCTCTGCTTAGCTTGGGACTAGATGATGCTGTGTGGATTGTCCAGTGTTATAAAAAAAACATTGGATTTGAATGAAAAGAGCTTAGAATCGTTCTTCCTGGAAACGTATGAGGCCTATGCCCAGCAGTTGACTTTACAGGTTGATGATGATGATGATGGATTCACAAAGAGAGTGCCCGTGAGTTTAATAGTTTGTTTGCATAATTATCTGTACTGTGAGCTCAGTCTAAATAGCCCCGAACAATGGATAAATAACTCCGGAATCAGTTATTTATGACAAAAATGGAAAACAATGCTATCTGTCAAGCACAACAGCGTCGCAACGTTGACGTCGTTTTTGACAGTTTACCATCCCCTCTCTCCATCGTGAGCTCGTATTCGTGGCCCATAATAATGACCCCAGTCTAAGCAAAACTTCTACTATAGAAACTTAACCTACAACGTGACCTACAAGGCAATGCTTTGTTATAGGCTATGGTAGCCACTTAACATCAGTTGAGCCATATGCTTGTTCCATTAGCAAATTGTATAAAAAAACTTGTAAAAAGAATAAAATACAAAATTACTTTGCTGTGTTATAGATATGGATGTAGAAGGTTATAAAAGCAGAGGAAGACCAAAGAAAAGATGGATGTATTGCGTGAAAGATGATATGAGTAAGAAAAGAGTGAACATTGAGATGACGACTGATAGAAGAGAGTGGAAGAAAAAAACCTTTTGTGCCGACCCACTTAGTGTGGGATAAGGGCAGGAAGATGATGACTTTGCTACGTAAAACATACAAAAAAACGACCTTATATTTTGTGGGTTTAAAACGAACATGGCCTGCGTGACACTACTTTGTGAGAACCACTTGAGATCAGGTGGGCCATCTGTTTGTTTCATCAGCATGTTAAATAAAAGTTTAAATCGTGTCAATCACCAATTGGTATTTATGAAACTGACATTTCAGAGAAGCCCAACATTGACAAGCAAAATTATAGTTTCAATCTAATCTCAGTTTAAAAAAACACGGTGATTGAACCTTAGGTCTCATATTTGGTAACAGTCCTGAACTGTTACAAAATTTCACAAAGATTTTTATATCATCCCAAAAATTATTTCCACGAGAAACCGCTAAAGTACCGTATGAAACATTCCAAATCTTATTTTCATCAAGTCATTTGAATCCTCGGTAGTGAAGTTAGCTATCGCATTCCCGTATCAAGGGGAAGGTCGTGGATTCACATCTCACTCGAGGAAATAATTTTTGGGATGATATAAAAAATCTTTGTGATTTCCTTAGGTGCAGGTAAGCACTATAAAAACTAACAAAATAGTTCAGGTATCAGTTATTAGTAGTACTTATGTTTTTTTTATTTTCATTTTTGATCTAAAAGTAGATACAAGCACAGAAAGCCAATACGCAACAATATCAGTACAAAGAGTTCAAACAAAGCACCGAGCAGCGGGCAATAATAAGCGGAAACGACGCAAGCGCACCGGGCGGTGTTGCTACTTTAGAGTCGGAGTCGAGTGTGGCCATTAGTTGCACTGTTAAAGATACAGGAGAGTGGAACTATTGAAACTTACTCACCGTTTGACATTTTCATTAACAAAAAGAAAGACTCTTTTTACACGCTTTCAAACTATTGAAACCTCAGTCTTACAGTGACTTTACAGCAGTTGAAAAGTTATAAGTTTCAAGGTATACAGTTTGACATCTATAGCGTACCTGTCAGAAATGTCAAAACTTCTGAGCACAGTACACATAAAACCCATCACAAGAATAGCAAAAAAGACGAAATAACATTTCAAAAGATTACATTCTAACAAGCCTTTCAGGAACCTAGTTACTGTCCAGTAACTGAAGACATAAAACTTCAAATCTCTGTCATCCTAATGAATGGATCCCTCAGTACCACAGCTACTAATAAAACTGCTTCAAACAAGACTGCATTGTTGTAGCCTTTGTGTTATACTTCTGGGAACGCCAGGGCTGTCTCGTTAGGGTTAAGTTACAATCTAATTAGCGTGATACCGAGTGCAGAAATATCTTTCAGTCCTGGAACGCCTTTGTTTTTCTTCCTTGTCTCATTGAACTACTAAGTAGAATACAGAGACGTTACAGATTCCTCGATTTTTTGGCGCGTGAGCTGTCTTGTATACATTATAACTCTGAGGGGTAATTGTGAGTTCGATAGTTTGTCATGACCATTATTCGTACCGTGAGCCATCAAATAGCTCAGTCCAAACAGACTCGAACAGACCCGAACAATCTTCAAAGAGCATTTTCGAACAAATCTGGAATCCATTACTGATAGTTCATACTACAAAAATTAAAACAATCTTTGTCAAGTACTATAGCAACGACAATTTTGGCGTCGTTTTTGACAGTTTGCAATCGTACTACAAAAGAGCTCACTATAGCATTACACATTTACTAACGGAATCCGGATTTGTGCAAAAATGTCCTTGTATCCATTTTTGGGTCTATTCAGGCCTGTAGGACTGAGCTCACGGTACAGATAATTAGGCAAACAAACTATCAAGATCACGCTTACCCCTCAGAATAGGCTAACTTAGGCTGATGATTAATAAATAATTATTGTCATAATCCCCACCAGCCAAGATAAACGTGATAGTGGGGAAAACGCCAATAATTTTTTGAAGATTGTCATTGCCCACTGGTGGGGACAGCAGTGGGGATTATGACAAAAAAACTAAATTTCAAGTTTCTACAAGGAGCAGTTTAGGCTGTGCGTTGTCTATATCCCAGTCAGTCAGTCAGGACCAGATTCTTATAATTAATATAGATAACACTCATAGATGAGTAGTATATATAGATAATGTTGAACATGTATAATAGAGTCAGCCCTACAAAATGGAGATGGCATATGTCTAGCAATAAACACGGATGTCGATAGTTAATGTTTCTGAGTGTCCTCACAATGGAGTTGAGCTTCTGACAATTTCCAGTATCGTGTTGCTTCACTTTAAGCTTTTCTATAAAACGGCAGCCGTCAAAAAACGGTTAGGAATTGACTTATAGGAGCAATATCTGTAATATGAATGTTTTTTTTTATGTATTTACAAAATAAAGGACTCATTATACGAATAATTAGTTTAAATTTTAAGTAGTAGCAGAGCTCTTTGTGAAGGGCTTGTCCGGAGCAGTACTACCACCATGCCTATTTCTGCCGCAAAGCAGCTTGCTGTGTTCCGGTTTGAAGGGTGTGGGTGCCGGTGTAATTACAGGCACATGAAGCTTAACACCTGTATGCCTCAGGTTGATGGAAGCTGAGTAGTGCATCGTCGGTGACGTTCCTAACGAGAGTGTGACCTACGAGGCAATGCTTTGTTATAGGTTATGGTAACCACTTAACATCAGGTGGACCATTAACAAGTTATATAAAAAAAAACATGTGGCAACGCCGCAACGTTTAATTGGTACTAGCATCGTCTTCTAGGTTGTAGATTTAATCGCCACTGAGAACAAATATTTAGTCGATGAACACAAATGTTTGTCCTGTCTAAGTAATATTTTGTACTATATTATGTAAAAAACACAGCAAGTATTCTATCAGTAATCTGATTCCAGAGTACGAGCTTTGCTAGATTTGGAGCTAGGTGGCGATCGTGTGTCCCAGCGTAGTCTATACAAAGTTGCTTTAATGCGGTCAACAGTTTTTTGAAAAATAAACATCTTAGTTTACTGTGTACACTTACACTTTCACAATGCGTAGGTTCCTTTGTAACGTTTCCGTTTTCACTGAGAAGTAATGACCACAAAACAAATAAAGGATATAGGTACAGTCAGTCACAACAACTTAGGTACCTTCACTTGTCTGAAAATTTGAAACAATTTAAATTGGAATATTTCTCATACAATCGCACATGGGGTATGTACTTAGATATACCAACCTGATACTATTATGGCTTAAAAGCATCGCTTATCGACACTTACAATGATACCCGAGTATTGTTAATCTATACTAATATTATAAAGAGGAAAGATTTGATTGTTTGTTTGTTTGCTTGCTCCGATAGTAATAGAATAGGCTCCGAAACTACTGGACCGATTTGAATTTTTTTTTCACCGTTGGGAAGCTACACTATCCCCGGGTGGCCTATGTCAATGTATATTATGTTTTCAAAAAAAATTGGGTTCCTTACCCCGTAAAGCCCGGGCGAAGCCCGGACGAGCTGCTAGTCATCATCATCAGCCTGTAAAAGTCCACTGCTGGACATAGGCCTCCTAGTAAATAATAATAAATATTTTTGGGCATTTTTACACAACATCAAACTAAGCATGGCTTGTACTATGGAAACTAGATGACTGATAAAATACTTTTATACTTTTTTTTTAATATTAGAATACAATAAAACACCCAGGCGCAGATGTTAAGTGTAATATAGATAATTTCTTTGTGGACGTGTGTGTACAGATGAGTAAAAACAATAATATGGTAAGGTACACGTACAAAGAAGAACTGGCAGGGGGTGTAAAAATAAATAATTTATGAGGAGACGAAACATTTTCCCAAACAAATGACAAACGCATAAAATCCTTTCAACGCTGACAAGCTGTCTGCGAAAAACAACAATTCGTGTCTTGCTTTAATTAATAATGCACTGTCTTGTCTGTGCACTCTTGCGGCATAGATGCATCATACAGAATAAAAATTTTATAACAGGTTTTTCATCATGAAAGACTCGCGCACGAAAGGTTTCGTACCATTATCTATGATAAAAACGAAAAAAAAAACGTTTGTTGTATGAGAGCCCCATTATATATTTTATTATTTTGTCTTTTAGTGTTTGTTGCTATAGCGGCAACAGAAATACACCATCTGTGAAAATTTCAACTCTCTAACTATCACGGTTTATGAAATACAGCTTGGTGACAGACAGACAGACAGCGGAGTCTTAGTAATAAGGTCCCGTTTTACCCTTTGGGTACAGAACCCTAAAAAATACATTTTTCATTCTTTAATCGTGATATTGTTGTTCCATCAGCAAGTTGTATAAAAAAATATATTTGTTACTAACGTAAAGTTGCAAATACCTTTGTTCTGAAGTTCTCAGAACACTTGTTATCCGTTTGGTGTCCACAAAATCTATGCAGTAGCATTGTCATTAGCTTCAGTCAAGTCTGCCTTCTTCTTCTTCTTTTCTTCGTAATTACATCTGTCCGTCATACGACAGATAAGTTTGCCAATGTCAAGTAGTTTGAAAAAATTGTCTTTAGTAAAAAAGTCGAGTTGGTAAAAAAAAAATAAAGTCGGCTGTCATTATGGTTTCGAAGAAAAAGATGGCGTTTTTCATCAAAACATAATATCGGAAAAAATTTCATCAAATCAGGATGCCACTTTCATTTCAACTGTTCACACTTGTGCTAGACGTCAAGTAATGGTGGTTAAATTGCCATCAAAATTACACACCTGAACCTAAAATAACACTAGAAAAACATTTAAAATCAAAATACAATGTTGCTTCCAAAGATAACAGAAAACGAATAATCAAGTTTGCCACATTTGAAACCAGATTTAGCTCATACAATTGACTCGACCATAAGTCAGACATAAAACGGATGCCAGTGTCAAAGGCAGACCTCATTGTCAGCTTAGGGCATTAATTTTAATGACGTCATTATTTTAAGGCTGAAAATTCTAGGGCAAATGTAATTGCGGATCTATATTTGATGCAAGGAGTGGTTCAATGATGGATTAAGAGACAGAATTTTGCGGGTTTTTGTTTTGTGGATGTAAATTTACAGGATTTAATGCAATATTGATAGAAGTAGGGACAAAAGTTTATTTAGGTCTGAAATCTGAAATTGATCACACACATAAAACTGAAATAATTGCAGTACTTGACAGCCGTCATAGCTCAGTTCATAACCTTACTTTCTACGCTGAAGGTGGTGGGTTAGATCTCCACCGAGTCAAACATTTGTGTGATGAACATAGATGTTTGTGATAGAATACTTTTATTTACAAAGAAAATTACAGCTGATACAAGTATTTATAATTGGTATGTACAAAATACATATGAAACAGTTGAGCTATCTACAGAACGTTGCAAACGATCTAAAGGTAGCTCAACCGATCCAGATCAATGCCAGTCGGAAGCGTTCCCAAAACGCTTATGTTTGTTCTGTTTCTAGGTGTTATATTGTATTGTAAGTTATTATTAACATAGATGTTTGTTATCTGTCTGGGTGTAATATTGTATTCCAAGTATATATTTACAAAACACTATATTATATTAGTATTCTATCAGTAAACTGGTAGTCAGTATAGTACAAACTATGCTTAGTTTGCGGTTTGATGATGTTGTATAAAAATATCAACAGTTTTTATTTTTTAATCAAGTGTAGGTAAAAATTAACAAAAAAATTAAAATTTCAATCAAAGTGGAACAGTGTTTTTGTACATTTGTTTTGGTCTGCGTATGACATAGTAGCTACTAACTAGAAAAATTAAAAATCTATCTTTATCTAAATGATATTTCCGATTTTTCATCCAACCCGTTAATAATCATATTCCGCGGCACTTAACTGACTCGGGGTGGGCAGTTAAGCAAATTATAATAATTTACGACCAATTAGCCCACAGCTGGGTCACTAAAACCACAGATTAATGAAATACTCACTACGCAACTAAACTGAGGTGTCGGTTCCAAATGACGGTAGTATTTAACCACTGTTTATCATTATTATTGTTTTATTTATTATTACGTGGTTTTTTTAGTAAACATTTTTTATTATACCGTAAAGGCGTTATTTATTTGAAGTGTGTTTAAGATAGTTTGAAAAATGGCACTTTGGTGGGGAAAAAGGTTAAACATCACGACTTGGTTGGGTTACATTATTACTATTGACAGTCGTCACAGCTCAGTTCGTAGTAGCCCTGTCTTCTGTGCTGTGGGTTCGATCCCCACCGAGAACAAGCATTTGGGAACATATATGTTTGTTCTATGTCTGGGTGTTATATTGTATTCTAAGTATGTATTTACATAAAAAAGGATTTAAGTATTCTATCAGTCATCTGGTTCCCATAGTACAAGCTTTGCATGTTTAAAAAAGGAAAAAAAAGTTTTGTAACGTCTAATTTATTTTTACAGATCATAAACTGTTTCTGCAGCACTTACCAGTAAACTAAATTATGATAACCACCTTTTTTGTAAAATTAGTTAAAAGTGTTAGTGGTAAAAATTAAGTGTAAATTACCATTTAAAAACTAAACAATAGTAATAAAACTTAACAATGTTGAAAGGACTTATCTGTCGTTCTATTGTTTAAAATTTAGGCATATATTTTTTATAAAACTCGTTGCTAAAAAAAGGAGATGGCACACCTGATGGTGAGAGGTAAAGAACGCGCCCTATGATGCACTGCCCTGCGTCTGTCAACTTGAGGCATACAGGTGTTAGGCCTCATGTGCCTGTAATTTCACCGGCATCCTTCAAACTGAAACACAGCAATACGACTTGGCGACAGAAAAAGCATGATGGTGGTACTTCCCCAGACGAAACCTGCTAGTACAAAAAACACAAGCATATTATTATAACCCAACTCATGTTGTGGTAACCATCACCCATAACAAAGCATTACTTGTAGGCGACACACGTTACGTGCCTTACGAAGCACTACCTTGCGTCCGTCATTCTAAGGCATACTGGTGCTAAGCCTCATGTGCCTGTTATTTCACCGGCACCCACACCCTTCTAACCGGAACACAGCAATGCGAGCATCACTGCTTAGCGGCAGAAATAGATACGATGGTAATACTTTCACAAAGACTTCAAAAATTTACTATTTCAAACCACATTATTTGCATTAGCCAATAGTAGGTACACTGTCATATCTACAGGTAGTACCTAACTAAAGATCATCAGATGTGGCCGATAATTCATTGTCAGATGTTATTTCTGGATGCGCGCGAGCACGACATTTGCGACCATCCGGAACACTTTTGTTTCATTCATAGGCGGTATGTTTTGTTCAGAATTATGATAGTATATGGCGGATGTCCAGAAGAATTTAAAATACATATCATAATCTATCTATCTATCTATACAACTTATAAGAATCTGTGTTCTGATTGACTGATTGACATAATATTTGAAAAAAAAGTCGCAAATATATATATATATATATATATATATATATAAAAATAGTCTTTTTCATAAACTGTGCTACTTTATCTATTGACCAAAATGTATATAAGACTAGCGGCCCGTCCTGGCTTCGCACGGGTTTTAGTAAGGATCCCTAATTTTTTTGAAAATATAATATAGCCTATGTCAACCGGAGATAGTGTAGCTTCCCAACGGTGAAAGAATTTTTCAAATCGGTCCAGTAGTTTCAGAGCCTATTCAATGCAAACAAACAAACAAATCTTTCCTCTTTATAATAGTATATATAGATAGTATAGACTACATCCAGCTGATTTACCGTTTCATCAATTTATCTGCAATTCCACGACTACTACATATCGCTCTCCCTATTAATAACAATAGATTATGTCCACGTTAAGTGCACTTGCCAATGTTATTATGATGTACGACACTAAACTGTTTTGGCACAACGCTCCATCCAGGCCAGTGCAGTAATCTATCATGTCACACTTTGAATTTTTTTTTATGCTGCAGCTCGTGGATCAAGCAAGATTCACTTGATGTTAAGTGGTAGCCATCGCCTATAACAAAGCATTAGATACCCTTGAAGAATCACGATTGGATACTTTGTACTAAGAGATCTTAAGGGATACCTACCGTGCCTGAGGATTAAAGTCATAATGCTTTCTTTTTCTATTTCAAATATTTTTTTTCTTTTTTTTTTGGACTACTTAAGTACCTACATCTATAGCATGAAGTTTAAATTTATAGGTAGAATAGACAAGAGTGTAGATACACATTCCTTTATGAGTCCACACAAAGTGTCTCTTAATTTCGCCTCCCCCACAGACGAGCTTTACAACGTCGTGTACCGACTGCAAAAAAGTCACATAATTATTGTTATGCCTCATTTTATTACAAACCAATAATTTCACACAGATTTTTTTTGTCACATGATCGACTAAGTAAACCACGTAGCCACTATTTGTGTTTGCATTTACGAACTGGCAATACTGTAGGTACTCTATAGCGAGTATAATATAAAAATAATAAATACTGACATACATTTAAACCTTCGCCATCTAGCCCCAACTTAAGCAAAGCTTGTATTATGGTAACCAGATAGCGGATAAAAAACTTATTCACCTTTTTTTGTAAAAACATGCTCAGAATACTTAACATCCAGACAAAAACAAACATTTACGTTCATCACGCAATTGTTTGATCTTGGTGGGGATCAAACCCACCACCTACTGCGCAGGAGGCAGGACTACTACTACCTATGCTGTGGCAGTGTGTGAGCTTATACTATTGGTCGACCATAATCACTAAAAACACTGTAATTTTCAAATCTCTACGACCAATAGTCTATAAGCCAGTAAGCCAGGACATAGATTCTTATGGTATAAATGAATACTGCATGGGCCAATAGTAAATATCATTGCTAATTCTACCCCTATTGTTTCTGCTATCGGTACGTTAAGAGGGTGGCACACAAAGACCCGCTGCTCTTTCCAACGTTCTTCGTCCCACTTTTTACATTTTGGTCGTCGCCACCCCCTGTCCAACGATGCGGTGGTTTTTTATTCACTAAGCTACTTGTTTTATATTTTGTCTAAGTACATCATTTTGTATTTGTTTAGCATTATAAATGAAACATTTGTATTTGTATAAAAAAATTATTAACAAAATGTATAAAATATATTATGTTTATTAGTTGCATAACGTCAAAATTAAAGAAACAAACAAATTCTTACGTACATTTTTCAAATAAATATATCGACAGGTCGGCTGGTTCGTCCAGTTTTGGTTTCAATAAATTAATATTAAATGAATAATGATAAATGCTGACATAAATTTCACATAACGCCATCTAGCCCTAAGCTAAGCAAAACTAAGCAGGGTACAGGGGCGATTTAATCTTCGATACAACGCAGACAAATCACTATTCTCGCTCCACAGTTCTTGGTACAAGGGCAGATTATTCTCATCTCCTTGGTACAGGGCGGTCAGTCAGCAACACCTGCCCTGCATCCGGTCTCGGCCATCTATTTGAACGGTACTTTTGACTCGCTCGTTTGCTTTTCAGAGAGATTTACTGTAGAAATTGTTTGGTAATGTAACCTTTGCGTGTAACGGACATGTTGTGTACGTTGCGTGTACGTTAGGTGTAATTAGGTCCCTGAGGATGGGAAGCGACGACCGGGCCGGCCGAGAAAACGTTGGCGGGACGATCTTGACACCTACAGAAAAGATTAGTTGGAGACCGCCAAAGACTGGGATCAGTGGAAGATTTTGGGGGAGATCTTTGCCCAGCAGTGGGACACAATAGGTTTAAAAATACGGGGCATAAGAAAATTAATGATAAGCAGTTTTTAGCGCGGTGAAGTCATACACATTTCAACCAGCCCAATCAAAATACTTATCAATTAAAAATAAACTAGAGTGTACAAAACTGAATAAGCTCTGTTATAAAAAGCAGAGAAAATATTTTAAGGGGATGTCTACCATAACTGGGAATACAAAAAAGAAATTGGGTCGAATTGTCGTAATATTATAGCAATATCTATAGGTATAAACAATATCTACAGAGATATCCCCTGCGTTCTCTATAACAAGTCAAGTAGTAACAAGTCTATGTGAGATTCTTTGAGGATGTCTGAGAGGAGTAGTCAGAAGTACGTCCAGATAATCTGTCTATGTTAGATGGTATATTTGGTACACCCACCTTTTGCAGTAGTTAGTAAGTATTCCATACGTGACAGGTTGCAAGCCCATTGCCGCTACTAGAATACTAACGGGTTTTCCCACGATGTTTTTCTTTACGGTTTGAGAGCAAACGTAAAAATCCAATGGTGCACGACTGGATTTGAACCCACGACCTTAGAATTAGAAGACGGGGTCACTTCCACTAGACCACCGGTGCTCTCACATTACAGTTACGGAAAATCATTCACGCGTTATTATAGGTTCTGTATTAATAAACAAAGTGAGTATATATAGGTAAATAAACCAACAATTAAAATAATTACATTTTCTTGATACTATTGCCAGTATTTTTAATTATAACTTTAACATCAATCTACCTACCACATTGCGGCATCGGTTTCCATTCCAACTAAACGAGTGTTCTTCACACAAAGATAAATCAGCCAGCATAGCTTGAGCCCCCACACCCCTCTCGCTACCCCAAAATAGGGTGAAACGGGAGTATCGCTATGCATTTTTACGGGCCCTTTGTAAATGGACAATGTTACTTTTCAGGCACACCGCTATGTTGTCCTCAACGGCTGTATGACGCTTGAAATAAGGTTGAATTTCGATTATTTTGTTGTGTATTGGATATGTAGGTTTGCCCCCCTGTTCTCATACTAGAAACGACCCACCACCCCGAGGCAACGTCTTGGAAATGTTTAGACTTGCTTCTATACGTTTTGTTCGTCTTTTATTCTCTCTTTATGTGAGACAGATAGGTCGCTTTGTAAGTCTTGAATGATTTGTTGCGCTAAAAGCTTTTAGATATAAAAAGACTGGAGTAAAAAGGATTTTAATGCTGATAATGGAAATAATCTTAAAAAAATTACTTCAATTAAATACGTAAGTATGTACTATTAAAGGCATTTGAATACAATTTAAATATAAAGGATTGTTTTTCGACTATTTTCTCATTCATCATTTCATCAGTTTTATCATTTCAGGGGTTGAATTTCAGGAATTCTTAATAACTGTATATAACTAATATATAACTGCACTTAGGCAAAATATATAGCAATTACCCAAAAAATTTCAAGTTTCAAAGCGATTTGTTGAATTTTTGTGATTTAATTAATTTAAATTTAATTCTTTTGTTTCTTAATTTTATTTTGTGTTTGACATTTTATTGTATTTTTTTTGACATTTCCAAGTGTATCTTAAATGTTATCTTACTGGAATAAAATAAATGAAATGAAAAAAAAAATATATATATTTAAACTGTGCATTGTCTAATATTCTGTAGATCAATGCAAAAATTCTTTCTCATGGTTTATGTGCGTGTATTTTTATCATTATGTTCTGTTACAACTTTTAAAAACAGTCGCCTCCTACAGCCAATAAAATAAATCCACAATAACGCCGGAGCTACACTTTTCCACAATCGCACACCAATCCGACAATAGATATGACGCGCGCAGATTAAACAATAGTCGGTACCAATTCGGTGCGCTATTGTTGAACGTAGCGTTCTGATTGGTCGAGGGGCACAATGGATGCCGCCCACATCACAATGCCCTATTGTCGTGAGAGCGCCGCCCAGGAAGAAAATTACCTATTTGGTGATCCAATTGTGGGAATGTTGTGGTGAATCAGATAACAATAATACCTATTGTCATTGGAGTTTGGGAGGTATCCGTTGCAAGGTACTTACGTAAGAAGCAAAATACTTACAAAATGTAGAATCAATTATTTTGAATAAGTTTTACAAACAAAGTAAAATAAACTCTGCAGATAAATCTCATTAAACTGACTTACCTATATTATTCTTAAAACAAGAAAAAGTCCTAAGTTTAACTTTTGCAGTTGAAACCTGTGCTGAAAAATGTACAGTAAGCCCGAAACTAAATTAAAAAATACCAAGTTGTTTCTCTCCAAAATCATAAAAGTCTGGCGAACAAAATTCAATCAAAACTGGAAGCCAATATTTTAAAAGCTCGAAAGCACATTAGAACAGAAGGTAAACAGGTAATAAATTTCTTTTTACAGTAAAAAAACACTTTATTTAAGCGTCGCAAATGGATGTTACTTTTTCCGTAAAAGTTTCGTAAAAACTAAGTGAAGTGGTCATCATGTGACGGTTAATATCTTCGAGGTAATATTGTAGGGGTGGCTACAAATGGGTATTAGTGTTTAATGGACCCATTTGAAAGCCGCTTTTTCTAAAGTCTTTATGGATATGTGTGGAGCAGGCCGTATATAGTTACTTTCCTTTTTCAGTGCATAAGTAAATCACAGTCATCAATAAATAGATCTAATGTTGTTCAAAAAAGTATAGGGATTTGGTTTGTTTTAGTAACAATCTAAGATGATAAAAGTATTTCTAAATAAAACCCGTCTACTTTGCGTCTGCTTAGGTTTAATTTTCTTACTTAACTTTAACTTAGGTTAAGTATAAGTTTTCAATTAATGTTTTGGTGATGTAGTGATCAAAATCAACGTTAAAAAAGCATTTATTCCGTGGAATCACAAATATTACTTAGAATTTTCTAATAAGCCAAGAAGAATCTATCATGCTATAGATGGACATAGTCGAAGGTCGTTTTTAGGGGTTCCGTAAACAAACAAAGAAACGTCCGTGGTAACAGACAAACAGAACGATAAACAGACAGACAGACAGCGGAGTCTTAGTAATAGGGTCCCGTTTTAACCTTCGGGTACGGAACCCTAAAAACGGCTAACCCATAATCAAATCTTAAAATTAAGTGTTATTATTCAACACCACGTAGGTTTTATCAAAAATGAGTTTAAATAAATAGGCACAATGTTTTGTCATAAAAATTCAAATTAAAACAATTTACGGTACTTTATCAGTCGGCAATCGAAGGTCGTGAGAAACCTGATGTGTATTTGACTACCTACTGTGGCTTCTATAGTATTTGCTAATGGAGTGGACCCATACGGAGACATGGGGTCATCTTACCGGTAATTGAACACCGATAAGATTGTGGTTAGGTATATGCCTGTTTGAGTTTGAGAATTTTAATTTGTTTAAATGTAGAAATTATGTATTCAAAGAAAATTATACCTGTCTACATATAAATAAAAGTACTTGCCTCGTAAGTACGTGCCGACGACCGATGTGGCGCGGCGGGCGAGTGTCCGCCTGCGACGCAGGAGGTTGCGGGTTCGATTCCCGCCTTGGGATAAATGTTTGTACGATCTGCAAATATTTATTCCGGGTGTTCTGGGTATTATATATGTATAATAAAAAATATCTATGTAAGTATTATTGTATTGTATTAAGTATATCAGTCATCTAGTACCCATAACACAAGCTCTGCTTAGCTTGGGGCTAGATGATGCTGTGTGGATTGTCCAACATTATTTATTTATTTAAGTATATGTACTTAGATAGAGATGAGGTAATATTTAAACTATGGTTTTTTTAGGTACAATCAGCTTCACTAGAATGTATACAATCCGTAACTTTCAAACGGTATTACAGCAAGACAATGAACTCTTACACCTCAGAAACATAAAAGTCATGAAGTTTGTTGATAACTTCACTTATTTTTGAATAATTGTCGTGTAAATATTTTTACCATAACACTGCTGTGAAACCATTTTGAAAGTTACAAATTGTATACATTCTAGTGTAGCTGACTGTACCTAAAAACAACAAGATAAAGTCAAAACGTTGCCCACACGCGATTTAAAGTACTTAAAGCTACAAAGTACTATTGAGACAAATGGATTGTCTAATCAATTGTTCAATGCTATAAATAAACCTGGAATAAACATCGGCTTACCTACTTTGATGAGTAATAAATACGACAGTGCATTGAAGCAACATCTTTTTTATCTAAAAGTGGGGATATATTCATTAAATAATAAAACCGGCCATGATGGTAACCACTTGACATCAGGTGGGCCATCTGCTTGTTTCGTCACAAAGTTGTAAAAAAAAAACCAGCCAAATGCGAGTCGGACTTGCACACGAAGGGTTCCGTACCAGTATCTGTAATAAAAACGCGTTTGTTGTATGAGAGTTTTTATTTGTTGTTATACCGCCAACAGCCATCATCCGCCATCATCTCTGAAAATTTTAACTTTCTAAATATCATGAGATATAGTCTGGTGACAGAAGGATAGACAGACAGCGGAATCTTAGTAATAAGGTCCCGTACCCTTTGGGTACGGAACCCTAAAAACAGCATACGTAAAACAGTTAGAACCACAAAACAGCTCAGTCCGAAGTAAGCGAATAAAAAAGTAATTTATCACCGGAAAAAAGCGAGAAGCACACGGATACCTACAATACAACCACGGATAAAATGCACGGATCTAATCTTTAAATAGATAGCCACTCCAGTTGTGAACAACCCACGCTTCGAGCGGTGAAACTGGAAACAGTAGGCAAGCGTTCAATACCTACGCTCGGTGTCACAGACCACTAGCCTTTCAGTCTTTGAAAACAGCTAAGCAGAGCTTGTGATATGGGTACTAGATGACTGATATACTTAATATAATACATAGGTACCTTACTTTTTTTTGTGAAACATAGAAAATAGATAGATAGAAAATACTTTATTGTACACCACAACTTAAGGATAAACAAAAATAAAAAAAAAACTTAAAATAATGCTACATACAATGGGCGTGTCTTATCGCTAAACAGCGATCTTTACCTGACAGAAATACCCAGAACACTCGGAGTAAATATTTGCAGATCGTACAAACATTTATCCTAAGGCGGGAATCGAACACGCAACGACATTCTCCTACTAGCTTTCCCGTTTGCTATAAGCTATATTGGAGACATCGGAAAAATATGTTACCAAAATGTGACGCTCCCCTGATATACAAATCCACAGATATCTATAGATGCAGGGATAGATAGAAGCCGCTAAGTGATGCCAATTAGGCAGTAGCGCGCCCTCTGGCGACACTGGCTGGCAACATTTAGGCGATTAAGAATTTCGCTTTCTTGTCTTTTTTACTTTCACGGTTTAGTACAGGTTTAATTTAGCTAGTCAAGTCTCGACAACTGACTTTTATCATCAACTAGCTGACCCCGCGAACTTTGTTCCGCATTATTAACTATTATTTTTAACCGACTTCAAAAAAGAAGGTTCTCAATTCGATTGTATTTTTTTATGTTTGTTACCTCAGAACTTTCGACTGGGTGAACCGATTTTGATGTTTTTTTTTTATTTGAAAGCTGGTGCTTCCCGTGTGGTTTTATTTTAATTTGGTCCAGTCCTGATAATTTCCATGTAAAATTGAAGTTAATTTTTTTGATTACTTATTATCCTAATCGAAATATAAAAATACATATCATAAAAATTGGTCCAGCCGTTCTTGAGTTATTATAAATGGTGTCACCAACACGACTTCTGACATTTAAAACTGCAATGCGATATTTGTTTATCGTTTTTAAGATCCAGAGCCTCAAGTATTTAGATGTACCTACACAATATTATTTGTTAATATACGATAATCACTCCTGTTTGGCGTTAGAACAGATTTTTCTAGTGAAATTTACACATGACCCGTGTACACTTAAAATTTTTTGACTTAGGTTCTTCTATGTCAGCACAAATACAGCAGGATTCGATAATGTCAAAAAGTTGTGCTTAGCAAACAGAAGCAAGTAGTTAGATAAAACAGAGGGGTGGAAATGAACCCGTTATCCGGAAAATAAGGGGTTCATTGGAATTATGAGCATAGCTATGATATTAGATTTGAATTACTTAATATTTCGGAGGGCTGCTGGGAAGGGTTAAGTTAGTTTAGATAACTTTAAATAACTTATTTGGTCCTATGTGTATAGTATAATAATAATAATGCTGGACAATCCACACAGCATCATCTAGCCACAAGCTAAGCAGAGCTTTTGTTATCGGTACTAGATGACTGATATACTTAATACAATACATTACATGCAGAGATATATTTTTTTTATTATACATAGAAAATAAACAGAACACGCGGAATAAATATTTGCAGATCGTACAAACATTTAACCCAAGGCGCAACGTATTATTTCATTGCAACACACCACAACACATATTTTTTATATCTACCACCATGCCTATTTTTGCCGCCAAGCAGCTTGCTGGATTTGAAGAGTGTGGGTGCCGGTGACAACAAGCACATTAGGCTTAACACCTGTACCTACTTATGTAATGCTTTGTTATAGGCGATGATTACCACTTAACATCAGGTGGGTTATATGCTTATTCCACCACCAGTAGCATAAAAAGGATCAGAAGGCGGGGTTGCTTCTACTAAACCACCTGTACTCGCAACACAGCAATAGAAGCAGTTTCTGATCTTTACCCCAAGGTAATTTCCAACTAAATACAAAAGCATCATAATGCTTCTAAGACCTTTAAGGCTTATCAAAACTCAAATCAAACCTTTCATACCGTCTGCAAACAAAACAAAACCTTAGCAACTTTGGTACGGTTGGCAAACAAAACACCAAAAACCAATCAAGTAATTGCCGTGCCCTACTGGGGTCGATAATCTTCATTACTGGGACAAAAGTAGGGGGAGGTAAGGGGGTGCTATGGGGGAAAGTTTACCAAAGAATAGGGTTGGCGTTGGTAAATACTGAAATGTCTTGTAGTAGGTTTCTCTAAAATATCACTTGAAACTAACTATGATAAGAAATTAATACTCGTTGCCGTCGTCTATTTTTCCGGTCACATATAATTTGGATGTTTTCAAGAGAAGAGTGAATAGGTACCTTCTAGGTAAGCGTGCTACATCGTCGACCGCATCATCACTTAACATCAGGTGAGATTGCGGTCAAACGTCTACCGATAAATAGTACGAAAAAATAATAATAATAATATCTCTTGATAATTATTAGTTCCGTGTTTTCTCTTTTGTGCATTGACAAGAAGTTTGAAATTAGATCGAAAAAGACAAAACAAAGTGTTTTTTTTATATAATTTGCTGATGGAACAAGCATATGGCACATGATGTTAAGTGGTAACCATCGCCTATAACAAAGCATTGCCTTGCAGGTCACGTTCTTTAGGAACGTAACCCACAATACACTGCACTGCGTTCATCAACCTGAGGCATACAGGTGTCATGTCCCTGTAATTACAGTGTAACTATTTCAAGGTAACACTGAGTTTACTAATAGGGTATATATTTAGGTTTCAGAAATCAATTTCAAATCAAAATGTAATCATTATTTGATTTTCTCTTGGATAAAATGAAATATTCAATTACCCGGAGAAAATTATTTTTTATCTTCCTGAACTGTTTTGGCTTCCGTGATAAATAATTTAATTAATCAAACTGACAATTTTTATCTTTGGCATTGAACCAAAACCCAAGAAACGGTGGAAGGCTTTTTTGGGTTTGATGGTAGATTTTTTTACCAGAAAATGTCATGTGAACCTAAATTAACCAAAATCAATTATCAAAGACCTGCCAAGGAGTCTGTGTAAAATAAGTAACATTTAGTTGCTAGTGATTTTTTTGGTTGCTAAAACAATTCAATGTGATTATTTTGATATTTCTTAATAAAATACTTGACTTAGATTCCAAAATCAACCATAACAAAATTGTCGCGAAGAAACGAAAATTACTAAAATAAACTCTACAAAACAACGGCAATGAGCTTGGAACAGCGCCAGGGGGTACCCCACACCGCTCTACAGATAATACCCCCCAGAGGGGGTAGGGTGGTAACCCCCACACACATTCTTACACGCCTGCGCTCAATATGGGTCATATTGTCCTTCTTACGCTCAAAGGAAGGCTTATGCACACACATAAAGAGCTTTATGCTTGGTGTATAAATATAATAGTAGTACATATTTAGTAGGTATGTAGGTATATGCATAGGTACCTTAATAATAGGTTGTAGGCTTAAGTATGTTTAATACAACAGAACAACGCTATAGTAGTAGTAATGTAATCTATATCTATCTACATCTATACCAATTATAAGAGTCTGTCCTGACTGACTGACTGACTGACTGACATATAGACAATACACCTAAACCTACCTACCACTTTCCAGCGATAAGGCCGCCTATTGTACTTTATTCGTTTACGCCTAGATGTATATTGTATCCTTTTCTGCAATAAAGTGTTATCTATCTAGCTATCTATCTAAACTACTGGTCGTAGAGACTTGAAACTTATATGGAATATTCGTTTTGGTGCGTAGAGGTGAAATAAAAAACAGATTCTCTAAATTCCCGCAGACAAAGTCGCGCGAGTTTCGCTTGTTTGATATTAGTAAGTTACTAATTTCTCTCTATAAGAGCTCTTTGTAAAAGCCTAGTCTGGTACTACCACTATACCTATCTCTTCAGCCAAGTTTAAAATATTAATTTTGGTGAAATTACAGGCATAATTATTATGAGGCCTTAGGTTAATCAAAGTCAAAGTCAAAGTCAAAAATCATTTATTCAGTAATATCTGCAGGGATCATCTTGAAACGTCTTAAATCTAGGTGAATCTAAGCGCCAGTTCCTCGCGACCAAGCCTAGAAGAACCGGCAAGAAACTTACGGCTTGGACGCAGGATACTGGGTCGCAGAACACGTTTTGATCGTTTTATGTGCAGTGGTTACCGCTTAACAACAGGTAGGCCAAATGTTTGTTCAATAAATAAGTAGCATATTTATTGTAAGTGACGCTTAAGAAAAAGTGTGATATCAAATGCTAATTATTATAAAGAGAATTTTTTTTATTGTTTGTTTGCATTGAATAGGCTCCGAAAAAAATTAGGGATCCTTACTAAAACCCGTGCGAAGCCGGGACGCGCCGCTTGTCAAATACAAAACTCATTATCAAGTTTCTAGATTTATAAAAAAAAACATTGATAGTTAATAATTATAGGGTTTTAAGTGTATATTTTTTGTACATTCTGCACGTTCCTTTCACACAGTGGGTAACAGGTCACAAAACTCTGGACATAAAACTTGCATAAATATTTTGATATTTATTTGGTATTACTATACATATTTAGAGTTCTTTTATGGTTCACTTGAGTAGATTTGTTTATCTTGACAGTTATCGTGACAGTTGATAAAGTCTCAACGATAATGATATTAAGACTAAGTTTCATTCGACTAAGTCCAATCGCGATACTAAAACTGCTTTAATACATACAGAATCCATAAGTCACACATAGCCATTTTAAAGTATATACTAACCAATGCTAACAAAAATAAAGAGTTCTTAAGTTATCTCAGCATAAAACACTGATTAAAATCTATATATATAAAAGAAAGTCGTGTTCGTTATACCACTTATAACTTAAGAACGGCTGGACCAATTTTTATGATTATTATGTTTTTGGATTTATCTTCATCCCGAATAGGATAAATAATAAATAAATAGTAATACAAATGATACAGAACGAAGTTTGCGGGGTCAGATAGTTTATGATAAAAGTTCTAAAGATGACATGGCAACCCGACAGTTCTTCAGCCACAAGTTCCGGGACCTGCTATGAGGGCATAAGTCTTGTATCTATAAGCAAGGACTAGAAGAACTAGCACAAGTTTCTAACGTTACTAAATTGCGAGCTCTATGTGATAGAACTTGTAACTTGTACCAGTCAATTCGTCAGGCCAGTCAAGTTATAAATTTCTATCACGTTTTATCAAAAAAAATTGTTGGATAAAAACCGGTGGATAGTTAGATACGTTATCAAAGAAAATAGATTGGCTCTAGGTAATAGAGCCTGTAGGTGCTAGAGAGAATAGCGAATTATTGAAATTTTATTGGCTGTTGTAATTAATGGCTTCTAAAAATAGGCATATATCGATCCATATGCTTGGAGCACAGTTGCTCACTCACGACAACAATAGTGGTCGCCAATCACAATCGAAACGGCACACAATAGAATCGTTTTCTCAAGCCACGCCTCGCAACACAATGCCACAACACGCCCAGTCAAACAACGGCTGAAGAAAGAAAATTTTCTCCACAAATACAAATGTAAGAGATTGTATTGACTTTTTAAACGCCCTCATAGATCGGGCACACACCCACCTGAGCATTGTGGTGTGCGAAAATCGTTTCACAATGCTCGGCTATTCTGTACGCACACTGCAGTCAGCAGCAGTCAAAGACGCTCGCCTGGGCGGAGCCTAGAGAGAGACAAAACCGCGCCTAGTTGCGAAGAATGCGCCAAGCGTGAGCGAGCCGGCCGAGCTACACACACACATCGCCCGCTAGAAAAGGATGGGCTGAATCGCTTTGTATAGATTCCGCGGGATGAAAGCTGTTATTCCGCATAGACAATTGATTGTAAATGAATTTCTCAATACAACCTGACCAGATTTTTACACATTCAGACAGCTTAGCATTAACTATAACCGTTTTTTTACTTCGATGGTAAGGTTTAATTCATTTTATAGTAGAAAAGAGGCTCGAAGGACGGCATTGTTTGCAGGGCAGTGACATTAGTTCGGTGCGTCCTTGTCGCACGTGGTGTGCGGGGCGGGGGGCGTAGGTTATTGTAGCGCGCGCGTATTGTCGGCGCGCTTCGATCTGCCAGCATTGTGTATCGAAAGCGCGCGTCCGCAAGACGTGCGTCGCGTATACTCCACATCATCGACGTCCGCAATTGCGTTCGATCTCAAAACGTTACACAAACTGTTTTATTCGCTGATTCCTATTTTGTTTGTCGGTTTTGTGTTAGACTGTTGTTTTATTTTTGTGTTTGTTTTGTGATATTTATTATTTTTTGTGACTGGATGATGTTAAAAAGAACTGGATGAAAAATACGACTATTTAAATTGTTTTCGTTGTGTTTGGTTTATTTTTTTTAATTATCTTGATGCTGATGTCTCGAAGGGCAACGGCAAAAGGAACCATGTTAACGCAATTGAAGGTAAGATACTAACCAACCTGAGGAGGTACCTAATACCTATGTTACCTAAAACGTAATTATGTACCAACCTACTTAGGCTATCTAGTGAGATGGAGATACTATTAATCTAGCTAGCAAAGCTTATTTTGGATCAAGTAAGCATAACTGACAGCTGATTTTTTAATTAACCGTTATATCAAAAGTATATACCACCTACCTATGTATGTACTTCTAACATGAATATCATACATAGGTAGGTACTTTTGTTTCTTGGCTTTCATCATATTTTATTTCATTAAATTTATACAATATTTTCCTATAAACGGACCAACCCAAATTTTCTCAGGGGATGACAGGACTGATTCAAACATGCACAGTGGTTTAACGGTCAAACGTTTTTGGACCGAATGTCACATCAGATTTCAAGTTTGTTAGTTCCGCCAAATGGTGACATTGCCAATATTGAGCATGATAGACATTTTACTTCAATTCAGTGCCTATACTTGCAGTGAAATGTGTAATTTTCTTTTATAAAACAAATGTAAACAATGTTGAATCAAAAATCTAAGATGGTAAAATCATTTTGCTTAAATTTGGCTATACTGACTTAAGTTTAATTAAAAAATCTAGGTCTTTAATATTTTTAAAGAAGTTGGTATTATTTAATTTACAATGTAAAGATAACCAATAAGCTACTTGATAATTTACACGCAAAACGAAAAATAATCGCGGTCGTTGGTAGTTAGTACTTAGCTAAGTAGGAAGGTAGTAGGTACTTAGGTAACATTTGAAGTTACATGATAAATAATTTTGTGATCAAACCAGCATCTGGCTAGGCTAAGCCTTTGAATCTTTTACAAAAGATTCACATTTAGTTTTTTAGCAAAGCAAATTAAGATTGATAAAAAACGTTACAAAATATTTATACACGATTAGTGCTACGAAGAAAAAGTGAAGACAAGTGTGAATAATTTCAATATAACAGGCTCTATCTAATAACATTGTATAACGTTTGAGATTTTTCTTAGATTTACCTATCTAAATTATAAAAGTCACCATTCCAGCGCTGCATGGCATGGTAGACATCTACCCTGTTAGGCAGCAATTAAGCTGAGGTAGAACCTTTTTAACATGCCATTCTGCACAAAATCGGACTAGTTAAGACCCACTGGTAATGCTAGGTTATTTACTTTTCTGTTTTGTCAATGGAATGTTTTTTTGAACTACATAGCTATCCTACTATTGTCTCTTTTTAAATATTTTCTATGTGAAATAAATGTTTTTTCTTATTTTTTTCTTTTAAAATAAAACAAAGGGATTCGCCAGTTACGTTCACATCACACCAGCGTTAATATAAGCTTTTATTTTAAAACAGTTTCATTTAACAAAAAGGATCTCATTACCAAAGCAATTTTCCACGTCATTTCACAATATTGAGCCAGCGGTGACAATCTCTAATTGCTATACTTTTAAAAACTCTGAATGATAAAACATTTCATACAAAATTTAAAAGTAAAACGATGCCAAATTACCTTAATTAAATTTATAAATTAAGCAGGCGGTAAATTAAGGTGAATTGATCTGTTGTTTGTCCAAACTGTTCGACGTCCGGGAACACTGTTTATGCCGCACTTATTTAATGATCTCAACTTTTTAAGTAATAAAAACGTGTCAATTTGTTAACGACACTGAGGTTTGGGAATTACGATTGTAACTTGAGAGAAATAAAATTGTTTAGGGATTTAATTGGGGAGTAAAACTGTGTTTTACTGTTTTAATACTTATTACGCAAGAAAATGTTTATGCAGGTGGAATAATTTTATACGTTATATGTATAGTTTAAATAAAGTAATGTATTTGTTATATGAAAGCACTGTCTAAAAATTATCTTGATTCTGATAATCATAGTCACCTAAAGAACACTAAGGTATACCAAAATTAGTTACAAGAATTTATAGGTAAGAATAATTTAACAGAATTATTGATTTTCCACTAAAATAACATGTAGGTACTTGCTTAATACGAGTGTCTATTCTTGGGTTATTTTATTTAGTCTGTGGGAAATCCGCAGTTTGTCAGGTGTCAAAGTGGAAAGCGTATCACCGCTTGAACTTTGCAGGCGCGCTCATTGTGTCAGCCAAGTATTTGCTAAATCAATGACTAATTATCTATTTAGGATTACACTGTTGTATTATGTTATACAAGACTATCCACATTTTATTTTAAATTGATAAAGCTGAATAAAAATATCTTTTATGATATTAATAAAAGTACCTTTTGGTATTGTTTGAATAATGGTTAGACAAAAAAAAATTTTGCAGTGGCTTACAGCTCCAATTAATTATAAATAAATAAATATACATTTGACACAACGCCATCTAGCCCCAAACTAAGCATAGCTTGTACTTTGAGAACCAGATAGCTGATAGAATACTTTTTTTGTAAATACATACTTAGAATACAATATAACACCCAGACATAGAACAAACATCTAGTCGGTGGGAATCGAACCCACCACCTAGTGCATAAGGCAGGGCTACTTGAACTGAGCTGTGACGGCTACCATGATTTAAATCTTCAAATTTTTTTCTACCTACTTCCTTATTTTAAAATCGTCTCCATGTTTATCGTCCATAGTTTTTTAGCAATCGGAGGACCACCCATTGTACATTCTCTGTTGTAATTAAATATTATTTTCTCTCGTTATTAGTTTGTAAGGTGTACAATAAAGAATCTTCATTCTTTCTTTAAATATATGAACAACACCCAAAGCTAAGACATACCTACCAATTGTTATTAGAAATATTATTTGTGTTATTAACCAACAGGAAACCGTCTCACGTATTTATATAAAACAGTGCCCGCAATGAAAACAGTCGTAAATCTGATCGAATATAAACCATAGACCGGATGCGATGAATAATAAAAAAATACTATTTAACTATTTAACCAACGAGTAATAAATAGGTACCTACCGTCAAAGAACCAGTGCACTTGCTCAAAAAGATGCGGTTGATTCGATAATTTAATTACTTTCAAAATCGATAGGATGTGGTTTTTGTCTTCAGATCTTATAATTCAAACATTGCGGTATAATTTTCATATTTAAATGTTTTATGATAGAAATGAAGCAATGGCATATTAAAAGAAACACTTCGGTAAGACGACCTTGCTCGACAAGTTAGAAGTTAAAGTAGGTTTACGATGAAGTTTGGTTTTGCAATTTTATGCACTAACGGTGGTTATAGCGTGATACTGTTGATTTTATAGTTTTTTTATTGAGAAATGAATTAGTAATAAGTATATACTATGTATTCTATTATAGTGTTTAATCAATCATATTAGTGGACAAAATTGAAAATTTCTAATTATGATGTGTTTTACCGATTTATAGCTAATTTCCTGCCATTTCAAGTTTCATATTTTTGAAACCTATTATTATTTGCTTACCGTTTCCCCATTCCCTTACAAATATGCAGACGACAGGAAAGTAAAAGGAAATGTGAACACTTATTATCATTCTTTCCCGTCCCGCCCATCAGATTTTCAAGACAACTCTCCCGATAATACGGCAAAATCAAGTAGTACGATCACGTACACGTTACAATTGTGACACCGAATTCATGTAACTCGGCGGTATTATCGCCACCCTACATTTACCCTCGATTTTTTTTAATAATTCCCGACACGTCTCCACACGCTGTGGCGTCTTTGTTCGTCCTATTGTGAATGCCATGTGTAATAGAAATTCGTATGCTCCTTGAATGGTATTTTTCGTTTTTTGTCCTGCGTTTTGTCGACGCGGAGCCACTGTGTTAGGCGCGAATTTGTTTTGAAATTCACTTGCGCATTTATATTGTTTGTATTGGGTTCGATGCTATTTTATATTTGGATTAAATCATTTACCTCAATGATAACATAATGATAAGTAGGTTTTTTTATACTGTGATAAGGGCAGGTATAAGCAATAAAATATAAATTTGCAGCAAAACCGTCAAAATTAAATGCATTCTGAGTTTACCTATATAATATTAAAAACACATAATTTAATCAAACAAACCAGCTATTCAAACTGTTTTTATACATCTTACTGATTGAACAAGCAAATGGCCCACCTAATGTTAAGTGGTTACCATCATCTATAACAAAGCATTGCCTCGCAGGTCGCTTTTCTTAGGACCGTGCCCTACAACGCATTGCTTTGCGTCCATACAGCAGGTGTCTTATTTGCCTGTAATTTAACCAGGACCCACACCC
This sequence comes from Electrophaes corylata, assembly GCA_947095575.1. Lineage (NCBI taxonomy): Eukaryota > Metazoa > Arthropoda > Insecta > Lepidoptera > Geometridae > Electrophaes > Electrophaes corylata. The sequence goes on along the minus strand of OX352719.1, from coordinate 5,667,592 downwards.
TTCAAACCGGAACACAGCAGGCTACTTAGCGGTAGAGGTAGTTATGGTGGCAGTAGTTCCCCGGACGAGCCCTTCACTAAGAGCTCTACTACTACTAATTCTAAGAATAGAATTAGTAGTATTAATAGATTAGAAAATCTAACTCCAGTCTGAAGTCCAGTGTTTATAAAAAATACTTTAATCAACTTCTGAAGCGTAAGTAGCTGTTGTAGTCTTCTAAGTACACAAAACTTGAACAAATTAGCACCCTTCACTCCAAATTCTGTACATTTTATGCTAAATAAAGTCTATTGTCGAAAACAGTGGTTGTACTTACGATAAAACCCCTTGATTTGTCGAATCCAGTAGACAAGACAACGCTCTTCCGTTTCTTTCAAACAGAGGTCTTAGAAAAGGACAATGAATTTTCACAATGGTGGTGCAAGTTACAAGAGCATAACAATTCAGTTATTAATATAAAAAACAAAGATCTATACTAGTATAAGAGGCTTTTTCCTGACTGACGTATAAACAACGCACAGTCTAAACCACAGGTTGTAGAGAAGAATTTATGAATATAACTTGAAATTTTCAAGTTATATTCATAAATTCTAAGGTACGTAAAGGTTTACTAAGAAAATACTTTTTAAAATTCAACCCCTAAACGGTTACAAGGTATCCGAGTCAAATTTAATCCAGATCTATATCATGAAAACGTTTAACGGGCAGGCATTCTTTTACTTTTTAAATTGGTTATCATTAAATAGATTTTGTAGGAGCTAGGAAAGTTATCAACACGTGGTCAGATCTGGCTTTCTGAGACCCAAGGAATAGCGTTGAAGCCTTCAAGAGGCCTTAAAACTTCGTCACTTCAATTGTCAGCTCATACCAATATAAAACATATCTATCTATACCAATTATAAGACTTTTTATCCTGATATGACAACGCACAGCCTAGACGGTCGTACCTAGATGCTTGAAATTTTCAGCGTAGGTTTGTGTTGTTACGTAAGAGTGCACTATGAAAGGAATTCCCAAAATCCTTATAGGATCATAGCGGGAGTTGAAGTCTATAGAAAATTCACGCAGGAGAAGTCGCGAGCATTTCCACTAGTTACGTATAAAAGTAATGTGGAAAGTTGGTTCCTTAAATCGCTTTTCTCATGAACTTTGGGTCATTAATAGAAATCCCTTGTAGTGTACCTTTTAACCATTGTTCGATCAACCCTTCTGTTTGGTGAGCACGTGTTTTATTGCGCAATTATGGGACAATCAGTAAATCGTGATCTGAATTTAGAAAACAAGACGGTTTTTGGTTTATTTATCTCTCTTTTTTTTTCTTTTTTATCGGCGCTTGAACCAGTGCATAATGCATATATTTTTATATCTTGTTCTTTAAACATATTGGTTGCGTGAAGGTGTTTAGATTTCTAATCTTTTTTATGCTGACTGAAAATAAAAAACCGGCCAACTGCGAGTCGGACTCGTGCACGAAGAGTTTCGTACCGTTATCCATAATAAAAACGGCAAAAAACACGTTTGCTGTATGAGAGCCGCCCTTAAATATTTATTTTACTGTTTTTTTATTATTTGTTGTTGTAGCGGAAACAAAAATACATCACCTATGAAAATTTCAACTCCTTAACTATCACGGTTCATGAGATACAGCTTGGTGACAGACGGACAGACAGACAAACAGCGGAGTCTTATTAATAGAGTACCGTTTTGCCCTTTGAGTACGGAACCTTAAAACCTACCATGACTTATACGTGACCTACAAAGCATTGCTTCGTAGGTCACGTGTTTCCGGAACGTACCTGATCAATCTGAGGTAAAACTCGCGTGCCTAATCATTGAGATTTTAATGAACAAATGTCATTTTACTTTTGACTTGTTACTAACTTGTCATATCAGGGCCTAGGTTCCACGACGAAATCATGTTTTTAGGAAGTTAAATTAGCCAACCATTTGGATTATTCAACCAGCCCCAAACTTAGCATATCTTGTTAAACCAGATCACTTATTATAACACTATATTAAATTAAAATAGGATGTAGTTAATCTATTTTATCATTTACCATAATTATAATTTCTTACTACACAATACAGTTTAGATAATCTCGTTAGTAAAAGTTGTTTTTTCAAATTAGGTAAATATCTACATACAGGTACCACAACACATTATTACGTAAATGTGTGTAATCTAGGAATACAAGACAATTTCACTTTTGGCGAGAAGTTATTTCTCAAACTGACCCACTGCCGACTATTATTTGACGACCGATGTGGCGCGGTGGGCGAATGTCCGCCTGCGACGCAGTAGGTTGCGGGTTCGATTCCCGCCTTGTTTGTACGATCTGCAAATATTTATTCCGGGTGTTCTGGGTGTTTTCTATGTATAATAAAAAATATCTATGTATGTAATGTATTATTTAAGTTTATCAGTCATCTAGTACCCATAACACAAGCTCTGCTTAGCTTGGGGCTAGATGATGTTGTGTGGATTGTCCAGCATTATTATTATATTATTATTATTATAAAATGTGGATCTGTTGCCAGCTTGGTGTTGGCTAGATTTAGCTATTTTAACCAAGGCATAGCAGATGTCTTACATCTGTCTTACGCTAGAAGTAATTGTCAAAGGTTGAACCAGTCGCTTCATCGTACTGGGAATTCAAATAAGACAATGTGAGTGATAGGTTCTGATCAACATAATCACTGAGTTTAAGGGCCTATCCAACACTTAATTATTTATTAAGACTTAAATTGACTGAGACAATTGAGGACCGATGGTTTTGTTCTGTCATGATTTTTCAAAATTGGACTATTACGTGAATCCAGCACTTTTTTGCCGCTGTCAACCTGTCAACAACCTGTTGTATTTGTTCAATGCGTCAAAATGCCGTCACAGACCTAGCAAAATCAATACACTACTTTTTTTAAATTTAAGAAAAACCCCGCTGTCAACTTGAGGTCATTGCTCATCTAAAGGCTGTTGCCAATAAATAGTATTTTTTAACCTAAGGAAGAAAACGAGTTTGCAACATTGTGCAAATCTAGCTGGTAACACTGCACCTACCTGCACCCAGTAGCACAGTAACTATTACACAATCTACACAGTAGTTAGAGAGCTAACAGGCACCGTGGGAATCCAAACTGTAAACCAGTCATAACCGGATAGAAGCTAGATAAATTATGCATTCTTGCTCTTCTAATTACATTGAGGTCAGCCATTTCTTCGGTCGTGTGATATTAGGCTAGTTTACGACCTTGAGGCTCTGATTGGCTTTTGCCGGAAAAGTTTTGTCACGATCTTTATCTGAGATATGGCTTCTGCTTGTGGCAAGTCAACTTATAGGTAGGTACCAAGCCGTAAGTTTCTTGCCGGTTCTTCTAGGCTTGGTCGCGAGGAACTGGCGCTTAGATTCACCTAGATTTAAGACGTTTCAAGATGATCCCTGCGGATTTTACTGAATAAATGCTTTTTGACTTTGACTTTTGACTTTGACTTTGATAAAGACATTGGCATCCATTGTATAACTCTACTAAACACCAATACGTCTGCCAAGCGTGAGGACTATAGCAAACGCTTCCAAGCATGGAGAACCTCTGTCCGGCAGTGGGCCGATGAGTCAGGATGTACCTGTATTGATTTATCCATAGTTAAGCGCTTGTATCGTAAATGTCATCTACCCTGCCTTTGAATATTTCGGGCATAAAGCCAGAAAACGTAGTGACAATTTCAAGAAACGTGTGATAACCGGCAAAGCGAAGGGAGGCCACGAGGCCAACGCTTGTCGTATCATATATGATGTCAATAATTTTCTCTACCCAGCTTCAGAGAATATCCTCATCAGATCTTCACCAAATTTTGATAATACTAAAAACGAAGGAAGGTGAAAGAAAAATTGTATTAGACTTGAAGCAAAGCACTATAAATACTTGTATTAGGATCAATTAAATTATCTAACAAACGAAATTTGAAAGTGCTTATACAAATCACATGTCCAATATAATCTATAAAATCCTTTCTCACACATGGTACCACGTAACCAGAGCACGTGTTTCATTGTAAGGATCATTGTACGGATTCACAATACGCATTTCCTTTACGGACAATCGTACAGGAAATTCTTTATTTCGATCCTGGAGCGAGTGGTGATGGCACGTAGGATACCTAACTTATTTGTGTTTGATATGTTCAGTATTAAACGCCCTCCTACCTGATAGGCTGACGACATTGTTAGAATCACGGAAAAGTCATTCGATGGAACGGGCCCAAAATTGTTCTTTCTGCGTATGGGAGAGGCTTATGTCCAGCAGTGAACTTCTACAGGTTATTGTTGATGATAATAATGATGTTTAGTACCTACGACTATAAGCTTGTATATGTACCAATGGCTAGCGACCACGCCTCAGTTTCAAAGCCGCACAACGGGCTTTGGAGAGAGAGAAGTACATCATTTTTATTTCGGCCCCCAAGTAGTGTTGCTGTGTTTTAATTTGAAGGGTCTATGTGCCGGTGAAATTACACGCAAATGAGCTTACAGAATAATGATTGCGGAAGTCGGGGAATGAAAAGGGCTCAAAAACGTTCTTACTGACGTATGAGAAAGTCTATAGCGTCGAAGTAGACTTCTTCAGGCTGATAATAATGATGTTACCTTAGATTGACAGTAAGGCACTGATGTTATAATTTATTTATTTTATTCAATTCACAAAACAGATTACAATCAAATAAAATATAATGTAAATATTGTATTAATTTAACGTTTGCTGCCGCATTAAGCCGCGTAGTGTAACACAAAACGATAATACGAAACTTTATCAGAATAGATACTCAGGCTTACTGACAACTTGATGGTAAGCAATCACCGTATCTATTGATATTTGGCATACGGAAGTCAAACCACAACCTACAGAGTTGCGAGGCTAAAAATCCGTGGTATTATCGATTAAAATCCATTAACAGCAGTTTTATTGACTTTCTATATATTTCAATCAATAAGACAATACAAAAGCATTACGTCAATCCGTTTTCGTACAATAAAAATAAACCAACGTTCAGAATAATAACATGTTTACGATAACGTCTTTGGAAATCAATTAGTAATTGAACATCACAGTTTGTAGAATGTACAGTCAGCTGCACTAGAATGTATACAATTCGTAACTTTCAAAACGGCATCAACGCCCTATTAGTAAGTAAGCCCTTAAACAGGAAAAACTCAAAAATCATAAAATTAGCAGATAAGTTCACTTATGTTTTGAGTTTTTTGCCCTGTAAATATAAATTGACACGCTGTAAAACCATTGTGTAAGTTAAGAATTGTATACATTCTGGTGCAGCTGACTGTACTTTCATTATTCATGAAAGTTCAGAGAAAATCTGTAATGATTTTAAAAGTAATGCCATTTTGATGGCGGTTGATTGAAGTTGTCTTCTGTATTATTATTATGAAGCTTCCGTATTTTTGGATTTAAAAGACAAAGTGGCAAAAATCATACAATCCATGTCTATAGAGAATTTAATGTCTACTGCATAAAGCTCAGACACAGTCTTACGACCTTAATCCAACATGGTAAATATCCACTAAGGGTAGGTACATTCAAAAATTACATTTGGCGTAACCCCACATCTTGCAGTAGTAAGAATACCATACGTATACCAAACCGACATGTTGCAAACCCATCACCGCTGATAGAAAACTAACTAGTTTACCCACGACGTTTTCTGTCACCGTTCGATAGCACTGGCATTGCGTTGGGTATATTTTTATATTATTTCTAGATTTGTAAGTAAAATATTTTAAAAAATCCGAACAAAGAGTTATTTTAAGAACTAAAATAAATGTTATTTTTTTCTAGTCAGCTATACTCAATATTTCGTTTGTAGATAATAATAATAATAATAACGCTGGACAATCCACACAGCATCATCTAGCCCCAAGCTAAGCAGAGCTTGTGTTATGGGTACTAGATGACTGATATACTTAATACAATACATTACATACATAGATATTTTTTTATTATACATAGAAAACACCCAGAACACCCGGAATAAATATTTGCAGATCGTACAAACATTTATCCCAAGGCGGGAATCGAACCCGCAACCTCCGCGTCGCAGGCGGACATTCGCCCGCCGCGCCACATCGGTCGTCCCTATAGATATATATATTTTATGTTCTAGATAGTATTTTATGAAGAATGTTACAGATATGGTTATGCAAGTTAAAGATATGTTTTGTATACAATTTTTTAAAATTAATACTACCTCTTTGTCATAAGCCATTAAAGAAAGTTATTTTAAACTGTCCTGAACCAGATGCTATTCTCGTCATGAATGAACATCATGAATGGATAAAAACATTCAAATTTTACGACAAGTCTGATATAAAAGAAAACAAATTGTCCAACAAAGCAACGTAACACATCCTGTATAACGTACCTTCGATACATAAACTCATAAAATCATTTATTATAAATATTAAAGCGATAATCTAAATTTATGGAATAACACTGTGATAATAATCAACGTTACTTCCGCTAGATACCAAATGTCTGATGTTTCAGCTTCCTTTTCATTTGGGGGAGTTCCGATGGCAATGATATCAGATATCACAGAAAAAAGTTTATCTACAATGAAGAAAGCATTAAATCATCTCTTGCAATTTTTTAAATGCTGTTAAAAAAATTAAATAAAATACGTTTAATATACCGGCACATGAGTAGGTACTTAGATTCTGTCTAATACCTAAACACGAAACAGAAAAATTATAGCAGTTAATTTTTAGGTACTTACCAATTAAAGATTTTTGTCCTGACTGACTGATTAACTGACGGACTGACTGGTAGACAACGCACAGGCTAATTCATGAAATTATATTCGTTTTAAATAGGGTATATTCGTCTTGGTGTGTAGTGTACAAAGAAAGGAATTTCCGAAATTGATATTCGCACCCCTTAGCGGGTTCAAGTTTGTATTAAAATAATTTCACGCGTTACTTTCACTTGCATAAAAGAAACTTTTTTTTGTAAAAATATACTAACAATTGAAGTCTTTGTTCATAATTTAATTTTTTTAACTTGGTGATAGCAATCAAACCCTCCGCATACAGTGCTACAGAGCTACAACCAACTGAGTTGTGAAGTTAGTAAAAGAATAAAACTAGACAAACACAATGTGTTTGTAATATCTATAATCTATACAAATAAATAAAATTGAAGTGTCTGTTTGTAATATTAAAATAACCGCTTTTTACTACATGCATAATAATATGAATGTATATGCGATACATATTCCAAAATAGCATTTTTTTTAAATTTTTGTCTGTCTGTCTGTCTGTCTGTCTGTCCATTTGTTCCGGGTAATCTCTGGAACGGCTGGACTGATTTCGACGGGACTTTCACTGGCAGATAGCTGATGTAACAAGGAGTAACTTAAGCTACTTTTTATCCCGAAAAAATAACGGAAACGGGAAAAAGCTGCCACGCGGGCGATACTGCAAACGACCGCTATTTTATGCTGTATTAACGCCATCTGTTGGCAACATCGAGTACTACTTAGTTAAGATTTGTAAGTAAAAATGTTTACCGCCCAACGAAATGAGCACGGGTCAGCTAGTATAATATATAGAAAAACAAGTCAATCAAGAACTTAATACATTTTTTTCTGTAGAAACATTTTCTTTTAATATAATACGTTGAGACACCCTGAAAGAATCTTTACTGTAAATACTAGGGAACAAGGGATATGAAGAAATGTCTACCGTGCTTAAGGAGTGCAGTTAAGAGTCTTTTAAATCTTTATAATAAGTTTAATCTTGTGTTGATTTGACTGTACCTACAGATTTCGCTTCTGAACTACATACTCAGTTGTATTTTTAAAGTTTGTTTTCCTAATTAGACGATTTTACCCTTATCATGATGATGCAAAAACTAGTGAAATGAATTAAGTTTTTCTGAAGTAATACGCCTAATGCGACTTCCAACAAGTGGAGGGGGTATGAAAGCACTGTTCTTTATCTCTTCCTCTCATAGCCTGTTACGTTTCGTATATTAAAGACGTTTACTTCAGTCATGTGGTCTAAAGCACGCTCGTTTTTTTTTTTAAACATATTGACTGCAACTTTATCAATTTTAGACATCAATAGTATACCAAGAACTTACCCTGCCCTACATTAAAAAGCTATAAATAAGGGAACACATGATTACTTTTGTCTCAATTTTATAGCCCCTTTGACAGATTTTATTTTACATCCCCTTCCTTAAAATTAGTTTGTAAAGCCATTTAAGTTGTTTAAAGTATTGTCTGGAAAACTCTTTATTACTTTGTAGTTAACGAGCCTAATAATTGACATCTTGATGATGGAGAATGTAGTTTTAGTTTTGGAGAAGATTTCTTTATGTGACTTGTCTTTCAGTTACAATACTTGTAGCTTGCTTGATCATTTAACTGATCGATGAATTTAAGCAATTTTCTGTGCCACTACCAGTCAGATAAATGAATTTTTAAGGCATTTAGGTAGTTAAGCGCTTCCGTGCTTCAAAGTATACGTTAAAGCTATCGGTCCTGGCTTTAGTTATGGCTAAACCACAGCACAAAACCATCATTAGAGATGTGAGGCCTCATAGGTTCATCATTATTCACATCCTGATTTCACCCATTGCCACTTTTTCCGACTCTGTGCTTGTCTCTTTCAGATTTTGCCCAAGGTGTTTGTATTATCGTCTGCCCGTAGGCTAGGTACCAACATACTTTTATTTTATCAAAAACATACTTACGCCTTCATTTGTAATGAACCTAAACACCTATAACCCAAAGTAATAAAAACGTTTTTCATACGAAAGTTTGTGCTAATCATCCAAATTATGACTACACGGTAATTCGAGCTACAGGAAAAGGTCTACCGCATATGCATACAATTTTTGATTGAGTAAACTCATACTTCTTGATCAGAAACAAAGGAGTAGGCAGTTCTATTAATACTAAGATCATCGAATAACGGTAACCTGCACTTACCACACTACTACATATTCTGTGGCTCCGTATTGTAGAAGATAATCCAGACACATGCATTAACACATGTGGATATAAGATCCCATTTCAGTTGCATCCCTGTTTTTTGCAATTTTGCGATGTGGGTGCCTTGTCTAGTTTGGTTGTACAAATTTATTGTTTTCTGGTTGGAGTGCTTCAAAATGATTTGTAGTTTTTGTCAGGATAACATCAATCAAGAGGTTTTTATCCCGTTTTTCGAATGTTGATGGACGGGTTTTGATGTTATTTTTGTTTCAGGTACATAATCATTTGATGACTACCACCGTCTCGGCACATAACATGACTGTAAGTTTGATTTCGAAGTTTGTACAGCAAATTTGGTTGCACTGAAATCGTATCGGTAGAAAATCAAACGCAACTAATTAGATACCATATAGAATTACCGATGGCGCCTCGCATCCAAACATTACAAAGCCATTTTGTCTCTGGTCAAGTGTTGCGAGACGTCTGCCTCCATAGACAATAATATCGTTGTAATACCAACGAGCAACCGCATAAAGACCATTGTGGCCGAATCAATTAGTTTATAATGTATCCATTGTAATACGCGTATAATATTGTCCTAATGTACGTATATATCACTCATACATCGTAAAATATTTTTTATAGTTCTATTTATGGCTTGAACTCAATTTATTGGCCTGATACGTTTCAGTAGCGTAACGGTTTAAAGTTACTTATTCAGATGCAGTGCTGGCGAGATTTATCTTATAAGTTTAGTTTCGTCTCTCGTAAAACTATAGGGTGATAATGCTATATCCAGTGACGCATAAATATATTCTCGGATACCTGTCTCGATCTCAACTAATGCGGAGATACGAGCCTCACCTGTTGGAGTAAGCATATCCAATTCCACTAAAAGACTTGAAGGTGAAGATCAAAGGAGCAATGACACGGACAAAAATCCTAAAACACGAATGTTAATGCTAAAGATATGAGAAACTTTGAAGAGGCAGTCATTATTATGGAGTAACCTAAAACCGACACATGTGTCACATATCGTCCAGGATTGCGATGCCACATGTGAAATAAGAAAAAAACTAAAGAAATCTGTTGTCACTACTCCCTAAGGTACGAACAATGCCGGTCTCAGACCCAATTCGACGGTTAAATTAATTTGAGCTTTAAAAGGGAGATTATTGGATGTATATTTCGACGAATGAAAAAGGATTTACGGTCGATTTCCCATAAACACAGCTCGTTTTGTAATGCTTTTTTGTACAACCTTCCATAACCTTTAGCCTGTGACATGGATTGTGAATTAGGCATATTGTTGACCTTTTTTGCTTCCATTTTAGTTGCACGTGTAGTTTTATTTTTTCATTGAGCCCCACATTCTGAAGAATTTATTGTTTTTGTGCGATCGGACAAGATTTGCATGTGTTGTCAAAGATTTGAAAGAAGCCGTTTGCGTCGTTTGATTTCCTGTCTGATTTAAAAATGACTTGGAAGCGACTTTCAGCGAATAAAATTAATAGGAACTCGAAGATTTCTGTTGTAATATTATAAAGAACGGAAGTTCTAATATTGTCGCTCCGCGCTCGGCCGTAGAGGCCGTTGACAAAATTAATGTTTTATTATGAAACAATGAACAGAATGGTGTTTCTCGTAAATAATGAATCGCTCCGGTGAGAGATGTGTCCAGCAATAATGGTTGCTGACCACTGAAATATGTATTTGAACATATGGCATCCGTTGTTGATAAATTAACATGTGAGATAAACTGCCTTTTAATTTTAGCATCGAATAACATTTTAGACAATACTGTACGCTTGCAGACGTTTGCAGCTACAGTGAAAGATGTAAATGCAGCTGTTGATTAGCATACCTAATTACGAGTCTCATTACGCTATTTTGCAAGTGGGTGTGAACGCACTGCCTTATTTCGAGAACTATCTCTATGGCTCCATAGCTGCCATCACAAATTTATGGACAAATCTCCAAGATGTGTTACGAATAAAAATAATAGAATTGTCGTGTCTAATAATATAGCAGCCGTTTCCGTTCGGCTTTTGGTTTATTTTAGTTGTGGACGCGAATATTATACGAATAACGTTCATTCATGTGCCGCGGCGAGATTTTCATAGTTTATTACTGTTTCACGACTATTATTGTTAATGGATGATAATGTAGGGTTGGCTTTAATTAGTTTCGCGTTAACTAACACTTTTATAGCTATTAACACTATTTTATTGCTTACGAAACTGTTTTGTAATACGTTCAACATGTTTTCTAAACTCACTTTTGAAATTATGTTTTGATTGGCTAAGTATGTAATTGTTGTTACATCACAATCTAATATCTTTATGTTCCAAACGATTCAAGTTATAATCTCGCTAATTGAATTTGTAATATTATTTACAACTAACATAGTTTGTGTTGAAATTCACACATAGATGCATTAGACATTGTAGCTACCTAAAAATGAAGTCTAATAAACTTTTAGATAGTTGTTTTAGCGCATTGAGTGGGATGGAGAAAAGTATCAAGTTACTTAATAGCAAAGCATCATTAACATCATACATACTTGTACATGACCTTGTACATTTTAACAATACAAAAGTTTTAAAACGTAAGTTAAAGAAACACATAAAACTCGATCAACGATATTTTCGTAAACTAGTGCATGAAATTGTATAAAAACAAAACAACCAATCTATTTCAAAATCAATCATCAAGACGTTTACAACATACCATTGAGGTCTTAATCCGCGCAGACGAGACTCGTGAAACAAAACTAAATCTTGACTAATGTTCTCTTCTATCTCTCTCTTACATACCAAATGTTCAAACAATAACACCGTGATGGATGCTACCGGGGTCTTTTCAAAGAAAAAGAGATCAGATGTAGGCGATAATTCATAAAAAAAACAATAATAAAGGGGTAATTTAGTTCGGTACGACATTGTTCTTATGATTTATTTGTTTCAGACTATTCTTTGTAGTATTTTCATAATTCTTTGTGGTTATGATTAGTAGTTCAATTGTCTTTGCTCCGTCGTTATAATTTTGTTTGTTCTGCATACCTTGTGCATGTAAATCATTTGAATGCTCTATAAATTTACAATTATTGTTAGATTTATGATCTTAAATCATTTTCACTACATTTCCAGGTATAATGATTCTAAAACAGTTGGGCAATGCTCAAAATGTCCATAGTCCGAAATAACACCCGTCATTTTTAAGTTACTTAAAACGCCATGAATAAAATCTCAACTTCAAGGTTTATACCACAGGGGAATATCACAAAACGAAAGACAAACTGATCTGATGACTCGACGGCATTGTAAGATGGAGATGCCAGTGAAAGGAGAGGGCTCAAACTTGTTCGTCCTGGAAATAAATTGGGAGACCTATCCAGCAGTTAATTTATTTAAGCTGATGATGATACCAGCATCATTAGCCTTTCGTAATTTGAACAATATGAAATCAGCAGTATTATTTTAGATTAACTATTGATTTTCAAATAAACATTTCCCAGAATAGTCGTAAGTCGCAGTTGTTTTGAAAGAAATTAACCAGTACAGTAATAAAAGCTTCATCCATCTCAATATATGGAGTAACTTCAGTGTTGAAGTAGAACGCACTTCTGTTTTATTGTTGGAGCCATATTTTATGACTGGATTGTGTACAGATTTAGAATTGAGAAGTGTTTTCACTGGCCGGAGAACGCTACGATTCTCATGCTACAACTTGCTGAGATCGCATGTAGTATTACTAAAGTTTCCACAAAAACAATGTATTAATAAATATTTTGATAGGTATTTTATAAAATAAAACATTATCTAGAAAACCTTCTGGGTGCCACCGCGAAATATCATTTAAACGGCAACGACAAAATCAACGTTATAATTGTACACTAATAACTATTACTAGTATACTTTATTAATCATCATTATTAATAGCCTGTAGAAGTCCACTGCTAGACATGATTTTCCAAAAAGAAAGAGTTTGAGCTTTTTCCATTCACCGACTTCCCGCAATCATGTCCTGCAATGTCATCGGTCCATTGGGTCAGAGAGCGAGAGGGGTACGCTTCGTCTTCCGGTTCGTGGTAGCCATTACGAACCTTTATTTTTATAAGATTTGTTGGTTCTACCAGCTACATGGCCTGCCCATTGCCAATTTGACCTACTGATTCTGAGAACCTGCCTCATTCCTGACTCTCTCTCGTAGTGAAACTCCCAGCATAGCTTTTTCGATAGCTTGTTGTGTGACTGAATGAACAATGGCTTACTAACTTCTCAGTTCCATATACTTTACTAGTTTTTAAAAATGATCTGTAATAAAGCCTGAAGACTCCTTTACACGTTAAGATAGAGATGCGCACTCTATGACCGCAGTGCTCAATCATACGACTCTGTTCTGGTATCTTTAAGATTATAATGAAATTTTTATGACTTCAATTTTGGTTATGATCATGTTTTGTGGATTATAAAATCTTGTTTTGGTACAGCTATAGTTAAAAAAATTATAGGGCGAAGTGAGTAGAAAAGAATATATAAAGATTATTTACTTATGTAGCTGTTTCTAAAAATATTACTGATTGGTTTACATAATTCATGAGGAAATCTAACAAATTCCTAATTAGCCATCAATAATCGTTGAAAACAGTTTATGTTATCGACATGTTTATTGGGCACTAAAAACTCTCTACAAACTATCTCCCAGTACTTTATTGTTATCAGACTATAGTAATAAAGTGCCAACTAAATATAATGACTTGTAAATTCCACAAAAAAACTTAACAATGACTTTTGTGCTACCGGTCGCAATCATTAGTATTGATGACGCAAACATTACAACATTTGAAAAAATATTGACAGCCAATCAGAGACGGGAGCTCACAATGTTGATGAATATTCATTGTACAATGAATTACGGTATGAAGATGAGGGCAAACATAAAGGTAAGGAACGTAATGATTCGGAAGAGATGTGTGTGAGTGCCAATGTGTGGAGCGAAGCATGAAAATTACAAGCTCGGCTCAATCATAGCCGCTCTTTTGTGTGCCAGCACAATAGACGGTCAAGGACTTGATGGTGGAGGACAAAGGGTTGCCGGGATGGGAATCTGCTTAGATAAAGATTCAAAAGCGTTTGCGAATAAATCGTTTTTATTATTTTTATTGTGACTAACGTTTCTTCACGTACCACTAAATAACCAACTGTGTTTTTGTAAAAAAAAACATTACAAACATTATTTGTTGTTATCGGTTACTTTTTATTTTATTTTGCCTAACTAGAAAAATTAATAAAACTCTTGTCAGAGACCAATAAGATGATTTTCTTATAGCTCAACCAATTATTATAAATTAGAGATTATTGTAATCTCAGGCAGCAGTGTTAGATTGGTAAAATTATTGTTCAGACAGGTTAAATTCATGCAAATACCTGCAAGAAGACTTGAGTCACTTTGACCTCGGGCAATGTACCAGCCAGTTTCCATCAAAGTAAGATCAAGTTGAATAAAGGAGCCTGGACCGAAGGGGTAACACAATGTCGGTGAGGTCCAAACAAAAACTGACAACACAATACCTAGTGGCCCAACAACAGTGGCCGCTCGTAAATCAACCTCCGACAAAAGTAACAATAGTATTGAGGGTACCTTATAAGAGATCTTAGCATTGTGTGTATTCTTTGATGTTCACTAATAAAACCTTTGATTAATATCGTATAGGAACCGGTATGCAAATAATGGTGTTCAAAAGGTCGGTATTTGGTTGAGTCACACGTGTCCATGCTGGGGTGTGAATAAAACGAATGCTACATCTTCTTTACAATGCTTTTGTTATAAGTCTTATAAGACCGAGGTCGTGCTCAATAGGATTCGTCAAAAGTGAAAAATAGCAAGAAGCAAGGGCTATGATTTAGACGTCTACGATTGACAAAGAAATTATACAAAGTTTCTTATAAAAATATTTCTACATACAATTAGTGATTCTCCCTGGGTGTGACTGGCTATTTTTCTAAACAAGTAACACTTTTGGCTCAACAGAAGTACAACGAAAAATTGTAAGAAACGAACTTTATAAAACAACGAAGCTTTCGCGATCAGAACATTATATATTACTCGGTTATTTATCGCGTTATACCACGCGAACACGACTTACGTCGGGAAATATGAGAAACCCATGTAATATAAGTTTGTACCAGTGCTCTAGTGGGACTGACGCCGTCTTCTGTTCTTAAGGATAAGAGTTCAAATCCGGCCATGCACTGAATACATTTTTCTGTTCGAAAAATGTTTTTGCGTAATGCCAATGCTCTCAACGGGGAAGGAAAACATCTTTAGGAAATTAGTTATTATTCTAGCAGTGATGGGCTTACAACCTGTCAGGTTAATACCATTTACTGCAAAATGTGGGTGTAGACGACGCGCCTCGCGAACCTGAAAGGAGAATAAAAATATAATTAGTATAGGTCAATTAAACATAAAGTTAATAAGTAGAAATATGTAGGTAGGTCTGAAAAATATTATATGTACTTACCTTACTTCAATAGAATAAAGTGACGTCTACCGGCCGTTTGCGCGAAATGAGTAGTAAAATCAGTTGGCTTGTGAACCCGATCTTGTCTACGCGCAATCGCTCGGTACTAGTTCAATCTTTCTAAAAGTTGTTTTCCAGTCCCACGACATCTCACCACTCCACGCCCCCTATCCCTAACAAAGATTTAATATCTGGATGTACCTCTGACTACCCCATTAGATAGCCCAAAGAATCTTGAGTCGGCACTAATTGGTACTAAGAAATCTGAGAAGATATTTATCGTGGGAGTTAAAGTTGTGAAGTTATTTCTTTCTTTATGATAAGTGTCCAAAAACGGAGGTAGGTATTTGATTGTTATTTTGCTCAATGCATTTGTTGTACTAAGACCGAGGTCATTCAGCTAAATTTGAATTCGTCATTTGAGATAAATGTTGCTAGCTTTAAATTTATGGGTCAGTATCATACCCGAGGTCGCAAATGCTTTCCGGTAATCTTAGCAATGTTGATAACTTTTGCTTCGCTAAGAAAATATAAAATGGGTCAAGTAGTCAATCGGTGACCCGTACCGATAGAGTGAGTTTTTGCGATCTGTTTTATTGTTTCCAATTTTGTCTCCTTATCAAATGAATTGCTTCTAATTTAGGTTATTTGAGATACTAGTGCAATTATTTTGATTATAACGTTAAGAAGTTAATCTACATTGTATATCTAGTCTGGTGCCCCTGTTTCGGTGCATAGACCTTTCAGTTCAACGGGTGATAGGTACCTATTTAATTCATTACAAAAAAATATAAAATAAATAGCATCACGACTTTAATCCTCAAACACGGTAGATATCCCCTTCGATCTCTTAGTACCAAGTACTCAAGATTCGGATGTCTAAGGGGGGTAGTCAGAGGTACATCCAAATATTACATTTGGTACGTACTCACATTTTGCAGTAGTTAGTATTCAATACGTGATAGGGTTGCAAGCCCATCGCCGCTGCTATAATACTAACGGGTTTTATCACAATGTTTTCTTCACCGTTTGAGGATTTGTACTTCTAACTATCCCCCTTAGACATCCTTGAAGAACCTCGAGTAGGTACTAAGAGATCGGAGGGGTTATCTACCGTGCTTAGAGATTAAAATTGTGATACTTTGCTGTTTTTTTCTAAATTATTTGTTAATCGTAATTCATTTGTCAACAAAACGTTACCTATAGCTTCAGAGAATATCTTTAACCTTTTTTTCTTTTTTGTGGCATGTGTCCGTCTTTTGACAGACAATATTGCCAACGTCAAGTGGATCATAAAAACAGTTCATAGTCAAGTCGACTCAGTAAAAAAAACGAGTGTGCTTTAGACCACATGACTGAAGTAAAACTTCTTTAATTAAGCAACGTAACTGGCTATAAGAGAAAGAGAGAAAGAACAGTGCTTTCCTACCCCCTCCATGGTAGCGTTAAACGTTCAACGCAACCTTGTTGGAAGTTGCATTAGAAGTATTACTTCAATATCTTCAACCTTATCTTGAGCTCTTTGCTTACAAAATAGTAGACAGTTGCAAACTATCAATATTTTTTTAGGTTATCACGGCCAGTCTGTTGTTTCCCTATTAATTACAAACAGTCCATTGTGAGGTTATCAAGCTATTATCAAAATTGTTTTATGCTTCATTGTTTTGTTATTTTGTAACAATAGTTCAAGTTGAGCACTATATCATTTCGTGTTGCTATAAAATAGAAGAGTAAACTTTTTAGTAGCAGTAGAACTCTTAGTGAAAGACTCGTCTGGGGAAGTACTACCACCATGCCTATTTCTGCCACCAAGCAGCTTTCTGTGTTCCGGTTTAAAGGGTGTGGGTGCCGGTGTAATTACAGGCACATGAGGCTTAACACCTGTATACCTCAGGTTGATGGACGCAGATGCAGTGTATTGTAGGTTACGTTCCTAACAAACGTGACCTACAAGGCAATGTTTTGTTATAGGCGATGGTAGTCACTTGGCAACAGGTGAGCCATATGCTTGTTTCATCAGCAAATTGTATAAAAAAAAACACGACTTTAATCCCTAAACACGGTAACCCCCTGCCTCGTAGGGCTGTTCCGGACGAGCCCTTCACAAAGCTCTACTACTACTCTACTCTACTATGCTTTTTCGCTTCTTTTAACATAACCTCGCTCTAAATAAAATAGTTAGTTGTTATTACAATTCAAGATAATAGTGAATTGCAAGAAACTTCGCGTCTGGCAGTCATAATGAAAACGAAACAGACAACTCTAACATCCGTTTCCTATAGCAATGATTTTGTTATACCTAATAACAAAATCTCGTCTGTTATAACGTTGGAAATCGTTAAAGCTTATTATTATTTTACTATTTTTATACAAACGATCGTTTTTTACCGGTGGTGTAATTTTCAACATTTCTGAGTCCTTATAATTAAGGTAAGCCGAATACTCTACCATTGCCAGCGAATTTTACCAGCGATAATCCACGTTTAGTTTTGTCTCCGAAGTATTGGCCGAATTTTACTTCTTAGCCTTATTATCTAATATGTAACGTTACGTCTCTTTCTATGTTATAGTAAAGATGAGTTTAAATAAATTGTATTCCCAAAAATATACTTTTATGTGAATTAATATGCATACTTTTTTTGTGGATATTTTACACAACATCATCTAGCAAACTAAGCAAAGCTTGTACTGTGAGAACCAGATGAGTGATAGAATACCTAAACACTTTCTTTACTGTAAATACATTCTTTAAATACTATATAACACCCACACATAGAGCAAACATCTATGTTGATCACACAAATGCTTGTTCTAGGTGGGGATCGAACCCACTACTTACAGCACAGAAGGCAGGGCTACTACGAACAGTCAGTACTGTCAGAATACTAGTGCTTCAGCTTAAAAACATCAGCAGTAAAAAACTATACGGAGTAGTAAGTAGGTAGGTAGTCACCCGATTAAGTAAATATTATGGTTGGTAAGTAAACGTTAGGTAGGCAGATACTCTATGAAGAAAGATGACAGGTTGTTAGAGAATTGACTTGTCTCACGCAATTGATATACAGAGAAACAGTTTCTACCGAACAACACAAACAGATACTTTGACGACAGGATGCCTGCTGGCAAATATATTTACTTCTAAAACATTCAAGACAATGTAGTCAATGTGTTGTATTCAATTGAAAATATAATCGATTTCGATACAAAGCAACGTCACACATGGTTTCTATAACGCATTTTATGGAAACAGTGTTTCATATTCTCAACATATTCGTTTGTTTTATCTTTATAGTTCAACGCTTTTGAAATATTCAAAATCACTACATTGTATAAAGCAGTCTAAAGTTGCGGCTATCTGGGACTTTATTTTTGTAACGAAATATCATCAAATTTAAGTCTCGATCGTGTCAATCTTTAAATGAAATTCTTTGGAATTAACAAACGTGATTTTATTGCCGTTTTTACTATCGATAATGGTACCCTTCGTGCGCAAGTCCGACTCGCACTTGGCTGGTTTTATTTGTAACTAGCGGCTGCTCGCAGCTTCACCCGCGTGGTAGTTTCTTGCCGTTCCTGTTATTTTTTCTGGATAAAAAGTAACCTATTATGTTAACCTAAGTTATAATCTATGTTTATTCCAAATTTCATCCAAATCAGTCTACTAATTAGAGAGTGAAAGAGTAACAAACATCCATCCATCCATCCATCCATACTTACAAACTTTCGCGTTTATTTTATTAGTAGGATTGTTCTTAGGGTACTTTTAGGAACCAACTCTTGTTGATGGCGTGAAGGTAGTTCAATCTGGGGTGTTGTTAATATCTAAGAGAAAATTGGCGAAGGAGAAGAAACGTAGAAAATAAAAAAGGAAGCTGTTGAACGCTTAGTCAAAACATTTCCAAAAAACATAGTTAAGACACTTTATTAATCAAACATTGATTAAAAATAACAACAGAAGTTTTTAAAAGAAAACGTCAACTATAAATCTTTCGTTAATAAGGCGTCGCATAAACAATGTTTTTTGTTTTTTTAATTTTTTGGCAGAGTATACACGATATGCGACGCGTCGTTGCGTCTTAACATTGACCAATTATTGCACTCACAATACAGATTCTTTTGATGTGTAAAACATAAAATTTGTAAGAAACTGCAAATGCCGTGATAATGCTTTCTTTGAACTCGTTCAGGGCTAAAATACGGTTTGTCGCAAAGAATGAGTTAACTTTACTTGAAAACCTGTGGCCGTCAAAAAACGGTCGTTTCACAAAAAACTGATAGTTTTTTACAAAATAATTTGCATCACCACAAAATCCCTAGGCACAGTAGATATCCCCTCAAATATTTTAGTATTAAGTACCTACTCGAGATTGCTTTAGGGGTAGTTAGAGGTACGTCCAGCCCCATCATCTAGCCCCAAGCTAAGTAGAGCTTGTGCTAAGGGTACTAGATGGCTGATATATACGTTACATACATAGATATTTTTTATTTTACATAGAAAATACCCAGAACACCCGGTATAAATATTTGCCGATCGTATAAACATTTATCTCAAGGCGAGAATTGAACGCCGCGCCACATCGGTCGTCAATAATGCTAGCTTATATCCAGGAAGGTAGCTACGAACGCGAGAATAGTCGCGGGAGGATGCCTAAATCTTCATCATCACTGACGTGAACAACTCATTTGACTATCATCCATCCATCATCCAATCATTCTCAAAGCTCTTACGTAATCAATGACAGCTGTATACCTTGCAACTATCCCTCACCTAATGCCTCTTAACATTATAGGTATTATTATAGTAAAGCTCGCATTTATAGTTATTGTGTAGGTGTAGTTATGCTCTGAAAGAAAAGTAGTTGGAAATATTATGGAAGGTCTCACAATAGACCTTCGGCTCTTTGATGGGACAAGAGAACTTAATCAATGACGAGCGATGAAAACATTATAATGCTTTGATGTCGGCTTCCCTGATATTTGTTGGCAAGTCGCTGTTTTTGTTAGAAAATGCAATATGAATTTTGGTAGAAACTCAACGTTATATTTTTTTATGTTTGTCAGTGCTTGTTGTTATACACTCTAGATTATGGGAAGTTTTAGGGATAAAAATTGAAAATGACACTTTCAGGTAATGATCTTTATTTATTCAAAGTTTTATTTATTTTTTTCTGCTGTTACATATTTAATGCAAATTTATAATAATATAAGATTTGTTTTAAATCTCCTACGCGTTTATAAGATTGTTTATCATTCCTAATTCTATGAAAATATAGAAAAAAAAAACTTTCTATGAAAAAGACTCATTAAAGTTGAAATTTTCTTTGTTACTCAATATTTTTTTCTGTCTTTACTAAATAATAACAACTAACAGGTCACTTACCAGCGAAACAATGCTGTGTTATTTGTTATTAGTGATGGTTACCACTTAATATCAGGTGGGCCATTTGCCAGCAACAGTCAGCAAGTTGTTTAAAAAGAAAAGTAAAAACCTACAAAATGGGAATGACAACATTTTGAAAATTATGTATTACCATCCTAATGCGAGTGATAGGACGAACTTACACTCATTATCTTTCTCCATCACATCATAAGATAGTGAACACATTACGGAAATCGATTCTAATTCGAATGATATCGTCTCGCGGTGTATCGAGACGTGGCCCTCTTGTTTGTCAAATCGATTATTCCACTCCATCTCACATTTATTGGTCTTACTGTAAGCTCTAGAAACACGTGTCGCTGTAATTTGTGTAATATTTGTTTTTAACAGTTAACCCCTATACTTTACTAGTGGTCTCCTCGTATTGGGAGACGGTCTTAAGTTCAATTCCCAATCATGCGATAACTTTTGGGCTACTTATTTTTCTTACTTAACTACTACTTATTACTTTTTTTTTTTACTTTGGGTTTTTTTTTCTTTTATAAATTTTTGCTTTGATTTTTTCTTGCTTAGTTGGAGACAAGCTATGCTTAGTTAGAGACTAGATGATGTTGTGTCAAAATGTCTTCAAATATTCATTTATTTTATCATAAGTGCATCTCTCAGACTACTCTAAGTATTTTTTTGAAGTAGAAACTTTTTACTATTCAATAAGGAAAAACTTTGATACATACCTACCTGCATCAATAATTTCATCAAAGCTGACCACAAAAAAAACATGCTCATGATAAAATGATCGAACAAAATTTCGTTCAAATGCCATTGCAACAAAAGAACATCATAACTAGACAAATGACAATCAACACCTCATTAGCGAGCGTTTCCCAAGCAAGCCACAAACCACAACACTAAGCGCCGCGTCGGCGAACGTTACAAAATTAAGAAGTTTAAAACGAGCTGTTAAATGTAATGTTCCACTTGACAAACAACCGCAAATTGAGATTGTGACTCCTTGAAAGGGTTATAATGTCGTGGGATTGCGCTAGGAAGGTATCATGGCGGGAGTGATAGCGAAAAGCGATTAAATCATAAATATAATAACGCCAATACACGGGCGCTCTACCCGGTGTATTTAGATTGTAAAGATCGCGAAAAGTCATTTCTACAGTTTTTCAAAGAAAGTAGATGAAAAAAGCTCAAAAAAAAATTTATGTCTACATAAAACTTTGACTTTCATTCGGGCACTTAGCCTTACTACTAAATATAAATTAAAAGTTTACATAAATTACTGCTTGAAACCGATAAAAATAATAATATAAAAATGCAAAAATTTGAAAAAATTATATGTTCACTATATTTTGTAAAACTCTTGATAGGTAATCAAATTTCCTGCAAGGCAGTAATTTTTAAATCGCACATCGTCGTCAAACAGGCCACACCTTAACCCGGGACGTAATCTAGTTAGAAAGCTGCTCTTGTGTAGATTGAGCTATTGTAATTTGTGAGTGTATTCGGCAACAAGGCGTCGCGTTCGCAATTGATTTCGCGTCATTTGCGCTATAGTTCACATACTCACTACTTACTATTCTGTGGAAAAATCTTACTAACTATTCACTATTCTATGATACTGGCAAAGTTTTGATACTGACTGCTTATCAATCTGTGGGTAGTATTAGTGGTAACTGGTAACAAGTCTGTGGCAAAACAATTAATTGAGAGATTGTTTGGGATTGGAACACGTGATTAGTAAAGTGCGAATGTGTGGATTGAGACGTGTTAAGATGAATGTGGTTGGGAAAACAATGGATACTGATTTATGATTTGCTGGTAATTTTACTTTAGATGTAAATATATTTCCACGTGAAAAGTATTGAATTTTTTATTCTTTATTGTGTGCACAATTGATTTACAGACAAAGGTTATGTAACTCGCGCGACTGTACAAACTTCAACTATTCAATGTTTACCACTGTACCCGTTTAGGGGTTTAATTACAAAATATCCTTTTTTAATACTTCTACGCACCACGGAAAATAAACCCTGAAAATTTGAAGTTTCACCCAACGGTTTAGGCTGTGCATTGTCATACGTGCTTCAGTCGGGGCAAAGATTCTTACATAATAGTAATAAAGATTGGGGTTTTTACAGTTTGAACCAAATTTCAACATACTCTTTACTGGGTTCATAATAATATGCTCGTTCTCTTTTGTTTCAGTGAGGTTAAAGTTTGTTTGATCTAAGAACATCATTAAATATATTTAAGTAGCCTTAAAACTACAAATAACAAACTTACAAATAAAAACATATTTTCTTTTATTACCTCGTTCAAACTTGACCAATGGATCGAAAAAACATAAATTCCGCAGGGTCTTGCAAGCCACTTCAAGGATTCATCCCCTTTTATGACGTAAAATGATATTTTATAGTACAAACACCGAGACCCTTGCAAAAATAATATGTGTCTGGAGTCTAAATTATTCACAAAGGTGTAGTGGCTGGGAGACCTTATGAATTATAAATAAATCATTCGATATTATTCGATTCTGTTTTCTTATTCTATGAAGATCAAGTAAATACCAAGTTTGTGGCCAGCAAAAAATGCTGTTAGCAAATCAAAAAAAAAACTTTATTAAGGACAAAAACTAGCAAGTAAATTACGTATGTACTAATACATAAGAAAAAATTATTGTCATATAATGGACCATTTTAACGCTTAGCGCGATATTATCCAGATACAAAAGAGGCACTACGTTTTTCTGAGAGGCTTGTAGTAAAAAACATGTCACTACAATATAAAATCATCATCATGCATAATGTGTGATAGTGTGTTACAAAATGTATAGTTTTTTAAATAATACATTTTTTTTAAATAGACATAATTTTAAACAGGTTATTCATACATATACGCACATACATAGAATTGACAAGGAAACTGATACCTATTCTGTTTTTAAACTTTTGTAAGAAGAACACTCTGAGACATGTTCAGCATTAATGTTAATTAATATGCGATAAATAAAATACACGTTCAATATTTCAGAGAGATTCAGATATGCATAAAACACAAGCAGGTAGGTAATGTCATCAAATTATCCCAAAAGGAAGAGGTCAAAGCCAAGACGCCAGACAGTGCTGATGTTACAATAAGTGACCAAACCGAAGGGGAGTTGATATTGCATCGTCTACCCTCATGAATAGGGCTACTCAAAATTATACAACAGCATATTTTAAAAAATAACTCTGATTCTTTACGTATTACTACTAAGCTTAAACATAATTTAAAATCAATCATAGGTATCAATGTTTGTCATTGTTACCGGTAAACTATAGTAAAAGTTTTTTTGTTAGTTTTTTGTAAATATGTAAGGTCATAAAGGTTTTTAGAACTGTATTAAACAGTTATACAATAAGGTGAATTGCTTTAGTGAACACAAACTCTAACAATAAAAACAGTTTTTAGGAAGGTCATAATTATCACTCTAAAAAAGCCCATTACTGGTATGTGTATGTAAAAATACACAACCTATCAAATAGGATATCGTGTATATACTACGAATACAACTTAACTTATCCATTCAATATTGATCTTATATTATTCTAAATGCTTAATTAAGTAAGCAGTCAGTGTTTTGGGGATGCTTCCACTTCAGGATCAGTTGAGCTATTTCTAGGTCGTTTGCAACGATCTGCAAACGATAGCTCAACTGTTTCATGATATAAATGTATTTTGTAATAGGGTACTTGTTTTATTAGCAAATAAATATAGTAGCCGTGTACTTGTTATGTAGCTGCATGATCCTAAGTAGAAAAAAGACCTTCTGAGATAACTTCTATGAACTTATTAGTTATCTTACATAGGCTACTTTTAAAATAAACCTTTGGCAGACAGTACTGCCAGCCCTCGCTTGTTACTCTACAAACGCCATTACCCCAGAGATTTGACAATAATTCTCGATAGCTCCACTATTCCCAATGAATACAAAATTGGGAGCGTCCACATCTTAGGACTTGGGTTTCTTAAAGGCGAGGGATGTCAAATAGCGGCCGTAACATGGTGGAGACAGACGTTAATTTAATCTTTGGAAAAGTACATCACTATCAAGAATTATTATAAATACCATATTTATAATAATTCAAAAGTCTTCCCCTTAAAATCTCTGGTGTTAGAAGCTATACAAAAATTGGTGTCCATTTCCATTTCAGGTTATTGGTAAGGAGGCAGGAAGTGAGAAACGGTAGACGTGTTTTTGAGAAATAGTAGTTTGACACAACCATTTTCAATTTAGATTATTACTCGCTGAGCAGTGCAATATCTTGATAGTTGGCATAAACTGAAGAACATGATTAAAATAGTGACTGTTTTCACTATGATTTAATAGAAATTGTTATTTAACAAAAACAAAATTATGAATTACGAAGCACTAAAATACGTGTTTGGTATTTTTCATTCCTCCTTGGCCTTTAAAATAATTCATTATTAAGTTAAACAAAACTCCAGTAAGACATTTTGGCCCAATAATATTATGAGAAATAATGACTGTCAGAAAATAATTTGAGTTATGAAAACCTTTGAGAGCCAAATTGAAACTAACGACTGACCAAGATATCCAAGGTATGCACAAGACGCTTATAAATTCGCAAATGAAGACAAAGTAAAAGTACCTACACTAAATTTAATTGCCTCATCGGTAAAAGGAGACATGAATAATGAAACCTCACTTACATTCATTGACCTTTCAAACAGATAACGTACAAAACCCTTTCAAAGGTGCCCCTGATTTCTGTAATCTAACATCGAAACAAAACCGAGCCACAGAACAAGCTGTACGAACTGCTGTAAGTTTCACTCTCTAGAAAACTAATTGATTGTGGTCGAATTTTTTAAATCAGCTTTATTTCAAATCAAAACCAAAGAACTTAATTTCGTTTATGAGAAAAATTTAACCTTCCGAAAATTTTCAAAATGTTATAAAACTCTGGCTTTCTTGGGCAATAATTTACATTAATTATTTACCCACTTCCCATTTACTCTTCCTTACCTTAAGGCTAGATGGTGCTGTGTTGGATGTGTGATGAACACATGGACCAGGTTTTTTTTCTAGAATAATGTTTGCTCAGTGTATAGGAAAAAGGTAACTGCAGTTAGTTGGTCTGACTGAAATAGAATTGGGCATATCCCAATTTGTAACAAAGACCAATTCATATGTTCTGATGACAGTTAAAGTGAAATAGACCTACCAGGGCTTGTAACAGGATTGTCTGCCCGTTCATTTACTTAGCAAATTATTCTTTGTGGAGCGGAAGAGGAGGCTTTGAATCCATTAATTCGACAGGGTCACAAAGAGGAGCTACGAATTAAAATAATGTATTCTACGGTACGACTTCAATAGGGTTCCCTTCGTCCGGTGTTATTATAAGAATGTTATTTAAATCAGAAAAGACCGGTGTCTCTTCAAGTCGGCTGTCAAAGTAAAATGTGCTTTATTTTACTGAATATAGCTGTTACTGTATTACAAAAGCTTAAGACATGTATTCTGTCGTTGATAGTTCAATTTAGAGGCTAAATTAAGTTGTTTTACCCTAGATTTTAGTTTCAATATTGTATGCACCATATGGATTCAGACATATTTTTAAGGATAAGCAGCGTTTGTTAGTAACTATCACTGGTTCTGTGATCGAAGTCCGCTTTCGAAGATGCCTCTTTGTCAGCTTCTGAAATAAGTGATCACGTACCGGCATTAGGATGTGTTTTATGTGCAAATTATAGACCATTTTTGAACTCGGGTCTCGCACAAGAGTTCGTTAGAAAAGTTAAACGAATATTCTGCTGGACTTTTGTGTTTGTTTGAATTTTGATCAGTAGAGTACTGTCTGAAACCACTATGTCTCACTGTTTCATTTATACTATTACCTATTGTAACTTTATAAATTGAAACGCAGGTGTGTGCTTTTTATGAAATGTTAATCCCAAAATGGATCATAATTGGAAAATATAAATGTGGATGTACTAACCTATTGCGTAGGCTAAATTAGAAATAACTGTAAAACAGCCCGTATATGATATAGTGATAGTGTACAGTTGTATTAATTACAAACCCCAGTATAGACACACACAGCAAATTAATCCCCGACGTCAAAAGGGTTTGTACAACTACCCTATGTTAGATAATTTCAAATATGATAGCCCCATACCGAATATTTCCGAACAAACATTTCGATGTATTTATTCTGGTGTTTATTCTGAAGCGTAATATGTCGTGTTCCACTTTGATGTCGTGAAATCGCTTCTGTTCTTTGTCAGCCACCCAAGGATTTACATCTATTACTATCGTCGTTTAATTCTCGGTTTTATTGCTATCTATTTTCGGTGTATATTGCATCGTAACGCGATAGGGGGTTACTGGTTTCCCGAATTGGGCTGTGAGTATAAAATTATTGCATATGGTTGGTTGGAGTTTGTTTGGCAGTATGAATGGTTCATTATGCGTGGGGATACTTTGAGCGGGCACAGATAATATTTGCGATGTAAACCATTGTTTATGATTTGGACAATTGTTTGTGTTGCACTGTCAAAGGATGTGCACTTGTTTGTTTTGGGATAAAGAGGGGTGGCATTGTCAACATTGTGACGAGTCATCAGTTGAGCTACTGTCTTTTCATTTGATTTTAATTTGAGATAGCTAGTTTGATTTGATTGATGCAAATGTCGCATTTTCATTGAGTCTTATCTTCTTTTTTTTTCTTCCTCTTCTTTAAATTTAAAATCGCAGCTTTTAATTTGATGCCGTTTTTTTCATCTTATTCTTTCTAATGAGTTTTATACCGTCTCTAGTTTATATTATTAGGCATGCTTGAGTTTTATGATCACTTTAGCAATCACATCACTTTGTTATTCATTTTTAATCATCTAGCTACTGTATATCTCTAGTTCTAGTACCATTGGACAAAAATAATTCAAGAATAATTTTCAAAAATATTAAAAATGTTGAACACTTGCCTTTTCGAGTGGCATCTTGACTAAATAGCAAAACTATAGAATACACAAAAACACTATAACACCTAAAAAACAAAAAATAACAATAAAAATTGTTAAAACGCGTTTTAAATTGAAAAAACTCTTCTTGGTTATGCTCAATCTAATATTAGAGGTCCTAGTATGAACAAATTAGACATTTGTAGCGTAAACGTATATTGTGCGGCATCGATAACGCACCGTTACCGCGCTGTATAACTGAGATATTGGTACGATACGTTTCGGTTACGCTTAGGTTGTATAGCCCGGTAACGCTGTCGGAAATCGCCAGGCGATTAAACCAGCATTTTTGTCCATTCAAAAAAAAAAACGTTTAGGCTACGAATATCAAATCTGTTTATCCTTTGGCCCTTAGCACTCTTTTTCACTTTTCAATAAAGCTGACAACAACGTTATTATGATGATTAATTTGATTGCGTTATCTTGATATATTGATTCATGTTTGATAACATCCCTATTTAAATCAATAAAGGTAGCATGTTGTAAAGTAAAACAGAGGCCTGGCGGTACTTTAACTATGTATTTGAATTTATTCCAATGTTGCCATAATCGAGTTCGGGTAATTTAGTCGCCAAGTAGCGTGTTTTTTACTGCATATTGTGGTATTTTTATTTTACCATTAGCTCTACTTGTACTTTTGAGTTTTTGAAAATTAACATGACAAACCAAAACTACCTAACATACAATTTTTTTTCTTTCTATAAAAACATTATCTACTACTTCTCTTTGTTACTTATTTGCATCGACTATTATTTTCGCTACAAAAGTAACAAATTTTATCAAAATAGATACAAATGCGTTGATATAAAATTATCTAGCTTCGGGAAGATCTTTATCGAAGTTATTTTTAGTATTATTATTTCGTTTATTATTTAGAAAAGTAGCAATTATATTTTGTCTTTGACTTATCTGGCCTAAACTTATTTGACTTTAACTTATCTGGCACTAAGCTAAAAAAACATACTATGGGTGTAATATAAGGTTGCTGTGTCTTTTTGGGTTACTGAAAAGCTTTTTTTTTCTTCTGTTCTTTTCTTTGTGTGTGTAAATGTCTAATTTTTGGATTTATTTTGTTCATTTACTGTGGTATCTTAACTTGTGGTTATTTCATGAAAACTAATTCGAGTATATTTTTACCACAAAATATTAATAATGTTTTCACGTGCTAAAAGCATGTCATGTCTGATACATACAACTCCTGAAACATACGAGCATTTTCACAGAAACTACGAACAATTAAGGCGTGTACAGACTGCTTTCGTAAACAAGAGAGGCTGATGAGAGAAGGCATTGTGTACACGTCCTTAGGTCACTGAATGAATTGCGAGAAATGAATTGAGAATAATATTACTCTGTATTTATGGAGGAAACTCCGGGAAATTGTGCATTTATGGAAAATGGTATGAGCGTGTACGAGGCTCTACACAAGCACTAAATTATGAAGTATCTCTAGTATGCCTCAATTTGGTAGGCATATAGTAAGTATCATAGTAGGGCACGTACCTGACGTGCGTGACCTACAAGGCAATTTTTTGTAATGTGAAGAAGGTAATGATTTTCACTTAACATCAAGTTGACCATATGTTTGTTCCACCGGCAGTAGCATAAAAAGACATAAAAATTTAAAAATAAAACGGTACCTATTTCAAGTATTTACAAATCTACCAATATTATAAATGCGAAAGTTTTGATATTTTAATGTTTTGGCTCAACCACTCTCTACCTACAGAACCGATTCAAACTAAGCTCGTAACCTGGAAAAAATATAGGAACCGAGTCCAATGTAACAAAATAAGTATCGATTTTCCAATGTTCTTTATTGTTATTCTAGTTTTTAGAGCTCACGTTTGGTATCACAAAGATATTATTTAACCTTTAAAACGTGTTGGCCATCTAAGAAGTTTCTTCGAAAAGCATCGCCCTAAAGACCAAATGTTCCAAGTTCAGTCAAAGTCAGACCCTAAGCATGAGTAGAACAAAGGGTAGCACCGGTGATTGGGACATTGTTCACGCCCTATTAAAGTATTGTTTGCTTCAAAGTAATCATAATGTCGTCATTACCCTCTGAGGGTTGGCAGGGCTTCGGCGAGGGAAGTATGGAGAGGGAGTATTTTTTTATTTTTAATCAAATAGTAAATAATATACAAATAAAATAAAACAACAGTCTACATCAAGTAAGCCATATATTTGTAACGCTGATTTTTCCCAAAAAAAAATACTTAGATATAACAAAAACGTTTTAATGCAGAAGGTCCACCTGAGGTTACCATCGCCTATAACAAAGCTTTGCCTCGTAGATCACGCTCGTTAGGAACGTGGCCTACGATGTAGTGCTCAGCGACCATCAACCTAAGGCACCCAAACTCTTCACACTGGAACACAGCAAGCTGCTTGGTGGCAGAAATAGGCATGGTGGTAGTACTTCCCCGGACGAGCCCTTCACTAAAAGCTCTACTTCTTAAAAAATATGGAATAATGCTAAATACGGATATCATACGTTGCATGCAAAAAGTGTTTTTAAAAACACTGACATTCTGCACACAGTCTGTTTTCATACTTTCCTATCTATTGCGCCCACTTGGCTCGCGTTGTCGCGCACCCGATGGGTAATTTTCCCTATTGTCAGTCACAAGAAAATGCTCTGTCCAAAGATTCAGAAGCATACGGCGCTGGAAATGGCCGAACAAATTTAGCACGAGATTTCAAAATTTGGTTAAAGCTATTATCTAACTTTTATTTAAGTGCGGACTGATATTTGAAAATATAGAAATTGTATAAAAAGCTAGAAAATTTCATTATTGCGATTGTAAATAAATTGCGTTTGTTGATCACAACAAAAACAACAATATAGAACAAGTTTAGAAACTACCGTTTATTTTAGTTTCGACTGTCGTCGAAAATACCCATAAAGTTATAAGATAATTGCGACAAAATGGTTCACGAGATCAAAAAGAAAACAGTAAGTGGTCTGGATACTATAGGCCACGTCTTAATACATTCGTTGTGACAAATTGTCGCGCCATACATAAACAACGATGTTTTGACTTCAGCCAAAACGTTTACATTATAATATCTCTGATACATTTTATATAAATTATTTTATTGAAAGCTTCTAAAACGACTGCAAGATTTAATGTCGTATCCAGTTTGGAGATAATTCCATGTGTAAATTATTTTGTTGATATATTTTTATATGTGTGTGGGGAGTTTTCTTGTAATTTTCCGTCGATAATTTGACCTCCCTCCGTCAGTCAATGGAGGCAATTGTATAAAATGCAACACTGTTTTGACATGTAATTTTGTGTTTTTCTTAGCAGCTTTGATGCCAAATTGTATAAAGTATTACCGCGTTTCACAATCAACTGTCTTGTGTGAAAAGTAAAATTGAAAATATCTTTAAAATTATCCATCTGTTGAAATAATCTATACCAATTATCGGAATCTTTGTCTTGACTGTCATATAGGCAACGTACAGCCTAAATGGTTGGTCGTAGAGACTTGAAATTTTCAGGGTATGTTTGTGTTTGTGCGCCAATCTTGAACATAAACCTCTATAGGTTTACAGAGTAGGGGTTGAAGTTTTATTAAAATTGCTTCACGTGATCGTCAGCTTCACGCGCGTCTAAGTTCGGTCGTGTTCACTAGCTTTATATCATCTTCCATTTAAAATTCCTGTTAAGTATTTATTCTACGACAGCTACAAAAGTAGTCAATAAACAACAAAAGACAGGCTAACCCAATTTGTCAGGGCAGGCAGAGGATTTTATCCAAACGCATTGTAAATAAACTTATTACAGAATACGAATAATTTAGTTATAGGTTGAACAGAAAATTTTCTGCTACATTTTTCCTGAGGAAAGAAAAATCCTTGAAATTGGATTACTGCCGCTTCACAATATTTCTATTTAATTTTTATTTCTTATTGTGAACTGCCGGCGACTGTCCCGGTTATTTAATTTGGACTTTATTCTGTTTGTTTTATGAAAATTAAAAACTTCTATTTTGAAAGATATTTGCGTGAAAATATCAACACAATTTCAAAATGAAGGTTAGTTTCAAATTTTCTACAGATTGCAAGAAAGAAGAAAGAAAAGCAGTTTATTAACCCAAACATGCATAACAGGTAACTTACATTCGTCACTAGCACTACACAACACGTCACTTACTACAAGCAGATACCTGACATAATATACTTAAAAAAAAGTAGTAAAGTTGACAAATATAAAGTAATAGATACATAATAATAGTAATACATATTTATTTATTAAACTCATCATATTTATTTAAAAAACTGCAAAATAGTGATGGACTTGTCCGGGAAAGCAGTACTACCAACACTATTTCTGCCGACAAGCAGTTAGCTATATTCTGGTTCGAAGGTCGGCGTCGGTAAAATTACAGACACATTGACTCAGATTGATGGACGCATAGCAGTGCATTGTAGGGCACGTCTCTCCCGGACGTGACCTACAAGGCAATACTTTGTTATAGAGGATGGTATCCACTAAAAATCAGGTGGGCCATCTACTAGTTACATCAGCAAATCAAAAAAAACTGACTCAAGACTATCAACATTATTTGAATATTATTTAAATAAAAAAAACCCACCAAATTTACCAGTACAGCTATGAACAAGTTTGTTTTCCAGAAATACCCACCGATTTACTGAGGTCATAAGCATTTGGAGTTTCTCATATAAGAGCACAGTATATAGTGTAAAAACCCACGATTACAGTGTTTACTAACTCACATATTAAAATACGAATCCCTCATAACTATCACTCAGTTAACTCAATATCAAGATGTTATCTCAATTAGTCGGACTAGATGACATTTTAATACATATTGAAGATCGGCTTAGAGGCCTTATCTAAGACGGGGCGTCGGCAATTTCCTTCGCCTAATAGATTGGGGACTAGACATTCGTTACGATTAGGTACGTACAACTACTTACTTGGTCCGTCTCCGTTCGTCCGTCGCTGATTAATTTATAGGCGGATGCAAGTCACCGATTCATATTACTTAGATGCATTGGAGACTTACGATACTTGCTAAGATTCCATATCAGTTATGATCATAGATATTTTTGTGAAGAATGATACGAAAAACAGTAGAAGTTTAGCAGTAAGCTTCTTAATTTATTCGGGTTCGGTATCGTGTAATTGTGTAATTACAGTGTAATTCAGATAGTTTTAAGTTGTTTCGAAGCAATCTTTGGGAACTGTTGAGAACACTTCGTTTGATTTTAAAATAATAGTTTTGCTTGAGTTTTTTTTTTCTTTTTTGATTTGTTGCTGGAACAAACAGTTGGCCCACCTGATGTTAAGTGGTTACCATTATCTATAACAAAGCATTGGCTCGCAGGTCACGCTCATTATAAACGTGTTTTTACGATGCACTACTCTGCGTCCATCAACTAGGTGTTAAGCCTCGTGTGCCTATAATTACACCGGCACCCACACCCTTCAAACCGGAACACAGCAAGCTGCTTGGCGGCAGAAATAGGCATTTAGGAATAGACAGAAATCAGAACCCAAAAATTTTGCATCGTTAGTTTGGCTCGTCTGTGACGTACATAAGTATAAGCTGCTACTGTTTTTGAACACAACCCCTAGAAAAATGTGTAGCTACAATAGTAAAATGTTAAAAATTATGTGTCTAAGCGCTTATAATATTTTCATCAGTTCATGGTACCAATTTCCGTCATTCACCAATTTTTAAGAAAAATGTATAATACTAATAACCTGAATGGCACCACTTGCCCTCGTATTAAAAGTCAATAAATCTTGACATCTGTCATAGAAACACTTCTAAACAATTTCACACCCGCAAGGGGTTAAAGTTTTAGCGAAAACAATTCGTCTCGAATTCGATTATGCCATTGTGCGTCCCCTAAATTTTGAAATTGAAATCAGCTGTGCCCCATTTCACTTACTCGTCTGTCCTCTCAATAGTCCCGTGAGTTGTCACGGGGTAAAACTTGTTGGGACTATTTGTAACAAAATGAAACTGTCTTTATCTTAGCAATAGTTTCTGTTGGTTAAATGACTCTGGATAACACTGTAATTATTTTGGTCTGCTATTTTATAAGCTACAGAGAAATATGCGTGGCTTCTTCCGCTTGAGATTATGTGCATCAAATTTCAAGCCGCTATACCCTACACGGTTAGGAGTTGAATTTCGGAAATTCCTTTCTTCGTTGTCTACATGTCAGTCAGGAATAAATTCTATAAATTTATTCTATACATTTGGTTGATTAATAATTGGTATAAATAAAGTTCTTATACCAACCAGTGTAGCATTTTAATCACATTATTAATGTCCTGTAAAAAGAATAGAAATTATATCTTGGTAAAATAATAGAAATAAAAAAATTACTAGCACACGAAACAATTTTCCTAATAACACCAGTGTTGAAGTGCAGAAGAAGAACCTGCAAATATTTTTTTATTGTAGCAGCATTATTGACTTGTCAAACTCCCCGCCAATGTGCCAAATTGTTCGCGCCTCTGCATGACGTCATTGTGTTGGTAATGAAAAGGAAATTAACGTTTGAAATACCAGGATCCCAGACACAATAGAAAACCTATTGTTACTGGCTCTCAGGAGGACCCCTAGAAGTTCGAAGGTTAATAGTTGCAATTTGTCAATCTTTTGCAATCTTACCAATATTAGGCCACAAAAATAAGGATTGTAATTCACTGAATTTGATGACATACAAGTTTATAAAGTAGTTAATGTAAGAGTAGGTTCAGATATAAAGATAACTCCTAACTAGAGTTTGAATAATTGATTGGTATTATCTTAAAGACAACTAAAACACACGTGACATTGTTTTATTGTCATCAGTCTTAAGAAATCGACTGATAGACACATTACAAGGAAGAGCAATTTATTATTTTACTACTACTTCCCGTGATTCAAATAACACTGGCTTTATTGCGTCATTCGTGCATAAACTTGAATACTCTGCTGCGTTTTTAGGAGTAGAATTTCTGGAAATTATTACGAACACATAAAATTTATCTCTTTAATCTATCAACAGCTTATGCTTATACTGTATATAGCTAAACTATGTTATGATATCAATAATTTGGCCTACGTAACAGCTAGCAATGGTATTGTCACCGTTATCTGCTGTAAAAGAAAAATTTACCAAATAGACCCTTTTTTAAATCCATTGTCTTTGTTATTTTGAAATACGGGTCCTAAAGACACGAAATGAACTTTGTAAGTAGTAGCATTTAGTGGAAGTACGAATACAATTATTCTATACTTGCATCAAAATGTCTCCACTTATCGTTTAAAAGCAGCTACTGACGACAGCACGCGGCGCGGTAGCCCAGGAAAATTAGATAATAAAACACAGAGCTCTGAAGATCTGTGATGTTCTATTATTATTCACTTTTGACAAAGTCTTCCATTAATAGTTCATAGAAACAACAGACGCAGGAAAAAAAATAATTATTCTCTACCTGAAGGTTGCACTAAGTTTGTGATAGAAGCTTGAACTTTTTTTTTCTACCGAAAATACGCCGACAGCTCCCGATCAAACCCGAGCGCGTGTGACGACATGATGTTTTAGTTTTCACTCATTGCAATAGCCGTAAACGCTGTACTGTTATTAGATAGCTACAACATAATGACGTCACAGGTATGGTGATCAATCATGGCGCGTTTATAGTCACGTGACTTTTTTCTCAATTTTATCAATTTTTAATTGTTTATTATTAATTGAAAAGTTTTTTGCATTATTAATGATAATGTATTAAAATACATAAAAAAAATAATATTTTTTTTATTCAAAACCCCAATTGGTTATGTGTGATTGGTTATGTGTCACGTTTAGAATACCTACTGTTTTTGGTAGTGGTAAATGTACGATTGCTATAATTTATGGTTGACTTTCCTTTTAGAAGTTTTCAAGGTTCTAGAGTACCTAAATATATAACATAATAGATATTTATCTCTGATTCATTGTCTTCAGCTTTTTTATGTTAAATGTCACTAACACTATTAAACAATACTAAATTTAGTTTCTTTTTTATCATTAAAGGCTTTTCTTTGGCTTCAATCTCACCTGGTGGTAAGTTACGATGAAACCGACAATGAAGCAGTGAGTATATTTATATGGTAGTCAAGTATAATAATATATTCTGTTCCTCGGGTTTTGTATAAAAATATGCCCTATTCAACAAATTCCACGCTGCGTGTTCTTCCACGATGGCATACCATCCTTTGATTGTCGGAAAGCGCTAACTCAATTTTGAAACGCTCGAACGTTATCGTCGCTTCGGAAACCTCGAGACCTATATTGTGGAAATCGATGGTGAAAAACATCGATAACCGCTGTGATGTTCGCGATTCATTCATAAGAATGTTGTTTTATTATATGTTGTGAAATATGCTTCGTTTTTCTTACATATTAGTAGTAGTAGTATCCGGGGTACGACTACCACTATGTGCCAGTGAAACTACAAACATATAAGGGCTTCACACCTGTATCTCTTAGGTTGATGGACACAGAGTAGTCCATCGTAAGGTACGTAACGAACGTAACCTGCAAGGCGATACTTTGCAGTTGATAACCACTTAACAACAGGTGGTCCATCTGATTTTACCATCAGCCATTTGTTAAAAAAAAAAAAATTATATATGTAGAAGAATTATGTTGTATTTCGCGAAAATAATCTTTAGTAAAAAAAACCTTCCAATAATTTTTACGACTTTTTATAGTAACAAGATTTTTGATTCAATATTTAATAAAAACAGTAGGTTAACAAGCTCCAGGTGAAAACTAATAAGTTTTGTGCCAATCAACGAAACACTCGTTACAAACTCTTCGTTTATCTTTCATTCGCTTATCAACTTCACAGACGCTCCGAACTTAAACACAAACAATGTTATGCAAATAATTGTAAAGGATTTCGTGATTTTAAAAGGTTCAATCAGAGCTTGATATTAAATTTAAATAAACACTCCTACATAATCAGAGATGCGTACATCAAGACAGACCGACATCAAAGCGAATCTCCAGACGCTCAGGAAATTCGTTTGTTAGCACAATCAATGAAGACATCCCGGTCTTGGATTCAAATTAACGTACTCCCGGTGCCTTGTATCTAGGCAATTTTGGTAGCCGTTTACATAAAGATAAACACACCAATGCCATTAACGTAGAGTGTAAATATAACACTTGCAACATGTATTAAGATGATCTGCTAACATGTAAAATTGGAAGATATAATAATATAATACTATTTGATAGTTAGATAAATTTCAATGCAGATATCAATTATGTTGACCAATCACAACTAGGAGACAGTATGTCTAACGCATGTCACACTATAAAGAATCCACCAGTCATGCCGGAGCCATTGCACCCTGTAATATCTTGCCAAAACAAAACCGAGACAGGACGCCTGAGCGACGTTTGGAGCTCTTGCTAAACTGGTCAGACACCTTAAGTCCAAAGGCAGTGCTGCAATTAGTACAATTAGCAGAGCCCAATTAGGTGCTTTAACGAAGCGAGTTTAGTAACTAGTCGAGGTGTTTGGGTGATAAATACGTTGACGACCAACCCGAGACACCCGAGATTTCGATCGACTGAACTGCTTGTGTGCCTAGCGTTCATTGATCTGTTTACGCAGATCTAATTTACCTTTTCCATGATAAAGATGCTGCTCTATTTATTTTGTCTTAGTAAACCTATATAAGTGAGGTTAATGGTCACAAAGAGTCTAAAGATTTGAGTCAATTTAAATATAACATGATAATTATCTTAACATTTTTAGTTTGGTTTTATTTAGCAATTTTAACATAAATTGTCAGTAACGATTCCGTGGGTAAAATTTGTTATAAAAACTTAACACTAATTTGTCTTTGTCCACAGAAACATGTCATCTAAACGAAAGTCACCACCGTCTAAATTGCAAGAAGGTGCTGCCGAAACCTTGAAGTCTGAGCCAGGTTCGGCTCCCCAGGAGTTTGACCACCAGGAGTCGGACGACAACGACCCACAGAACTTCTACAAGTTCTCCCCCAGCTGTTCCACTAGAAGTTCAATTAGTGAAGAGGATACCTTTGAGGACGAAAGACCGCCGAAGAAGCAGAGATTCGAACAAAACTTAGAGATGACAAATAACCTACTAGTCCCTTCATCGTTTTTAAGTCTTCATCAGAACAATTTATCTCGGAGACGCGGGTCTTCAGAATGCAGTAGCCCAGGGGCAGAGGCGAAAGTGTTGGGACTGTGTAATAATAACAATTCGTTGTTGAATCACAACAGTGCATTGTCTTTTGGACCACCGCACAAGCGGTCTATGGACGACGTGTTGAAGAGACTTACCTCGAAGATGAATAATAGTACTATCAAAGAAGAGAAGAGGCCTACGCCATCAACGACGCCTGTGAAGCAACACAAGTAAGTTAAAGTTACATTTAATAATTTTATGCACAAGATTCCTAGTTTAACGTTTAGGTATTAACCACTATCAGGTTTACATAAAAACGCCATTTTGCCATTTAATTTGACTATTATCATAAGAGAGTACCGTTTAATATTAAAATGATGATCATTTAATTTGATAATAATGGTAATGGTGATATCATTCGAACCATGTATAAACGCCTACTGTTAATACATAACATCTTCTATGTCAGATTTCATTGGGTATTTAGTAAGTTTCTGCAATTTTCTTATTTACTTCGTCAGCTTTCATCATTTTGAACTCCCTATTAACCTTAAATAAATAAACCGTTTATTACCAGTAGATATGGTATTATTTTACATGATATTTTAAAGCGGTTTTAATAATACTATTGGGCATCCAAAGGTGAGTGACTTTTCCATGTGGTTTCACAGTGTCTTATGTACGCAGGAGATGCTGCGACCCATCTCCTGGTGTGTTTCCTTAGTCTTCTCATAAGACACCCACAGGAGGGGTTGGAGAGGTTCCATTCTATGCAAGACCACGGTCATCAATTCATACGAACTTTTGATGTTCATGAGAGCAAAGCTACATGACGTCACGGATTACGTATAGGGGTTATATCTATCTATACCTACTCTAGTAAAATTGTAGGAGACGAAAACTTGAAATCAACTTGAAAAAAAATGTTTTGTTAGTTTGTTTGTACGACTGTTTGTACATGCGTCACGCAAAAACTACTGAGTTAATGTTAATGCGATTTACAGAATTAGTTAGCTTACAGTCCAACTCAAAACTTGCTATGAAATCCATCCATCTATCATCCCTAAAAAGGATGTAAAAGGAGGGTGAAGTGAAATAGCAGGCAAAGTCGTGACCGGGTCAGCTAGTATCTTAAAAGGCTATTTATAATTGGTAGTTTCCTGTCACCTTTTCATTATCAAACGTTTTGTCTGTTTACTGAGCGATACGGAAACTATTGCGGATATCTTTATAATTATCATAACAATACTGAAGTAATAATATTATCTTGATGACTTTCAGCAAAGACAATGTTATAATAAATATTTATTCTATCGTTTGATCTTGTTGACGTTCTTACAAAGTAAAGAGATTCCTTGTTTCTGCTATCATTTAGAAAGTATTATTTACCATTACACCACAAAAATCTGCCAAAATACCAACAATGCTATCTCTTACTAAATAGTAATGACAAAAAGTAACAGCCAATTTAGAGCAACGTTTTGCTAACGTCTAATTACAGTAAATGCAAAGATTTAATATTGAGAGTTTGTTTTTTCTACTAGTTCTTCTAAATTTTGCTTGTTTAGGAACTAGGTAGTGCTTAGTTTCACACAGTATAATAAAACTTTTTAGCCTAATAATTTTACTGAGTTACTGAGTCTTGCAACAAAAAAGTTACGGTTTTGTCTTTGAACTGAGTCCCAATTTTTGTAACAAAATATCGACAAATTCATGTTTCGATCGTGACAACCTCCTAATGGTATTTTTTGAAACTGACATTTCAGACAAGCCCAATTTTACTAATCAAATTTTAGTTTCAATCTCGTCTCACTTCCTCTCAGATCTTTAAGTTTTATTTATTTTTTATTTAAGTTTTGAATTAAAGTGTATTATACTACAAGGATAGCATAAGTGCCGTAATTTCGTAAGTTTTGTCTCATCTAGACTTCTCTGCGACATTTTCATTATAATTAATGCCCGAACTGTCTGCCGTTGACTTGTTAATTGTCTCCCATTGTCCGTGTCACAAAACTGACGTAACTACCGTTGTAATTGCAGTACACAAAACATTTTAAGACATTTAATTACATAATTTTAATAAAACATTTTGTGACATTTCGCGCTAGGTCATGCTATAGTTGTTTGTTTTGTATGAATAATATTATATACTGAGTGTATCGAGTGTTTCTAGGTCTGATATCGTAAAAGACCAACTAAAAACATACCTCGGCTTGGTTTATCTTTAATTTACCGTATTATCAATTAAAAATCACATTCATCATCGTCATCATCAGCATGAGCCCATCGACAGGCCTTTTCCTTACTTCAGAGGGTTTGAAGTAGTCACTACGCTTTGAAAATAAGAAATAAAAAAAATAACTAAATTTTGGACATACAGCACACAAAACAAAAAGAAAAATGCAATAAAAATAAATTAAGTAGGTATTTGCTGGTAAGAAGTGAGACAAAACTGAAAGATTATAATAGTTCATACATCAGAAAATATTAAATTACCTTTATTAAGATAAGTAAGCATGTGATAGATACACAACCCATTCTACGTAGCGTATTCAGACTGTAAATCCGCGTAGAGGTGCGTTCATGCGTGAGCGAAAATAGGTCAAAATAGCTTTATTCATAATTGAATCGCTGGATTTCAGATGGACCAAATAATTAAGTTCACAGGCTTTGTTGTTGATCAGGAACTCAGAAAATGCAAGCAAATGTATGTTTTGTAACTGAGTTAACACATCAGCCTGTACATTGTTCATCCGTCCTAAAATAAAGCGGCATGCATACTGCATGACTCCCGGGCTATTACACCAGATTTTAATTGGTCATATTATAGCTCATTAAAAACAATGTTG
The DNA here is from genome assembly GCA_947095575.1 of Electrophaes corylata. Taxonomy (NCBI): domain Eukaryota; kingdom Metazoa; phylum Arthropoda; class Insecta; order Lepidoptera; family Geometridae; genus Electrophaes; species Electrophaes corylata. Next base: position 5,626,605 of record OX352719.1, on the reverse strand, counting down.
AGGACCACCACAAGCTGCTATAAAAGCTTAAATGTTGTTTTAACTAGCCTCTTATAGATATTGTACTATTAACGGTACAACCTGTTGCCAAGTCTATGCATGGCTACATTGTCTTAAAAAACTCGTTTTTTAAGACAAAGGCTTAGTAGTTTAGTTTTTCTTTATATAACTTCATTTTTTCATGAGGATTTTTCTTTCAAAAGAAAACTCTTAAATTCTTTTTAAATATTTTAAATCTTGAGGTGTGTGTAGAGGTGTATTATGAAATGAATTACTAAAATTCAACACCTAGAAGAGTGAAATGGGAGTTGAAGTTTCACTGAAAATAATAGCTACTCGTGAACGGAATCAGGTGCGTTCCCCTAGTTTATACATAAAAAAATATCTTTCTAAGTTAAAGTAAAAAAACCCTTTTGAGATACTGATGTTACTCTGTGCTAACGTCAAAGTCAAAGAGCATTTATACTATAGGATCATAAAGACTTCTGAAATACAATTTAAGTTAGGCTGTTATTATTCAATAATTTTTAGGTTGACTATTTTTCTTCTAGTCATTTTATGGTCACCGCTACATCTAAGGGAGCTTTTGAATTCTTAGGACAAGTAATAAAAAGATCATAACAGTAGCAATTTATTAGACCATAACTACCGCATTAGCTCATACTTTCATAGTTATTATGCTTAACGCAGTTTTAAGTGCCATCGTTTGAGTATTTATCGCCAATAATATTAATGCGTACCCCATTATGAGTTTAAATAAACAACAGTTTTGGTAGTAAATTAAATTTATGGGCTGTAAAGGAAAAATGCACTAAAGCAAGCCAGAATGTAGTAAAAAGTAGTTTACAGGTAGCCTGGGAAATTTTCTAATATTCATTTCAAATTACAAAGTATTCAGTTGGTCTACTCTTGGTCTCTCATTTTCTTGAGAAGACGTTCAGGCAACTCATCTTTCTATCAAAATAGTATTACAATAGTTGTATAAGGAAAATACTATGGAGATAATACATCTTTCCTAAAATTCAGACAAGCATAAATCAAACGGACGAATTTGAAAAAGTTAGCAATCATTTTGTAAATCTTGCCGTTCAAATTTAGCCAAGTCATATTTCAATTTCGAACATCAATCTGATTGGGCCAATCTCTATCTAAAGGACCAATCAAACGTAAAATATGTATGAATACTACAATAAACTTAATTAAACCAAAATGTCGTTGACCTAGCAATTTTGTGTTGTTAGAATTTAAAAATGTTTTTATTATTTTAAAAGTCAGACTGATTGAGATAACGAAGAGAATAAAGATGCTGCCACACGTGCTACCACCAAACTCATTTTAGTATGTTTCTATTGGTCTGCTTATTCTTCTTCTTTAACCGTCAGTGCGCACATACAGAGCATACAGAGCACATAATTTTCTTTGATCTTAAGCTTTCTGCATCCAGCTTCTTCACAAAACAAACCCGCCGTCGATTGTCCCAATTTTTGAACTACCCACATAATATGGTTATCATCGGCTTCACTACAGATTTTTCTGCTTCATCTTTCATGTGAAATAAAAAATTCTACTGCACATCTAACCTACCTATTTTTGAACCTAGAATTTGTTGTATTTGTGTGTATTTTTCACCTACTGTGTCGTTGGCTCTCTGTGCATACCAACTGTGTGTTAAATTATACTCTATTAAAATATATTCTGTTTCACATCCTACCTACGATAAACTATATTTATCAACGGCCTATACCGTCTTCCAAAACCATGTTTTTGATGGCTGGGCAACCGTCAAACCGCGAAAAACAATGATTGATAGAAAAAGCAACAGCACGTGTGGAAGTGTTTTAAACTAGTTTTTTTATTGGTCTTTCTTAATAATTGTTTAAATCTTGTCAGTATTTATGACGAACCAATGGTTTATTATAGATTTATGGTAATTATTTGAACTGACGAATCAGCCATCGGTTACTTTGCGGAATTTATAAGCCCCTTTATTAATAATTCCGTTATAAGTTTTTAGCTTGGTATTATCACGTTCAAGCGTTGGTCTGCTTACAAAAGATTTGACAAACCCAAAATATATAATGTTTAGAAAAAATATTTGGTTTGTCTGCAAGTAGACTAAACCTTGAGAGCACTAAACGGATTTTATTTCGAGTTTCAATCAAATAGGTTGATTACATTTTGTTCCTTGGATAAAAGTTTCATTCATATCTTCATAATTTTATAATAAGCTCAAATGTATACCGTAATCACTGTTTTCCGCCCAAGTAGCAAAGTGCACAGATCATCAAATAGACACAATAATTCTATCACCAGCGTAATGCGATCCGTTATATCACATATCGAATTAGAGCACTGAGTTCTATTTTAACTGGACGATAATACAATAAAATTAGATGCAGATAGTTTAATAATAGGTGACGCTTATCAAAAGGTTAAGGCGGGGTCAAACCCGATCTATGTCAATATTTACTTGGTGTATTAGTTTATCGTGAGTTAATGGTATTTTGATAAAGACGATTGTTTTCGCGTATACCAACAATCTGTTGCTAAGATATACAATGTTTGAGCGTACTTTGGTCATTGTGATGTAAAATTATGTTTTAAGCAGAACCTAATAGATTTTTTCGTGTTTTCTTTAATTACAAAAAGTTGAAAAAAATATCATAGTATTTTTATTTTCTAAACTATATAGATATTTTTTGTTAAAATGAAAACGAATTGAAATTAAATGATGCACAGTTTTTTTACAATTTATAGACGTTTGACCGCAGTCGCACTTCATGTTAAGTAATCAGTGTTCCAGGGAACTGATTTGGTTTTGACTAGTCAAAGTTATACGTCTAACGTTTAACGAATATCGTCAAATTCAATTATCGACCGTGTCAATCTCCAAATTACATTCTTTGAAATCAAATTCTAGCTTTCAAGCTCCAAAAAATACGAATCAGGTCTTAGATCTCAGAAACGTAGTAGCGTTATCCGAATGAACCCAAAACAGAGCCTCAACTGAACTAATTCTAAATTGAGATGCAAGGCGAAACACGAATGATATTAAGACAAATGCTAGCCCATTGTCCCTCGGGCGTGCCTCTAATTAACCGCCAGTAATCGCCAGCCGAGATTAAGACGTGAACACGTAATGTACAACAATCCATCTCCTTTATGGATGCTGTGAAACCATCCATAAGTAGGGTTCAAGTTTTAAAAGAATAACGGTTAGATTATGTGCAATTCATGCAAAGGCAATTCAATTCGATCAAAAGGTATTTTACTGAGTGACCAATTTCAACAGTGGTCTTCATTGGTGACCTCAATATATTTTGTTTTGACTTATATTGAAGCAGGCCGATTATCACGATTATATGGTACTTATACATAAAATTTATTAAAGTGCTTTTAGGGATGAACTTCTAATGCCTAGAAAAAAATCTCAGAAATTTCATTTGAATATCGCCAAAGCCTATTACTTCATCCAACCTCACAGACGCAAGAATAACAATGAACATAAAAGTAATTTGTACTGTGAAATATATTTAAAAGCACAATAAGTGTTACAGATTACAAAAGACTTTGTTACAGTTAATACGAATTTATGAATCGTATTAAGGTTTTTAAATGAATCCATCTCTGTCATAAAATATTTCAAATAAATGGTGGTAGAGTTCTTAGTGAAGAGCTCGTCTGGGAAAATACTACCACCATACTTTTTTCTGCGTGTGTTCCGGTTTGAAGGATGTGGATGCCGCTGAAATTACAGGCAAATAAACTGAACAGGCCTAACACTTGTATTCCTCAAATTGATGGATGCAGAGCTGTGCATCATAGGGCACGTTCATAATGAGCGTGATCTACGTAATACTTTGTTATAGGCGATGGTAACCAGCTTAACATCAGGTGGGCCATCAACTTGTTCTATTAGAAGTTGTAAAAAAATATATTTAAAGTCTTATACGCAATGTAATATACAGATATTACCTATAAAAGATGTGTCTGAGAATTACAGCAGTGAGTCTGTTTTGTTTAATTAAGATACTTATAAAATCTTAGCCTTGACACTTACTAGAGACGTCTATTAAATAATACCTCGATCTTACTTATTTAAATGCTGGTTCATAAGCGTGAAATACCATGTAAGGCAATGTTTGTAGTGTCAGTGGATACTAGAAATCACTAAAACAATTCCATTAGTTAGAAATAGTAAGAGTGGTTAGTGATACAAAAAAAATCAAGTAATATAATGTTTTCAATCGAAATTTTTGTACACGGCTAACATTTTTAGATCTCATAATTTTTATCATAATTTGCATGATTTTTGGGATCGATCAAAGATTGGATCGGATGCTCGGAAAGGGCTAAAAATAATTCTTCCTGGAAACGTGTGTAGGAGGCCAGTAGAGGACTTCTACAGACTGTCGATGGTGATTTAATATATAGGTAGTAGAGTACAGTAGTACATTTATCTTAAATTTAAGAGGTTGTGCCACCAATGACAGATAAAACAAACTAAAAGCTAAACAACAACGGTAAACGGAACATTTTAGAAATAGATTGTCAAGGTGAACTGTATTGCACACCTAACTGAAACGACAATGAGGCATGTCATGTGGCAGGACAATCGACAAGGCCTTAGAACAATGGCGCTTTGTATGGCACAGTAACTCTTTATAGTCGATGACAAAGTGGCATTCTGCAAAGATTTGCCGCACACAGGGAATCGCAGTACCTATTCAATAGATAATAACAGAGAAGAATTCAAAAGATAGTGCCGTAATTAACCAAGAGAACGCAATGGTTCTCATTTATGATTGTAATCTTGAAGAGGGTAAAACAATAAATAATAAAAAGACAAACTAAAAAAAGAGACGAGTGAAAATAATAATTTTACAGTAGGTAAGCCTTTCAGCAAGATTATTAAAACGTCAAAAAACTAACTGAATTAATAATACAAAGTATACTTGCGCCTGTTACCGTAATAGAAAGGACATGAAGCTTAAATGTTGTAGCGAAATATCATCAAAGTCAAACTTCAATCTCCAGATGGTATTTTTTGAAACTATTATTTCTAAAACCAACAAGAATTGGGCCTCTGATATAAAGTAATTGGAAATACGAAAAATGTATCTATGCAAAAAAACGTATTACTACATCAAAATGGGTTAAGAATTAGAGAGACAACAGTACGGAAACAGACAGTTTGCTATATAATTACTTACCGATAGAGAAAATAGCAACCAACTAAGATATTACTAGTAGGTACCAATCAAGACATAGAAACTGTAGGTACCAATCAAACTGATTTAAGGTTATCTTCGACTAATTAAGACAACAGTATTGTAATCATTGACATTAACTAACGACGGCAAGGTTTATAACGTGACCGTATACTTTATTGCCTCGGTTTCAATGCATTGCGATTTAGAGTAGGTAAGTAAATCTAAGTCACGATTTACTGAAGATAGCCGTGATTGATCTGTGTGTTCCTTACAATGTGGAATAAGCGCATTAAAAGGTAGAATATCGATTGTTGGGGTAGGGCGACTGGTCCATTGAGATAAAATGGAATAAAATTTAGCGAATCTATATAAAACAGATTTCGTATCAATGTAAATTTTCTTGATGATCGGATCTATCTATACAAAATAAATCATCAAACAATAGACGGTGTTCAGCCAACTGATCTATATTAATTTGGATAAAAATAGTAACAAACTTATTATTAAAAAAAGATACTGTAAATAACATAAAAGAAAGTTAGTAAAGTAATATCATGTTCTGAAGTATCATCCATTTCATGAAACTATATTTTTTTTTCCTACAATATAAAGGAAAGGAAAGGAATAATTCATGAGAAAGCTCAGATAAAGGAAATGAGTTTCACTTTAGTGACTGAAGGCATTGACTCACGCCCGACCGGTTTGATTGTTATTAGCACGCTTCGATCAAAAGCAAAAAGAAACTATTTTAAAAAGAGCTTGTTACACCACAAATGCAGTTTTACATCATTTTTCTCGTGTGTCATTCATTAGAAATGTGCACAAAACACAGTGAAATGCGGTCCTTCCGCGCCGCGGTTCTGCAATTACTTCACCGACTACATCCTGCACAAAGTCCTCACATACCTGTCTTGCCAATTTGATTGTGTAACATAAATTATGCCTATTGCGACCATTACATTGCAAAAGAGTTTAACTTTGTCGCATACAGTTTCCCGCCTTCGACGATTTGAAATTGGAATGCAACGTTAAGCGCAACTGTGTGATTGGTTCATACAATATTCAGAGAAGCCAATCGCAACGCGGCTGTGTCGCCAGTGCATCAAAAATTCCATCTGAATATGTGTGGCGAGCACTAAAAATGATAATACCCTAACATGGATAGCCATACAATTTCAAATGAAGAATTCATGCAACGCTCTCGTTTACATTTGGGATGTATTTTTATTGATCAGCGAATTGAACGCCATTTTGTTTATTGGGTCGTCTATTGCTGTGCACGCGTGATTCATAATAATATTGAGCTGTTTAGTTTTATAGTCCAAGCGTGTTACATTATTTATTTGCTTAGCAAAAGAACTAGATATTTCGGTTTTTCCATTAGTCATAGTGGACACTATAATTAAATATAATTGTAAACTCTTATCTTATATAGTTTGATAACTAAGTATGCTAATTTAAAATAGATAGCTACTAAGCACAAGCTAGCAAAACAAAGAAAAAAAACATTACTCCCAGCATAATCTCCACGGTCATTGCCATCGCAAAATATTTCCACTTTATTCGACGCAAATACTTGTCTTTTTTATTCCGTAACTCGAAGGCAGGGAGCAGGTTCCTGTTGACCTTAACCTGATTTAAAATGCTATCAGTCTTATGTCCCTTCTTTCTACTTCAATGTCCAAACATATGCACTTTATTGCAAGGCCGTAAAGATCACAATAAAAATGCAAAATAACTAAGACGTGCAAGGCAAACTGTAGTCAAATGTTATTTAAATAAAGTTGATAGTGGGTTGCGGGAGCATGTAAGGTTGCCAGTATAAAAACACTACGGCATGACGGACTATGTTGGCGACTCGGTATGAAAGAATAATGAGAGTATTGTCAGCTGAAAGAACTGTAAGGACATTACTGGTATAAAAACAGGCAAGTAATAATTTTTTTGTGTGTAGGTACAATTTTACACCATATCACTAATACCCGAACTAAGCAAAGTTTGTACCTACTATGGGAACCAGATGACAGATAGAATACTTATGTATGTTTTTGTTTTGTAAATAAATACTTAGCATACAGTAATCTCGCGTCTCTTTGATAGTTAGGGGGTCCGATTCCCAATTATAGAGTTCATTGGTCAAACGTGGCTATGGTGGTCGTGGTTTAGAATAGAACTTTTTCTTTACCTCCCATGGATGTCGTAGGAGACGATTCACCAAGAGATGGGCCAAGTGGTGACTATGACAAATATCCCTTAAATTAAGAGGCCTATGAAATGCGGTTATCTTATTTAAAAAAAAAATACATTTATTTTGGACCCACACCACAGCCACAAAACAATACAAATTATATAGGTAGGTGCAGTTAAGAAGTAGACAGAACCAAAATAATAATAGGAAAAGAACAATAAAAATCATATATCTTAATCATTAAATTATTTAAAATCAATAACTTAGATTTTTATATTTTTTGTCAAAAAAGAATATCCATACTAAGCTTTTGCATCTGTCACGAGGGGCGAACAAGACGGATAACCCTAGCAGTTACCGTTGTCTCGCGCTAAGGGATTTTTTATTGTTCCCGCAAATTGTATCGTGGCAACCCTAGCTTTGCATTCTTTATGTCATTCAAATGATGTTTTTCAGTGGGTTTCTTCGCAGAATTTTTAAGCTGACATTTTTTCAAGTCAACAAAAACTGTTTCACTGAAAAGGTGCCTGAAATGTGAATTATTTCAGGTACCAGTCAAAGTAAGTAGGTAATTAAGCCTTTGCATCTGTTATAAAATGATTTATACAGGCTCAATGGTAACTTTGCACACATGCACTTATTTACAGGACGCTTTAGTGGGACAGGATTTTAGATAGAATAGGCTTGCCCCATTACATCCTCACAGCTTAGTCAGCCTATTACAGGAAAGACGTGGTTAATACGTTTGGAGCTATAAGCCGCGATTTTCTTCACGATGTTTTTCTTCATCTTCAGGTACCTATAGTAGGTATATCTCAATAAAATACTTACCCTGTTACTAGTAAACTCGGCATAACGTTGATATAGTTACACCATGTTTTGTCTTTTGCATCGACAAGAAATTTCAAATCATATCGAAAAAGATAAAACGCGAGTGTATTAGTAGGGATAGTTTTTGTTTTATTTGAAAAGCTTTGTCAGTTCCGATTTTCCATCAAAATTTTAATTTCGCCATCTTTATAAAAGCGTAGGTACTTACTGCCACCTGTATCACTTTATTTTAAAGAGGTTTAACTGATGAAGATTTTTCATTCTACTATGTAATTGGTTATTAGTTTCCAGGTTAGATAATTCTTAAACATGATGTAATAAAAAGTAGAAAAAGTTTGTTTGTGTAAGTTTTCATTCTTTAAACGCCATCTTTTTAGTAAAACAAACGACAGCCAGGCTTGACAGAATTGAATTGTTTGGATTAAAAACTACCTATTAGTTATTCACTTGACACTGCCAAGGCAAAGAGAAGAGATGAAGTTGACCATAATAACGTTGAACTTTGATGAGTGAGAGATGAGAAACAGCTTAAAATATGATCGTAAGTAGGTAGTATCGCGCAACATCGCATTAAAAATCAAACTCAGTTTCACCTGGCCCACCCGCCGGTATCATAATCGCGAAAAATGTCTTTTCAAACTTTATTCTTTTTAAACTTTTCTTTGATTTTTCCCTCTTCGATTTCCAATCTCGCCTTCAAAGAGGAAGCGAATGAGAAAATAATTGCTTTTGCATTATTTTCAGGTTTCCTAAGCTCCGTGCGTCTTATTGAGTTTTTTCGATCTCATTCCATTAATTGTTTAATTAGCTATTGATGTCGTATTAATTTCAGGGGTATTAAGTTGATAATAGGTATTATTTCCATCTGAAATCAGTGTTGTTGTTATTAAAACGCGGTATTTTGTTAGCTGTTATTTTAAATGAGTAGTAGAGCTTTTAGTGAAAGGCTCGTCCGGAGAAGCATAGCAGAAGCTTGCTAGCGCTTTAAAGGGTGTGGGTGCCAGAGAAATTACATGAGACTTAACACCTTTATGCCTCAGGTTGATGAACACAGAGCAGTGCATCGTAGGTCACGTTCCTAACGAACGTGACCTACGAGGTAAGGTAGGTGGTGCTAGGTGATGATAACCACTTAATAACAGGTGTATTAGTAAGTTTTTTTAAAAAAAACTTTATGTATGTACTAATAATACGTAATATTTATACGTAGCACTGTCTAGCCTCATTAGACATCCTTGAAAAATCTTAAGACGTTGCTACTTGGTACCAATTGACCTGAAGGAATATGCACCGTGCTTGGGGATGACGATCATGAAATTATTTCTTTTCTTTTTTTGTAAAGGTAAGGTCTGATAGGTAGGTAATTTTATTTGTACCTAAAAGCTCCGTCGATAAGTGTTCTGCGTAGGTATTTTTACATTCCTCAGATTTGCACCTGCACCTTCACAGATCGCTTGGTACTGATCTTTTACCTGCCTCTTTTTTAAGCTCGTATCAAAAACTAATAAATCATAAAAAAAATATGAACGGGCAAACAGATAAATATTTGTTTAGATATGTCAATAATTACATTTAAAACATTCGTCCAATATTGGTTATTTTGGATTGTCAAAATCGTTAGCTAGTTACTCCCCACAAACAAACATCAAATTAGTGCCGTAGTGCTTCGAGTCGGAATAATCGAATCGATTCCCGAATCGAGTGGTTCGATTGCTCTATTAGTTCACCCTAGTTACGAGCCCACCCTAGTTTGGGGTCCCTAATGTCGTTACTGGGTTAATGTATTGTTTTAGCTTCTTTATAGGTTTATTGGGATGAGTTTTTCTTCTAAGTACTCGTAAGTTTACTACTAGACTTTATTTTTATCCAAGGACGTCTTTTTCTCCCGGATTTTTAAACAACAAATAACTTTTTGTTTATAATTTTCTGTGTCAAAGTCAAATTCTAAAGGCATTTTTTCCATAGAATCGAAGTGATCTTACCAGTTCCTGGCAACCAAGCCTAGATGAACAGGCCAGAAACTTACGGCTTAGTTCCTTCCACATTTTTGTGTGATCCATTTTACAAAATTGTACAAAATTTTTTAACTTGGTCTCGCTATTAGTTAGGTATTCTCGTTACTTTGTTTATTTAACTGGTACTGTAGTATGCGTAGACTGTGAGCCGCGCGCAACTCATCGAGAAGTTAGCGACAGTGGGCGTTGGGTCTGAAACAAACATACCAATCAATACAATATAGGTATTTATACCTATGTTCAACTAAACTCAACACCGAAAATGCTATACCTAATTCCACTATGTCGCTAACCTATTTACACCCTGACTAGTTTACACTTCAGTAAGTTCTAAGCCTGTTGACAATAACATAGTAAATCATAAGTGGCATTCTCATTGAACAGGAAAATGAAATGTTTCTTTGAATCGAGTTGAAATCGAACGACGCAATCGATACAGCTTTTATAACGATTGCAAGAACAAGTGAACATTGAACACCTTTAAGATTTACACCTTAGAGTAAAATTAGGCTATATAGTATGAGAGGTTTTTGTAACTGTGTAGTTCATACCAAATTGCATCTATGAGTAAGTATGAACCGATATCAAATACACGTAAAACACACTAGAAATAATTCATAAATCATAATTATGGTACGGTAGCGTTCATTTATTCAAAACATTTGAAACGTACATGAATTACTTTTGATTTTTTTTACATTTTGGCTGTAGTAGCAGGATTTTTTGTAAAGAGTTCATCCAGATACTACAACTATGCCAATTTTTGCCGCATTGCTGATCCAATTGGAATCTTATTCTTAATCCTTATTAATTTTATTGGTCACCACCTTACCTCGATGCAGATGATAGACGCAGAGTAGTGCGTCGTATGACACGTTTGTAACGTAAAGGTATCTGCAAGGCAAGCATTTTATAGGAGATGGTTACTACTCATTATCAGGTAGACTATCTGCTGATTTTATGAGCAAGTGGTAAAAAAAGGGGAATAAAATTATATGATTTGACTTCAGATACGAGTAATATGCAATATTTGCTTGCGTTTGGTAGTCACAATCTGGTCGCACCCATTGGTGGGAAGAATTATAAATATGACTCTGAGTTTGACACACTGTCCCTTTGACACAAAGTTAAAAATTCTTAGTAAAATCGAGAGCAATAATATTGGAGACAAGGAAGAATTTCCCTTGAAATAGCGCAGCAAAAAACACTTTAATTAGGGCTCATTAATTCTCAGAACTGGTTATACAATAAGTCCGAGAATTGAGAAAGTAGTTCAGGTCTTTTGTGTCGGCAAAAATAATAAATGTTGCGCGTGAGTGACAGCCGAAAGACGTATTCTCAATTAAGGTCCACTGCAGTATTAAGAGGTTTTTGTTTCACAGTTATTGGTTCTTCATCGGGTTACAAGATATACAGTGTCCGAATTCCACTTGCTCAATATTTATTGTAAGTGTGAGTCAGTGGCCAACGCTAGTAAGCAAGCTTTTAGGACGTCCAAAACCCCTGTTAGGGCTTTACTACTGGTAAAGCTGGGTGTAGTGCATGACGTGCTTTTTAAACGTATAGAATCATACTAGACGTATTGGAAAAACAAGCAGAAATAGTCTTATTCCAGTATAAATCTTATTCTACTATTCTATCCGAATTTACAAGCATCGATAAAGGGCGCCCGTTTCTAACACGGCCATCAAACCACTGCGCAGCAATTAAGCAGCGCCCGTCGGGTCATACGCCCTGGTGGGGATCGAACCCACCACCTACAGCGTAGAGTGTCTGTTAAATATGGGGACAATATTGTGAACCCCATGGGGAGGTCTACATCCAGCAGTGGACAGCTTATGGGAATGATGATAGTAACGAAATAATAGTAGATACCATTGTATTATGCATGTTTCTATCGAATTCGGCACAATGATTTAGTTAAATAGATTTGCATAGCTTACTTCTTTACTAACTAGCTTTTTTAAAAGCACTCTCTCTCATAAAAATCCAGCTGAATTTCTAAACGCAGATGAATTTTTATTCTTTATTCATACTTTCTCAAGGTAATAAGAATAAATGAAAGAGAATAACTTCAGCATAGCACGTCTCCAGAACTCCTAACCTATAGTGCAGAAGCGTCTTGGAAGCGCGCGCATTAATAATTCATTTCCGTCCTAAGGTGCATTTGTTTGCGGTAGCGGGGGCGCTACTATGAAACTATCAAAGATGGATACATTTTCTTTGGTTTACTATTTTTGGTTTATTACATTTACATATGCTTAGTTTTAAAATATGGTTTAGATATAGAGGTTTTTGTTTTAAAAATTTCAACTTCTTTTTCCAATTTCACTTTGCTTACGAGTACTAACCTCCAGTAAGTTTTTGTCAGTATCGATACCAATTAAATGAGCCTCTGTCCTGACTGACTGACTGAAAAACAAACAACGCACAGCCTAAACCATTGCTAGTAGACTTGAAATGAACATTCAGTACTACAGAACATACTGAACGTGTATTCAAGAACGAAATGTAACACAAAGTTATTTGTGATATTTAGTATTCCGATCCATCTTTAACAAAGTTCTAGGACCCGGAATAGTGCCTTGAGTTGCTTCGAGAAAAGTTTAATCTCTCTACTCGACTAGGGGGTGCAGCGCTTTCAGAATTCAGTACCTACTTCGAGTTCCAAGAGTATCCTACTAGTTTCATCACGCGTACGATCTTTGTTTGTGTATACCATAGTTCCGCAACAGTATCTATGAATTATTCAACTACCCTCATCTATTAGCTTACAGCTTCATTTCATATCTAACGTTTCTTTGACGTAAAGAGGCTGTAAATTGTTACTAGGACACTTGATTATACAGTTACGTAGTATTATAGTGGTACCAACGCTACATGTGCGTTTATAACTGAGATTTATCTTTGTACTTGTATATAACCGTTGCGTTACTGGTTGATTGACTAGCTGGCTGTTAAAAACAGTTTAAACCTTACCTCTTTTATGCAGGATTGTTAAATAACTCTGCACCTAATTACCTTTCTTACTGTACTATTAGTACCTATTACTTACTTGGTTTGGTATCCGTACAGTGGTGCATCGTTATAATAGTGCAATCAACTTATATTACCAGTAAAAAGGTACCAACATCGTAAATGTATGACATGACGTTACCTATTACTTATTTTTTGGCAAATCAACATTGAGTGGATATAGGTTGAAAAAGAGAAGTAAGAGAGAGAGAAGATAAGTTTTTTTATTCTTTATTTATTACTATATGTATTAGTTACAGACCATAGTATATAAGTAGGTACTTACGCAAATTATGACAATTGAAAGTACTAAATTAAACCAAACCATTTACCTAGCACTAAATGCATTACTTTTTTAAAAAACCTGTCGAAAGGATAAACAATGTTCAAACTACTGCAATTTCTTATCAATCGGTAATGAAAAAGCTTACAATTTAAGTAATTTTTAAATCTACTTAAATAAAAATAAAGTTAATAAACGTATCAGAAAAAAGAATTAAGATATACACATGTACCTAGTAATGAAGCTCAAGTTATTCACGTTATAGACATCCATTAATTTAATTCGATATTTCAATACTTTATAATAGCGTCTACCTACTAATTTATTTATACCTTCTGTTAGTTTTATTACATTTGATCCTGGCTTTGCTCGTCGAATGACAGACAGAAAGCATATTATTTTTTCCCCTCTCACTAGCTTTTTATTGGCCTTTATGGCTCACGCTCTATGGCCTCTTCATAGCTCGTGAGTTGGTATCGTAGTGTCAAACTTTGCCTTACGCAGTCGGTTGAGTCCAGGAGCTCGTGGGGTAGTGACCGACATAAGCTCCAACTTTTAGATGGCACATTCCTAGAGGTTTTTCTGTATCCTACTAATATTATAAATGCGAATGTTTGGATGGATGGATGGATGTTTGTTCCTCTTTCACGCTCTAACCAGTGGACCAATTTGGATGAAACTTGAAATAAATATAAATTGTAATCTGGAATAGGACATAGGCTTTTTATCCCGAAAAAATAACGGAAACGGGAAAAAACTGCCACGCGGGCGAAGCTGCGAGTGGCCTCTAGTTATAAATAATTTAAACGTTGAGATTTTGTGTCATTGTAGAACCTAAGACCACGAAAGTTATATCTAAAACCTAATAGCATCACTAACAATCGTTCTCTTTTGCCCTCAGCGATCGTCGAGGAGTTCTGGACGCAGCGACCATTCAGGCGCTGGCCGGTGAGAGTGTGCTGGAAAAGGAGCGCCAGTTGTCAGAGATGATCCTGCAACTGCAGATGGTGAGGGAACAACTACTGGCCCAACAGGAGCATGCCAAGGTAAGCCATTTTTAACAAGCATGCATTTTATAACCATACTTCCTCACTTGCAGAGCATGTTCTTTGAAGATGTCTACTGGATGTGTAGGTATGTCTTAATACCTTTGGCATATACTCACATTTTTCAGCACCTACTTGGTATTTCATAAGTAACAGGTTACAAGCTACTGCTAGAATACTAACTAGTTTCCTCGTGATGTTTTCCGTCTTCGTTTGAAAGTACTGTCATTGCGCACTTAAACGAATGCTATTGGAATTCATTATGTCACCGTTTTTAAAAATGCTTTTATGAGTAAGAAAGGATTGACTACTAAAACGACGGATGATAGAAGGATAGAAAAAAGTAGAGAGAAAAAAATTGTTATAAAAATGTGAAAATACTTACATAATGATTTTTCAATCGAATTTGTGGGTACGTATTTGTTTATTATTCTGCTGAAAAATATGGTATTTTTTACAGCTGGAACAACATATTTTACCTGTCAGCGATGAAAAAAACAAAACACATTTTTATTTTTAAAAAGTTGAAACTTGTTGAGAACGAAAGTCTTAGCCATCATCACGAACTGTCATAGTCTTGAAAACTAATAGAACTCTGACCTCATTTAGCCGGTGCCAAGTTAGTGTAGTGGTTTCTGTGGATTAACTTCGACTGTGACAAAATATCTATTAGTACTTAAAAGATTTAAAATAATATTAGTTGTGGATATTATTCACACCATTATCTAGTCTCAAACTAAGCATTTTTACTATGGGAACCAGATACTTACAGTACAATATAACACCCAGATATAGAACAAATATCTATGTTCATCACGCAAACTGTTCTATGCTGCGAGGCCAGTCAATGAATTGTGATGAAATTGTCATTTCTATCTAAATTATAAGAAACTTTATAGACAACGCACAGCGTTTACCACTGGTTGTGAAGACTTGAAATTTTCAGGGTACATTCGTCTTGGTGCGTACAGGTATACTAAGAAAATAATTTAACCCCTAAATGGGTTATGAAAATAACTTCGCGCAGACGAAGATAGTTAATAACAAATATAAACATTTTAAAAACGTTAAATTAAATATACATATTATTAGATCGATTTGCTTTGCGTGGGGCTTGAGGGTCACAAAAAGCCAAACCAACACAAGTCTCTTTTCACAGTCGCTATAAGCGATTCAGTTTTTTTCATCCACGGAAACCCAACATCAGTAGTATATCTCTATCGACCAGCGACCTACAGAGAATAGAATTGACAATCCTTTTTAACGAACAACAAAGTAACAAAACCTTTTTGAATGATCCTTTAGATTCTTCAATCGGGGCCCTAAAGTCGGGGAAACACCCAATTAGAATTGAGAGTCACTTTGTTACCCCGTCGTCGACGTTTGAATACTTTGCATGCCCGGTCACGCTTTCTGTACCGCTACGGTAGCCTATACAAATAACTCCACAACACGCTTATTTGAATACAATTTGGCATTTTAAAACCTCAATCAATAACTTATTTGTTTTAATAGTTTGAGGGACGATCTATATCACAACTCGTTTTTAAACTTTCTGATCTCCCAAAAAGTAAATGGAGTCTTTTCGACCCACAGATACGTAATTGTGCAATTTTTTTTTACTAGTTCAACTTTTTTCATTCGTTTCGTAGTTTTAGTTCAAAATAACTCTTGTAGGTCTGTGTCTTTTCTAACTTCTTTTTTAACCCGCAAAGGCGTGAAGTTCTAAAATAAACCTTCTTAGTTTTTTTAAAATGTTTGACTATTTTTTTAGTTGTTTGGTTCAGTGGCTCCTGTAGTTTCTAAGTACCTCCCGTTGAGGGATATGCGTTCAGCATTACCCAAGGGTCATCTACGACAAAGTAGCGTCAACCTTTTCACTTATTTTCAAATGCTTTGCATGCCAAGTCGGGTCACGCATTCACTCGACTGTACATTTGCACCGTGGACAGTTGTCCCATTTCCATCCCTAGATGGCGTTGACAGTTCGTTTAGAAACGTCCGTCTCGGTCCGCTATGGGCCGTGAATGCTGACGGTTTTATTGCAGTTCGTAGACTGATAAGTTTACGGGTGTATTGTGAGTTATTATAATGAAACAATGTTGACTTGTTATAAACTTCGCGACGTTTCAATTTAGTTGGAGTAGGGTTTTTAGTGGCAGACCGTTGACTCTGAGTGTGACACTTGTTTTTGTGTAATGCGAACGCGTTTTCCGAATAGATTTGTTTAAAGTCACGATAAACGGTATTTACGTATGTTGCGACTTGAGAACACGTCACATTACACAGAAAAGAGTGAATGCAAGTCAGACTTGCGTTACAGTTTAAAGCTATGACGTTTCTTTTTTCACGATCTGAAGGTATTGTTCAACATCTGGTGATCTGTCATTCATTCGTTTTTCTTATGAACAAAGGTCATCTATATTTATGACACGATTTTTATGCAGCAGTAATTGGTTATCCCATTTTTCATTGGTCATAGCTGTGATGTTCCCGGCTTGAAATAGGCATTACCTCTTTAACATTTTACTAAGAGAATGTTCCAGGAATTGGGTAGTAGAATCTTCTGAGTACTAAACACTGACTGTGGTCACCAATCCGCATACCAAGCGTGATGACTATGCTAAACCTCCTTAATATGGGTCAGGTATGTGCAGCTGTACTTATCTAAGCTGAAGTGACATGACGAATTGTTTTAAAGAATATCAACTACATTATAACTTTTTAAACTATCATGGTTTTGATCAATATTTCCCCCCGAAAACGTAACGGGTAGTATTCGACCCGTGATCATGGCGCATGCAACTGTGCCGAAATATCGGGAAACAATCAAACTCAAAAATCATGGTAAATATCCCGTTTCTATCCAAAATATTAACTACATTTTTCATTCATCATTCGAATTACTATAGTTCTGGTTCTTTCAGAAGTACCTTTACAGAGAAAATCGAATAATTGCCAATAGGAAGCTCACCCCTGGAAGAAATTATTCATCGTCTGTCGGCAAGTTTTGTTCACCCTTTTAAATTGAGTTTGCATCAGATTGTTTAGTTGTCCTCGGGTCCTTGTTTTGATAAGGTATCTCAAAGTGACTTTTGTCAGTATTCTATTGAGAATAAAAAAAATTAAGTTGATAAGTATTTTTTTTCTTTTTAAAACTTAGTCTGGGACTTTGGCATATTACGCCATAACAAAGGTTCCTATACTACTGATATTACGTGTACCTATGTAGGTACAACAAAATAAAAAATGCCTTAATTATTTTCACTAAGACCTGTATTTTTGTAAGTGCTTTGAATGGTTTTGAGCAGCACACCAAAAACATTTTGATCGATTAAATTATAATTATCTAGTCTAGAATGTTAGGAGAATAGTTAGAAATTGACAGTTTTAACTGTAAATTTCTTATTTTTTGCGGGTTTAATCACTTGAATCTGGCGCTTAGATTCGTCTACTTCATCATCATTATCATCATGAACAACATATAGCAATCCTCTCTTGGTCAAAGGCTTCCCCTACACGTTTCCAGAAAGAACGTTTTTGAGCCTTTTCCGTCCACCGACTTTCCGTGATCGAGAATGTCGTCAGTTCAGCCTGTGTGAAAACATCCTACGTTTCGTCTTGCGGTTCGTGATCGCCATTCAAGAACCTTGACACACCAAGCTTATAACGAATATTTTTATACAATTTGCTAACTGAACAAGCAGATGGCCCACCTGATGCTAAGTGGTTTCCATCGCCTGTAAACGCACGCTAGTTAGGAGCGTGACTTACGATGCACTGCTCAGCTTCTCATCAATCTGAGACATAAGGTGCTAAGCCTCATGCGGCTGTAACTTCAAAAACTGACAAATTATATCGTTTATCTCTAACAGTCATCATCATCATCATCATCAGCAGCAGAAGTCCACTGCTGGACATAGGCCTTCCCCACACGTTTCCAGGAAGAACGATTCTGAGCCCTTTCCATCCATCGACTTCCCGCGGTCCTAACAATGGACGTCTTACGCTTCGTCTTCCGTTTCGACAGTATTCAAAAGCTTTTACCAATTAAGTAAGTAGATAGGTAGGTATATATATATCAAAGGTAGGTAGGTATATTACGTTAATTATCCTTGTTACAATACAGAGAGAATCCTTTCATGTTGAATCAATTCGTTCAGTTATTGTATGGGGCGCCAATGCTTTACAAAGACACTCGCACTAATGAGTCAGTGATAAAAACTCGAACTACACTCGATCACATGACCCTCAAAGTAGGGTTGCCAGTGTAGATCAGAAGATAATGCATTGAACAATACCTATCTATCTATCTATCTAATCAGCCCACATTCACCCACTGCTAAGTATAGGCCTCTTTAGCACGCCACTCTTCTCGGTTCTGCGCCAAGAGAATCCATCGTGGTCCCGCTGCCTTTATAATGTCATCTGACCATCTGGCTGGTGGTCTGCCTCGTAATCTATGTCCCTCGCGTGGCCACCACTCGGTCACTGCTCTTGTTCATCTACCGTCTTCCCGCCTAGCCAATAAACAATACCTACTTACTAAAAAAACTGTGTAAGGTTTGGTAATGACAACGTATGTTAACTTTTAAACCTAACTCAGAAAACGACCGATGTGGCGCGGCAGACGAATGTCCGCCTGTGACGAAGAAGGTAACGGGTTCGATTCCCGCCTTGAGATAAATGTTCGTACGATCTGCTAATATTTATTTCGGGTGTTCTGGGTGTTTTCTATGTATAGTAAAAAGTATTTCCGTTGTTACAACACTGTGCTACACTTCAAAGTATAGCACAGTGTTGTAAGACTATGATTAGATCACTACTTACCTACTACTTCACAATCAATAGCACTCAAGTGAAAGATGTTCAGCGCTTGGATAGCTTTAAGCCTGACCAACACCAAAATGAGCCAATAGCTAATCATTTAAATCTAGGTACATTGACAACCCTACCATTGTTTACCGTATAGATTGAAGAGGCCTGCCGTCTATAGATTCTCTGCAAATGGGAACGGCTAATGGCGGCCCACGTTCGCATTCGCGCGCTTTTTTATTTCAAATACAGAACGTCCCTTTGTTGACGTTGCCGGATGCATTCCGAATAGGCGCGTTCGATGCCGGTTTTCGATTTACTTTTTTATTCCACAGTTTTGTTTGGCAAACGCACTGTTTTCAAACAGCCAGACAGTTTCAATCGATGAATGCTTTTCTCTTTTATGACGTGTCATCAGTCTATTAACGTGATCACGTTTTATGCACTAGTTAGAGTAAAATAAAATTGTATTTTACTTAACATTGAACAAATACGTATATACGTGTACGTGTATACGTATAAGGTGTTATGTAATACATATAATCGTAGGTGTAGGAAATGTTACCACAGACAAATTGCTTTAATTTTATTAAATAATTAATTAACAAATTACAATCGCACTTATAGCCTTATTTATGTACAAATATATCCGCAAATATCTGGGAAAAACCTTCATTTCAGCACAAACAAGGTTGTATTGTGCAAATTATTTCATTCAATGGCAATATCTAGAGCACTCATCCAAATTAAAAACATCACCAGCACATAGGACTATTGATACATATCAGCTCACCCCATATTGTAACGTCCCCCTCGTGACGTCCAGACAAACGGAAATATGAAAATGAAAACGCCAAAACGGAAAAACGCATCGAACACCCTCTCACTCGACGGATGCCGGACAAAAAATGAACACAAACGAGCGCTTAATTCGCAAAAAGCCCGTTTGATGTCGCTAATTGACAATCAGTTGGGGACGCGTCTCATTGGACAGTTACTTCCGCGTTCTATTTTTAAAAATTAAAAACAAATAAATCAGGGTCGCCATATTTGACAATGTTGCGAGTCAGCCTGCTCTCTTTATGTCAATTTGCGAAAAAATCACTAATTACTCTGAAAGCGGTACTTTTATTCAATTTTTGCTTGTGAAATGTTTTTCTGATCCACGGCAACATGTATTTCACCAGAGTTTGTGATATAGTCATCAGTCGACCAAATTAACCGTTTTGTTTTACTTTAAACGGGTCATGTCAAACGTCCAACTACATACAGCTAGAGTCAACGAGATCCCCTTAGTAAAATAGAAAAAAAAGTTATTTTAATTAAAAAACTATCCAACCTTACACCTTAGGGTGATGTCAGACCAATTAGTTAGTGAAAGAAACCGGAGGACGCGAGTGATGGACATGTGTTGACAACGTTTTTGATTAAAAAGTTAAAACATAAAATGTTGAGGTGAAATGGTAAACGCAACTGATTATAGTAAAGTCCTCTTCATTTTTACTCATTTTAATTTACAGTTTTCAATTTTTAACATCAGTTTTAGGAGGGCTTACATAAATATTTACTTACCTAACTTAACTGTAAGTAGTGTTTGCCTTGCCTTTAATATGTTATTAAAGGCAAAAATTATTCAAAATAGTATAAATACATAGTTACTTAATTTATACTTAGTTATATTTCTATTGATTTTTTTTATGTAACATAGAATATTGAGCTAGTCTTGATAATGGTAGTAAGAGTTTTATTGTTACCCGCGACTTAATACGCATGGTTATTGTAGTTTTAAGTATATTACAGTTAACAGCTAAAATAATACTTACTTTTCTAGCCTATTTCTTCCCACTGCTGGGCAATGGCCTTTCTCAAAGATTTTCAGTTTTCTTTTCCCTGTATTCTGTTGTATGAATAACTACTATAATGACTAATGTTTGAATGTGGAAGACGGTGCTGCGGTATCCGATTTATTTCAGTGTTTTTAACAGATACAAGTTTAATACGAACGAAGAAATTTCAAGATCCTCAACCACATTTATAGTTTTTTCAGGAGTTCGTTTATATATTTTTATTTGAATAACAGTTAAAATGAATCATAGCACGCCTACCAACGCAACACCAATAAACTTCCGGACTGCGCGATAAAAATCTATTTATGCATCGTATCTTTCAACCCATTGTTTTCCCAACGATAACAACCAAATTAAATTATTGGCTGCGTCACGCAACAGCCATTACATAGCAAAATCAACCTTACATCTTAGATTTACAAGCGAAAATGAAAACCCACGCTTTTACTAGGGCAGTACAATGTAAAGTGGTAGGGATAACAATTGTCTATTGTGACGCCTATCTCTTTTGCGCATCGCCTGCAAACGCTCAAACGTTCATAACAGACTAAGACGGGTGTATACCTATTGCGCTCTAACACAATGATCTGTGGAAATGGGCACGCCTTTGTCGTTCAGATTTTCCTCTATTCGTTGGTTCTATTTCCAGCCAGTGGCTTTTAAATTTAAAAATATTTTTATCTGTGGGGTAGAATGCGTAATACCATACCATGCCGTTTTGTGCAGATTAAAAACGATTTTCAGAAATAGATTTTTTTGGAAGGCTCAATTCGATTTATCGTGTTTTTCGCACTTTGCAATAAATAGCGAATTACCTACCCCCAATAGGATAGCTAAGACGAAAACATTATGTAAGTACACTTGTTGTTTAACAAATCTCAGAGGTACTTCTGATATTATTTTACAATAATAACAGCAAAGCTTATCGAATACCTAATTACTATTAGAGTGGATATAGGGGTTGTTTCGGTGACCCATAATGTAATGCCTTTACCTATTACATTTGACCGAGTCAGTTTCGAGATTGGTCAAAAATTAATTCATATAAATAATTTATTCATATTTTTTGTCAGGGAGAAATTTTTGATTGGATGGAAAAAGGGGAAAATGAGGGAGAAGTTTACTGTAGTGTTATATTATATGAACGGATTTTAATTTTGGGAAAGGGGAAATAGTTAGTTATTGCATGGTTATAAAGGCTCGCGAGGTCTACTGTTCTCACAAACCACTAGTTTATTAAATATTTATACATTACTCAACACACTTAAAAGTACTTCAAAAGGTTGGTAATAATTAGGTGTTTAAATACATATGCGTGAAACTCTTTTTGCTTCAACTTTGTTCATTAACAAGTGTTAATAATCGCTGTAATAAGAATTCAGGCAACGATTCAATTACCAGCCATTTTGGTTAAGCAATGTTTGAGCTATTAAAATTCTAGTTAAGATAACTTCAAGTCGTGCTTTTAATTTGCCCGTGTGCAGAATATGTGATAGTAACTGCGGGGCTAGCTATGCCTTCCACACTTGCTTGCAGCATGCTTTTACAACCATCATAGTATTGAACACTTTTCATAAACGCAGGCACAATAAATAAAGAAAAGGTAATACGCGTGTATTATAAGAGTTCAATATGTGTTCCGATTACAAAAGTTCAAAAATAGAACCACCATAGTATTTTGTAGTAGTGGAGATCTTAGTGAAAAGCTTGTACGGGAAAGTACGTCTATTTTTGCCGCCAAGCAGCTTACTATGTTCCGGTTTGGAAGGTGTAGGTACCGGTGAAATTACAAGCACATGAGGTTTAGCCACTGTATGCCTCAGGTTGATCAACGTACAGCAATGCATGTTTCTAATGAACGTGACTTACGAGGCAATGCCTTATTATAGTAACTACTTAAGATCAGGTGCATTGTATGGTTTTTACATCAGCAAGTCGCAAAAAAAACACTTTGTAATGAAAAATGTTTTAAGTCACTGAATGCCCAGTCAAATAAGCGCGTGGTCGCCTAAAAAAAGTTTAAGCTTTGACAGAAAGATTTCATAGTAAATGAACCTACAAACTCTTTAAATAAGTTTTTCTATACACAATACTATTTTAATTGTACCTACGTACTTTAATAAGCACACCGGCCAAAGTAGATTATTATAGCTTATTAAAAATTTATGACTTTTGCAGTTCGCTGAAATCAAGTATGGAAGACCTTAGTGATGTATGGTAGTGGAACTAAATATCGGTGATGGCAACTCGCCAATCATCGACTAATAGTACTGTCAGTACAGTAATCGATAAATCAGAAAATCGATTGCAGATCTGTGTCGGTTTTCAAGTGTTTCGCAACAAAATAAAAAAAAAACAAATAGTTTTCTACACTAATATTATAAAGAGGAAAGCTTTGTATTTTTGTATTTTTGTATGTTATGAATAAACTCAAAAAGTACTGGACCGATTTTAATAATTCTTTTTTCATTACAAAGCTACATTATCACTGAGTAACATAGGCTATATTTTATTTTGGAAAAAAATAGCGTTCCGTAAAATATTTGGGTTTTTCAGACACAAGGTGTAAAAAATCAACCAGAAAAGTTACTTATTTTGCGTACGCTGCCTAAACTATAAAAGATAGAACCATAAAATGTTCTACATAATTGTAGATCTTATAAATATCTACAAAAAAGTCAGCGACACACTATACCTATCTATGTCGAGTGAGGCACAACAACCATTTTTTTATTTAAAAATCTTCAATTTTCTTGGACTACATTTAAACGCATTTATTTTACTCATACTATTAATCCTTATCGAAATAAATTATTTTATCACTAAGTACAGTTCATGTAGATAATATTTGGTCTTTAAATGATTAGAATTGGACGTTTGGTTTTGAAGTTATGGCGAAGTTAAAATATTACGTTTTCTGCTGCACGGCCCGTTGCGAAGTGAGCGTCACCAAGTTGGGAGTGCGCGTGCAGGGGAGTAGTTTAGATCTATGAGTTAGGTACCCGCGCGGCTCCGACGCGAGGTCGGCTCCCTACGCAGGTGTTTTATAAAAAGGACATTAATTCATAATGTAATATAGTTTTATGACAAAATCTATACAAATAAATAAAATTGAAGTGTCTGTTTGTAATATTAAAATAACGCTTTTTACTACATGCATAGGAATGTATATACGATACATATACCAAAATAGCATTTTTTTAAATTTTTGTCTGTCTGTCTGTCTGTTTGTTCCGTGTAATCTCTGGAACGGCTGGACCGATTTCGACGGGACTTTCACTGGCAGATAGCTAATGTAACAAGGAGTAACTTAGGCTACTTTTTATCCCGAAAAAATAACGGGAACTGATATAAACTGCCACGCTGGCGAAACTGCGAACGGCCTCTATTTTATGCCGTATTAACGCCATCTGTTGGTGACATCGAGTACTACTTCAGTTAAGATTTGTAAGTAAACATGTTTACCGCCCAACGAAGTGGGCACCGGTCAGCTAGTTATGTATATACCGACGACTGATGTGGCGCGGCGGGCGAATGTCTGCCTGCAACGCAGAGGTTGCGGGTTCGATTCCCGCCTTGGGATAAATGTCTGTACGATCTGCAAATGTTTATTCCGGGTGTTCTGGGTGTTTTCTATGTATAATAAAAATATGTATGCATGTAATGTACTGTATTAAGTATATCAGTCATCTAGTACCCATAACACAAGCTCTGCTTAGTTTGGGGCTAGATGATGCTGTGTGGATTGTCCAGCATTAAAAAAAAAAATATATATAAAAAAAATGTGAATAAAAATGGATCAAAATCGTTCTTCCTGAAAACGTTGTTTTATTCTGTGTCCAGAAATGGAGTTTTCAGACTGATTTGACTGACTATATTGAAAATAACCAAATAGATCGAAGTTGCAGTAATAAAAAGGCAAGTAGAGACTAAATTCTTATAGTTTTTATAGTCCACCAACTTTTAACCAAGTTTTCTCTTAGCCAAGCTTAGTTTACTGCTTTCTCTCGGTATTGTACAAGTATAGGCAAATGAAGTTCAGACTCGCTAACTTAGTTTCCAGTTCGACATTATTGCGTGCCGTGACGAGACTTCGAAAGCAAGACGAAGCTCCTGTAGATAGTAGATGTCCATCGTACTAAAAAACTTGATAAGTTTTTTAATGCAAGCTTTTGACTGCAATCATACGTGATGGACAGTGTGGATACGCTTTAACCCATCTTACGTTGAGCGGTTACCTCCTTATTTAGTACTAGCGAAACGCGCGTGACTGCGCTCGTGTGAAGTTGTTTCTATACAAACTTCAACCCCCGCTATACCTATTTAGGGGTTGAATTTCAGGAACTTCTTAGTACACCTTTACGCACCAAGACATATTTCCGAAAATTTGATTTATTCTCATATTTTTTTTGTCATTGCTGATGGAACAAGCGGATGGCTCACCTGATGTTAAATGGTTAACATTCTACCACCCATAACAAAGCATTACCTTGCATGTCACGATCGGTAAAATCGTGCCTTACAATACACTGCTCTGCGTTAATCAACTTGAGGCATGCAGGTGTTAAGTTTCATGTGCCTATAATTTTACCGGCATCCACCCTTCAAACCGGAACACAGCAAGCTGCTTGGCGGCAGAAATAGGCATGGTGGTAGTACTTCCCCGAACGAGAGAGAACTGAGGGCAAGTCCTACGTGGCGTCATTGTTTTCACCTGTGGCATTAACGCCCTAAGTCTCATGTGCAACTTATATAACGTATCTTAAATACCTAATATAGGTATTTAAGTACGTAACCATAGGTATTTAAGTAGCTAGATACCATTCTAAAGTCTATAAAGTTTCCTTATTACTTCATTTGATATTACCGCAATCAAAATATAAAACTACTTTTGCATAAAGATATTAAAAGTAAGTGCTTAGTATAAACATTGCAGCTAAGAGTCAGAATTAATATAACCGCTAAACAAGGTGTCTAAAAACTACTTACAAAAAACTTTGCTGACACTTCTAACATACCTACCTACTACTTAGGTATTGAGCAGTCACCGAAAATAAGAAAAAAAACTATTTAAAAAGAAAATTATTTCTATTTTATTTTTTCCTGAGTGAAAGCAATCACTGTTTTACTTTGCGTATTGTATGGCCCCAGAATATAGTTATATTATTCTACAACTCAAAGCATTTTAGTTTGTAGCAGTTTGTAGCTTAAAATAATTATTGTATTATATGCTAGTAATTTAAGTTATCGGAAAACTATTTTCAATAACTGTCTAAAATAAAGTTATTATGATAATAGAGCAGTGTCTGGGCTCCTAGAGCTTTTACGTACGATGCAAATATATTTTCCGTACTTATGTTCGTCTGCTCAAAAAAAAAACTTTTTCTAAATTGGTTACTGGCAATACACTTTACTGTTACAGATTAAGTGACTATCTTATTACAGGGGCTTATGTTGAGGTGCATAATGGGAAGTAATTGCATAATGCAGTTATTGAAAGCTGACTTTTCACACAGTGTACAAGTCGCTACTGTTACAAAGTTGAAATCGTAAATGGGTGAAGATTACTTGTGTTGAACAACAAGCTGCATATGTATGATATTTAGTTCTTGAATAATATACTCAAAACTTGTCATTGACATTACTAGCATTTCATCAGGAACTTAACCAACAATCTAATAAATATCACCTATCGACTAACTCTCATACTTATAAACGTTATTTAAATTAAATACTACTTAAAAGTGATTCTGTCACTGTTTGTTATTACTCATTGAAACTTATTCTCGAATACTCAAACGAATTTTAGATTTAAGCTTGTCACAAGTCGCGTTTTTTCGACACTTGCAATGAAAATCTGTCAAAAATTCGTCACTTAAGACGTGTTTAAATCTGAAATGCGTTTGAGTATACGAGGGTCAATAGCTTAATAATTATTTTCTGACAGATCTTTATAAATAAGGCCTTTAGATATTAAGTTTGATTTTGATTACTGCTTTATAGAGCAACTTGCGGGTTTGTATTTAAATCTTAATTTTATTTTTTTACTTTATTTATATTTTTTTGTAATATGTTATCAACTTGATAACACATTAAAAAATTAAAATAAATAAACACTGATAGAATTGAGGTTTTTATATTAAAAAAAGAATATGCTTCTAGCATTTACATTTACTACCAACAAATAACTCTATTATGTAAATACACGAACATAAATCTAAAACGTATTTACCGATACAAAACAAGAGCGGCCAATAAACATGCCCCCATCGGAAAATCCATGAAAAGGTTCCTGAAATACGGAATCAACACAAACACGGGTCTTTGTGTCCATTCAGGCGCGCGCACACAAACGCTTTTCTTAGCGCATTCACAGTTTTCTATGGGGGCAATAAAGGTTCCCACGGACACAATGGCGCCCGGGAAGGCAAGGAGTGATGAAAAGTTGGGAATCTGGGCCGCGTTCTCGAGGCGACTAGTGCCGTCCTTTACCCGTTATCGATAGAATTAAACAGATTACATTTATATCGGTGTAATTACAGGCACATGAGGCTTAACACCTGTACGCCTCAGGTTGTTGGACGCTGAGTAGTGCATCGTAGGGCATGTTCCTAACGAGCGTGACCTACAAGGCAATGCTTTGTTATAGGTGATGGTAACCACTTAACATCAGGTAGGCCATCTGCTTGTTCCATCGGAATGTTGTATAAAAAAAAAACGTTCAATAAATATATATAAGTAAAAAATAGGGTAGTGCTATAATAATTTGCTATTTCTCGTATCGTACATTCGCACCTAATAAACATTGCGCCATCGCTACTAGCCCCAAACTAAGCAAACTTTGACTTATGGAAACCAGAAACTATCGTTATTTTAACTATCATTACAATTTACAATTCGCTGTTTTCCCTAACATATTTTACACACGAAACACGATGGTCGACTCACAGTGTTCCTTGAGGTTTTATGGATGGCATTAAAATCTAAATAAATCCTGGATACAATGGAAAAATACTTTAGTCGATGAGTATTTTCCCAACACTACTCTTAGTAATTCCCGTCACTTTCCAATTATTTTTGCGGTCTTTCTTTACGTTAGACTAGGTTCGCATTCAACGAAATAACATCACTGAAGTACTGAACAGTTGGGTTTTAAGAAATTACCTGCTATCTATTCCAAACAAAAGTACCTTGTATACTTTGGGTAGACTTGAAATTTGGAGTTTATCTAGTGCGTAGAGATGTATTAAAAATGTTTTTTTTTAAAAGAGGGTGAAGATGTTGAAGGTTTTATAAGAATAATTTTACATGGACAAAGTCACGTGGGTGGGCACTTATTAGTCTTGATATCCACTAAAGTAATCTGAATTTTTGTTTGGTATTTTTTTTTCATGACAATCAAGATTAATTTGGCTGAAAATAAATCAAAAAGAAATGATTTTAGTTTCGTCCTGCTCTAACCTGTTTAAGCGTAGTGGTACTCATTTCCTCCTCCTCTCTATCTTTGTGGAAGTTTGCTTTTTCTCCAGCTCTTAGTTTTTCCTTTCCTGAAAACTTGCGGTTAATTTATTTAATAACATGTTTCTGAATAGAGCGCGGTCGAGTGCCGGTTGAATCGGGCTTTTCTTTTAAAAATGGAATTTGAAAAGTAACTGTTTTTTTTTCTTTTGTTTGCGACATTATTTTTGTTTGCGAAAGCTTGGGCTAATTAATTCTTTTCATCCTTCTTTGATTTTTGTATTTCGAATGCGCCTGTTTGAAAATGTTTTAGCAGGTATTATCAACATTTTAAACATATTTTTTCCTAAAATTAATATATTTTGATGAATTTCGACAAGACAGTTTGAACAATATAATATTTTGGAATTTAAAACGTACCAGTAAGTAGGTATAATAGGTGCATTCACGAAACACAAATTCATCAAATAAATGCTTGAAACGTGATCCTGAGAACATTCTCGGGATGAACATAAATATCGTGATGCGTTTTGTACTCTCACAAAAGAAGTCAATATTCTTTCCTTATTTTACGTAGCTTTATTTTTAGGATTTGACACAATTTATCTTTGGTTGGGTGGTCTTTGCTAGATATTCATCATCATCATCATCATCAGTACCAGGATCTTATTTTAATAATTGCTTTGTTAAGTATACTGGGCACACAAATACAAACATTGAACATATTAATTTTATATTTTTGAAATAAAAAATAAGAAATATAAATGACACAATTTGAAATGATTTATTGTAATTCAAATAAGAAGCACATAAAACTGGTAACCGTATTAATAAAATACCTGCGTTGCACAGCCAATGATTCACCAGACTTAAAATGTGGGTAGTTCATTAAAAAAGTAGTATTTTAAGCTGCGATGACAACGGATGTTTCGATCTCGCTTATTGGCTATCTTTGCAATATGTTCAACGGCGATAAAAACCACTTTTAATTCAAAAAATATCTCAGTATGTATTATAAATAATTGTAAATAAGTTAGCAGCTCTATCAATTCAACTTTTTTTTCTATTTCTAAGACCAGAGAAATAAACATGTCACAATAGAGTGACCACAAAAGAAAACTTGTAACAAAAGGTGGTGGACAAGTTTAAAGCGAAAGCGGGTATCAGTAATTTTGTAGTTTGGATAGACAAATATTTGCTCTGCCAGTTTTTCATAATTTTCATGTTTAAACAACAAAATATTTCTATGTGTGTAACGCACGCAGGTAGATACAGTCAGCTGCACTAGAATGTATCCAATCCTTAATTTTCAAAATGGTATCACAGCGTTACAAAAAATTTTACACAATAAATATTCAAAAATACGTGAGAAATACGAGAAATCTGTTGACGAGCACCAGGTTTTATGGTTTTTAAGTTTTTGCTGTGTAATACTTTGTTGTAATGCTGTGATATTATTATGAAAATAAATAATTGTATTCATTCTAGTTCACCTGACTGTATCTACCTACTCACCAAACATAGCAGTGTCAAATCCATACAGTAAAGAAATGTGGAAGAAGCGTTTCTAGGCAATAGTCACAACCAGTCATAGAAGTGTCCTCTCATTTCCCATTTGCAAAGGTTTTCCTCATTACCCATATAGCTGGAAGTGTTCGTTTTGTATACTTTCGAATTTATCGATGCACTTCTAAATACGAACGAGTTGGTCACATTATGTAATTCGCAAACAGCTTGCGCTCACACCGTGTACCACATTATTATTACTCGCAGACACCATACATCTATCGGCAGTGGTCATCAACATTTTCACAATGATCTCGGCGTCGATTTATGTAATAGACGTCAGTGTTGCCTATCGCTCAGTTTATGCGTGCATTATTTGTACAAAGTAACTGTTAAGATGCAATTCAACTGTAAGACATTATAAACCCTAGACGTATTGTTTAAATAAAACTCAGTCAGGCAAGTTAAAAAATTTAAGATATTTATCAATAAAAGGTACATTACTTATAGGCTTGGTCGCGAGGAACTGGCGCTTAGATTCACCTAGATTTAAGACGTTTCAAGATGATCCCTGCGGATATTACTGAATAAATGCTTTTTGACTTTGACTTTGAGTATTGTTAAAATAAATGTATTTAGAAGCAGTTGTTAAAGTATCTTGTACCTACTACTGACGTATTTTAGAAGACAAATTTGAAGTATCAGGGTGTCTAATCAGGCAAAGACAACTTGACTGTGGACCGGCTACTGAAATGCCACGAAAAGTAACTCAAAATGACAAAACGAAACTTTTTTTATCTTTTTTTTTTCAAGAAGACACCTAGGTTTAAAAAATGAATCAGACCACATACAAATTCATTCTCAAATTAAGCCATCGTGTCGTCTTAACCCGTAACGATAATAAGATATTTGTCAGTCACCACGACGTTTATTTCATTCCAAACTTCAGAGCCGTATAGAATTTAATTCAGTTTTGCTGACAGATTTACGATCTTCTCTCTATTGTGATTGTGCCTTCTGTTTTTGTTTTAATCTTGAGAAAAATTAACTTAGTTGTTATTTTCGGAAGAAGAAAGGTCTGTGTAACAAAAAACTTTCAGATTTTCATTTTGAGTTCTTTGAAAAGCTTTCTTACAGTGATTTTATTAAAACGGGTGTATATTTATTTACCAGTAATCCGAGCAAAAGTATTGGTCAAAAGTATTGATGAGAGACAACCACATTTCTCAAAAAGATATCTCAAAAGAAATTAAAAAGGTTTTACTTCACAATTCAAGTTTATATTCACAGGTGTTATTTTTGTTTCTATATATTTGTGTAGTTTTACAACTCTGCCAATCTTTTCTAATCCAACGAATCAAAAAGCGTTTTAAACAGGCATTTGAAGAACAAACAGTAAGATTAAAGTGAAGTGTAAAGTTACCTACTTGTGTTACTGTTATCTTAATCGCTCAACTTCATTTTCTTGTACAAACGTGTGGTAATAGCTTCTCTGATTGCTTCGGAATAGCTTTTTATAAAAATCATTACGAAATAATCGTAGCTTAGAATTTTGTGATTACCATTTTTATAATATTGAATTCTGTAATGAATTTTCAATTGATCTTTTGGTCAGCCAACGTAGTAAATAACACAGTTTCGATTATTTATTCATAGAATCTCGTTACAACTCTGTGAAATATTTTAATTCTTCAATCTTTGTTTTTAGGGAAATTATTATAATGAGGAAATTTGTTTATTTTTATGTAATCGAAATGTTGTCGATATATGAATACTTTTTGAGTAGAACATTATTATGATATAAAATTAGGTAAGTGCCAAATACGGGAAACATTAATCACTAAAGAGTAAAATTCCAATACCACCACAACTTTAATGCCGAAGCACGGTATATAGATAGAAACACTACTTATATACTTGAGATAGGTATATACTTGAGATTCTTCCAATATGTCTAAGTAATATTACATTTGGCACATAGGTACTCACATTTTGCAGTAGTTAGTATTCCTTACATGACAGATTGCAAGCCCAACGCCGTTTTTAGGATACTATCCAGTTTCCTCACGATGTTTTCCTTCACCGTTTGAGAACATAAAGAATACAATTCATTATAAATCTCATTTCAGTTATAATGTGGCAACTGTCAAATTGTCACCACCATGACTGCTAAGATCCATATTTTATGACAGTACATCATACTTTGATGTACCTACTTACTGTCATAAAATATGACAGGACAATAATTATGTTACATTCTGATTTTGCTATAGTTATTATTATGTTAACGCCTACGTAAGCTAAAACCTATTTTAAAAGCATTCTTTCTTGCAGTTATATAGTTACCGATTATAAGTTTACCGACGTTAGACGTGTACACGACTCGCAACATCGATTTTTTAATTGCGATGTTCGATACGTTAACGTCACAATTGTTCATGCTAGGTCCTCTCGAGTATTAACTATAAAGTGCCGCCGTGTAGGTACTTAGCATGAGAAAAATCAATGACAATCAGTTCACAAGTCATGCCATGTCCAGAGGTCAGTAGTCTAGTCAGTAAACAGGTCCACAGAGGTTACAATGTAAACGTGTGCGAGGTGTTTCTTTGATCTCACCGACGCGTAGGGTTGCCACCGCTGTAACGTATTAAGTGAATTTAAATCTATACCAATTATAAGAATCTTTGTCCTAACTGACTGACTGATATATATAGACAACGCACAGCCCAAACTTTTATTAGGTAAATTTAAATCTATACCAATTATAACAATCTTTGTCCTCATTGACATCAACGCACAGACAAACCGGTTGGCCACAGAGACTTGAAATTTTTATCCTCGTTGGAGTACAAACCATATCTGCAGCGCAGATAGCGAATCTATTACCAACTAAGCTGTGAGGCCAAAGCTTTACAGATATCATTAATTTTTGGACTAATAAACATCTGTTGTACCAACATATTAAAAAATGTAGCTTTTAAAGCACCAAATTTTTAATATTAAGTATTAAATGCTTTGGAAACTACTAAAAATAATAAACTGATCTTTTATGTTCAAGACAATATTGTGTTTTACTCTGAAACGTATACAAACATTACTTTTATTCACGTTATTAAATAACTGTTTGCTTCATAAAACTAGCAAAATACACACCCATTAAAATAATTAAATATCTGTATTTATTTAACACAAAAACAATATTGGCAACCCTAAAATGCATAGAGTAGTGTATAGAACAGAGTTTACATTGGCATCATTCAAAATGTATGAAGTTGCTATTTACGTTTGACCAGAGCACTCATTACAGATTGTTATTGGAATAATAAAGAGAGGGATGGGGCATCCGTCTAGCTGTGAGATCGTAACGCGTTTCCGAGTACTACTATCCATTGCAAAACGCGATCGCTTTATTCTCAGATTCCGCGAACTGACACCTCTGTTGTTGTTTATTAATCTATGTTTATTTGAGCTAGTTTTATGCTTGATAGAATGTTTGAAATCGAAAAGTGTGCTCTCTGAATGAGATGCTTTTTATTTGATTCCGCAGAACATTTATTTACATTTTCCTCCAAAAATAACTTTAAGATGTAATAATTTATTTCAATTAATTGACAATTTTAACGCGTGCCTAGGTGTGTAATTTATGGTCACTTTTATTAGGGAATTATTTTAGACTGGCATCATCGACCTATATAAAAAAACTGTACAGCTACGAAAATAAGTAATAAAGTTTTATTGTTTGAGTTGCGAACACAGATAGGCGTGTCACTTCGATAGGTGTACACAAATCTGTCTACAGGGTGTCCTATAAAGTGGTGTCATCGCCATTTTATTTGTCAACAACCGTACAAGCGATAAAGTGTGGAAATGTAGCGAAGGGCGCACATTAATGTCTCCCGAGGCCCGACCAGTGAATTATTGACATTCATCACAATCAGTATTAGGAAGAGTAAATCACACAGTTAGATTTATTTCCTCCAATCCGAGGTTCAGAATTTCAAATTAAGAATTAAATTCTGCATACTTTCAAATAAATTTAAAAAATATATATGTGAGTATTTTAAAAGTCTAATTCCCATAGTCAAGCTTTGGCCTACTTTAGAGTAAGATGGTATTGTGTATTATTTATTTATTAATTATGATCAATCAACTCTGTAGTTAAATACAAAAACCTACAAGGATTTTGATGCGCATACGGTATGTTGATTCAAAAATTATGACATCATTAAAATTCTTGATTTTTCTTTCATAAAATATAATTACTGAAAGTAAAATGTATGAAAGGTAAACTTACATGTGGAAGGCAAAGGCCGGCGACAAAGTGCCTTAAATTTTTTAATTGCGGACCGCCTCATGATTATTATTCTGCTTTGTGCATTCACAGGGCTACATGTGAGGCTTTTGAGAAGTAATGCGCAAACTGGGTGTGGCCCGAGTGACGGCAGGATAGCGAAATGACAAAAAACGCTCACTGTTAGAACTTATCCAGTTACCGCAACAATGATAAACTTTACTTGAATTGATTAATTAGTCGATTACTTTAAATTAGTCCTGTCACTGTTTACTATTACCCAGTAAGGAATGGCAATCATCCAAGTATTGTTTATCTTTTAACAGATTTTCATAAGCCAAGACTTTACCATTTAAAATAAGCTAACTATAAGTTTTCTCTCTAATTGTATAATTTATTGAGGGTAAAAATAAATATTCTTCAAACCTCAAAAACACGTTTTTACATGACATATTTCGACCACAAATTACTTTCAAATGTTTTAAATCACAGTGGTAACAACGATACAAATAAATTAATATCTGGTTAAATTATAAATTTTATCAACAAAAAGAATACGAAAAGTATTTTAAGACATTAAAATATAGAAAATATGAGCTTATGACTTGTACCATAATGTTAGAATTTAATAGAGCCGCTCCTTAAGCGACACCCTGTATGTGGACCTATAACAAGACTTTTAACTCGGTACAATATTATGAATATTACTCATTAGTGGGTTTAAAATGATGACATTTTTATTATGAGCTCCGTCTGTGGGAACTTGTAATTATGGGGTTTTATGTAAACAATGGTGGATAATATTTATGATACTTGTTAAAAAAAATACCTGTTACATTTGGTTGACATTTTGATGAATAGTACCATGTAACTTTTAAATGATTTACTCAGGAGCCAGGGGCAAGTCAAAACTGGCAAATAAGTAGACAGTGTTTTTTTTTCATTATTTTTTTTACCTCAATGAATTTTTTTTCTTTTTCAGGTAAGTTTGAATGAGCCTCAAAAATTAAACATTAGGGTAAGTCTATTTTTTTTAAAGTTATTATGAGTTGATATTTCAATTTCACGCAGGGAAGAATAATTGCTGACTGACTGACATAATTATAGGCAACGCACAACCTAAACTGCAGATCGTAGAGATTTTAAATTTTCATGCAATCTTGGTGCGTAAGGGGTGTATTCAGATAGGTTTTAAGTACTAGTTCTATCTAGGTTCAAACGATGACCTCGTATCCATTATTCGGGTTTATCTGTACCTGTTCAGACTGAGATATTTGGTGGTAGGTACCTATGTACCTATGGTGACTTTCAATGTTAAGAAGGTTTGTGTGAATGTTAGGCGCATCTTACTGAGTCCAGGCGACCCTAAGTACATATTGATTAGATAGTTTTAGAAACTTGTGCTTTTAATAATACCGGTAGGGTAAGTTTAAATTAACATAAAACAAAGCACTTACCTGGCACCGTCTAAAGACTATTTCAGGATTTTTATAACCCTTGTGCACACCAGTAAATAGGCTATAAAACTGACTTAAACCAGGATCAGATATGTTTGGACTCAAGTGCGTCGACCGCCTAACAGTTAAACAGTAATTAATAAAGAAAGTTCCCACAATGTACATTCGAGAATAAAAGGGTTGACTTTGTGGAGTAATGTACTGTTGCGGTAAAAATGCATAGGTTAGTAGAGCTTTTAGTTAAGGGCTCGAGCGGGGAAGTACTATTACTATGCCTATTTTTGACGCCAAGCACCTTGCTGTGTTCCGGTTTGAAGGGTATAGATGCCGCCCGCGGTTTGATGGGTATGCAATTAAAAGCACATGAGGCTTAACACCTGTGTGTCAGGTTGACGGACGCCGAGTAGTGCATCATAGGGCCTCTTTTTAACGAACGTGAACTGCGACGCAATTACTTGATATAAATTATGGTACCGCTTAACATCACATGGGCCTTCTGTTTGTTTCATTAGCAGCTTTTTTTTATAGTAAATAAGTTGTTTTAAAGCTTATCATCGGACGTTCACTTCTGGACATAGGATTCCATTATAAATTTTCAAAATGATAAGTAACCGGTCTACACCCAAAAACTCCTAAACCTTCAGCAATCCTCGAAATGTTTAAGATGTAACAAAAGATTCGGGTAATAAATAATAAGTATACAAAAAAAACTACAATTGTTATTTGCAGTTATTGTTTTTCAATCTACACCGTCAAATTAAATAGTTTAAAGTTTTCTCCCTGCCAGTACTAAAAGACCGAACACATTACACTTTTAATCGTCGTCTTAATTGTACCACAAGCAATTAGGCCCTAAGACCGGTTAAATGTACCACTTGTTTAGGCTCCATTAACGTAGAAAACGGGTTATTGGCGACTTTATGAGGCTTAGAAGCTCGAACCAACGCAAATTAACTCTATTTTATCTTCTTTGTAAATAAATGATATTAAAGTTCTATTAAAAAAAAATTTAACACTTATTAGTTTTTATTAACATTTGTCAAAAAATATTCTTCTATTGTCTGGTAGAGTAAATCTGTTTCAATGTTATGCGTAGTTCGATGAAGAGAATTTATCTTTTGGAAGATGTTGATGTCGTTTATCGAAAGGATATAAAACTTTTACCTCGTGTAAACAATGTGTTCCGAAGATTCTCACTTTGCTTATCTCACTCAAAAAACTTTTCTCATCTTCCTGCCAAGTACCTGCTCCACCGGTAAGCAGGCACTCCGTGGTAACCTGATTCCTGTGTGAACTCACTCTGACAAAGCGACGAGATTTATTCTTAATAGAGAATAGTTGTTCTGTTGATCTTATTATTTTATTGTTTGTTCTCGAAAACTTTGATAATTTAAGTTACGTTTATAGTGAAAATAATTTATGATAACCATTACGTAATTGTGAAGATTGTCAGTGGTAGTCAGTGGTTAGGGAAGGGTCAAATCATTCTTCCAGTCATTAATGGGGGTGGGGGGGGGTTAGTATAGTAGCCAACTTATAACGATGATATGTATAACCATCATATTTTTACATGCTTTTGTTCTTATTATATGAACTTTTTGTATATCAATAGGTACTTAATATAGGTAAAAGGTACTTAATATTTTAAAGAGGTAAAGTTTGTTAGTTTGTGAGTAAAAAAGTTTTTGGGAGTAATCTCTGGATCTACTGAACCGATTTTGAAAATTCTTTTACCAATAGAAAGCCACGGTATTTATGAGTACCATGGGCTATAATAATATTAAGACCAAAAATGTTAAAATGTTTACCACCCGACGAAGTGGGCACAGGTCATTTAGCTTTTTATAAACGTAGGAAACCACCACACCACCACCGTGCAAAAAAAAAAATTGCACAACGTGCAATTTATTTTGTATTTATCTGTGTTTTTTTTCTTAGTTTCTTTTTTTTACTCGTAATATCTAATGTAAATATTTATGTGGTGGTTTGAATAAATGGTTTTTCTTTCTTTCTTTCTTTTCTTTCAAACCCGTAGAAGAACCAAAGATAGTAACATAACTCTTAAACATAGCATTTATACATAATTTGTTTCGTAAAACAGTTTTCCCAATTCGTATCAAAATATCTCATAAACAAATAGTGAGAGCATTAACGCTTATACTTCTTCGTATTAAGCTTTCATTATAATATTGAACTAACTTATAGTTTATACATAAATCATCATCATCATCTTCCGGCCCTTATCCCACTTTATGTGTTTAGTTTATACATAAATTCAATGTATAATATATGCTTAATCATGACACAGTCAAATCGTATCAGCTGTTTCACTTTGCCACATTAAATCATCATCATCATCATCACCTCATTGAACCCAATGAACAGAAGATCTCGCCTATATTTGGGGTTGCCGTTTTTTGTACCACATTTGGTAGATTGGTGACCGCAGTATTGGTGACAAGTCTTCTTCTTTCGTGTCAATGGTTTTTTTACAATTGGATCAGATACGGCCTGCTCAGAAAGTAGCAACTCTCACCTGCAGCGTAGCGGCTTTAAGGTCGGTTCTGGTGTATATATGAGGGGTATAAAGGTTGTTAAGTCAAAATATATTGCTGTCCATTCTGGTGCGTTCCTTTAGTTGCCTCTGACTACACCCACAAAAGGTGATTAAGGGGCATGGCAAGCATGTGCATTTCTAGAAAAAATAAATAGCTTCACGACTTTTATCCTCAGGCACGGTAGATATTCCCGATAGGGGAAAATATCCCGGTAGATATCCCCACCCTGATAGATTTTTATAAGTGATACTTAAAGTTTCTGTGACATAAAAAAAAGATAAAAACTAGATATCTAGTGATATTTTTCCATGATACCCATTCACATCGTTTAAAAGTATCGCGTTGGATAAACGATAAAGGGAACCGACTTTTAAAGCCTTCATCTGTGCCACCGTCACATAATTTTCACGGTTCTAGTTTCAACAAAACATAATAATATTCATGTCAAAAGCTTACCTTCCGAAATCAGAGACAAAAATTTATCTTATAATAAAACGGACCTACTGGTGTGACAAAGCGCTCATAAAAGATTAGATACCGATGGTGTTTTGTCTCAGAGGAATTTAAACTTTAATTAGTTATGTGTAGAGTTTATGGTAGACTAGCGATAATGTGAAGTGTTCAATAAAATATTCAAATAAAGAATAAATAATGGTAATAGGCAGTTCACACATTCTGCCTTGTCCCACGCTATCGCAGCTTGTTGAGTTCACTTGTTATCGATACTCTGTGGTAACGATGTGACTATATAGATACATACTATAATTAAGTAGATAGTTTGAAGTTTTATCCCAGAAGAAATCATATTTTTCATCAGATTTTGATCACAGTTACATTAAATAACCTTTCTACATGTTAATTGGTTTGTCGGTAGATTTTTTTTAACAAATATAATAAGTTTTATACCAGATTTACCAGAAGCGCCATGATCACGAATCGAACCGGCACTAATGTTATTGGCAGACAAAATGGTGATCTCGTTTTATTTTTATAACTATAATTATTATTACGCTGTTTCTCTACTACCTGAAAGCACCGGTGGTCTAGTGGGGCCAACTCACCTGATCCTAAGGTCCTGGGTTCGAATCCGATCGCACCAATGAATCTATTCAAAAAATATATGTGAATACCAGTGTTCTCAAACGCGAAAGAAAACTTGGTGAAACCAGTTAGGATTTTAGCAATGGCGATGGGCTTGCAACCTGTAGCATATGGAATACCAACTACCTACTACAAAATGTAGTTTTTTTTTATACAATTTGCTGATGGAACTAGCATATGGCCCACCTGATGCTTAGTGGTTACCATAACCTGTAATAAAGCATTGTCTTGTAGGTCACGTTAATTAGGAACGTGTCCTACAATACACTGCTCTGCGTTCATAAACCTCATAACAGGTGTAAAGCCTCATGTGCCTGTAATTACACCGGCACTCACACCCTTCAAACCGGAACACAGCAAGCTGCTTGGCGGCAGAA
Organism: Electrophaes corylata; assembly: GCA_947095575.1. NCBI lineage: Eukaryota > Metazoa > Arthropoda > Insecta > Lepidoptera > Geometridae > Electrophaes > Electrophaes corylata. Next base: position 5,586,604 of record OX352719.1, on the reverse strand, counting down.
AAAGGCATGGTGGTAGTACTTCCCCGGACGAGCCCTTCACTAAGAGCTCTACTACTACTTATGAAAGGTTTGTGTTAAATGTAATATTTGGACGTACCTCTCTCTACCCCCATTAGACATCCACACTACTTGGCACTAAGAGATCTAAAGAAATATTTTCCATGGCTGAGGTATAAAGTAACATCTACATCAACATAATTACCCTGTTTTGGTTTCTTCAAAACCTATTTTAAAATATGTTTTTGAAAGATGTTATCAAATGGTCCGTAGAACTGGCGCCTAAAGTTATCTGCTTTTATAAGTCATTCACTCATTCATTAAAGTGATATTTGTTTATTACTTAAATAAAAAAATATCTTGAAAAAAATTATGACTTTGATCTTGATAACTTGTTTTAAATTAAGTCACTAAGAATTATTAAATCCATAATTTTAATTAATAGTTGATAAAATTAACCATTACCTACTTTAATATATCAATAAAAATACGCAATCTTACATAATAAGTAGTACATTAAACTACTAATAAGTTGATCAAAATTATAATTAGATAAATACAATATGAAAACGAATACATACTGACAGGAAAAAACCTTCATAAATTATAAGTATCAGAAACCAGAAAGGTTTTGTTTTAACCAGAAGAATAAAAAATTGTACCTACTTTCACAATATTAACTCAAATAGTAGTGGAGCCTATACTCGTAATACCTACCTTTTAGGATCGCGCACTTCAGAAAATACTGAATTTTTCTGTCGAAAATTTTGAACGGTTTGCGGGAAGCACCGTTTTGGACAAACACACCTTCCGACATTCTGATACGTCAAATTTATGTCTGACGTCTGCATCATGACACTGTCTGAATCAGACAATGGACGTTCAGTCCAACATTTTTCTTATCAACTGCAGAGTCTAGTACAAAATGTAGGTAATGTAGTGAAGGCCTTCTAGCGCGCGAAATTTACCGACAGACTTTTTCTAATAATGTGCTGCTAGCCTTAAAGCACGCAGGAAAAGCCGCGTGCACTCGTTGAACTCATAATTATGAGAGAAATAGATGAAATCTGAGGAGCGGTAGTAAAGCTTTGATAATGTCTAAAATAAACGATTTTGTGTTAAAAATGAACGATAAGAGATTTGGATTAATTAGTTGTCGTATTTTATTGCTGTTCTTAACGAGGTATTTAAAGTAGGCTTTCAACTGAGGTTAATTAATAGATTTTGTAGCTACATTTTGATGTATTGTATATTTTATTTGCAGCAGCGCCACAAACAAAGCAAAGCTTGCAATAGGAACCAGATAACTGATAGAATACAACCTTCCTTCTGCCTTCTGCGCTGTAGGTGTTGGGTTCGATTCCCACCGAGAACAAATATTTGTGCGATGAACATAGATGTTTGTTCTATGTCTGGGTGTTATATTGTATTCTTAGTATGTATTTATACAAAAAAAGCATATAAGTATTCTATCAGTCATCTGGTTCCCATAGTACCTACACCTACAAGCTATGCTTAGTTTGGGGCAATTCCAATTTTTGTCTTAATCCTCTCCATCCTAAGGTTGCCTGGAAGAGATCCCTACTAAGCGATAAGGCCGCCCATTATAAAAAAATAAATTAAAAAAAAATATTTTTTAATATGTATTTACATGATGACGTCATATAAACCGTAGATGAAGTGGTTTAAGTTTAAACCTACCTGCTTCATTATAATTTTTATTAGGATATTTATTGATAAATATACCACATAGGAATCTTTGTCCTGACTGATTAATAATATAATTAGAGTAGATAACGTACAACCGAAAGGTAGGGTGGACATTTTTTTTTAATACAATTTGCTGATGGAACAAGCATTTGGCCCACCTGATGTTAAGTGGTTACCACAGCCTATAACAAAGCATTGTCTTGTAGGTCACGTTAGTTAGGAACGTGCCCTACAATACACTGCTCTGCGTCCATCAACCTGAGGCATACAGGTGTTAAGCCTCATGTGCCTGTAATTCTTGAAATCCAACATTTAAACGGGGGTTTAAACTTGTGTGAAAATAGCTAGTGAAATAGCGGGCAAAGTCTAACTATTAAATAGTACATATAATTTTTGCTGATAACTTTACTAGTACATTTTCAAAGTACCAATAAAATAAACAATGAAAGAATTTAAAACAAGCTTAGTTAGAACAACTTTACATAATCTCATAACTAAAGGAATACGAGCCTTACATAAGCATTCAAAATCTGTCTTTTCATATGTCTGTCTGTCTGTCAAACACAATAGAGATGACAAAACAAGGTATATTTCCCATATGGGCGCACAATAAGTCTTTGTCAGTGCATACCTTTTCAATATGGCAGACCGCCTTCATTGTTTTCAAGTTTCTTAGTATTCTTGTGAGTGCTGTGGTCAATAATACTTCAACGCTGTAAGTAATCTTTGTCATCTTCAAGGAAATGAATTTTCTTATTTATTTCAATGAAACAGTATTTTCATTATATGCCATCCTAAATAAGTCTCAAAATAATAATAATAATGCTGGACAATCCACACAGCATCATCTAGCCCCAAGCTAAGCACAGCTTGTGTTATGGGTACTTAGATGACTGATATACTTAATACAATACATTACATACATAGATATTTTTTTATTATACATAGAAAATACACAGAACATCCGGAATAAATATTTGCAGATCGTACAAACATTTATCCCAAGGTGGGAATCAAACCCGCAACCTCCTGCGTCACAGGCAGAGATTCGCCCACCGCGCCACATCGGTCGTCAAAATCAAAATCAAAAACCTGAAATTGAAGATTTTTTATTTATTTTTAAGATATTTGAAATTATTCCTCCTCCACCTTCCAGCGTCGTACTCCTCACTGCTGTGGGTCAAGATTTCCTTCATGGATCACTTTTTCTTTGACGAATTTACGCTATCGAGATTATGTCGCCAGCGACGGTCGACCTGGCAAAGCGCGGATCTAGACGTATTGGGCTGCGGCCTCGTGACCTCATAGCTTCTTGGTGTATTATAAATGTTCTGGGTGTATTCGTCTTTGTGTGTCGAGGTGAACTAAGAAAGGGATTCCCGAAATTCAACCCCTAAACGATTACAGCGGGGTTGAAGCTTGTATAAAAAAAACTACACGCGGACGAAGTCGCGCGCGATTCGCTAGTATTGGTGTATAAATATCATATTATTTAAACGTACTCTGGCTAACCCCCCTAAAACATGCTTATAAAAATCTTATGTACATACTTAGTAGACATCTGGCATCGAATACCTACCATACCTGAGTTTAAAATCTTTTTAATTATTCTGTTGTTATTTTCTTATTTACAATGCACATTCGTACAGTACAAGCGTATTTTATAAATAAACTGTAAAAAATAACCTGCTAGCTTGCATTCTTGAAAACTATATAAACTTTTACAATGCGTGAGAATTCCTCAAATATTTGCAAGGATTCACTTTTTGTTTTCATTATAAACACATTTAATGATTCCACCAACGCTCAAGACGACAATGCGCGACGACGTCGACAAAAGAATGAGCGAGCGGGCATAGACAACGACCGACGTTTTGTCCTGAACCATAGACAAAAGGTCTTTCATCGTCTGAACAATGTAAGGTCTTCGCCTCATTTATCATACAGCCAGGTTACTTTCATTCAATAATTACAATGCACAGATTCATTTAAAGTTTTGCATTGTAGGTATGAATTAATTACACCACTACTTAATATAACTCACTCTTTTGTAATCCAAGATGGCTATAAAGTATCTCGAATTCAGATTTTAACGTTATCTGTGGGCATAAATCCTGTGCCATTTGAGAGAAGAAACATTAATTATGAAAGGTATCAGGTTACATGTGAAGTCAACAAAGCCAGATCTGGGGTAATTAGTAGCTCAAAGATTCCTGTGATAAGGTTAATAAATTCAAAAATGTCTTGATACTTTGAATGTTAACAATAGCTATTAAAACAGACCTCTGTTTCCTTGAAGTTTTTGACGGTTTTCCTTAACTTTTTTGGGTTGAAAGGGTCAATGGAAATTGGTCGCCCGTCTACCATATCTTAGTCAAAGTTATGAGCTTTTAGTAAAGGTAACATTAGCGAGATAATTCTTCTGAGAATCAGGTTACATGCATTTGGAGGTGGGAATGAACTTGAAATTGTTAATTGGGATTACGTCACATTCCTAATGGAGCGTTTTGTTATAAAAATACGAACATTTGGAGAATGTTGTTTTATCCTGGGAGCTTTTTCCTTCACTTTTGTTTCTAATTTCAAATGATTTTGTCAAGACAATACATTCCGTTTTTACCTAATGAACCGCAAAACTAGGTAGCGTGAAGTAGAAAAAAAAGAAACAAGATTCGAAACTCGAATTTAAAAAAATTAAAAATAAAACGTGACGTTCCACAATTGAAAAACAAAAGCGCCCTGCACGGCCTGTTGACGGCGGCAGAGGCAAAGCAAAGGCTTGGTTTTCAGCCAGTCGGAAGCTTTTCTGCTTACTTTATGCTTTGGGGGACGCTGGATTGCCGTTGTTCTGAGTGGCACTCGTGCGCTAATTGTTTGCGGAAAGGGTATGATTGTTGGTAAGTTTAAACTTTTGAAGGTTAGCAAAACTGATAGGCTTATTTTTATCCCGTCGAAAAATTTGTCCATTAAAAATTCAAAAGTGTTTTTGACCAAATTGCATAAGTTATTTGGATTGCTTGAATTAAAACTAAAATCAATGTGGTTCCATAGTGTCAAAATGATCAACAAGATGTTTGTTTAATCGAAACTGATTATAATATGTATGGGATTATAGTGATGGGTTATAGGCAGCCTATTAACCCATCTTCACACCACACAACGCGCATTAATTAACCTTTTTAGGTAATTCACTCACTATTTATGTGTGTTATGTATACTAATGTATCGAGAAGGTATGTTGCTGGATTTTTTTTTCTTTCTTAGTTTATACGTATTTCAAGGCACATTGCATTAATTTTTGTTTATTAAAATTGCTTTAGGTTTTATTCTCCTAATCCCTTTCTGATGCTGACGCTACAATCTCTTGCATTTGCGCATTTCACCGCATTTTTTCTCTAATTAAAATTATTTCGATTGTCGTGTGTACTGCCGCGTTCGTTTGTTGTGGTCCGTGACGCGTGCCTTTTCGAGCCCACTTATGCCTTTTAGTGCCCGCGTTTACCCCTCGTGTTCATATCCAAACTTCGAACGAAATTATTGTTCAGAAGTCATGTTTTCATTTACTGCAGCGAAAGCAAGGGTTTCCAACAAAGTTTTTTTGTTGAAAAAATGTTAGTTTTTAATGCCATTTAATATATTTTTCATAATCTCCACTGAAATAAAACTGTCAATGACGCTGAAAATATAACTTTATGAGTCGAGGATTGATCGTGTTAAGAAAAATTCGTAAACAAAAATCGCTTTCAGCGCTTATCACAAACTTCCTTCCATCACATTAGCTGGCTGGAAATTTTACGCATATTGTGCGTGTGTTATCTGCGCGTTTGAAAAAAGAACGCGATAACCATAGACAAATCGTGTCAGGATGACTTGCAGGGCGTTAATGACGCAAAAATCTGGTATCTTTCGTCCTCTTTCGTTACGATGACGACAAAAATGCTGGTATAAATAAAAAATGGAGGGTGTTTGGCCAATGTTGGTGATTGGGCGTCGTTTTGTTTGATTTTTCTCACGTTGGGGTCCCTGATGGTGCTTTAATTGGGATTGATGATTGTTCGTGCGGTTTCAAGTTGTTTTTGATAGTGCTTACTATCAATTCGTTGTGGTTCAAAGGAGAAAGCTCGTTAGCAGTTTTATTGAGCTTGGAAATAGGTAGGTCTGTATTGATGCATTGTTTTGAGTTATATACAGTCAGCTGCAGTAGTATGTATGCAATTTATAATTTTACAGGGCAAATACCCATTAAAAAAGAAAACGCATAAGCTAATTTCACGATTTTTATGTCTTTGCTGTTTGAAAGATTATTTTAATGCTGTGATACCATTTAAAAAATAAAAATGCAGGAAAAACTGACAACCGCAATGTACTTAAACCGATGTTTACCCTAACTAAAATATAACCTTAAGCCCTCACGTAAGTTTTTTCACGAGTTCGTGATGAAACAAGACATGCCTCACCTGATGTCAAGCGGTTTGCATTTGCCTATGAGAATTGTATTACTTCACAAAACACATTACCAAGTACTTGCCTTATAATATGGCATATCAGACTGTTTGATACGTATACTCTTTTTTTATACTTAGCGCTGTTTTAAACAAAAGGCTCTAATAAACTGCTTACTCACCGACCGCCGCACAATCAAACACAAATCCTCCAAATAACATAATCACGGAACATAAGCGGCTTAAAATAATCTGACCGCGCAATTCATAACCCTCCCTTTCCCTCCCTTCAGAGCTCACCTTTGTTTTCAACTATCTCGCTCTGATAATCATAGAAGATGGTAAGACCGTGTTTATTATCAAGGGGGTTAAAACGTAGGCATCATGGTCTGTATTAGCCGATCCTATTAAATGGGCGCCCCAACAGGGGCAAAAGCCAACAGAAGGAGATGCTTTGTTTAAACAGATAAAATCTCTTTGACAATTTTGTGCTTATTCAAATAAGCGTCCCTTGATACATAATAGCTTAATATTCTGTTGATCATAATGAGGAGCGAACATTTGGGGTGATGCGTATACAAAGTACGTAACTATAGGGAGATACTAGTGGATAGATATGTTCATTTAATGACTAGCGAAACGCGCGTGACTTAGTCTACGTGAAGCTTGTATCATACAAACTTCAACCCCTGTGTACTTGGTTAGGGGTTCAACTTCGGGATTTCCTAATAGATTTTCCTTTTAAAACGCCTCTACGCATCAAGACAAATATACTCTTAAAATTACAAGTCTCCACGATCAGTAGGCATGGTTGTGCGTTGTTTATATATCAGTCAGTCAATCAAGACAAAGATTCTTATAATTGGTAGGTATACATAGATCAACATTTATCTATAGCGTACAACATGTACTAAAAAACAGGTAAAAAAACACCAAAAATACTAAGTAACAGGAAAACAGAAACAATTTATTTTTCAAATTCGTTTTCCATTCACAAAACAAACGCTGAATAATTCCCGGGGTGCAAACACAGCATCCTTCCCAATCCCGGTTCAGATGAAAAACACCGACAAACGTCGTTCAAAATTAACAAAACAGATTACATTCGAGTCTCAAAGGCTGACGACACAGGTTTGCAGCGCAGCTAGTTCACTTTATAGACAGAGCATGCATTTTATTAAAAAAAAAAGAAAATGTTTTCCTTTTAACTCCCAGACACGGTAAGTATCCGTTTAAATACAAAGGTGCCAAGAACACTCATTCAAGTAACCTTGAGAATATCTAAGAGTACGTTGAAATATTTACATTTTTAACATACCCACATCATCCAAAAGTTGGTATTCCATACGTGACAGGTTGCAAGCCCATCGCTGCTGCTAGAACATTAACATGTTTTCCTCGCGACATTTTTTTTCGCTGTTTTTAGTCGTCATTTTAGTCCTGCGGGGGGGTTCAACTTTAAAATTTTTTTCCTTGCTACCTTTTAATGAATCTTTTTGGGAAATTCTTTCTTTTTGTGTTTTTTTTGTTCTTTTTTGGCTTGTTCTGTGTTTATGATTATGCGTCAAATAAAGCTTTTCTGTTTTAATAGAAAGAAAAAAAGAATAAGTAAACAAAAAAAGAAGGTACATAAATGATTGAGCTATTTTCTTTAGACTGGGGCATGGTTGTTGTTTGCCACCGATTCTTTCAATTTGCGTAATCGCGGGACTGGAAAGTGTACTTTGTAGACACCTTTGATTTGGCGTATGAAATCATTGCACAGATAATAAATACAACTCAATATTTTATACTTTTTTATCATCAACAGAAACCAATTTCGAAATATATAATACAGGTACCTATTTTGGATTTAAATGCCAAATACATTACCTGCCCACCTAGTTTTATCTTAGAACATACGATATACAATAACAGTAGACAGTATTTTACATAGTATCAATGTAATACGGCTAATTACAGAAGCATAATAAATTTACTTATTCCAAGACTTCTGAACTAATTCGCAAGATTAACATTCCAAATTCAAATGTTCGAATTTCGAAGTCAAGTCGAAGCGTTTGTCAAATTACCCAAAGTAGGCGCGGCAGTTCCGTAAGTAAAATTGTTACTGATTGTATGTTTACCTTCCTTTGCCATGTCTATTTAACTTGGAAACACTGAAGGATTCGAGGTCGTTTACCCTTTTGTTTCTTTTGTAAATGGAAGGGCGCTTATAAACAAGTACTCGTATAACTGGAGAAAAAACCTATTGAGTAAAGTGATTCTGCATTATAAAGATTCCTTAAAAACCGATTTTTATCCATATTAAATATAATTTCGTACTTTTACATTTATTTTTTGTAGTAGGTACGTGAATGTTTTCTTACGCGTGTGTACTATTTTTATGTACTACCTACATAAGGACGACCGATGTGGCGCGGCGGGCGAATGTCCGTTTGCGACGCAGGAGGTTGCGGGTTCGATTCCCGCCTTGGGATAAATGTTTGTACGACCTGCAAATATTTATTCCGGGTGTTCTGGGTGTTTTCTATGTATAATAAAAATATCTATGTATGTAATGTACTGTATTAAGTATATCAGACATCTAGTACCCATAACACAAGCTCTGCTTAGCTTGGGGCTAGATGATGCAGTGTGGACTGTCCAGAATTATTTATTTATTATATTCCATACTTGCTTGCTTGTCGTGTCACTAGTTCTTTCATGTTCATTCTACACAAGGTCAGTAACCCAGTTGAGATATTGGCCATTAAAAGAGCCAATACTAATGTTCTATAAATATGTAGAAATATTACTGCAATAAATACTAAAACTTTATTATTTTATAAAAAACGTCCCCAAAATAATTTATACGTTTTCCTTACTTCGTGCACAATCTTCCCCTAACATAATTACTTAGGTACTTACTTAATACTTAAAGCATCTTCTTATTAACTTGAATGCATTGAGTTTGCGAAGAGCCTATTCAAGCTTGTTTAGGGAAATAATTTAAAGATTAAAAAGGGTCTCCATTCAATGCTGACCACTTGCATAAATTATTGTAAGTGAAAGTCTATCAAAGAGCCTTTTGTGAGGGATATCAGAAACGAACGAAAAATTAATTTAGATTTTTTTTTCGTCCATTATGAACCTTCTCCTTTCTGTATCGATGTTTCTTTTGATGTCTTGCTTGAGATAATGATGTTTTTTGTCTTTGATATTTTGTTTAAGGTGCTTTTTGTGAAACGGAAACTCTATTACGTGATTAATTAGTTGCTACTGGTAGAGAAGGATCATAAAAGTTTAATATCCATGTTTCTTTAGTTCTTTCGTCAGGGTGAACAAAAAGATTATCATTTTCATAGATGTTTGTTGAAAATTTTCTGCTCTTATTTTCCAAGACATAGTCGTCAAACACTTTTTTTCGTTTTTGACCCATTTTGTTTGACTTCAATTAAAATTAAGACTATTGCAGGTGCTGTAGGAATTGCACATATACGTTTACAATATTTTAAACCTGAAGTGGTGGAATATTTATTTGTCTATTATATTCACTTTTACTTTTACTTCAACTTGCTAGTTCTAAGAGATTATGCCGGTAACATTTAGTTTTAGAATTTCATCTATCGCACTGCAGGACTTTGTAGTAACATATAGTATGTTACTACAAAGTCCTGCAGTTATATTGATATATATTGATCTATTAGTAGCCAACTTCTAAATGCCATCACATCAATGCTCAATCCAATGCAACATAATGCGCTTTTGTTCAATACTGTATATATTTCTCTAAGTACCAACATACCAATCCAGACTGTATGCAAATTTACTGATTAACTGCTTTTGTTATCAATGTGCTGTTTGATAGATTTATTAATTGGTTGTACCGTTAATTTTTTAATTCATTGAACGTTAATAGGTATCTTACGTATATTGTCTTAATAACTCTGTGTTTTTTATTGTTTTTCTAAATAGTAGGTACCTAAGTACCTCATGTTATGAAAATAATGTATTGAAACTGTAATATAATAAAAGACTGCAGATCTTGCCACTCTAAGTGGAATCTTATTATACTCGTTAAAAAACAAATCAATGCAAATTCAAATACCTACATAGCACCACCAATGAAAAGCGATTTCAAGCAATACACGATACTCCACTTTAAAGTTTAAACAATAAGGTTTATATTACCACAGCACCGGCCACATCAAAGAATCAACTCAGGATGTGATATTGAAATTCCTGATCTGACTAGTAATAAACTTCTTCATCTTAAAAAGAGTTTTCAAAGAATAAAGAAAGCCGGTACGTATTATAATCGCTGGCGACAGAATAAGGGGAGATGACACCCGCCATTTTGAAACGATATCTTGCTTTTAAAGATGGAACAAATCTTGAACTTTATTGAGTTTTAAATTTGGAACACGACTTTTTGATAATTGCGTTCTAATTTGAATATTTTGTTTAAAACATTTTAAATGGAATATCGTTAGTTGAACGTAACTTATGTTATTGATCTCTGTTTTATGATCTGAATCACATCTCAAAATTAACATCAATCGCTCCAGATTCAATCAAACACTTCAACACCGAACTTCAGCATGATTCACAATCCAGATTATCTCGGATAGATCACTGTGGTTTATCGCCTCTCGAATGTTGGATAGACAAAGCCCACTGTTCCAAACAGAAAAGTATTTACGAACTAACACTAAACAGATCGCAGTATTTGTTATTTCACTAAGTGTTCCGACGTCTGTTCAATTGTTGGTTAGAAACAGAAATGGCGTAAGTCTAATATATACAAATTACAAGAATCTTGGTCTTGACTGACTAATTGTCTTATAGACAACGCACAGCCTAAGCCACTGGTCATAGAGACTTAAAATTTCCAGGATATATTTGCACGTAGAGCTATATTATACTATAAAAGGAATTCCCGATATTCAACCCCTAAACAGGTACAGCGAGGGTTGAAGTCTGTATAAAAAAAACTTCACATTATTTAGATTTATTTATTTATTTATTCTGTACCTGCCCGGTAGGGCGTACGCGTAGGAGAGGAGACATATTATGGCAAAAAAAAAACCCAAAAGTAAGGCTAACGATAGCGAAATGAAAAAAAAACTAATTTTCTTACTTATGTCCTTTTATATTACTCACTTATTCAGATACTTCCATTCTACTATTGATGAAGTTTTCTTTATTTCAAACTGATCTGGGATTGTATTCAGAATAAATATTTGGTTTTAACCTCATTGTTGATAGGAAAGGTTAATATCTTTATAAATAGCACCACGTGTGAGTATTGTGTTGAGTGAATTAATGGTTTTATCATTTCCTGGAATAATTTTATTGGTCTATTGATATCCTACTAATATTTTAAATGCGAATGTTTGTGAATTGAGTGGACCGATTTGGATGAAATTTGGAATAAATATAGATTGTAATCTGGAATAGGACAAAGGCTACTTTTTATCTCAAAAAAATAACGGGAATGGGAAAAAACTGCCACGCGGGCGAAGCTGCGAGTGGCCTCTAGTTCTAGATGAATAGATTGATGTATATTTATACGAATTATAAATATGAAAGAAAAAACTTATGATTATTTTATCTATAAATAATTTTTTCTGTAATTTATAAAGCCTGACTCAGTTTCCGAAGTTTTGTGGTTCGTTTGCAATTGGTCACTTGGATGGTGGGCATTGTATGTGCCTATATGGCCGTAGGTACCTCTCACTACCTCTTACTTAAGTACAAGGGAACTATACAAAATATATTTGCAGACTCAACGCCCTCTAGCCTTAAACTAAGCAAAGTTGTTTACGACAACCAGATAGATAATGGATTGATACTTTTTTTTGTAAATACTTACAATACAATATAACAACCAGACAGAACAAACATAGATGTTTAACACAAATACTTGTTCTTTGCGAGAATCGAAACCACAACCTACAGCACAGAAGGCTACAAACTAAACTGTGAGGCCAGTCAAAACTGCGGGTATCAACCGTGAATGGGGATATCACTCCTGACCCAATATGAATTTTCTTTAAGAACGCATCTGCTTCGGTTCAATTCACTGCAGTATTTTTAACTGTTGTTATTCCAGAGTGAAAACGGAAAAGTTTCGATTTGCCATCATCGAGTCCATTACTTGTCCATTATTGTTTTAAGCACTCTCTTGAAATTTTAAACAATCGTGGTTGAATAGAGCGCGTGGCGATTGACGTCTGTCATTTTTGACAGATTCTTATCTGCGCTGTCAATCACGCAATTCGCAAGTTTTAAAAAGCATTTACTTATTTTTTTTGAAAAAGGAATTAATTTCATTCTGAGTTATAATCGTATTCTTTGTGTTTATTAAAATAATAAAAAGTTTTTAGGCATTCTATCAGTTATCTGGTTTTCATAGGTTTACTGAGTTTGTGATAGATTGCGTCGTTTCAAAATGGAAAAACTTATGGAACAGGTATACCTCAGCAGTAAACATTTCCTGCCTGATAATAATGAAGCTTTCTTGAAATTCTGACGTCGGCTGTCATAGAGTTTTAACGAAAAATAAAAATTAAAAATATACGTTTATTGATTTCTAAGATTCGCCACGCCTAAAGCACTTACCTTGAGAAAACTAAAATATTAATGTTTCTGACATACTTTAAAACTAATTCATATTTCTTTGAAATGTTTATTATTTTTTTCTTTGAGCTCAACAAGCGTTATAATTATTGTGATTAATTACAAAGATGAAAAGTAGATTTTCGTTAGATTAGACACGAAACAAATTCTAAGAATACTTACTGGGGAATATGTAGGACATTGTTTTATGCTTCATATTAAAATGTATTTTTTAACACTTCTACCTAGAAAACTACTTATTGGTTTTATTAAGTAATAAACGATTAAGCACCTAAGTATCAAATTATTTAAATGTTTTACACTTACAAAGTAGGTAGGTTAGGTCCTTGGTTAGTTGTTGGTTATGTGGTTATATATTTTTCATTTTATTTTATTTAGTTTAAAATGTAGGTACCTACCTATGTACTTCTTTCTTGTGCTTCCTGCCTGTCATATGTGCAATCTGTGTGGCTTGGGGAAAAATAAATTGATTTTCTATCTTTTTTCCTTTTTTATTATAGCGGCCGCTCGCAGCTTCGCCCGCCTGCCAGTTTTTTCCCGTTAGGTATCATTATTTCTTCGGGATAAAAAGTATATGGAATATCAGTAAAGCCTATATGTTAAACCAGGTTACAATCTATATTTATTCCAAATTTCATCTAAATCAGTCCACTGGTAAGTGCGTGAAAGAGTAACAAACATCCATCCATACTTACAAACTTTCACGTTTATAATATTAGTAGGACAAGTACTACAGATATTGTTGATCTACTATGTATTTCGGTTTTTGATTCTTTATGATAGCAGTCACAGCTCAGTTGATAGTAAGTATCAGAAACGTTCGAGAAACAAGTAACGAACTAATTTGGATCAGTTAAGCAATCTCTAGATTATTTGCAATGGTCTGCAGATAGCTCAACTGTTTTCTATATTTCGTACATACTTTTTATAAATACTTGTGTTAATTTTTTTTTACTCTACAAATAAACATAATTTATTTTAATAAAAAATTAGGCATACGACTGGAGTCCAACTCGAAACCTTACTGTTGGAAGGAGTATTACTACCACTAGACTAGAGGCTCAATTTTTGTAACGAAATTTCATCAAGTTTATGTTTCAATCGTATCAATCTCCAAAAGGAATATTCTCCGAAACTGACATTTCAGACAGGCTCAATATCGTCTCAACTTGAAAGGAATACTTGAATTGGGCCTCTGCTATTTTTCAGCTATTCTTCAATATGCTTTACCATAATTCAACGTGGTTGCGACAGTCAAGAGGCCACGTAACCATCCAGTTTACCACAAAGGCAGACATCTTGAGATCCCTGCTTGGCTGCATTCTCGTTACTGCAGGCTTGTTACCCGGATCTTTGGCCGGATACTTCGGCCGGATAGCCCGCTTGTTACGTCCGGACGGTTAGCTCGAGTCTCCTCCAATTATTTCCAGCTGAAACCGGCTCTAACTGGAATGCAACTTTTAATTTTTTGAATCCTTGAACAAACTCGAAACTTCTACTTGGTTTACGGGGTTTAGACTTGAAGACTTGAAGTTTTTGAATCTATGTCTTTATAAAAGTACATCAGCTCAGGGTTTTTCACCTGATAATGGAACGCTTAAAAGCATCTCTTCAAAGCATCACATAAGATTCGAAAATGACTGCAAAAAAATTAGTAGACAAATTATGTTGCGTTGCTCAACCTGGCCTGGCTAAAAAATCACATAGACTACTTTATATCCAAGTATCTTTTGAACAAAGTTGTGGATAGTACTTACACATAAAACAGGCAAAAGATCGCAAGCGGATAGAAAAAATACTTCAAAATCTAACGATCACAAAATAATCTCTAAAGCTTGACCTACACATTATAATGCTGGGCTTATTCTTTCAACGTCAAAAGAAAACTACATATTTTCTATTTTTACTTTCCCGGGAGATTAGGCCGGCTCCATTAGCGACAAAGGACAGGTGTTGAGTGCTAAGCTTTATTAATCTTTTCTTTTTCTGCGGTTTCGCACTTCAGCCCCATTGATGTGGACAAAGCTTTATTAATCTTTGATGTGGGTGAGTTGAAGTAGCAATGGGTAGGTCGTATAGTTCGTAGAACCGACAATCGCTGGGGAGGAAAGGTTCTCGAATGGCAACCACGAACCGGAAGACGAAGCGTAGGACGTCCTCCTACCCGATGGACTGACCACAATGTTAGGATCGCGGGAAGTCGATGGATAGAAAGGGATCAGAATCGTTCTTCCTGGAAACGTATGGGGAGGCCTATGTCCAGCTGTGGACTTTTACAGGCTGATGATGGCGATGATGATAATGTGAGTGATTTTTGAATTCTGAAAAACGCTGAAGGACATCACTGCAAGAAGTATTCAAGCAGCGGCGATGGGCTTGCAACCGTGTAACGTAAAATGTGAGTAAGTGGCAAAAATAATATTTGAATAAAATATAAAAATATTAATATTAACTTTGAGAAGTCAAAGAAATATAAAAAAATTCATGACAGACCCTAATTCATTGAACCATCACAATTCAACAAAACAATTAATTGCCTTCAACAGATAAACAAAGCTCATCCCTTAAAATATAAATAACAACAATTCACATACATCCTTCGTGGAGTCATTTTTGTCTATAAAACTCATAAAATATACACGTTAATCTAAAAATTCTATTAAAATTTTAATCCTAAAACTAAAAAAACCTCCTGAAAAACATCTTCGTTAGAGCTGAATGATGCCTGTTAAATAATTCCCTCATTTCTGATATTTGTCTTTAAAAATGTGGTAAATAATAAAATTGAATGCAAGGCAGAAATAATGACGGTACTCCAACTCTATCGCCCACAAAAGGTCATCTTGGGAAATGAAAGGATAATGTTGATACGCCTAGGGAGGCTATTTCTAATCAGGTATCCTGGTACTAATAAACTCGATGTAACGTTGAAATACTTACACCGTGTTTTGTTTTTTGCATTGGCATGATTAGATCGAAAGAGACAAAACTCGGTGTAACTATTTAGGTTACACCGAGTTTATTATTTGGGTTAGGTTATGTTAGTAATCATCATTGTCAAGAGTCTAAAAAAGTTAACTCAACAACGTTCTTCTCCATATTTGGGAAGGTTTACCATTACGCTTACTCGGAGCGGATTTGTGTCTGCAGTGTTGGTGTTGGTGTTAGGAATTCAGGAGACACTATCCATCCCGTAACTTTAGTAATATTGTTATTTTATTATTTTTAAGCCTAAGTGTGTTTATGTAGTGACGCTGTCATGTGACCTTACTTTTTGTCATTGGTAGCGAAGCCTTTGCTCTTGTAAAGGCTCCTAATTTTTTCAATTTAACTCTAGGTCAAAATCCTGAATAAGCATCGGAACAAATAACAAAAATACATTTTATTCTTTTTGTTCTTATAAAAAATGTGTAATATGTAATACATTTTCTTACTACCATTTCACAACCGTCCTACGGCCGACAAAGATAATAAAAATAAAAAAGCAATAAAAATCCATGAAAGAACATCCACAGCATCCAACGCCATTATTCCGCCTGCTAACGGAAAACAAAAATAAACATAAGAGTAGGCGAGGAATAAAAGAAAAGCTGAAGTGGGACGAGCAACGGGAATAAGAGAGGCAAGACAAGAGTGGGGGTGGGGGGTAAAAGGGGGTAGAACACCCCCTTTTCTGTTTGAGCAAGCCTCGAGGGACCGACATCGGTCGGTCGGCCGTCCCTCTAGGTTTGGGTCTCTTTTGTTTATCTCCGTTTTATTTTACGCTCATATACACTGTTTCAAGTAGTTATTTTTCGAGGGATATTTATGGCGTTCTGTTAAGTTTGTTTTCATTGCGTACGGATCTCTAATTTGGGTGGTTTCGGAATATGGTTATGAAGACGCTCCGGTGGGTTATGGGCATGGATGAGTGGATGAGTATCAAAGGTTTCTTTGGATAACTTTGCTTTTATTTTATGGTAGCGTTATAAATGTGAATGTCTCATACAAAAGGTTTTGGGCTTTATTTTAAAAGTGATTTTATACTAGTTGGTGTAACTTTTACCCGTGATCATGGCGCATGTAACTGTGCCGAAATATTGGGAAACAATCAAACTCGAAAATCACGGTATAATATCCCGTTTCTATCAATAGTTGATGTTATACTAATATTCTATGTTCTGATTACAATATCATCATCGTGAGCCTGAATTAATCCACTGCTAAAAAATATTCTTTGGAGGCTTACCGTAAGCAACACTTGGGAGACTGGATGTTGATTGTAGTATTGGTGGTATATACTGAAGATGCCGCTGGCTATTGCCTGGTAACATGGAAGGTCGGTGGATAGATAAGACTCCAAATAATTATTCCTGGAAATGTTATAGGGGTAACCTAAGTCCAGCTGTGATGTTGATAATGATAGACTACCACGGAAAACAAAGTCAAAGTCAAAAAGCATTTATTCAGTAATATCCGCAGGGATCATCTTGAAACGTCATAAATCTAGGTTAATCTAAGCGCCACTTCCTCGAGATCAAGCCTAGAAGTGTAGTGTAGTGGTTCTATTCTTTACCAGGACCACAATCCTTACGGCATTTCTTTATCTATACCAATTATAAGAACCTTTGTTCTGTCTGACTGACTACTAAAACACATCTCAGATTTAAGCATGTCTCAAGTTACGATTTTTTGACAGTTTGCAACGAAAATCAAAAATTCTTAACTTGAGGCGTATTTAATCTGAGATACGTTTGAGTATTTGGGGGCATCCCCCAAATACTATTACTTAAACACACAGCCTAAACCAAACCTAAACCTTTTTGTATTTTTACTTAAACTAATTTTAGTTCATACTTTTATGAACTTTTTATTTTATGACATTAATTATAGACTATACTTTTAGTATTGTCACGAACGGAAGTATAAAATTGTTTTGTTATAGTTATTATAATAAAAAGTTGTAAACAGACGCCCTTCAGATGTGGTAAAAGCTTAATTCCATGATTTACAACGTGGAGTTCCGTTTGATAGTAAGGAGAGGTGTGTGCTTTGATGAACGGGCCCCTGATTCGACACACAAGATGCGGCTGAATAAAAAAAAAGTAAAACCAAAGTTATTTTGTCGAATTAAGTGGGCTTAAATTGATTCCTGTCACAGCGTTATCAAACTCGCCAAACTAATACATGAAATGGAACAGAAAAAGAATCAGCGGTACTAGTCAAATTTCGTTCGCTTCGAAGCGAACTTCGCTATCGGCTATCGGCGGTAAATTACTATGCATCTACATACAATTCTATATTAGTTGGCCACACCATGTGACATGGCGAATATGGATTGTATGAAAGAAATTTAGAGCGATACCGAATGGAGAAGTTAAATCGCTTCGAAACAAATTACATTGGCTAGAAGCACAGGACTGTAATATCCATACACGGTAGACATCCTTTGAAGTCCAGATATAAACTCAAAATATTTAAAAATGTATTTAAAGTGTAGCCATCTTAGAGTACCTATCATATGAATGAGTCCATTGCTGGACATAATTTTCTTTTCCTTTCCCTTATTCGAAGGGGTGTTTTCCGTAGTCACCACACTTGGTAGGTGAGTTGGCGACTGCAGTGTTGATGCTGTAGTATACTCAGGAGGTAATGCTGATGCCCATACCTACCCTGGGTCGTATTTTATGATATCCACGACAGACAGGTCATGATAGGAAATCCTTAATTGAAGCTAGCAAATACACTATCTTTGAAGTTTGAGGGTAGTATTACAATGTCATTCGACAATC
This sequence comes from Electrophaes corylata, assembly GCA_947095575.1. Taxonomy (NCBI): domain Eukaryota; kingdom Metazoa; phylum Arthropoda; class Insecta; order Lepidoptera; family Geometridae; genus Electrophaes; species Electrophaes corylata. The sequence goes on along the minus strand of OX352719.1, from coordinate 5,568,060 downwards.
AAAGTCGTATGAAGTGAGACCGCGGTGCCGCAAATTAGTTACGATGTCTATCGCGCGCCGCTACGGCACGTGCCGGCGCTATTAGCCTGCTCCTTCACACGATAGGTGGGGGAAAGAGAGGGGTGCATTTTCATTTGTTGAACAAAAAGTATTGTTTAAGCCTCTGTGGTTCACACCACGAATGCAAATATTTGTCTTGTTAAAATATAATGTTGAAAAGCATTTCCATGATTTGTAAATATTTTAGGTAGGTACCTATTTCTGCCGCTAAATAGCATTACTGTGTTTCACTTCGGTTCGGGTGGGGTGCTAGTACAATTAAAGGCATATAAGGCTTTATGCCTCGAGTTGATGAACACAGGTATGCATTTTGTTGCAGTCTTTGTTATAGGTGTCTTTACTTTGGTATAACTCTTTGGCCTTTTCTTAACTTCTTTAATAACCACATAACAGCAACAGATATAGTAGTTTAATAGTAATAGTAGTTTTATTAGTAGTAGAACTCTTAGTGAAGGGCTCGTACGGGGAAGTACTCCCACCATGCCTATTTCTGTCGCCAAGCAGCTTGCTGTGTTCCAGTTTGAAGGGCGTGGGTGCCGGTGAAATTACAGGCACATGAGGCTTAATACCTGTATGCCTCAGGTTGATGGACGCTGAGCAGTACATTGTAGGGCACGTTCTTAACGAGCGTGACCTACAAGGCAATACTTTGTTATAGGCAATGGTAACCACTAAACATGAGGTGGGCTATCTGCTTGTTCCATCAGCAAGCTGTAAGAAAAAAAATAGATAACAAAAAAGTCTGTACAAAACAAGTTCAATCAATGCATAAAAAAACTCAATTGGCAATGTGTTCACAAAATGCATCATCACCATTACATACGATCTGTGCATCAAAATATGCTATTCACTGTGCATCACAATAAGTAGGTACCCACATAATAACAAAATGGTTGAAAGCCGCTGAATTGTGGCTAACCCCAAAAGGACAGCTGGATAAGTCCATGTGTTTAATGATCGATGTGGCGCGGCAAGCGAATGTCCGCCTGTGACGCAGAAGGTTGCGGGTTCGATTCCCGCCTTGGGATAAATGTTTGTACGATCTGCAAATATTTATTCCGGGCGTTCTATAATGTATACAAAAAAATATCTATGCATATAATGTATTGTATTAAGTGTATCTGTCATCTAGTACCCATAACACAAGCGTAGCTTAGCTTAGGGCTAGCTGATGCTGTGTGGATTGTCCAGCATTATTATTATTATTATTATCATTATGTACCTATAATAATATGACACGCATTATAGTTCGAATTTAAACTAAACCGCCTATCTGATTCACTAATTGACACACATACAACATGATAGACAACGCTGAAACTGCAGTACTGGTCGTAGAGACTTAAAATTTTCAGAGTATATCCGCCTTAGTACAATGTACTAAGGCGGATATACTCTGAAAATTTCAAATCAAGAAAAGAAAAAGCTCAAAGAAATGTAGGTTAGTTGTGAAAGATTTAAAATTGTTCAATGTTATATTTTATTTATTTGATTTAAATTGTAATATTAAATACTGCAATAAAGTGACTAAGGGAACGCACCAGTAGACATATTTTGACTGTTGACCAAAATGCTACACGTAGTCAGTTTTACTTTTTTTTAAATAAAAACATTTGACTAGAAAATGGCGGGTTTTTCTAAAATTTTCGTTAAATTACTCAATATAGTTTTTGAAGAATTAATGAGATAACTTTTTCAATAAAACACTTTATATTGTTTTTTAATACATGCTCTGTTAATCTTTGTACTGTTTGTTATTTATATGTATACACTGTCAGAAATGAGTGCGCCATCCTGCTTTAGCTGTGACATTGGTCATGCCCCCGAGGGGGGTAGTCTGGTGCACACCGCCTGTATGCAACACTGGGCACTTTAATTGAGGGTTGTCATAATGTTTGATCACTGTTTTTATGTGATTTCCGAAAGAGCTAATATCTAAAGCTTTCTTTAAATTTTTATTGCAGCTTTTTCGATTGCTTCATCCAAATAATAATAACACTGTACAAGTAGGTATTATATTCCTGGTGGACCAAGCATGGCCCACCTGATGTTAAGTGGTAACTTTTACCTATAATAAAGCATTACCTTGTAGGTCATACACGTTAGTTACGTGCCCTACGATGCACTAACTTGCGTCCACCAATCTGAGGCATACTGGTATTAAAGTGTATTATATCAACTGTCTGGTTTTCTAGTACAAGGGCTTAGTATTACTCTTCTCCTATGAGCCGGATATATATTCTTATATTGGTATAATTAGGCAATGTGTGCAAGTTATGCACACATTGCCTAATTATACCAATTATAAGAATCTTTATCTTAACCAACTGACTGACTGACATATAGACAACGCACAGTCTAAACTACTGGCCGTAGAAACCTTTTTATTTAGTCTACAAGAGATATATTCAAACTTTACTAGCATAAAACTTCTAACACGTTTTAAACACACAAAGTAGTTTTCAATTATCTTACTGTAATTTTAATCCCAATTATTTGAATGCAATTTAAAGTACATCATTTTAAAGAACAACCAGATCGGAACACTTTAAAAATAAATTAAATTTAAAACAACACATCACGCAACTCAGTCCTCCCCGATGCATTAGCGATTCATTTTGATATGTCATCGCTTTGCACGGTAATACCCTTGTGGGCCCTTGCCACAGCTACGAAGATGTTAGCTAACTCACTTCGACTAATAGTTGACAACCATTGGGGAATGAATGATCTCGAAAAAGACGATTGGCCGACAACATTGCTAGGTGCAACAACCAGCCGGTGAATGGAAAAGGCTCGAAATCGTTCTTCATAAAAACGGATAAGAAAGGCGTATCGATAGCAGTGAACCTCTTCAAGCAATATATAATATTGTTAGAGACTCTACCTGCAACCCGGGCTGAGTCGAGCGATGTGGTATAAAATGGTCACACCATGTGGTACTCTGGGGACACTTCATCGACAGCCGTCGTTCACTTTAGACGTATTTTAGCACTGTTGGTCATTTGTTTTACCTAGACTTGTGGTTAAATGTTATAGTTGGTCCATAGTTGACTTAAAAATGTTCGCTAGATGTGTCACTTGTGGTATTTTTCATGAACCCAAGGCTGTTTGTAATATCAGGCCGTGGGATCACACGTGTTCCTATGACCGTTTTGCCTTCTGATTTTTGTCTGTTTTTGTCGTGCACTTTGAGCAAATGTTGTTTGTGTCAAAAATAATTTGTGTAGTTTGGTGGGTAAGTCTCATTTTACTTTCTGGTAAAAATAATAGTGTCGGATAGGGTTATGTTCAATACAAAGGACGTGATTTTGTTCAAAGCTCGTGATATACCTACCTAGGTACTCGAGAAACATTTGACGATGGTAGAAGGAGTAGATTTTGTGAGTGCCGTTTTGCACGGAAATTCGTCGATATCTTCTTGAAGACAGAATCATTCGATCGATCATCGAGACAAATTGTTAAGTCCCTAGGCGTTCAATTACCTACGCATAGTTCACGTGGGTATTGTGATAGTTCGCGTAATAACCTCACTCGTCAAAACTTTTAGTTGGCTTCGTACATATCGACTAGTTCTAGATCGCTGACGAAGTCGTTGTAGCGCGAGCGCAGACAATGCGGGTTGCTACTTGGAGTGCGCAGTATAGACGGCGCCAAAACCATTGTGTCTTTTCTTTACGTTACTGACATCGGCTCTGTCGAGCGAGCCGCATGGCACATTGCTAGTCGTAGCTACTCCCAAGTGCAGTTTTGTGTACAGGCAGCGTCTTCTTTCTGCTTTGTTGTTTAATACAGTCTAGTGCTAATGCTAAGTGTTGTACCTACTAAGTCAGTATAGTCAGTTTTGAACGAGATACCTGGCTGAAAAAATATAGATGCAATCAGCATCATCAAAGGTCGAAAATATTTGATCTTTTGCTGAAGTGTTCTGCCTAGGTACTTGTTTACCGATTGACATTACGTAGGTCAAACGATCAGTAATGGTCAGGTAAGCCGAGCAAGTATCAAGTCGAAGCGTTTGTGAAAGAGTTAATGTCTAGCAACGAAACTGTGGTGATGTTCGTATGGTGTGACGCGGGCTCATGCACACCTTTGTGCTGCTGCGCGTGCTCAATGACGCTTTGCTACGTGCTACTGCGCGTGTTTCTGCACGTCTTACTGTATGTTTGTGAATAGATATCGTTGGGTACTGACGAGTATCGTTTGAAAGCTGACGTGCGTGGACATTGACATATATTTTGGCCTGTTTTTCGCTGCGAACTGGGGGCGTGTGCCCTGGTGATGTATTTTACATGTTGATGTAGTATGTCACGGTGACCATAGCCGGCAAACTGGGTGCATAGGCTATGATCATATGTGTCGACGCGGTAAGCGAACTGGGTGCTTGTACCGTGGGGCATAGCGATAGCATCAACAAGCCTGATGCCATTGTTATGTGAGTAGGTGGCCATAGTACGCGAACTTGGTGCTTAGTCTGTGGTCAAGGAGACGCGATTAGCGAACTGGGAGCTTCCATCGCGGGGCATAGCAATTGCAGTTAAATACCTAATGCTTTTGTTATGCGGCACAACAACGAAGATCCGGAGTTTGTTGTTTGTGCACACTGTCGTTTAAATAAATCAAATTGCATGTTGAGTGAAATCTGTTTTGCTTGCGATCGTTTGAGTGCACGCTTACGATCGTAATGTTTAACGGACTTAGCTCTTCAACGGGTTTGTTTTCAGTTTAATAACGAAGTGTTCTTTTGCAGGCAGCTATCAACCTGCTCATGACCTCCTAGATTCCGAGGTGTCTATCGCAAGTCAAGCGGTCGAGGGCGCCTCGCGGTCAGGAGAGGCCGTGTTAGAGACTCTACCTGCAACCCGGGCTGAGTCGAGCGATGTGGTATAAAATGGTCACACCATGTGGTACTCTGGGGACACTTCATCGACAGCCGTCGTTCACTTTAGACGTATTTTAGCACTGTTGGTCATTTGTTTTACCTAGACTTGTGGTTAAATGTTATAGTTGGTCCATAGTTGACTTAAAAATGTTCGCTAGATGTGTCACTTGTGGTATTTTTCATGAACCCAAGGCTGTTTGTAATAATATACATATTATATATGTACCCGGGAAACTTCGTACCGCCATGTTTTTTTTTCCAATCGCGGACTAAGGAAATGGAAAAAACTAATATTTTGACAAATTCTGTTCAATTTTTTAATTTTTTTTCTTTCATACAAACCTTGCCGTGACAATAACGAACACAAAAAAAAGAATTTTCCAATTTAGTGCAGTCGTTTGAAATCATTTTTATTTATCTAAAATGATTAACATAAATAGGTATTCATGCGAGAGGACAAGGATAAGGATAAAAAAGAGGAGTTTTGTATAGATTAAATTTGCCTCTAAGACGTAGCAGATCAATATCGAATGCTTACATTGGCTCGGAAATGTAATCTCCATTCACTATGTTTATCTTCGCTGAAAACAGCTTGTTACTTACGCAAGTGACAACATGCTGATTAAGTTAATTTCGCTGATTAATCTACTCTAAAGATTTATTATTCATCTTCATCATAATTATTACAATCAACTTATATTATATAAGTCCACTGCTGGGCGTGGTTCTCTCCCAAAACACGCCACTGAGCCCGGTTTTCGCCTCTTCTCATCCATTGTTTTCTAGCAACATTTCGCAGATCGTGGCTATATCTTGCTGGAGGGTGTCCTATATATACTCATTGGTATTTTTTATCTTACATCTTATATTATGTGGCGACAAAACGTTCAGTTTTTACTTAACGGATACCTTATCAAGATCAAAGTGATTCTTTTTAATACAATTACATTTCTAACTAAAACAGGCTGACTCGCTTAAAACAGCCTTAATGTATAATGGTGTTAATAACCCACAGTAATGTAATACCTACCTACGCTACAGTAAAATTCGCACTTACGTCACAATTGTAACGTTATTTGCGTGTGTGACTGCATTGACGCACGTGCCTACATAGTTTTGACAAAAATAGGCGCTGTCATTGTGTTTGATTTTTTAATGTACGCGCTTGGCACAGAAACTCTAAAATTGATCAAGATAACTGAAGTTAATAGGTGTCTAATAGACGAGCTACATTTGAAGTGCAAACTAGCTGCAAAATAGCACATTCGATGCAATCGACTCCACTAGGTACACAGAAATTTGCATTTCCGAATTTTATCGCCTATAGAACTGACATTGGTAAGACTGTAAAGGATGACATAAGCTTTTGCTGGGTCTGATAGTCGTGCTGCAAGCTGCAACACAAACTCAACAAGGTTGAGTTTGACACAGTTCATAGACTGGCTTCACAGCTCTGTCAATAGTATCTCTGCCTTCTGCGCTGTATGTTTTGGGTTCGATCTCCACCACTCAGATGTTTCATCCCTTTCGTCTGTCTATGTAGATAATTAAGTGTAAAAATATCCAAAAAAAATATAATTGAAAAATTAAATTAAATAATGTAGCGTTATGCTGATTTTTTTTATTCGAAAATATGAAAAGTGGGCCAGCTGTTACTCTTCTAAACTGTGTCGCACCACCCTTTTTATTCAAATTCACAGTTGTGTAGTTGCACATTTGGCAGCCGGAGGCATTAATAGATTATGATTAGATGAATATGTTTGATAACACGACTTACGGGTGACCAGATTTTCGGGATTTCGAGCGTGGAAAATATGATGTCACATCATAAAGTTAGTTATATTAACTATATAACTAACTTTATGTCACATCATAAAGTTAGTTATATTAACTATATAACTAACTTTATGATGTGACATCATATTTTCCAGGTTTGTTTCTGAACGATTCTTTTAAAAAACCAACAATTCACTATTATTTACATTGAAACGTTAATTCGGGAAATTTGGAGTTGAGCCCCACCAGTTAATACCAGATTTTAATTCCCAGGCACGGTAAACATCTTTTCAGATGGTACAAGGTTTTTTCTGAGATAGTATGCCTGAGGATGCTGTTCCAATGTTATAGTCATCCTTGCTGACTTTTCTGACTAATCATAAAATCAGATACATCATTGAAGACTGTGATCACTGGTCATTAGTCTTTCTCACATTTAACCCTTTCCAAACTTTGACCTATAGGTCAAAGCTCATAGGCTATTATATATTATATATAATAGTCTGTGGGTCCTAAGCAATATCGCTCGAAATGCCGGTAAACGTCCGAAAACCAGTGCTAATCTGTTTCATGCGTAAAGATTGAACTAATAATAAAGCCTCAACCAAAGCACTAAAGACTTGACTAGACCAGAATAATCTAATGAGCTCACTAGTGACAATAAATATTATGATTTCACCCAGATTTGCATCTCCTGCGTCAATGTGACGTCTGTTTCATTATTATATTAAAATAACCTAATCCCGATATCGATCTTAGCATGTAGAACAGAAGGGCTACAATCCTTTGTCGTGAACTCTTCAAAAAAAGTTACGTTATTTTGATTTCGGCGCCGACTTTATAAATTACTCTGTGGTATGTCCGGTGGGCATTCTGATAATTTGCTGAATTGTTTTAATGATCTTATTCAATGAGTCATCATCATCAGCCTGTAGAAGTCAACTACTGGACATAGACCTCTTCCATACGTTTCCAAGAAGATCGATTTTGAGCGTTTTTCATTTACCGCACCGATTTCCTGTGATCTTTAGTGTAGGTAAATGTGATTTAAATTTTTATGTAATTTAATGTGTTCTGGAAGATAATGTCTTGGTTGTCTTTATTCATAGATTATATCGTATTCTTCATAATATTTATCATGTAAGAATGTATTTAATAAAATATATAGAATTCTATCCCTTCCATAGCACAATCTATGCTTAGTTTGGGGCTAGATGATGTTATGTAAAAAATATCCACAAATATTTAATATTTATGTTAATTATTTTACTACAACTTGCTTCTTTACTATCGAAAAAGCCTTTACTTAAAGTTATGAGCCCTAATAATGTATATAATAAACTAACATGTATCTATAAATTACTACTAATATTATAAATGATAGTTCATGATTGGATTTTTTGTTGTTTGTGGCTCATTTTAACTACTAGATCGGTTTGGACCCAGAATCAATATAGGTTACCTTTTATCCAAAAAAATAATAGTACCAACTGAAAAAGACCAAATAGACTATGAAGTAAAAGTGCCTTGAATTTTGCACAAAAAAGCACCTAAATATTGAAGGTAACAAAATGACCCCCCACCACATATGCTAGTTTTATACCGTGGTGGTATCTGCTTAGAATAGGATGCCTCCATGAATTCCATGATGTCGCAAAGGGTGACTAAATAAACCCACCAGGATCTCCTGGTGCTCATCTGAGTAGCAACATCTTCTGTGTACTAAACACTTAGTCACGAAACTTAAACTTAAACTTAAAAAACATCTTTACACACAATGAAAATAACTAATTTGTAAGGCCCTTGAGGCTTTTATGTTTACCTTTATTACAGATACTGTATCTCATTTTAAGTGAACTCTATAGTTTTTATGAGAAATAAATTTCTTTAAACCTAACCCGCCTACCAAGCATGGTGACCACGGCAAGCTCTCCCGAATATGGGGGAGGCCTATGTTCAGCAGTGTACTTATTTAGGCTGATAGTTATTTAGACATATCTCTGTCTCTTCCAAAGACAACCACCACCGCCCGGGAGACTTTTGAAGCTGTGTACCGTGCCTGAGGATTACAGTCGTAAGCTTGACTTCATAATTCTAATAAAACACGTAAGGTAGGTTTCTGCAAACTAACTTTTATTTCAAATAGGCTAATGACACACAAACATGAATAGACAGCATTCTCACACTAGATGGCGTTACTAGTACATTATTAGTATTATTTTGATACATAAATACTAATAATAATTGCATTTTGTTATTTGTTCTCTTATTTCTTACAAGATAAACGTGCGCAATTTCATCAGTGTGAATTCATTTTTATAAAAACTTCAACCCTCACCGGAACGGTATACCCGTTTAGGGGTTAAGTTTTGGCGATTCCTTAGTTCACGCACCAAGATGAATATACCTTGAATGTTTAAGTCTGTAGGTACTACTAATGATTCAGGGTGTAGGTACGTTGTCTATATTACAGTCAGTCAGTCAGGACAAAGATTCTTAAAATACGTATAGATTGATTACAGTTTTTCTTGCACTGTTCTTGTTCCACACTCTTTTTTAATACCAGTGTTTTTTAAGACTAAACTTTTAATTCTGGTTCCGTTATCAAAACATGTGTGCCGTCTATATTCGCCATTTTATTTATAACTCCATTCATTTATAAATAGGCCAAGTTCTTGCAATAGTCAAGGACGCTACACAGATGGTGTTTTAGTTTCTAAGTATTTATATTCTGCCATAATTACGACAAGCATTCTGTGCTTCGCCAAATCACGCCCAATTGTTTCCATTGGCAAAGATCTTGATGCGATCCACTTTATAATTATCATTTAAAACTATACTTCCTCTTTCGTATCATATTATTTTTTATTTTGACAACTAATACAGGCACACTTGGCTTAACACCTGTATGCTTCAGGTTGGTGGGTCGAATACCTAGTGCATCGTAGGGCACGTACCTAGCTTGCGTGATATACAAGGCAATGTTCTGCTATAAATGATGGTTACCACTTAACATCAGGTGGGCCATATACCTATTCCACTATGTACTAAAAAATGTCAGTCAGTCGTGATAAAGATTCTTATAATTAGTATAGATTTGTGTATGATAATAATTTTAGTAAGTAATCTAAAACAAAAATCATAGATATACATAGCCGATGTTAGAAATTGGATTAAAAATATTTTATTGGACCTTTTCCACAATAAGGTCCCTTCCAGTGATGTGGGTATTCATAACTACAAGAACCATCATATAATATCTAGATTAAGTTTTACAAATCATGAACACAGCCCCACCACAGAAGGTGTGATAGAAAGGTATTTCAGTGAATCATACTTTCAGCAGACGACGTTACTTCAACAATAAATTGTAACATTCCATCTGGTGACCTCCATCAAAAATCTCATTTTTATATCATCTCTAACATTAATAACGCTATCAAAACGTGGTCGAAATGCCAAAATGCCGGCCCACCGTAAAACATAAGCGCCAATTGCTAGGACATCTCCGCAAAGCTATTAAATAAAAGTCTTTTACATTAGATAAATCGCGAATGTTACTCGGTAGCATCTGTCCCTTGCCGATCACGCCCATACATTATGCTCAGTTTGTTGTTTTTAATAAAAAGTTTAATCCGTTCGGTTATGACGGCAATTTGTCAAAGCGATGGAAAAACTTGGTCCATTACCGGGCTTTATGCGCATTTACATAGAAACCAGATTCCGTCAGGTTATCAGCGACACTTGCTGGTATTGCGAGAGGTTGTGCTGGTAGTGAGGTCAGGGTTAATATGCGTTCGGTATAAATTCTTCGGGAGGGCCGCCTATTGCTCCCGTTCGGCTCTTTTACATCGATTATGGCACGTTATTTATGCGTTCGCTTTTGTCTTCCATTAACGCTCTTCTTTTTTGGTGATTCATTTAAATGTATCGTCATTCATTTGCAACGTTCAAAAGGGATTTTTCTTTTCATATTCGCGTGCGGAAACTGATATTGGCACTCGGGTTTCATCACCTCACGTTTGTGTGACCATTAACAATTCAATACGGTCTTAATAAAGAGTCGATAAAATGTATATTGTGTTATTCGTCACGACTCCCTAGCAATTAATTTCGGTTCTTTTTTTCGGCACTGCTTTATGGTCCTGAAGATTTACTGACCGTTCTTACTGTTGATTTGTGCACACATTCAACTGTATTCTCCAGCTTAATGGTGCTTAAGATTGCAATATATTGGGAAGAACAAATTTTGCGCCGAGTGATGCCTCGTTAAGTGCTTGGAAAATTTCAACGGATTCCAAATGGGTTGTAATTTTTTGGTTTTAAGTGAAATTAACCTGAATTTAGAGCGTAATTAACTTCATTTTTATGACACGATCACTTACTGATATTTATATTATGATATTTAGTTTAACCTTTGCAATCTTAATTAATGTCTGCAGACTTACTAAATTAGTAAGTGGGTACCGCAAAAATTGGGCATATGCTAGATGTAATGTTTGAAATTGCCTCTCATTGTTTGATTCTCTTTTCTCAAAGATTTGAGGATTCCTGTGGATAGTATTTAATTTACAAACTAGTGTTTTTAGTCACACCACAATACATTCTTCTTTTGTTACAGAGTATAGGCAACGTGACGGCGGAATTGGAGCTGCAGAGACTTCAGCAAGAGCAGCTGAGAAGACAAGAGTTAGTGCGGCGCGGCCAACACATGTATCCTGGACCACCGTTGGCATTGCTGCCACTACTGGAGCAAATGAGGCCACAGCAGCAAGGACCTAATGTAAGTTTGAGAAACTTTTAGACTAGAATTGCTGATGGACTAAGCAGATGACCCACCTGATGTCAAGTGGTTACCATGAACTATAACAAAAAATTACCTCCTCTACGATGCATTGCTCTGCATCCATCAACCTGAGGCATACTGATGTGAAACCTCATGTGCCTGTAATTTCACCGGCACCCACACCCTTAAAATTAGAATACAGCAAGCTGCTCTGTGGCAGAAAAAGGCATGGTGCTAGTACTTCCTCGGAAGAGCTCTTTACTAAGAGCTCTACCAGTAGGCACGCGTCAAAATTGGAAAAGAAACAAAAACGAAAGTCCAGTTACGGTAAGTCTCTCCCAAGACGAATCACTTAACTCAGTCGTGCGTCTGATTTACTTATCTAATGGTTTCAGTCCACGTTTTATAAATCACTGCCTACGTTTTAGTCGTAATATTTACTACCTCACCACCACACCCAGCCTACCACAGATATGACATAACGAAAGTTTCTTCGCGAGAGGAAATCGCATCAATTAATTATTTCCGAAACATCAAATGAAATCTTTATCGTCAAGAACTAGATGACGGACGATGCGCTTATAAAACACTGCCTCATTATAACTTAAATATATAAAAACGTTTTGTGACTGTTTGACTGAAAACCAACGACTATCCTAAGTTTTTTTTACATTTGGAGATTGGTTAGGTTGGATGTAGTAAAAAGAACACTGAAAAAAAAAACTGAAATTCTATACGAATAGCAAAGTAATAAAGTGCGGAGTTTATGATTGTTATTTTTTTAATTATGAAGAATATAAAAACATGTGAAAACGCGTGATTTCGTCCGGGGGATTTTTTTATACAAGCCCCTGCTTTACCTGTTAACCTGTTTGTGTTTAGGGGTTGAATTTCGAAAAACGATACATCCTAAAAGTTCCAAGTCTACCAGTGGTTTAGGCTGTGCTTTGTCTATAGTCAGGAATAAGAAACTTGTAAGAAAAATATAAAATACATGCGAATAATGTCATGGGCTTTGCATTAGCTTTACATAACAGCGACCATTGTGGCGCGGCGGGCGAATGCCTGCGGCGCAGGAGGTTGCGGGTTCAATTCCTTGAATAAATATTTGTACAATCTGCAAATATTTATTACGGGTGTCCTGGGTATTTTCTATGTTTAATAAAAAAAATATCTATGTATGTAATGTATTGTATTAGGTATATCAGTCATCTAGTACCCATAACACAAGCTCTGCTTAGCTTGGGGCTAGATGATGCTGTGTGGATTGTCCAGCATTATTATTATAACAAACATCAGTTAGAAGACCAGTTTGTTTATGCTACTTTCGTTTTTGGTGGTCCACGGTCTGTAGCGGTGAAATGGAAAAACGGAAATCTATTAAGTAATGTTGACAGACTGTGACCGAACTCATGTAAATTAATATATAATACTCGTAAATATAGATACAAACGTTTATTTTTAAATGAGGGCAGTGCAGGTGGTCTGTGGTCATCTTTTGATCTGGTTTCTTGTTGCCTGTGACAATCGTATAGACCTGTTCAATATATTTCGTATCAATCTAAGAAAGAAGCTTGCTATGCACGGGTAGTCTTTGCATTATCTGTATATAACCAGCAGAGTGATCGTATATATTTCGCAATCTATATCCAGTTGGAACTGTAAAATGTAACAGATATGCTATAACAATATGTCGTCTGATTTGAACGAAAATACTTCCAGTTTTCAAGAAAAACGCCATCTTTTTCTTCAAAACCAACAGACGACTTTACTTACTTTATTTATTGACTCGACTTTACTAAAAACTATATGATTCGTCCATTTGACTTTGGTAAAATTATTTATCGAATGACGGATGGGCGCCATAGAGAGACAAAAGAAGGTGTAATTACAGGCACATCAGGCTTAACATCTGCATGCCTCAGGTTGATGGACGCTGAGTAGTGTATCGTAGGTGACGTTCTTAACGAGCGTGACCTACGAGGCAATGCTTTGTTATAGGTGATGGTAACCACTTAACATCGGGTGGGCCATCTGCTTGTTTCATCTGCTTGTTTCATCAGCAAGTTGTATAAAAAAAAACCTAGTCACGCTACCTTGGATTCGATGAGGTCAAGACAATGCTCATCGTGTGTTCTTTCCAGATGGCCCAGCCTCCATCCTGGCCTGCTACTGCTCAGCTTGCGCAACTGACGGCCACCACCCGTTCCCCCCCACCGCAAGACCCCGACACGCCGCTCAACCTAAGCAAGCAGCGGACACCATCGCCAGCGCCGCAGATGATGCTGCCCCGATTCCATCCCTACCCTCAAATGGAAGAGCAGTACATGGCAAAGGAGGAAGAATATAACGTGGCTTGCAACAGTGAGTATTATTCTACATTGATTCCAAAACTTAAATAGGTACATGTATCCAACTAGATAACACATGCAAGATATATTATATGCTAATGGACTATGTTTTAATACTAGAGTTGATAATATCCTCAATTTTGTTTATATCATTGAGAATTAATTAGTTGAAAACTGAAACAGGGAGATTATAAAATGTTTGTAACTGGACTGAACTGTTGGAGTTAACAACTTAGGGATAGATCAAAGACTCAGAAAATAAGAGACAAAACCACTTGTCAAGTTTGATTATCAATCAGACCATAAATAGTCTCAGCAAATAAAATAAAACCGTAAAGTAGCTAGTAGACGGTAGTAGTAGTCGTAATAAAATCAATGCAAATAATCAAGCGTTTGATTGCTACACCTAATTTGAATCAGTGATTTTACAACCAATTAATCTTATACAAATCCGGAAAAACAATTGATTTATCTAAACCACTCGTCCAGTCGACTATCTAATTATTCAGTTGATGACGTCAGTATACGTCAAGCGTAAACGCAACTAAAAATACAGATTTGTACGGCTGTCCAATCAAATCATTTATTAGTAAAACACGGTCGCGAGAATGACTGTCGTTGAGAAAACGACGACACTAAACATACACAGGATTCTGAAGAATTCTTTTGATAGTTGTAGAGACATGCCTGTTGCATCAGGTATTCCGGGATTTAAGCTCTATAGATATATATTAAAAAATATACATTTTGGCAGGTATTACACAGCACCACCTAGTTTCAAAATAAGCTAAGTTACTATACAATTACTAAATACTATGGGCTAAACAAATAAGTACTATGTCAACTATACTTTTTTTTATTATTAGATTTATAAGTACTATCTTATTCTACGTTAAACATAATGGACACTAGTTTCCAAAGCATAGTTTACCTAGGTTCGGGAGCTTGTTGATTCAAAACTCAACTGAGTAACAATTTCGTATCATAAAATAATATTTTACTTGCTAACAATTCATTACTTGTGTAACAATTTTGTATCATAAAATAATAAACCTGCGCTATATTTTACTAGAGTTACATTGTAATGTAGATAGCAGTGGTGGTCCCGGCTTAGAATGGTACCCCTCCATAACCACAGATGTCGTAAAAGCCGATAGACAACAGCATCTCCTGACTTCTAATCACCGAGATCTCTCACGCGATCACTAATCTCGCCAAGCGTAGTGACTCTGGCAAATCCCCTTAAGTACAAGAAAAGCCTATGTCCAGCAGTAGATTTGTGTTATTAAGACTAATTCGACGACCGATGTGGCGCAGCGGACGAATGTCGCCTAAGACGCCGGAGGTTGCGGGTTCGATTCCCGCCTTAGGTTAAATGTTTGTACGATCTGCAAATATTTATTCCGCACTCACACCCTTCAAACCGGAACACAGAAAGCTGCTTGGCGGCGGAAATAGGCATGGTGGTAGTAATTCATTGGACGAGCCCTCCACTAAGAACTCTACTACAACTAAACAACACTCTAGTACTATACGTGATATATGTACTTGATTGAGGATTACAGTATAATGAAGTTTTCCCAAGAAATCTAAGTCTAAAATAAACTTAAATCATAATAAACACTCATGAGGGTATGTCATTTGCCCGTTACTATTTATATTTAAAAACGGAAATCACCATTCTCAAATTTTCTCACATAATATTATTAATAATTAAAATCTTAATCTTGTTAGTTCACAAACACCGCTATAAAGTTAAGTTATACTGATAATAAAAGAATCTAATGTTATGATATAATTTATCAGGCATTATCATATTTACAGCAGCTTACGGCCGGAAATTGAGAGAGAGCGATAACCATTGAACAAGATATAAGATGTCTTTATTCTCAATATAATCTATAGGTCGATATATTCAGTCAAAAAATCCCGCTAAAGATCTAATCTTAATACAGGTGACAGTTTGGAAAAGATCGTAAATTTCGCCACATTTTTGGTGTCTACAATAAAAGTTAAAAATCTTATGGCATTAACAGTAAATTATAGAGTAGAATCTGTGACAGACCCGCTCTTTGGGTTAAAATAATTTAAGAATTACTTATCGTATACAAACCCGGTCTTGCACAGTAATGCGGCGTCCAAATGTAAGTGAGTAATAAAAGTTAATTTTGGATCAAAGCTTACATATTTTAAATAAAGTATAGAAAGTAAAATTTAATTAAAAAAAAAACTGAGCAAGAGTAGTTGTTAAATTTTGGGAGTTCCTCTGTTAATACACCTCTAAAATACCAATACTAAATAATATACATTAATACCTTAAAAAATTCAAAGATTCCAGTCAAAGATTCTCTTATATTTGGTATAGACGTAGATTGTATTCCTGTTGTATTTACAAAAATAATATTCTATCAATTCCATTTAAAAGCTCTGCTTAGTTTTTGACTAGATGACGTTTTGGTTATATATTTTTGTTATATTCTTCATATTGAATTCAACAATATTATTATAATGGTGTTTAACCGTATCGGATGACTATAAACTTTATTAACAATTAATTAATTAAAACTATCTTACTTATAATTTCGATATAATACATGATTAACCGCAGTTTTTGTAATACCACTATGTTCTCATTTCTCATCTCTCCGTCACGGATATAAATCGCCTAGATATCGCAGATTGCGAAATGTTCTAAAATAAACAAGAAGTCGCATTTGATAAATAGTAAATGCTAGAGCTTATTTTCACATAAAGCATATCGCGTATATACCGGCTTACCGGTAAAACTATTTTGGGAATATAATTAGACAAAATTTAGAAGGAAATTACGTACTGCATTTGTTATACCTACAGTACAACTAAACGGCTCAGGATCATATTAGTGCAAGTCTACTCTTGAAAACGATAAACGAAGTTTCGCATTGTCGTTTTGAGTTACGCTGTGGGGCATGTCAGGCAGCGATAACTTGACTGTGAAAAGGGTTACCGAGGCCCCGCAGTGTTAGTCAAAACAACAATACGTAAATTCGATTATCGTTTTCAAGAGTAGACCTGCTGAATCATTAATTGAAAGGTAAAAATATGTTTGGACTTATACTTGTTCAAAATCGGGTTTTCGCATATGATTGTTGTAATATAGTTATGATTCTAAAATGGTGGATCAGTTAAATTAATAAGTTATGAATGTCAAAGGTTCATTCGAATCCCACGAGTAGCTATATCCTCTCCGATCCACACAGTTGTCAAAGAGACATCGTTACAGGCCATATGGCCGTAATGACAAAAAAAACCAATGCCAATAATACATTGGTGCCGGTGCCGATACATAGGTAATTGGTAATTGCAATCCGGACCGGCTTTCGGTGTGATTGCATCTTTAGATAAATAGGTAAATGTTGGTATGAAGAAATGCCCCGTGTCGCCGCATAACATTTTGATGTTACATTTAATTGCTAAATATAATAATTATAACGTAACTGCAATATTCTATTAAATATTGAGAGCGACGTGAAAGTACGAGGTGTGTGTTTGAATTAAATTAGACGGTTGAAGATTTCATACAATGTAGTTTGGCATTTTTAGGTTTTGGTATATTTGAAGTTTCATCCTACCCTCATCCCATGTTATGTGGGATGAGCACAACAGGTTTTTTATTCCACTCTTTTATCATTCATATCGATGCTCACTTTCTTTTCACTTATGTCCTTAAATCTGATAAATCCCACTTTAAGAATAAAAATTTCAGTTGTATTTGAGGAGTCATTGACTACTACTATTATTATACTACTACTATTATGGCTATTATGGCTGGTATTGGTATTAGCTATTTGTATTAATACAAAGGAGACTTAACACAATTACTGGAGTTAATACAAAACAAAATATTCCAGGGTAGTTAATGCACTTTCCAATTTGGGAGTCATTTTTCTGTATGTCTAAATTTTGCTAGTATTTTGAATCCCCTGACACAGAAGATATCTGATCTCTTAGTTCAAGATCAGAGACATCCTTATAAGGAGGGTAAGCGGTAGGTACTCAGTTTACCTACCTACACCTAAGACCTAAGATACATAAAAGTTTCTAACCGACGAGGAGGTTCTCAATTTGAATGTATATTTTTTAATTTTGTTACCTCAGAACTTTTCACTGTGTGAACCGATTTTAATGATTTTTATTTGAAAGCTGGTCCTTTTCGTGTGGTCCCATTTCAATTTGATCCAGTTCTGACAATGGTATCCATGAGAAATTGAAGTCTATTTTTTTTTTAATTTTATCATTAAATTGTTACGACTTGACTTGTTACGACTGATGTAACAGGCAGATGGCCTACCTGATTGTAAGTGGTGCCTAACACCTATGCCAAAGTATTGCATCGCAGACTACGTTCGCTAGGATTTAGTAGTAGATAGAGTTAGATAGTTAATATGTCGATAAATAAGACAAAACAACTATTGCGTAGAATCAACGACATCGCATTTAATATTTCCCGGCAACTTTACTTAGATTGTAATGGCTTGCGCAAGCAGAAGCGGGTTTATTGGCAGGTTACAGCTTCCTCCTTATCTGATAGTGGTTGAGCAATTTCATTGAGTATCGCCTACTTATTCAATCGCAAGATAATTTTGCATAAATCTATAGTCAGGCATACCTTTGTGACACCTAGGCAATCCAATAACCTATACTTACCACTTATACTTGACGACCGATGTGGCGCGACGGGCGAATGTCCGCCTGCGACGCAGGAGGTTGCGGGTTCGATTTCTGCCTTGGAATAAATGTTTGTACGATCTGCAAATATTTATTTCGGGTGTTCTGGGTATTTTCTATGTATAATAAAAAAATATATGTATGTATGTAATGTATTCTATTATGTATATCAGTCATCTAGTACCCATAGCACAAGCTCTGCTTAGCTTGGGGCTAGATGATGCTGTGTGGATTGTCCAGCATTACTAATTATATAAGAACCTTTGTCCTGACTGACTTGCTAGACAACGCACAGCCTAAACGGTTAGTCGTAGGACATTTTCATGGTAGCTTTATGTGACGTGTGTAGGACGTTAGGATGTACTAAGAAAGAAATTCCTGAAATTCAACCCCTGTAGGAGTACGTTGACGTTTGTACAGAAATAGCTTCACGCGGACAAAGTCTATATTATTATGTTAATCCAGGTTACAATCTATATTTATTCCAAAATTCATCCAAATCGGTCCACTGGTTAGAGCGTGAGAGAGTAACAAACATCCATCCATCCATCCATACCTACTTACAATCTTTCGCGTTTATAATATTACTAGGATATCTGCCATTCATCTGCAGAGGAACTAATAGGCACAAAGTCCGGATATATAACCTAACTGATCTAAAAAACAAAACGAATTTAATACTTGGCTGCTTACCAAACTAAAATGGGTACAAAATAGCTTACAAGTATCATTTCCTCTAAAACAAGAGGATCGGCTGAAATTCACGATAGATGGCGTTGAGACAGCCGCTTCCGCTCGTACAGTCGCCAGCAAAAGTGACAGGTGCAATTTGTACGTGTATTGGCATAAATCTAGATCAGTGGAAAACAGGAATGCGGTGGGATAACTTTGGACCAATACATCTATAGAAGATTTTATACTAAACTGCAATTACAGGGATATGAGGCCTAACACCAGAATGCCACGGTGTGGTGGACGCAGGGTAATCCATCGTAGGGCGCGTACCTAACGTGCGTGACCTACAAGGCTTGCTTAGATTTAGGTGATGGTTACCACTTAACATCAGGTGGTCCATGCTTATTTCACCAGCAATAACAATAAAAAAATAAAAAATAAATTGATTCGTATGGGAGACGTTTTTGAAGTAGGTAATACTTCTATTGCGACTTCCAACAAGGTTGCGTTAAACGTTTAACACTACCATGCAGGGGGTATGAAAGCACTGTTCTTTCTGTCTTTCTCTCATAGCCAGTTACGTTGGACATTATTTTTGGACGTTTTTATGTTTGATGATCAATGCTGTTGAACGGCTGAAACGAGTTTGATGAATAGGTACTTATTACTATTGCACTTTGGTGTTATAATAGGACCTAGTCAGATCAGCTTTCCTACTAATTTTACTTAAAACAAGTAGAATCGTGCATGACTCCTTTTACATGAAGTTATTTACGATATTTATGTAGGTTAACATTTAATTATTCCAATCACTTTCCCTCATAACAATACTTGAAACTCCAAACTTGCGAATCGACCAGTAGGATGTCATAAATTACCTAACACCATGTCAAATTAATGTGGAGAGGAATGCCAGTGGCTCAGCGGCTTATTAATTGTGGAGACACTTGTTCAGAGATCCGTCAGTAACGTTAGGTTAGGCGAACTTCACACTACGGCCTCCATGATCTTGTGAGTTGAGGGAATGCAATTCAGATTTGGGCCTCAGATAGTTATATATGTAAAATTCAATCAAGTAACGCGCCCTATTATTATAACAGCGTCAAACTGTAAATGAATATAAGCTTTAATTTTGTGTTCGGCAAGAAATGTTTACAGTATCATGAGCAATGTGGAGAAAGAAACGAAAGAAATAACTACACGACCCAAATCGGTAGATATCTACTCAGATCTCTTAGAAACAAGTAGGTATATATATCTAATAGGGTTAGTTAGAGGTACGTCCGAATATTACCTTTGGTACATACCACCGATGAAATTACAGGCAGATCCACACGTGTATCCATTTAACATCAGGTAACATCTACTAGTTCCATCAATGTGTTGTATAAAAAACTCAGTATGATATCTAGAAGCTACCTCGTAGAGCTCTTTGTAAAGAATTTCTTCCGGAAAAGAGGTAGGTTATCATAAGGTTCAAGTAGTTCCTCAGAAGCTTGCAGTGCTCGCAGATTACAGGCAGTTACAGGCACATGAGACTTAGACTTAGTTGATATGTAAGGTACCCCAGAACAACACGTGTCGTGGTAGGCATTCGTATGGACCAACCTTTATCCAGTTTGACCCATATATTTGCGGGGGATAGGACAGATCTGAGCGTTGTCGCATGTTATTTGCAAAACGTTGATTCCAGTTAGTGGATAGTGTTTGGAGAAATTAATTCAGTGCTAGATATTTTAGTTTATAATGTGCACATTATGAACATAAATACTTACCTACTTTCATAGTGCTTCGTTGGTTTCATTCATAGGTCATGCCAGCTGTTCAGCAGTTCTGAGCGATGTTTTGGGTTTTTTCTTTTTAATAGGTAGTTTGTTTTATTTCTTGTATGTATTCTACTGCTGTGCTACTGTTTGGTGGAATAGACTTGACCTCTGATTACCCCAACTAAAAGAATGGGGAATGCAACTATGATTGTTTGTTTTGACAGCTTTAGCGATCTTAAAAACTTTAACGTCTTTTGTAAGGACAAATGCTTATGTCCTTACATTATAGGCACCTACTACTACTTAAGTATGTCCTTCTTACTGTCTTGTCTTCATTTTTTAGCATTAAGAAAAACTTGAGTAAGACAAAAATGTACATCTGTATTCAACAAGAATTTACAGCTTTAACAGTCAGTGTAAACACTCTCGAAAAGAATGCCGTTTTGGAACATTAAATTCAAACATGGATAACTTATCGGTTACACGGTAAGTCGTTACAAAGGTAGGCGACAAAATAAACTTATGGCGACACATTCCGAAATTACAAAATATTTTATAGTTATAGCTTTCACCCGTCCAACAAACTGGCGACATTGAAAAGGGAGACAAACACTGTGTTTCTAAAAAGATTTCTAGTTAGATTTGTCTACATAGCTCCATAAAGATTGGTATCCTTAGGTATATAGCAACAAGTATTCGCTTTCTAGTTTGTGTCTAAGTATCTCTTCATCAGTATAAAACTCCATTCACCTGTTATAATCGTACCTTGCACACATTCTTAAATCTGAGTTTAACGATTGTTTTACAGTATCCATTCACTGTACCTAATTTATAGCATGACTTTTAACGCTTCTGTTTGAAAGGCTTCTTAAAAAATACTGCAGTTGTAGCAAGGTGGACAGCGACTGTCTGAGTGAGTCGAAAGATGTAGGTAGGTAGGTATAGGTTCAAATCTGCAATGCCACTGGACCAAAGCTTTGCAAGGAGATTTAATTATGTGCCGAAAGTAGATGGGATTTATGACGTAGGTAACAAGTAGATGGCCCACCTGATGTTAAGTGGCAACCATCGCCTATACTAAAACACTCCCTCGCAGGTCACACATATTAGGAACGTGACCTACGATGCATTTCCAAGTGTCCTTAGTCCTGAGTTCCTGAGAAATACAGTTGCCCCATATGTCTCTAATATCACCGGTATAATTATGGTGTGCCTATAATTATTATATCCAAATTGCCTGTATCAACGACATTAGCCTGAAAAAGTTCGCAGCGGATATTCCGGTTTTAAACGCCTCACAATATTATAGAACCTTTGTGAAAATCTGTTCTGCTAATTCCCAAAATCAAAAACTTTTCAACTTATTATTAACATGTTCTGTTTTTTTTTCTAGCATCATCATGGGGCCAGTCGCCTTCAGAAGAGGCGGAGAAAGCCAAGCTGGTGCGCCAGCCAAAGCGCGACGAGGCTGGTAAGCCTCACATCAAGCGACCCATGAACGCGTTCATGGTATGGGCCAAGGATGAACGGAGGAAAATTCTCAAGGTACCCACTCTAGCAAAACATTTCATCCACTTGCACTGTAATCCCCCTGTTTATTGGGTAGTCAGAAGCAACTTCATAAACATTTTAGGCCAGACTATAAAAAAAAAACAATGCTTACCTTATCAATAATACCTAGGTACCTACTGCTTTACACACACCAGAGGTCTAATTCTCTTATTTTTTTGGAGCTACAGAGAGACCAGAATAACACTAAAATTTAAATGTCAAAATTGGGACCTAAGAATATGGACTATACCTAAAGTTCTTATTCTATGATTGGGGTCGTCTGAAATGTCAATCAAACAAAAAGCACGTTTTACACACAGTTCTAAATTGCCAGTTATTTTCAAACTAAAATATTTTCCAGGCCTGCCCGGACATGCATAACTCCAACATCTCCAAGATCCTCGGGGCGCGGTGGAAGTCCATGTCTAACGCTGAGAAGCAACCCTACTACGAAGAGCAATCGCGGCTCTCGAAACAACACATGGAGAAGCACCCTGATTACAGGTACATATTAGCTTTTTTAAAAGGATAAATGGTTTATTTGGCTACAGTCTAGCCTGATGGAGAGAAGCAGGATGATCTAGGAGATATATTCACTCTTGATATGCAGAGATCAGAGTCAGGTCAAAAAACAGACGACACGGAAAACAGTTCAATTATTCAATTCCTTAGCGGTCCGCATGTTGGCAGTAGAATGCGAAATGCTCTCTTACAGCCTTTTTGCAGAATCTTCATTAATGATCTTCATACTTTGAATAGCGCTAATTTGCTAGAACGGGTAGGTACCTACATGCAGCTAGACCACAGATAATTGGGTGTAGACCTGGTAAAGGTATTTTAAAGTCTGTCTCACAGGTATACTTTTTAACTAACTTCTTGTGTATTTCCAGGTACCGGCCAAGACCGAAGCGGACCTGCATCGTTGACGGTAAGAAGATGCGGATATCCGAATACAAGAACCTTATGCGTTCGCGGCGCCAAGAAATGCGCCAGCTCTGGTGCCGCGATGGAGGAAGCGAGCTGGGCTTCCTCCCCGGTCTCTCCTCTCCTGGACCTTCCAATTCTTCCCCACCCCCGAACGGCGGAGGGTACCAGATGTCGTTCTCTCCTCCACTGTCCCCTCGGGAGGATGATTGAGGGACGGCGCGCGGCTGGCCTTATCCCCACGCCGCGCCACTCATGCCCCCAACCCACCCTTGGTAAATGGAGACTATCCTAAAACTACCCGAAAACTATCGTGCAGTTTGACAAGTGAAAAAAACAAAAGACTTCTACCTTCCATGCTACACGTTCTTGAGTAGGTATTACGCAAGAATGTGTAGGTATGTAAAACGTTAGCTTTTTTTATAGACGTGAAAGTTTAAAAAAGTGTTTTAGCGGAATAAATTGGCGCAGCCCATCTGATGCGTCAGAAAATTTATTTCTTTAGTTAGCGTAGCAATTATAATAGTGATTGTAGAGGTCTGTCCCGTTTGTAAAAAGGTAGAAAAGTTTATAGGGAATCTCACATTGGACTATCTCATGTGCCAGTGTATTTCTGATATCATATTGGATCTCTCTCATTATACAACTATTACTTACTGTTGAGATTATTCCATTAGTGAATAAGGAAATTGTAATGGCACTCTCGATTCGTTCTTGTATTAGGTAAGTAGGTATATTACCTTGTTAAAGTTTCCAAATGAGTGATCGGCAGTTATAATAAGTTTGAAACTTTTTTGGAAGCATAAGGTTGTTAGGTAGGTACCTACTTTTGCATGAGTAGGTAAACTAATTGATAATTATGTGCCCTACCTATGTAATAGAAAAATTCCAACTCCTTAAAATTACTAGCTCACTTGCAACTTTCAAGATCTGTATAGGATAATTTGTATTAAACTGATTGTCTTAAAATGTATACCTAGTGCCAAACAAACAGGATTAAGATCAAGCAAAATGTAAATAAACGAATTATTTTAATTAAGAGTAGGTAGGTAGCTTATTATCCTTATAAATAGGATACCTGCATAATTTTTTTCTGTAAATATTTAAGCACTTTTTTGTAGATATTTGATACGTATAGGTACACCTGATAATGTTATCGTAAATAGATCTTTAGTATTATCTGTTCTAGTTTGGGATAGATCTGTAGGTATACTTTTCTGTGGCCATGTATATTAACTGTAGGTAGTTAGATTGTGTAGTTTTAGTAGTTTTAAGCATATTAAATGTATCAAACCAAAAAATTAAAGCGATTAGCTTGAATATTTAAGTGTTTTGAACACAACTGACTGTTTTGTTTATATTCATGTTGAAATACAGAACGGTTATAAGAATACTCATAGACTTAGTAAGGATTGCTATAACAAAATGCATAATAATGTATCTGCAGCTTTATAATGGATGGTTCCAACTAAAAAAATAATGTTTTAGCATTTCCATATAGGTACTTAGCAGGTGGACATTATTTTTTTGTAAATAACTACTCATGTACATAAATAATGTACAATACCTAACAAGTATCAATATGATCAAAGTAAAAACTCCAAAAGTTTCTGTGAAAAGCGCTTGAGTTAACCCAAATTGTGAAGTCTAAGATATGAAAATGGTTGTAAATTTGTTGGAAGTCCACAACATTCGTAAGGCAAGTTAGTATCGAATCTCATTTTGGAAAATACATAATTTATTGGAAAGATTATAGGTACCTACCTAAACAAATTGCTAATTGCCAATATGATAGTTGCAAGCGGTTTTGCAAAACCTGCGTTCTTTTATCCTGTATAATAAAACCTTTTAAAACTATCATAGATTTGTTCAATGTTTTTGTTTGAAAATGGAGTATTTATTTATTTTTGGAGTTCGATTGTTTCACGATATTAAAATCTCCTCGCTGCATTTTTGTTCGATCCGTGATCATTGCGCATATGCGTATGCAACTGTGAAATATTCGAAAACACTAAAAATCTAAAATCGTGGTAGATTTCCGTTTGTAACAAATTTTAAGATTAAAAACTTTAGTAAATTATATTCCTGGCATCACTTCTACGATACTAAGCTAGATGAAGAATCATTAATCTTCGGTTATAATAAAATAAATAAATAAAGTATCGCATAATCAAGTCGTGCAATTTAAATAAGTAGATGGTAGAAACTAGCCTTTCCTAATAATACAAAAGTAAGTACATAAATATACGCATAAATAGTAAGTGTTTTAAAAATGTATCGAGGCACATCTTGCCATTTATTTGTTATTTATTTTTCTAATAATAAAATCGTTTTTCTGTTTTCTTCTATAAGATTTCTTTATGCCAGTAACTGTTCTTAGTACTCTTATTAATAGCGTAAGAAGCATAAGTCTCTATTATAATAATTATGTGCATTAATATGAATTTTAGCGTGTATTAGTAGTGAATGTGTATGTACCTAAGGGTTTTAGTTATTAAATTATTTATTTTTATGTTGAATCAGTGTAAATAACGTATATTTTGATGTAAGCGTTAGTGATTGTGGTTATTTGACTTTCGGTCGAAACTTAATTTGAGTAGTTTTTGAGTTAGGATCTCCAGTGTTTTTGACGACGATTTATTTATTGAATCAGTTTTATTTTTATATTTCTAGCATCTTGCCATAAACATGTGAATGCCATATTTGTTTGATTGTAAAATTACTTTAATTTATTTGTATATGCGATGTTTGTCAACGCATCTTTTTAAAGATTATCTTTGCTGGTTCGCGTTTTACTTTTTAAAACGCCCGAGTGATTTCTCGCGTACTTAATATTTTATCGTTTTGTTTAATACTTGCGTTACATACCTACGTTTTCTTGTTCAAAATATTTATAATTCAATTATAGGTAGCTTACTCCATTCGGTCTTAGCATTTGAAATTGTTTCCAATGTAAAAGTAGTTAGAACTTAGGTTTAAACACCTAGTATAAACCAGGTCACATTATTTAAAAATTGTGCCAAAACCCAAAAGTATATAAAATAAACATTAAAAAATACATTATTTTGTTTTATTTGATTTTGTGTATACCTAGTCGATTCCCATTTTTAACAACTAAAGAAATTAAATGATTTTTGACTTACACAAGTCCCTGTTACAAGAAATACAATAATCCTGCAATATCCTTTTAAATTCTGTAACTTCAAAGGATATTGCAGAATTATTGTATTATACCTATATCATCTGAGACTTACAGGTGTTAATCCTCATGTGCCTATGCAAATGTAAGTCTCAGGTTGATGGACGCTGAACAGTAGGTACATCGAAGGGCACGTTCCTAACAAGCGTGACCTAGGGGGCAATACTTTGTTATAGGCGATGATAACTACTTAACATCAGGTGCCGCCTTAACACAGCAAGCAAGTCAAAATCTTCCTGAGGATGCTTCGTAGAGAAGCGAAACACGTATCGATATCTAAGGATCAACTATACGATTATATATTAAATCGTCTATTTTATAATATTACAATGGACTTCCGCAAAGTCACGCCTGAATCAATTAACTATTGTATATAAGTTATCAAGCGTAGGTCAAATGTTACAGAACTGAAAACAAAATAAAAATACAAAAGTAGCAGAGTTACATTTATTATGTAATGCATAATATATAATATCCACAAAAAAAGGCTAAAATCTATAAAAATATGGTTTTTTTACATTTTTATCAATAATACAGGGTAAGTACAGTAATTAAGTTTTTTGGTATAGTTATTAACAAGAAATATATTCTATAATGGCTCTTATTGATATTCTTATACTAAGACCCACTTGCACAACAAACAATAAATGTATTTAGCTAGCCCTAAATGATTTCAGGAAGCTAATTATGTTGAACATCTTACACAAGGAAAATTAAATCGTTACGTTTGCGATAAACATGTTTATGTTGGTAAACGCAATTAGCTAAATCAAATTAAATCAAATTGTTGTGCAAGCGGGTCTAAAACGACTACAGTATAAAAGTATCATGTCACTTTCATGACAACAAAAAAAGATGGGTAATTTAAATAAATGATTGTGGGCATTTTTACTCAATATCATCTGTTAGATTAGCGGTTAACTGGACAATCCACACAACATCATCTAGCCCCAAGCTAAGCAGAGCTTGCGTTATGGGTACTAGATGACTGATAAACTTGTAAAAAATTTAGATAAAAGTACATTATTCGATACTTACCTACCTAATTTTACATTAGATAAGAGATTATGAAACATCTGTATGTACATACAAATAAATACAGCTACAGGATATATACTTTTTATCATTAACTATATAGGTATATCTTAATAGGTATATTTTTCTGTGGCAAAAATCATTCGGGCATCAATTGCCCTTTTGCCGTTCGGGTAAATAATTCATGAAATACCTAAGTTCGTTGTAAAGACCGTTTTATAAATTACTAAGTAATACGTATTTTTCTAGCCAAAAAGCAATTAGCGTTTTTACATTTACGTATCTACAAGATATAATATACAAAGGCTTTATCAATTCCAACACACACATTGAGTGCCGAAAATAGGAACAGTTATTAGACAAATATATTAAAAGTGATCAGTAGGCGGATCCTGAGTTTTTTACGTTTTCCGGATAACGGATTTCGGTTTGCAAGCTCGAAATTTTTGTATGGAGATAATCTAGTATCCGGAAAACGTAAAAAACTCAGGATCCGCCTGCAGAGGGCGGATTCGGAGTTCTTTACGTTTTGCGGATACCGGATTTTGGTTTGCGAGCTTTGTATGGAAATACGCTAGTGCCCCCATATGCCGCTAGAAGCGCTTATCGTATCTCCATACAAAAAGTTTGAGCTCGCAAACCAGTATCCGTTATCCGGAAAACTTTAAAACTCAGGATTCGCCTGCAGGTCTGCGACAGTTCCACTCGAACGGTTGTAGGTCAAGAATTAATTAATAACGGAGCCAACAAGGTAAATAACCTAACAGTTATACTCGTATAATTAAGTAATGAAAATATTTAAAAAAAGTTTGAAAACTGATTATTTGCATGTGCAAAAAAGTGGCTAACACTAGATAAACTAATCAAATATCAACATCATAAAGCTCTTTTTTTAAATAAAAAACACTTGTGTTAGTAAATTATTTAAATAGGTACTTAAATAAGTTATTTTCTGTATCATTTCGATTGTACAAAAGAAAATAACATAGCTAACATAAAATAAAAAAAACTGTTACTTATGCGTGTTTTAGGCAGCGTAAAATAAGAAACTTAGCCCTACTTGCACAACAATCACTAAATGTATTTAGCAAGCCCCTAAATGCATTTAGGAAGTTAATTAGGTATGTTTAACATCCGGCACAAAAAAGTTGAGTCACTATTTTTTTTATGTGACTGGAACAAGTACATGGCCCACCTGATGTTAAGTGGTTACCATTACCTATTACGAAGCATTGCCTCGCAGGTCACGCTCATCATAAACGTGCCCTTACGAAGCGCCACTGCGTTCATCAACCTGAGGCATACAGGTATTAAGACTCGTGTTACAGGCAACATTACACGTGTGTTTAGTTTATGTTTATCTTGGTAAACGTGATTAGCTAAATAAAATTAAATCAGATTGTTGTGCAAGCTAGCATTCGAAACTATTTAAATAGCAACAAAGAATCTTTCTGGCTTTGAAACTTTAAATTATTAGTTAAGTTACTTACTTAAAAATTCAAAGTTAAAAATTATACAATTAGTAACTTTCAAAACAGTGTCGCAGTGTTACTATTAATATTTAGATAAGAAAGAAATAGCTGCACGACTTTAATCCTTAGGCGCGGTAGATACCAGATATCCCCTCAGATCTCTTAGTACTAGTACGATTCTTTGAGGATTTCAAATGGGGTAGTCAGAGTTACGATCGAATATTACATTTGGTACATACCCACATTTTACTGTAGTAGGTATTCCATGAATGGCAGGTTGCAAGCCCATCACCGCTGCTAGGATACTAACTGGTTTCCTAAAGATGTTTTCCTTCACCGTTTGAGAGCATTGCGCAATTTTTTCGATAGAAATATCTATTGGTACACGACCGGATTCGAACCCACGACCTTAGGATCAGACGGCAGGGTCACTGCCACTTGACCATCGGTGCTCTATAAATATTTACAAAACAAATATTTGAGATTAACTACTCATCGACAGATTTCATGATTTTTGGAACTTTACTGTGATACCATTTTGAAAGTAACTAATTGTATACATAACTTTTTAAACTACATGGTTTCGATCAATATTTTGGATAGAAACTCCTTCAATGCAACGAAAACCCAGGCCTGTATCTTCTCCGCAAAAAAGAGACCTTTTCTCCTGAATCCCACGTTCCAAGACGTGTCTTTGCCGTTCTCCGACCATCTGGAGCTCTTGGGTGTGAGCCTCTCTTCTAATTTAAACTTTGGCTCACATATAGAATCCAGGGCTAAAGTGGCTGCTAAAAAGCTAGGCATCCTTTCTAAGGTAAGACAGTACTTCACGCCGGGACAGCTTCTCAATCTTTATCAAGCGCAAGT
Source organism: Electrophaes corylata (assembly GCA_947095575.1). NCBI lineage: Eukaryota > Metazoa > Arthropoda > Insecta > Lepidoptera > Geometridae > Electrophaes > Electrophaes corylata. The sequence goes on along the minus strand of OX352719.1, from coordinate 5,538,009 downwards.
CCGATCGTGCATGGAGTACTGTTGCCACCTATGGGACGGTTCTGCCAAGTATCAGCTGGAAGCCTTGGACTCTATTGAGCGACGAGCCAAGAGAATTATAGGCAACGACCAGCTGTTTGGCTCGAAGCTCTATAGTCTTGAGCACCGTAGACGTGTTGCCTGCCTATCGGTATTCTACCGTATACATTTTGGTGAGTGTGCGCAGGGATTACATGACCTAATTCTTCCATCGCCCTTCTACCTCCGGACTACCAGACGTACGGATAGGTGTCACCCCTTTATGGTTGATATCCCTCATTTTCGCACGAAGCGTTTTGCTTCCACATTTCTAGTGCAGACTGCCAAGGAGTGGAACTCTTTACCGTCGTCGGTGTTTCCGGAACGTTATAACTTGGGAGTTTTCAAGACAAGAGTGAACAAGTGGATTATAGCTAAGCGTGCTCCACCTTAGGCTGCATCTACACTTTCCATCAGGTGTGATGGCAGTCAAACGCTTAGGTATCAAAATGTAAAAAAAAAACTCAAAAATCATGGTAAATATCCCGTTTCTATCCAAAAAAATAATTGTATACATTGTAATGCATTAGACTTTTTTAGTACATGCGTAATCCAGACGCAGATTCGTAGAGCTTAAAGATCTGATGGTGTACCATGAAAAACGATCAAAGATGACGTTTTGGGTAAGACTGCGCGGAACACAAAACAGATAAAGCTCGACTGTGGCTCGACCCCGCAATGTACCTCAAAAAGTCAATACGAAACTGTTGTGGGTGTTGGTTATTAAATCTCTATACCCTCTTGACTATGTACAACCATCGCCAAAAATGTAAATTAACTTTTTTGGGTTCCCTTCGATCAATGATACCCCTAGATGACAGGTCACAAACCAAATCATAGCTAAAAGCTGTCCGCGTGAATTATACTTAGCTACATTTGTTTTCTAACGAAGTGACAAAAATGTTGTAAAAAGTTTTAAGTTCAACCTAATAATAACCATGTCATCTAGTAAATAACATCACTAATAGTTGAAACAAAATAAGAGCTCACTACTCAATTAAGCTCTTATTTACAGAGAGAGAGATTTTTTGCGCCGCCCCTATCTAGGGGTATCATTGATCGAAGTGGTAGCCCCTTTCTTCGTTGTCAAAGTTTACAACTTTTTAAGATCTACCTTGAGCTATAACTTCATGTTATGATGTTTTAAATTCATAAAAAGTGTGCATTCAGTAACTGAAACTGTCAATCAACTTTTGGCGTTAACTGTACCATCAATATTTGAACGTAATCACATACATTTGTATAAGTTAGCAATAATCAGGGTATAGGCAGACAAGACGTACACAATTTAATCTTATTCAAATCCAAACACGCGCCATGATAAGTATGACCACATTTAAAAACCCAGAGACCGCCATCTTTGATCAAAACCTCATTTTGCAGTGGCAACCCACAGAGTGCACAATCCAATGCACCTGTCAAAATATATAAATTGTCAACAATTTCGTCTAAAGTGGTATGTTTTAGTTGGTATTTCTCCTCGTCGTTTTCAGTTATTAGTAATTTTAGTGGGGTGAGACCCCAGTGGGTTGATTTAGAGGCAATTTGGATAGGTAGTGCTGTGTTCTTGATTTTGCCAGACATATTGTTCCGGAGAAGTTTGAATAACTGAAATAAGAGAAGACAATTATTAGAGAAGAAACAGAAAAATCCCCACGACTTTATTTCTCAGGCACGGTAGATATCCCTTCAGATATCTAACGGCTTACTAAGTAGTACCAACTCGAGATTCTATGAGGATGTCTAAGGGGGTAGTCAAAGGTAGGTACGTCCAAATATATACGCATTTTGCAATAGTTGTTATTTCATACGTGACAGGTTGCAAACCCATAGTCGCTGCTATAATACTAAATGGTTTCCTAACGATGTTTTCCTTTACCGTTTGAGACCACTGGCATTGTGCACACATCATTTTATTGATAGTAAAATACATTGGTGCATGACCAGAATCAAACCCCCGACCTTACGATCCAACGTCACTCCAACTAGACCTTGGGTGCCCTCATAATATTAATAATCTATACCAATTATAAGATTTTTTGTCCTGACTGACTGACATCTAGACAACGTACAGCCTAAACCAAAATTCTCAGGGTATATTTGTCTTGTTGCCTAGAGATGTATTTAGAAAGGAATTTCCGATATTCAAGCCCTAAACGGGTATAGCGGTGGTTGAAGTTTGTATGAAAATAACTTCACGCGGGCGAAGTCACGCGCGATTCGCTAGTAAAATAATAATTAACAAACCTCTTCTCTTGCATCTTCATACACATAAGAGCTGTACAAAGTATCCACCAATTTCTCAGTAGCAGTTCCATCAAACTTCTCAAACATCGTGACAAATAAGCAAGTGTGATAAAACTTCACAGTAATCGCTCCAGCATCAATTAAATGTGCATTATCTTCCATAACTTTGACGGCGTTTCTACCACCTATAGACTTGATCATAAGAGCTCCCAAATCATCCCAACAAAGCATGTCTTTCACCGATATATTATCAAACTTCTTCGAACAATTTAAACAAATATTTGCATACAAAGTCGCGTAAAGCTGGACTGCTCTGTTCCAAATATCCAAAGTAAACTGAGGTAGGAAAGAATGAAGTAGTTTTTCATCTAACATTTGCAGTAGTATCCGAAGTATGTTCATCAAATCTTCGTTCCGTCTCAGATACAGTATTTTCCTCCAAAGATACGGCATTCGTTTGCAAATATCGTAACACTGGTCCCTTGTTTGCCCCGTCCATTGTATTTCTATAAATTTGTCTATCAAATCAGAATACACCGGGGTCTGATTGGTTCTTGTGTACGGTAGCGGAAATCCACACTCGCATCCAATCTTTGAAAGTTTTTGAGTCTTTATATTTACAGAGATACACGAATCTACGAAATATTCGTACAAATCTTCGTCTTTGATTATCGAATCTAAGTACTCGTCGTTATTCGTAAACGTTAAATAGCTAAGAAATATATTGTTCGGTGCGAACTTAGATTCTTCTATAGCCCCAATATCAACACAGTATTGTTCTAATTTTAACATAAGATTGTAGATCTCTTTTATATCACAGGCATTGCTTTCGATAAGTGAAATTAAATTCGATTGATCTGCGTGCTTACCGACTAGACTTAATCTAAAATATTGGTATAAAGACTTGCTAACTTTATCCTTTTCTATTACACTATCTTCTTCTATGGCTTTCTGACTAGAATCCTTGAATATAATATCGTTTTCAAGTTCAAGATTAGTTATATCTAATGGCTCTTCCATGATAAGTTTAGGAATATCTCTAGTTGCATCCCTTATGTCTCTATTGTTAATATCAGGTTTATCACCTAAATGTTTCATTTTCCCTTCAAAATCCTCCCATTTTTCTTTTAGAATCTTTTTACTGGTGTTTAATTTTCCCGACATTGTCACACCAATGTCTTTTAGGGTCTGCATGGCTTCTGGAGGTATAGTCGTGAATTTGTAATCATCATTATGCTTTGGGCTATCATCCTCGTCTAACGATGACTGGGCGTAGTATGAATTATCAACAACATGTATACCAGACTGAATTATATTAGATTTTAAGCTGTCAAACTTGTCTAAAACCGTACTGATACAATTTAAGATATCTTTATGTTCCATTTTGTCTCTTAATCCTGCTAAAATATGGAGTTTCAGAGACAGGTCTTGTGATAGCAAGTATTCTCTGTAAAAAGCGCACATATCAGCGCATATAGCATATTTTTCATCTATATAACTTTTGAGCAAGAACTTATCTATTTTCATAAATCGCAAAGACACTAGAGAGCCATTATTTAGCCATACATACACCATATCGTGGTATACCTTGCAATCCATTATATCTTTGTACTCAAACCATACAGTATCAGCAGCCTTATCAATATTCAAAAAATACAGAGCATCTTTTTTAAAGCAGAATATGGCACTTTTCATTGCGAATATTTTGAAAAAGTTTATAGCTTTACCCTCATCATAGGAGCTTATATTCTCTATGCTAAGATTTTCGTTCTCATAAGATTCTACTGTGACTATTTTCATTGATTGTCGTGCCAGAACTTGTTTGTACTGGTGGGTTCTATTGACTGTTCCATCGATTGCTGCTTCCCAAAGCCTAGAAGAGGGTCTAGCACAGAATATCATAGTATTTTCCAAGTCCTTTCCGACAGCGAATCTAGATTCTTCATTGACCATGTTATACTTTTTGACTTCAGTAAAATCTTTTTCTATTTTGTTTGCGGGAGGGTCAGGGCTTTTTTCTTTGTTCACGAAGCATGCACCAAATTCTCCGTCTCTAAGTTTTTGTCCTATCTGTCTGTATTGCTCCTGAGATGTGTCGCAGATATAGCAACGCGTTAGAGTGGAGACTAGAAGCATACACGATTTCGTATCTATTTGGCATATCCTTGAATCCAAATTCATTATGACTTGTGATGAACTTTGAAAGGTTTTGGCCTGGAACGTAAAAATAAATATTGCAATATTTATAAAGGAAGAAGAAAGAAAACAGGACTTCCCGAAATTCAACCCTAAACGGGTACAGCGGGGTCACTTATACCTATCACCTATAATCAAGCATAGCCCCGTAGGTCGCGCTTGTTATGAACGTGCCCTACGATACACTGCTCTGTATCCATCAACCTGAGGTATACTGGTGTTAAGCCTCATGTGCCTGTAATGTCCCCGGCAACCACAGCAAGGTGCTTGCCTTAGGCTGAAACAGGTATGGTGGTAGTACTTTCACGGACAAGCCCTTCACTAAGAGTAGAAATATTGGCTTGTAATGAAACCATGATTCTATTTAAATTTCTTACAAGATACTACACAAGTTGGAGAACACTGGCATTGTCACATCAATTTATCGAGCGGAAAAATCCATTGGTACACGACGGGATTTGAACCCACGACCTTAGGATCAGAAGGCGGGGTTACTCCCACTAGACCACCGGTGCTCTACAGACTCATCACAGTGTTCATGTCTAACAGAGCTTATGAATAATTAATGTTAGCATAATAAAAACCTTTTTAAGCCACACCTACTCACAATAAAATTCTGCATTAGCAATACAGACAGCTTGCCAACATCATCTCCTGAAAACAGCATATTGCTGTCACTCCAGACCATAGCTGTCACTTCATTACCCTGGTGGTCCTTGGACGTGACCAAGGAGTGGCCACCACTGAGTGATTGTTGGCACCCAGTGACTGTGACCATACCTCGGCCATTGGCGAACCCAATGTGCTTTTCATCAGAGGATATCGCCAAGCGCGTGATAGCTCCATCCTGAAATAAGTATGACATTATTTACATTTTTTCATTGAATGTATTAATTTTTTTGTAGTAGGATCTTGTATGGACAGGACATTATTGCTTTTTATATTTGAAAAGGTTTAGTAAACTTTTTTGTTTTTCTCAAACTTGATCTTGTTGCTTAAATCTTAGCCATAAAATTTTACTTACCTTGTTTGGAATAAGCTGCACAAATTCACAAGGAGTTCTGTTGAACAAGTATAATCCTCCACTAGTAGCCCCAAACACAATCAAGGTCTTTGATACATCAAAGCATGTGTACTGAAATGATAATTTTAATACAATAATAATATTTGCGAACCAGAAAACAGGGCGTAGGACGACATTGTTAGGACCACGGGAAGTCGATGCATGGAAAGGGCTCAGAAACATTCTTCCTGGAAACGTGTGGGGGAGGCCTATGTCCAGCAGTGGACTTCTATAGGCTGATGATGAATAATATTTCAAATACATTGGAGAGGAATCAGGTACAGGCGAGATCTTCAGAAATGTTAGCAAGCAACAATAATTAAAAAAAAAACAATATTGAAACAGTCAGTTGCACAAGGATGTATACAATTTATAACTTTCAAAATATCACACAGTATCACAGCAGTACTGTAAAATTATAAAATCAAGTATACATGTTCACTAAAATTTTGAGTGTTACCTTGTACTATTTATTGTATTGCTGTGAAACTATTTTGCAAGTAACAAATTGTATTTATTCAGGTGCAGTTGTGCTGTTACACTCAGTATTTTTATGATAGTAATAATTTAGCCCAATAATTTATTTTACTACTAATGTCTAACTATTCTATAATAATTATTTAACAATAATAACTATCCAGCTATTCTATTATGTTTAAAACCTTACTAGGACTTTACTGATCTATCCTTTTACTAAACTAATGACTTATTATTTTTTTTTATAAATGTTTGTGTATTTATTGTGTTCTTTCATGTGATAAGCCAAACTACTCATTTGCATAAGTATCATTCAAATAACTAGCGAAAGATCAACTCAGTTCTGGTCAGAAATTATTGGGATGGGTCATTCATCCTTCTGCTGATGGTGGTTCAAATCCAGTTGTGTACCAAAGATTTTTCTATTGAAAAAATTATGTGCATAATGCCAGTGCTCTTAAACGGTGAAGGAAAACATCGTAAGAAAACCAGTTAGCATTCTAGCGGAGGCGATGGGCTTGCAATGTATGGTATACCAACTACTGCAAACTGTAGTTACCTATGTACCAAATGTAATATTTGGAGATATCTCTGACTACACCCATTAAATACCCTCAAACAATTTCGAGTATGGGTACTTTGTATTAAGAAGTATGAGGGAATATCTACCGAGTGAGACTATTTCAATTTCGTTTCATTCATCAACCACTATCATTGAAGTGTTTATGTTGAGTATACTGACAGGATCCAAGGCGAAAAACCTTACGCCATGAAATGTAGTAATAAATAAATTAACCTAGAGGATGTGTACGAGCTTAGTCATGTGAGTGTACCTAATAGAAGTTTTGATCAATAGCCAATTTTTACTAACCTTTATCCTTTGAACATTCTTGATGGGATAGTTTATGGACTCAGTAATACCTGAAATCTCCTGTAAAATGTACGGTGGAGGTTTAAAATTAGACATTGTCCTACCCTATCATCTTTTTGTTTTACGTAAATCACAAATCTACGCTACACTACACACACAGCAAACACATTGCACAATATAATCTTTATTAAATTTTTTTCGAATTCACGCTTTTTCCCATAGCTCATAAGCTCACAACTTTCGAAATTATTGTCATGTCAATCTACCGTAGATAGATATACGTAGATTATCTACGTATATTTTAATAGTCAAGTCAGCGCTGCCTTTTGGTACTCTGTGGTGCTGCCAGCTGATTTTTTGGTTGGTCAACACTAGTCAACACCAACGAAATCGTGTCCGTTATGCTGACAGGAACGTAGCTCCGATCCTGTTTTTGACTATCCCATCATTTAGTCAATGTCTCGATAGTTCATATTTTCATAATTCTGGAATTTGTCACCTCGTATTTTCGGATATTTTCATATAAATACGTTTCCTGCTACCTTGACGTCAAGGTAGCAGGAAACGTTCTCAATCACAGCGATCACTGCACCTTTTGCACTGCTTCCTATGTCAGCATTTAGTCATGCATTTGTCAATCTTACATACCAAGTTTCATCAAATTTGGTTTAGTAGCAACGGAGATATTACGATGTGTTTATTTAAAAATTTAACGGACGCCATGTGACATTTTCAGCCAAAGTAATTTCACTTGAATCGAGTCACCTGCAGCTTATTTCCAAGAAATAGTTATACCGACGGATTCTTTAGAATTTTATCTTTCAGATAGCAGTCCAACATCGTGGCTTTCTAGTGTTTTTATCCTAATAAACGATATATACAGTTTACATGCCTTTTCATACCAATATGTCCAGAGTGCAGTGCAAAGTGATACTAGGATAGGGATACTAAACTTCATAGAAAAAATCATACGACAGAAATGTATAAGTCATACACAGAGTTTCCAGCTTTTAAATCAAGATTAAAGTATTTATCATCATCATCTTAGATAAGTTCACAGCTTATTACCATGATTAAGATATGCCGATGCATTCTGCAGTATTTTTGAGCTTTACTTCACAAGTTATCGAAGAGATATTACGTGGTAACACGGGTACGTGGCCAGTAGCACTGACCGACCATGCCAAGCTAGCGAGGGTTGCTCACAGTACGTAACATGGCTGCATGATGATTGTTTCTGCCTCTCCGATATGCTGTGTGTGACTTACCGCCATGTCGATACCAACCTTATGATTTAAAATTCAAAATGGCGGAAGCGAATGATGGTATAAAAACTGACATGGGGTCTTTTTCGATTGATTTGGGGGTGCTACTTATGAATATGTGGTCAGATTTAAAATTCATAATGGCGTGTGCAAATGATAGAATAAAAAACTGACGTGTGGGTCTTTTTCGACTGATTTGGGGGTGCTAAGTGTCGTTATCGTGTCGTTATCGTTATCGTTATCATGTCATTATCGTGTCGTTATCGTGTCGTTATCGTGTCGTATCGTATCGTGTCGTTATCGTATCGTATCGTATCGTAACGTATCGTATCGTATCGTGTCGTTATCGTATCGTATCGTGTCGTTATCGTTTCGTTATCGTATCGTTTTGTTATCGTGTCGTTTCGTCGTCGTCGTCGTCGTCGTCGCTATCGTTATCGTATCGTTTTGTTATCGTTATCGTTATCGTATCGTTTTGTTATCGTCTCGTTTCGTTATCGTTATCGTATCGTTTTATTATCGTGTTGTTATCGTTATCGTTATCGTTATCGTTATCGTTATCGTTATCGTTATCGTTATCGTTATCGTTATCGTTATCACACGACACGATAACGACACGATAACGACACAATACGATAGCGACACGATAACGAAACGACACGACACGATAACAAAACGATACGATAACGATAACGTAACGACACGATAACAAAACGATACGATAACGATAACGATAACGATAACGATAACGATAACGATAACGATAACGATAACGATAACGATAACGATAACGATAACGATAACGATAACGATAACGATAACGATAACGATAACGATAACGATAACGATAACGATAACGATAACGATAACGATAACGATAACGATAACGATAACGATACCGATAACGATAACGATAACGATAACGATAACGATAACGATAACGACACGATAACGACAACGACAACGATAACGATAACGATAACGATAACGACACGATAACGACAACGACAACGATAACGATAACGATAACGTTAACGATAACGTTAACGATAACGATAACGATAACGATAACGATAACGATAACGATAACGACACGATAACGACACGACAACGACAACGACAACGACAACGACAACGACAACGACAACGACAACGACAACGACAACGACAACGACAACGACAACGACAACGACAACGACAACGACAACGACAACGACAACGACAACGACAACGACAACGACAACGACAACGACAACGACAACGACAACGACAACGACAACGACAACGACAACGACAACGACAACGACAACGATAACGACAACGACAACGACAACGACAACGACAACGACAACGACAACGACAACGACAACGACAACGACAACGACAACGACAACGACAACGACAACGACAACGACAACGACAACGACAACGATACGATAACGAAACGACACGATAACGACACGATAACGACACGATAACGACACGATAACGACACGATAGCGACACGATAACGACAACGATAACGACACGACACGATAACGACACGACGCGATAACGACACGACACGATAACGACCGATAGCGATAACGACACGATAACGATAACGACACGATAACGACACGATACGATACGATAACGACACGATACGATACGATACGATACGATAACGACACGATACGATACGACACGATAATGAAACGACACGATAGCGAAACGACACGATAACGACACGATAATGACACGATACGATAACGATAACGATAACGATAACGACACGATAACGATAACGATAACGACACGATAACGACACGATAACGATAACGACACGATAACGATAACGACACGATAACGATAACGACACGATAGCGATAACGACACGATAGCGGCACGATACGATACGATAACGACACGATACGATAGCGACACGATAGCGAAACGACACGATAACGAAACGACACGATAACGACACGATAATGACATGATAACGATAACGACACGATGACGAAACGACACGATAACGACACGATAATGACATGATAACGATAACGATAACGACACGATAACGACACGATAGCGAAACGACACGATAACGAAACGACACGATAATGACACGATAATGACATGATAACGATAACAACACGATGGCGAAACGACACGATAACGACACGATAATGACATGATAACGACACGATAACGACACTTAGCACCCCCAAATCAGTCAAAAAAGACCCACACGTCAGTTTTTTATTCTATCATTTGCACCCGCCGTTATGAATTTCAAATCTGACCATATTCATAATCAGCACCCTCAAATCAGTCGAAAACGACACCCATGTCAGTTTTTTGTACCTTTGCACTGCACTTTGGACATATTGGCATGTAAACTGTATATATTGTTTTATTAGGATAAAAACACTAGAAAGCTACGATGTTGGACTGCTATCTGAAAGATAAAATTGTAAAGAATCCGTCGGTATAACTATTTCTTGGAAATAAGCTGCAGGTGACTCGATTCAAGTGAAATTACTTTGGCTGAAAATGGCGTCAAAATGGCACATGGCGTCCGTTAAATTTTCAAATAAACACATCGTAATATCTCCGTTGCTACTAAACCAAATTTGATGAAACTTGGTATGTGAGATTGACAAATGCATGACTAAATGCTGACATAGGAAGCAGTGCAAAAGGTGCAGTGATCGCTGTGATTAAGAGAGTTACCTGCTGAGCAAGCGTCAAGACAGCAGGTAATGTATTTATATGAAAATATCCCAAAATATGAGGTGACAAATTCTAGTATTATGAAAATATGAACTGTCGAGAAATTGACTAAATGCTTGCAATATCGAAAACACGATTGGAGCTAGGTACCTACCTATCGTAGCTTTCTAGTGTTTTTATCTTAATAAAACAATATATACAGTTTACATGCCAATATGTCCAAAGTGCAGTGCAAAGTGATACTAGGATAGGGATACTAAACTTCATAGAAAAAAATCATACGACAGAAATGTATAAGTCAGACACAGTATTTCCAGCTTTTAAAACAAGATTAAAGTATTCATCATCATCATCTTAGATAAGTTCACAGCTTATTTCCATGATTAAGATATGTCGATGGATTCTGATACACGGGTACGTGGCCAGTAGCACTGACCTGACCGACCATGCCAAGCTAGCGAGGGTTGCTCACAGTACGTAACATGGCTGCATGACGATTGTTTCTGCCTCTCCGATATGCTGTGTGTGAGAGTTACCTGCTGAGCAAGCGTCGAGACAGCAGGTAATGTATTTATATGAAAATATCCCAAAATATGAGGTGACAAATTCTAGTATTATGAAAATATGAACTGTCGAGAAATTGACTAAATGCTTGCAATATCGAAAACACGATTGGAGCTAGTTACCTGCCATCTTGACGGACACAGCTTTGGTCGTCAGAGTACTCTGTGGTCGTCAGTCAGTGTCAGTCTCTTATTTGTTATTTGTATTGTATTGCATGTAAAATAAAATCCAATCGTCAGTAATCAGCATAATCGACTTTTGTTTTACTGTTTACTACACGTATTTATTCTTGGTAAGCTCGTTAATAATATTGGTTGGTGTTTATTTCATCTAAAAGCTGAGTCTCTTAGATTTGAAACTCCCCAGCTTATAATTCATCTGGTTCATCATTCTCTAGGTTCAGTTGCGGCTGTACCTGCCTACTATGTATCTCAACAGCAAGAAAGAGGGAACCATGAAATACTATGACGGACGCCAGAAAAACATTTCTAGTAAATGCCTATTAGAGCAACCATTTCGATGATGACGCATCCTTCACTCAGGCCAGACCTTGATGACGAACACAATAGCTGATAGAATCAAGATGGGAGTGTGGTAAAGGTATAACATTGGTTTTGAGAATTAGACGTAACTGTCCTACAGTTTCGCCTAATTCATACCTATCTATTTCAACACTGCATTTCTATAGCCCTATTAATCTTTTATTATCCCTTGGTATGATCTTACATACTTTTGTTGAGAAGGTAATTGTAGTGTTGGTGTGTTGGTCGCACTTATAATACACACTTACAGTCTGAAAGAATAAACTTTTATGATAGGTTTTTAATGGTAGGTTTTCCATTATTTTTTTGGTTTCTAACCCCATGTCACATTGCTGATCTCTTAAAATAATTATTCTTCACCTATAGATCCACTTAGTTCTTCATTCATTAGTAGTACCTATGGTTGGGTGCATAATACTTGTTAATCAATTTATTATACCTACCTACTGATAAGGCAAATACCTTGTCCTTTTTGTTATCTTGACACTCTTGATCCAAAATCATCCTGAATATTTTCAGCTGATACACTCAGAACATGGGCTTAATACCTCTAACCTGTTCTCATTCAAATCATGTAATATCTAACTTAGTACGCTACATAATGATATAATATAATAAACCCCTGTTAGATTCTACATTATGGTTTACCTTGGCATAATCCTTGGTCAATGATCATTGATCCATGATGGGTAATGTACCTACCAAGAGAAGGTTGGACTGGACAGGTAAGTAGAAGTTTAACTTGCTGACTGTAAGGGAAAAGGTACTAGGGCTCTCGAAATGCACTTTTACATGACCAAAGTTCTAGGAAATACATTTTTCTTAGGTTTACCAGTAATATAGGATCATGACTTTCTGTATGTAAGAGAATTTACATCAGAAAATTAATCAAGGAAAACATTAAAATCGTGAGAATGATAACATCGTAGTGGACTAGGCCTCCTGGGGACACCACTTTAAAAAAAACGCACCTAGTGCTTTACCTCAAGGTGGTGTGGAAAAAAGCATGCTCAATAATTAGTCAGGTATTTAGCTTTTTGAAATGTTTTAATTCTCTCCATACAGTGATTTAGGGAGTGTTTCCAGTAACTTACTAAATTCACTGTATTTCCATTTCTTGATCTCATTTTCAAGGTCTTCTGACATGAGGTTATTGAATGCTTCTTCGCCTGTAAGTTAATTGGCATCATTAGATTTTATTCCTGAGAGGTTTTATATCTTCTCACATGAGGGCAATGTCTGAAGTAGGGCATAAATAAATTGAACATTTGTGCAGTTAACCAACATAGGAGTTACACTGTGGCACTGTTATAATTTAATACTTACTGAAGACAGGAAACCAGCCACATAATTCCAATATAGCTACATTAAAAGAAGCCAGCTGCTTCATTCCAGTGGAACTTTTCCTTGGAAAAACATATACCTCCACAGAGTCCAATGTAGATGTTATCTTCATGAATATGTTATGTGCTATAGACTCATCTTGAAGGTATTTGATTAGTTCGTATAATTCTCTTATTTCTTCAAAGTTGTCTTTTACACGGAAACAGAATGCAGGGGCTGGATAGTCTACAATATAGCATAGGTTTTCTTGCAATGTCTTCCATTCCTACAAAGTTAAAAGTTATATTTCAGTATTCAGTCAAATTAGTTCAAAATGTTACTTGTGATTTTAATAGGTAATAAAAAATCTTTGTTTGCAAGATTTTAATGCTTTTAAAGTTTGTAAAAATTACAACTCAGGACTTCAACCTAGTTTGAGCATTGGCTAAGTACCTCCTATCACAAATTAAATATTATCTTGGATATAGATGACACAGATATTTACCACTTTCTCTACTGGTAGGACATTATTTTCCAGAAACAAGTGAAAATGCAGGTGATTCACAGATGCCAGAGCACATAAACTGTTGAAACCAATCTTTAAGTTACTGGAACAAAATTTAAGTTATTTTAACATGATCACCTCTTGCTGTGTTTAATAATGAACTCCTTTTAGTTTATAACAGCCTTGTTTGTCCTGCCTGAGTGGTTTTGCCTGCTATATTCACAAAATTGTAAATAAATAAAAGCAACAATTAATTTAGACATAATAAACTAATGTGTTATTGCTCTAAAAGAGAAAGGAAAATTCAGTCACAATAGAGTAAAGCAATTAATAGTACCTACTAGGTACAATTTTATTATGCAAGTTAAACCAAATAAGTTTTTCCCTAACAGTTTGAGTTCCCAGTGTGTACAAAAACGGTACCTACCAATCTTTGGCAACAAGCAGAACACGAGTGACCACATACAAACTTTCTTCAGTTATGACTTGAGGCAACTTTTTATTAATAAATGGGCAAAATAGGGTGTGATATCTGGATATAGGACTCACATTCACTATGAAGCGGTGGAGATCAGGATCTGAAAATAAATAAAATCCACTGTATAATGGTTCCTCATGAAACCTTACCTAGTTTTGTTTGTCACTCAGGTGGTCATCATTCAAAGTTTTGAGTTGTTGTGCTATGCAACCACGTTATGTAAAACAATTCTGTGTCAACACCAAAATTATTTTCAGGTGGCTTTATGGGGTTGCTTATCAAGATTACATAAAAAATCTGTTATGAAATAGGGCACACAGAATACTCAAGTACTTGCTTATTTTTATTATTATTTATTTACCTATATTGAAATGGTAAAATTTTGCATGTGAACTAGATGTACGGAAGGCAAATTCTAAAAAAGGGGCAAATATGTTCTTGAGTAGTTTTAAAAATTACCACCAGCACTTAGGCCAACTGAAAACATGATTTCATCTGCAGAAACTTTGGTAAAATTGAACTTTTCATCACTGAAAGGCTGTTTCATGTCACTTATCAGCTCTGGAGCCCTGCGGTTTGTAGCACGGTTGGGATTTAGCTAAAATATATAAGTCAGGACATCAATACTCAACAGGATTGTTTTTCAATAAATTTAACAAAAAGTAGGAACATACTAGGCGCTTAAGTACATAAGTACCTATGTTAAAAATATTACTGTTACCTGCATTAAATATTTCTCATTTACTAGCTTCTCCTTTAAATTGTCTATTTTATATCGAAAAACACTTTGCATGCTATGCAATACATCCCATTTGGATTTCAGCAACGGTAAGAGCTTCGGTGCATTTTTATCGTAGAAGTATTTGTCTTGGAAATTAATGATTGGGTTCACGTTATTCATTATTCTATTATAATACGAACAATCTAAAATAACACCAGCGTAATTTGCCGAAATCAAAATAAATACGCGAGGTGCCGTGATTACACCACCGATTTCCTAAACATTTTGGCTGCGTGCGTGCGTATTCCTGCCTGCGCATTCCATGGCGCGGAGGTTCATTTATTGTCCAGTTAACATACAGCACGTTATTGTACATCCGTTTATTTAGAATCAAATACCTAGTCCCAAAAAGTGGATTCGTTACATCACAAAAAAATTAACTAATAGCACCAAGTACATAATACATTTAGTAGTAATATATTTAGTTACGACTAAATCACCAAGCACGGTAGATATCCCCGTGTACAAACAATACGGATAATATCCGGTATTTGATTTGATGTCGCTAATGTAGGTCCGGCATGATAATTCGAAGCATAACATACCTACCTACTGTCTAAAACGATGCCTCGTTTTCATGAGTGTGACTGCCAGTACCGGATCACTGGCTGTGCTGTGTTGAGTGTGTTGTCATTGCTTTGTTCGAAACCTATGCTTCGTTTAGCTACAACTAAAAAGTTAAGTTGTGCTTTAATAATTAGTAAATAATTTTGAGATTAGTGTATTTAGTGATTGGTGCTGCCGCAGCTCGCTTACCTCATGCGTTTTTTTATGTTCCCTCGAACCTATCCAAGTCGGATCTGCCTTAAGCGAGCGCGATTGGTAGGTAATTATCGTACAATAACAACGCGTAATGGTAATCTAAATTCATTACATCATTTAAGTCCAGTGGTTGGCACGGAATATCGGGATGTACATTAGCAGGCTGCGAATTAAATGACCGTATAACATTGGTAGCACCGGTGGTGCTGTGGGAGTGGCCTCGCCGACCCTAAGGTCGTGGGTTCGAGTCCGGTCGTGCAGCAATGAGAATTTTTCACCTCGAAAAATGTATTTGCACAACGCCAGTGCTCTCAAACGGTGAAGAACATCATGAGGAAACCCCTGGCTAAGTTAGCTCCGTGCGTATTGTCCATGTCTTTCTTGTGGAGAAGGCTGACTAAGCTGTAAGGATGGTATAGGTGATGGGCAAGTCTACTCCATCTAAAATCCTCCCTGACTACAGCGTCCCGTAAATAGAGACATTATTGAAAAATACTACCTCTGACGCTGTGTATATGCAAATACAAATACAAAAATTATTATAAATCAATTAAATAACCTAGGCAGGTATAAATAAAAAACAAGTTCCATTTAAACTTTTGCTTCCGCAATTATAATTATTCTAGTAGGTACATGTAGGTACTTATCTCATATTTAAATTTTTACTCATGCTGACTAAAGTGCACATGACACTCTTGGACATTTAGCATGGCCACCATTGGGACCAAGAGTGACTTCAGTCACTGTTTTTGTACTTCGGAAGATATAATGATGTGCCAGTTCTTCATGACATCTTCATAGCTGTTTTAACAGTATGTTCTAGTCATGCTTAAAACATTAGATGTCATAAAAGTTTGCCAATATACATCACACATCTTTATTTAACATACCTTAAACCATTAGGATTCATAGGGTTTTTCTCATCATATTCAGTAAGTATTTCTGTAATCTTTTGGGACATTTGAGCTGCTTCATATGAGTTTAGCTGAGACAGCATTAAAGTGACAGAATCTCCCACTGCAGCATACTTGGACCTGTGGATATAGTAAGCAATAAGTATTTTATCTATGAAGTTGTGCTTGACTATAGAATTGAGACAACAACAACAATAAGAGAATAAAGCTTACTTAAGGGGCTAAGGAAACAACAATTCTCTTCAAACCTGACCTTTGTGTCTCAAAACTTTCATTTTGCACGCCTTCAAATACAACAGCTATGTTGTTGACAATCCCTTGACAAGTAACATTGTCCTTTTCTTCATCCGAGTTATCAGAGAACACCGCATCATTGCTGACATCATAATCATTGTCAACCTCCCTGGTGGCATTCTGGAAATAATAAATATTGTGGTACCTACTTCATGGATCTGTTTTTGTGATTATTATTGTTATTATTCCACAGTAACTCTAGTAAGGAAATGTTGATTAAACTTAAAAATTCAGAACAATTTAATTTGTGTCGCTTAACCTCTAGACTGATGAGATTTTGACTTCTGATACCTGACGGTTGCACTCTACAGCTTGTGTACGCTCAGATCGCTCATTAACTCGCCATGGCTGTCTTTTTTTGGGTGAACTGGCCTGTAAGTGAATAGGTTAACACTTAGTTCTGTTTTGAATACAATGGCTCAAATGAATAGTCAATGGCTCTTTGAATTTGTGTAATAGCTATTTTAATAATGTTATTTCATTTAAAAAACCTTACTTGCTCTGTGTTCTTGGGCTTAACACACTTGTGAACTTTGTACAAGTACTTGCATGGTTTCCACATAAACCAACCTACTTTGAACTCCTGGAAACAGATGTAAGTAAGATGTAAGTGCTTTTATCTTAGTTCAAAAGGAATTTGGCGAGAAATTAACATACCCCGCCACTCTCTCGCCTCGCATTAATTTTGCGTATATAGAACCCAAAAGTGGAGCGTATGTTCGTCCACCGATCTTTCACAGCTTGCCAGCTCAGATCATCATACAGCGCAGCAAATTCAGCAAATGTTTCATCCCTCAATCCGAGGTGGGAAAATTTAGGATGGTTCGGGTCCCATATATTAGGTTTGCCTTCCATATACTTTGCCAATTCCAAGTTCATGGATTTAGTCCAGATTACTTTATCCTTCGCGAATTCTGTGGCCATTTCAGGTTTCTTTATTTTAAAATGAAAAAAATTGTTTCATTCAACCAATTTGTTTGTTTTCATTGGTTTGATTTATGCACACTGTGCACAGAGTAAATAAGTCCGTCCGCGACATATTCTTTCCTTCTTTATTGCATCTGTCCGTCATAATTGTGACAATAAGCCACAGAGCCATAAATCAAGAAGTCAAGTCAAGTAAACCTTCAACATGCCTTCAACCTTCACCTTCCTGGTTCAGCCCCCCTGTAGGCGAATTCTGAGTTTTTTGTATGGAGATACGCTAGTGTCCCCATATGCCGCTAGGGGCGCTTATCGTATCTCCATACAAAAATTTCAAGCTCGCAAACCGAAATCCGGTATCCGCAAAACGTAAAAAACTCAGAATCCGCCCACTGATTGCGTAGCTTCTTCTGTTGCAAGTGTCAAATTAATTATGACAAACTTATCATTGAAAATCAGTCAAATTTGACACTTTTAGCTCTGTTTTATTTTTATTCGTTTTCTAACCTAGGTAGGGTACCTACCTAGGTGCATTTAGTAAGTTGAGTGTTATGGTTCATGGGGATTTTACCTACTATGTAGGTGATAAGACAATAATATCAGTCATAATAACACCTAGTTAGGTAGGTACTTACCTTAGTCCATTTCGACAACTATGAAGGTATACCTACTAAAGTAGGTACCTACCTATGTTATCTAGCTATCCAGAAAAAAAGGCTACCTACCAATTTACTTACCAAGTTTAAGCTTTAAATTAATGAAATTATTAATTAAAATTATGAAATTAAAATTAATCAGTGAATCGATAGAACGGATGCAGAGGGTATCTAACTAATGGTATCGCATGCAATACCTGCTTATACAGGCTGTTTCGATGCGATCTGGAGAAGTTTCATTCGAAATTTGAAAAAATGGTAAACATGAATTTCAATTCAAAAACTTCACCAAGAAAATGTCTTTTAGAATGTCAAGTCTCTACGACCAGCAGCTTTAGACTGACCCTGCGACCCTGCGAACTTCGGTTCGTTATTCTAGACAATTAAAAAAAAACTCTTTTAAACTAACCTTTTCCTAACAATAACAAACAAAAACAAGAAATGATTCAATTTATATACATTTCGGCGATTCATTTTTATTTATTAGTGTTGCGTAGGTACCCAAAGGGTAAAACGGGACCCTACCCATGGCGTCAGTAATAGACATGGTGGTACCACTTTTCAGAACGAGCCCTTCACGAAGAGCTCTACTACTACAGCTGTTACTTGTTTACACGGTACGTTAGATACCTACCCTTTTTGATATTTATTCTAATTGAAGAAGTGAAGGAGCAAGCCGATACCCCACGTGATGATGAGCGGTTACCACTATATCAGACACCTAGGACGCGTCCTATGCGGCATATTGTATGATGTGTTTGAGTGATGGACGGAGACTCTGAAACGTTAAAGTGGTCTCATGTGCCTGTAATTGCAACGGCACCCCATATACTTCAAACCAGAACACAGCAATGTATGCATAGGTTGGCACCAAAAATAGGTAAAATGCCCTGGACGAATTAAGGCTTTCATAAAGATCTCTACGACTAGTGAAAAGTGAAAATTAAGCATGAAAATTATTTAGGTATTACATTTAGACAAAATGCTGAACATTGTAGTGCTGGGCGAATGTCCGCCTGCGGTCGCAGAGGTTGCGGGTTCGATTCCCGCCTTGGGATAAATGTTTGTACGATCTGCAAATATTTATTCCGGGTGTTCTGGGTATTTTCTATGTATAATAAAAATATCTATTTATGTAAAATAGTATGGTATTAAGTATATCAGTCATCTAGCACCCATAACACAAGCTCTGCTTAGCTTGGGGCTAGATGATGCTGTGTGAGTTGTCCAGCATTATTTATTTATTTATTCCTCGGTGAAATAGCTAGTTAAAATTAATGTTACTTTACCACTATATACTCGTATATACCAGTCGGTCATGGTACAAATAATTAATCTGCAGCAAACAAAAGAGAACGGTACATAATGTCCGTGGTAGCTACCGCGCAGTAAAGTCGCCTAGAGCTCAGTCTGCTCAGCGGCCTTAACCGCTATGGGTCGCTTACAAACCTTCTCCGCTTACACCCGCCCGTTCATACCCAGGAACGTTCACACTCGAACCACAACCTCCTGCCCTTTTTCCAAACGCCAGCAATCCCAAGTAGCTCCCGCAGCAGAGTTAAATGAAGAAATCTTCGCGAACGCAAAACCGTACTCCGACGTCCCGGGACCGAAACCTATTCCTATACTAGGGAATACTTGGCGTATGGTCCCTTATATCGGGCAGTTTGATATTTCAGAGTTCGCGAAAGTTACTCAGTTGTTTTTGGATAAATACGGGAAGATAGTGAGACTTGGCGGGCTTATTGGACGACCTGATTTGCTGTTTGTGTATGATGCGGATGAAATCGAGAGGATCTACCGCAGGGAGGGACCCACACCCTTCAGGCCCTCCATGCCTTGTCTGGTGAAATACAAATCGGAGGTCAGGAAAGACTTCTTTGGGGAGCTGCCTGGTGTCGTTGGAGTGTAAGTTTTTGATATATTTTTTACTTTTACAAATTATATAGGTAAGTCAAAACCAAGTATTTATCTTACCAAAAATTTAACAAGATTTTTTTTATAATAAATACGCAATAATAAATATGGAAAATAGATGTTATTTATAAAGTTGACGCATTTCGTTTATTCTAAATATGATGTAACACTCAGTTTTTTATATTATCATATTTATTTTGCAATATTTATTGTGTATTTTATTTGTTTTTTCTTTGAAATATAACTTTTTCTGAACTAGATGTGCTTGGACTTGAGGTCTAAGTGGAAAGTTAGCTTTCACCATACATAAATTAAACTGATCAAGGCAGTGTTATTAAAAACCAACCGATGGATTCACCTATTATTTAATTACCTGTATTGAAAGTTGTAGTATAAAAACCGTCTAAAACTTCACCTAAAAATCTGCTAGAGCCTGTGTGAACTTTACGTAAACTTGTATTAGTTATATAGTAAGCACCTATGGTCATGAATTATCCATTTACCATCACAGTATCTATTTACCATTAATTTCAGCCTTCAAAACACACTAGAATTAGAAATATCTATGGTATGGTCTCTTAATTAAGAACAACTCTTTTATAGCTAGGTTAGTCAACTTTATCCTAAGTTTTAGTTTTTGTTGTTTAGTAGTATATTAATAGAGTTCTTAGTATCTAAAGGACTCGACCATGGAAGTACTACCACCATGTGTATTTCTGCCGCCAAGAAGCTTGTTGTTTTTTAGTTTGAGGGGTTGGCACATGTATACCTCAGGTTGACGGACACTGATCAGGGGGCTGAGCATCGTAAGAATGTCCTTACGAAGATGAAAACCAGAGTCCACCTGTCACAAAAAAGCACGATAAAACTGCCTAATATACAAATTTTTTAAAAACAAATTTTCACATAGTAATCGATAGATAGAAACAAATGCACACCATCACAAAAAAAAACAGTCAACAGAATATTATAACATAATAACAACCACAATTAACATAGGTATATAATGGTTATTTTATATACATTCTTCTTAAACAATAGTTTTAGTAAATACATATTCTGATGATTCTTCCAAACATACAAGTATTTCCCCATTGAACCACCATACCACTTATGAAACCATACATTTTCTTACCATCGTCAGTCAAAAGTTAAAGCGACTAAGGACGGCGACTTCATGTTGCGAAAGATTGCCAAGCTGACGGAATTTTAATCACCACGATTATAATAATCGTAGTTTCGCAACAAAGTTGCAATATTTTCTGAAGATGAGAAGATTCTAAATAAAAATACAAATAAAAAAAAACAAAATAAAAGCCATAATTCTTTTAATTTTATGAATCATTGTCCTGTCCTGTCTGATCGACTGACTGACTGACTGACATATAGGTAACGCGCAGCCTAAACTAGGGATCTTAGAGACTCGAAATTCATTTTTGAAGAAAGATATTTCAGAAATTCAATGAAAAATCTTCACGCGGACAAAATCGTGAGCGTTTCCTCTAGGTTATGGTATAAAATCGATGATTTTATCGATAGGGGTAGCCTATTGTCTATCAATAAATATTTTTCTTTCTATCATTAGCCTTTTTATTCCGTCAATGAATATAACCATCAAACAAACAAACTATGTAGTATTCCCAGTCTGTAACATAATCCGTGTGCATAGAGCAAGGATAGACATTTATTATGCCATCAGTATTGACCGACGGTCATCTATCCGTGCTCCACTCGTAATACAACAGTCCTAGACCTAGAAACAATGCGATTAGGTATCTAGGTAGGTATTAACAGATTCAGTAACAAATGCGCGTAACGTAAATTCTTTGTTAGCCTTTTAATAGTTGGTTTTTGTTGGTTTACATGCACATATTGGTGCAGGATAAACATTCATTATCATCATCATGATTTTCCTACCCCACTTCACGTGGGATCGGCACAACAGGTTTTTTCCCTCTATTTGCCTCATCATCCGTCATCTCTGTAGTCACTCCTTATAAGAACAATTCGAAACAAACTCGAAACAATTCTTTTTTTAAATTATTTATTTAGTGCCTTACTATGTAGGTTTTAGATAAAAAAACATCCAAACACGGAATGAAAATGAGTTAAATATCCATAGTTTTTCCATAGTCTTCGCAATGTCGCAGCTTACCGGAGGAGGCCGTCCTACGCTTCGTTTTCCAGTTCATGGTCACATTTCGAGAACCTATATTTACCAGCAGGTTATATGTGGTTCAATTTACTAAAAAACGCCCCAACTTCCGCAGATACCAAGCATATATTTTTAGTGAAGTCGGAGTGTAATCCGTACAGTATCTAGATATGTTTTGGGATTCACTTTTCACATTTAATTTTGTGTAACTATATCTTATTTATCTATATATCTTCGAGAGAATATTGGTCTATGCTCTTTTATGTGTGCCTAATGCGGCATAAGCCATCGGCGTTACCTACACCATTTCTAACACAAGCACGAATGTACCGATTTTCATGATCTCTCATTTGTTGCATTTGTTTTTAAAGTTCTTTATTTGAAATGTTTGTTTTTGTTGAATTTGCCTAAACCAAGAATAGCGAATTAACTATTAGAATATGGGAATAATTAAAAAAAAGGTTCACTGCATTCATTGACTTTGGCGGTACGAAATTCGTCACGAAACACGCGCAATTTCGTCCGCGTGAAGTGAAGTTATTTTCATACAAACTTCCCCTGCTCCCCTTTAGGGGTCAAATTCAAGATTTTTTAATAGAACTTACGTCTCTACACATTCTGACACATATATCCTGAAAATTTCATATCTCACGACTAGTGGCTTTAGGCTGTGCGTTGTCTATATGTCAGCTAGTCAGGGGTATAGAGTTATTTGTTCTCAGTTTAGGAATCGACTCGGTACTATAAAGGGCATGTAGATAGTATGCGGTTATTTCATAACTTCAAGATCTCTTTGGAACCATACGACCTAAGCCTAGTACTTATTACGCAATACAATTATTGACTCAAGCTTAAACTTACGTTGCTTTAGACACACCTAGCTTAGCATAAACAATGTTCTCTCAAAGATAGACTCTATAGGTTTGTAAAAGCATATTTACCTTAAACATGACATATATCGACAATACATCATAAAATAAACATAAGTAGGTACCAAATTACCTAATTTGAAAATTCTAGCTGGTCGATAAATAGGAATTTCAGCAAAATAATCGTCTTACTCTAGATGTAGCCAAAGATGTATTCTATATTATAATAGTCCGTCAAAAATTAAGTGTTTTAATTAAAATTGTATTGATTGTACCTATTCCATTGTATCCATCCATAGAGGAGAGTAAAATCATCATCATCATCATCATCATCAAAAGCCTATAGAAGCCCTCCAATAAGAAGGATCGTCAACGCATAATCATCTCACGATGGTGAAACTGTATTAAATATAATCTTCTAACGTAAATGTTGTATTGTGATAAAAAACAATCACTGTAGACAAGCGATGTGCTTTTGATAAATAATTTCGATATTCTGAAAACGTAAATCCCAATACCACGAGTAAAACGTGGTTTTTCTCAAGAAAATCTTCGATTCCATTCATAAAGTATTACTTACTACCATTTTACCGATCCAAGCATTCTATCAATAAAAACAACTCGTGCGTCATCCATCGAAGATTGGTAACAGCCTATGTTGGTTATTTCAATGTAAAACCGTCAATGTACAGTTACAAAGATCTAACAGTAGGTTTAGATGTGGTAGCTGAGTTGATGCTTGGCCTAGTTGGGAATCAGGGCGGAGCGAAAGCGACGGTAGCCAGGTATAACGTGATATGGGTACAGAACGACAATGACCACGACTCGGAGTATTTGAACTACGTATAAAAATAAAAAATAGCTTCAGCTTTAATCACTAGGCACGGTAGATATTCCTTCAGATTTTTAAGTACTAAGTAGATAATAATAATAATGCTGGACAATCCACACAGCATCATCTAGCCCCAAGCTAAGCAGAGCTTGTGTTTTGGGTACTAGATGACTGGTATACTTAATACAATACATTACATGCATAAATTAATATTATAAGATAGTGATATAAGAAAATCTAAGTTCAATGGATTTTTCGATTTGAAAAATGTATGTGAGAAGTAGATACTAGTGCTTTCAAACGGTAAAGAAAAATATTATGAGGAAACTAGTTAGTATTTTAGCAGCGGCGATGGGCTTGCAACCTGTTACGTATGAAATACTTAGTACTGCAAAATATGGGTATGTGCCAAATATAATACTTTGATGTACCTCTGGCTACCCCATTAAACATCGTCAAAGAATTTCGAGTGGGTACTTGGTACAAAGAAGCTATTTTCACAAAGTAAATTAGCCAAATTCAAGTTGAGGAAGTACAACTATACTATACAAAAATCTGTTATTTTGAAAATAACATATTTTAAACGAATACTGAGTCATACTACAAGCAAGTACCTACTTTCATTCGTGACCTTGTAGGCACCTTTGGCACCCACAACCTTGCCATTTACTTGTTCATTTTATATTGCAAAAGGTCTTCGATTAATAACTCTTCTGCAGTGGCCAAAAAACACTTACCTACCAAGTCGCTGCAGAAAACTAGCGAATTAAGTCATTATAAATAGTTCGCTAAACTGTATTACAACATAAATATAACGAACTATTTCGCAATATCTTGTGCAAAGTGAAGTCCGTATGCCTCTCAAGTTTGATTGAAATTCACCGATAAATAACGCTACAGCCAACTTCCCCCATTTCCCTCTATTTTACCCCAATTTAAGTAAATAAGCAAATAAATAAGCTAATTAATAATGTCTTTGAATCATTTGGTTATATGACATGCCAACAAGAAACCCTATTTACACATCTTAAAAGGCTTGCCCTAAGCATTTCAAAATGTAAAGCTGTTGTCACGTCTTAAGGTAAACCTTTGTATACGGATGTGTTATGAAATATTTATTCTTCTAGAGTACGAGTAGGTTACTACTTCTTCTTTTTTTTCTTTTTTGCGATAGTAAAAACGTTTATTCAATACGGTCTTACAATATTTTAACAATGAACAAAAATATACAGAATCTTTATCCTGTTTTTACGTCAGTTGTGCATTCAGAGCGGCGGCCAAACAGATTTGAGTACCTCACTCTAACTAAGCCATGGCTTGTATGTAGAAAAGAAGGGGCTGCTTGTTTGGGTCTACAAATAACTTATATTTTGTTACTATAGTATAAATGTGGGATGTAAGTAAGTAAAACTTCTACGTCACAGCTACATGTAAGTTATGCCCATTGTATTAATGAAGATGTGTTATAACTACTCTAGCATGAAGGTACTGTAGGTACTTGTTCATAGAAGGAGATTTGTAATCTATGTGCGTGTGAGGGTTCCAAAGGTACTTATTTATACAGAAAGCTATCTGCATAGAATAATAAAAAGCTTGTTACACATTCACAGGGCAATAATACATTACTGGACTTCCCAATAGTTTTATTATGTCAGTCAACGCTATCATCAGATGACTCAGAAATGTGGTATTTTATTAACAAGTAAAAACTCATTTAAAATTTACGTTTTCATCCAGAATACCAACGCAATGAAAATGTATACTGAAGGGAGGCGAAAATGCGGAATACCTAGCATTACTACAAACTAGCAAATTTTTGCATGTTGTAGTCTAGATAGTGAGTCAAAATCAAAAAAGCATTTATTTTGTATATCACTCTGAACTTACAGCTTGGTTTTTCTCGAGTAAGACGAGTGAACCCACGATCTATTTTTTTTAATTCTCTCTAAGTTTATAGGAAAATCACAAAGATTTTATATAATTCCAAAATTATTACACGCTCCCGGTGTGGCACAATTGACTAGCGCAACGCATCAAGGGGAGAATCATAGGTTCAAATCCTGTTCGAGGCAAATACTTTTGGGATAATTTTAATTACTTATAGCTATAGTATAATAATGTTTTTGCTAGTTGTAGAGCTCTTGTGAAGAGCTCGTCCGGGGAAGTACTACCACAATGTCTATTTCCAGTTTGTGAGGGCCGGTGAAATTACAGGCACATGAGGCTTAACACCTTTATGCCTCAGGAAAATACGCTCAGCAGTGCAATCAAAATTGTGTTTTTCTGTCATCTCTTATTTTAATACTTACTATAACTACAACTATAACACAAACAAATCGTTTGTTTTTAAAAGCAGTTTGTGCCTAGATGCAAGGCCGCGGCCGCCTTGCCACCGTGGTGCTAAATAGCAAACTATTATGTATCACGGTGCAAACTTCCACTCGATTCATATGAAAAGGTGATAAGTAATACTACAAATAATGACATGCATGTTTTTTGTACGAAAACGATAGACGAAGTTATATGTATTGTTATTTTCAGTACACTGCGCGGCATGTAACTTATGAGAAACTTTGTTTATCGTTTGGAGTAGACGCCCAATAGGGCGTAATTTTTCACGCGGTCCGATACGTAAGTATATCTATGCGGAGTCTAGCACGAACTAATTTCCTATGCGAGGTGTAAGCGTATCGTGTTGACATTTGTATTACATTGCGTGGTGTCGGTAACTCAACTGCAGAGTGTTGCCTGATAGCAGCGAAGTGTAACTCGTATTTCGTTTTTTTTATGTGATGTGCCGTTTAAACAAGCAGATGGCCCACCTGGTGTTAAGTGGTTAACTATTACCTATAACAAAGCATTGCCTCGCAGGTTACGCTCGTTAACGTGCCCTACGATGCACTACTCTGCGTCCAACCTGAGGAATACAGGTGTTAAGCCTGGTGTGCCTGTAATTACACTACTATATAAGGGATGGTTTGCCATAGTCACTTCGATTGGTATGGGACCACGGTGTCGTGGTTAGTACTCGGGAGGTTGCTGCTGCCCATTTCTTAGTGTTTTTTCTTATTTGCCTCTTACACCTTTGGGAGGTAATAGCCACTCTAAGCCAGCCCGGCTAAGATTTGCAGCGCGACAAAATTTTGTCTACTCGTTATCTCATGCTAAATAGAGATAATAATAATAATGCTGGACAATCCACACAGCATCATCTAGCCCCAAGCTAAGCAGAGCTTGTGTTATGGGTACTAGATGACTGATATACTTAATATAATACACTACATACATAGATATTTTTTATTATACATAGAAAATACCCAGAACACCCGATAATCACACACACAGATACCTCTTTATATCTTCCTGTGCTAACATGGCAGTGCCAAAAGTCTATCTCGTTCCGTCAAATGAAGACTTAATGCTAATGTTTAGCTTATCTGTGGGTCTTTTATCTATAATTTCTAAAATGTCCATCAATAGAAAAAGTATCTCGCGTTGCACATCTTAGCCTGGCTGGACTAACTTGGTGCCTGCAATTTTACCGGCACCCACACCCTTCAAACTGAAACAGTAATTCTGGCAACAAAAAACATGGTGGTTGTACTTCCACGGACGAGCCCTTCACAAAGCTTCACAAAGGTGATGTTTACCACTTATCTTGAGGCTTTATGCTTAGTCCATTAGCAACTGGTAATAAAACGTAGTAGATACATTGTAGGATACATGCAGATCATACAAATATGCTACTATAGTCGTTGGTAGCCAAATGGACCTACCTACACCTTGAGTGTATTTGTGCTCGTTAAATAGTGTTAATTACTAGATATGCATGCCACCATGACACAACAATGATCGTTGTGCAATTATTCTCAATGCCAATGTTTTATAACAACAATACAACATAAAATAATAGTGAGACTAACACTAACATCATCACAATAGAGAGTTCACACAGCTCAGTAGTAACTCTGCCTTCTGTGCTGCAGGTTGTGTGTTTGATCCCATTTGTGTGACGAACATTGATGTTTATTCTCCGTCTATTAAATCAATCATCTGGTTCCCATATCACAAGCTATGCTTAGTTTGGGGCTAGACGATGTATGATTTATAGACTTATAAATAAGACTATAACTATAGTTATAGTTTATAGTCTTCGCTGAACCCCCTTAGATTAACTAGTTGAGAAACCACTAGAGGGTTAACAGGCACATTGGTGACCAAAGTTTAATTCACGTGCGGTAGTCAGAGGCACGTCCATATACTATTTTACTACGTTATTTAGACGTAGATTTCAAGGTAACTTCTCTCTTACTTCTACGGTAACACTTTCTAGGCTTGCTCGCATAAAACTCGCTTAGATTAACCTAGTTTATAAAAAAACTTTTGAAGATGATCCTTATAAGTAAAGCTTTAAAGGTCTAACTGAGATCTTAACTACAACTTTTATATTTTTTATAAGTTTTTTATAATTTTCAGTAAAAGTTAAAACCATCTAATATTTTTTGATACATGGGTTGGCGCAATCCTGATTAACCAATCAGGATTGACATCCATTGCCTTTAGTTTCAGAACGACCAGGTAAAATACTCCTTTGTGACGCAGTTTCGTTGTCACCAACTGGTGAACTTGAAACCGTTACCACAGATAAAAAACAATATTACAGTATCTGGCAACTTTTAAATAAAATAAAGTCCGACTAAAAGTTATGAGTAAGAATGCGAAAACGGCCTGTTAACCTTGGTAAAAGCCAGACGAGAACAACTTGATGTAAACTTTAATGATCTAGTAGGTACCTTGCGAAAGTTCACACATAGACCGGTTCTTGCTTACGTCATAAGCCTACAATCGATGTACTCTGTTTAATTTTCTCGAGATGTTTGTCGAACGCGATAGGAATTGAAGCGTGGATTAGAGACTAGCGAACGTGCGCGACTTTGTCCGCGTGATGTTATTTTCACACAAACTTCAACCGTTCAGGAGTTGAATTGCGGGAAATCCTTTCTTAGTAGGTACATACACATCTATAAGACAAATAAAAGTCTCTACGACCAGTGGTTTAGGCTATGCGTTGTCTATATGTCAGTCAGTCAGGCAGGACAAAGATTCTTATAATAGGTATGATTCTTGAATAGCGATTATCTGACTGACTGACCGATAGCATTCATTTGTGGTCGTCAACTTTCAGCAATAATTTTCTTTTAGCTTGGGTCGAGGCCAGCATTTAGTTTTTTTATTTACCTATGCTAAGATTCAGAGATGGAAATCAACGTGTGATATACCATTGCGCCTCTCAAAATAAGGAGCGTTTCGAATGATATAAGCGTAAGTTTGAGGTATTATCTATGTACCGGGTCCCAGACTATGTTAATGGGGTATGAAATTTTCATAAAACTAGTAGTTCTGGGAACAGTAGGGCTCGCGTGCACAAACTCCTACTAAAATATATTCATACCTATATCTATTAAGTATTAAAACTATTCCCGTTGTTCCCTTTACTAAATCCCTACATTCAGTTACGTTTCTGAATCTTACCTTTTAGCTAACTGTCAAAGACAGTTACACAACATGATTTTTATCAGTGTTTGTAAAACGCGTGTTTACACCCATTCGGGTATTCGTATACCCGATGCCTGGTTCCCATGTTCTAAAACCATTGGTTCCACCAAATGGACCACGTGGATCGGAAGTGGCTTTAGAACAACCACTTCCGATCCACGATCGCTTCTTTCAGATAATCTCTCATTTAATTGGATGACAGTTTATTGGGATGAGAGATATATCTAACAGACTAATAAAATAGAAACCGGGTATAAAAGTAGGTGTGGGAAACCGCTCTTTAACTTTCGTTTTCTCTCGCCGTATCCTGTTATTTCTCTATTGAGTTGGTTTTTGTCTCCCACTTTTCTCTGTAAACTAGAGGTGTTGATATTTTCCATCACCAGGGGTATTCAACCCCTGGTGATAGAAAATAAGTAAGAAATTAACCCCTAAAATGCAGCAGGGGGTTCATGTTTGTAAATACATTTTCTGTTCAAACAAAGTCACAAGCGTACCGCTAGTGTCTAATAATATCTATTTAATTGTTAGGTTATCTAGACTGTGTTAGCTAGTTCTATGCAAACACTCGACTGAAGTTTGCAAACAGAAGTTCACTCCACAATACGATCAATGAAGATTAGTTTTGTCATTTTAGATACACTACGCGGTATACACGGCAGTAATGACTGAACTGCAAAGCAAGTTGTCTCATTACCCGCAATGTAAATCAAAACGTCAATATAAGCTTACGCCTATCGTTTTGCGGAGTAGAACCTCAAGTAAACATTCTTAGAATGCGTAAATACTACGATTGTCTGTTTGCGTTCTGAGATGTAAAATTTGACACGTTTTTAATGTTTTTATTACTCACAATACAAATGTATCTAACGCTGGTATTTTAAAACGCGACTCAGTATCTTTGCTGAAGTACCTAGTCATCTATAAATAAATAAATAAATAAATAAGCCATTTATACCAATTATTATGATTGGTATAGTCATCTATACCAATCATAATAATCTTTGTCCTGACTGACTGATTGAAGGACTGACTGATTGACTGACTGACTGATATTATAGACAACGCACAGCCTGAACCACTGGTCGCAGAGTCTTCAAATCTCCAGGGTATATTTTTCTTAGTGCGTAGAGGTGTACGAAAAAAGGAACTGAAATTCAACCCCTTAACAAGTACAACAGGGATGGAAGTTTGTATAAAACTAGTTTTACACTGACGAAGTTGCGCGTGTTTTGCAAGTTAAATTGAGTCAAGTACACAGCTAAATATCAACCTCCTGAAGTTAATTGCTCTACATCAGTTGGACCATTTGCAAGTGCTATCACATTTTCTTGTCAAAAAATCACAAAAAGTTTATCCTACCTTCTTGGAAGGTTCGCGTTCTGGTGGAAGACTAGATTCTAGAGAGAAAGTTTAAAGAAATTCGGTCAATTGCGTAGCTGTTTCTAGTCCCGTTTTGTATGAATAACAACCAAAAAAACTAATAAGTACTTACACTAACGAAATATTAAAAAATCTGACTGAATGACTGTCTATCTTTTTTTGAAAGTAAAAGTTTGTTGCGTTCAGTAAAATATTACTAAGTCTAATATTAGCAGGTCTCCCTCAGCCACCACTTTTGACGGTTTTGGGCCTAGTTTGGAGGCCTACAACAACAGGAAGTGATCGTTTAGTCTAGTTGAAGTCTTATCGCTAGACTACCCATTCATCATCATCATCATCATCATCTTCCTGCCCTTATCCCACACTAAGTGGGGTCGGCACAACAGGTTTTTTCCTTCCACTCTCTAGACTACCCGTTGTGCATGTATTTATTACTAGCTAAACGCGCGCAATTTCGTCCGCGTGAAGTTATTCAAACTTCAACCTGCTGTACCAGATTAGGGGTTGAATTTTAGAAATTCCATTCTTAGTACACCTCTGCACCCTGAAAAATTTGAGTTTCTACAACCAGTAGTTTAGGCAGTGCGTTATAGATTCTTATAATTGGCATAGATTTTCAATAAGATTTTCTGAAATTAGTTAGATTTTTAATGAAGAATTTTTGTTCATTTATTCATACAGCAGGACACATACAGTAGTGATAGTAGTAGATAATATTAGAAAAACAAGTAGTTACTTATGTAATATTTATGTAACTTGTATCTTTCACTTCAAGACACCTTTCTCTTCCTTACACAAGAAATAAATGTTTTTTTACGACTTTGGCATAGCCATTAGTTTTATCTTTCTATCAACTACTGCAGTGACCTCTAGCCACAAGTTTGCATCGCGTACGCGAAGTGCGCGAGTTACGCGCATGACTTCGCCCGCGTGCAGTTATTTTCATACAAACTTCAACCCTTGTTGAGTTTTGGGAATTCCTTTCTTAGTACACTTCTACGCACCAAGTCGAATACACCTTGAAAATTTCAAGTCTTTACGACTAGTTGTTTAGGCTGTACATTGGTCTATAACGTCAGTTAGTCAGGACAAAGATTCTTATAATTGTTATATACGAGTAGATAAAAAACTTTTGTGAAAATAAATTCATATAAATAACTGAATGTCAATGTAAACTTTGTCAGAGTCTGGATAGTATATTCCTATCTAGATTATCAATATGCTTTCTAGGGCCGAGAAGATAGATGGGTACTAAGATTTGGGCATCTGATGACAAATACCGTCCTATACAATCACCACCTATATCGGGGCCACAGGAAATAAGCGTTATAGAAGCCTACCACCGGTCTTCTAAGCCCAACTTAACTCAGTGACCAAATCAACTGATAAGCTCTCAGAATCGAGTTGAATTGCCACAATGGGCAGGTAAATATAGCTCGTAAAACCGACAACTACTAAGGAATGACTATTCTTGAATGGCGACTATGAACGGGAAGATGAAACGTAGAGTGCCTTTCCACCTGATGGCCCGGCGATACTGCTAGGATTGTGGAAAATCGGTGGATGGTGCCTAGAAACATATAGAAGAGCCTACCTAGCAGTGGACTTCTTCAGGCTAATGATGATGATGATAACAGAACACGTCCACCAAGGACTTGCCCTATGTGACTTGGCGATAAGGAAATGTTTTTTACTACATACCACCCAAGAAGCGTCTCAAGTTAGCAATGCTTAGCATTCATAACGACAAAACAAAGTGAATTTCTGCGTTTCCCGCTCATCAACGTTTCTGTATTCCGTACATACTCTCACGGCATCGACAAAGATTGTGGTCGTACCAATCACGGCGGTTCTATGCCCATTTTTATTCTATTTGCGATTTCTACGAAGCAATGTTGAGATCTATGTGGGAATCGAGGTTACGCAGGTACTTAGTAGTACCGGTAATTGGTTGATCTGTGATGCTTGTTTTGCTTAGGTTATTGACTCTTTGATCTAATTTCAAGTCACGTTTCATTCTAGATGTGTAGTAAAAATACTATAAATATGCATTTATATCTATTATAGATGCATTTGTTTATTGTAGATGATTTATTTGATATAGCAATGGTTTGTTCTTTACTGTTTATTTGATAATTTCGTGGTCTTGTTTTTTTTCACACTAGATCTTAAAAATATCATGCAAAAAAACGATAGGCATCAAGGTGTATGTTTCTTGCCTGTTCTTCCAGACTTGGTCACGAAGAGTTGGCACCTAGATTCACCATAAGTTTGATTATCCTTGGATATTACTAACAATTGCTTTATGACTTTCAATCACCTATTAGGCCATAACTGGAAAAACCTCATCATTAGATTAGTAAATCTGTGTACTTTAGTTTCTTCATGTTTTGTTTCAGCCATGGCGACCAATGGCGTCGTTTCCGCTCTAAGGTTCAGCGGCCAATTCTGCAGCCGCAGACAGTGAAGAAATACGTCGCGCCCATCGAGCTGGTGACGGAGGACTTCATCAAGTACATGGAAAACGCGAGGGATGAACACGGGGACTTGCCACACGAGTTCGACAATGATATACATCGGTGGTCACTGGAATGTGAGTAAATCATAAAGGGAACGGGTTCTGGTGTACCTAATGACTGGCACATTAGACTTAACACATTAAAGTCTCAGAGTGAAACAGTGCCAAAAAAGTCATATCCTCAGTGGGCCTCAGGGGTAACCGTGAGCTCGAAAGTTTGTTTGCCTAATTATCTGTACCGTTAGCTCAGTCAGAACAGAACCAAACAAGCCCGAACAATGGATACGTCCTTTTTCGTTCTTGGCAAATCCTGTCCATCCCAAGGTTGTCTCGAAGAGATCGCTTTCAGCGATAAGACCGCCCATTGTATTCCACTCAATGATTTCTATTATATGTGTATTAGTTTTGTAGTGTTTATCGTAATGTGGTGTACAATAAAGTGTTTTCTATCTATCTATCTATATTTTGTACAGACTTAACACCCATATGCCTTAGGTTGGTGGATGCAGAACAGTGCACCATATATCACAACTTTGTTATAGGTGATGGTAACCACTTAAAATCAAGTGTGCCATCTTTTTGTTCCATCCACTCTGAAGCTTTATGGATATTATAAATCTTGAAACATCACTTGTTTCAGGCATTGGCCGTGTAGCTTTGGACACGCGACTAGGCTGCCTCTCTCCTGACGTGAACAGCGATTCAGAAACCCAAAGGATCATCGATGCAGCGAAGTACGCACTCCGAAACGTTGCAGTTCTGGAGCTCAAGGCGCCATACTGGCGGTACATCCCCACGCCTCTCTGGACCAAATACGTGAACAATATGAACTTCTTCGTCGAGTAAGTATTATTATTATTATTTTTTTGCGGCTTTGGTATCACTGCGGCCATATGGCCTATTGTGATCGCCACTTGTTAAGGTATCACCCCTCATTAGGGCGTTCATAGTTCACCACTGAACCCTGCAGCTGTTAGGAACTGGAGGATTTTCTTGGGGGTGAGTTCTTGTAGCTCATCCGGGCACAAGGTATGTTTTCCCAGATGGATGGTCGAGTAAGTAACCTGTTTTACTGTTATCAAATAGTGAAGGGAAACATGGAGAGAAAATAGTCAGTTTCATGAATTCGCACTTCAACGCCTAATGATTTTTGAATGCAATTCTAAACGTATTGAAGTGCTTTAAGTTTCAGGCGCTTGGGGTGGTATGTTTTTATGACGACTGTTGGTTGATGGAACAAACAGATGGCCCAACTGGTGTTAAGCAGTACTACCAAAGCATTGTCTCGCCGTTTACGCGTGTAAGGAACGTGCTCGAAGCACAAACCTGCGTCTAACCTGAGGCATACACGTGTTAAACTTAATTTGCTTATAATTTCACTGATATAGGCATGATGGTAGTACTTTTCTTAAACTAACCCTTCGGTAAGAGCCTGACTACACTGTGTTGCAGCATGTGATATAATTTTATAATGATACTTTACGGCGCGCTATACGGCGCGAAAGGTTTCTGGTCTCATGACAGGAGTTGAAACCTTATTATCTAGAATATAGCGACGATACTTGATGGATACTACTCGAAACTAACCTTTTCATTAAAACAGGCCTTACTTGTATGAATTTTTTGCTAGAAATTATCAAGGTTTTAATATATTTATAATTTGTTTTATTTTCAGACTCTGCAGTAAATACATAAACGAAGCGTTAGAACGGTTGAAAACGAAGAAGGTTACGTCTGAAGACGACCTGTCTTTACTGGAACGTGTGCTGCGGAGCGAGGGTGATCCCAAGATAGCCACAATTATGGCTCTCGATCTTATACTCGTCGGTATTGATACGGTGAGACATAATGACTTAGGCCTGCTTTAAATATCCTACAAATGTCTGTCAGTATTACTAAAATTCATTTATTGTCATATCATAAAATAGATTTAATATATACTTAGTACTATTCCGCTTAGCCTTCGGCAAAATCACGCCTGAAATTCAGGCGTGATTTTGCCGATAGTTAATTGATTCAGGCCCTGAATCAATTAACTATCGTTTATTGTCGTCTAATGCATGGCCTTATTCATAAAAAAATGTCTAAAGACAAACATGGCTTAAACCTCAGTTTGAACCTAAGAATATGGACTATAGTTTAAACTATAGCTATTTCTTATCAATGGGTTATGACAAGCAGTGACAGGACTCATTTTAAGAAAAAATTAAATAATTTTTGTAAGTATGAAGGTAGCCTTTATCTCAGTGGTTAATATTATGTGATAGTTTAGAAGAGAGAGTTCATCTAACAAGCAACGACAAATTTTTTACTAGTCACATGCAAAATAATTTATGTTAGCTTATTTCTTATACTTTATTTTAAAGTAACAAAAATAGCTGTATAAGTATTTCCACATTTTCTAAACTGAATCTTTTGATTCCAGATATCTATGGCAGTATGTTCTATCCTCTACCAAGCCTCGACTAGGCTGAAGCAGCAAGACAAGATGGCAGAGGAAATTGCTCGAGTTCTGCCCGATCCTAATAAACCTCTCACATACAGCGATCTGGACAAACTACACTACACGAAGGCTTTTGTTAGAGAAGTGTTTAGGTAAAAAATTTACTTTTTAGTAGTAGTAGAGCCCTTTGTAAAAGGTTCGACCGGGCAAGTACTACCACCAAGGGTATTTCTACCGCCAAGCAGCTTGCTGGGTTCCGGATTGAAGAGTGTGGGTGCCGGTGAAATTACAAGCACATGAGGCTTACTACCTGTGACCTGTATGCCTCAGGTTAGCAGTACATCGTAGAGCACGTTCTTAACGAGCGTGACCTACGAGGCATTACTTTGTTTGTAGATGATAGTAACCACTGAACATCAGGTGGGCCATCTGCTTGTTCCATCCAAATATTATATAACCATTGTCAACATCAGCCTAAATGGTATCTCTATGTAGTACGGAAACCAGCGCTACCAGGGTTAGTGTATGCTGTTGCAGCAAATGCTGATGGCCTTTGTGATGACATTACTACTGCTCAATTTAATTCATAAAAGATTTTTTTTTTTTTTTTCTACGTAAACCTGTTCCGGTTTTGATATTTGGCATAAAACAAAAAAAAAACAATAATATTTTGCTTCCACTCAGAATGTATTCAACCGTCATCGGTAACGGTCGAACATTGCAAGAAGATGACGTAATTTGCGGCTACCATATTCCAAAAGGTGTAAGTAAACTACATTTTAGCTCCTAATTATAGACAAAACCTTGAAACCACACTTATAAATAAATAAAATAAATAAATAATGCTGGACAGTCCACACAGCATCATCTAGCCCCAAGCTAAGCAGAGCTTGTGTTATGGGTACTAGATGACTGATATACTTAATACAATACATTACATATATAGATATTTTAAACGATGCTTTATAATTTAGCCGTCCCATTCTTACCGATTGACTGTTAATAATTTTCGATGAAGGTGCATAATATTCAATTACACTTTAAAATACCCTGTTTTGTTTTAAAAAGGTCTGCAAAAAAGGCAGAAAAAAACTCTTTACTAATTAAAATAATATACGCTCGCAAAACCGTTGCAATCTTTAGTATGAAGCGCGTTGATATCTTTAGTATAGAAAAAATTATCGTCGTGGGCCAGGTTATAACCATTTTTATTTCTTTTGATTGAATAGTAAGTAAATAAAGAGAAAAGAAAAATCATTGATAGTTTACTATGAAAAACAATTAAAAATAAAATAAGAGTAGCGGTTTGTACGTCAGTCCACTAGTGTTGCCACATGGCGATTACTAGCTACTTGACATGCCCATTGCCATTTCAACTTACTGATTCTGCTATGTTGCTAATCTTAGTTTTTCAAATACAAATATCCAAACATAATTGCAGGTTCAAGTAGTATTCCCAACAATAGTGACGGGAAACATGGAGCAGTTCGTCTCTGATCCTCAAGAGTTTAAGCCGGAACGGTGGCTGGAGTCAACGGGTAGGCTTCACCCCTTTGCCTCGTTACCTTACGGCCACGGCGCCAGAATCTGCCTAGGAAGGCGTTTTGCTGATTTGGAAATACAAGTGCTTCTAGCCAAGGTAAGAGTCATTTATTGCATTCATTATTTACATTATTATTACTTTGTAAAAGGATCATACAAAAAAACGGTAGGAACCAAGCCGTAAGTTTCTTGCCGGTTCTTCTAGGCTTGGTCGCGAGGAACTGGCGCTTAGATTCACCTAGATTTAAGACGTTTCAAGATTATCCCTGCGGATATTACTGAATAAATGATTTTTGACTTTGACTTTGACTTTGTAAGTAAGCAATTAAGTAATAAAAGTAAGTAAGTAATAAAAGTATATTCAACTAGCGAAACGCGAGCAAACTTCCACCCCCGCTATACCCGTGTAAGGGTTGAATTTCGAGAACTTCTTTCTTAGTGCACCTTTAAGCACCAAAAAACGAGTGTGCTCACACGACTGAAGTAAAACTTCGTAACTGGCTCGTAACTTCGTAGAGAAAGAACAGTTTCATACCCCCTCCATGGTAGTGTTAAACGTTTAACGCAACCTTGTTGGAAGTCGCATTAGAAGTATTACTTCAAGAAAATATAACTATGCATAAGGTTAAAATACCAACTAAATTTCGCAATAACAATATAATTATTTTCAGTTGCTACGCCGTTACCGCCTGGAATACCATCACGAGCCCCTGGAGTACGCTGTCACATTCATGTACGCGCCAGACGGACCGCTGCGCCTGCGCATGATCCAACGATAAAACACAATGTACAACCATCTTGTATTATATTAAACTAGTGTTACCCTCGACTTCGTTTGGGCTTATTCTCGTATGAACATAGGCTATATATTTTTTTTTAAATATTGTATACTAGCGCGTGACTTCTATATACTAGCTTCTATATATTATAATCTATCTTCTATATACTAGCGAAGTCTGTGTGAAGTTATTGTCACAAAAACTTTAAGACAGCCGTCACAGCTCAGTTTGAAGTAGCCCTGCCTTCTGTGCTGTAGGTGGTGGGTTCGATCCCCACCGAGAACACACATGTGTGATGAACATAAATGTTTGTTTTGTGTCTGGGTGTTGCATTGTATTCTATGTATGTATTAACAAAAAAAAAATATACCCTGAAAATTTCAAGCCTCTACAATCAGTGGTCTTAGGCTGTGCGTTGCATAAATGTCAGTCAATCAGTCAAGCAAAGATTATTATAATTGGTAAAGATAAGTCCATGTCATCCATTCGTTTGGCTGTTTTGCCACAAATCGCACATTATCTAGGATAAATAAATTTTTGAGTTTTTTTTATAAATCTTTCTCTTTGTATATTTTTGTTAAGGTTACAAGTACGTCTTTTACTTTAAGTTATGTGTAATAAAATATGTTTTCCCTCTATGTTTGCGTAAACTAAACATGCAAAACCTTTTATCTAAATGAAAGTATGCCTTGAAAGTCTTCTCCATTATCTACTAGTAGAAAGACTGTAGCTTCAGTGAATAAATTATTCCAAGCCAAAAGCACGCCCGTATTAATACACACAGAGTATACATTACACTATACCATAGATAAAGAATAGAACAGATAAAATATAAAACTTGTATTTTATTTATAATTATACTAATATAAGAATAGCGCAATGCCCAAAACGGTGAAGGAAAACATCGTGAGGAAATCAGTTAGTATTTGGGCAGCGGCTGGCTTTGAACCTATCACGTGTGGAATACCAACACTACATATTGTGGTTAAGAAATGTTAATTACAGCTTGTATAATAT
Organism: Electrophaes corylata; assembly: GCA_947095575.1. NCBI lineage: Eukaryota > Metazoa > Arthropoda > Insecta > Lepidoptera > Geometridae > Electrophaes > Electrophaes corylata. Next base: position 5,498,361 of record OX352719.1, on the reverse strand, counting down.
TACAAAATAAAAATGTTGATGTATATAAAATAAATTTATTTTTGGTTTTTTTTTGTGTTCTGCAGCCCTTTATTTTAATCAATACAATGATTATGAGTATGCTTAGAAAATTATTTTTTAGAATTGGTATGCACAAAATACATATGAAACAGTTGAGCTATCTACAGACCGTTGCAAGCAATCAAATGATAACTCAACTGATCCAAATCAGTGCCAGTCGGAAGCGTTCCCAAAACACTAGCTGCATTGCCATGCTGAATGGCTATTTACTGCAATATCTAGCTTGTTTAAGCTGTAAATGCATTTTGTGACCTTGAAATCCTTTCAAGGTGAAACACCAGTAAATGAAAGTCAAATTACTTTTATCCAGTACAATCTCAAAGATCAGTTTAACTTGTATGCTAGATGAATTTAAATCATGGCCGTGGTGCTCCCAGCATAAAATGGGAACCCTCCATTACTTTCCATATCCAAGCCAAGCGTGGTGATTATGGCAAAACCCTCAAAGGGAAGGCCTATACCCAGTAATGGATTTATTAAGACTAACATAGAGCTTATGTCCTGATAAGATGTATTTTACAAATCAGTTTTTTGGTCAAAAATTCAGAAAAAAAATCATAACACGAAAACTATGAAAAATCGCGCAACATACATGAGGGTGATTCAGTTATCTCAGAGGGTGCGTTTTTTTTGGCATTCTGCTTGACACTATTTTTTGTGACAGTGTATAATAATAAGCTGACGTGAAGATGAAAGAGGTACTGGGCCAGCTTACTTTATCCCAAAATCCTGTCCAAGCGTCCCGAAAATAGAGGCACGATTTAAATAAGTGACTGGGAAGAGATTAGCACTGCCATAGGCTTCTGACGCGTCACAACACGAGGGTTTTCCATGTGATTCCCCCTTTATTGTATTCCTAAGTAGATATCCTGCAAGTTATGTTATACTACTACACTGGAGCTTCATTATTTCCATTATTATTATTTTGTAACAGGATCATACAAAAAAACGATAGGAACCAAGCCGTAAGTTTCTTGCCGGTTCTTCTAGGCTTGGTCGCGAGGAACTGGCACTTAGATTCATCTAGATTTAAGACGTTTCAAGATGATCCCTGCGGATATTACTGAATAAATGCCTTTCGACTTTGACTTTGATAAAAGTTAGCTACTTATGTCATACAAAATTACTTACTTAACCAGTCACAAGTTTTATTCCCATTTGCTATAATTGGGGCCCATGGTGTTTAGATTGCAAAAAACTTGTTCCGCCTGCTAAACTTGTTTTATGGTGAAACTGTGCTGATTAGAACAAGTTTGTTGAAAGCTTAGAGATGTACCTAAGCATTTTCCTAAACAGGACTTTGTACCTGTATGCCTCAGGAGGAGGGCAGTGCATTGTGAGATACGAGTAACGTACGAGCCACTAAATAAGCCTTTGTTAGAAATGTGACGGTAGCAACTTACCATCAGGTGGGCCACTAGTTTAGTCATCAGTAAGTCATAAACAAAAGTCTTATAATTTTATGAAAATCAAAATTATATTTCAAAAGAAAAAAACTGTGGCGCGCCGTTGAACAAAACAAGGTTTACTCCGGTGGTAGACATAACCTAATGCCGTTTATTGCAAAATTCCGTGTTCAGCAAGTTTTGTTTGACTATGATGCTTAGGTAAAAGGGTAAAAGTTACCTATACTTATTAGTACTTGTGGAGAATTTTTACGGAAGAGTTAATAAATACTTTAGATAGTTGCACTTGTATTAGATATTATGGAAACCTAGAACCAGGTGACAAACCACACTATAATGTAAAAAATAAATAAGGAAAATTAACACTACTTCCACACAGTCAGTTTATATAAAAATATTTACACACAGGATACAAAGTTAAACTGCTAATCAGCTAACAAATGTGGTAATAATAATATTTGCTTCTCAAACTATAAATTCAAATATTTGAAAATGGAATTCCGATGTTGTACACCGGATCCAGGCTTTAAACTTAGACAAGTTAAAAGTTATAGACACGGTTACGGACTTATCATCATCAGTATCATGTTAGTTTTTTAGGATAGAATAGAATAGAAAAATATTGATTTTGTCCCTTATGAATAACATTACTTAATAAAATTTATGACAAAAAAGGCCACCATTCAACATTTGTTGCAATAAGATATATTAGATCTTGCAGCGCTAGTTTTTAGTAGTGCCAGTTTGTGGAATAGTTGTATTGAATAAACTTAATTAGTAAAAACACGTGCGACTCCATTCTCTTCAAGCTATTTTTATACAAATCTCAGCCATTACGGCAATTAAAAAAGGTAAAAAACCCTTTTTTTTATTCAGGATTTATTTTCATAGCATACTCTTTTAAACATAAAGTCAAATGTACCCTAAATTTAAGACTACAACAACCAGCGGGCTGTATGCTATCTATATTTTAGCCAGTCATCTTGTACGAGTATTGTCACTAAGTCACCTGAGTGGTCAATTGACTCAAGCAAGGTGAACGATGTTTATTAAAGCATTGCGCCGACTCTTGAAAATGATTACTTGCTGATATGCGAAATGTAAAGAAGTAAACAAATATTTGCTTAAATAATATAATTTACATGTTCAAGTTATATAAGAGGACAAAGAGGATTATTTAATTTAATTTCGAACGTAGCAAAGAGAATATGTTTGAAGATATAACAAACCTAAGGAATTTTATTTGACTTGGCTTTTTCATGGCCACATTTCGTTCGGTTAGTGACCTAGGTATCTACTCATAGACAGGTAGATGAATCTTAAGGACATCAAAATGATGTGTGAAGCTTAGTTCAAAAATACGTAAATTGGTTTATCTATACAAATTATAAGAGCTTAAGGACACACGGAGTATATTATGCGCGCAGACGACGCGCGTTTCACGAACGCGCGTTTATAGCGCCGTGGATATCCAGAAAGTGGATTTTTGCATTTGTATCGATTACGTGTGCATAAGTTACAAGGCTGCACAATGCAATGAAAAGTCAAAGTCCAAAAGTATTTATTCAGTAATATCCGCAGGAATCAAGACGACCAAGCATAGAAGAACAAGCAAGAAACTTACGTTTTAGTTCCTGCCGTTTATTTGTATGATCCTTTTACAATTAATAATAAAATTAAACTTTAGTGTGGTGCTAATCTGAATAAGGTAAAGGCAACACAGAAAACGTTATACAACATAGTTCAAAAGACAGCACACGCTGCGCTTCAACTTATAGTAATGCTTACAGTCCAATTAATTCAAATTAGAACATAGTACAGACATTGCAAAAATATATGCTAGCCGTTAATAGGTAAAGCGACCGGAATATCTGGCCACGCTGTAGCTATACCTATCTTCGTAGAACTGAAGGTAGGTTGGTCCCACTAGAGTTCTAGAATTCTCAGACTTACAAAAGCTTATAATAAGCGTGAACACAGCCTTGAAGTGTTTTCTATAGATTTTACGACTTCACACACTTCAAAGCAAAGATTTCAATCCACACCTGCTATTAGTTTTATCTAACAAATGGTTTTTACGACATGTCAATGACGTACACACTACCTTGACGTAATATTTTCCCTTGAAAAATGTGTCTTTATATGTAATATTCGAGTAGGTATTTTACTTTGTGCCCAAATAAATATTTTTTTTAAGGGAAAACACCCGTGAAGCATGTTCCAAGCTTCCAAGCTTCCAGACTTTTTTTACACGACAAAACTTTTACTTTTTTTGATAATATCAAATCTCTACGACTCTGGTTTAGGCTGTGCATTGTCTATAGTGTGTATAAGTGATATAAATATAGATAAATAGGTGATCTATATCTATGCCAATTATAAGAATCTTTAAATGACTGACTGATTGACTGGCCTAAGCCACTGGTCGTAGAGGCACTTGGCGCGTAGAGGTGTACATAGAAAGGAGTTCTCGAAATTCAACCTCAAACGGACAAACACGCTCACGGACAAAGTTACGCGCGTTTTGCTAGTATTTTATAGAATCGCGCTAAAAAGGCACATTCAAAATATAAAAAAGGATTCATACCTCTTTGCTGTGTGGTAGTTTAAGCGATGTTGTAACCAAATGGTTTCGTTTTCCGGAGGGTCAAGGACCTGGCAATGAATGCTAAGTACTAACATTGAAAAAGTGTATCCTCAACATTTAAGAAACCACTTTCGGAACCTGCCGTTATTTTGCGTTTGGAGGTCGAACAACAGGTTTGGAGCCAAATTATTCACACACGGAACGATGGAGTTACTGTTGCTTTATTACGAGTACTAAAGATTCATGGCCTTGTTAATTTACGTATTATAATAATAATAATAATGCTGGACAATCCACACAGCATCATCTAGCCCCAAGCTAAGCAGAGCTTGTGTTATGGGTACTAGATGACTGATATACTTAATACAATATATTACGTATATAGATATTTTTATTATACATAGAAAATACCCAGAACGCCCGGAATAAATATTTGCAGATCGTGCAAACATTTATCCCAAGGCGGGAATCAAACCCGCAACCTCATGCGTCGCAGGCGGACATTCGTCCGCCGCGCCACATCGGTCGTCGTATTTTTTACAAACTTCAGAAAAAAAGGCGAAAGGCATATAAGCGAACACACGAACAGTATTGCTGCAACATTCTTGACCGAGTCATCATCTTTGACATAAACTTTTGATAAATTCAATAATAAAACTTCTCGAATTTATCGATAGAACCCCGCTCTATCGAGAATTTACGTCAAATTTTATCTATCGATACATCCATGCTAGGGCACCTGAGTCAGAAGCATGTCTCACATCCTGGCACTATTTTTGCAAGCAAAATTCCTGGTTGGCAAGTCTTGATATTTAAAGGTTATTATCTCACTTCTTTATTTTTCACTCGGAAATACCAGCGGCCTTGACATTTGAAATGCAATAAGGAAACCAACAAGTAACTAGCTTGCAGTATTTAGGTAGGTATGCAAGTGAAGAAGAAAAGAAAAAAATACAGCTAAATAATAATAATAATAAATGCTGGACAATCCACACAGCATCATCTAGCCCCAAGCTTGTGTTATGGGTACTAGATGACTGATAAACTTAATACAATACAATATTACATACATAGATATTTTTTATTATACATAGAAAATACCCGGAATAAATATTTGCAGATCGTACAAACATTTATACCAAGGCGGGAATCGAACCCGCAACCTTCTGCGTCGCAGGCGGTTACTACTTTAATCCTCATGCACAGTAGACATCTGATCAGATCTTTTAGTATTAAGTACCTACTGAAGATTTTTTTATATTATTATGTCAAGAATAAACGTCGATGCTTAAAAAGTCAACTTTTGTGAAAAAAAAACGTAAGCCTGTTAATCGTTTTTTGGTTAAAAATTGTTTGCCAGTGTTCCGCCAGCTGATCTGTCAAAATGTAACTTTTTTAAGTAAAAATTCAGAAGCATAAATTATAAAAAGAATTAAAAAAGTAGCTTTTTATGAAATTTCATAGTTCCGTGTATATTTGGTTTGTAATCGCCGTCCAGTTTATTTTAGGATTTTAGGGCTTCGTTAAAACCCTTCAGTACTCCTTTACTTGCTACCCGACTATGAAAGTATTTTTTCGCCAGAACAACGGCTAAATGTATAAATGTAAATAAAAGTCACGTCAGACATTTTCAGCATAACCGGTTTTAAGCCCACTCTATCTACGTACTTCCTGCAATCTTTACAATATCGTCGGCCCATCGGATAAGTAAAACGTGAACAAATAGCGAAAATATAAATTTTGCTCCGAAAAAAAGTTTCTTTTTAAGAGGCTACAAAACACATGCCTGGCCGAATGTTAGCACAGACTCGAGCCTCAGTACAAAGCTTTTTATTTTACTTTTGACAGCTCGAGGATGACTTGTCATTAAGGTCAAAAACGTAAATCGACAGATTTGCGAAATGGTATGCAGAGAAACGCAAAATTTACTCATCATCAACTGCTAACTTATTATCAATTTAAATTCAAATTTTGTAACACATTTTTTAAATAACAGCATTCCTCACCTCTGGTTTTTAAACGTTTTTTTTTAAATAAGTGCCTAGATTATGAAGAGTGACTAAAGTAATACAAGATAGCGTAGCAAGTAAAATTCGTGGCTTAAGAAAAAGAATACTTTTCCTGGTGAGAAAGGTGAAAAATTGCGTTTTTGGATTTTTTGTTTGAAAAAAATAAAATACTATGACTACGTACCTAAAGTTATTGGGACACAATTCAGTAAAGGTTACGTTCAGCCTATAATGTGCAAGTGAACCTATTAATCCTCTTTTCCTGTATTTTCTATTTCTCTATGACTTTTAAAAATTAGAACGTCTTAAAGGTTGGTATCGCTGCATGCGAGATGCCATTTTAGCTTTTGAAAACAGAACTACTCATAAATTTTAAAAATAGAATAAGGTTTTATGTTAATGATTTGTCATTTCTGGATTTTCCAGTTTTGTACAATGGAGATGCTAAGTTTTTTACTTTTATAATTCTTATTTGCAACTGGTGGTATCGAAATACATAGTATGTATAAAATTGAGCTGATTGCTAGAATTTATATGCATAGTAAACGTTCATAATATTTCGTCATCTTTTGATATAGCCATGACAACTTATTTTTTAACTTTTTCATGTTTGAATGTGTGTGTGTTTCCAGTTTTAAGCTGTAAAATGTTATTGGATTTTTGCTACCTATATACTTTGTGTGACTTTGTATCTGATCTTGTTCAGTTCGATTTTCTATAAATATGTAGCTAGTCAATTTGAACGTGGTATACGCGTTTGCATAAGAATACAGATGTTCTAAGACATCTCGACTACAAAACATCTGTGAGAGAAAGCAAAAATCAATCTTTATTAATGTTTATAGTTATCATCTTGATGCAATTAAAAACAGAAAAGAAAGCTAGATGGATAGCCTAGTTACTTCTGCTTTAGCTAAAAATAAGCGGTTCTAGTTAAATGATCATCAAACCACATCATCAGTCTGCTGGACATATTATGTCTCCTAGTGTTTCCACTAAGCGTGCTAAATATATAACTTGTTTCTGATCGCTGTACTGTTTTGAACTTCAAAACTTTGTAAGACGAACAGTGTTTCTAAGCCCATTTTCTAAGATTCTAAGATTTTCTAAGTCCAGGAGCTTCATATGATTTCTCCAGTACCCTTTTACTTCCAAACTTCAATACCTACGCACGGATAAGTGCTACCCTTCATGGTAGATGCTGGAACAAGCAGATGGTCCACCTGATGTTAAGGGGTTACCATTATTACAAAGCATTGCCTCGCAGGTCACGCTCATCATAAACGTGCCCTACGATAAACTACTCTGCGTCCACCAACCTGAGGCATACGGGTATTAAGCCTCGTTTGCCTGCAATTACACCGGCACCCCCACCTTTAAAATCGGAACACAGCAAGCTGCTTGGCGGCAGAAACATATTGGTACAGAACCCTTTGTGTAGAAAGACGGTTGATTATTACAAACTATGCGATTGGAAAACGAGTTTAAAGAATGGGTATTCATTGTTACAATTCAAATGAAAGCTGAATAACACTTTTAAAGTCGATTGCAAACTATGATAATTGATACGATCGAGGTTGGTTCTAAATAGATTCGAAAAAAAATTGAGTATAAAATAAAAATGAGTAAGGTAGGTGATACTTGATTGTAGGCTCAAACTCGGTCTTCCAACTCGGTCTTTGATTGAACACCAATTAATTATTTCTATTCTGTTTTGCAATTGATGTAATGCAATTCTAAAGGATCCTTAAACAATAAATAGGCTCATTTTAAGCCATTATTAAAGTTTGTAGTATGGGAATCAGGTAGTTTTTTTGTAAATACATTTCTCTACTTAAGTATATTGTAATTACAATTGAATGATGACTGACTGACATTCTTATAGGCAACGCATAGCCTAAACCACTGATTGTATATACTTTAAACCTGCAGGGTATATTTGTCTTGGTGTATAAAGGTCTGCTAAGAAAGGATTTTCTAAAATTCAACCCCGTAAAGGGTGTAGTAGAGGTTGAAGCTTGTATGAAAATCGCTTAACGTGGACAAAGTCACGCGCGTTACTCTTGTAGAGTATAATAATATTATTATTATAACACAGATACACAGAACAGAAATGATTATCCTTGGTGAGGATTTAATCCACAACCTAGATTTGAACCGTGGTAGCGCGGCGGGCGAACGTCCGCCTGCGACGCAGGAGGTTGCGGGTTCGATACCTTGGGATAAATGTTTGTACGATCTACAAATATTTATTCCGGGTGTTCTGGGTATTTTCTATTTATAAAAAAAGATCTATGTATGTAATGTATTGTATTAAGTATATCAGTCATCTAGTACCCATAACACAAGCTCTGCTTAGCTTGGGGCTAGATGATGCTATGTGGATTATCCACCATTATTATGATTATGGATTACAGAAGGCAGAGCTACCAGACCCACTAAGTTGTGAGGCCAGTACATTTAACCTATTGCTTACTAACTTATTAGCTAACGTTTTTCATTCGTTCGTTCCATTGACTTCAATTCATTCAAGTGTGTGGAAACAGAAAGTGCGTATTAGCGAGGCAAATGTTTGCGCTATCTATTGATGCGTAAGTGACAACTTTCATTCGAACTCTTGCGCAGCGTTCAATGTCATTACCAACGTGCACTTTAAGTGTTATGTAAAATAAGGGGCCTTTTTCTCGGATGTTACAAATGTTATGATCGGTTTTATAATATGTGTAGTGTTTTAAAAGGTCGTGAACAAAACACGTGTAACCGGATTTCAAGTATGCCTCGAATTCTGTCTGCTCTTGGTTCGAGATATGGACTGGTATTTTAGGGCGTAGGTAATTCAAGAATACATTTATTTTGTTGTCAATTGACAAGAAAACTTAGTCACTTATCACTCGTTTAAGTTAAGTATTTTGTGTCTGTAATTGCACAATTCAGTTATCAAATTGCTAATTGCGACAAAAGCAATGGTAGGAGTACGAACCTACCAAATCCTTAGGTCGTGGGTTCGAATCCTGTGTACCCGTTTAGGGGTTGCATTTCGGGAATTTTTCTTGGTACACCTATACGCACCAAGACGAATAAATAGAATAGAATCAGAAATGAGGAAACCCGTAGAAGAACCATGGTCACCGACATAGCTCTCAGAATCAGCAAGTTGAAGTGGCAGTGGGCAGGCCATATAGCTCGTAGAACCGATAACCGTTGGGGAATAAAGGTTCTCGAATGGCGACCACGAACCGGAAGACGAAGCGTAGGACGTCCTCCTACCCGATAGACTGACGACATTGTTAGGACCGCGGGAAGTTGATGGATGGAAAGGGCTCAGAATCGTCCTTCCTGGAAACGTATGGGGGAGGCCTATGTCCAGCAGTGGACTTCTACAGGCTGATGATGATGATGATGACTACTTAACTTCAAGTGTTCATTGGTCAATTCAGTCCATTACACTGTTCTATCAGGTACCTCAGTTTTCTGGGAATCAAATAACTGATATAATTCTTAAATACTTTTTTTTTGTAAATACATACTGAGAGTACGATATAACACCAAAAAAACTTACAGCGCAGAAGGCTGCTACTAACTGAACTGCAAAGCTTGTCGAACTTGCTATAATAGCATAGGTGACGGCCGATGTGGCGCGGCGGGCGAATGCCCGCCTGCGACGCAGGAGGTGGCGGGTTCGATTCCCGCCTTGGGATAAATGTTTGTACGATCTGCAATTTATTCCGGGTTTTCTGAGTGTTTTCTATGTATAATAAAAAAATGTATGTATGTAATGTATTGTATATCAGTCATCTAGTACCCATAACACAAGCTCTGCTTAGCTTGGGGCTAGACGATGCTGTGGATTGCCCAGCATTACTATTATTATTATAAGTGTACACAGTTATTAAGTAACCCTTCGTCTTTCTCACACTGTTGTTCAGATCTAAAAGCCTACACATAATAATACATTTCGGCTTTCAATTTGCTTAGACAATTAACAATACGCTTGGTTCGAGCGCGTAAAGTTTCACTTGTAGTACCATCTACCATTCATGATTAGCGTACTTTCGATCTCGTTTAACTAGTGCGAACGAACTGACTAAACTGTTTCCATTGTCACACGATACGAAATATAATAAAAAAACTTGAAATCTTATAAATAAACCAGCTGGCCCCGTAAACTTCGTTCCGTATTATTTTTTTGTTTATTTTATTTATTATCTCCTCGGGGTCCTCAGCGACCTCGGGTCACCCGAGAAAGCGTTGGCGACGATCTGGATGTCTTTGAAAGGACGTGGTGGGAGAAGGCTCGGTAAAGAGAGAACTGGAAGTCTTTGGGGGAGGCCTTTGCCCAGCAGTGGGACAAATTAGGCTAGGATTTTAGTTTTTTACGTTTTATCCTATTCCGGATGAAGATAAATCCAAAAACAAAAAAATCATAGAAATTGGTCCAGCCGTTCTTGAGTTATGAGTGGTGTAACTAACACAGCTTTCTTTTATGTATATGTATATATTATATAGATAGATATGAATGCTCTTTTACACAGCACTATATCATAGACTGGATTAGACTAATCTCACAGCTCAGTTAGTAGAAGTTCTACTTGTAGTAGTTCTCCGCTGTAGGTTGTGGGTTCGACCCCCACCGACGACAAACATTATTTTGCGTGATGTACATAGATGTTTGTTTTCTGTCTGGGTGTGATACTGTATTCTATGCATGTATTTATAAAATAACTGATAACAATATTTTTTATAGTGATATTTAACAATTTTAGATCACTTAGAAATAACTGAATGCAGAGAGCATTCTGTGTTATAATAATGTTCCTTTACGTCAGCCAAAGTTAGACAAATTTGGAAGGAATTAAACTAGTTAGGATACTAGTACAAAATTTTGTGGTTATTGACGTTTTTTTTTTATAAATGGTACAAAATCATATCAAATAAAGACAGCTTCACGTCAAGAGAGGAAATCTAACTTACTGACAACTTGGCAGAAACACACGCCCATCTTCGGAATTCGATAACACGATAAAAAGTTTAAAACCGGTCGTGTAATGGGCACGCCTGCGCAGAAAGCGCATGCGTCGTAAGGAAGCGCTCAGTCAGTGTGTAGCGGGCCTAAGGGTGGTACAAAAGTATTGTGTGTTTAACGTGGTGTTCTTTTTGGATTGTTTTTGATTGCTTTGGAGGTTTGTTTATTTTTTGACTATTTTATTGGCGTGTATAGTACTTTTATTTATTTAAGATAAATCCCACTTCAAATTAAACTTGGAGGAAAAATAATAAAAACTTATGTTTCTGTTATATTAGGTCAAATTGCCTATGATTTTTATGTTAAAATTTAAGTTTGACTAAAACTTAAAACTAAAATTCGAAGGCTGGAGGAAATTTGAAGGAAAGAGGATAATAAAAGAATTAAGTTTATTTTTAATATTAGGTCAAATTACCTATGTTTTTTGTATTAAAAGATTTTAATATTTGCGTAAAAAATTATATTGCAAAATGAATTTGAGACCTTTATTTACCATAAGTTTAAAACAGTTGAGTTTTTTTTTACATATTGAAAGGTACCTTACACATACATACAGCTTCTGATGCAGTTTTCAAAAAGAATTTTTGTAAGTGAATTGTAATATGAGGCTACGACCATGACAACAAAGGAAGACAAAATACTGTAAACGGTGAATTCCGGTTATTACGACGGAATAATTATATTATTTCCCAGAGATTGTCGGTTCTGCGAGCTATTGTTACTGACTTACCTAGTTTGTAAAAGTTATTTGAGAAACTGTGTTGTTTTAAACAATTATAAGTCAAAGTAAAAATAAATATCTATTCCAGACAAAATTTTGTTAACTCGGTATCTCGTGCAAAACAGAGATATCTCTTTATATCTTCCTGTGCTAACATGCCAGTGGCAAAAATCTATCTCGTTCTGTCAAATGAAGACTTAATACTAATGTTTAGCTTATCTGTGGGTCTTTTATCTATAACTTTTAAAATGTCCATCAATAAAAAAAGTATCTCGTGTCAAGCGCGACGTATCTCACGCTGCACATCTTAGCCCAGCAGATGATTTGTTGGATATAAATCTGGAAAAGACATACCTGATACCGGTACCGGTACTATTCTCGCAACCCAGCAAGTGTACTCTTACTGGAACAAGAAGATGGCCCACCTGATGTTAAGCGGCCCTTCACCCACAACTAAACTGTTGCAAATCCTAAAAATACTATCTTACATCAATTTATGTGCATAGTCAATCTACTGAATGTCTTCTTCCTAAATCGTATTAGTATATTAGCCTAAATAAGTATCTGTGTAGTTTAAGGCCAATTCCAAACCAGGTCTTGAAATAAATTTATAGTAAATTTCTGTGTTAATAAGTAAAAGTAAATTTACTTGCTAATTTTGAAAACCGACCGCAACGTGTTGGCTAAAATTAATTAGGCAAGAACGTAATTAAAAGAGTAACGAGCACTTTTTTTCATATTGTGCTTATGAGTTTCATTTATGTAGGCAATGCAGCCAGTGTTTTGGGAACGCTGCCGATTGGTACTGATCTAGATCAGTTGAGCTACCTTTAGATCGTTTGCAACGGTCTGTAGATAGCTCAACTGTTTCATATGTATTTTTTACATACCAATTATAAATACCTGTATTAGCTACAATTTTCTTTGTAAATAAATGACTTTATGTAGGTGTATGCATGTCTTTACTCTTAAGACAAGGAGAAAATAGCTTCAGATTTCTAAGCACATAAAACCTTAAGGGTAGGTATGATTTTAGGCTTTTCTTCACCTTATGGAAGCACTCATTTACGAGTATGCGTGTGGGAATTTTGAAAAAGAATGAATTAACTAGGTACCTTTTGAAATTATATTTAGTTATTTATATTAATTATTTTAGTAGTAGTAGAGCTCTTAGTGAAGGGCTCGTCCGGGGCAGTACTACCACCATGCCTATTTCTACCGCCAAGCAGCTTGCTGTGTTCCGGTTCGAAGGGTGTGGGGGCCGGTGTAATTACAGGCACATGAGGCGTCTGTATGCCTTAGGTTGATCGACGCAGAGCAGTGTATTGTAGGGCACGTTCCTACAAGGCAATGCTTTGTTATAGACGATGGTAACCACTTAATATCACGTGTGCCATATGCTTGTTCCATGAGCAAATTGTATAAAAAAAAATTACTTAGCACTAATAGTACTAGTAACTAGTAAAAATATTATTTACTCATCTGGATTTATATTTATCAGGGTTATTAAGTTTGTTTGAAATATCCGACGGGTATTAGTCGTTTTACTAATTGCATAAATATTATATGCATATTCATTAATTTGTGCGTGTGAAATCGTACATAATTTTATTTTATTATTATAAGTATATTAATTAATTTGTGTGTGAAATCATACATAAATTGGTTACGAAGGTATAATACTCTGGAGGTTGACAAGGCTAAGATGAAATGGGTGCTAGGTTGATGAAAATTTCATAGGTAAACTTAAACTTACTGAGATGTTCATGGATCAAACCTTAAAAAAAATTGACACTACAGCATCCTAAAATATCAAATCAAATCTAAGCAGTTTATTGCGTAATATAGGTTTGGTATTGGTAACACCAATCCCATAAGATCACCAACACCCCTGAAAAAGCTTAAATCTAATTAAATTATTTGTTAAATTAATTAATTAAATTAAATCATATGTTTTACTGGAAGAGAGTGCTATTTAGCATTAAGTTCGCCTTTGTACTTCCTTTTTGTGCAATAAATTCTATCTAATCTAGAATAAGCCGGCTAAGCCTTGAGGCTGATGTAGGTTCTAGACAAGCCTACTCCAGCTAAAAACCTGTCCCAGGTACTACAGCGTCCCGTAAAGGCAAGGTAAAGTTGCCTCTGATGGTGTATACATAGAACAGGATAGAATATACGTTTATTTGACACACATCTGCATATAGAAAATTACATCTAAAAGAGGTAGATAGGTTGGCATACAAACAAAGGCAAAAACTAAGCAGGGAAAAAGAAACAACATGACATAAGTACTTACAATAAATAGGAACTTGAATTACAAGAAGTTGGTACAAAAAACAAACAAATGATTAGAATTTAGGTACCTACGTAATCCTACCTCGGGAACCTAGTAGGTAGGTAGCCAACAGTAGTACATCTACAATAGATATAAAGGCCTATTTACTTTACTTTACATACTAAATATCTGATATAAACATCGTATATAACGTTCGGTCTATAAGCAATTCACGATGTCGCCCTAATTTGATTTGTCTACTGACTACTCTAATTAACTGGTCCAAACACGAGGAGTACCGTCACGCACGCATGAGTTACGTTTCTAAATCGTGGTTATATCATTGAGAAACATTGTAGTGGGTAATTTTCTTGGAGAATGTTAATAATAACCTATCGTTGTAGGTAGTAATAATGAATGTATATCTACTCATTGTAGTAGGTACCTGCATTGTAGTTAAAAAAAATATAAATAGCATAACGTGTGGTAGATATCCTCTCAGATCTCTTAGCACTCAAGATGACGTACCTCTGACTAACCCCTTCGAGATCCTAACGGAGCAGCCAGAGATACGTCCAGATATAACATTTGGTACAAGCCCACATTTTGTAGTTGGTATTCCAAATGAACAGGTTGCAAGCCCATCGCCACAGACTACTCAGTGAGAGATGAAATGGATATCCGGTAACTATCCGGTAACCAGCCTATCCGGCTCAAATTTTATATACAACGAGTATCCGTCCAGATACCGGATTTAAAATGAATACGGCATAAAGATTGAAGGCACTTTTTTTAGCAAAGAGAAGATAGTCTACCAGTTAGTAGTACTAACTGGTTTTTTCACGATGTTTTCCTTCACCGTTTGAGACCATTGACATTGTGCACATATTTTTTTCAAACAGACAGATCAGAATGCAAAAGTGCAGTCTTTTTGCCTTACTATATTATTTTATTAGCGGCTTCTAATCAGTATTTCAGCTATACAATGGGCTTGAATATTTGGACGTACCTCTGACTATCCAAAGGGGTAGACAGGGTCCGTCCAAATATTACATGCCATATTACAATTTTAGTTTGAACTCAATATTCTTCTAAAATGTCTCAGGAGACACTCTTAAAATATTGGGTTGAAACTACTAAGTACTGAGGGAATCTAAGGGAATTTACCGTACCTGAGGATTAAAATGAGGCTCTTCCCGATTTTAATATAGTATTCTGTAGTTTTTCGGTTCTAATCTTGACATTTCATATTTACAGACACATTCATAATGAGGAGTCGAATAGCAGTTGTAAAGTGGCCATTGAGGAAGGTGTCAGTTCGACACCTCTCAACGACAACAAGCTGTTACCAAGATGGAGGTATGGATATAGGTATGTACTTTTTACGTTTCCACAAATATCTTTATTTACATAATTTCTTTGAATATCATCTTCATTTTGTATAATAAGTAATTTACATTTTATGTTACCTACTTAATAAGGTAAGGCCCCAGTAGACTGCCTTTAACAGAAACCGGCTTTCAAAAATTTATTGCTGTAATGGACGGCACAGCTATTTTTAAATTTCTGAATTGATTTATCAGTGTATGTGGGAAGTTTCCATTTATCTTTCTTATTACATTGTAAATTGCCTCTAGATGTTTTTATTTTGCTTAAATCTCACTAAATTTTATGGGCACCACACTGGAGCTTAACGTTATACAAGCGGCCACTGGCAGCTTCGCGCGCGTAGTAGTTTTTTCCCGTTCCCGTTATTTTTTTGGAATAAAAGGTGGCCTATATGTTAATCTAAGTTTCAATCTACATCTACTCCAAATTTCACCCAAATCGGTCCACTGGTTAGAGTGAAAAAGTAACAAACATCCATCCATTCTTACAAACTTTTGCGTTAATAATATTAATAGGATTATTTTGTAAAAAGGATCATACAAAAAAAAAGGGGTAGAAACCAAGCTGTAAGTTTTTTTTCTCGTTCTTCTAAGCTTGGTTAAGTCAGTTATAAATAAATAAATAATAAATAATGGTGGACAATCCACACAGCTTCATCTAGCCCTAAGTTAAGCAGAGCTTGTGTTATGGGTACTAGGTGACTAATATACTTATACAATACATCACATACATAGATATTTATTATTAATACAAAGAAAATACACCCGGAATAAATATTTGCAGATCGTACAAACATTTATCCCTAGGCGGGAATCGAACCTGCAACCTCCTGCGTCGCAGGTGGACACTCGCCCGCCGCACCACATCGGTCGTCAAAATACTTTTTGACTTTAACTTTGAAACCTACATTATTGTCAACTTACTAATTACATATTACAATACATACTAGCTATTGAACTCGACAAAAACAGTGTGCCGCCAAATTATTGACGTAACTGTTTAGTAGAACTGACACCTTTTTATCGTCACCATGAATTTGAAGAAGTCCAAAACTCAACATAGACTTTCCCTATAAATTACCAGGATTAAATAACTTATTCGTCTCTTCTTGATCTACCATTTCACGCGAACTTCACAGAGTCGGTAGTACGAGTTATATGACAATCTATAGACACCTAGAGCAGTAGTAATAGAGCTCTTAGTGAAGGGCTCGTCCGGGGAAGTACTACCACTATGCTTATTTCTGCCGCCAAGCAGCTTGCTGTGTTCCGGTTAGAAGGGTGTGGGTGTCGATGAAATTACAGGCACACGAGGTTTAACACCTGTATGCCTTAGGTTGATGGACGCGGAGAGTGCATCGTAAGGGCACGTTTATAATGAGCGTGACCTGCAAGGCAATGCTCTGTTATAGGTAATGGTAACCACTTATCATCAGGTGGGTCATTTTTGTCTATAGACAGTTTCCTATCTCCAGGAAAGTCAACATCTCGTCAGTCCTGTCCAGTTCACATCCAACGAGCAAGATCCACACATGCGGCGTTGGATGCTCCTGTCTTCGAAACCATCTCTCAGGTGAAGAGTTGGGATGAAGTTCCGGGACCGAAACCCTTGCCTTTCCTGGGGAACACCTGGAGATTTACACCTTATATTGGTAAGTTATAAATACGGAAGATATCGAACATGAAAAATAACTAGTCTTATATGTAACTAGTGACTAAACAATCCAAAAATTTTACACAACTAAGTAAATGTTATTTGTTCAAAGTTTTAAGCGAGACAGCGCGGCGACAGCTTGAGTGGTAATAGCTACAAAAGTTAGATATTAGTAGTGTAATCTATCATGCCATTATAAGAGCTACACAGATTCGTTTTCTGTCATCTTTGAAACAACATAGCTTTTTCATTGTTTTTCTAGTGTGTTATTTAGGAGACATTTTATCCAACATACTCGAGGAAGGTATGTGGCATCTTGATTTGAACGATTTATTTTCCCTAGGTTGACCTTTTCGTTTGTACCAAAAAATGATGCGTGGGTTAAGACTGAGGTATCTAAGTGTTATTTTATCCTCAGCTATACAACTAGGTAGTTTTCGTTCATGGTTGTGATTAAATCGTGAATGTTAACTTTAAAAAATATAAGATACGCTTTTAAAATTTTATAGCGAATGTGCATGCAGTTTTGATTACATCTCAAGGTGACTATCGCTTTAAGCAAGGCTATTTTGGTAATTACACTGTCTGGACTTTTAAAATTTAAAAGATTAACATTTAAGACACGAAAAATAGATTGTGTAGCAATGCTGAGAACTTCACTGCGAGATCGTACCAAAAATGAAGAAATCCGTAGAAAAACCAAGGTCACTGGCATAGCTCTCAGAATCATCAAGTTGAAGTGGCAATGTGCAGGCCAATATAACTAACCGCGCAGGCTCGTAGAACTAACAACCGCTGGGGAATAAAGGTTCACGAATGGCAATCACGAACTAGAAGACGAAGCGTAGGATGTTCTTCTATCCGATGGACTGACGACATTGTAAGGACCGCGGGAAGTCGATGGATAGAATGGGCTCAGGATCGTTCTTCCTGGAAACGTATGAGGAAAGCCTATGCCCAGCAGTGGACTTCGATATAGAATACAATAAATCACAGAGATCACTTAAAACCGTTCCATGCTCTAATGTTCCAGGTAGGCCTTTAATCATCCAAAATTGGATGTGTCAAAAATGACAGTTTCGAATAATACCATTTGGATAGTATAGTTACACAATCGAAACTTAACAATGATGATGTTTCCTTATAAGAATAGGGTTCTGATGTTAAGAGGTAATTTTAGCTTACAACAAAACATTGCTTAGCAAGCCACGTTTGTAACGTATGTGCCCTACGATGCACAGCATCAAGAGTACTCATGCGCCTGTTACTGCAATACTTTTACCGACACGCATTTCAAACTAAAACAAAACAATGCTGCTTAGCGGCAACTTTTTTAAACTTACAACAATTTATCTGTGTGAAATTCTTATTGGCCAATCAATGTTTTATTATCTACCTACCAATATTATTTTTAGCGGTGTTTTGTTATAGCTAGACGCTTTCGAAATTTGAAATTTTATCCCATAGTAGTTGAGTAACGTCTTCGTGCGAATTTCGAAAACAACAAAGAGTATGACAGTAAAACTAAACACATTTTACATTGTATGGATGTAGGTAACAGCTTTAAGAAATGATCGCATTAGACCCTTCGCGTGTCGTGACTCGTCAGAAGTCTATTGGTTCGATATGTTTTTTACTAGTGGCCGCTCACAGCTTCGCTCGCGTGGCAGTTTTTTTTCCCGTTCCCGTTATTGTTTCGGGATAAAAAGTAGCCTATATGTTTATTTAAGTTATAATCTCTGTTTATTCCAAATTCATCTAAATCGGTCTACTGGTTAGAGCGTGAAAGAGTAACGAACATCCATCCATCCATCCATCCATCCATCCATACTTACAAACTTTCGCGTTTATAATATTAGTAGGATAGAAAGGGTTACACTAAAGCAGACCACGTGCGTCTTCTCTCTCTGTCTCTGTCTTTCCCATTCAAAATTTTTTTTTTATACAATTTGCTGATGGAACAAGCATGTGGCCCACCTGATGTTAAGTGGTTACCATAGCCGATAACAAAGCATTGCCTTGTATAGGTCACGTTAGTTAGGAACGTGCCCTACAATATACTGCTCTGCGTCTATATACATAGAAGTTCTAGTTCCGGCTTGAAGAGTTGTGGGTGATGATGAAACCACGACACATGAGGCTTAACACCTGTTTGCCTCAGGTTCCTAACGTGCGTGACCTGCAAGGCAAAGCTTGCTGATGGTTATCACTTAACATCAGGTGGGCTATTTATTTCTCCCAACAAGTCATATAAAAAAAAATTACCAAGCTTAGGCGTTGGTGGGTCTTGCTTGTTTGTCTTACACCGTTTACAAACCATTAAAACTTAATGATTCAAGGTATCACCATCATTTTTCGTAACGGTCATCATACCGCACCAGCATACAAATTAAGTTGTGTATCGTCACATTTCAATGTGGGACAAGGACGTTGCTTAAATTCGGATGCAGTGTAATCTTTATTTAATTATAGGATATTAACCTTCGTTGAGTTACGAAAACAAAAGCGGTTTTTTTGGTGAGACGCAGATTGATTTAAACTATCACGTTTGGAATATATTTGTATTATTACTCCTCTGCCAAGCTCCCTCAAAAAGATTCTACTGCAGTTCAACTGTAGATAGATATTGTTACGCCCTAGTGGGCACAAATTGTGATTCTATTGTATTATGTAATCACCATCATTTCTACCAATGTGAAGACCATAAAATTTATGGAGTATTGTGTAACATTCTTGAATAATCTAGAGTTGGTGCTATTTTAAAGGTCTTATAAGATTTAAGGGATATCTTTGGAAATAAAAATTGTGAAGCTGTTTTTGTTTTCTTATCAGTAGGCCTAGCATATCATCTACATACGCAAATAAAAAATAAGGTCGCACAAAAACAATCTTATTTCCTTATGTTGATTGTTGCCTCAGCACTAACTCCCGACGTAATTTTTTTTATACTAATTGATCTAAAAGTGTCTTTAATCCATTTTATTTTCCTGGGATAAGGAACCTCTTAATCTTGTGTTATTATGTTGGATAAAATAGAAAACTGTTTTGATTCCTGTCGCGTCAACGTAATTCTTTGGACAATTAATTAAAAATACAGTGGATTTTGTGTCACTGTTTTTTCTACTGACAAAAAACTCTTGTTCCACTAACTACAAACTAACTCCAAACAACCAATCTTCAGATAAACGAGCAAAGGCACGGGAAGCGGCTTGTTATATTAATTAGAAACAAAGTGTAGTGCAGGCATGCATGTATTTCCTTACTTGTGCAATGCTGCAACAGCCATGGTCGACTGCGCCAAGACTGGTTTCAGTTTCGCGGAGCGCATAACGCAAATATTCGGAAAATATAGAAGAAAATGCTTAGCACAAGCAGGCACTAGGAGGTATTGGGGTTTGTTGGTATATATATTATCCCTCCCTTAGCCACTAAAAAGCTACACGTAAAAGAAGAAAAATACATCTATTATCAATACGTGTCCAAGCTACAACAAGCTAGAACAAACAGCAATAACAATAAGCTTAGATCACAGTATAAGTATCAAAGCGGATTCGTTTACTGTCATCTTTGGAAGTAACATTGTATTTTCATTTTAATTGTTAATCTAGTGTTATTTTAAGTTCTGATGGGTAATTTTGGTGGTATTTTACTTGAGGTCTTAGCACAAGTGTGAACAGTTGAAATGAAAGTGTGTTATGTGGCATCCTGATTGGAACGTAAATGTTTCCCTTTGGTTTTGAAGAAAAACGCCATCTTTTTCTTCAAAACCAATGACAGCCGACTTTACTTTTTTTACCGACTCGACTTGACTAAGAAGTATTTTATTCAACCCATTGACATTGATATTGACATTGGCAAAATTGTCCGCAAGACGGACAAATGCCACAAAAAAAAGTATCAAAGCTATGTGACACGTCAATTTTCTTTAAATGAGCACAAATTCCTCCACAGCTCGTGTATCTATTCAAATCATCAAAATCGTTTCTAATTGTGGTCTCGTTTACCGAAGTCGTGGGAAAGCTCTCGCTATAGTAATAAAACACCGCAATCGTGACTGTGAAAGTTGAATGCTAGGGAATTTCATACGCAAAAAGTAACGTCTCTGTTTCCTGGTAAAATGTAGGCAGAATCATCATCATCTTCCTGCCCTTATCTCACTTCATGTGTGGTCGGCACAAAATGTTCTTTTCTTAATGAAAATGTTTAATGTTTAATGTTTTTCAGAATTACTTATTTAAAGTCAAAGAACTTGCATTAGGTATTAGAAACTTTAAAAAACTAACCAAACATTTTGTTTACATTTTGTTTTATATTACTGGTGTCTGGTGTGTGTACAATAAAGTATTTTCATTCATTCATTCATTCAAACACATAAGTACTCAATAGGTGTAAATCCTGTAAACATTTGTATATGAAACACGTACATAGTAAAACTTGAAAATTGTGAAACCAGTTGTTAAGTTTATTTATTACATCGGTTGCAACATATAGCTGGAACTTAACTGTTCCATATGTATTTTGCACCAGTTTTTATTTATTTTTTATACGAATTGCTGTTGGCAAAAGTAAAGGCTCACCTGATGTGAATAACCACAACCTATAATAAAACTTCGCAAATCATATTTTATCTTTGCCCTTCCAGGTGGATACTCTGTGGAACACATAGACAAAGTATGCCTGTCCTTGCGCAAGGATTATGGTAACTGCGTCAGAATGACTGGCTTGGTCGGCCGGCCTGACATGCTGTTTGTCTTCGAAGCTGGGGAGGTTGAAAGAGTGTTCCGAGGAGAAGACGCAGTACCGCACAGGTAAAAGTTTAAATCATGTAAACGAATACGTACCTATGCATAGATGATGTTTTCTATTCTAATACTGTTATGTAACTTTTTTCAGGCCCTCAATGCCATCTCTGAACTACTACAAACACACATTGAGGAAAGACTTTTTTGGCGCCGAGGAAAACTGTGCAGGAGTCATTGCAGTGTAAGTTATCCATAAACCACAATTTTTAGTGGGAATTTTTTCATCATCACCAGATTACTGCTGGACATAAGCTTTCCGTATGGTTTTTGGAAAGAATAATTTAGAGCCCTTTCCGTCTCCTGGTTTCTTGCGATTTTTAGGCTAGGTTCATATGACCGCGCGGTACCGCGCGGAACAACTAACCGCGCGGTACAAGACCAAAGTAAACGTTGATTATCGTTTACATTACCCGCGCGGTCATTGTCGCGCGGTACCGCACTGTCATATGAACCTAGCCTTATAATGTCGTTTAAAAGACTACCTACTGTCCTACGCTCCGTCTTCCATTTGAAAACTTTAACCCTGGTACTAATAAACGGTGTAGCGTTGAAATAGTTACACCGTGTTTTGTCTTTTGCATTAATAGGAAGTTTCAAATTAAATCGAAAGAAACAAAACATGGTGTAGCTATTTCGAGGTTACGCCGAAGTTTTAATAGTAGGTTTATTCTTCAGTGGTTGTTTACGAACTTTATTGATTATGCTCATTGCCACTTCAACTGAATGAGGTCCTAACCGTAAAACTCAAACAACTGCTTCAAAATCAATTTGTTTATCGACATCATAATATTTCTATTTAGTTAAGAGGAAATGTGTTGTACCTTCTTCTATTCCGACTTACCGGCATTGAATAACTGACCAGCATTTCAATTCAGCAGACCTTAACAACATGGCCTTATCATTATCATCATCATCAGTCCTTTAGTCTACTGCTGGACATAGGCTTTCTTTTTACTTTTCCAGGAAGAACAGGTTTGAAGCCTTTTCCGTCCTTTTCCTTTTCTGACTTCCTGCAATCCTTGCTATGTCATTGGTCCATCGGGTGAGAAAGTTATAGGACCCTATTTTTAGTTTTTTTAGTTTGTAGTCTCGATTAGATAACTATTCCCTAGCAGTTGTCGATTCTACTTAGTCTTGGCCTGATAAACTTCCTTTTTTTTTGGATAGAAACGGGATATTTATCATGATTTTTGGGTTTGATTGTTTCCTGATATTTCGGCACAGTTGCATGCGCCATGAACTGTGCCGAAATATCGGGAAACAATCAAACTCTAAAATCATGGTAAATATCCCGTTTCTATCCAAAATATTGATCAAAACCATGATAGTTTAAAAAGTTAAACTTCCTTTTTATATTTACTTTCTACCAACAGGTCATTATAGAGGTTGCTTATATTAATTCCAGGCATGGAGACTCTTGGGCTGCGTTCAGGACAAAGGTGTCCAGAGTTGCTTTGAGCGCAGGTGCAGCAGCTCAGTATACTGTACCAGTGGCAGAAGTAGCTGATGCTTTTATCAACAGGTATGTTCGAAAACTTGGTAGATTTCGATTACAGTTATTTAAAAAAAATACCATGGCGACTTCGAATCTCCAAGCATGTATGTATATATTTTTTCTTTTTTATATTAGCGTACACCATCTGTAAATAATGTAGGCTAATGAGTAAGCACGTATATAATAGACTTATTTTAAATGAATACATGCCTACAACAAAACCTATTGATTAGCTAGAGGAACGTGCGTAACTTCGCCCGTACAAAACTATTTTCATACAAACTTCAACTTCCTTTACGGGATGAATTTCAGAAATTTCTTTCTTAGTAGGTACCTATACTATGCACCACGACAAATATATTCCAAAAATGGCGTCTCCACGACCAGTGATTTTAAGCTGTGCGTTGTCAGTTCTCAGTCAGTCAGGATAAATATTCTTATAACTGCTAAATGATACCGGCCTAATTTTAGAAAAGACAAAAAAGAAATAACTTTACGAATTGAATCCTAGATTCGAACCCGCGACCTAAGGACCAAAAGGCGCACCAAGCTACCGATGCTCTATTACCTTACTTTAATTTATTCTAATTTTGATTTCTTATTACAGATTACGGGTGATGAGAGATGAAAATCAAGAAACTCCAGATGATTTCCTAAACGAAGTCCATAAGTGGTCATTGGAGTGTAAGTTTTTTTAATCAGAATTAGTGACGGAACAAAAAGGTTGCCTTGAGTTTCGGTAGGTATATTTTACTTACGGTAGTTTACGGTTATTTTTTACTTACTCATCTTAGAATCTTTGACTCATGTACACAAAAATGCAGGACACTATCGTTTAAAAAGCGTTTTTTCCAGGGCGTCTGCTCAGAAAAAACAATAAGCGAAGTGTTGTATTATCGTTTTGAGTTACACTGTGGCTCAAAACGATGATGAAAGTTTGCTGCTGTTTGTTTTTCTGAATAGATATGTTGGCAATGAATATAATAAGCATTTAAGCACACAAAAATATTTATTTCTTGAGAACTTCCATAGTTGACACACGCTGTGAAATTACCATAATGTGAACACTAGAAACAAAGCCAGCCTACTACAATAATAATGCTACTACTGTAATGTAATGCCCAACTATGCTCACTAAAGTAAATAAATACTTTCTAGGGCAAATTCGTCCCAAGCGTTCGTATAATATGCATTAGGCTGTCAATTAGAAAACTCTAGACTTTATGTTTAGCTTATATCTCAATTCTTACCATCACAACAAAAATGAGCGCCTTATTCCATGTATGGAGCAAGAGATTCTGTAAATAACTTTTCAACTTTTTAAGGCGTTGAAATCTGCGCGTCAATTGTGTCAATCTCCAGATGGTATTCTTTGCAATTGACATTTCAGACAGGCCCAAATTCACCAATCAAATTCGATATTCAATCTCGTCTCACCTCAAAAAAATTAGAGAATTCGGCCTCTGATATCATGTAATATCAAGGTAGTGGAATGTGTAATGTACACTTGTAGGCTTCGTTGTTAAAGTAGTAGGGTAATCCCTGTGATTCTATACTGAACACTTTGACTATAGTTTTTTTAATTTGTGTTATTTCAGCTCTCGGCCTCATAGCATTAGATACAAGGTTAGGATGCTTTGACGCGAAAGAAGGATCAGAGTCCCAACGCCTGATTGACGCAGTTCACACGTTCTTCATCAGCGTCGGAGAACTGGAGCTCAGAGCCCCGTGGTGGAGAATTTACCCCACAGCTATGTTCAAACGATATGTGGCTGCTTTAGACACTATCCTTAGGTAAGAGATTTATTCTAGATCAGCGACACCCATTAAATTATTAAAATAATATGACCAGCACGGCTTCAAGTGTAGAAAAGACTCAAGAAGACTTGATAACAGTATTTTTTATTTCAGCGTCACTCTCAGCCACGTAGAGAAAGCCTTAGAAGAGTGTCGTGTAAGTGGAAGTAGTAAATCGCTCCTACAAGACCTGGTTTCCGCTGCTGGACCTAGGGTTGCAGCCGTTGCTGCTTTAGATATGTTTCTTGTGGGGATCGATACAGTGAGTCATTGACCGTATTTAGTGTGTCTCCATGACTGTTTTTAGTCTGATAGTGTGATGATAGTAAGATGTCGCGGCCTAACTGTCTGGACCACAGAAAATAAAAGACCTAATTCTGTGTTCTGTGATCTAGTCAAATCACGAGTCTGCCTTCTGTTCTGATACCTGATGGGCTAACTAAGTTTTGCAGACAGCAGTTTCACAGGCAGTGACAACCGAACTGCAAGTTTCTTGTATGTTTTTCTAGGCTAAGTCCCAAGGAACTGGTGCTATGTAATGTATTGTACTAAGTATATCAGTCATCTAGTATCCATATCACAAGCTCTGCTTAGCTTGGGGCTAGATAATGCTGTGTGGATTGTCCAGCATTATTATTATATTCTACGTGATTTTGATTCCATGAAATAAATGCCTTTTGACGAGCTCTTTCAGAAAGAACGTGTTCATTTGTTTTCAGACATCAAATGCAGTAGCTTCCACATTATACCAGCTGTCTTTACGTCCTGAAGTCCAAGAAAGATTACACGAAGAGATTGATAAGGTTCTACAAGGCAGGCCGATGAAACCAGGAGATGTTAATCAAATGCCGTATTTGAAAGGATGTATCAAAGAGGTTATGAGGTGAGGATCATTACTTATCACATGATTTTCTAAAAGTCACCTAATTGATCACCTATAAAAGTAAATGTTTAATTGAATCATTTACTAACAAAAAACACATTACAAAGACAGAAAATAATGAAAAGATTAAATAAATTAGTAGATTTTTTTTATTTGTCTGTGGATTAAGCTATGGCTCTGGCTCAAGGCCTATATGGGTACTCAGAAAAAGGAATGTCTTGATATCCTACATAAGAACCAGATAGATGTGATAGTCTATCTTAGATAGGTTTTTTATAAATACATACCTACTTAGCCTACATCCAGCCGAGAATAAATATCTGAATTTAACAACTTTACTACCTATTTTTTAGGATGTTCCCGGTCGTGATAGGAAACGGAAGACAACTTACCAAAGACACTGTTATATGTGGTTACAACATTCCCAAAGGCGTAAGTTTCTCACTACTTTTTTACAATAATTTCTGCTGAAAACTTTCTTTATGATGCTTTGATTAGTTATAATACAAGCAGAATGGTGGTTACATTTGAGAACTTAACTTTTCTGCCGTCAAGCATAGGTTTGCATTGCTGTGTTTCGATTTGAAAATGCCGGTGCAATTAATATGAGATTTATAATAATATATTATACGTTATAGTATAGTAATAGTACAGGCTTTCGTGAAGGGCTCATCCAGGGAAGTACTACCACAATGTCTATTTTTGCAACTTGAACTTGCTTGCAGCTTGTTCTCTAGTTTAAAAGATGTAGATACCGGTAAAATTACAGGCACGTGAGGCTTAACTCCTGTTTGTCTCAGGTCAATGAACGCAAAGCAATGAATCTGAAAGCATTTTCTTAGAGAACGTGACTTACTTAGCTATAGGTCATGGTAACTACTTAACACCAGATGGGCTGTCTGCTTGTACCATTAGTAAGTCTCATAAAAAAACGTATGATAATGGTAAACGCAGTGCACGTTCCTACCTGGTACGCGTACGCTGTGTGGTAATGAAATTGTTACCTATACGCAGAAGTAACATGTCAACATCAGGTGAGACATTGGTGGGATCTTCTTCTATAAAAATAAAGTAATAGTTACAATTTTAATTTCAATTTCAATTTCATTTATTTATTGCGAAAATGGGTACATAATACAGATGTTCAATATCTGCTGTTGAATTGAGGGTAGTTGGTAATTCACCACCGAACTCGAATCGACGGCTAGCCGCTCGCATGGCGGCAGGAAGCCTTTGCGCGTTGAGCTGGTTGGACGTTCCTATCCTCTCAATTTTGACCGTGTCGAATCCTCTCCATTAGACTCTCTAACACCTGTATTGTGTTTGTGGACTCACTGCCGTGTAGTGTGCGTTTTTCGAGACCTATTGAACCTAGGTCAGCCGTGCTAGCCCTGGACATTTACCTCTCGGCGGCGTGCCGTGCACGCCTGGAGCTGAGCTTCTACCTGGGAACCTGGGAGTCGAACAGAGGTAGGTGGTGTTCAATAGCCTTCTTGGAGACAGCAGGAACGAACGTTTTCCACCCACATACACTTTACATACATCTATCCAAATTCACAAAAGCCTGCCAGTAAAATTTCTCTTTAAAAGATTGTAAAAACTGCACAATCAAATTGGTCCTTCGATAGCCGGATAGGTTTTTGTGAATCTAGAACTCGTAGTTCTATTCTAGCCGTGCTAGATTTAACTTCATACCTAACTCGTAGTTAGTGTGAAGTTGTACAGACGTTCTGTACTTCGCTTTATATATCTCCCTGATCTTTTCAGATACTTATTTTTGTATTAACTAGCTCGTAGCTTGATAATACTAAGCAAAGACGTTCTTTGCTATCCTTAATTTCTTACCTTTTCATTGTAAAATCATTGTTAAAATCCCCGTCATAAGACTTTCATTTTCCATTGTAACCTATTTTATATTTTACTGGCAGCTTTATATTTATATATTTTCACATTACATACACACATATTTGTCGTACATATATTATTTAGTGTATTTGTGATTAATTTGCATCGTTTCATTCGTTAATATTCGTTATTTTTGAAATTCTACTTGTCCACGTTAACTGCGTAGTTAGTGAAACAAAATGGCGCCTCCCGCCAAAGAGTCTACAAGCGATGACGAGGAGGTCCAAAGTCATGATTTAACCGTGTTAATTCATAGGAAACAACGAATGTTCGAGCAAATGCAAAGAATGTATGATTTATCAAGAAATATTTCTGATTCTGAGTCGAAAGACTTATTTTTGATGCACGTGTTTGAAATCGATAAATTACGTAGTTCGTTCGAGAGCGTAATCTTTCAAATTCTAGAAAAGGAACTTGATGATGACCCGAACTCATCACTTCGTAGTCATGAATTAAAAAGTTTTGATGAGTTATACTTTCGCGTCAAGTTGAGTGCATCGAAATGTAAGCCTAGTTCTAGTTGCATTAAGGAGGAGATTCCCTCTCGCTCTGTAGAATCTCGACCACGTCTTCCAAAGTTAGAACTTTTTACATTTGATGGAAATATTGAAAATTTTAATACTTTTTTTGAGACATTCTGTTCTCTGGTTCATAATCAGACGAGTATTCCGAAGATAGACAAATTTCACTATTTGTTATCATGTACAAAAGGTGCTGCATTAAATATTGTAAAAAGCGTACCTATTTTAGCTAGTAACTATGAACTCGTTTGGAAAAGTCTCCTTGATAAATATCAAGATAACAGAATGTTGGTCGGTAGGTATTTAGATAAAATGCTAAGCTTTTCGCCGCTTCAAAAAGAATCGTCTGATAATTTAAACTCGTTCATTGAGAACTTTGACCATTCATACAAAGCTATAGAAGCATTAAATATTGAAAACTTGAGTAGTTACGTCATGTGTCACATTGCACTGAGGGCCTTAGATCCCTACACTCGTAAATGCTTTGAGCAGAAATTAGATCAAAAATCAATTCCAACCTTTGATGACTTAATAGCTTTTGTTCAAAATCACATCAAGGTTCTAGATCATTCTTCATCCTATTCAGCTAGTTCAAGCGTACCGCAATCTAACCAACGTAAATTCACTGCACCTAGGCAGGGTAAAAATAATTATTCGCATGCATCTTCGTTAAACACAAAATTTACGTGTTTGCACTGTGGAGAAAATCACATGATTTTCCGTTGTAATCAGTTTCGTAATCTGACCACTGTTCAGCGCATCAGCCGTGCTAATGACCTGAAGCTATGCCATAATTGCCTAAAACCTAATCATACAGCATCAGAATGTAAAAGTGAATTTAAATGTTACGTTTGTAAACAGTCGCATCATATACTACTGCACCGTGAGTCGAGCGATAGTGTGTCAAAACCGGTTTACTATTCCGAGTCCGCTGCGACGGAGCAGTCTCCGTGCAATACTCAAGCGCCCGCTCTTATCAGTAATAACCACCTAGCGTCTACGCATAACTATGCAGTTATACTAGGAACAGCTGTTGTACATATTTTAGATTCGTTTAACAACTATCAAACGTGCCGTGTTTTAATTGATTCTGGCGCGCAGTCGAATTTTATGACACTTGACTGCTTTCAACGATTAGGATTATCTGCTCAAAATTGCCCGTACAATATTTATGGTCTAGGTGGCGAAAATGTAAAAACTAACGGGATGGTATCGTGTACCATAAAGCCGCGTCACTGCGCGTCTCCCTGTTTTGATTTAAATGCAGTAATATTATCTCGCTTGACTTCTGAGCTACCTACTGTTCAAATACCTAATAATATTATTCATCAATATCAAGGGTTAGAATTAGCTGACCCGTGGTTCTATAAAAAATCTTCTATTGATATTATTTTAGCTGCTGACATTTTTCCGCATATTTACGATGGGAAGAAATTAATAATTAACCCCGACATTCCAGTCGCGTTAGGGAGCGTTTTTGGATATGTCGTGACGGGAAGACTAGAAATGCAATCTTCTAGCAACAATTGCCATGTTGTAACGTCTACAACATCGCTGGTGTCGTACACCGTTGAAGAGAATTCACTTCATGAAACTCTTAAGCGTTTTTGGGAAGTAGAAGCTTCGCCGTGCGAAGTCCCCATAGATCCGTTAGAAGAACTAGCGGAAAAAATATATCTAGAAAAACATTATCGCGATGAAGTTGGCCGATATGTTTCCCCAATTTTATTAAACCCTGAGCATAAACCACTTGGTGATTCATATGACACTGCGCTCAAGCGTCTCACTCAGGTCGAACGCCGTCTCGCTCGATCTCCGGACCTTCGTAAAGCCTATGTCGACTTCATGAAGGAATACGAGTCCCTCGGTCACATGGAACCCTACCAGAGTACGAAACCCTCAGGTTATTTTATTCCACACCACTGTGTGTTACGTCCGTCGAGTACTACGACACCCTTGCGCGTAGTTTACGATGGTTCCGCCAAGACTACTTCTGGTGCTTCACTAAACGATACACTGTTAACCGGTAGAAAGCTACACCAGGACATACTTAAAATAATAATTAACTTCCGACTTTATGATGTATGCTTTACTGCGGATGTTTCTAAAATGTATAGGGCTGTTCTCATAGATCCTGTTGATAGGAAGTACCAACATATCCTTTGGCGTAACCATCCTACGGAACCAGTACGTACCTTCGAGCTAACTCGAAATACCTACGGCCTCCGTAGTGCACCATTTGTCGCGGTACGCACTTTACACCAGCTGGCGTCGGATGAGCTGGTTCACACTGAACAGCCAAGAACCAAGGCTGCAGAGATACTAAAAAAAGGGTGTTACGTTGACGACGTTTTGTGGTCTTGTCAAAGCCAGGAAGAAGCTTGCACGTTGCAAGATGATTTAACCACACTTCTTAAAAGTGGTGGTTTTGATTTAAGGAAGTGGGCAAGTAACTGTCCCGAGTTGCTAACTAGAATGCAATCGGACCAAGTTTCTGCTATCAACTTTCAAGACGATACGTTATCGTCATCTCTCAAAGTTTTAGGTTTGACATGGTTACCCTCCTGTGACTCATTCTCCTTTAATTATAATTTAACTGACGCAAAACAAACTAAACGCTCCGTTTTAAAACTACTCGCGAGTATATTTGACCCGGTAGGTTTTATCTCACCTTGTACCTTTGTAGCGAAATGTATAATGCAAGATCTATGGAAACTCGGCTTGGGCTGGGATGATCAGTTGCCATCTGACTTGACTTCCCAGTGGAATAGGTTTATAAACGAGTTATCAGCGTTAGGTAATTTGCGAATTGAGCGTCATGTTTTAATTTCTAACTTTATAGAAGTTCAGCTGATAGCGTTCTGCGATGCGTCATCGCGTGGCTATGCAGCGTGCGTATACCTACGTAGCGTAGATAGGGATGGTCATGTAAAGGTAAGGTTGCTGACGAGTAAATCTAAAGTTGCGCCTTTAAATCCAATTTTGTCAATACCTAGACTTGAACTTGAGGCAGCCGTGCTCCTCTCTAAGCTTGTTAGTTTTGTCGTACAAAACTTAAATGATTTTAAAGTTTCGATCATCGCGTTGGGTGATTCGAACAACGTTTTAGCGTGGTTACAGACGCCACCTTACAAATTAAAAACTTTTGTGGCTAACCGTGTAAGTCAGGTGACCGCCGTGGTCCCATCAAATTGTTGGTTTCACGTGAATAGCGAGA
This sequence comes from Electrophaes corylata, assembly GCA_947095575.1. Lineage (NCBI taxonomy): Eukaryota > Metazoa > Arthropoda > Insecta > Lepidoptera > Geometridae > Electrophaes > Electrophaes corylata. The sequence goes on along the minus strand of OX352719.1, from coordinate 5,466,618 downwards.
ATAACGCTGCCGATGTTTGCTCGCGTGGTGCGATGCCGGCTCGCTTTGTGGAAGGTGCTACGGAGTGGGTTCACGGCCCAGAGTGGCTATATGACGATCAACCAAAATGGCCAATTAAAGCATTTTATGTGAAAGATAATTTTAAAATTCCTGAAATAAAGTCTAATTGTGATACGTTCGTTCTAAGTTCGTTCGACGATAAACATATGAATTTAAAAAATGACTTGGAAGAAACGTTTAATAAATTTTCATCATTTAATAGATTGCAACGTGTTATGGCATGGTGCCACAGATTTGTGTCTAACTTAAAATCCAAAAAATCTAATAGATCAAATGGACCCCTCAGGTCATCAGAGCTGAAAACAGCTCATGACACCATCATCCGGGTGGTGCAAGTGAACCATTTTCACGATGAAATCGCATTGTTGCATAAAAATAAGTATGTAGCTTCTTTGCGTAAGCTCGCACCCTTTGTAGATTCCAATGAATTCCTCAGGGTGGGGGGTAGGCTCGTGCAGTCCGACCTACCTTACAATATGAAGCACCCTGTGCTTTTACCTAAATGTTACACGACAAAATTAATCATTGAATATTTTCACCGTTTATATTTACACGTAGGGCCGCGTACGTTACAAGGCATTCTATGTAAAAAATATTGGATAGTTAGTGCTCGTAGCATTATCAGATCTGTTTTGTCTAAGTGCAAGGTTTGTTTTCGATGCCGACCAAGCTCAATTCAGCCCGCTATGGGTACGTTACCCGCGCCTAGGCTAAAACCAGATAAGGTTTTCAACCACGTTGGTTGTGATTTGGGTGGGCCTTTTCTCGTAAAGGAAAGTTTGAGACGTAACGCGAAGGTCTACAAGTCGTACTTGTGCCTCTTTGTTTGTTTCTCAACAAAGGCCGTGCACTTGGAAGTGTTAACTGATTTAAGTTGCGATTGTTTTTTATCGGCATTCGATCGTTTCGTGGCTCGCCGCGGGCTTTGCAGTTGTCTCTATTCAGATTGTGGTACTAATTTTATTGCGGCAGCCAAACATTTAAAAGAAGTCGTAAACTTCATAAATAATAAGGATAATCAAGATAAGATTATAAATGGATTGACAACTCGTCACGTAGAATGGCGTAACAATCCGCCCAATGCAGCAAGTATGGGTGGACTTTGGGAAGCAGGAATAAAATCTGCCAAACATCACCTTTACCGTGTAGTAGGTGATCGGTCCCTCACTTTCGAGGAACTAAGTACTGTTTTTTGCAGAGTTGAAGCCGTTTTAAACTCACGCCCTCTCTGTTCCTTGTCGGACAACCCAAACGAGTTTGATGTTCTAACCGCGGGTCATTTCTTAATAGGTCAATGTTTATTAGCTGTACCGGAATATGACTTTGATGACGTTTCTCAGAACAGATTGTCACTTTGGCAATCCATTCAAAAGGCTTCACAGTCATTTTGGAGGCGTTGGTCAGATGACTATCTTCACACTCTGCAGCAGAGAGCGAAGTGGTTTGAATCTCCACCTAACTTGAACGTTGGTGATTTAGTTTTGCTTAAGTCAAATCTGACTAGACCTCTTCAGTGGAATTTAGCTCGAATTGATAAGGTACATAGTGGCGTTGACAAAGTTAACCGCGTTCTAACTTTAAGAACCAAAAATGGTTTTATTCAAAGACCAACGAACAAGGTCTGTCCATTACCCTATGCAAATTAGTAACTTTACATTGAATTTATTTAGTTAAGTAAGTTTATTCATAACAAATACTTGTAGGTACACTCCACATTTGGAAACTTTACATAAGCTTCGTAAGTTTATTTAGTTTATATTTTACTTTATTTTTTATTTATGTTCTTATACATACCCTACACTTTTCATTCATTTACGGAAATCAATCATATTGATTTCGGTGGGGGGTATGTTCAATATCTGCTGTTGAATTGAGGGTAGTTGGTAATTCACCACCGAACTCGAATCGACGGCTAGCCGCTCGCATGGCGGCAGGAAGCCTTTGCGCGTTGAGCTGGTTGGACGTTCCTATCCTCTCAATTTTGACCGTGTCGAATCCTCTCCATTAGACTCTCTAACACCTGTATTGTGTTTGTGGACTCACTGCCGTGTAGTGTGCGTTTTTCGAGACCTATTGAACCTAGGTCAGCCGTGCTAGCCCTGGACATTTACCTCTCGGCGGCGTGCCGTGCACGCCTGGAGCTGAGCTTCTACCTGGGAACCTGGGAGTCGAACAGAGGTAGGTGGTGTTCAATAGCCTTCTTGGAGACAGCAGGAACGAACGTTTTCCACCCACATACACTTTACATACATCTATCCAAATTCACAAAAGCCTGCCAGTAAAATTTCTCTTTAAAAGATTGTAAAAACTGCACAACAGATGTCAAATTAATAATATAGATCTTAGTCAGCTTTACAGCATGCAATATTTTAAACATTTTAAAGGATATCAATTAAAACAAATGTCAAAGAAGTTAAATAATTAATGTCAAAAAATTCAATTACTTATTTAAAAAAAAAAAAAAAAAAATTACTTATGTCAAGAATCAAATTTGTCACATAAATAATCTTGAATACTATAGTAGGCCTTTTGTAAAAGCAACCTTTTGATGACCTTTTCAAATAGTTAACCACGGATTGTTTTATTTCCAGACTCAAGTTATATTCCAGCACTACGTAATGGGAAATTGTGAAGATAACTTCACAAACGCCACAGAGTTTCGGCCAGAGCGGTGGATGCAAAGGATCCCAGGACAGAAGCACCATCCTTTCGCTTCCTTACCTTTCGGCTTCGGGAAGAGGATGTGTTTGGGAAGGCGGTTTGCTGAATTAGAGATACACACTGTTATAGCCAAGGTATGGTTTATTGCATTCTTTTATTGAGGTTATCATTATCAATATCATTATACTTCTTCAGAGCAGTATTAGCAGTAACGGTGTTGACTATTTTGTTATATTCTAGTAAAAGTACTGGTTGCCTAGTGGCCGCAACCCTTCTCTTGATCCCCAGGTCGCGGGTTCGAATCCAGTTCTGTATCTATTAATTTTTTATACGAAAATGTATGTGCGCAATGCTAGTATTCTCAAATGATGCAATCTTCATAGGTAAACATCGCGATTAAACTCGTAGCACAGTTAACCATGCCCTTCTTGAGAATTAGGCTGACTACACTGTAAAGATGGAATTGGTGCTAAGCAAACCTACTTCATCGAAAAACCCAGGCATTATAGAGCGTCCCGTAAATAGAGGCTCGATTGAATATTTGCCTCAGCCTTTGATAAATCTTCTACAATAGATGCAAAGGCTATGTTTTTAACTTACGATTTTTTTTTTATTTACGATAAGCTTAACCAAAGTGGATTCTGTCGGGTGTGATTAAGTTACTTCATTTAAACCTTCACTTAAATTGTTCACTAGCTAACATACCTCACAAAACTTGTAGTGCATATGTGAAGCCAAAAGATATAAGGTTAAACTAATATTGGCCGTATTTATGGTTTATCATACTTCATACTAATATTATAAAGAGGAAAACTTTGTTTGTTTGTATATATTGAATACGCTCCGAAACTACTGGACCGATTTGAATAATTCTTTCACCGTTGGGAAGCTACACTATCCCCGGGTGACATAGGCTATATTACATTTTCAAAAAAATTAGGGATCCTTACTAAAACCCGTGCGAAGCCGGGACGGACCGCTAGTTAGTTATAAAAATGTTTTTCTCCTCATGAATCCGTCCAGTTTACAAACTCTGTATTGTTTTCAGATTGTGCAAACCTTTAAAATGGAGTACCACCATGAACCCTTGGACTACCATATTCATCCGATGTACACTCCCAATGGGCCGATAAAGTTAAAACTTATTGAACGTTAGGTTATATTAGAATACTTCTAGTTGATACAGTTATAATATTTTTACTCTAATTCCTTTTTTTTATTCTCTTAGATGTTTATTCAGTAAAGCAACTGGGAAAAGTCACTGTATCATATTATCATTTTACAAATAAAAATAAAATATGTATTTTTGATTGATATGTTAGGAATAATATTGCTCAACTATTGTTTAATATTGTGATAAGTAGTGAATTGCTATAGTGTGTTAAGTATAATATATTTTTTTAAATGCTACGTACATGTACTAATTTTATATAATTTTTGAAGATTAAACCTGTAATCTTTTTCATGTAAATTTGTTCTCATACAGCAATATAACTTATAGTAAAGGAATAATAAAATGTAAATAATTATTAAGAAGTATTTTATTTTCTTGACATTTCATTTTTTTTAAACATTATAATGTCTCCAGTGAACGTAATATATTGTTAACAAACATTTTACAAAGATAGAGATGAAAAAGTAAACGAAACTGAACATTCATAGAATGTCTAAAAACGACTTGAAAGCCATCTTTCTAACAATACAACAAAAATCATACCTTGTGACCGTAGGTGCATTTTGAACGAGTATATTATTTGAAAGTAAACACTACACTCTGTCTTACAAAATGTACCCAAAGTCATTTGACAATATAAAACATAAACTAAACAATGAATGGCTACATGATTGCATTGGCAAAATAACATGCATTAAACATTACAAAAATATCACAAATGAGTATATCAATGGTGTTAGTAATAAACCAAACAGGTAAAAATGAATTTCAGATTATTAAAATACATATATTGACTAGGGCTAAAAAACTATATAATATGCATCAAATGGGCATAATATTGATTGCATTATGGCACTATTTTACGGAATAAAATAGGTTTGCTCAAGCGCATGTTAGTTTAATATAAAGCTAGGGCAGTGTACGTAGGTAACTATCCTTTGACGCAGCCATATCGCATAAAATTGCAAAAAATGGTAATTTATTAATTATAATATCACAATAATTATTACCACTTAATACCTATCCATTTAACAAGAGCTTCCAGCTCTGTTAATAGACTGACTTCTGCGTTTGTTGTTTCTTGTGTAAACAAACAGAGTGATCATTATAGAGAACACAGTGAAGAGTATAGCTCCTATAGCTATGTAGTTGGTAGTGTTGACTGCTGAAAGTTTGAATTCTTCAAGGACATTGCTGACGTCTCTGGTTTTTCTGGATTTCTTCGGTTCAGTTCTTGTTGATTCAAAGTCATCTGAAAAAAATATAACAAATGTAATTTTTTTGGTGACCTTTTAAAAATTAAATAAATATTTACACAACGCCCATTAACTCCAGGAAAAGCAAAGCTTGTACTTGAGGAACCAGATAAAATACTATTTACGAATATACTTTGACGACCGATGTGGCGCGGCGGGCGAATGTCCGCCTGCGACGCAGAGGTTGCGGGTTCGATTCCCGCCTTGGGATAAATGTTTGTACGATCTGCAAATATTTATTCCAGGTGTTCTGGGTATTTTCTATGTATAATATAAAATATCTATGTAAGTAATATAATATTGTATTAAGTATATCAGTCATCTAGTACCCATAACACAAGCTCTGCTTAGCTTGGGGCTAGATGATGCTGTGTGGATTGTCCAGCATTATTAGTATTATTATTATTATTATACTTTTTTTTGTAAATAATTTTATAGTTAGAATACCACCAATATACCACCTGACAAAACCTACATCTATGTTTATCATACACAAATGTTTGTTTTCGGTGGGGATCGAACCCAAAAAACAACAATGCATTCTTAAATTTTATTCGGACTGCATTAATAATATTAAGGAAACACAATAATCAACAATCTTAAAATCTTAAGATCATGAAATTGAAAGCTTGTGAGTTTGTAACATCTCTGAGTTTCTTACCGACACCTGCTTGAGTGCCTTCTTCGTCATCCGGAGAGGCCAATCTGGCTACTCTCGGAGAATTAACTTCGTTTTCAGCTGGAAAAGGGGGAAGGTATGTCGATGGAGGATTAGTGCTGCTGGGTGCAAATGGCTGAGGGCATTTTGGGTCTCGAGATCCTGGGTAGCAAGAGCTAGGAGTCGGTTTGGGTTGCGGGCAGCGTGGATCAGTACTGCCCGGGTAGCAGCGTGGGGGTTCAGGAGTTGTAGGTTTGGGGCATCTTGGATCATTACTTCCTGGGAAGCAGTTAGGAGGTGCAGGGGTTGTAGGTTTGGGGCACCTTGGGTCTGTGCTGCCTGGGTAGCAGCGTGGAGGTTCAGGAGTGGTTGGCTTGGGACATCTTGGGTCATTACTGCCCGGGAAGCAGTTAGGAGGAGCAGGTGTTGTAGGTTTGGGGCACCTTGGGTCTGTGCTGCCTGGGTAGCAGCGTGGAGGTTCAGGAGTGGTTGGCTTGGGACATCTTGGGTCATTACTTCCCGGGAAGCAGTTAGGAGGAGCAGGTGTTGTAGGTTTGGGGCACCTTGGGTCTGTGCTGCCTGGGTAGCAGCGTGGAGGTTCAGGAGTGGTTGGCTTGGGACATCTTGCGTCATTACTTCCTGGGAAGCAGTTAGGAGGTGCAGGGGTTGTAGGTTTGGGGCACCTTGGGTCTGTGCTGCCTGGGTAGCAGCGTGGAGGTTCAGGAGTGGTTGGCTTGGGACATCTTGGGTCATTACTTCCCGGGAAGCAGTTAGGAGGAGCAGGTGTTGTAGGTTTGGGGCACCTTGGGTCTGTGCTGCCTGGGTAGCAGCGTGGAGGTTCAAGAGTGGTTGGCTTAGGACATCTTGGGTCGTTATTTCCTGGGAAGCAGTTAGGAGGTGCAGGGGTTGTAGGTTTGGGGCACCTTGGGTCTGTGCTGCCTGGGTAGCAGCGTGGAGGTTCAGGAGTTGTTGGTTTGGGACATCTTGGGTCATCGCTTCCTGGGAAGCAGTTAGGAGGCGCAGGGGTTGTAGGTTTGGGGCATCTTGGATCTGGTGATCCTGGGTAGCATTTTGGAAGTGATGTAGAGGGAGGTAAATATGTAGGTGGATTCAATGTAGTTGGGTATGTTATTTGCGGACACCTGGAATCAGGACTGCCTGGGTAGCAGCTTGGTGGTCTAGGAGTTGTGGGTCTAGGGCATCTTGGATCATTGTTACCTGGGAAGCAATTCGGTGGATTAGGTTTGGGACATCTTGGGTCATTATTTCCTGGGAAGCATTTAGGCGGTTCAGGAGTTGTAGGTTTGGGACATCTTGGGTCATTATTTCCTGGGAAGCAGTTAGGAGGTGCAGGGGTTGTAGGTTTGGGGCACCTTGGGTCTGTGCTGCCTGGGTAGCAGCGTGGGGGTTCAAGAGTGGTTGGCTTGGGACACCTTGGGTCATTATTTCCTGGGAAGCAGTTAGGAGGAGCAGGTGTTGTAGGTTTGGGGCACCTTGGGTCTGTGCTGCCTGGGTAGCAGCGTGGAGGTTCAGGAGTTGTTGGTTTGGGACATCTTGGGTCATTATTTCCTGGAAAGCAGTTAGGAGGAGCAGGTGTTGTAGGTTTGGGACATCTTGGGTCTGTGCTGCCTGGGTAGCACCGGGGGGGTTCAGGAGTTGTCGGTCTAGGGCATCTAGGGTCATTACTTCCTGGGAAGCAGTTAGGAGGGGCAGGTGTTGTAGGTTTGGGGCACCTTGGGTCTGTGCTGCCTGGGTAGCAGCGTGGAGGTTTAGGAGTTGTTGGTTTGGGACATCTCGGGTCATTATTTCCTGGGAAGCAGTTAGGAGGAGCCGGTGTTGTAGGTTTGGGACATCTTGGGTCTGTGCTGCCTGGGTAGCACCGTGGGGGTTCAGGAGTTGTCGGTCTAGGGCATCTAGGGTCATTATTTCCTGGGAAGCAGTTAGGAGGAGCAGGTGTTGTAGGTTTGGGACATCTTGGGTCTGCGCTGCCTGGGTAGCACCGTGGGGGTTCAGGAGTTGTTGGTCTAGGGCATCTAGGATCATTACTTCCTGGGAAGCAGTTTGGAGGAGCAGGTGTTGTTGGTTTGGGACAACGTGGATCATTACTACCTGGGTAGCATTTGAAAGTGGGTGTTGTAGAAGGTGGCAGGTAAGTTGGTGGGCTTGTTGAAGGTTTAGGGCAAATGGGGTATGGTAGTCCAGGATAGCAGATAGGCGTAGTAGGTTTAGGACATCGTGGATCTAAACTGCCTGGATAGCATTTCGGTGGTGCTGGCGTAGTTGGTTTAGGACAACGTGGATCTGAACTGCCTGGATAGCATTTCGGTGGCGCTGGCGAAGTTGGTTTTGGGCATCGAGAATCTGTTGATCCCGGATAGCATGTAGGTCCAGCTGTGGTTGGTGGTAAGTACGTTGGTGGGTTTAATGTAGATGGTCTAGGAGGCTGAGGACAACTTGGGTCAGGAGATCCAGGATAGCAGATTGGTTTTGATGTTGTGAGTTTGGGGCAGCGAGGGTCTGCAGAGCCAGGGTAACAGCGAAGTGGAGCTGGAGTTGTAGGTTTGGGGCACCGTGGATCACTGCTACCAGGGTAGCATTTAGGGGTATCAGGAGTAGTTGGTTGAGGACAGCGAGGGTCGGAAGAGCCAAAGTAACAGTTAGGAGTACTTGGTTTTGGGCAGCGAGGGTCTAAACTTCCCGGGAAGCAGTTAGGTGGTGAAATCGTTGTAGGAACTGGAATAGTCGGTGATGGAGTTTGAGGGCATCGGAAATCAGAGCTGCCAGGGTAACATCTAGGTGGAGTAGATGTAGTTGGCTTAGGGCACCTAGGATCAGTGCTACCAGGGTAGCATCTTGGTGCTTCAATGGTAGTAGGTCTTGGGCAACGAGAATCACTACTACCTGGGTAACAATTTGGAGGTGCAAGTGTAGTGGGTTTAGGGCATCTAGGATCAGTGCTACCAGGGAAACACCTTGGCGGAGAAGGTGTTGTAGGCTGGGGGCATCTAGGATCTGCACTACCAGGATAGCAGCGAGGAGCAGCACTTGTAGGTTTGGCTGTAGTTGGGGGCAAGTAAGTTGGTGGGTTCAAAGTGGTTGGTCTGGATGGCTGAGGACATCTGGGGTCAGAAGAACCAGGGTAGCAAGCAGGTGAGGTAGGTTTGGGACAACGACGGTCAGTGCTACCAGGATAGCATCTCGGGGGGGCTGGAGTCGTTGGTCTTGGACACCTAGGGTCAGAGTTTCCTGGATAGCAGTTGGGAGGAGCAGGTGTAGTTGGTTTAGGGCATCTAGAGTCAGTGCTTCCTGGGAAGCATCTTGGAGCTTCAGGAGTGGTTGGTCTAGGGCAACGAGGGTCAGTGCTACCAGGATAACACTTAGGTGGAGCAGGTGTAGTTGGCTTAGGACACCTAAAATCAGTGCTACCAGGATAACAATTTGGAGGTGCAGGTGTAGTGGGCTTAGGGCATCTAGGATCAGTGCTACCAGGGAAACACCTTGGCGGAGATGGAGTTGTAGGCTGCGGGCATCTAGGATCTGCACTACCAGGGTAGCAGCGTGGAGCAGCACTTGTAGGTTTGGCTGTGGTTGGTGGCAAGTACGTTGGTGGGTTTAAGGTGGTTGGCCTGAAGGGCTGAGGACATCTAGGGTCAGAAGAACCAGGGTAGCAAGCAGGTGAGGTTGGTTTGGGACAACGAGGGTCAGTGCTACCAGGATAGCATCTCGGGGGGGCTGGAGTCGTTGGTCTTGGACACCTAGGGTCAGAGTTTCCTGGATAGCAGTTGGGAGGAGCAGGTGTAGTTGGTTTAGGGCATCTAGAGTCAGTGCTTCCTGGGAAGCATCTTGGAGCTTCAGGAGTGGTTGGTCTAGGGCAACGAGGGTCAGTGCTACCAGGATAACACTTAGGTGGAGCAGGTGTAGTTGGCTTAGGACACCTAAAATCAGTGCTACCAGGATAACAATTTGGAGGTGCAGGTGTAGTGGGCTTAGGGCATCTAGGATCAGTGCTACCAGGGAAACACCTTGGCGGAGATGGAGTTGTAGGCTGCGGGCATCTAGGATCTGCACTACCAGGGTAGCAGCGTGGAGCAGCACTTGTAGGTTTGGCTGTGGTTGGTGGCAAGTACGTTGGTGGGTTTAAGGTGGTTGGCCTGGAAGGCTGAGGACATCTAGGGTCAGAAGAACCAGGGTAGCAAGCAGGTGTGGTAAGTTTGGGACAACGAGGGTCAGTGCTACCAGGATAGCATCTCGGGGGTACTGGAGTCGTTGGTCTTGGACATCTAGGGTCAGAGTTTCCTGGATAGCAGTTGGGAGGAGCAGGTGTAGTTGGTTGTGGGCATCTAGGGTCGGTGCTTCCTGGAAAGCATCTTGGAGCTTCAGGAATGGTTGGTCTAGGGCAACGAGGGTCATTGCTACCAGGATAACACCTAGGTGGAGCAGGTGTAGTTGGCTTAGGACACCTAGAATCAGTGCTACCAGGATAACAATTAGGAGGTGCAGGTGTAGTGGGCTTAGGGCATCTAGGATCAGTGCTACCAGGGAAACATCTTGGCGGAGACGGTGTTGTAGGCTGGGGGCATCTAGGATCTGCGCTACCAGGATAGCAGCGAGGAGCAGCACTTGTAGGTTTGGCTGTAGTTGGAGGCAAGTAAGTTGGTGGGTACAAAGTGGTTGGTCTAGAAGGCTGAGGACATCTGGGGTCAGGAGAGCCAGGGTAGCAAGCAGGTGTGGTTGGTTTGGGACAACGAGGGTCAGCACTACCAGGATAGCACCTGGGTGGGGCTGGAGTCGTGGGTCTTGGACACCTAGGGTCAGAGCTTCCTGGATAACAGTTAGGAGGAGCAGGTGTAGTTTGTTGGGGACATCTAGAGTCGGTGCTTCCAGGGAAACATCTTGGAGCTTCAGGAGTAGTTGGTCTAGGGCAACGAGGATCAGTACTACCAGGATAACACCTAGGGGGAGCAGGTGTAGTTGGTCTGGGGCAACGAGGGTCAGTGCTACCGGGATAACACCTAGGAGGAGCAGGTGTAGTTGGCTTAGGACATCTAGAGTCAGTGCTACCAGGATAACAATTTGGAGGTGCAGGTGTAGTGGGCTTAGGGCATCTAGGATCAGTGCTACCAGGGAAACACCTTGGTGGAGATGGAGTTGTAGGCTGCGGGCATCTAGGATCTGCACTACCAGGGTAGCAGCGTGGAGCAGCACTTGTAGGTTTGGCTGTGGTTGGTGGCAAGTACGTCGGTGGGTTCAAGGTGGTTGGCCTGGAGGACTGAGGACATCTAGGGTCAGAAGAACCAGGATAGCAAGCAGGTGTTGTAAGTTTGGGGCAACGAGGGTCAGTGCTACCAGGATCGCATCTCGGAGGTGCTGGAGTCGTTGGTCTTGGACACCTAGGGTCAGAGTTTCCTGGATAGCAGTTGGGAGGAGCAGGTGTAGTTGGTTTAGGGCATCTAGAGTCAGTGCTTCCTGGGAAGCATCTTGGAGCTTCAGGAGTGGTTGGTCTAGGGCAACGAGGGTCATTGCTACCAGGATAACACCTAGGTGGAGCAGGAGTAGTTGGCTTAGGACACCTAGAATCAGTGCTACCAGGATAACAATTAGGAGGTGCAGGTGTAGTGGGCTTAGGGCATCTAGGATCAGTACTACCAGGGTAACATCTTGGCGGAGACGGTGTTGTAGGCTGGGGGCATCTAGGATCTGCGCTACCAGGATAGCAGCGAGGGGCAGCACTTGTAGGTTGGATTGTGGTTGGCGGCAAGTAAGTTGGTGGGTTCAAAGTAGTTGGCCTGGAGGGCTGAGGGCATCTAGGGTCAGATGAACCAGGGTAGCAAGCAGGTGTGGTTGGTTTGGGACAACGAGGGTCAGCACTACCAGGATAGCACCTGGGTGGGGCTGGAGTCGTGGGTCTCGGACACCTAGGATCAGAGTTTCCTGGATAACAGTTAGGAGGAGCAGGTGTAGTTGGTTGGGGACATCTGGAGTCAGTGCTTCCTGGGAAGCATTTTGGAGCTTCAGGTGTAGTTGGTCGGGGGCAACGAGGATCTGTGCTACCAGGATAGCATCTCGGGGGTGCTGAAGTCGTTGGTCTTGGACACCTAGGGTCAGAGTTTCCTGGATAGCAGTTGGGAGGAGCAGGTGTAGTTGGTTTAGGGCATCTAGAGTCAGTGCTTCCTGGAAAGCATCTTGGAGCTTCAGGAGTGGTTGGTCTAGGGCAACGAGGGTCAGTGCTACCGGGATAACACCTAGGAGGAGCAGGTGTAGTTGGCTTAGGACATCTAGAGTCAGTGCTTCCAGGATAACAATTTGGAGGTGCAGGTGTAGTGGGCTTAGGGCATCTAGGATCAGTGCTACCAGGATAGCAGCGAGGAGCAGCGCTTGTAGGTTTGGCTGTGGTTGGTGGCAAGTAAGTCGGTGGGTTCAAAGTGGTTGGTCCGGAGGGCTGAGGACATCTGGGGTCAGGAGAGCCAGGGTAGCAAGCAGGTGTGGTTGGTTTGGGACAACGAGGGTCAGCACTACCAGGATAGCACCTGGGTGGGGCTGGAGTCGTGGGTCTCGGACACCTAGGATCAGAGTTTCCTGGATAACAGTTAGGAGGAGCAGGTGTAGTTGGTTGGGGACACCTGGAGTCAGTGCTTCCTGGGAAGCATTTTGGAGCTTCAGGTGTAGTTGGTTGGGGGCAACGAGGGTCAGTGCTACCAGGATAACATCTCGGTGGGGCTGGAGTCGTAGGTCTCGGACACCTAGGGTCAGAGTTTCCTGGATAACAGTTAGGTGCAGCCGGTGTAGTTAGTTGAGGGCATCTAGGATCTGAGCTTCCTAGAAAGCATCTTGGAGCTTCAGGAGTAGATGGCCTGGGACAACGAGCGTCGTTGTTGCCTGGAAAGCAGTTTGGTGGAGCAGGTGTGGTTGGCTTAGGGCAACGAGGATCAGTACTACCAGGGTAGCACCTTGGTGGAGAAGGAGTGGTACTAGGTGGCAAGTAAGTTGGTGGATTGAATGTAGTTGGTTGCAGGGGTCGTGAACATCTGGGATCGGCAGAACCAGGGTAGCACTTGAATTGAGCCGGTGGCGTCACTTGACACTGAGGGTCCCGAGATCCTGGGTAGCAAGTTTGAGGCCGGATCGTTGATGATACTTCCTGGATGCCAGTGCAACTAGCATCGCAATTGCCGGTGCAAAGCTGAAATTAAAAACATGAATAAGAGTTTGCTTAATTTTATCATGCTACGAGTAAAAAAAGGTTTAATGGTAGCAGAGATTTAACCAGTAAATATTAGGAAATTAGTTTAAATAATTTAGGTTTATGATACAAACCTCAACGTTACAGGTGAGATACACCTGGTCAGTATCTGGAAAGCGGAACGCACTGACTTTGCTGTGAGCAATCAATGTGGCTCCACTTTTTCCCGTATTGGTGGACTTTTGCCATCCTTCAATTAGTTTCTTTCTGTAATTATTAAAAAAAACATTCTTTATTGTACACATTAAATTTTAATGACATTTAAAGTTTTTTTATTTAAAAATAAAAATTGGTAAGTATGTATAAAAATTAAACAGTTGAGCTATCTACAGACCGTTGCAAATGATCTAAAGATTGGTAAAGTTAAACTTAGGCATAAGATATTTAGAACTAAGTACATAGGCGAATTTAACCCTAAAAAAACATATCTTCCAGAAAACTTTAAAGAAAGAGATAAATGGAATTAAAAAATACGTGGACAAAAAGACAAATAATCTTTACATAGAATTTATAGTGAATTAGTATAAATCTACTTACAAACATACACATAATACTATAGGTAATAATGTTGACTATGACTATGTATGAGATTTGGTAATTTGTTTGTACTGTATAATATTAACTCGTCTATTTTATACTTTTACAACGGGGTTCTGAAAAGTCACGCAAAAATCAGTTAACTAAAGTACTTCTTGTTTTAGATACCTACAATACAAGTAAAGTCCGAATATGTAATTTCCGTCCATGTTTTTTCAGCTGTACTGCAATAAGACATTCTATTTAAGCAAGTTGCTGATGGAGCTATCAGATGGCCCACCTGTTAAATGGTTACCAGCACTACCACAAAGCCATGCTTTGCCAGCCACGTTCGTTAACAACGTATCCTTTGTTGCACTGCTCTGCATCCATGAAGTTGAGGCATACAGGTGCTTAGCCGCAATTGCCTGTCATTTCACCAACATCTTTCAAGACATTACAGTAGAACGTACCTTGGGCATCCCTCTTGATCAGTCAGCTGAAGTTTTTTAGTCTTTGGACTATCGTAGTCATCGTTGTCATATGCCCAGCAGTCGTGGATTTTCAGGTTGAACTGTTTTCTTACGTCCTTCAGGTATACCAGGATGGTGAGGTACTCTCCGATTTTAATCGAGTCTTTGAGAGGAGTTGTCTGTAAGTGATTATCATACTTGTTATGTAAATTTCGGGAATTCCTTTCTTAGTACAACTCTACGCACCAATAGGAATATACCTTTAGGCTTTAGCCAGTGGTTTAGGCTGTGCGTGTAGGTAAATACTCGTATCTATCTACAATGAATGCGCAGGTTATAAGAAAAATCTGGGAGATTCTAATAACTCTTCAATAACCTTCTAGTTAAACAATACTCAGAAGTTACAGACGCCATTACTGAAAAAATAAATCATTTAGAACTTACGTTGGGAAAAACTCCCTTCTGGATATCCATCCAGCACTCCACACCGCCAGCTGGTCCCTCGACAGCAACCACGTCCAACATATCCACCATAAAAGGCTTCAATTTCAGGATATGCTGCTCACGGGAAGCAACCGCATTACCGTTCACTGATACTTCCAAGGATGTACGAACGCAAGACACCTGTAAGCATAACAAATATAAATATTTTATGAACTTTTTGTAAGATTTAAAGATGTTTAAAAACTCAGGTAACATTAGACAAAAGCCCGACTACTAGGTATAAATAGTGGTGAGGTACACTCTGAGTCGAAATCCTTTTGCTGCTATAGCACACAGGCACCTACTGCTTATAATGTCCTTCTTTTTGCTATGTTTTGTAAGTATACTGTGTTTTTGTTGCAAATAAATGTCTGTCTATGTTTAAGCCCGGCAACACTAGGGGTGAGACAAATGACAGTAAAACAAGAAACCCTAGGGTTAGGGGCGACGAGTTAGATGTACATCTGGTCCAACTTGGCAAGGGACAGAGAAAGTTTGAAAAAAATTAGGAAGGCCTATGCCCTGCAGTGGGATAGTATAGGCTAAAAATAAAAATGAAAATAAATAAAATATTTTGTGGCATAATAACCTTTCTGGCAAAATCAAGTGGACCTTGCACTAGATCATCAGCCTGGAAGACCAGCACATTGTCGATGGTCCCGCAAGCGTTACATAAGGGACGGGAGCCACATCCATTGAGCGGCACTCGAAACGAGTACCGGGATTGACTTCCTCCCAGTGAAACATATCTGGAAATAAGAAAGCAAGTTTTAAATGAGCGTGAAAAAAAAGAACTTAAGAAAATAAATAGCATCACGACTTTATTACCCAAGCACAATAGATGTCCCCTCTGATCTCTAAGTACTAAATACCTACTCGAAATTCTTCAAGGATTTCTAAAAGGGGTAGTCAGGTACATACCCACAGTTAGTATTTTACATGTAATATATTATAACAGTGCGGTGATAGACACTGCTGCTGGAAACCAGTTTCGAATCCACAACCTTAGGATTAGAAGGTGAAGATGGTTCCATTAGACTAATGGGGCATGAGAGTGAACATGATGACTAAAGGAAGATAATAATAATACAGCGAGGCAAAGCGCGGATACATTTACCTGTGTTTCTTTGCTATATATTTTAGAGTTATCAGACCTATAACAATTTTGAGTGTAAGTACTACTGGTGATATCAGATCTAAATGATATCTACCGTGCTTGGAGATTACAGTCGTAAGGCTGTTTCACGCTTGTCAGTATGGAGAAAACTAGGGTTTAAGATGATGTTTGCTTGAGTGATGAAGAAAAACACTTACTTGCACTTAGGATCGTTCAAGAAACCCTTACTGTAAATTATACCGTCGAAGACATCGTTGAATTCAACGGTCACGTCGATAAAGTCATTTGAGCATTGCACGTCTATATCCGGGGCGAAAGGTGTGTCTGGAAAAAAATTTAGTTACATAGTAAAAACTATTCTATCCAGTGTAAAAAGGAGCTTAGAAACACAAGTTTTTGCATCTAAAAACTTATTCCACGTCTAAAATCCCCATGTATGGTAGATATACCATCAGAGGCCCAAATCTTGTATTTTTTGGAGCTGCGACGAGGTTTAAACTAGAACTACATAGGGAATAGGTTACAAGTCCATCGTTGCGACTAAACTAGTTTCTTCCAGACGTTTTCCTTCACTATTTAAGCATACTGATGTTAAATAGATAAATGAATAATAATAGATGACCTTATTATGTCCAGCTTTGCTATATTAAGCTTATTGGTAAGGCTGCGCCAATTTACTGGAGTAGCCAAAAGGATTTATTTCGTACCTGCGGCTCTGGAGCCTCGCATAAATGTGACTGCATCTTCAGCTGAGGTTTCGACAAAAGGAGAAAGAGCGTTCTCTCCGTAGAGCTCGAAGTTCAGCTCAGCTGCTGTGAGTGTGTTTTCATCTGAAACAGCTGTAGCTAGTGACAGCTACAAAATAAAAATACCATTAGAAGATTTTATAAAATAAATATACAAATTTTAGTAGTAGTAGAGCTCTTAGTGAAGGGCTCGTTCGGGAAAGTACTACCACCATGCCTATTTCTGCTGCCAAGCAGCTTGCTGTGTTCCGGTTTGAAGGGTGTGGGTGCCGGTGCAATTACAGGCACACGAGGCACCTGTATGCCTCAGGTTGATGGACATAGAGCAGTGTATTGGGCACGTTCCTAACTAACGTGACCTACAAGGCAATGCTTTGTTATAGACTATGGTAACCACTTAACATCAGGTGGGCCATATGCTTGTTCCATCAGCAAATTGTATAAAAAAAACTATTTTTATAAAAAAACATTGCCATTCAGCGTGGCGTTTGAAATTCACATTGATATGTAGTTCTTTATCTTTAGATCCTTTACTGTTATAAGTAATAATAAAAATTATAAATTTATGTTATTTTCTTAATATTTAAAAACAAAATAGCCACAGCAACCAATACTAATTGAAATCCTTTAATTGTATCCAACTTTGAAAAATAGGTAAGTAGTTACATTCTAATTAAAACTCAAGCGTGCAAGTAATCATCGAATTAGGCTTAAGCTATCATAATTAGGGGCAAATCACTAAGCCGTGTACAATTATAGCTATAATGTACCAAATTTACACACAAATCAGGTTATCGGCAACCGATATAAATAAGTCAGTTTGTGGCCAACTGCGCCTCTAGCCAATGTTATTCGTTTCACAGCAATTCGATTACTCCATTCGCTATCACTTTAAATGACTATACCTGCTATTTTGTATATATTTTCAATAATACAAATAGTGTAATTAAATAGTACAATATACAAATGTAGAAATTACATTGCTTTGAGAAGAGTGAACTTTGGTTAGCCCTCTTATCTGTGACGGAGCTTCAAAACCCAAACGGCTGGTTACCGAATCGGACCACTTATAATGTGCCTGCCAAAGCATAGAACAACATGATTGACAATACCACTAGCGGCTACCTAAATTATATGACCTAACTTACAGCGCATAAATATATGCAAAAGAATTATGCTCACATTCGTGCCGGTAAGTCGGTACCTACTAGAATACAGGGTCTGCATCGACAACCTGTTTTCTATGTGTACGTTATACAACACCAAGGATCTATTGCCAGACTACACTATCGGTAAATCTGTAATTTATTGTTTAAAGTACAATGATTATTTACGCTCCCACGTGTTATTTCATAAAATGTCGGAACAAAGTGGAAACTTTGTAAATTACAATGCTTACCAGGTGTGATGGACCTAGTTTTACAATAATTGAGTCAGACTTGTTGACCTCTATTGCGCAACTGGAGAATAATGCAAAAGGTGGGTTTGAATCCCGTGGTGTTCAAAAAACCAGCTAAGTGCGAGTCAGACTCGCGCACGAAGGGTTCCGTACCATTATCTAAAATAAAAACGGCAAAAAAATCACGTTTGTTGTATTAGAACCCCCTGAAATATTTTCAACTCTCTAACTATCATGATCATGAGATAGTGCCTGGTGAGAATAGACACAAAGACGGATAGATAGACAGACAGACAGCGGACTCGTAGTAATAGGGCCCCGTACGTTCTTTGGGTACGAAACCAATAATCATCAACTCGAAGAAGTCTACAGCTGAATATAGGCGGCCCTACCACCACCATACATTTCCAGGAAAAACGGTTTAAACATTTTCACCCCACGACTGGGGACATTATAGGGTGGAGTTCTACGCTATATATTCCGAATATTTCCATGATCTTGAAATGCATGTTCTAGATTTATGTCGTGTGCTATCGTAAATATTCGCAAGGACTAATCAAGACACAGAGAAACCAAGTGTGGAATATAACAATAACTTTCAACTTATTCTGAAATGTTACATAAATGTTACATTGTATACTGAGTATGCATTTACAAATAAAAAAAACAAAATAATTCTATCAACTATCTGGTTTATATATCTATAGGTATACAGGTATATGTATAGTCTAGTCTAGTGTAATATATATTACAGGCTAGATGATGTTGTGTTTGACCATATCTATTCGGTTTCTCTGTATTGTGGGTATTACTACTCAATATACTATGACAAATTTGTCTACTTCCGAACACAGGCTGTTTGGAAGTAGACAGATTTTTCATATAGATTTTACTGACAAAAAACTTAACTATTTTGTAATAGACTTTTTGCGTCATCTTCCTCAAAGTTAACATCATTTCCGCCTCTATCGAGTGCTAGATACTCCTTCAGCTTTGCGCACGAGTTAATTATTTCGTAGGAAATAATGCAACATTTTATGGTGATGCTTCCGTAAATTTTAAATTAAAACCGTTTTCCGTGTCGAGTTGGAATCTGAATACCTACTATTGAGATAATTTATTACATACTACTTGTAATGGTTTTGGTTATTTCCCACGTTTTGTAAATCAGATAAAGTGTTTTAACTCATGCTCTACATAGTAATAGACGCATACTATTTAAAAAATGAACAAAGTTGAATTTTAAAAACATACTATTTATTAAAATTTATTTTCTATCGTTATTTTAAGCTAAAACAAAAATGACCAATACTGAAAGATCACAAGATTGTTATTAAAATGTGGATTAAATTGATAATTTGCATACACTTTGCAATGCAATCCTGTCAAGTATCCAAGACTGAACTTGGACTTTGTTGCTTAAAATATAGACGATACTAGGTTTGCTTGGAATTTATTTTCTTAACCGCGTGGCAGCCGCGCGATATCTTTCGCGCCGTAAAACTAATGACTAAGAATAAAACCACCCTCTCTGTGGGATTGTGTATTCCTATAGTAGTTGGGACTCACTAACCCCACAAGAAAACAATGTTGCACATGAAATAAAATAATTTTTGGTAGTTAAAATCTTTCGACCTATACATATAATCGCACCCTTATCTACACAATTATTTTCTAAGCTTCTATTCACCATATACTTACATCATATTGTAGGTGCCATACAACTTGCGGAATATCATAAACGAGGGGTCAAGGCTCTACCGGCATGTATGTTATTTAATTGTCGTAACAGTTTGCGTTTTCTAATCCCATATGAGACTTTCATATCAAACAACTTACACACAGGTGAAAAGTGACGGTTCGTAAATTCCACGGAGCAATAAAAAGGGTGTTAGGCACAGCGTGAACTATAGTCATAAATAACAGTAGGTAATGTCTCTTATAAATGTGTAAATTTTAATAATTAATAATATAATTTTGAGTATTTTCCACAACAATGTCGTCGGTCTACTGGGTGGAAGGGCGTCTGAAGTTTCGTCTTCCGGGTCGTGGTCGATATTAAGTACGTTTTTAGAAAAAACACTATAATAATAATAATAATATCTAGTGTACTCGTTATGTAACTATGTAAAAAATGTTATTTCATTCGATGTAGATAATATTATTTTATTTCTACGACAATAAAGGTTCATACTTACTATTCAAATTGCACTTTTTGCTACAAATTTTACATAGCTTAGTTTATTACTCTGTGGAAAATTTACTCGATGTATCTAATGAGGTTTTTATTATTATGCTCTTACGTCTTGCCCATCAAGTACTGTACTCACTTGGGTTGAGTTATGCTGATGAAATAACAAGCTTTAGACTAAATGACTGATTGGCTTTTTTATGCCAGTAGCTTAACGTGTTTCAAAGCCAGAGTCAAGCGTTGGCTAGTTGAGCAAGCCTTCTACAGTTACCAGGAGTTCATTAGTATGTAGCTAGTATACCTAGACCCTTTGTAATGTGACGTACCTAGATGTATTATGTAGATATAATAATTGAATACTTATTAATTTTTATTTTTATTGTAAACATAAGTTTGTGCCTTTTTTTTTCATTTTGTTATTTTTATTATAAGAATCAGATATTCTTTGTAGATCAAAAAAAGCATTGACCTGTAAATTTATTACCAATAAATAACTATTGACTATTGACTATTATGCACCAAAATTTACGAAATACAACTTTTTTAAAACAAAAAGAATTTTTTATTGGATCATTGATGTTGAACAATAATCTCTTTGACGTGTGACTTATGGTTTGTACTGCGTCCATTATTCTGATCCTTTGAAAGATTAGTTAATTGATTTAGTTTTCTGTTGGGAGTAATTTTCTTTTAATTATTTTTTTAGAGATTTGTTATATTATGTCTAATTACTTTTATACTTTTAGTAAATTGTTGTGGTAAGCCTGCAGATCTATTTATCTCAGTTACATCATATCTAGACATGCAAACCTCAAAATAAGGATATGAATTGTACACTTCACTGCAGTTTTTGCAAATATTGAATATATTAAAATAATATTTGAATATTGACGTTGATACCGCAGTTACATCAGAGTATTGATAGAATGGCAACCTAAAGTTATATCAGTTTGTGGTTAACATCTACGTGAACAAAAAATATCTCCATCTTGTGTTAGTCAATATTTTGCTAAGAGAACTGAAAACCACTCAAGAAACAACAATTACATCGATTTTTTTTACCAACTCAAAGTAACACCAACGTTATCTAAATTAGTAATTTTATTTACAAAATATAGTAAAAAAATTCTTCGTTGTAATTTTTGCATAATTAAAATGAAGTCGTTTAGTTCGTTTAGCCAGAAATTACGTTATTTTTTTGCCAAAGAAACTACCGTAGTTTTTATTTGAAATATTTTTTCTTTATATCCTTGATTGCTGTGGTCAATGAACGCGTGGTTTACAACTTGCCGTCAATATCCTGACTACGTATATAGATTTAAAAAAATATAAATTAATTCGCTGTCCACGTAATTCTTCAAATAAATACACCTTTAACTTTGATGTAGGTGCCAACTTAAGCTGACCCAAAATGTGCCGTGTAAGTAACAAAAAAATTGTCACATTACAATAGAATTAACTACTACAATGTATTAGGTGCAATACAATACTACAGTAGTAATTGCCGTAGTAATTGTAGTAAAGAAGTAGGTATTGTTCTTAGCTTCGACCGATGTCGCGCGGCGGGCAAAGTCCGCCTGCGACGCGGAGGTTGCGGGTTTGCTTCCCGCCTTGGGATAAATGTTTGTACGATTCGCAAATATTTATTCCGAGTTTTTTGGGTATTTTCTATGTATAGTAAAAATTATTATGCATGTCCTGTTTTGTAATAAGTATATCAGTCATCTAGTACCCATAACACAAGCTCTGCTTAGCTTAGGGCTAGATGATGCTGTGTGGATTGTCCAGCATTATTATTATTATTATTGCTTGCTCGTTCCTAACCTAACCAAACTAAGATTATAGATGGTACATACCTGCACGAGGGCGATTAGTGCCACTATGCGCATTGCGGCTTCATGGGGCCCTGAAAACAATAAAAAAACATTAAGCACTGAAGAATTAACACAAAATAGTTGATATATTTTTAAAACACAAGTGAGGTATTCAGTATTAGTGAAATTCCGCGCAACTTCATTCGCGTGAAACCTTTCACACAATTCTTCTGCATTTCTTTAAGGGATGATTTTCAGGAAAATATCCTCAAATTTTACATCTTTATGACCAGCATTGTGTTTTCAAGACAA
Source organism: Electrophaes corylata (assembly GCA_947095575.1). Lineage (NCBI taxonomy): Eukaryota > Metazoa > Arthropoda > Insecta > Lepidoptera > Geometridae > Electrophaes > Electrophaes corylata. The sequence goes on along the minus strand of OX352719.1, from coordinate 5,444,518 downwards.
CGTTTCCCAAAAAAACGGTACCTTTTGAATAAGTAAATAAATAATAGTGGACATTAAATTTTAACACATCATCTAGCCTTAAACTACGCAAAGCTTTCCATAAAATAAGAAAACTCCATATTTTAATATTGAAAATTTTTCGTACTGATAAATACAATATAACACCCATACCATACCAATGCTATATACATAATTTTTGTATATTTAGCATTTATTTGCAAACACGGATGCAGTTGTTAATCAAACAATATTAGATTCTGACTTGGTTTAGCTCATTAAGCATTAAGTGTCGTAATAAACCAACAAACACTTACTATTTAACGAGTACTTAACCTTTTTTTTGATTCTATTAATGAATTCAAAGTACCAGTGGCCTCGTGATCTTAAATTCTATATAAAGTTTACATAATGTACCCTTTCGATCATAAAAGTCAAAAGAAGAAAGATATCTATGAGGCGCCTACCACGCATGGTTTTTTTTTCTTGTCTTTGGTTTTATTTCTTATCTTATTCTTTCTTTGTTTTAACTCAATTTCTTTTGTCTGATGATGATGATAATTAAGAGTTTGCCATTGTATCGCTTATTGAGCAATGAAGTATTTTCTATTCTATACCAATATGAAGTAACAAATCTATGAATAGGAGTTGGCGACGGAAAAGATTCACCAATTTGTTTTAGAAGATTTATAATCCATTGTTTGTAGACGAGTTCTCGTGGTTTTAGCAGTCAGATATTTTGTAATTTTGATATAACTAGCTCAGAAAAAAGGTGTCTGCTCTCACAGCTCAGCTGGTACTTTCTGCGCTGTGAGTTGTGGGTTCGATAAACATTTGAGTGATGGATACAGATGTTTGTTTTCCGTCTGGGGTTATATTGAATTTTAAGTAAGTATGTATTTACAAAAAAGAGCATTTAAGTATTCTATCAGTTGAAATGAACATAAAAATAAAATAAAATGAAAAAGTGCATTGACTTAACGCACAAAGGTTATAAAAACAACAAAGGATACAGCAAAGATACGTATGGTTCTCATTATAAACATGATTTATAATCTTCGTGACCTAAGGACCAACTCTTGTATTTTTTTGGAGCCGGGGCGAGGATAAAACTAGAATTTCATTTTCAAAATTAAGCCTGGGCCCAATCATTGTAATATTTTTGAGTTGAGACGAGATTGTAACAAGAATTTGATTGACAAAAATAGCCCTTTTAAACTGACATTTCAAAGAATACCAACAATCAATACGATCGAAACTTGGTTTTGAGAATATTTTTTTCTGGGTTTGATGACCTCTGTGACGAGCGTCTTACAAACCGTGACATATCAAACATAGCTGTTTTTTTATTTACATCAGCGGTATTGCATCGATAGGTGATAAAATCTTCGTTCTCTAGAAATCGCAATAACAACATAACAATAGTGTCAAGTGCCACAACAATGTTGAAAACGTTTTGAAAGGTTTTGTAAGTTATTTGTGCTTCAGTTTATCGAAAGTTAAACAGTTTGTCAATAGTTTACTTATTCTACTTTAGTGTTATAAGTATATTTTACATAATAATAATAATGCTGGACAATCCACACAGCATCATCTAGCCCCAAGCTAAGAAGAGTTTGGGATATAGGTAGGTACTAGATGACTGATAAACTTAATACAATTACATACATAGATATTTTTTATTATACAGAGAAAATACTGGCCAAGAGCGGGTCAGACTCGCGCACGAGGGGTTCCTTACCATTTTTTATAATAAAAAAAAAATTACGTTTGTTATATGAGAGCTCCTTTAAATATTTATTTTATTCTATTCTTAGTATTATTATATTTGTTGTTATAGCGGCAACAGAAATACTTCATCTGTGAAAATTTCAATATCCCAGACAGACAGAAGTATGTATGAATAAGTAAAAACTTTGTCGTAATTTACAGCGCCCGGTTTTACATTGTGTGATTTTGTCTTAATCGATCAAAATTATCGAATGGCAGGTACGTTAATAAATTTACATAAACTTCGTTTGTACATCTAACACAATACTTAAAACGACGATTCAAGGATATCTTCTATTAAGCGATTAGTAGTTTTTGAACGAGTACCTATTCAAATTGGGGTTTTATGAATATACCCACATATTTTAAATGGAAATTTATAATGTGAATGCATGATTGATTTCAAAATATTATAAGCCAATTATTTGCTTTGATTGTTACATTATTCATTGGCAATTTTGACATTTAAGACAATTAGTATGTAAAAGTTAATATTTTATTTGTTAGCGAGTAAAAACACACGCGACTTCGTCCGTGTGAAGTAACTTCCATACAAACTATTGAAAATTGCATGAAAATAGGGGTAATGATTCTAGGAATTAAATGCAGGTTGTTTTTCTTAATACAAATATACACTGTAAATTTTAAGTCTCTACGATCAATGGTTTAGGCTGTGCGTTGTATAATGTCAATCAGTCAGGACAAAGATTTTTAAAAAAGGTAAAGATATAATAGTGAGCGGTAGACTGTTTACTAGGCACTCAATCAAGCTATTTAAGGAGGTATAAAGGTTCTCAAATGGCGACCACGAACCGGAAGACAAAACGTACGACTTCCTCCTACCGGATGGACTGACGACATTGTTAGGTTCGCGGAAAGTCGATGGAAGGGCTTAAAGTCGTTCTTTATGCACACGTTTGCGTAAGGCCTATATCCAGCAATGGATTTATACAGGCTGTTGATGATGATGATCATGAAAGTTTTTTTTTTATTTGTCTTCCATGATGCCTTGTCTTGTTTGGCTTGACGTTTAAAACCAGAGCTAATAAACGTGTTGTAAGGCTAGTCTTTGGTCGGCTACGGCAGAAACTGCTGCTCAGAGGATAGTAAATGGCAGTTCACGAGTTAATTGTAAGGTTGCATCTATCATGGATTCGTGAGGTCAGCCGGTGAACTCGCTGGGTTCCGCAGTTTCATCATGTCCCGATTATGTGGACTGTTTCGAAATTACAATAGGTGTCGTATTTAATTATTATTATTATTATTAGTAGCTTGTGCCTGCGGTTTTGCTTACATGGTGCACGGTAACAAGCTATTTAAATTTCAAAGATTTTGTATTATCTCAAATGCTATGCCCCCGAGTACGATTTAAACACACGACCCTTCTTTTTATACAGGGATGCGCTACGCCGCCGCGCTGCTGCTACCGCCATCAACCTGAGATATTCAGTATGTTTATTGACTTATTATGTAAGTAGGTCTAACATTGTCAGATCTAAGGACTAGATATAGGTTTTGGTGCCAATACACATAATATACTCAGTAAAGGTGTTGCAACAGAGTTTAGCGGACCGATATATAGACAAAAACATGCAAATTGTGTAAGTCATAGACAAAAATTGTAGGTATCGTTATAAAGAATACAGGCATTTATGATAATAATCGTTATAGGCATTCATTTCATTCATTGGTCATCTCTGATCATTGACGACCGATGTGGCGCGGCGGGCGAATGTCCGTCTGCGACGCAGGAGGTTGCGGGTTCGATTTCCGCCTTGGGATAAATGTTTGTACGATCTGCATACCTATATTTATTCCGGGTGTTCTGGGTATTTTTTCTATGCATAATAAAAAATATCTATGTATCTATGATGCTATGTGGGTTGTCCAGCATTATTATTATTATTAAAGTACTCGTCAAGTGTATGGTATGTTTTTCGTATTAGTAGGTACCTACATTCATTAGTATTTTTCAAAAGATTTATTATTTTCTTGGGTCTTAATGTTACATTGATACAGGTGATACAGGTACTTGTAATATTGATACAGGTGTTAACGGTATATAAGTATTAAGCCTGAAGTGCTTGTACTATTTTCAGTTGTTCCTGTGTTTTTTAGTGGTTCTACTTCACTCGCTGCAGAGACGTGTACCTATTCGTCAAGATAATATATCGAAACTGAGATAGCACAAGACAAAGTATCAATAGCGTAATTACTGACATTCTAAAATATTGGCTAGAACAATGGCACGGTTTCTCATGGTTTTGTAGATTTGAACAGGCTATTTGTATTGTGTGCTTCCGACGAAGATCGATTAGGAGGCAATGAGGTGTGAAATTTATGATTTGATTATTTATTTAGTTACGTTGTAACTAAGGAGTTATACTGTGTTTGAGTAAATTGAAAGAACACAAAACATGACCCCGTTTTCTGATCCATGCGGTCACAATAGATATTTCTATCGAAAAGTTTATGCGCGCAACGCCAATGCTTTCAAACAATGAAGGAAAACGTCGTTAGGAAACCAGTTAGTATTTTAGCAGCGGCGATGTACTTGCAATCTGTCACGTGTAGAATACCAACTACTGCAAAATGTGGGTATGTACCAAATGTAATATTTGGACGTACATCTAACCACATTAGACCTCGTTCTCGAAAGACTTGGTGCTAAATCTGAGGGGGTATCTGCCGTGCTGGGTTGAATTTGTAAAGTTTTTTTTCTTTTTCAATAGAAGACAAAGCGTCCCCGCATCTGATGACGGACAACATAGTAAAGATTAAAATAAGCTGGTAGGTAAAAGAGGCTTTCTGGAAATATGATAATTCAAAGATGTGTTTAGTCTACTGTTTTATGTTTTCCTTGACTTTTTATTCACGGATATGTTTTTTTTAATTCGTGGATTATTTATGATAACACTTTTGACAGGTCATCTATTATTTAATTGGATGACCGCGTTTAATTTATCTTCACTTTTTAAACAACAATCGAAAGGTCATATGTTTACTAATTCTTTAATTACCACTTACAAAAATGATATTTCGGGTATAGTTCAAGGCTGAATTCATGTTGCATTGAATAATTTAAAATATATTAGCGCTTTAAATCACTCTCATTGAATTATCTTTAAAAAGTAATTTTGTATGGATTGAATGTGCTAAGTAGTTTTTGATGGGTTGTCTTTAAATAACCGTTTATATATTAAGATTTTTATAGTCAGGATTTTTTTTTAAATATATAAAATGAAGTAGGTATATATTTCTTTTAAGTCAAACTAATTTAGAATCATCATTATTATCAGCCTGAAGAAGTATCAGCTGTTGAATATACGTTTTTAGGATGAACGATTTTGAGCCTTTTTCCTGCCACCGTTTTTCTGATAGTTTCATCGGTTTATCGGGTGAAAAAGTGACCTACACTTATGGCTCTAGGATGACGTTTGAAAAGTTACACCTGAATCAAAATTGCTTCGAATCAACGGCAACAAAAAGAAAAACGAAAAAAAAATTATGTACAATTTATAGTTAGGCAGTCTAGTTGTCTAGTCGCAAAGCGACACTTCAGGACCCAGGGGTATTAGCCTAGGTAAAGTTGGAAACAACAAGGCCCATCTCTATAACCCTCGCAGTGGGGGTAGAAAATTTCACCATTGTCGACATAAAGAGTTTTTAAATAACGTAGTAAAATTACGTGTTAAACGAGGATAGTCAGTGCTCCGATCAATTTACATGCTCATTTGGCCTGAATTAATAACAGTATCAATAAGATGACTTACTCGTGAAGTGTGCCACGGTCAACCAACTTCACCAACCCATGGTTCTAGACCGGTCTGACGGGTGCTTTATCGACACCCAATCGACAATCGACTTACATAATATGCGAAATGCTTGTGTAAATCAAGTTTATTGTGAAGATGGGTAAGAAATTAATGGTGTGACCATATTTCAGTAAATTTACAGCGTCTCAGAAAAGGTTTTGTAAGAACTCACACACATGACATAAATAAAAGTAGGTACGATTGATGTGACTAAAGCTAGTTGCTTCATTGAAGTTACTTTCTTCAAACTTTCTTTCTTTTAATAACAATGTTTTTACGGTGGATAGCGTAATTGGTTGTCATCAATGCAACTATAAAACTTTGAAATACTGTTTAACTTTTTGAGTTCTAAAACGTTCACGTTTGAATGAAAATGAATGGTTTTTTAATGAACAATAAATCATAAAACCATAGATAAAAAACTGTTTATTCTTAGGGCAGCTAAGGGCGCGAAAAAGAATGTTTGCGAAAACCATTTTTGTAATCTGACAGCTGTCATTGTCAGAAAATTTGCAACTCAAACCCCACAGAATATAAATTCTCAGTAACATAGAAAACACTAGTTGAGATACGAGTATATCTCAACCGGGAAATATTTGACAGTGTTATTTCAGATTTGTTTTAACTCCATTAAAAATAGATTACCAGTTAGATGCCGGTACTATTGCGGACAAAAGTGAACCACCATTCATCTTTACAAGAACTACAGATTATAAAACAAAGAAGCATAGTCATAAAATTATGTTTGTTCCGGTTGCGTTCAAAATTATCGTATCAATACGTCCGGCAGTAGGTACAGTCAGCTGCACAGCACAACAGCTGTAGCGTAGCTTACAGAATGGTTTTACAGCGTTACAATTAATATTTACAGGGTAAAAACTTAAAAATAAGTAAATTTATCAGCTAATTTCACGAGTTTTGAGTTTTTACTGTTTAAGAGTTTACTATAAGGTTTTGATACCGTTTTGAAAGTTACGAATTGTATACATTCTAGTGCAGCTGACTGTACATCATTCCAATCAAACATTTAGAGGTCAGTCCTAATCCTCATGTAGGTACTATTGTGTAAACAATCGTGCGCGCTAAACAATTACTTGATTAATTATAAAGTGGTTGTGTTGGTAAATTTTAACTGAAATTATCCGTGGGAATAGCTGCAATGCTGTTTTGTTACTGCTAAAACGAGTTGCCAAATCGTTTGAGTTACTTCCTCAATGCTTAATTATTATTTTAAACGATATTAAATTAAAATATTGCTTAAAATTAGCCTTATCACTGTCTGTCATTATTTATTGGTAAGAGATAGCAATAGTGCTATGTTTATGTTTTGACAAATGTTTATAAGGTCATAAATGTTTAGTTGAACTTTTTTAGTTTTAGTTGGAATGACGGCTGTATTTAGAATAATTACAGTTAGCGACTAAAGTATAAACATTGCTGGTCTGTACCGCTGAAAAGTTTCTGTAAGTAACCCTAGTTTTATCCAGTTTTTGTACTTTATTTAAAGATCTGCTTTGATCTATTACCATTTGCATACCAAAGTCATCTTTGCTTTACTATGTCTATGCAAAAATGATAATAAATATCTAGATACTTATTTACTAAATTAATATTAAATGAATAAACTACTTTTTTCACTGACTGTACTTAGATTAATTTACATGTCTGAGTAGTTAAGTCAAATCAAATCGTTATAAATCTACAAAACCTATATTTAAAAAAAACTATTCCATCAAAACTGTTTTCCATGAAAAATTTATTCAAATCAATCACAGACTTACGTCTGAGTAATCCTTCTCAACTACATGTAAAATTGCTATTATTAAAAAATCTTGTAAGTATTTTATGTAACTCTTTTGAAACTCTCAATAAATATTATTCATAAGTCAAAAGTAATACAATTTAGCAGTCGGCAATGAATCTTGTGGCTCTTCGTAACCCTTAATTACTGTTTTGGACCTCAATTGGTGTAATTTGAGTGGCGTTGCACAAGGTGCTTGTCTCGGTCCCATTTTGTACCTACTATGTAACGTTTGTTGCAGAATTTCAGAAGAATAGCTATGCCGTGAATCACGATGTTAGATTTTTTTATGTTTTTAGCCCCATCTTGCACTCGAACTTTAACTAACCCGCACATTAACATAATCGAGGTTCATTTTAAAACTGTTATAACCTGTACAACATTATACCTACCCAAGTAAAGTTATTTTATAATAATAATAATTTATTCTTTAACATTAAAATTGTTCTTTTACATTATTTTAAATTAGTTTTACATACTTTTTTATTTTGAAAGTAAGTAAATAAATGCGATAAACGCTATCTAGCCCCAAACTAAGCAACCTAACTAAGGCATATGAAAACCAGATATTAACCATTAACCAGATTTATTTTAGTACATGCTGTACTGTTAATTTTAAAGTGGTTTCTTTACCTTTCAAGCTTGTAATTCTCAAGTTGTGCGTTAAGCGTTTTCTTATTAATTTATTAGCAATCTCCATTTAAACGTTTACTAATAATAGAACCTGCAGTACTATTGTGCATAAATATCGCGTCAGTTACCTCACACGTTCACTTTAAAGACTGAACTATTGACCGCAAATCTCAGAGTAATAATACAGGTGCTTGATGGACCCAATGGTATGAACACTCAAACACTTAATCTACATATATTACGGGAATGCCAATTATATGAATCTTTGTCCTGACTGACTGGCTGTATAGACGATCACATCCTAAAACAATAGTTGCAAAGACTTAGGGTGTATTCGTCATGATGCGTAGAGGTATACTAAGAAGCAAATTCCCAAAGTTAAACTTCTATACGGGTACAGTGGAGTTTGTATAAAGGTGATAAGCCTCATGTGCCTGTTATTTCACCGACAGCCACACCTTTCAAACCGGAACACAGCAATCTGCTTGGCGGCAGAAATAGGCATGGTGGTAGTACTTTCTCGGACGAACCCTTCACTAAGAATTGTTATAATTGTTATAACTATCGATTTCAAAAACTTTGTATGAACAAACCATAGAAGCTTTCGGTGGCTACACCATTTATTACTACTTCGTTACTGAACTTATACAATTCTCGATGTTGAGCAACATGTTTTTGCGACATTTTTTAATCATTAGTTTTGTGGATGTAATGACAGATTACGGTTGCTAACGAGAGATTAAATTAATTGATTACATTTTGAATACTTATGAATTAATCATTGGTGATAATTGTTTAAGTGTTGTGATTGGATAATTGAAGTTTTTGTTACTAAATTAAAACAAAAAATACAATAGTGATCTTATTTATATTATTCATTATTATTTATATGAATTTAATTAATTATCATAATAACGTAAGTAATTTAGTATATACAAATATTTTACATAATATTTAACCTATCTACCTTATATCTACATATTTTATTATAACTTTTTCTACCTATAGTAAAGTGCGGGTCTTTACTATAGGTAGAAAACAGAATTTAAGTCACTGACCGCAGGAAGTGTGCCCAAAAGGCTGGCAACGTTACCTCTTTGAATAGCTAAACTAATTCTCTGTCCAAGATAAGCGCCAGCCCTTTGATCGTGAGTCACATCCACCAGTCTCTTGGATAACTCTTTAAATAGAAGCCACGCTTCTGGACCCCATGGACCTAACGTTTTTACCCCAAAAGGCAGAAATATGTATCCATTACCGAGAGATGCATATTTCCGCCTTTTAAGGGCTTCTTAAGGGATTATTTATATTATTATTTATACTATCAATTGTTGGTGGTCCCACCAGCTGTATCCTTCTCTTTTTTTTGGCATGTATACGTCATTATTAAATAGAGAGTGATGCTGGGAGTTTCACTGTGAGATAGAATCGGATATGAGGAAATCCGAAGAAGATCCAAGGTCACCAACATAGCTCTCAGAATCACTCAGTTGAAGTGGCAATGGGCAGGCCATATAGCTCGTAGAACCGACAATAGGGAATAAAGGTTTTCGAATGATGACCGCGAACCGGAAGACGAAGCGTAGGATGATGAACTGACGACATTGTTGTTGTTAAGATCGAGATTCCTTTGGATTTGGAGCCCTTTCCATGACAAGGGCTCCAAATCGTTTTTCCCGGAGGCCTATGTCCAGGATTGGACAGTTTAAGGCTGTTGATGATAATGATGATGACAGACAAAGTGGCCAGTGTCAAGTGAGTTATTTAAAAAGTTTATAGTCAAGTCTGACAAGTCGGGCTATCATAAGTTTCAAAGAAAAAGATTGGCTTTTTTTAATACGAAGTGAAAGATTTTCCACTTTCATTATAATTCACACTTTTGCGCTAAGATTTGAAGTGGTGTTAGTTTTAATGCATGTATGATTGCAAATACTGTTTGCAGAACTACTAGTTAACTATGTATATAATTCAAAAAAATGAGCGTGCTTTAGACCACACGACTGAAGTAAAACTTTTTTAATATACAAAACGTAACTGGCTATGAGAGAAAGAGAGAAAGAACAGTGCTTTCATACCCCCTCCATGGTAGTGTTAAACGTTTAACACAACCTTGTTGGAAGTCGAATAAGAAGTATTACTTCAATAACGTGTATTAAACTATCAAAATGGGTATTCGTAACAGGATGTAGTAAAATAATAATAGGCAATTATTTAAACACCAGTAGCCGTTTAAACAATAGATCACTATCTTAAGTAGCTGTCCATCAACCGACGTTATTTATAACTAATCATGTATTTATATATTACTATATACATATACAGATATATACATTCTATAGGTCTATACACGGATCTAATACTGGTTTCACATCATTATAATTAACGACTATTAAACGACTACTAAAAGTTCTATGGAGATGAAACAGAATTCTAATCTGTTAGTTCTCTTAGTTTTAAAAGAAAACAGAAACAGCCTCATGATTTGATCTCGAGACACGGTAAATATCCCCTCAGTATTTTTAGAGCCCACCATACACCAACTCAAAATTCTTTGAGGGTGTCTAAATGGGGTAAGTTAGATGTAATGCGATGTAGCGCGGCTGGCGACGCAGGAGGTTGTGGGTTTCGATTTCCGCCTTAGGATATTTGTTCCGGGTGTTCTAGGTATTTCTATGTATTTTATATGTATAATAAAATATATCTATGTATGTAATGTAATGTGTTAAGTATATCAGTCATTTAGTACCCATAACACAAGCTTTGTTTAGCTTGTGGCAAGATGATGATGAGTGGATAGTCCAGCATTATTATTAACATATCCACTGCTAGATATAAGCCTCCCCAATATTTGACGGGTTTGTCATAGTCCACACGCTTTGCAGGCACATTGGTGACCTTAGTGATCGCAGTGTGGGAATTTAGTACTCAGAAAACGTTTCTGGTGCGTTCCCTTAGTCGCAGTTGACATCCATGGTAATAAAGGGATCCTATCCTAAGCCATTGCAACGGACGACTAGAAAGATGAACGCACAAAAGATTTGAATAATAATAATAATAATAAATATTTGTGGACATTTTAACACAACATCATCTAGCACCAAACTAAGCATAGCTTGTGTTATGGTTACTAAATGACTGATATATTTAATACATTACATTACATACATAGAAATATTTTATTATACATATAAAATACATAGAAATACTGAAATACATGGAACCAGATGACTGATAGAATTCTTATATACTTTTTTTTTGTAAATACATACTTAGAATACAATATAACACCCAGACACAGAACAAACATTTATATTCATCATACAAATGTTTGTTCTCGGTGGGAATCGAACCCACCACCTACAGCACAGAAAGCAGGGCTACTACGAACTGAGCTGTGACGGCTGTCGCGTACACGTACGTCACGTATTTACGTACATAAATAGTCCTTTACTAAATTTAATACATAATTAAAAAAGAAAAATAAAGCAAGTAAAATTTATTTAATATCTGTGTTCACATTTTACGCGCATTTTTAGCTTTTAAAAACCTTTCTATCTTTGTAAAATTAGGAAATACGATCACGATTGTTATCCATAAGCACGGTAGATATGTTCTCACATCTTTTGATATCTATGAATCCAAGTTAGTCAGTCTTATTTATTTAATGTTTGTCTTACTCAATTAGTTATCCATATAGCCAATTACGGGTCTGTTATCTGATATAGCTGGCAGATGGCTATGTAATCTCAGAATACCTATATCTGCCTTAATGTCTTAAGTTATCTTGGTAGATTATATCATACTAGCGGCTCGTCCCGGCTTCGCATGGGTTTGAGTAAGGATCCCTAGTTTTTTGGAAATAAAATACAGCCGATGTCACCCGGGGATAGTGTAGCTTCTAAACGGTGAAAGAATTTTTCAAATCAGTCCAGTAGTTTCGGAGCCTATTCAATGCAAAGAAACAAAGAAACAAACAAACAATCAAATCTTTCCTCTTTATAATATTAGTAAGTATAAAAGTGTAGATAGTATAGACAAGCGAAACCCGCGTTATTTCTTCCGCGTGTGGTTATTTTTATACAAACTTTAACTCCTGCTGTACCTGTCCCGGGGTTGAATATCGGGAACTCCTTTCTTAGTACACCTCGACGCACTAATAGTTACTCTAAAAGTTTATAATCTCTACGACCAGTGCTTTAGGCTGTGCATAAGTCTCAGTCAGTCAGTCAACCAGTCAGGACAAAGATTTTTATAATAGGTATAGATATAGATTAGTTTTGCATGCGAAGCCGTTTTCCTTCAGATAAATAATCCGTATTGGTCTATCTGCAGGAAAACGAAGTGGGCACAGATCAGCTAGTTTACTATAATGTAGTAATTTCGTCAGTGCAACTTATTCAAACAGCTTACCAACACGCTGAAATACGAAGTAGTTAGCTTTTTTTCAATATATTTACCTGAAAAATGAGAAAAAATATTAAATACAACTTATTTATAATCATAATTTTGGCTACCATAATTATGGAGTTAAATATTTGTGTCTACAATAATAAACATATTTGGTGAACGCTTATTTGAAGTCACGATCTGATGGCGTGTCGTTTTACAGAATCCTATCATGATTGACTCAGCACCGTGGGTTTTATGACAATTACAACTTTATGAAGCTTATGATTATGACTTTGATATAGGTCTTTAGGCGTGTCCTTTGTCCTTAATCTTACTATTACTATAGATACAAAAGTTTAGATGTTCAGATATTTGTGGGTCAATCGCGTTTCAACGACTGGATTGATTGTATTGAAACTTAGAATATAATTATAGTTCTGAATAGTTGATTATATTTTGTAGAATGGTTACTTAGCATAATTTCAGAACGTGAAAGGCTAAAAACCTTTGCGGTCTTACTGATTGACTTTTTTTTTCAGTAGACCGAAAGTACATGCTCTTTCTATCTATGAGTAGGTATATTTTTATAATATGTATTTTTTTAAGTATCCATAATATTAAATAACAAAAAAATACTAAACTGATGTTACAAAAGTCAAATAGTTCACTTTATCGTGATTATCGTTCACTTTATTGCCTGGCAGAGATCGCTTTTAGCGATAAGGCCGCCCATTGTGTTATTGCATTGTTTACTGTATTATTCTTTATAAAATGTGTGTACTTGTTGTAATCAATAAAGTGTTATCTATCTATCTATCTTATACACAAAATTTATTATTTGAAATATTATAATAAAAGATTGTTTTTCTTCTGCTGAGTGTTTCTGTGCGTTCTAAGAAATAAACTAGGTAGGTAGTAGTTTTATTGAGCTTGTCTGGGACAAGCCCTTTACAAAAAGCCCATACATACTCATACACACCTGAACATATGTACATAAATATTTTAGTGACTGGGTTTTATATGGTATTCAAAGTTTCTAAAAAAAAAATATATTTCTGTATCAGTAATCTGGTTATTTGTTATGAGTTATCTAGCTACAAAATAAACAAGGCTTGTATATTATGGAGTAGATTACACTGTGCGTCTTTTAATATTTTATACTAATAAAACAAAATATTTCCATCTATAAAAAACCTTAAGTGATATTCAATAGCCTTTTGTAATTTTACACATGATTAAGGTATTTAAAGAATTATTCAACCAGCCAATTACTGTGTATGTACATACAATATGGGGTCATCTGTTAGTCACATTACCACCTGGCATTTCCTATGGTGGATATTACACATCAAGGAAACGAGATGGCGTTTCTCAAGAGTTTTTCGTATCAGCTGGCACCAATTAAACCGAAAATCAAAGTTTTGTATTGAAGTTTTGATGTACACTGCGGAGCAACTCAGTCACCGTTTCACAGTCAGGTTATCGCTGCCTCGTATACCGCGCAGTGTAGCTAAAAATTTCAATACGAAACATCGAGAATCGTTTTTTATGGTAGATCTATAGATGCTCGCGGTTGCTGTGACCTTTTATAGGAGAACGGGTACAGCTGAGACTAAAGATCGTCTAATAAATTCTAGAGTTACTCATACGTGCCAGTATTTAGGTCTAGTTAGCTAAGAAACAAGAATCGGTGTGTCACCTATAGGTACCAAACACCAAGTATCGTCTTTATATTCTAGGTGACAACGTTCAAATTCCTGTTAAAGACAGTAATTGGTTTTGATTTTCTCAACAGCGTGGCGGCAAAATCTTTCGCACCGTATAAACGTGCCCTAGAACGTCTTCTTTCTCTGTTTGACATTTATAATGATAAGTGATGGCAATAGTTCATTTTATTTTACTTTTGAGAAATTGTTATGTTAGGTTATCATAGAAATAATGTTTTTTTTGGCAGTTCTTCAACCGCCGCTGGCAAAAACTATTAGCTATAGACTATTTTCTTACTGTTCACACTGGTGACAAATTATTATCCAATGAATATGAATCTATTTTACTGATACGAGACCGACATTTTGAAAACTCGGGCTTAAGCATGCATAGGCATGCATCAGCAACCTTTTAGTATAGATAGACCTATGACAATCTATACTCAAAGGTAGCTAATAGTGTCCATGGAACCGGATCGCTGACTAGTGAACAATAAAGTATGTATGTAGCTACTACATATATAAACAGCTGTATGGTATTGGTTTTTCTAAGATCTCATCATCATATTCCTGTCCTTATCCCACCCTAAGAGGGGGCGGCACAACATGTTACTCTCTTCTATCAGTCGTCATCTCTGTGTTCACACCCTTCTCCCTCATAACATCTTTCACGCAATATTTTTTTAGTGTATTTCTACTTGTCAACTGTACAACCTGAACAATATTGAACAATACTGTACAATACTGAAGATAGATTGCGAGTCTTAGGAGGAATTTTGTGCAAATGTCAAGGACTCGCCCCTAGAACTCTATGAACGAACGAAGTTTAGTCCAACTGTAAAGGAATTTGGTGAAAAATTGGATTATTTCGTATATAAAGTAGCGATCTTGCTGTCCTGGAAATATCAAAGTAGTGCTAGTTGTCTATTTTACCCGCATGCAGATTGAAAGTAAAATTTCAATTATGTTTTTCTAAGCCAGTCGGAATTTCAAATGATTACTTTGAACTGGTAATCCGATGTTAATACGCGTTGATCTTTAACATTTGCATCCACATTCTAATAGCGATGATTCAAAATACAAGACCTTTGGTCTCGTTCCCTTCCAATGTCGGTATTATTAAATTATCCATTTAGAAGATTGGATAAACTTGTTTCCTTATAACCCAACAACGCCGACGGAGAAATAATAATCTTTATCTATCAATATTATACCAATTAAAAGATATACCTGTAAAATATCTTTGTTCTGACTGATTTGCTGTCATTTTGACAACGCAGAGCTTAAACTGGTCGTAGAGACTTGAACGCATTTAATCTATGGTCTAACTCATTCTTGGACAAGTTTAATGATGTCAACCCTGTATTTTACCTATGGTATAAATGACCCCCTGATATGAAGCGATTACTTTTACTAGCCCTGTCTTCTGCACTAGGTATAGGTGGTGGTGGTGGTGGTGGTAGGTTCGATCCCCACCGAAAACAAATATTTCTGTAATGAATGTAGATCTTTGTTCTCTGTCAAGACGCTATATTATTGTATTCTAAGCATGTATTCTATCAGTCATTTGGTACTTATAGTACAAGCTTTGCTTAGTTTGAGGTAAGATCATGTTGTGTAGAAATATAAATACAAATATAAATAAAAGAAACAATATCAAAAATTTTACTTTGATGCTGTGCGCTATCCACTGTCTGAACTACTCATTCTATCAGCTGACATTATGCACGAAGTCTTCGTTCTCTATAATTTGCAATTACTCGGTAATATCAACTAGGCAACAAAGTTACAACCTAGGTTTAACATTTGTTCTAATGGGAGGTTCACAAAATATTTTATGTGCATATTATATGAGACATTTATTTACAAAGAAAATTATAGCTAATACAGGTATTTATAATTGGTATGTACAAAATAAATATGAAACAGTTGAGCTATCTACAGACCGTTGCAAACGATCTAAAGGTAGCTCAACTGATCCAGATCAGTGCCAATCGGAAACATTCCCAAAACACTGGCTGCATTGCCACGCTGAATGGCAATGCTGATTCGCTGTGCCAAATACTCAGCATATTATATTATATTTTACATACTTACTACTATACATTCGATTATTTCTAGAAGATGAAGCATAAGACGTCTTTCAACCCAAAAATATTGGAAAATTGAAAGTTATTAAGATACATTCGTTGTTTTGATAACCTTTAAATCAAAACGCTGAGAATCAAGCATGTGAATTATTTTACTAATCTAATTAATTCATGAAATTCCCACCTGATCTCCCTATTGGAATACAACCAAGTAATTATAAACTCATATTTCAAGGGTATAGTTGCGTACACAATGGTTAGGCAAGAATGTCATACAAAACCTTGGACAGCAGTAATTTCCCACAGTTCTGCTAAAAGATGATTTTGAAATTATCAAAATGTTTTATTTTTCTCCGTGTAAAAAGATGACTAACGGGCTTAATAAAGTTCTAAAAGAATCGCTGTTGAGAAAAAATAATATACAGATACTGAAAAATAAGAATAAAGGTACTATGGTAATTCCCAGGCACAGTAAATATTCCTTCAGATGCCTTGGTATCAAATACCAACTCAAAATTGGAATATCGAATGAATTGGTAGGCGAAGAAAACAACACATGCAGCATAAACTCACATTTTGCAGTAATCAGTGTTCTGCGCAACAGATTGCAAGCCTATCGCCGCTTCTAGATTACCGCAGGATGATTAATTAAACGTCATTAAAAAAAATCGATAGTTGTTACGAAATTCATATAAATATTTTATTATATTACATAATAAAAACATTAAAAAGGGTATTTATTGCTACAATAAGCGAAATATCATCAAACATTATTTATTAAAACAAGACTGTTGTTGTTAAACAGACACTATAAAAAAATACATGATGTAGGATTTAATTGGTTGCTAATTTATTCTACCACCAAATAAAAAAATAAAGACATAAAATTTAACAAGAGAAAATGTTTCAAAACTTGTTGAGAACAGGTTCTTCGCTAAATTATATGACCTAGACTGGATCGTGTCATCTGATCTAGACAAAATTACGAAACTTTTGGCGGCTGGTGATCATTATACCTTGGACTTTGTTGTCTCACTCTAGCACCACACGCATGGATGTATCGATATAAATTTGATACAAATTTATCGAGATTGGTAGTAAAGCCGCTAGATCGATAAGTTCGGGAATTTTCCGATAAATTCGGACAAGCTGTCAACAAGGAAATTACTCGATTAAATATCGAGGCTAGTCTTGTGCTTCCGGATGTAGATTGAATTCGACCGAAGTTCCCTTTTTGAAACCTTTTTGAAAACCAATCTCAAAAAAATCCAGCAGAAATGTGATTCATGTGTAACTTACCTTCTTTTGCTATGTGAAGGTCTTATAATAATAAATGGAATAAACCAAAAATGCAAAAAACATTGAGAAGACAATATTTTGGCTAAAATTGCACGTTGGTAAGTCACGATGAAATTAATCGATGATTTTAAAATTAAGTAATAGAAATAAATCAACAAACCACTTTCGAATAATTTTTTATTCGGTCTCTTTTGTGTTATTGATATTTTATTAGTTTACGATTATACTTTGGAATGATGTCATATTAGAAAATAAACAAATTATATTTATTAAAATTAGATTTAAATTTAATTAAATACAATCATAATCGTATTTCAATTTAAAACAAGTCTGATACCAGGATCTAGACTAAAGACTATAATCGCTTTTAAATAATAATTTGCATATCTTTGCGCTATAATTTTTAGGCTTCCGTACCCATAAGTTAAAACGGGACCCTATTACTAAGACTGTGTCTGTCTATCCGTCCGTCTGTCACCAGGCTGTATCTTATGAACCGTGATAGTAAGAGAGTTGAAATTTTCACAGATGATGTATTTCTATTGCCGCTATAACAAATATTACTAACAACACAATAAATATTAAAGGGGCTCTCAAACAACAATGATTTTTTTGGGGTTTTTATTATAGATAATGGTACGGGACCCTTCGTGTCAGACTCGCCGGTTTTTATAATCGACTAAGGTTTCATCGAGTTTAAATAAAAATAGGAATTACATAAATTTATTTATCGTTTGTCTGTATCATCTTCCTGCCTTCATCCCACGCAAAGTGGGCTCAACGTAACAGAGGAGAGATCGTGTATTTTTTGTTACAATGAGAATCTGGTTACAAATGTCAAATGTGACAGATTAACTCTAGCATATCTATCTTATTTGGTAGTTGCAATTGGATTTTGATAGCAACAACAAATCATAAACATAGATCTAGCAGTAGTAGAGCTCTTAGTGGAGGGCTCGTCCGGGAAAGTACTACCACCATGCCTATTTCTGCCGCCAAGCAGCTTGTTGTGTTTCATTTAAAGGGTGTGGGTGCCGGTGTTATTACAGGCACACAAGGCTAAAAACCTGTATACCTTAGGTTGATGGGCGCAGGTTACATCGTGAGGGCACGTTTATAATGAGCGTGACCTGCGAGGCAATACTCTTTTATAAGTAATGGTAGCCACTTAATATCAGGTGGGCCATCTGCTTGTTCCAGCAACAAGTCACATAAAAAAAGGAACTCATTTCACTCTATTCCTATAATACGTCATCTCAGTGCTTACTGTTTTCTTACTCATGTCATTATAAGATATTAAGTAAGCTTAGAAGTATCACGATTGCAACACCATGCCAAATTAAAGTATAAATTACAATTTGAGTGGCATTATAATTTTAAATTATGGATATAATAATTGCATGGCATTTAGATAATTGATTTTGGATTATGATTATAAGTTAGATTACCACAGCTGAATGAGAAATGTAATGTGTCAGATTTGGCACGGTACATCAGAATATCTTCAATATGCCAGTCGCGTAAGTCTGCTATAGGTCGTTTGTTTCATGATCGTAACTCAATCTACTTCTAATGGCATATAGACAATGCACAACCTAAACCATTGGTCGTAGAGACTTGAACTTTTTCAGGGTATATTCATTTTGGTGCAGCAAGGTGTACTAGGAAAAGGAATCCCGAAATTCAAACCCTAAACGCGGATTAGCTAGTTTTGCTAGTAGAAAATACACTAAGTAAACAAATCATTACATCTATCGTAGATGATCGACAGGGGTAACTTATCACGCATACTCCTACACCTTGTAGTGTATGGGACACACCTTTTTTAGGGTTCCGTATGCAAAAGGTAAAATGAGACCCTATTACTAAGACTCCACTATCTGTCTGTCTGTTTGTATGTCCTTCTGTTCCCTAAAAACTTACCCTACTCCTGAACTATACCCTGAAAACTTCATCGGCTTAAGCTGTGTATCGTCTAATGCCAGTCAGTCAGTCATTACAAAAATTCTTATACTTGTATTTTCTATTTTAAAAAGAAATGACTCATGTACAGCGAGTTTGAAACAGGAACGTGTATTCGTGGCCGAAAAATTTCACATCCTTGTTCACACCTTATATTTTTTTACCGCGGCAGAGTAATAAATTCTAACTTCGCTCGTCAAAACGAACATTTACTACAAGAATTTATTATAGGTACACATTTATTTATTATATATAAAATAAATAGTCTCGTGGACCTTGACATTTTGTCTTATAACAAGTTTACTGAAGATGAATATGTTAAATACGTATAAGTTGATGGGTGTGGGTCAAATGTCTAACACATGGCCACAAAAGTGCCTTTTTAGATTACCTACTAATTCTTAAGCTTAATATTTTAAGTACAATATCTTTTTTTTCTTATAGATCTCCTTACCAAAGAAGCGACGACATCGCCGAACAGGCTAGTAGCCAGCGATGGATAGAGATAAAAGTAAATCGATCTGGAAGAGATCGCTCATAGCGATAATACCGCCCATTGTATATCACTGTAGCTACTTTAAATTTAGTTTTTAATTTGTTATGGCTTTGTGGTGTACAATAAAGAGTTTTCTATCTATCTATCTATCTAAATAAAGGAGGTTTTTCTCGCCTGAGGCACTTACATCAAGACGTATATATGTAGATTAACTAAATAAAAAAAAGAAGCGGCGATGGGTTTGCAACCTGTCACGTACGGAATACCAACTATTGTAAAATGAGGATATGTATCAAATCTAATATTTAAACATACCTTTGACTACCCCCATTAGACTCTTCTAACATTCTTGAGTAGGTACTAAGAGATCTGAGGCGATATCTACTATCGCGATAAAACCACGTTTTGGCGGTTGAACATGTTTTTTAGGATAAAACTTGTTTTAAGGAGTTTCTCGTAAAATTAATCACAACAATTTAAAGAATTGTACAGAAATCTATTTTTAATTTGTCTTTGAAATTAAATTTACTAATAAAGTTCTTAAAGCCAAATTATATTTAAATGCAACTTTACTTACGTAAAGCTATTTTTATATAATTTAAACTTCAACCTCTGCTGTACCCATTTAAGGGTTGTAATTCTGGAATTCCCTCTTTAGTACATTTCCACGCACTAAAATGAATATATCCTGAAAATTTCAAGTCTACAACTAGTGGTTTAGGCTGTGCGTTGTCTATATGTCAGTCAGTTAGTCAGTCAGGACAAAGGTTCTTATAATTTATGTAGGTATAATTATTGTACATAGAAAGAAGAGAGATAGAAGAGAGTGGAAAGAAAAAACCTGTTGTGCCGACTCCACTTAGTGTGGGATAAGGGCAGGAAGATGATGATGATAATTACTGTAGATACATGATAAATTTGCAAATTTGGAAATGGAACTGTTTCGAAACGAATGGAACAAGCTAGAGAGCTAGAGCGCAGATACCAGTAAATACTAAATTATATTTTTTTATGACACCAGACAGATCAAACGTCTGAGATTATGTTTTCATCTCATAAAGCTGTCTAGGGTTGTCACTCACAATCTACAACGCATCAGAGACATTACCAACAGTTGTAAGGTCAGATAGTAAAACAGCAACATTGACCCCTGCCCAAAATAATTACAGAATCGTGAGATTCCCACACTAATAAAACAATCAATACATTATGACCACATCACGCCAAAATGCTAGCCACAGGTGATTTAGACTGATTGCTATTTCGTTGTTAAAAAATCGTAAATGTCATAATGTAAAGGCTATGTATGAATCAGAAGCAGTACAGCTATGTGGGAAATTGCACAATATGGTAATTTGTCATAAAAGAGAATCTAGGTTTAGGACGAATATTCGTCACGATGACATAAAAGATACGTTGGCAAAATACACTTGAGAGTAATTTATTTAAATCACAAAAATAGTCCTCAGAGTTTCAATAACCAAGTTTTTTGAGACAAATATGGCATAGATATTTAATTTTCATTATCACCTAAATAAAGTTCAAAACTTTTATTTCATGTTTCCAATAAGCAAGCTTGAGATAGGTACTTAGGTTTATGCAAGTGAACCTGATTAATTACCCACAAATGTATTTATACTATTATTCTCACACACACATTTTCACATTTCGTTTTAATTTTGGGAAAAGTATTGTCAACCTAAACTCTTTTATTCTACTATACTAGAACATTGATATATGAAAAATCATTAATACTAACATACGAAACTTAACCTCCTGATTGTCTTGCAATGACATAATGATAATATAATAATAAAGGCAACTAGAAAAGGTCGTTGAAAATAAAAGAAGATGAATATCCTATGGAATTTCGTAAGAAAAAAAACAGTTGTCTCATATCATAACAGTTTTTTATTCTATTTTTATGAATCAGTTTATCTGTTGGTATTACATTCATGTAAACAAAAAGATATGGCAACAGACTTATTAGACATTTTAGCTAAAAAAGCATCGAGACCATTATGAATAAGACCAATAATAGTGGTTTAATATTTATGAGCACGACTGTACAACTGACCTAAAGAAGAACACTTAGTTAAGGCACTTAGGTTAAAGTTGAACACATTATGTGGTTTTTCATGATGTTCAAATGTGCTAAGCGTGATTAGGTTGCTCAATAAGGTGTTTGTAAACATTCAATTATTTAATAAATAAAGCTAATCGTGATCACTTTTAATATATCAGTTAAACGGCCGTGACTTGATCCATATGATGGCAGTAAGTTTTGAAAAAACTAAGGAAGCTAAGCTAAAGCTAAGCTAAGGAAGGAGCTAGCTAAAGAAGACTAGAGATCATTATGAAATAAAAACTTTTAGTCTAAATAGACGCTATGTATAAAATTACTTAAATGTTCTTCAAGAATGAATTAATTACTGGTAGAACTGAGAAACGTTAAATTGTATGCCAATTATTTAAATTGCTTAATTGAGATTACCTTTTAAGATTTAGTTTAACTACAGTTGAACTATTTTAAGTATGTTATTGCTGGGTAAATATTTTACACGTTTTTATTTATATCTATCTTTTTATTTTATTACTATACCAGTTATAAAAATCTCTGTTCTGACTTACTGACATATAAATAATGCCTAGCTTGAACTACTGGTTGTAGAGACTTGACATTTTCAAGGTTTATTTGTCTTGGTGCGTAGAGGTGTACTAACAGAGGAATTTCCAAAATTCATTCCCTAAGCCGGCACAGCGAAGGTTAAAGTTTGTATAAAAATAACTTCACGCGAACGAAGACGCACGCGTTTTGCTAGTACAATAAAAATATTGATTTGTGCAAGTGATATTAACCAACTTTTGGAAGTTAGTTAAAACCATTTGCTATGTAAATTACACCCATATTGCACTTGCACATCGCTCACATAACAAAAGCTACCCATACTTGGGCATGATCATTATATATCGTGCTGATCAGAATGTGTTGCATACTGATCAAAATGTCAGGCTTGAAAGCCTAGACTCAGTTCAAGATTGTTCAATTAGATATTCTTATTACAATCCAATAAACTGTCCGTTAGCAAGTTTGGTAAAACTGGTTACAAAATACGTTTATGTTATACCTACCTTTTTTGGTATTGGATAATTAATAAACTCAGTTATATAAATAATCAACGAAACGCGACTGACTTGATGCTATTTTATACAAACTTCAACTACCATTGTATCCTTATAGGGGTTGAATTTCGGGAGATGCGTTCTGGTTACACCTCTACGCAGCAAGACAAATTTACCTTGAAAATTTCAAGACTGTGTTGTCTAATAGTCAGGACAAAGATTTTTATAAATGGTTTAAGTAGATTAAGACCAAAAATATATTTTATTTTATACTTGTCACCAAAACATTAATAATAAATTCATAAAAAATTGGATGTTATTAATGTGGCAGCAATATAATATATCATTTAGGTATTAATAGATTAATGCTTTTTTGACGATGATAGGCCAATTAATTTATATTTTGAACGTAACTACATCAGTATAGTTTACCTAGAGCGTTCGAGCGTCAAAAGTATTTAAAAATAGAATTCGCTGGTTTTTCTTTTTTTTGATTGCGTATCTCATTTTCTTGGTTCTTTTTTGTGCTCGCACTTTTTGTGTGCCATCGCCATTTGTATCAAATAAGTATTTAAAATTCAAAAACATATTTTGAAAAAAAAAAGAGAAACCAATATGGTATTCTAAATTCAAAAACAAAAATAAGAGAAGTTAAGAATTGCCATTTGTTTTTAAATAAAATATCCTAAATTCGAAATCTTATTTCAAAAATAGAAACTACGGTAGAATGAACGTAATGTACTTTGCTACGAGTATTTTAGGTAGGATATAAGTATAGTACCCATCTTCCGATGAGATCTCAGTCGATCACGACATCGACAGTGAAAGTAAGCAGCATCCGTATCTTGATGGGAAACTATTTATGTGGAGCAGCATTGTTAATACGAGCGATTTTATTTGAACTATGAGATAATGCTCATATTATGACAAAAGGTCATATTATGAGTACTATTATCTACTAACTACTAAGTTATTCTGCTTATATTATAAATGCGACAGTTTAGATGTTTGTGTGGTTCAATCACACTCTAACTACTGTACCGATTTAGATGAAACTCAGAATAAATAGTTATGAAAATAGCTCTAAACTGTTCATAGTCTGGATTAATAAAAAGGCCCAAAAAATTACGGGAACCGACTGACAGAGACCGAAAAAGCCCGAAAAAAAATGCACATGAAATTACAGGCACATGAAGCTTACGTGCGTGACCTACAATGCAATGCTTTGTTATAGGTGATGGTTATCATTTAACATCAGGTGGACCATTTGCTTATTCCACAAATTCTTCCCCAAGAAGGTCTATTACTCCTCAACTGGCCGATGATGATAATAAAATAAGCTGAAGTAGTTGTAATAGGTAGAAATAAATGCAGTTAAAAGATAAGAATGCAACGGCCAGGCCCTTAAAGCTCGTAGTAATTTAACAAGCAAGTTCTACGTAAGCCAATATTAGTCAACATAGGTTAACCAATACGATTCATTGAAAAATCTCAAGATATTTGCAATGTCCATTCATTTTCCTCAAGATTGATCATAAAACACTTTAAAATTATGCAAGTAAACTTTCATATTGCGTACACACATCCATCTGTCGTGTCTATAAAGTATGCAATACTTCTAGAAGTGACATCCATCTTTTGGTAAATTGTTGCAAAAAAATTTAGGTTCCCGCGAACTCGTTTACTCAGTATTTTTAGTATTATATAGTGTTAATTTTATAAAACGCAAAACACGCGTGACTTCGTCCACGTCAAGATATTTTCAAGCAAACCTCAAACCCCGTAGTACCCGTTTAAGGGTTGAATTTCAAAAACTTCCTTCTTAGTACACTTCTACGCATCAAGACGAATATACTAGTAGTATTAGTAGTATAGCTCTTAGTGAAGGGCTCGTTCGGGGGAGTGCTACCACCATGCCTATTTCTGCCGCCAAGCAGCTTGCTGTGTTCTGGTTTGCAGGGTGTGGGTGCCGGTTTCATTACAGGCACATGAGGCTTAACACCTGTATGCCTCAGGTTGATGGACGCGGAGCAGTGTATTGTAGGGTACGTTCCTAACTAACGTGACCTACAAGGCAATGCTTTGTTATAGGCCACCACCACCAGGCTTTGTTATGGTAACCACTTATCATCAGATGGGCTTGCTCCAACAGCAATTGTATAAAAAAAAAATACTTTCAAGTCTCTACGAACAGTGGTTTGGGCTGTGCGTTGTCTATATCCCAGTCAGTCAATCAGTCAGGACAAAGATTCTTATAATTGGTATTGGCAGATAAATTATGAAACAAAGAACTAATCTCATTCAACGATGTTGTAAAAATCACTGGAAGTGGTTGGATTGAAAAGGCTAAAGGTTTAAATATACGGGGAGTCGAATTTTCAGGCCAATTATGATGATATATGACCGATTGCAGTCTATATTTGTAATAATAGGTTTGGTTTGTGTAATACTGACTATAATTTTTATGTCGTTGTCACGATCTGTCATCATGTATGCATCTCTGACGTTGATGGAGCGGGTCAGTGTTGACAGATAATAATTAACGACAATGGTTGTGCCAGCTGGTATTAAGTTATGAATGATTTGTCAAATAGTGATGAAATATTAAAAGTTGAAGATATTGATGATGATGTACACAATTTGCAAGTTTTAAAATAAAAAAATAAATAAATAGCACCATGACTTTATGCAAGATGAGTTGATAAACACAACGAGTCGTATTGAAATGATGAGCATATATTAAAGCAAGTAATAATGAAAACAGACTTTAATCCCCAAGCACTTATAAAGCACTGTTTTGCTTATCGTAAACTGTTATCGAGCTTGTTTTTTAAGGTATTAATACAGTCTACGAAAACAATGTCCCCAGGTAGCATGTTCCAGTTGTGGACCACTCTGTTGCTGAGAAAGTGATATGATGTGATGTGTTAACAGAAACACAGACTAAAGTAAAGTGATGGTTTTTAGGGTGTTTTGTCATAGCCACCACACTTAGCAGGCGGATTGGCTTAGTACACAAGGGGTGCTACTACCCATCTTCTGATAGGTGGTTTCCTCAGGCCCTTCTTATAACATCCATGAGATGTAACGGAGGGGTTCTTTTCTAGCCGGGACTACCACGTCTGATAAACTACTACGCTTTTAAATTTTTGCTGTCTAAGATAAGTAAACAGGCCTGCATTGTTGATGAATGCTGCATCAGGGGTAACTATTCTACTTAAGCTTTTACTGAACGGTATAGAAGCTGAAACCGGATTTTAGTAGGTTTACTCAGCACCTGTACCATCTTACCTTAACTTACCTACATACATAGCTACGGTATATCCTATCGATAGGCCTCTGGAAGCGAAAGGTACTTGTAGGTATGGCATTTGAGCATTCACCGAAGGTTTCCCATCCAAAAGGTTAATTAGTGACCCAACAATCAGTTTTACAGATTATTTGGAAAATTGTTTACTGTTTATTTTATGGTCTATAACTCAATGTGGTTATTACTTGTTAATTTTATTTGATTATAAATATCAACTGGACACGCTTCGGCTCAGAATGAGTTGCATGAAACCCTATACTAGAGGTTATACTAGTATAACAAAAATTAAGGCTTTGTGGTTAAATCACGCCTGAACCGATTTGGATTAAACTAATAGTTTAATTGGTCTATTTCCTATTTCTGCGGTGAAGCAGCTGCGTTCCAGCTTAAAGGCTATAAGTGAAACAACAGATACATGAGGCTTAACACCTGTATGCCTCACAATGATGGTCGCAGAGCAGTTTATCAATCAGGGCATCAGGTCTAACAAAGACTTTTTTTAAATCTAAATGTATTCTGTGGATTTTTTTTTATTCAATTTGCTGATGGAATAAGCAGATGGCACACCTGATATTGAGTGGATATCATTGCCTATAACAAAGTAGTGCACCGTAGGTCACGCTCGTTACGAACGTACCCTACGATTCACCGCTTAGCGTCTATCAACCCAAGGCATACAGGTGTTAAACCACAAGCGCCTGTAAATGTGTTGCATGAAAACCGTACATAATCATCATCATCAGCCTAACCAAGGTCATTGCCGGACATAGGCATCCGCATGTTTGGGTGGATTTGCTGTAGTCATCGCGCTTGATAGGTGGATTGGTGACTGCAGTATTGATGTACTGCCATGGTATTCCCATTCCCTGGTGCAATTCCTTGGTCCACATACGACATCTACTCATACCAACTCATTGTATAATCTCAAGGGGAGACTTGACAAATCCGCCCACGACAGTGAGTTTACGTTTTATTGCACTTAGCGCCTTCTAACGTAATAATCGTTTTTCCCAACTCAGGGTTAAGTTTTTATTGATGAAACTAGTTAGCGGATGTCCATTTATTTAGAATGGCACTAAAGTCAAGCCAAATGTCAAAAGTCAATAAGCTGACATTTTTTAGTTTCCATTAGGTAATTATTTGACACGCTAAAGATTTATCGCAGTTTTTAGATAATATTAGGTAGGTATTTAGTTTCAGTTGATTTGATTTGGATTAGTCGAGCAACCTCTAGATCGCTTGCAACGGCCTGTAGATAGTTGAACTGTTTCATGTGTCGTATATAACGTGTCTTTATGTAAACACATATATTTGAACATTCAAAGATCTTGAATACCAAAAAATGTTCGAGTTAACATTCGTTTTATTTTCAAACGAGTTCCAAGTTTGAAAGGGATGCTTTTTTCAAATTCTTCATTATTTATGTGACGAACATGTAGCTGTGACGTCACATATTCTTATCAGGATTAGTGACGTCACAGTGATTAGTGACATATCTGTTACAATGAGATACTGCATACTATGTAGTATGTTTTGGCTACAACTGTTAATATTAGTGCGACTGGGCCCCAAGAGGATGTTTACCATGCCTTGGGATTATAGTAAGTCTTTCCTTCTTGTCCTCGGTAGCTATTTGCACTTACCGTGTTTATCTATGCATGCAAGTTGTTAACAGCGGTTAACGTTACACAAAACTTTGTAGGTAAGGCTAGCGACGTATTGCTAAATGACCCATTGCTGTGTTAAGCAAATTAAATTATGTAAATATTGGGCAAAATGTCAGTAGGAACTTTCAATCATCTGTAGATTACCTAGGCAGGCACAAAGTTCACCAAAACTTTAACAGTCGCGTTATTTGGTTCCCATGAAACAAGTTTTACTTAGTTTACAACTAGATGGCGTTGTGTTAAATCTCCATCAGTGTTTCAATTTTCAGAGGGAGAAGTATTCGTGAGTTAGCTTGCTTTATCCCTAATCTTAACGCGATTGATCCTCTGGTTATTTAAATAATGTCATAGCCATAATCAGCATCATTTACTATTTCAAACACAGATGAAACTTGCTTTTATAAGGTAACGAAGCTACGAAGGTCGTGTTCATACCAGTTGATAAAATATATAAAAATATATTTCAAAGTCAAAGTGTTGATTAATGTAACCAGGTGTTTATGGTGTATGTGGCTTTGGTATCGGAAACTCGCACCATAGGTTTATCATACAAATCTTTAACTTCCTGCCTCTAGAAGCATTTATTCAAGCGTAGATGTTACAGCAATATTTTTTTTTGATTACTAGTTCTTTAA
Organism: Electrophaes corylata; assembly: GCA_947095575.1. NCBI lineage: Eukaryota > Metazoa > Arthropoda > Insecta > Lepidoptera > Geometridae > Electrophaes > Electrophaes corylata. The sequence goes on along the minus strand of OX352719.1, from coordinate 5,415,825 downwards.
ATTACAGTTCATACAGTTCATAAAATACAGTACATTAATGCTTATCTTAAAGTACAAAAGCTACATAAGGCCTTGTCTGAAAACCAGCGCAGCGTTGCCCACCTATTAAATGCTGCATACAGCTGAGACAGGGACCCATTTTACCCCAAGCAACACAACAATCCTAGGTTAGTTATTGGCTATGTGGTTTTTATATATTTTTTATTTTTATTTAGGTTACAATGTACCTACTTCCTTTATTTTTTATTCATGTATGCAAATTGAATAAATTGTTGGGGAAAAATTGATTTTCTTTTTTTTTTTTAAATTATGTTTGTTGTTGCATGTTTCAAGTTTGAATTTGGAACATATATTTTTCTTTAGGAGATTGTTAGAACAGGAATAGCTACTGTAAAATCTTGGTGATCTTTTTTCTATAGAGGAGAAAATGTACCCTATTTTATTTCATTTATCAGGCCTTACAGCTCAATAAGTAGCAGTTCTGCTCTGCGATACAGGTTCAATCCTCATCGAGAGCAAAAACTAATGTGACTGACGCAAAATCTAAGATTCAAAAGAGGTAGTTACTGATTACGTGTAACTTTCAAGTCCGTTTGTTCTCTATTTTGCACAACAAAATGAAACATACTAACAATTGACCAACTGCGATAAATCTTTTGTAAATAACTGTATTTAAGCATGAGATGTATTCATTGCTGCGATTGTCGGCTTGTCATAATAATACAATGCTGGTTTTATTCGTCAATTGCACGAAGCTTATTATTACGTTCAAATGTTTCTCAAGGCAGTTTATTGTAGAGATGTTTTGTGATAAATTGTTATTTATTATCTGATGGGTGCAATTTTGGAATACAACAAATTCATAGTGTTTATATTATCTTACACTAGCGGCTAATCGCAGCTTCGCCCGCGTGGCAGTTTTTTCCCGTTTCCGTTATTTTTACGGGATAAAAAGTAGCCTATATGTTAATTCAGGTTTAGTGTAGGTTGTGGGTTCGATCCTCACCGAGGACGAATATTTCTGTTGATATTCGGTTAGATATTCGGTTGTATTTGATGTTGCGTAAAAAAGTATATTTTATTTATTGTCATTCAGTTCACGCAGCGGTATATTATACCAATAAACATAATATTATACATATTAATATTTCGTATATGGGATACGAAAGATTAATTAAAACATAATGATAATTTTATTTGAAGTCTCTGAGTATGGACATCAGATAAGTAGGCCATACTAAAAAATCGTGTGAATATTATTATAATGACTAATTTACAAATTACAACAGTATGATAAGCTAGGGTTACATGTAGTTTGCATTACAATAAAAATTTGTTTTACATGGTAATTAGTATTAGGACATAATTTATGTTATTTTCAAAAGGAGCTTTAAGTTTTATCTATTTTGACTGACCGCACAAATCAGACCCGATTCTCGTTATTTTTGAAGCTCAAACAAGATTGAAACTAGAATTTGATTGTTGAAATTGACCTATCTGAAATGTCGGTTTTGAAGAACATAATTTAGAAATTGACTCGATTGAAACTTTAATTTGTTGATATTTCGTTTAAGAATTTTGGCCTCAGTTGGTTATAGCTTGGCGTTCGGCATATGGAAGGATATTATAATTGTATTCTAAGTATATTTACAAAAAAAGTATATAAGTAGTTCTTTATACTAACTGATTTTGGTTTATTTAGTTAGAAGTTTTGAATAGATTGAATCGATAGTATAAGCTTTGCTTAGTTTTATTATATTATTCGGTAAAGATTATGTTTCTGACTTTAAATTTAAATAATTTAACTAAACCTTGTGTCAAACTCATAATTTTAATCATTTCCTTTGCAATAAATATTTAATTTAAATTGATAATTAGTTACAATTATATTATTATCCAATGTTTGGGTTTTGCCGGTTGTAAATTATTTAAATGTCTTTAATAGTTTGTTTTTATAAATTTAACCTCTAAATGGGTATAACGGGGGTAAATTTTGTATGAAAGTAACTTCAAGCGTACGAGTCACGCGTTTTTTGCTAGTTATAGATAAAATACCCACAGATAAGCTGAAAATGAGCAATAAGTCTTCATTTGAGAGAGAGATATAGGTTTTTGGTTCTGCCATATTAGCACAGAATATAAAAGTTTCTTTTGTTTTGTCGCGTTTAACATTTTAGCCTTGCTATTCGTAGATGAATTTTAGCTAAGCTAAATGAGCATAAAATTATGTGATGAATTATAATCTTTGAAAAAAAAAACATGTATATAATCAATAGGTACTGTCATCACCCGGCAGGGTCGTAATTTTCTCAGTTCCTTTGGTTCTCAAATCTTTAAGACTCCGATGCTTACCTGAAACAAAAATATTATTGTTAAATAAAAAACAAAGAATACTTTATCCACAAATTTATAATTATGGTACAAGAAGAGCTTAAAGAGGTATTTCGATGAGAAGAGTTTTGGAGCGAGAATACGGTTACGTTTATCGAATCCAAGAATCTCCAGGCGATCACGTACGAACGTACCTATTGTTTACATGAGGCAAGTTTTATATATCCTTTCGATAATCGCACTTTGAGAAGAGAAATCTCCTTATCTAAATGCTACTTTAAACTTTTAGAAGTCGGTGGAGGAACAAGGATCTTTTTAAAATACCTTAAAACTAGGTGAATCTTGAAGTTACAGGCAACTATCGATGACCGATGACGACCGATGTGGCGCGGGGGGCGAATGTCCGCCTGTAACGCAGAAGGTTTTGGGTTCGATTTTCGCCTCGGAATAAATGTTTGTACGATCTGCAAATATTTATTCCGTGTGTTCTGGGTATTTTCTATGTATAATAAAAAATATCTATGTATGTAATGTATTGTATTAAGTATATCAGTCATCTAGTACCCATAACACAAGCTCTGCTTAGCTTGGGGCTAGATGATGCTGCGTGGATTGTCCAGCATTATTATTATTATTACTATGCCTAGAAGACAAGGCGAGAATTATACAGCTTGGTTTATACTGTTATTTGTATGACGTGTGATATATGTTTGTATTTCAATAAATAGATAGATAGATAATTCTCAATAGATAGATGAGGGTCAGATGCCCACGTAGCTATCGTATCTTCATCTCTGACCCTGTTACTTAATCAATCCTAAGTTTGGCATCAAGTCTAGACTATACTTGAGCTTTGGAGATGCATCTAGGTCATAGAATCGTAAGATCTAGATTTGCGTGAGTTGAAACTTAAAAGTACATATCGGCGTAGTATAAATAAAAACGGACAAGTGCGAGTAGTTCTTGAGACTTATCAAGGCTTATTTATCAATGTATACATTGATAACTCTTCAACGTCAAAAAAATTTAAAATTAGTAGTTCTGCGATTAGTCAACAATTTTTTTTAATACACCGATAAAGTTGTTAAAAACTAAATAATTAGAACATTTTTGTTTATAGTACCATGGTGAAATTTTTGTTTTCTTAAGTAACATTACTAACCCAGGTGCTCATACATTTTTTTTTATACAATTTACTGATGAACTATGATGATGACTTCTGACTTTGAATGCCCTTATAATTTATTTATATATGTACAGTCAGCTGCACTAGAATGTATACAAATCTAAACTTTCAAAACGATGCTATAGTATTCCACTAAATATTTACATGGCAAATTTTCAAAACCTAAGTAGGCTCACCAATTGATTTCATGATTATTGAGTTCTTGTTGTGTAAGGTTTTATTGTAATGCTGTGATACCATTTGAAAGTTACGAACTGTATACATTCTAGTGCAGCTGACTGTACCTGATAATAAATAAAATCTATACAGTTGTATAATAGGACCTGTACAAGAGTACCGACAAACTGACAGAGGAAATCATTTGAAGCAAAGACGCCTCGCTCTCTCAGTTAAAAAGGCTTTGTGTAGATGGATGTCATAGATGAGAAGGGTAAGGCACCCACGTACTTGACGCAATACTACGCGGAGGCAGGTCATTGGTAATACTCATAGTTTACTTTGGAACACCGTTTGTTTTACATAATTATTTAAATATTTACTCACGCAGCATCAAATTACAGATGCTGACTTATTAATGGAGATTCGCTTTTATTTGATTTGTACTTGCTTACACTTAGTGGGCTATTTGGCATAATTAAATAAATATATTTATTGGTGGACATATTCTTAACGTGCAAAGCAAACTTGTTTTATTGGTCGAATAAATCGTGTCACGCTTGTTAGATCCATAATGCAAATTAATTATGATTCCATCGATTTTCTTTCTCAAGGAATGTTTGTTTTAATTGCAGTGCTAGCAATTTACTGAAAACTAGCAGTTCGTCCCGGCTTCGCACGGGTTTTAGTAAGGATTCCTTATTTTCTGAAAGTACAATACCTATATATATATCACCCGGGGATAGTGTAGCTTCCCAACGGTGATAGAATTATTCAAATCGGTCTAGTTGTTTTAGAGCCTATTCAATGCAAAGAAACAAACAAACAATCAAATCTTTCCTCATTATAATATTAGGATAGACTAGTGAAACGCGCGTGAAATTATCTTACATCGTCGTACAAACTTCAACCCCTGCGTTAAGCGTGTACTATTAAAATACCGGTAAATTCTAATTCTAATGATTGTTTAAAGTGTTTAACCCAATCACTTGTATAATTTTATGAGTACAAAAATCTCGACAGTGGCATTCCGTTGACAAATTAATGGCCATTTTGACCTAAGTGCCTTCTATAAAGCGATTCTAATTGTTGTGTCACAATAGGACCTTCTGACATTAACCTTTGGCAGTATGCGCATTTTCTTTTATAATTAAAACTTGTGAGATTTTGATTGTGCCATTCGAAAACTTATTATTTTTATAAAAAAATAATAATGAGGTACATTTCTATGTAAAAAAAATTGGTTTTCGTAAAAGTAACTTATCGATGTCTTAAAATATCGATATCTCGATATTGTTTGAATATAAACATAAAATAAACAGTTTATGCATAGTGAAGCGCTCCACACTGTATAATTTGTAATAGCAAAGTCATCCACTTTACTTAACACATCATTTTATATTACGTAATAGGCAAAGATTAATTTGCGATATAAATTATGCGATTATAACGAAATTACTGACATTAATATTGATCCCAACGTGAGGTATGAACATTTACAGTATATTATGACTTTGATGTACATTTATAATCATATAAAAAAATTTTGCAAATACAAGTGTTTAAAATAAGTATGTATGCAGAAAATAAATAAAATGGTTGAGCTTGCAGACCGTTGTAAATGATCTAGATAGCTGAATTGATCCCGATACTGCATGAAAGTTTTCATGTAGTATTTTTCACAAGCATAATATTTAAATGAACACACGTTGAATCGAAATCCGCTGGGGAATAAAGATTTTTGAACCACAAACCGAAAAACTAAGCGTAGGACGCCCTCTCACCCGATAGATCGACAACATCCCGGGAAGACTGTGACTGGAAAAGACTCAAAATCGTTCTTCCAGGAAACGCATTAGTCCCATACTAAGCATTGCTTGTACTATGTGAACCAAATTACTGATAGAATACTTATATATACTTTTATTCTTATAACATACTTAAAATACAATATAGTACCCAGAAAGAGAAAAAACATTTATGTTCATCACACAAATGTTTGTCCTCGGTGTCCACAGTCTGCAGCACAGAAGGCAGAGTTACTACTGAGTGGTGCAGCCAGTCAAAATACTTAATATTTTTCTTGTATATACATACTTAGAATACAATATAGTACCCAGACAGAAAACAAACATCTATGTTCATCACAAACGATGGCGATCGAACCCACAGCCATCAGCACAGAAGTCAAAGTTACTACTAACATTGAACCCAGTCTTTATGATGATGCACAATAAAAAGGTTACTTTAGACTGAGCTTTTATTTAGTAAATAACTCCAAACAATTATTCCACGACCGTAGACAAGTCATGGAAGATTAAAACCGATAAGGTTGCACCTTTCACGGTAAGTTCGATTAACTAGGTTGTCTTGACATTAGTAAAATTCAGGTGAAATAGCGATGAGCGACGACGATATTTTTTATTATACATAGAAAATACCCAGAACACCCGGAATAAATATTTGCAGATCGTACAAACATTTATCCCAAGGCGGGAATCGAACCCGCAACCTTCTGCGTCGCAGGCGGACATTCGCCCGCCGCGCCACATCGGTCGTCAAATGATAGGCACATGGGGCTTAACACCTATGGGCACAAATTGATGTTGTTGAGAGCAGGGCATCGTAGGCCACGATGCAATGCTTTTTTATAGGTAATAGTAACCACATTTTGAAGTTTTTTGTCAAATACAATTTATCACTCACATGCAAAACAAACATCTACCCACGCAAATGTTTGTTCTTGGTGGAAATGAACTCACAACCTATGCCTTACTTAAATCAATTAATAATTACTTTACGCGAACAAAGTCACACGTGATTAAGATCCAGTTAAGAATAATACTTGCACTTTCATATAATATTATTTTATGTGTGAATTTTCCTTGTGCTAATGATCCCACTATTTACCGTAGCCGTCTTCTAAGAATTAGTTACCGTCAATGACGGAGCCAACATTTTTCACCGCCATATTCTTCATTGACACTCGTTCTAAGTATGACGTATGTATTCTGTGTGTGGTGTGTATGTCGTGAATAACTGAGCCAAGGGACATAATTAACCCATTATTCGTATTTTTTATACTACTTCCTGATATACCAAGCTGATGGCTCACCTCATGCTGAGTTGTAACAATTAACTATAACAAATATTTGTCTAGGTGTTTCTTTGTTTAAATACATAATATAACAAAGTAAGATAAGGTAAACAATTAAGGCGAATACAATGTCAGTGTATTTATAAAACCTTGAGATCAAAATTAGAATTATCAGCTCGCTTTATAAACTAAGCTATCTATTTGTTATTGTAAGGTAAAAAGGGTTTTTTATTTTTTGTTATAAATAAAGAAAACGGAAAGAAATAGCATTACGACTTTAATCCCCAAGCACGGTAGATATCCATTTTGATCTCTTCTTAAGTACCTACTCAAGATCGATGAACAATGTTGCGTTCATCAACCTAACGTATGCAGTGGCTCATGCCCTTTAATTTGAAACACAGTAAGCTGCTTGGTGGAAGAAATAGACATAATGGCATTATTTACCAGAGTCTACTGCTAAAACCACATATTTAAATGAACCATACTATGCAAATTCAAACGATTATTGTTTTTCATAGCTATACTTTTTTTGTATGCAATTCTATTTATTCATTTGCGACGGTATTTAACAGGCTCTGCATTAAGGAAACCCAAGTTTAACTAACGCAAGAAGTGAAGTGATGAAATTTCTGCTTTGTATTTGTGTTGGTCGTAGTTTATTACCATAAAAGAACTAGGACAGATTAGTTTTTTTTTGCACTTAGTGGAATTGAAAATTTATACAAGCCTTGAGCATGACTAAACCTTTAAGGGAAAATTCAGTCTCAAATACAACTAAATTTAGTTGACTAAAACGTTTCCACATTGCACTGGGACTAGTTTTAATCGTAAAAAGTCGAATTTAAAAACTATTACTTTTAAAAACACTTGTTATAATATTTTCGTACAGTAGTAAACTGTACCGTCTGCCTCCATTTCTAACGTGTGAGGTCAGGCAGTAATAATATCTTACAAACACTTAACTAAGTTGGATAGGCCCTGAAGCTTCATGTTATATTATTTTGTAAAAAAGATCACACAAGAAAGACGATACAAACTGATCGATTTTTGACTTTGACTCAACTTACTCAAGCTAACTTTAATAGCGCTTAGTGCAAACACGTGCTACCACGTCCGAGTAAGAGTAAAGTTTTTTTTAGGTGTTGAATTTCAAGAATTTCTTTTTTAGTAAAATTTCAAGTTTCTACTATCTGTGGATTCGGTTGTGCGTTTTACTACTACTACTACATGGCAGTCAGTCAGTCAGGACAAATGAATATTCTAATAATTGGTATAGACAGATGACCTGGTGATATTGTAAAGACCACAAGAAGATAATGCATCAAGAAAGCTTAAAATTTTCCTCTTTTCAAAAAAGCTTTCTTCTAGGAAACGTAAAACTTCTGGGCAGTAGGCTACTTCAGCTTCCTAAAAATATTTTGTGTTGGATCAAACTTTGTTACAGACAAGTGGTCCGTCCCGGCTTTGCACGGGTTTAAGTAAGGATCCCTAATTTCTTTGAAAATATAATATAGCATATGCCACCCTGGAATAGTGTAGCTTCCCAACGGTGAAAGAATTTTCCAAATCAGTCCAGTAGTTTCGGAGCCTTTTCAATGCAAACAAACAAAGAATCAAATCTTTCCTCTTTATAATATTAGCATAGAAAAATAGATGAGAATGAGTGTTGTTGTATACACTCAAACTATTTAATTATTAAGTTTGTTCATAAAGAGACTTCGATTATTTAGGATTCGTCTTAGGTATTTTCTGCTATTATATATTGCAAAATGCATGAATAGTGATGTGACTTGTGATGAAACCTCATTGTTTTGCGTAGTCGGGTTATTGCCAGAACATTGTATAGTTGTATACTTAGATGCAAAAATTGATGACTTTTCTGAATTTTCCAAATTGTATGGAATTTGTACTAATATCAGTTGTACTATAAAAATTTACTGGTAAATTTATAAGATAAATTACTAACCCAGAGGTGGTAGAGAAGTAGTACAAATAAATGAAAAGGTTATTATTAAGTATATAATTTAATGTAAGCTTTATAGTTTTTTAAATATGGTATATTAGTAAAATTTTCTAACTTTTTCCATCGTGAGATCCAATTTGATAGTAACTATAACTCTATTTTTAAATTTATTCTTAACGAGCGTAACCTGCAATGTAATGCTTGCTATACGTGATGTTAACATTAACATCAGGTGGGTCATGTGCTTGTTCCATCAGCAAGTCATATAAAAAGGTTCAATGACTAAAATACCAAAAAGTCTACAATATTGGATGTAACTGGTATACTTTTCTTTTGAAAGAAGGAAATAAATTATTTATTTGTGACTCAAAACTTGGTCTTCTGTCAGACCCGTTCTATGATGCCACGGACAATTTACCAACTAAGCCAAAAATTATTGATGCTGACTGTACACACTTGCCGTGTTCGTGTGAAGTAAGTCGCTGGCCGATTATGCGAGGTGTGACAAAACGGAAACTATGTTTTCTTTTGTGATTTATTAGTAAATACTATTACGTATTTTATGGCTTTTACCGTGTGCTGGCTTGCTGAACAATATACCGTAAAATAAAGAGTTATACTGCAGGTCTACTCTTAAAAACGATGATTGAAGTTTTGTATTGTTGTTTAAAATGAGCGATATTTTTGTTGGATGCGATATCTTTCATCTAAGTGAAATTTTCAGTTAATTTATTTTTAGAAAATAATATAACTAATTATGTTCAAAATCGCTCAGTGAGTTATGTTAAGTGCTGTGCCAAACGTTCACATACTACCTACTGAAATAAGAAAATCCGGAGACAAAATAAAGTCACCAATTTACTGACTGATGTTTCAATCTATTTTTCAAAGATTTGATGTGACAGTATATCGACCGTCCTCTACATGGAAGAACAACCAACTGACATTTATTTATTATAATTATTATTATTTATGTTTCTTATCAGTATCATCAGTTAAACTGTTAATACTTTTTATATTTAATAACCTGACACCTATGTCTATAAAATTTTGCATCTTTAAATGTCATTTAAATAACATTTCGCTTAAATTATTGCAACGTATAACTTTTCAAGGTTTTCAATGTTTTGAAAAGTGCCGCTTTTTTTAGAACGCAGCTTAATTAAGATATAAGAGTCGATTACAAATATGTCTCGCTAGTTAAATATTTTTTTGTAATTACAAATAACACTCAACCTTCACTTCACCTTCACGTTCAAGCTTGTTTTGTTTCGAGATTTTTTTTAGATCTAAAATTTGGAACTGAAGATGCAAACATACATGGTACTTTACTAAGACCTTGTATTCTGAGCTCTATTTGTATTCATGTCCAGCTTTGGTTTTGTAAGAAACGGTAACCGCAATTTACATAACGAGCAAACACAAATAATTTATCTAAATCTGATATAATCACCGTTTTTAGAGGAAATATTATCGTCGGTTTATCGGGTAGGGGGTAGGGGGGTATTTTACTCATCGTAGTCTGGTTCATGTTTTAGTTTCCGGAAGGACTTAAATGCTGTTCTGATCGCTTGACGATTTCTAACAGCATTACTTGGCTACTTTAGCGTTACCGGGCTACTATAGCATTACCTGGTTACTTCAAGGTCCATGGTTATCTTTCAAACAAACCTTTATTTCCCAGCGGTTATCGGGTCTTCGAGTCTGCTCATTTCTTTTTCAACTTGGATACATTCCTTTGTTTATTTTGTGTCTGTATATAAGTTATTTTTTTAAATACAGGTCCTCAAAAGAATGTCCGCGGCGAGTCGCTGTGACCTCGCTATAAAAAGGCTTTTTGGTTCCTAGCGTAGGGAACAGAGTCAACTAACGTTACTGTCCTTTCCAGTATACCTTTGTTTAATTATATCTAGGTAACCTTAAGTACTAGTACCACTGTAATTTAAAATCAATATTGTTTATCTTTTATTTAACTACAGATATAACGACTGTTTTTAAAGAAGACTAGGCTTAACGGCCTTAAATTGAAAATTCCAAAAGTAATTTGTGATGGAATGTTCAATTATTATTTTATTCATTTGCCGCTGGTTTAAGTGCATGGCAAAGGTTTTGTGTCATTCACAAGTCCAATGGTAATCATAAAACCAATTCGTGATACTCAATAAAACTAACCTCACAACTCAATTAATAGTGGCTCTGCCTTGTGTGCTGTAGGTTGTGGGTTCAATCTTACTGAAGACAAAAATATCTATGTTTTCGCAATTTTTTTGTGATTTTATACTACATTATGTAATATGAAATTACAAAAAATTGCAACCATCACTTGGGTGGGAGTTTGACGTGCTATCAGTCTCAGGTCTAGGAGGCCTTGGGGTGGCCTAAAGTTACCTAAGTTGATCACTAACTCACACAAACTTGTATCTCAAAAGTATTGGATTATGAGAATAGTCTTCCAAATTATGTAACGAGAAGGTACAAAATTTCAATATTGACAATAAAGTAGATGTTTTATGATAAAAAATTATGAAGTCTGCAAAGTAATAATGTATGAGACAGTTTAAAAACAGAATTGCCCATACATTAAAGAAAAAAGAAAGCTTTTTGGACAAAGATAAGGTTTCCGGCTGCAAAGTTAACTTTAAAACAAAAAGTCGCTAAACACTTCACAAATCTACTAACAACAAAGTCTACAATTCATATCTTGTACCGTTTATGCAATGACCCGTCTAATGTACAAGCCATAGCTACACAAGCAGTTAGTACGCAGGTCTTATGAAGATGCGTCCGCCTCCGGGTCGAACTAACTACTCGCTATTCTACAAGAGTTCCGTATTACATAAATCTAAGAGGTAGTTATAGTAATAATAAAATGTTTCTTCTGTCTCACATTCATATAATAGAAACTAAAAAATACAATAGAAATGAATAATACAAATATGACATCAAAAAGAACTCGCCTTCAAGCCGATATTGTTACCTAATATCTATAAATTAGCTTATTATTATAATTGCTTTCACTAAAGAACAAAGAAAAAAATTCTATGGACTATAAAATGTTGCAAAATCTTGATTTCTTGGTTAGTAGGTAGGCTATGGTGAAAAAGTAGTAGTGGTGGTGAAATTACAGGCACATGAGGCTTAACACCTGTATGCCTCAGGTTGATGGACGCAGAGCAGTGTATTGTAGGGCACGTTCCTGACTGTGACCTGCTAGGCAATGCTTTGTTATAGGCGATGGTAACCACTTAACGTCAGGTGGGATATATACTTGTTCCATCAGCAAATTATATAAAAAAACTTGAAGTCCTAATCTACAAGAAATTGAGGACACCTACGACTTAGTCAGCTCTGGCTACGAACAATACCCAAATTAAGAAATGCTCAAAGGCAAAATGTACGAAGGGATCCAGATAACTAAGAAAATAGATACACAGGTACCTATATATCTGTTTATCTATTTTTTCAGTCATCTGGTGTCCTTCGCACACGTTCACATATTCATCTGTAGTTGTCTAGTCTTCTCTAAATTTGTATTTTAATTTTGTCTCGCATTGTTTGCTCGTTTGATAAATTTAGTCAAAACATCGGCAATAGGTACTATAATAATAATAATGCTGGACAATCCACACAGCATCATCTAGCCCCACGCTAAGCAGAGCTTTTGTTATGTGTAGGTACTACGAGTAGATGACTGATATACATAATACAATTATTACATACAAAAATTTGTCTTTAAACATATTTTTTATCATACATAGAAAATACCCAGAACATCCAGAATAAATATTTGCAGATTGTACAAACATTTATCCCAAAGCGGGAATCGAACTCGCAATCTCCAGCGTCGCAGGCGGTCATTCACCCGCCGCGCCACATTGGTCGTCATATAGAATAGCTCTACCATGATAACGATAGACGAAGTTTTGTTTAACGATTTGCGTTACATTGCGCGGCATGTCAGGCAGTGACAAGTTAACTGTAGAGCGTTTATTGAGTTACCCCGTAATGTAACACAAAACATTAATATGATTTTTTTAGTTATTTATGGTAGACCAGTAAATGTCTAGCCTAGTGCGGAGCTCATTTTGTAAATAAGTTATATAAGTTTCTTAGAAAAGTTTTATTTGTTTATGATGAAATAAATAACTGGCTGTAGAACGTCTAGTAACATTATAACAAGCAGTTATAGAATAAACTCAAATAAAACCCGTCGAAAAAAGTTATTAATAACTGAGTAAATCATAACTGAATAAAATGGTGACTCTTTTAAAAACAATCCGTCTTTCGAGCTAAAATTAACATGAAAATTGTATTTCATCAAACTCATGGTCAATTGATTAAAATATAAATTAGATTCATTCATTTTAGACTGAAGGTCATAGTTCATTATTTTGATGAGCTGTCTGAATATAACTTTATTATTTTAGATTAAATGGATTTAGTATGATGTAATTTGTAGGTACAAGTAGTGTTTTGTATCGTTTTGACGCTTAACTTATTTCAAAAGTTAACTTGTACAATATTTACACAGGCACTTCATTCACCGATTACCGATTCAACGACCGATGTGGCGCGGCGGGCGAATGTCTGCCTGCGATGCAGGAAGTTGTGGGTTCGATTCCCGCCTTGGAATAAATGTTTGTACGATGTGCTAATATTTATTCCGGGTGTTCTGGGTATTTTCTATGTATAATGAAAAATATGTAAGTATGTATGTAATATATTTTATTAACTATATCAGTCATCTAGTACCCATAACATAAGCTCTGCTTAGCTTGGGGCTAGATGATAGTGTGTGGATTGTCCAGCATTATTATTATTATATATTAATAATCCCCCTGCGTCGCAGGCGGACATTCGCCCGCCGCGCCACATCGATCGTCAAGCCTCATATGTCTGCACTACTACACTACTACACCTGCACCCACATCCTTCAAGCCAGATCACAGCTAGCTGCTTGGCGGCAGAAATAGGCATGTTTATATATGTATCATTTGATTGACCGACGACATTGGTAAGATTGGGAGAAATCGGTGGATAGAAAAGGCTTTAAGATTGTTCTGCTTGCTAGCGTAGGGGCAAGGCATATGTCTAGCAGTAGACTTCTATAGATTGATGATGATGATAGTAATCCCATACATTTGTTTTCTAGTAGCAATATAGTTTAAATAATAATATTATACAAAGCCTCTAAGTGACTTCAGCTTTAAAACCGACCGACCGTGTGAAGTAACTAAATTGCTAATAATAGTTCACATTGTTATTTTTAGATGAATAAAGTAACGAATATATCTTCACTTGACTGTCAATGATCTTAGATAACTGTAGAATAGTTGGTGTTACGGCAAAAAATACGATTAAGCTATAGTTTCCTGTTACACGATTTATTGTGGGACTTACGCCCAAATACTCGAATGCAACTTAGATCGTCTCAAGGCGCGATTTGTTGACAGTTTGCAATGAAAGTCTGTCAACAAATTCTTTGTTTAAGACGTGATTAAATCTAAGTTGTGTTTGAGTATTTGGGCGCTAGCCATATGATTTTAAGTATAGATCCACAAAAATATATTGAGCTAAATACCATAAGTGCTAAGCTTGTGTTTTTTATCACTATCATCACAATCATCAGCTTGAAGAAGTACTACTGAAAACTAAGAACTATTTGGAGCCATCTCCAGTCCATATGTACAAACCACACTATCACTAAATTTATTATTATAAGAATATTTGTCCTGACTGACTGACTGACTGGCATATAAATAACGCACAGGCTAAACCACTGGTGAGTGTATTCGTCTTGAGGTGTCATGGTGTGCTCAGAAAGAAATTCCTGAAATACAGCCCTTAAACGGGCACAGCGGTGGTTGAGGTTTGCATAAAAATAACTTTTCGCGAAGTCACGTGCATTATATCAGTATTATATCGGAATAAAGTTATAAATTAGTTTTTTTCCTTTGTCAAAATTATCTCAGTTATTACATCCAAGATATCGAATCCAGTTTCTGTTACATAAAAGATAATCTGACCTCAACACTTTATGATGTTGTCTGAATAACAAATTCGGTTGAGAGATTCACTAAGGTCAATTATATTAGAAGATCAATTTAAAACTGACAAATGGATTTGTTTATGTATTTATTATTAATAAGAAGCAACGTATAATCGATTATTAATTTAATTACTTAATTTAGGGATTTTACATTTTGCGAGGGAGGTAGTGGGGCCATTACATCCCGTAAAAACCGGTATTTCTGGGTCGTCTATATCCGTAGGACCCTCTATTATCTCCTGTGGTTCGGAAAATACAACTAAAGGATGGGCAACAGAATCGGTCCGTGATATTTGAATAACTAAGCATTTCTGAATACTGGTTTGAAATTGAATGGCAATCACAAGTCAGAAGACAAAGCATAGGAAGGCTCTCCCACTGATTGACTGACTACATTGTTAATTTTTTTATACGACTTTAAACCCGCCGTCACAGCTCAGTTTTTGGAAACACATAATTTGGTAAAAGTAAATAGATTGTAACTCTTAGAATTATATACGTACTTAGGTATAAATTTAAAAAGGCACGTTCAGAGTAAATATTTCATTTTTAAGTGTGCCGAATCACCCTTAAGTCTTTGCATCGCGACAGCAAGGGCTGGGCTGATGGGGAATCCGTCCCCTGAAATACAGTTTATAGCTAAGATTTTTATAATATCCCAAAAATTAACTAGTTTATAACTAGTTCAGGGGCTGGTATATTCCAATTCTGCTCTTCCTCGCAGTCGCTGATGCAAAACATTACTTACTTATATGTACAAGTTTAGGTTAGGTTAATTTAGAATAACGGTTGTCTGGAAGACATCGCTACCCGTGATAAGTCCGCCGATTGTAGGACAAATCCTTTTGTACTTTATCTTATATTTTATTGTATTACCTACTTATAAGTCATGTCCTCAATAAAGTTTATTATTATTATTAGTTCGTAGTAGCCCTGCCTTCTGTGCTGTCGGTGGTGGGTTCGATGCCCACCGAGAACAAACAATTGAGTGATGAACATAGATGTTTGTTCTGGGTCTGGGTGTTATATTGAGTGCTTCCCCGTTCAACCCACAATTTTTCTACCCAATAGGTATTTTGCTCCGTTCGACCCAAAACATTTGATTCAAGTTCCCCGTTCTACCCACACCTACTTATTCCTAATTTCTTTTGTTTAAATTCAAATAAATGACACTGTGAAACACTAAAGTAGAAGGGTCAGCAGACAAAAAAATGTAAATACTTTTTAAATTTTTTTTTATAAAATCAATCTTTTAGAGATAATAGTCAGTCAAATAATTGTCTACTAGTCTAACAAAAACACGAATTAACCTTTAAAGAAACAAACATACATAAACATATTATGAAAAATAGCACATCAATGTTCAGATTCAGGTAGTTAAATATAAAGTTACATTTATAAGTAATCTCGGTAGTACTTAATAGACTTGCACGTGCATTCATTTGAAGAGAGCATAAACAGTAGCCTTAAATATTATTATTGTTGGTACAACATTTGAAGTTACTGTAAGTAATCATTTCATTAAGTTCGATTTTTCATATCACGGCGTCTATACTGTTTAGAATACACTGTGACTTAGATTTTTGGACTGGGTAGAACGGAGCATATGTTTTGGGTTGAACGGGGAAGCACTCGTTATATTATATGTATTTACAAAAAAAGTATATAAGTATTCTATCAGTCATCTGGTTTCCATAGTACAAGCTATGCTTAGTTTGGGACTTGATGATGTTGCGTAAAAATGTCCTGGAAATAATAATGTATATGTAAATATTTATTAACATAGAATGAAGAAAAAATATATGCTAAAAATATACCTACATAACAAAATGAATAGTTATAGTTTAACATAGAATTAGAGAATAATATATTTAAGTTGTATAATAAGTGTAAAGTTTAAGTTTCTAAATTTGTTTTGTAAGGTCCTCATAAAGTTTATAAATAAATAAATAATACTGGACAATCCACACAGCATCATCTAGCCCCAAGCTAAGCAGAGCTTGTGTTATGGGTACTAGATGACTAATATACTTAATACAATACCATATTTCATACATAGATAATTTTTATTATACATAGAAAATACCCAGAACACCCGGAATAAATATTTGCAGATCGTACAAATATTTATCCTAAGGCGGGAATCGAACCTGCAACCCCTGCGTCGCAGGCGGACATTCGCCCGCCGCGCCACATTGGTCGTCAAATTATATTATATTACTACTTATTTAAGCAATACACTTAAATTTGACTGTTTCATTACGTGAATTTTCTAGTGATATCAGCAATTTTATGCTCACGATTCAAATGTGTAAACCATGTATTTACATGTGCTACGAATTTGCGGGTTCAAATCTACCATTGTTGTGGATAGGGCGTTTCTCACGGAAGAAACACGGCACACTTACCCAGTTTCTGGGTTACGTACTCTTATTTACGATTGAACGGATTACTCTGCAAAAGTACTGTACTGCAGTAATATATTAGCATTTGAGCAAACTGCTACAATTTTATTGTTAAAATAAATGAAAAGTAATAAGTATTTGTTGATATTTCACACAAAACTAACCCCTGAATACTTAAACGCGTCTCAGATTTATCCACGTCTTAAGTGACAATTTTTTGACAGATTTTCATAGCAAACTGTCAAAATCTAAGATGCGTTAGAATTAGACGACCAATGTGGCGCGGCGGGTGAATGTCCGCCTGCGACGCAGAGGTTGCGGGTTCAACTCCCGCCTTGGGATAAATGTTCATACGATCTGCAAATATTTATTCCGGGTGTTCTGGGTGTTTTCTGTGTATAATAAAAAATATGTATGTATGTAATGTATTGTATTAAGTATATCAGTCATCTAGTACCCATAACACAAGCTCTGCTTAGCTTGGGGCTAGATGATGCTGTGTGGATTGTCCAGCATTATTATTATTATTATTATATTCGGGGGTAAGTTGACTAATAGCTGCTGCAGCTGACAGCTGATATTAAATTGATAATTATTATTTGTCTAAATTTTAGAATGTTTTACTACCAACAAACAATGTTCATCACACAAAATGTTTGTTCTTGGTGGGATCAAAACAATAGCGTGCATCGCAGAATGTACTGCTTCTACCTGCTCTGAAAGTAGCCTAAAACTTTAAATGAGTCTGAGTGTACGTTGTCACTATGCTAAGTACAAATATGCGAATAAACGATCGAGTAAGTTACGCTAAATTCTGCTCGGTTACTAAGTGAGTGATGGTCACTAACTGGTTATTGCCATTTACATTTGAGCACTTTAGCTATAGATAAAATGTAATGAAATAGAATGGCAACACCTTATTAACCTCTTTTGCCTGCCTAATTCTACAAAAAATAAAAAAAGAAGGTTTGTTATCATCTTTTTCCAGAAAAAAACAGAATCTCTCAGCAACATATGAATACATTTTTTTTTCATTTTACCGTAGCAAATCTTGCCGATATTAAAATGATATTGTGAAAAGTAGATCCACAAAAGTCATATAAAAAGAAAATTACAGGTAACAAAAAATTTAAAAGTTTCGCACAATATATTAGTAAAAAAACTTTCAACTAAATATATTGCAAACTCCAAAAGTTGTTTTATTATACTCATATTGCATCGGTTTGAGATAGCGAATAACGCAATTAGGCGTATTGACATTGGACAATACTACCAACATGTCATGTTTACAATTACCCATTACAATTATTTAGGCTGCGTTTACTAGAAAAGTTCTAAAAATAAATAAAAAAAATAGCATCACGACTTTAATCCCCAAGCATGCTAGATATCCTCTCCGATCTCTTAGTACCAAGTAACCTACTCCTGATTCTTTATAGATGTCTTAGGATGATAGTCAGAGGCACGTCCAGGTAGTAATGTTTTGGTACGTACCCACATTTTGCAGTAGTTAGTATTTCCATACGTGACAGGTTGCAAGTCCATCGCCACTGCCAGAATACTAGCTGGTTTTATATATACTCACGATGTTTTCCTTCACCGTTTGAGAGTGCCCAGTGGCATTGCGCACATCAATTTTTCGAACAGAAACACCCATTGGTGCACGATCGGATTCAAACCCACGACCTTAGGATCAGAAGGCGGGGTCACTCCCACTAGACCACCGGTGCTATACCAGTGTAAATATACCTTTATCAATATACAATTCCGTGTCAGCGTAACGTTACACAACACGAACGTAACTATTCGGCTTTCGCTTGTCGACCCCTGACATTAAAGTACCTAGCGCATCTTCTTTAGAGCGTGTCTAGTGGGTAAGGTATTTGATATTGATAAGGTTATTATAAGTTACGCTTATTTTTTAAGCGAGCAAGCAAAGCGATGAAGTGTTTTTGTTACAAGTCTGGCTATATTTGCTTTCATGTGAGTTTTTTATCTACAGCTGATCTGCTGGCCTACAATTTGCAACGTGAGATATATCGCGCCCTTGACACGAGATATCTTCTATAGAAGGGCATTTTAGAAATTATAGATAAAGACCTACAGATAGGCTAAACATTATCACCAAGTCTTCATTTGACAGAACCAGATAGAGTTTTGGCACTGGCATGTGAGCACAGAAAGATATAAAGAGATATCTCTATTTTGCACGAGGTAACGAGTGACAAAATTTTGTCGCGTTGCATATCTTAGCCGGGCCGGACAAAACTTCATGTATAGGTTTTACGAGTATTATTAGTTTTCTTTGTTGTCAAAATTTTCGATAAAAATACGTCTCTTCGTACATATCCCGCGGGGATTTTCGATAAGAAGGGTACTTCGTACATATCATATTTTGAATAACTCAGTGATAAAAAAAATATTGCAAAGAAGTGTATTCTTGCAAGGTCTACGGTTTACAGAACTACTACTATTTAGTACTGTTTATTTTTTATTTCTACTATTTAATACTAAGCTGTTTGGCGGTCACCCATCCGCTTGCTAACCTTCGGAAGGTACTTGAACAAATTTAATGAGCTGTTCATTTGTTTGTAACAATAAATAAATATAAGGACTATACAGCACCCTCTAGCCCCAAACTAATCAATGCTTATAGATAAACAATTACTAATAAAATACATGTCACTGTCATGTCAATACATGTCATCAAAATGTTAATTATGTAAACCATTTAAATTTGCATGCCAGTGATTTGGTGAAATATGTGACACTGTGCCTAATTACTCCATGAACTCTTACCCATGTTTCTCGCATATAAACATTTCATTTCATTTAAATTCTTGATGCAGATTAAATCCACAACTTACAGCGCAGAAAGCAGAGTTATTATACATTGAGATACAATAAAGTAAATATAAGGATCGCCAACTAGTTTTACATTCAAGAATTATGATAAAGATTTTATTGATTTTATAACAGTGACGAGTATTTTAAACAGCGATGAATAAGCGTAGTGCTTAAACAAGGCATGTCAAGTATTAAGTAGGCACTTTTAATTCAAGTTTGGAGGTCACTTTAAAAATTATATTCTGTCACAAATCTTCAAGTTTATTTTTAAAGACCTTATATGAGGTAGAGTAATGTTGCGATAAATTGAAGATGAGATGGTCATTGCAAATAAAATGACCTTATTTTGTCCATTTGGCATTCAACTGCTTTTGTATAAATATTACACAGAAAAGCAGCACACACACAATGCCATCTAACTTCAACATAAGCAAAGGTATGGAAACCATGGCTGATAGAATACTAATATACTGTTTTTGTAAATTTATAATATAGACACCGAAAATAATCTATGTTCATCACACAAATGTTTGGTGTTGGTATGGACCGAACCCAAAACCCACAGTGCAGAAGAAATAGCTACTAAAAAAATCTGTAAAAATGTCTATAAATAATGCTGGACAATCCATACAGCATCATCATCTAGCCCCAAGCTAAGCAGAGCTTGTGTTATGGGTACTACATGGCTGATAAACTTAATACAATACATTACAGACATACATTATTGTTTTATTATACATAGAAAATACCCAGAACACCCAGAATAAATATTTGCAAATCGTACAAACATTTATCCCAAGACGGGAATCGAACCCTCCTGCGTCGCAGGCGGACATTCGCCCGCTGCGCCACATCGGCCGTCAATATTTATTTATTTATTTACTACCAACTGACTTCTCTACTCTTTTTAAGTTTGAAAAGCGAAAGTGTCTATTCTTAAAGTAAATTATACTGTAAATTAAAACAATTAAATTATAAATGCTAATTATCTTTCTTCTATTGACGATTTCCATATTCTTTGTCAGAGCAAGCATAGTTTACTGACCAATTTTCAACCTTATGACTTAGGCAAAAATACAACCTATTTTTCATTCATTCCCCGCGTTTGTCAACTTTTGCTAGAAATCCTGCTGATGTCGTTTGTTTTGGCCTAAATATTTATCTGTTAAAAAGAGGTTACATAAAAAAGTTTTATAATGCCAAATTCGTAAAAGTATAGATAAGAGTTATGTTCTTCGTAAGAAAAAAACATATTATAATGCTATTAGTTTGCAATAGCTGTCTAGTTAATTTTAGGGTTCTGATACAGGATAAACAGGACACACATTGAAAAGATCGTAAAAAATTGGTGGAAAAAAATCCAAATCATCATCTCGAAAACTTATGAAAGAGGCTTATGTCCAGAAGTGGACTTCTTCAAGATGATAATGATAATCTAGGCGAGTGTCGAAAATACATTTTCCAATTGAATGAAAGGCTATTTTTATTTTAGTGAAAGGCATTATTATAAAAAAAACTTCTAGGGTTGTGTACTTCCGATTTCATCCATCCAGGGATTGAGCCTTAACATTAAAACATTGTGACTTTTTAAAAATATATTAAAATTCATAATACTAACAAATTATAATAAGTTTTAATACGCATTTAAAATATTTAGTTATATTTTATAATATTCAAAAACGAAGGCTTGTCTATAACTTGATAGCCAGTAGTTCCAACAACAATACAATACAATCACTCACTAAGTCTAGCCGTAGGGCGATAGAGACAGTAATTGCACCTCAAAAGACTCATTTGACAAATGGTTGAATAAATGAGTTATTGTATTTTACGGCAGCGCTACTTGAGTTTGAAATAGTGTGCAGTGAGGATTGTGAATTATGACATGTTTTATTATTTATGTCTATACGTATTGTAAAAATCTTTATTCTGACTAACTGACATACAAACAACGCACAGCCTAAACAGCTGATCGTAGTTTCGCTGATTGAAGTTTGTATCAAAGTAAATTTGAGAAAAAGATAATTTTATTATAACAACGTCAAAAACCTCCACAAATTTAAGTAAGTGTACATTGTATACATGCTTTCGCCAAACAGTATTGGAAATAGGTTGTAGTTGAACGGAAAGCCACTTTCTTTGCAGAAGGTCAAGGGGACTAAGGTATAACTTGTTTGAAACCTCGCGAAAGGTAGGTTTTAGATAGACCTAGCTGTGTGTAGACCTTCCCCTTGATACGGGGGATGCGATAACCAACTTCGCTAACAAGGATTCAAATGACTCGATGAAAATAAGATTTAGAATGTTTCTAATACGATACTTTAGCGACTCTTTTTCGCATCCACGTATCAAGGGGAAGGTCGTGGGTTCAAATCCCGCTCGAGGCAACAATTTTTGGGATAATATAAAAATCTTTGTGATTTCTTTAAGTGCAGGTAAGCACTATAAAAACTAACAAACTATTTTAAGTCAACCTTCAGGGAACACAGAAGTTTGTATATTTTATTTTAATAAAAATCGAGTTTAGCCTCAGTTCAGGAACATCCAAGTGCGTATTTTAATATTTTCAACCTGTTATCAATATTATTTACCAAAGTACGTAGTTTTCGCAAGAAGCTTTTAGTAATGTATTACTTGTTCAATATTCATATTAGTGTGTATATATGATTGTTTAGTATGCGAGGCCATAAGGCATATGTATTTACGGTACATTTTGCTCATTTCGTAAATGTCCAAATGATAGTGACGGCTTGTGAAACAAGCAACCATCACTAATTTGAAGTTTATCATAATGTCACTTGTAAGCATCGATTACCAAATGGAAAACGCTCTAACCGAAATATATTTAATTTTGAAATAATTTTTTTAGAACAATTAAAATCAACATTCTTTATTGCTAATATGGGTGGGAAATACATGTTGGGATTTTATGTTATTTATGATCTGCCATAAAAAAGATAGAATTTTTATATTAGATATTGATTTCATACTTTGTTGTGTTGTACTAGCTCAAACCTCTGGGGGGTTGAAATTTGAATGAAAATAACGTCACGCGTACGTAGTCACTAGCGCTTCGCTAGTAAATACAATCACATGCCCGTTTATTATTATAAACGATTAAGTATCAATTTAACCGTAAAAAGGTAACAAACAGACATGCCTTTGTATTTATAATAATTAATACGGATAGTATAAGGTCAATGCATAAAATATAAATAGTACAGTGACTCGGAGCGCGTTTATGTCTTTTGTATCCAGCACACGTTCTCAATAGAATTGTAGATTTACATTGAATAGGTAGTTCATGTATGTACATCCTATTTAATTGTTTTACTAGTTATTCGCGTCAATTTCGCTTATATTCTTTAAACTAACCTAAATAAGATCTTAATGACATTTATTTACAAAGAAAATTATAGCTAATACAAATATTTATAATTGGTATGTACAAAATACATATGAAACAGTTGAGCTGTCTACAGACCGTTGCAAACGAGCAATTGATCTTAATTGATCACCTACTTGACGTAATTTGACTGCAAAACTATTTTATTTCACTTGAAACTGGCAAAATTGTCGTGACTAATTGTAAAGAAGATTAGAACGACTTAGAAGATTGTTTTTTGTCGTCTTTGGAAGTAATCTACCGTGTAAAGAGATTAAAGTCGTCAGGCAAGAGTGTTAGATATGGACGTGAAAGGTTATAAAAGCTGAGGAAGACCAAAGAAAAGATGGATGGATTGCGTGAAAGATGATATGAGTAAGAAAGGAGTGAACACTGAGATGACGACTAATAGAAGAGAGTGGAAGGAAAAAACCTGTTGTGCCGACCCCACTTAGTGTGGGATAAGGGCAAGAAGATGATGATGATGATGAGGCAACACGAAGCGTCTAATCGACACAGTCAAATAACTCAATTTATATTTTCTATATACAATAGTAGGTTAAGTTTGCGCTTAAATGTCATCACAGTAATTGCTGTTTATTTAAAGAACGCACCCGTCTTAATGTGTTCAACAGAGTAATAAAAATATATAGATAGGTTATCGTCCTTCAACTTATGATAATTTGTCGGAAGCACACGTGGCCACGTTTAGCTACCACTGATTTAAAATTGTACCAATCGGGTTAAAATTGTCTCCGTAGTTTTGTTTAAAGGGATTGAAAAGAAATGAAAAAGGTTAACAATTTTGATACCTATCTCAAAAATATTCATAGGATTATAGTAAAAAAACATAAGTGGAAAATACTAATACTAAAAGTGGTCAAATGACTTTAGTATGACGTTTTTAAAATTGTAACGGCTGTTATATTTTAATTAACACTCCGTCCGAAATTAATGATGTTAAACATCATTAATTTCGGACTTAATCATTAAAGTACTTACCAAAAAAAGAACATTAGATCTATAACATATAAATAACTACTAATTATTATAAAATCACATACACATGGGGCTTAAAACCTATATATTTAGTAATGTTTAGTGTGTGCTTAGTGACCACCGATGTAGCGCGGCGAGCGAATGTCCGCCTTCGTTGCGGGTTCGATTCCCGCCTTGGGAGAAATGTTTGGACGATCTGCAAATATATTATATTCCTAGTGTTCTGGGTATTTTCTATGTATAATAAAAATATCTATGTATGTAAAGTATTGTATTAAGTGTATCAGTCATCTAGTACCCATAACACAAGCTCTGCTTAGCTTGGGGCTAGATGATGCTGTGTGGATTGTCCAGTATTATTATTATTACTTTTGCCTGGTTTCATTATCCTACGAGCATCCGTTAGTATTATAACAAGTGACTTATGAGAAAAACTCTCACCACATTGACCAGTAAACTGTCACTGTAACTGAACAGATTATAAAAGCATATCCGATAAGAAACGATTCTTACTAATTTTAACGAAAAAATATATATGGCATCACGAATTGAATCCCCAACCTCGGTAGATATCTCTTTAGATCTCTTAGTACCTACTCGAAATGCTTCTAGAATGTCTAAGAGGTAGTCAGAGGTACGTCCAAATATTACATTTGGTACACACCCACATTTTAAAGTAGTTAGTATTTCATACGTGACAGGTTGCAAGCCCATCACCGCTGCTAGAATACTAACTGGTTTCCTCACGATGTTTTCCTTCACCGTTTGGGAGTACTGGCATTGCGCACATAAATTTTCAGAACAGGAAAATTTATTGGTGCACGACCGCATGCGAACCCACGCTTTAGAATCAGAAGGCGGGGTCACACCCACTCACACCACCGGTGCTCTATTACTAACGAATGCTTGTAAAATATTGGAATTGCGCATTAATCTGTCATCGGGTCCACCTGAATGATTTTACTTATAAGCACTTAACAGTAAAAAAATAAGTTTACTTACTTACTTAAAAGCCATCAAAAAGTACTTAATAAAAAAATCTAAAACTAAATGTTACTAAGTATTATGTCGGCTCTATGAGAATAAAGCTTCATAGGTTATATCGACATAATAATAATAATGCTGGACAATCCACACAGCGTCATCTAGCCCCAAGCTAAGCAGAGCTTGAATTATGGGTACTAGATGACTGATATACTTAATACAACACATTACATACATATATATTTTTTATTATACATAGAAAACACCCAGAACACCCGGAATAAATATTTGCAGATCGTACAAACATTTATTCCGAGGCGGGAATCGAACCCGCAACCTCCTGCGTCGCAGGCGGACATTCACCCGCCGCGCCACATCAGTCGTCATGAAAACGAAACTTCTTAGGTAGGTATTTGCCGTGTGTGAAGATCGGAATGCACGCTGTAGATTGTAATTGAAACTAAAAGTGAATAGTTAGCCGGTTTCCTGGATATTATCTTAAGCGGCATCGCCGGAAGGCGCTTCCGAGACAATACACTATTTAACGCACAACTATGCGTTAAAATATAGTTTTAACTTACCACAAAAGTAGGTCAATAACTACGATTTTAAATTGATAATTATCTTAACCTTTTAAGTGTTATATTTTATTTAATATTATCGCACATAAAATTTGAATATGTAACTTTTTTGGATAAAATCTAGCCAATAAATAAGGCTAGTAAATTTTTTTAGAATAAATTGCTTAGAAATTAATGTATAGAAAAATAATTGTCGTGTTGTTTCTATTGATTGGGTAGTTAATTAATTAATGACAATAAAAGTTCCTGCGTGTAACCTCATTTGCATAATTTTAATTATTGCAAAACCTTACAAATCTTGTTTAAAAATAAATTGAAGGTATGAGTGCCCTTTGACCTTCCGCACAAAAATAAAAAAACTCACCTTGCACAAAAGAAAAAAAAATCACCTCACGCACGTCACACACACAATTAAAAAAAATAGACTTCTAAATTCAAATGTCCGTTTCGCGCGCTCGCTGGGTCAGAGTGCGCGCAGACTCATCCCAAGACTCGCGCGCACGAACAGTGAAAGTGTTTATATAGCCTTTGGCTGCAGTAAAGCTCATCTCAGTGACATCACTTGCGATTTACACTGAACAATGAACGGGGGTGTGACCTTGAACTGTTTGTATACTGCATTCATTTTATTAGACTCAATACTCAATAAATAAAATATCACGTTTGTAGAAATAGTGGTGGTTACATAAATACAACAGATTCATAGCGTGTGTCCATTAGGGCGTTACAATATTGATCTGTGTGGTGGATGGTAGGCTAAGAAACTCTTGGAGCAAAATAGAGGAGGCTTTTATTTGCCTTGGTTGCGAGGAACTGGCGCTTAGATTCACCTAGATTTAAAACGTAAGATTTAAGAATTAATGCTTTTTGACTTTGACTTTGATATAAAATATTATTTTAAATACCTGATTCTATCTTTTTATCCAACTTCAAAAAAAGAAGAGGTTCTCAATTCACTGTTTTTTTAATGCTTGTAACCTCAGAACTTTCGACTGGGTGAACCGATTTTGATGATTCTTTTTTATTTGACAGGTGGTGTTTCCTGTGTGGTTCCATTGGTCCTATCTCATTTGGTCCAGTTCTAACAATGGCATCCATGAGAAATTGAAATCGATTTTTTTAAGTTAAAATTTTATTTATTTCAATCTAAAAATTTTATTATTTGAATTATTGTATTATGGAATACACTTGTACAAAAATGCTAATATTATGTTATAAAAGAGGCTTTAATATTTTTAGATATAGGAAAACCGGCTTAGGTTTCTTTCTATGTATGGGTACGCATTAAACAATCTTTGTCAATTTTATTAATTGGATCAAGATAATTAATATTTTAAGATATGATAGTGAATTTGATTTTTAATTAGATGTTTGATTCCGTTTTCATAATACCGACTAGCTGACCACTTCGTTGGGCGATAAATATTTTTACTTGTGATGAAATCGAAAACGTCTTTTGAATTTTCGGGTTTATATATAGCCTATGGACACTCAAAGTATTCTACGCTTTCTATTGGTAAAAAATCAGTAGGTAAATTCAGAGAATACTCCCTACAACCTCACAAATTTACAAAACCTCTTTATAATATTAAGTTTAGATTGAACATTTTCTTAGAACTGTTATTGCGCAATATAATTTAGGATGTCCAAGAGGGTACCTGTTAATATAGCCGTAAGCTACACTAAAACCTCATCTTAGTGACATAATACACCACTTATATTGAACAATAAACGGGGGTGTGGCTTTGAGTCGTTATGCTATCTTAGTTTGTTTATCGATTAATTCGGCTTGGAAGTTGGATCGATTAAATATCGAGTTTAAAATATTTTAAAGTGTTATGATTTAAATGAATAAAAATAAACTTATATTCTTTGTTTTTTAACATAATACCCAAATGAGGAAAATAAGTTTTGCGAAAATTTATTGTGTTCATCAATTGGTCTTGTAAAATCTATTGATCAGCTATCGATTAATGTTCTCAATACCCAACTTAGCAGACATTTCCGTAAAACTTTTATTGCGCAATATAATTTGGGATGTCTAAAAGAGTAGTTGTTTATGTATCCTCAGCTTACAAATACAGCAATACAAATATTAGTTACAACTAAGCTGTAAAAGCCATCACAACTCAGTAGTAGCCCTTTCTTCTGCGCTGTAGGTGGTGGGTTCGATTCCTACCGAGAACAAGCATTGTGTGATGAACACAGATGTTTGTTCTGTATCTGGGTGTAATATTGTTTTCTGTATAATATGTATTTACAAAAAAAACATATTAATATATATCAGTCATCTGATTCCCATAGTACAAGCTATGCTTAATTTGGTGATAGACAGATTATGTTGTGTAAAAATTTCCACAAATATTTATTTATTATAATTATTTACGATTTACACTGAGAAATGAACAGGGAGTATCTTAGTTAGATATACCCCAATCTTGCTCATCGACAAGTTTTGTTTAGAAGTTACTCGATTAAACATCGAGTTTTTATTGATTAATGATTAATATTTATTGAATGATTTGACCAGTTTGGTAAGTTCTGACTTTATAAAGAGAATTTTCATTTTCTTGCCAAACGTGATCCAAAAGTATAATGGCGTATTTTTTAAAATAACGAGTTACCGTAGTCTTTGTGTTGGTGACAGTACGAAACGGCCAAAAACGGCCTAGCAACAGGCGGTTTTGGGTTATTTTGGATGCTTCGTAACTTAGTCGTATGTTTTATGGTATATTAAAACTATAATTTGAAATAAATGGTTGGCTGTAATTTTTTGGTATAATTGTCATAGAGGTTATCAAAACCACTATGAGCTCATCAAAATATGAACATATTTTGATATTTTATTGAGTTCGTTCGTATACCTGCGGTCTGGTTTTTGCAATTTTTTTTTGGTTCTAAGTATTTCTGTTATACATAAATGATACTTGATGTTCGTTTGTTTTTGATATGCAAGAAGTCATAAAAAACTCAACCATATAGCCCTTGAGGCTTAACACCTGTATGGATGATGACACCTCAGACTGAGGGACACTGAGCAGTGCATCGTAAGGAACGTTCGTAACGAGCGTGACCTACAGTGCAATACTTTGTTATAGGCGATGGTAACCACTCAACGTCAGGTGGGCTACCTGCTTGTCCATCAGCAAGTTTTATACAAAAAAATTAGCTTTTCATAAACTCTGCTTTGCTACTATTAGTAGATCTTTAGTATTTATATCTATAAAACGGGACGCGTGTCGCAGATTTTTCTACACCCTACTTTTCAGCGCCACTGAAAATCAGTGTCATATGAACCATTGTGGTCCTTGGCATTATTTACTCAATACTCAATATAATATATTTATTGCTTTCACATGGTTTAGTTTGGATACAAACATTGTTCTTATGTGTAAGTAGGTATCACATGGACCCTGCAATATGGAGCAATATGGAGCCAGGCCGAGGTTATTTTTTAATTTTTTTATTAGATGTCATTGGTAATTAAATTAAGTATTCAATTATTAAATTCGTATAATTTGTCAAATAAGAGATCACTTAGTTCAGAATAATTTTTTTTTAAAAGAAACGATTTTAAGGTTTTCGTAAACGAAGGATCAGATATAATTTCTTTAATTTGCTTGGGCAATTTATTATATAATTGCTATGGACATTTTATGTGGACGTACTATGTATTGTTAGTTTTGATGGTGGTTGAATTATTTTATTTCTACCTGGCCTAAGGGCATATCGTCTGGGAAAGTCATCTAATTTTTTGTATAAGCTTAGATACTTACGGACAAACTTACATTTACCACCGAGAATAGACATTTGTGTGATGGACATAGACGTCTGGGTGTCATGTTGTATTCTAAGTATATGTGCAGCAGTGAACTTCTTCATGCTGATGATTTGTGACGACATGACATACATAATTATACTTATGTCTTGGACCTTGAACACACCTCCACGTCTAGAAATTGAGATGTTATATAAGTAGTCGCAGGAAATACCTCCGGCATGAGACTGTGTCTGGCGTGGACATCAATACTTGCACTGGTCAGATTAATGGGTCGAGTATTGCACATCAGTAGACATGTCCAAACGTAAAATTGTATATACCTATGTGACGCAGAGTAGTGCATCGTAGGGCTTGACCTGCGAAGTAATGCTTTGTTATAGGTGTAACCACTTACTACTACTACATCAGGTGGGCCATCTGCTTGTTCCATCAGCAAGTAGTAATAAAAAAAACTGGAAATAGTTACATCATGCACTGTCTCGTTCGATCTAATTTAATAATAACTAGCTGACCCGTGCCCACTTCGTTGGGCGGTAAACATTTTTACTTACAAATCTTAACTGAAGTAGTACTCGATGTCGCCAACAGATGGCGTTAATACGGCATAAAATAGCGGCCGTTCGCAGTTTCGCCCACGTGGCAGTTTTTCCCGTACCCGTTATTTTTTCGGGATAAAAAGTAGCCTAAGTTACTCCTTGTTACATCAGCTATCTGCCAGTGAAAGTCCCGTCGAAATCGGTCCAGCCGTTCCAGAGATTACCCGGAACAAACAGACAGACAGACAGACAGAATAAAAAAAAAATGCTATTTTGGTATATGAATCGTATATACATTCCTATAAATAAAATAAATTTATTTATTCCAATCATGCATCATCATCTATGCATGTAGTAAAAAGCGGTCATTTTAATATTACAAACAGACACTTCAATTTTATTTATTTGTATATTAATATAATTAATAATGCTGGACAATCCACACAGCATCATTTAGTCCCAAGCAGATCTTGTGTTATGGGTACTAGATGACTGATATACATAGATATTTTGTTTTATACATAGAAAATACCCAGAGCACCCGGAATAAATATTTGCAGATCGTACAAACATTTATCCCAGGCGGGATTCGAACCCGCAACTTCCTGCGTCATTAAGGCGGACATTCGCCCGCCGCGCCACATCGGTCATCATCGGTGTCATTTGAAACTTTTTGTCAATAAAAAAGAAAAAAACACTGTGTAACTATTTCAATATAATGTTGAGTTTATTAGTACGGGAGAATAAGTGCAGAATTAGTTTCTATGATTTTAAAAACCTGTTTTACGTTTTTTGTTCAAAAATGTTGTAGATTTAATTTGAACTTATTACTTAACTATGTATTTACCAGTAATAAATGTTTATAGTAACTCACGGTTATCGTCTGCCCGCCTACACGTCATAATTGTTTCGTAGTTATGAAATAGTAAATTTCGTCTGAACTAGCGGTCAAATGGTGCAAAGATTTGGTAACTTTGATCAAAATTTATACATAAATTTCTTCGGGGGTAATTTCAGGTTTATACAAACGCAGTTTCTAAAATTTTTTGCGATGAAAAGTAGTCTATATTATGCCAGGTTACGAACTATATTATACTGAGTTTTATCCAAATCGGATCAGTAAATACAAAGTGATTGAACCACAATTATCTAAACATTTAAACTTTTGTATTTATGAAATTAGTGAGATACTAGTTGCTTAGTCAGAGCACCGGTGGTCTAGTAGGAGTGACCCTGCCTTCTGATCCTAAGGTTGTGAGTTCGAACCCGGTCGTGCACCAATGGATTTTTCTATTCGATTAAATTATGCGCCAGTGCTCTTAAACGGTGAAGGAAAACATCGTAACGAAACCAGGTAGTGTTTAACAGCGGCGAAGGGCTTGCAATCTGTCATGTATGGAATTCCAGTTACTGCAAAATAAAACTTTACAAAATTTTTGTAAGAAGTATTTGTATGAACAAAGATGTTTGTTCTGTGTGTCTTAATTTAAATTTAAATAACGCTTATGTATGTAGGTTTTAGTGGAATCAGAAAAAATAATGGTTACATTATCACGCTAAAATTTTAATTATATTTTATTATATACCTATAAACCTTATTTTTATAATACTGTGAACTTTATGATATAATGACAAAAGCCGTTAAGAAAAGAAGAAGAATAAGACTTTGCCTGGTAACGGAGTTCATAGGCCGTCCGTAGTTGTAAGGCCAAAGGCTTATACACATAATAGGCAAAGGTAATGATGCAATACATATATCCGGGTTAGATCAATATTACCAATATTATTTACTATATATTATGATAATTCGAAAGTTTTTATGAATGTCAAAGTAGTAAAAGAAAATATCGTTTTTTTTAAACAAAAAAAAATAAGAAATCAATAATAATTTTACAAACATTTTACTTATAGGTAACTTGTAATAACAAGTTTTTACCATAGCACAACACAAAGATTTATTTTATGAATTTTTTTTTTATTGTGAGTAATGTTTTTATTTTACGAAGATTTTGTTATTTCAAAAACTTTTAGGATAATATAAAATTTTTGAGAGGTAAGCGCTATAAAACGAATACTTACTAAATTTTTATAATAAGATATATGTAATAAAAACGGTAAAAGAATCACGTTTGTTGTATGAGAACCCCATAAATATTTATTTTATTCTGTTTTTTAGTATTTGTTGTTATAGAGGCAACAGAAATACATCATCTGTGAAAATTCACTCTCTAACTATCACTGTTCATGTGATACAGCCTAGTGACAGACAGACAGACAGGCAGACCGCAGCCTTAGTAATAGGGTTTAGCTTTATCCTTTGAGTACGAAACCCTATAAACAGAATTCCTTGAACAAGTTCTTCACTAAGAACTCTACTACTATACGACAACTATCAAATTAACTAGGCACCATTCAAACATACCCGCGGGCGAGAACTGAGTAATAATTAAGCAGGATATATGTAATTTTACGATTGGTAAAACATAATCTGTAACCTCTTTATTTGTAAAACTTTACGATGTTGTTAAGAATTTCGACAATGAAAATCATCATATAATTATATCCTCACTAGTTAAAGGTTAAAAGCTGTATCACAGGTTAAATATCAGTTGGTACGTGAGCTATACGCAAACCGAGTGTTGTAATATGTTTCCAATTTCAATGATTAATCGGCATATTGTGATATCTGACATACAAAGCCACTTTATGTAACTATAATGCCAAAGACAATGGTGATGCTTGATGACCAAGATATCACTAGTTTAATTGCTAGCAAGCTAGATAACTTTACATTTGAATAACTGACCGCAATCAGGCGGAGAATTTGGAGTCTTACTTACCGACTTTTCGGTTTAAAGAAATTTATTATCTCAAAAAAAACAAACAAATTCACTTAATGAGATATTCAAACATTACATAGGCTTGTACATAAAAGTTATTAAAAAGCTAAAGTGTACAAATACTTAAAAAGTAAGATGAGTTCGCAAATGCGGGTAAACAAGAAACAAATCATCTGCCTACACATTCCAACACTTTCTTTTGTTCTATTGGAGGCCAAGGAATATTACCTTACTTTTGACAATGTCATTGGCGTTCAGCAGATCTAGTCCTAGAAACGATAAATGAAGTTTCGTATATAAACTGCGGAGCAACTCGGTAGCCGTTCCACAGTCAAGATGACGCTGCCAGACATGCCACTTAGTGTAACTCAAAACGACAATACGAAACATCGTTTATCGTTTTTAAGAGTAGACCTACTGTCTTCTTTTACTATTCTCTATGGCATTTGTTCGTCATGCGCAGATAGTTTTGCCAGTGCCAAGTGAACTAATTTTAGTAGTTTTTTCTTTTTTTCGTAATGGCACCGGCCCGTCATTCGACAGACGATTTAGTTTAGTTACGCGCGCGTTTAGTTACTCTGGCATAAAGGTGTAGCGTTACGGATTAATACTAATAACAGTAATGTCATTATAAACTTAATGATGTTTGCGAATGGATGATCATGATCAAATAACTTGTTGTATTTACATTTTACGCTATCTTTGTTATGTATAATGTTTTTGGAATTACAATTATCTATAACAGGTACTTGAGTTAGGGCTTTGTGTCCTATAATTGGTGATCAATCTGCCTGCCAAGCATGATGACTATTACAATATATTATCTATACTTACTAATATTATAAACAGGTAAAGTTTGTGGGGTTTTAGGGGGTAATCTCTAAATCTACTGAACTGATTTTGAAAACTCTTTTACCAATAGAAAACCACGTTATTTGTGAGTGTCGCTATGTATAAATACGAAAAATGAATAGTAAAAGTGTTTACCACCCAACGAAGTG
The DNA here is from genome assembly GCA_947095575.1 of Electrophaes corylata. Classification (NCBI taxonomy): domain Eukaryota; kingdom Metazoa; phylum Arthropoda; class Insecta; order Lepidoptera; family Geometridae; genus Electrophaes; species Electrophaes corylata. Next base: position 5,381,681 of record OX352719.1, on the reverse strand, counting down.
GGCACAGGTCAGCAAATTAATAATAAATGGATATAAAGAACTTGATTCAATATTTAGATATAATTTTTTTTTGTTCGTTTATGTTAAGGCTTGTTCAGGCATACGCGGTGATGGCTACCTGCGGTGCTAGTGACAACCGAGTAGGTATGCGATTCATCTGTTCAAACTGAATGAATACCGCTACCGTTGTCATAGGACACGTAATATGGTCATACCTAGGCAGTACTACGATATTTTGAATTTTATTTTAGCCGCACTAATAATAATAATAGTGCGGGCATCCACACAGCATCATCTAGCCCCAAACTAAGCAGAGCTTGTGTTTTGGGTACTAGATGACTGATTTACTTAATACAATACATTACATACATAGATATTTTTTATTATACATAGAAAATACTTGGAACACCCGGAATAAATATTTGCAGAACATTTATCCCAAGGCGGGAATCGAACCAGCAACCTCCTATATAAAATATCCAGCAAGATACTGCTCAGTGTTTTTCGCTCCCGCAGCAGATAGAGATTGCGTGTATCTGAAAAAGCCTTTAGTTGTATATTCATCTAATTAAAATCCTGTTTCTACATCAACGAACTTCTGCTTTTGAAAAGTCACCGTACTTCACGCGTTGGAACTCAAAGGTCAAATTTAAGTACACTCAGAATGAAAACACTGTTCAATAGTTTTAGAATATATTTTTGAATTTAAATTAGTCAGTACACGAGATTTATTACTAAATAGCGAAACGTTCACTTATCGCGAAGTTATTTTTGTGCAAACTTCAACCCGTACCCGTATCCCTTAGCGTCCCCTTTATGGAACTTAAGGTAAGAGTGAATGAGTGAGGTTTCTAGACCGTCCTGTTTCATCGTCACTTATCATCAGGTGAGATTGAAGCCAAAGAATAGTCTATTAAGTTAGTCTATTAGTTAGTCTAGTAGTTAGTTATAGTTCTTTGGCTTCAATCTCACCTGATGATAAAAAAAACAGTACGTACTGTACGCAACAAAACGTATATAACCTCCGAATTTTAGGTCTCTACGACCAGTGATATATACTGTGCGCTGTCTCTAAGTCTGGATAAAGATTCTCATAATTAGTTATAAGAGTTATATTAGTAGAGATAAATAAGTAATAGATGGTAATAGAGCGGTCACCAAACCGCCTGCGAAATTTTCTTAATGTTGCTTTACAAATTGCTTACATATTTAAAATATTATATTTTAAATTTTTCAAACCTGTTCCTTGAATGATATATAACTTAAGTGACCCGCCCGCCTTCATAGAGCAGCTCAGATTACTCACTGATTATGTACCTCTGCGTAGGTAAAAGAATGCTTAGTGTTTTTAAGCTTGTACACTACGAACGTTTTTTTTTCTTTTTATAATTTTAGTTAAGAAATCGAAACACGCTCGCTTGCATAAAACTATATTTATACAAACTTTAATCCCCGCTGAACTCCTTTAGGGTTTGAGTTGTAAAAATACCTTCCTTTGTACTCTCCTACGCATCAAGACAAATAGTCTTTACGACCACTGGTTTAGGCTTTGCGATTCTTATTATGTCAGTCACGCCCGTATACTCAAACGCATCTCAGATTTAATCACATCTCAAGATTTTTTGACAGTTTGCAATGAAAATCTGTCAAAATTTCGTCACTTGAGACGTGTTTAAATCTAAATTGCATTTGAGTATTCGGGTATAAAAACTTAGACATTAACTAGGTCTATAAAATCATATTGTCACTGTCACTTCCATTTCAACAACTAGAGAAGGCGACAGACTTAGAGACTATTTTAGCTAAAAGAGTTTTCAGAGACCTTTATGAAACAGACGGATAGATAATAAAAAAAACTATGAATAAAATTATAAACTTCTGATGCTAACAACTGTACATACATATTTTCGAAAGAGCCCTCACAAGTTACCATCACTTACATTGATTATATCGGTTGATTGAACACGTAAATGGGCGGGCCAGCACCTCATGTATTACAATTTTTTATTGCGAAATACATAACGTTTGTATGAATAGTGTCAATTTTGTTGCGAGTTCGAATTTAGTTCTATACTTTTTTATACTACTAAGTAAACAAACAGTAGTAGTCCTCTCTGACTAAAATGTGCAACGCGACAAAATGTTGTCTACTCTTTATCTCGTCTAAATAGGGATATCTTTTTATATCTTCCTGTGCTAACATGGCATTGCCAAAAATCTTGGTCCGTCAAATAAAGACTTAATGCTAACGTTTAGCTTATCTATAGGTCGTTTATCTATGATTTCTAAAATGTCGATCAATATAAAAAGTATCTCGTGTCAAGCGCGATATATCTCGCGTTGCATATCTTAGCCCGGCTGGCATAGGATTTCTCCATTATCTCCAATGGATGTCTTAAGAGGCAACTAAGGGACCGCATCAGGGTATGGGTACTTGACAGCAACATCTTGTAAATAATTAACACCAACTGCGCTCACCAAGCGTGGTGGTTACAAGACCTCCTAGTTAGGCCTGGTCTGATTGGTTATGTCCAGCAGTAAATTTCTTTAGGCTGACAATGAAGGTGGCTGCCGATGAACGGTGAAGGAAACACATCATGCACGTATTACCGTGTCTTTCCTGCAGATACAGGCGTCTAAGCTGAGAGCAGTATAAGTGCCAGGTAAGCTTATTTCTAAAAAAATCATTTTGCGTATGTGTTTGTACTTTACTACTTAGGTAAGATGGTTGTTTTGGTTGTACCTTAAGCAATTTGCCGTGTAATCGACAAATTAAATACTCATTTCGGTAATGTAATGCTTTACTTCATAGGTCAGAGTAGCGTTGAGGAACATAACTGAGGCAGGCGACCGCGATACGCATTAGTCATTATGAATCCATTTAGTTCATTTTTTGTTAAACCTTTATTGCCTGTTCTACTAAGATTGGTTTGTCCTCTTGTTCTCGAGATTCTAAGTCGGAGGCTCTGCGGGTTTTTAAAATTATTTCTATGGGCGGCTGGTGATCCGAGGGCTGGCGGAATATCTGGCTTAGCGCATCAATATTGACAATTTAACGTGGACAATGCAGCAAGCGTTTTGGGGACTTAATTGACACTGATATCAGTTTAGCTATCTTTAGATTGTTTGCAACAGACACAACAGATTGATTGTCTACAGACTGTAGATAGCTCAATTGTCAAATGTGTATTTTGATACTTTCTATAAAATAAACCGTCACGGTTTGTCGAGTGACATTTTTTTCTAATCTACTTTTAAGCTCGGATGGAACTCAAAAGATTCTAGGACTAGGGTTTAAATTGTACTCAGATCTCTGCCTTTTTGTTCTAAGTTCAGTAAACACTCGACATTGGCAAATTCGTGGTAACCGTTAGCCGCGGAAAAGCCATATAATTAAAGAAGAAGAAGAAGAGCTAGAATTCTTAAGTCGGGAGCTGAAGGAAGCAAATTGCAAGCGGGTTGAAAGGTCACTAAAAGTAAAGGTCACGTACTCCATTCATTTTTAGATGCGTCGCAACCTATTTTTCCAGTCGCGTATTTCAGAGAATCATTTGCATAGTTACTTACCATCTTGGATGCATATTACTGTTAGTTATTTTTGATTGAACCTGCTATTATATAATAATTGGGGATGTCATCACTATCATTTTGTTTTGAAAGAACTGTTATTATAATAATCTATCAGGGCTTGCAAGCTTGTAGCTTATGTATTGTGTAAGTGTGCTAAATATAACATTTGGATGTGTCGCTGCCTACGATCGTCTTATTTTTCGTAATTACTAAAATACTGATGATTAAATATATTTGATTTCTGTTTTCCTATCTTCTCTATACTCAATGTATGTATTCCCATTGTCAATGTATTCCTATTTCGCCATGTTACTTCTAGATCCGCCAACCTGGGTCCGAAGCTGGTTAAGGGACTTCCAAATAAGCTATCTCAGTTCATGATCAGCAGGGAGATGTTTAGCTGGTGGGATGTAGTCTGGAGGGGGAGAAAGCTTGAACAGTGTACCTTGAAAAGCTTCTGCGACTTTTTAGTCGAGCTGGAGGTGGTTTATGGTTATATAGGAAGTGCCAGCTATCAATGTCTTCCATTGTTTTTTTAGCACTACACGCAATCTTACGACGGATGCTTGGTGGAGCTATACCAATGGATACAGCATGGCAAGAGGTGTTGGTTTCAGGCAGGCCGTAATGATGTGCCAGGTATCATCAAGAGCTAAGTCAACTTCGCGTGGGCGGATCGATGCCACACTGGGCATGCAAATTTACCGGCCGAGAAAGAAAGTGACAGCTTCGTAGTCGTAGCACGTGTGGTGTAAGGTAAAACTCCCCACTGCCTGTCTATTGATTTCATCCTATTTTACAAGCGTCCTAACATAATTTAAGTTTTTTGGCGAATATATTTCTTTCAAAGTCAATCTTATCTCTAAGCAAATGAGATTTGGCTATTTATTAAGACGAGGTGGGAGCCTAATCAGCACCTGTTTTTTATGTAAAAACAACATATTCATATATTTTTTTAAATTGAATATTACATTTAAAAGGACCATCTATATTTCGGAGCGACCAGAAACACTCTTGATTCCATTGGGTTCGATAAAAGTTTACACAAAGTTTTACTAAAATTCCGAGGGTGACCCTCCGACCCAGGGTGTTTTATTCGATTGTTAATCGAGATATTCCAACGATTTTTCTGTTCATGTGTTCCTTAAAAAATACGTAATCTTGTCTCCGAGTTGTTTTTTTGTTAGCTAGCTTACTTTTTTATAAAAATAGTAGATAGCCCAAAAACATAAATACGCCAGACGTACCTATACAAGCTCAGTAGCGCTTTGGCGCTTCAGGAGGCAGGGTCCACGTCAAAAGTCGTTCCGAGCAACTATACATTATTCTGTGGCTCGTTTGACAGTGATAATCACATAGTTACTATAGGTGTCATTTATTTGTCACAGTGAATACAAATACAACAAGACACAGTGTAACGAAATTACGGCTGGGTCATAAAATATCAACATCATCGTGTGGAAGAAGTCCATTAGTCTTAGGCGTTCTTTATCATAAGATACAAGCGATCGTCGGTTCCAGGGTTTGATCACATCAATCCTTGGATAATGTACTAGCGAAACGCGTGTGACTCCGTCCGCGTGATGTTATTTTCATATGAACTTCAATCCCTGCTGTACCCCGTGTAGGAGTTAAATTTCAGGAATTTATTTCTTAGTATCTTAGTTCCTTGGTCTTTTCACCCAATAAGATAAATATACCCAAAAATTTCAATTCTCTTCGACCAGTGTTTTAGGCTGCATGTTGTCTTATGTTCGTCAGTTAGTCAGGATAAAGATTATTACTAAGTAGTGGTTCTATGAGTAGTAGTAGAGCTCTTTGTGAAGGGCTCGTCCGGGGCAGTACTACTACCTATTTCTGTTGCCAAGCAGCTTGCTGTGTTCCATTTTGAAGGGTGTGGGTGCCGGTGTAGTTACAGGCACATGAGGCTTAACGCCTGTATGCCTCAGGTTGAGGGACGCTGAGTAGTGCATCGTAGGTGACGTTCCTAACGAGCGTGGCCTACGAGGCAATGCTTTGTTATAGGTGATGGTAACCACTTAACATCAGGTGGGCCATCTGTTTGTACCATCAAAAAAACAGTAGGTATAAATCGAAAAATGCGACCTGTAGGCGAAAACAGACAGACTGACAGACGGACAAATGCATTTTTATGCTAATATCGAAACTAAGACGCTTCGCTCACTTGATCAATAGTTGGTATTTTTATATTGGATGTATGAGGTTACCAAGTAACTATGCCCCTTGTTGTCAAAATGTCAAATTCATACAATTTTTGAATCTATCTGAACTCATTATTGTTCATCGAAGCTAAAATTGACATAAAACTTGCACCAGTATAGATAAGGTTGAGATTTCTTTAACACCCCCATTTACTAGTGTTTTCGCTTAGATAACAATCGAATACAGTCGCGAGTTGTATTCTAAGTATGTGTTTACAATAAAAAGTACATAAGTTTTCTGTCAGCTAGTTTAGTACGGTGATAAGCACTCCAAAGCCGATAGGGCACTTTATTCCATCTACTTTTCTTAGTTGTTCCGTAAACATAATAATCTTATACCTCGGCAAAATTTTTTTAGATCCATTTTCTATCCAATCTAACCACAAAAACAAAATTTTTAATGAACACCTATTTTGAGTTAGTGTTGAGATTTGTCTTGGAATACGAGCGTTGGTTTCAATTTGACATTTTAGATTGACAGAACATTGTCCAAAAAGTTCAGTTTGTGTAAGTGTGTACAATACTCTGTGGTACAATATTTCATAATACTTATGTAAAGATAAAATTTAATTTATCCATATTTTCAATATAAATCTATATATATAAAAATTAATTGATGTTTGTTAGTCTTACAAAAACTCGAGAACGAATGAACCGATTTGCCTAGTTTTTGATTTAAAGTATATGTAGAAGTCCAAAAAAGATTTAAAAGGTGAGAATAGTATTTTATATATTATTTTAAAATTTTACTATTACCATCATCACCCTGAAGACATAATCCACTGCAGAAAGACCAATTGGGGTTTTGAATTTTTTTTTTGCGGTAATTGAAAGGTCATATATGTTTTATTTTTTTTTACAATAATTCAAAAGTTATTTCAAAATAAAAATATTTTTTGAATCCAGTACTGAAAACACGCCGGCAGCTCCCGAACAAACCCGAGCGGTTTTCACTCATTGCAATAGCCGCGCACGCTGTACTGTTATTAGATAGCTATAACTTAATGAAGTCACTATGTGACAACAACTATGGTGATCAATCATGGCGCGTTTATAGTCACGTGATTTTTTTCTAAATTTTATCAATTTTTAATTGTCTATTATTAGTTTTTTTTTTAAGTTTTTTGCATTAAATATCAATATTATTAATAATAATGTATTAAAATACATTAAAAAAAAACATTTTTTTTTTCAAAACCCCAATTTTGAAACTTTTTATCCTCCGACTTCCCGTGATCCTAGCAAAGTATCGGATGGAAGAGCGTCCTACGCTTCGTCTTCCTGTTCATGGCCGACAATCGAGAGTCGAGAGCCTTTATTCATCTGTAGTTTGCGGTTCTACGAGCTATGTCTGTCTGTTGCCACTTCAACTTGCTGATTGTGAGAGCTATGTCGGTGATCGTGGTTATTTTTCAGATTTGTTTATTTCTTATTCAAACCTATTGTAAGTTAAATTGTTGCTTTAGTTGTGGACACTCTCCGATTAAGCACATGAAACCCAAGTATAAATAACTAAAAAAACTATACTCTTCCATATTTAATAATTAGGTTCCAGTCAGCATACGTATATGTATATACATATATGTAATTACAGGCACATGAGACTAAACACCCGTATGCCTCAGGTTGATGGACGCAGAGCAGTGTATTGTAGGGCACGTTCCTTACTAACGTGACCTACAAGACAATGCTTTGTTATAGGCTATGATAACCACTTAACATCAGGTGGGCCATATGCTTGATCCATCAGCAAATTGTATACATAAAAAAAAAACAAACGAAAACTCTAAAATATGTGTCAGATATTTTTCAATAACATACACAGGAGTGTGACAGAATTTTTATAGAGGTCTAGTTATTTACTAAATGAAATTACCGAAAAGTGCACTAATTTTAGTGCTAAAATAAAATATTGCTATCTCAAGAAGGTACTTTTAAAAATACCGCTCCATAACCTAAATCTGTTACAAGAACTTGTTATTGGTCTATATGGATGGATAGACCAACAACTTACTATTCATCTGTCAGGATGTATGAAATAATTAGCTATGGGAACACTAGACCTATTTTACTATGACTTTGTGGGTATATTATACTTTCAAGGACCTGCCTATATTTAGGTTATGCAAATACTTTATGAATAAAGATATCAGAAGCCTTTGGTACTTAGTAATTTATTAATTACCCACTAACACATTAACACAATAAAATAAGCAGCAGTTCTAACACAATAAGTCAGTAGGTACTAGGTACCAGAAATAACATCATACCTTGTCTCTCGTTAGCACCACAGAGTAGGTACTTGTTAGCACATTGTTTACTCGATCTCGAAGATAATTATACTGAACTTCACTTGTACAAAACACTATTACAATATTACTGTATAAGTCTATCCTTCTACTTCACAATTACTGTTTGATGACTCTTCAATGACTATGTGATAACTATTTAAGACTATCCAGTTCAAGACTGTTCTGTAGACTGTACCTCGATGTGTTTTACATTTCAATTTATACCCTCCCAGGGTCATAAAATCTTGGACCAATCACAGACAAGGAAATATTTAACCAAAATATCTTGACTTAATAGCAATAACCACAGTATTTGCTGTTGTTAAACTCTTTTGAAACCATATAGATGGTTTATGAAAGTATTTAGAACCACTAAATCCTATTATTTAAGGCAATATTTCCCTATTCTGTTTTGGACCAATCACAAGTGTTCAAAGATTATCGTATTAAATAGACAGTTATAACATAATACATTTTAACAGAACCTTTTTAAAAGTTACTTTATGAATTATACTATTTTCGTATCAATTTATAATATTCTCAGAATAAAGTCAGACATAAATAATACTTCAAACACTACAATAACAAACAAGGTAAGGTAGTCATTTTTATACTCAAATATCTTATATCGCATAATGAACCTTAATGTTATTTGCATGAGCCATTATAAACTAAACCGTTGTTTATAATTTACACTGTTACCACAACAATGTGTTATTTACTTATTTCGATGTTTATAGTTCTTTCATTCTAAAACATGCTCTTGGGTTGCCATTATAATATACTTTTGACATTGACATTCTCAACTATAATCTGTCACGGCCAGACTGACAAGTACTGCGTCCCGAAGTACATAGGAAATTCTATTTATACAAGAGCCCTTAATATAATAACATTAGTACATATTATCTAAAAAGATCACCGTATAATCTGAAGACTTTAAAGTAAGTTTACACTTGTTCCAACCCTATCCGGCCCATCTCGAGTAAAAGAACAAGCAAGAAACCTCGGTGGGGTAATTTCTTTTCGCGACTACCTAAGCGATCTCTTTTACAATTATATTTTTATAAGTAAATTAATAAACAGGTACTTCATTAAAAATACAATCGCTCGGGCATACTGACCCAAAATAAAAATAGAGCCAAAAGAGTAGTTAAGTGGCAAAGTTTTAAAAGTAAAAAAAAATTGTGTAAATATTTTGCTCGCAAAGTACCTATTTACTGATTTTTAAAACTAACTGGCTCAGTATCAGATAATTTACAGTGTTCAATTCTAATCCATATTCTTATCCGCTTCCCTATCCATGTTTTTAACCACATTCCTATCCGCATCACTATCCGCGTCCTTATCCGCATAACTAACCGTTCAATTCTAATCCATATTCTTATCCAAATTACTATCCGCATTCCTATCCACGTTCCTAACCGCATCCCTATCCGCATCCCTATCCGCGTCCCTATCCGCGTCCCTATCCGCGTCCCTATCCGCATCCCTACCCGCATCCCTATCCGCATCATCCCTATCCGCGTCCCTATCCATATTCATCTCCATATCCCTATCCTCAGCCCTATCCACGTCCTTATCCACAGCGAAAGGATATTCATGCCATTTTTAAATCAATTACAAAATCATAACAACTATGAATATTCTTGCATACTAAAATATTTTTAAAGCATGGTGCGAACCCGACTCAACATAGTCATCATGTTTCCAACATTACATCATATTAGTACATAATACCTATGAATCCCAAAATGCATTACAGTATCAATGCCAGGATCACTTGCTACCGATGTGCAATGCCACGTCGTCACCGTGTTGTCGTTCAGACGGTTTTTTGACGAGGAGGGTAGGTGGAGACATCAATGTAGATTCTTATCCATGACAGGTACCATATGAAAACCAGAAAACAAATTGCATTAGAATAATGTACATAAACAAGTATAACTTTCCCCTAAAATCACCACATTCTGGCTGGTAAATAAGTCAAAAGTCAGAAAGCTTCGAGAAACAAAGATAAACAATAAAACACTTGGAATTTAACCAGTCACTCTAACAAGATCACTTTTATCAAATAATATATAAATATTTTTTTTTTAATCGACAGTAGAAATAAATAACCTATAAATGATGCAGCAACTTCATCTATTTCTGTTCTTTACAAAGGGTTTGGTTTCAAATTAAATTGTCGGTACAAATGTGTACTAATACTTAACTTTTGTTTTTGAAGGTAGTTTCAGATTTGGTAATCTGGCCAGCAAAAATCATGGAATCTTCTTGTAGCATAGGTACTTGTAGAAGCGGCAATGGATACATCATGGATGGATTGCTTGTAAAAACGCGACGACAACGACGCCTCGACAATTTTGGTTCCAACATGAAAACAGTAAAAATGCATTAGAAAACACTTATGTAGACATGAATTGTATCCCACTTCTGATGACAGAATTTTTATAGAGGTCTAGTTATTTACTAAATGAAATTACCGAAAAGTGCACTAATTTTAGTGCTAAAATAAAATATTGCTATCTCAAGAAGGTACTTTTAAAAATACCGCTCCATAACCTAAATCTGTTACAAGAACTTGTTATTGGTCTATATGGATGGATAGACCAACAACTTACTATTCATCTGTCAGGATGTATGAAATAATTAGCTATGGGAACACTAGACCTATTTTACTATGACTTTGTGGGTATATTATACTTTCAAGGACCTGCCTATATTTAGGTTATGCAAATACTTTATGAATAAAGATATCAGAAGCCTTTGGTACTTAGTAATTTATTAATTACCCACTAACACATTAACACAATAAAATAAGCAGCAGTTCTAACACAATAAGTCAGTAGGTACTAGGTACCAGAAATAACATCATACCTTGTCTCTCGTTAGCACCACAGAGTAGGTACTTGTTAGCACATTGTTTACTCGATCTCGAAGATAATTATACTGAACTTCACTTGTACAAAACACTATTACAATATTACTGTATAAGTCTATCCTTCTACTTCACAATTACTGTTTGATGACTCTTCAATGACTATGTGATAACTATTTAAGACTATCCAGTTCAAGACTGTTCTGTAGACTGTACCTCGATGTGTTTTACATTTCAATTTATACCCTCCCAGGGTCATAAAATCTTGGACCAATCACAGACAAGGAAATATTTAACCAAAATATCTTGACTTAATAGCAATAACCACAGTATTTGCTGTTGTTAAACTCTTTTGAAACCATATAGATGGTTTATGAAAGTATTTAGAACCACTAAATCCTATTATTTAAGGCAATATTTCCCTATTCTGTTTTGGACCAATCACAAGTGTTCAAAGATTATCGTATTAAATAGACAGTTATAACATAATACATTTTAACAGAACCTTTTTAAAAGTTACTTTATGAATTATACTATTTTCGTATCAATTTATAATATTCTCAGAATAAAGTCAGACATAAATAATACTTCAAACACTACAATAACAAACAAGGTAAGGTAGTCATTTTTATACTCAAATATCTTATATCGCATAATGAACCTTAATGTTATTTGCATGAGCCATTATAAACTAAACCGTTGTTTATAATTTACACTGTTACCACAACAATGTGTTATTTACTTATTTCGATGTTTATAGTTCTTTCATTCTAAAACATGCTCTTGGGTTGCCATTATAATATACTTTTGACATTGACATTCTCAACTATAATCTGTCAAGTGCATTATTGAAAACCTTACGGATTTTTGACATCTTTAAAACTATGATTCTGATTCCCGTTCTGGAAGATGTTCTATAATCTGTGACATTTATTCTATCATATTACTTTCTTATATTTCATTTTCCAAGTGAAAATTTCAGTCATGTAGGTACATTAAATACATAGTGACATAAGTCAAACTTCAAGTCGATATACCACAGAAGATGTATTATTACCTGCTTTTATATTGTGAATTCTAACAACAATGTAAGAAAACATATTTTAGTAAACAAAATTATTGTTTATCGACTTTTACGAATGACGTGTGCATTCGCATCGAAAGTCAGAACCGCCGAAGTGATTTTGGTAGTGTTTGTCCACCGTCACGGAGAGAGAGAGAAAAAAGTTCATTTCACCTAATAATAATCCTACAAATCTTTATCAATGCCAACATTATAAAATATTATAAGAAAGCTGTACAGTCATATTCCGAAGCACAAAAACTCCTAATTTGGTTCAAATTCTTCAATTTGAGTTCAATTCGAATACCGACTTTTAGACACGTTTGAAAAGTTGATTCTGAATGGTTTGTCACTGACGTAATTTTTTAAATATGCTTCAGTCTAGAAGTAATTATCCAACATGAACTTCTTGCAGTAAAATAAACGTTACCTTGTAATAAACTGAAATCAAACTCTCACTCACTCACCCATTACTCATGGTTCGGATCCGAATCGGATCACTCGATCCACGTGATCCTTAAAGACACGACAAAATATTGGACCGGAACTGGACAAAATAATATAGCGTACCAGAATATGAACCGGATGTGACGTAGCATAGCGCACAATTCAAGCACAGAATAAGTAATACTTAGTATCAAATACGTGAATTTCCAACTTACGTAAGGCAATGCCATCTCTGTTTTGAATTTGTTAAACTTTCGAACCTGTTTTTGACACAATTCTCTGAATGGATAGGACCGCACATCCTATGACTAGTGACTCATATCCGTGAGTATATTTATGTGACCAAGATGGCATGTTTTTCATTTTTACATATTAATACAGCATCTAAGTTATGTGTTTTTTTATTTTTATATTCAATATTCCTTATTAAATTAATTTAAAAACTATTGAGAAATATTTCTGAGACCCAAAATTTATGGGATTAAATTTTATCTCAACAACTCGTATCTTCAGTGTGAGTAGACTTCGACCGAAGAATAAGTACAAAGGCAAAACGACAGAGGGGACCCTTTGCCCTTTTGCCTTTGTACTTTTACTTACTTTAACTTCATGTACAAATCAATATAGCTGGTCTTGACAGAATAACAGCTGCGACTGAACGGTAGGCACTATATACCGAGACTCATTTGCTGCTGTAGCACACTTCATACAAGTAAACTCTGCGTTTAAGTGTAAATAATGACCCATAAATATGTCTACATAACATTCCCATACTTCAACTTAACAAAAACACACAGAAAAAAATATGATGTGCAAAACATTGAAATATTTCAAGTGTGCCCTATTTTGTTTTGACGAGTTTATAAAGGTTTGGTTTGTTATTCGGTTTTTTTGGGATTGTTTCTGATTATTGCTTTAGTGTACCTACTTATATCTATATAACCATTTGTCTCATGTTTTGTAGATATGTTGTGCCATCATCATCAACAACAGTCTGTAGAAGTCCACTGCTGAACATAGAACTTCCCCATACGTTTCCAAGAAGAACGATTCTGAACCCTTTCCATCTATCGACTTCCCAGGGTCCTAACAATGTCGTCAGTCTATCAGGTAGGGAGACGTCTGTGTACTGAGCAGTAAATAAATGTATGTCTGTGTCTACATCAGGTAGAACCTGATAAAATACAAACTTTGAAACGCCTAAAAGCCTCACAAAAGCCTTTGGGACATCCGACTTTGGAAACAATAAAATTGCTGCTCAATTGCGGATTGGCCAATATGTTTTGTAGGTACTGGTAGATAAAATCAAAAGCCATTGGTTTTTCAATTATCGCCCTTCTGCTAACGTGTGGTCGGTTTCTAAACAATGCAACGAAAATCTGGTTGCGTAATTTGTGTAAAGTGTGAACCTTTTTAAACATCTTGGATAGAATTAAACTCTTATCATAGTTAAGACCTATACTTTATAGGATGCTCTCCCGATCAAACGATGACGATGCTAAGGTTACGGGAAAATGGAAGGTGCATATGGTTCAATCTATGCCCAGCAGGCGTCTGCTGATGATGATGTTGATACAGGGTTATTTTTTGTCTCGAGTAAAAATAGCAAAGTACCCATTGACACAGTTAGAAGATTTTACAAGTAGGTATGCTTAGTATCTTTTGTTCAATATGCATCAAACATTCAGTCTTCTAATCTTATGTTGCTTAGATGTGGGGAACGCTATAGTGGTTACAAGAACAGCAAAGATCAAAATATTGAGCTATGTTGGATATAACTCTATTGATTACCACGACAACTAAGATATAGTAGAATAATATAATAGAAATCAAAATAAAAAATGATAAATATAATAAGCGACCTTATGTCTTACAGTAAAGTCTATCAGATAATTTTTCCATGAACCTGAAAATTTTTAAAGATAATAGAACTCTTACTTATTTCAAGAACGAACGATTTTGATCGATTTCTGTTTGAAAAATTGATGCCCTCGAACGTTGAAGGAAAACACCGTGTGGAAACCCGTGGCTGAGTCAGCTCCGCATGTATTTATTCACTATGTTTTTTCTATGGATTAGGCCGACTAAGCTATGAGGATGATATGTACTGGGCAAGCAAGCAAAAAACTGCGAATTTTTTTTTTTTTAATTTCAATTTCTTTTGCGAAAATGCTGCTCTTAGCACAATGCAAAGCTGAATAGTTACAAAGGCCTGTTTACTTTAACTTTTATTGTAGTAACGGCTGACATAAAACAGTCGCTGTTTTGTATAAAACGAAGGCTTTACAGACATCGGCGTTAGTCAATACTCGATACGTGTCTCATTATTCGACTACTTACACAGGAATGCGTCTTTGTTTTATTCACAAAAGGACATTAGATTTGTATCATCGTGGAATTCCATTTTTCTAAGCACAAGTCAGTGCGGAGGTAATAGAAATTGACACAGAAGTGAAACTTGCTAGCGACAAAACGGCTGTTGCTATTCAAAGAGATAACGTCAACAGTATATCGGGCATACTACCTGCGGCCAGTAATACGGACTCGATTTTCTACATGGTAAGTATCTATGTAAGTATGTAAGTAAGGTAAGTATTGGTTTATGAGAGAAATATTATTTAGATTATATAAAAATATTATAACGCATATGTTTCTTTTATATGTATATGTGAAATAGTGATTGTTACTACAGAAAAGGGAATTATCTGGTTAATAAGGAGGCGTCTTTGTCTCTGCTGTCGGGGTCGTTGGGGCTGCATAAAGTTTTCTAGGTCCGAACGTCATGTGACGACCGCCACCGCGTTATTATAGATGATCTTGTCACTTAAAACGAGTCTAGAGGGTACCTTTGAGAGTGTGGATAAAGTTTTTCTTTCTTTTTTTTTTATTTGACTTGCTGAATGAACAAACAAATAGCCCACCTGATCTTAAGTGGTAACCATCACCTATAATAAAGCATTGTCTCGCAGGTCACGTTCCTTAGAGACGTGTCCTACAATGCCTTGCTCTGCGTCCATCAACCTGAAGCATAAAGGTGTTAGGCCTCATGTGCCTGTAATTACACCGGCCCCCACATCCTTCAAGCCGGAACACAGCAAGCTGCTTGGCAGCAGAAATAAGCATAGTGGGAGTTCTTCCCCGGACGAGCCCTTCACTCAGCTCTACTACTACTACTTTTTGTAAGAAATGGCACAAAAATTCAAATAAAATACACAAACACAAAACAAAAATAAATAATTATGTTTTAGATGCATGTGGATAAGACGTTTCAAAGCGGTCCTCATGGTTCCTTTACTTAGACTTGTCTTAAATTAACTGGCTATGCGCAAGAGCGCTGTACAGCAATATTAACTAAACTTAAATACATTACTTGACAGTTTGCCTACGGTCAATTTAGTCGTGTGGGATCAGTTAATGATGGGGAAAAAGAGTTTAGGGGGAGTTTTGTTTCTATGATCTAAACCTTTTTTAAGTTAGTATTAAGAAATGGGTGCTACCATTGTTTTTGTTTTTTGCTGAGCTAGTTTGGAAGTAAAACGAAAAAGAAAACTGTAAACAGGTTATGCGGTTACGAAAGGTTACATTAAATATTAGGTATATTTATAAACAAACATAAAAAAAATATTTTTGCGGGAACGGCATACCTTAAGTTTTGCTCGTGTAATGCTATCACAGATCACCATCATCATTATCATTAGCCTGAAGAAGTCCACTGTTGGATATAGGTACCGTATATTTCCAGGATTTTGAGATTTTCCGCGTCCTTCTTACATTATATTGTTATATTACATTCAACTCACCTAGAGACCACTAGAATACCGGTCACCTCACCTTCTGATCCTAAGGTCGTAGGTTCAAATCCAGTCGTGCAAAATATTTTTTTCTTTTCAAATTTTTTTTGTGTGCAATGTCATTAGCATTTGTCACCGTTTTAGAGTGCTAAGGAAAACATCGTGAAGAAACCAGTTAGTATTCTAGCAGCGGCGATGGGCTTACAACCTGTCACGTATGGAATACCAACTATTACAAAATGTAGGTATGTACCCAATGTAATATTTGCGTACTTCTGGATTAGAAATCTTCAAAAAATCTCAAGTAGGTACAAAAAGATCTGAAGGGATATCTACCGTGCTTGGGTATTAAAATCGTAAAAATATTGTTTTTTTCTTTTTTTTTTACTTACATTCACCTGACTAAGTTGGATTGGCTTGGCACCACACCAAAGTTTTATATTATATTATTTTGTAAAAAGGAAAACACAAAAAATCAGTAGGCACCAAGCCGTAAGTTCCTTGCTTGTTCTTCTAGGCTCGATCGAAAGAAAATATGGTGCCTTCACCTAGTTAGGTAAGTAGGTAACCGTCTTACAGTTGTAAGACGGTTCTTGAATATATATTCGATGGGATCATGAAGACCTCTTGTCTTAATGATCCCATGGAATATTTATATCCCATTCATTTTAACTTTGACTTCATAATATCGTCGATCCTTCGGGTTACAACAGATATTTCTTAAGCAGACGAGTTGCATGGTATTAAATGCAATAGAAAACTACACTATAGGTATACCTAATTTAACTACAATAAGCTAATTTTCAATGAACTACTAAATTAAAAGGATCTAAAATTATGATTAGGTCAATATTAAATAACAAGGATGCATAATACACGATAAGTAATAGGTAACAATTACTAAAATAAATAATATAACGTTTAATATTACTTTGACGTGAGTACAGTCAACTCCATAAATATCCACATAATTTTGTTTGCAGCGGACTCCTCAGGTTCTTAAATAACTAATTATTGACCAAAGTAACTGATGAAAATGAGAGCTTGTTTTTATTCGACTTGTTGATGGAACAAGCACTTGGCCCACCTGATGTTAAATGGTAACCATGACCTTTAACAAAGTCACATTTGCTATAGGAACGTGCACTATGATGCCTTTCTCTGCGTTCATCAACCTGAGGCACCAATCAATAAATAAGTATTTTCATTTAATTTTGAGAAAAACTTCCAGCAAAAAGCAAAAACGTGAAAGCGCGCGCATGTTAAGCTATTTTTATATACATTTGAAATCTCTACTGCACCTTTTTTTAGATTGAGTTTCATAAAATTTACATACATTTTAAAGTTTACTTTTATGCATCAAGACCCTATGCAATTATATCTATGCAATTATACCCTTATTTCAAGTCTCTACGATTAACGGTGTAGATTGTGCACTATCTAAATGTTAGTTAAAAAAACTGTTGTTGTTACAACTTATTTTATCGACGATACCTTCAATAGAAGATAATTAACTAGGCATCTGTATATTGATTACAGATTTAACAAAAACTACTTCTTCCTCGTTGAATTCACAGTCTTTTTACGTTAAATTCGTGCGTTTAAAAAACATGATAGCACTTCAAACCCTAAAAAAGTTGACTTATGTTAGTAGCATATATAGAAGCTATCTTTAGATTCTTAACGAATACTTGAATTCCTTTTATAGTTTTAAAAATAGAAATTAGGGCGTCTACTCGGTGACCTTTCGTACTGTCGTTATCAAAACTTACTTTACTGTAGTGATTGTCCAGCATTATATCTGTCAAAAAATA
The DNA here is from genome assembly GCA_947095575.1 of Electrophaes corylata. Classification (NCBI taxonomy): domain Eukaryota; kingdom Metazoa; phylum Arthropoda; class Insecta; order Lepidoptera; family Geometridae; genus Electrophaes; species Electrophaes corylata. The sequence goes on along the minus strand of OX352719.1, from coordinate 5,363,602 downwards.
AACAATACTACCTCTTACCAACAATAATTAGTAACAACAAATGTAAAATTGTATTAATAGACGAAATAGCTGCAAAACTGGTGATATACCTTGAGTTTTTTATTGCATTACTCATTTACGACTATAATTATTGTCACGGGCAATAAAATAATTGAAAAGGTGACCGTCTTAGATCTCATAGTTTTCTCACAGTTGGTATAATGTAACACCTTGAATGGTATGCCAGAGCATCCTCAGTCAAAGGGCGAAGTGTGAAGGCCTTTTGACCGCATCCGCTTATGTGCTAGTGTTGTGATTTATGACGACCGATGTAGCGCGGCGGGCGAATGTCCGCCTGCGACGGGTTCGATTCCCGCCTTGGGATAAGCGTTTGTACTATCTGCAAATATTTATACCGGGTGTTCTGGGTATTTTCTTTGCATAATAAAAAATATCTATGTATGTAATGTATTGTATTAAGTATATCAGTCGTCTAGTAGGTATAAAACAAGCTCTGCTTAGCTTGGGGCTAGATGATGCTGTGTGGATTGTCCAGCAGTAGAACTCTTAAAACACATAACAAGTTTACGTTTTAAACCACGTTGAAGGGTGTGAGTGCCGGTGAAATTACAGGCACATGAGGCTTACTACCAGTGTGCTTCAGGTTGGTGGATGCAGGGTGGTGGTTGAAATTAAAATAGCTAACTGGAATTGACGGCGGTGAAAAATAAAATTTATTATTATTGACCTACAACTAACTTACATTAATCACTGTTGGTAAGGTAAGTACTACTTTAAAGGAGATTTTAAAGGTTATTATGAATCTTTTAAAACATAAAGCATTTATATATTGGAAAATTGATGTAGCGTAGGTAGTAAATATCTATGATGATTCGTTATTATTTTTGGCTAAAATATTTTTTCTTAGAACTACAATTTAAAATTAATTAATCTTAATTGACCATCTATGGGCCACAATTAAAATCTAGTAACTGATAGTTTAATTTTATTGTGGCTAGCAAAGTCTGCTAAATTGATAGGTTAAAAAATCATACCTAACAATATAAAAAGGTACTACCGTTTGATAAATATATACATCGAATGATTTTATGTAACTTTTGGATGCTTTGTCAGAAGCAGTAGTATCACTCAACACCAGGTGGGCCTTTTGCTTGTTCCATCAGCACAAAAAGTCAGCACGGCTTATTATGCGTAATTTTAGAAATTTTCCTCAAAGAATCTCGATCAGGTACCTACTAAAAAGTCTAAGTTAAAGTCAAAAGGCATTTATTCAGTAATATCTGCAGGATAATAGGATCATCTCCGACGACCAATGTGGCGCAGCGGGCGAATGTCCGCCTGCAACGTAGGAGGTTGCGGGTTCAAATCCCGCCTTGGAATAAATGATTGTACGATCTGCAAATATTTATTCCGGGTGTTCTGGGTATTTTCTATGTATAATAAAAAAATATCTATGCATGTAGTGTATTGTATTAAATATATCAGTCATCGAATACCCATAACACAAGCTCTGCTTAGCTTGGGGCTAGATGATGCTGTGCGGAGTGTCCAGCATTATTATTATTATATTATTATTATCTTGAAACGTTTTAAATCTAGGTGAATCTAAGCGCCAGTTCCTCGCGACCGAAGAGGTCTGAAGGGATATCAACCGTGATGGGGATTAAAGTCATGAAGTTATTTCATTTTGTTTCGTTAGAAAGTACTTTGATCTACTTTGTTTGGTAGTATAGCACAAAATATCAATAATTCATTGAGAAATTTATAAGAATATTTATCCTGACTGACTGACATATAGACAACGCACAGCCTAAACCGACTTGAAATTTTCAAGGTGTATTTGCCTTAGCGTGCTGAAATTTTTAAGGAATCCCTGAAATTCAACCCCTAAACAGTACAGCAGGGGTTGAAAATTGTATGAAAATAACTGCATGTTAATTGAGGTCAGCCGTGCTCGTTTCCCCTTTAAAATACTTTGTACAAGGAGCTCCACTGTGCGCTGACCATTATCTAAATACAAAGCCACTGGTATTATTAAAATAATAAGTAAAAACCCAATAATCTAATATTAATCATTATAATCGTTAATTTATGTAAATTATAATATCAACGCAAGAAATGTGATATTATTTAATTAAATTCCATTGTCATAGAAAAGGAGGTCAGGGGTCACATGAATTGAGAAATATTTGATTAAAATAATATAACAATTGGAGACTACAAAATTTATCTATAATATAACTTTATCTTGAATATAGCTATATCTTTACCATTATTCTATCAGTCATCTGGTTCCTATAGTACAAGCTATGCTTAGTTTGGGGTTAGATGATGTTATGTAAAAATGTCCGCAAATATTTATTTATTTATTATAAAAATTTTTCTTTGCAAGACTGATTTTGACTGATAGACATAATACTAGTGGTTCTGTGAGAACTCACTTACAACTGTAGACTTTTGAGCAAGTTACAAGTTTTAGCGATTTATTACGTTCCCTTGGTCCTAGAAAGTCGAATTGGGTATCTACGGGTTTGTTTTGTAAAAGCAAAGAGGCCTGTAGGTGATAACAGACAGCCGGACAAACATGGACAGACGCTTCGCTCGCTCGGTCAATATGCAACGCATTGCTTTAACCACTGGTTGTAGAGATTTGACACGTTTAATGTAGGTTAATGTTGGTTAAAAATTACCCGTTTAGGGGTTGAACTTCGGGAATTTCTTTCTCAGTACATCTCTGCGCATTTTGACACACATATACTGAAAATTTCAAGTGTATAAGATCATTGGTTTAGACGTTGCATAGACGTCAGTCAAGATTTTTATAATTGGTATAAAATTTTAGTTTCCTATTAAAATATGTAATTGGCCTTGTAAACTTTATAGCTAATCAATTTAATAAGCATTTATAGCCTATCAAATCATGTCAGATCTTTTACACATTTGTATAAATTCAAATTTAATTTTTATGAACACAAGAAGCATGTAAATCAGTTTTGCAGTAAAACTGACATTCATAAACTAAATGTTTTATTGTAAGGTCGATAAAATAAACAGTAGTCGATTAAGAAATACCGAGTCGCATTAATTAGGAAGAAAATAGCACCGTGAAATTTCACCAATTTCCCTGTAAATTTGAATTTGTTGTTTTTTTTGTAGTTTTTGTTTTTTTTGTGATTTGTTTTTTTGTTGTGAATTTGCCTGTAATTACAGGCACTTGAGGCTTAACACCTGTATGCCTCAGTTTGATGGACGCTGAGCAGTGTATCATAACGAGCGTGACCTACGGTGCAATATTTTGTTATGGTAACCACTCAGCATCTGGTGGGCCATCTGCTTGTTTCATCAGCTAGTTGTATAAAAAAAATCTTCACGGCTTTACTTCGCAGTCACGGTAGATATCTCCTCAGATATCTTAGTACCAACTTGAGGTTTTTTGAGGATGTTTAAGGCGGGTGTCAGAGGTACGTCCAAATATTACATTTGGTTCACACCCACTTTAAACGGTTGTTAGTATTCCACACAAAACAGCATTTAATTTATTATATACACTTATTTTTTGTAAATACCGTACTTACATACATACTTAAAGTACCTAAAATAACATCAAGGCAAAGAACAAACATCAGCCAGTCTACTCTTGAAAACGATAAACGATGTTTTGTATTGTCGTTTAGTAATACACTTCGGGACAACTCGGTAGCCGATTCATAGCCAAGCTGACACTGCCTGACATGCCGCGTAGTGTGATTCAAAACGACAATACGAAGCATCGTTAATCGGTTTCAAGAGTAGACCTGCTGTTTCATCACACAAATATTTATCCTTGGTGGCGTTTGAACCTACAACCTACAACGCAGAAGGCAGAGCTACTGACTAAGCTGCGTGGTCTGCTATTGGAAGAATAGTCATTTCAATTTGATGATAAATACTGTACTTTAGTCCAATGCACGTTGCATCGTAAAATGATCATGTCTTACCAAATTAGGGGTCAAAGGGGTCATCTATGTCGTGATTTTTAAGCTACAAACTATTGTATTAACGTGACGAAAGTGTAGTCTTTTGTCTAAGTCGCGCGATAAGAAGGTCATGTGACTTGAAATGCTTGAAATCTTTGTTCAGGTTACAGTACTCGCCGACTCTAAATAATCAATGATATTAGCCTGTCACGTTTAGACTAATAGCACGTCGTATAAACCCACATAGACTGTACCTAAGAACTGTTGTGGGGATCTGGACAAACCATTACTAAAACTATCAGATTTGTATGCAAAAACAAACGGTAGGAACTAAACCGTAAGTTTCTTGCCAGTTCTTCTACACTTGATCGCGAAGAACTGTCGTTTCAAGGCAATCCCTGCGAATATTACTTGATAAATGCTTTTTGACTTTGACTTTTATTGGAGCCACATAACACACATTTTACATAACACGATTGAAAATATTGCCTCAGATGCTGGATAAAGCATTCACAATTGATGCAAAGGCTTACTTATTTATTGACTGAGCGAGTGAAGCGAGCAAAGCATCAAAAAAACGAGATGGGTCGAAAATGCTTTTGTCCGGCTGTCAGCCTGTCTGTTTTCTTCTACAGGTCGCATTTTTCCACCAATTATAACGACCGATGTGGCGCGGCGGGCGTATGTCCGCTTGCGACGCAAGAGGTTGCGGGTTCGATTCCCGCCTTGGGATAAATGTTTGTACGATCTGCAAATATTTATTCCGGGTGTTCTGGGTGTTTTCTATGTATAATAAAAAATATCTATATATGTAATGTATTGTATTAAGTATATCAGTCATCTAGTACCCATAACACAAGCTCTGCTTAGCTTGGGGCTAGATGATGCTGTGTGGACTGTCCAGCATTATTATTATTATTATTATTATTAATTATGACAAAAACTGGCACACAAGTTCACTGATTCATTTAATTTTTTTATCGATCGTGGTTTTTGATTGGGGGAAAAATAGGGGAGAAAGGTAGGAAGTTTGCTGTAGCGTTATTTATTGTCGAATTTCAATCAAATTTGAGACGCACACTAAGGACCATATTCTACATAAGATGTTGCAAAAAAATCCTTAGGGTAGTGCAGGGGAAAAACAGGGGAGAAAGTTTAATGAATTGATTTTGTTTTTTTTTTCGGAAATGTATACCTACACCAATCAAATAATCAATACGGATAATCGATAAAACTGATACTTCTATTCTGCTCACTAAAATAGCTTTGTTAAGCCAAGGGAAAGGGGAAAGTTCGGTTATTGTATGGTTATAAGGGCTCTCGAGGTCCACTGTTCTCACAGAACCACTAGTCTAATAGGTTCATACCCAGTAGTGGTATTTTCATGCTGATGATGATACTGATGCAACTTTCGCAACAATTTTATATCTATAAATACGACCTTGATCATTTTCACACATTAACGTTTTCTTAAAAGGACTCTAAATAACTAATTCACCGCACCCTTTTTTAGTGGTTCATTCATAATAAAACGTACAAGCTATTTTGACTTACAGTTGTATAAACATAAAGTCGTATTTTATGATTTACAAAATATAAAATTGACTGACAATACCAAAGTCTACAAACTAATAAAACTTAAAGTTTTTGAAGGCATTGCTAAAGTGCCATAAAATGTTGTTTACGAGACATAATGACAGTTTCGGCTTTAATTATAATTTATATTTAATAACAATAGGTCACAACCTTCGGTTTACGATTGCCAAAACTGTTACAAAAGTTACATAGATATTACGAAGAGTCATAAATTACATATGAATATAATGACTGGACAAGCTTCTAACTACCTTCCTTAAAAATCTTCAGTTATAAGAGCAATAGACTGCCTATTGCTCTTATAAGCAGATGGTCCTTCTGATGATGAGTTCTCATGCAACGAACGTGATTTTTTTGCTGTTTTTACTATAGATCATGGTACGGAACCATTCGTGCGCGATTCCGACTCGCACTTGGCCAGTTTTTCATCTTTACCATCTTAAATTACGACCATGACCTGAGGAAGTAGACCCTTCAGCTATTCGATCATAAGTTTAGACGTGACTGCTTGATTATCACTGACATTCAATGATTATAGATCGATTGTTTAAAAAAAAACAGGATATAGAGACATAGCAATCAATAAAGATCTGCCTTTAGAGGCCAAGATAAAGTGCTGGTAGTAGTAAGACCCCTAGTAAAAGGGGCATTACTACAATCATGCATCTATAAATACACAATAGAAATTTGCAAAGACAATACAAACTTGTGTGCTATATAATATATATTATTTTACATAATTTCTTGGTGTTTTAGTGGCCGATGGAGCAAAACGTCTCAGTTTCAAGATTGACCAAAAAGCACTTTTGTCAGTTAGTCAGTCTGTGTGTCTGTTCTCGCCTACATGTTGCATTTTTCAATCGATTTTGACGAAAAATTAGCACATAAGTTACTCGATTTACTATAATTTTTGGCTGATCACGATTTTGATCGGAGGAAAAATAGGGGTGAAGGGGGGTAAGTTTGATGATCACGATTTTTAATCGGAGGGAAAATAGAGGGAAACGGGTAAAGTTTTCTGTAGCGTTATTCATCGACGGTTTTCATCAAATTTGAAGGGCATGCTAACCACTAATACTTACTAAGCTCTAAGGATATTTTGACGACTAATGTGGCGTGGCGGGTGAATGTCCGCCTGCGACGCAGGAGTATGCAGGTTTGATTCTTTGGGATAACGGGATAACGTTTGTACAATCTGCAAATATTTAATCCGGGTGTTCTGGGTATTTTTTATACATAATATAAAATATCTATGTATGTAATGTAGTTTATTAAGTATATCAGTCATCTAGTACCCATAACACAAGCTCTGCTTTGCTTGGGGCTAGATGATAGCAAGATTGTCCAGCATTATTATTATTATATCTCAAAGCTAGATGAATATATGCCAATTTCTTTCGACAAAACCTTAAAAAACGGACTGTAAGCTTCAACTCAGTTCTTAAAATTTTTTGTGTGATCTTTTTTATAAAATAATGACATAAAACTTCATTGTTGAGTAAATTTTAAACTGTAGTATCTTGTGGACAAAACTGATTTATGAAATTCAGTTCTTAGATCGAGCGTGTAAATATTTCAAAATATGTATATAATCATTTGACACATACAGTCAACATTCAATCTGTGAGTATTTGTGTAATGTCAAATATCTATGACCTCGTTTCAAAATGTTTCATAAAAATGTATTTGAAACTTTAGGACTAACTACCAAATTATACTAGAGGTAAAACCAAGGCTCAGTTACAGGGTACTTTTTTCTATGTGACTTATTAATGGAACAAGTAGATGGCCCACTTGATGTTAAGTGGTTACCATTACCTATAACAAAGCATTGCCTCACAGGTCAAGTTCGTTAACGTGCCCTACGATGCTCTACTCTGCGTCCATCAACCTGAGAAATACAGGTGTTAGCTTCGTGTGCTTGTAATTTCACCGGCACCCACACACAGAAAGCTGCTTGGCGGTAGAAATAGGCATGGTGGTAATACTTTCCTGGATGAGCCCTTCACTAAGAGCTTTACTACTACTAACAGTAAACTTAACTCATTTTATGACTTTTTATTTAATACTAGTGGCCTGTCCCGGAATCGCGCGGGTTTTAGTAAGGATCCTTAATTTTTTTGAAAATATTCTATGTCACCTGGGGATAGTGTAGTTTCCCAACGCTGAAATAATTTTTCAAATCGGTCCAGTACTTTCGGAGCCTATTCAATGCAAACAAACAATAAAATCTTTCCTCTTTGTAATTTAAGTATATATATTTATCAATTATAAGAATCTATCTAGTTCCCATAATACAAGCTATGCTTAGCTTGGGGCTGAGTGATGCTGTATAAGAATGTCTACAAAAATGTATATATTTTTTCTCCCATCTTTTTTTATTTAAAAAATATGGTTTTTACGTTTGGAAACCAGTTAATTAGCTTTATTGACTGCTGTTATTGTTATTATGAATAAATTAATATTATACGCGTAAAAAAATATCGATATCAGTCATTGTAAGAGCAGATAGTCATTTTGGATTAATTTTTTAATGTCAGTGGCGTAACCTTGAACATCAATTCGAAAGTTGATTCTTTTTATTCAATAGCTAATTAATTTAAACAGGCTTTTACGCTATTTAATTAATTCAATACCTATTCTTTTTTTTAGGGTTCTGTACCCAAACGGTAAAACAGGACCCTATTACTAAGACTCCGCTGTCTGTCTGCCCGTCGGTCACCAGGCATCTCATGACCCGTGATAGTTAGAGTTGAAAATTTTACAGATTATGTATTTCTGTTGCCGCTATAGCAGCAAATACTAAAAAACAGCGTTACCGGGCTACTGGTGAAAAGGCGCTACGCCATTACAAAAATGGTTTTGTTGGCAACGAGCACATGGGCACCACTTAGGTACGGAAGTAAAATTAATATACACTTACAAGGCCCTTTACCTCCTACCGGTTTCTCTTATCTCTCTTACCTCGTGTCGAACGTGACGTTCATGACATGACATGAAGAGAAAGTTGTCATCATTGAAAATCGAAAATCATTATGAAAAATCTTTTCCAAATTAGCCACAGTTTTTTATTTATTTTTAAATCTAAAATATGAAACAACACAGTCAGCAAATAAATTCAAGATAATAATCCTGAGCTTTTTTTGCTGACTGTAGTTCAATCGGATATTTTTCAACGTGATGGTGTACAAAAACAAGGTTCTCATAAAATGGTACTTTATCTAGTTACATGAAAATAATTCTTAATTATAACATACACTTATCATAGTAATGTCATTTTACATTTTTTTTTGTTGCATTGTCATACACAGTATGAAAACTGCAGTAGAGTTCCTCCCAACTTATTTTCTAAAATAAGCCTAACTATCACCTATAACAAAGCGTTGCCTTGTAGGTCACGCACGTTAGGTATGTGTCCTACTATGCACTACCCTGCATCCACCAACTTGAGGCATACTGATGAAGCCTCGCGTGGCTGCAGTTTTACCGGTACTGTTTGGCGGCAGAAATAAGTACAGTGGTAGTACTTACACGGACGAGTCCTTTCACAAACAGTTATACTATTACACAGACACTATACTATACTACACAACGCTATACTATACTATACTACAGCTATACTAAACAGAGTGTGTGCAGTGTAAAGTCAAACCTTACATCAAAACTTTATCTGAGATTTTTCAATCGTCTATTATATAGTTCTAGCCGGGCTAAGATGTGTATAACGCTTTTGCGGTATTGTGTCTTTTCGTGCACGTGGTAAGTTACAGGTGAGTTTATTTAACAAAGTAAATGGGTTTTATCGCTGCACAGGAATAATATAATAAAAAATAGAGGAGAAAAATATTTAAAATTGACAAGATAACCAATAACAATTTTTTTTCGTATTGCACACCCTTAGCCTTACTAGTCACGAGACGGGCTTCACAGCTCTGTTAGTAGTATACTACTAACACAACTTACAAGAAATAAGTAAGTAAGTCGTGGATTCGATTCCCACCTTTTCTTCTTCATAAAAACAAAAGACCGTGTCTGGTTTAAAACACTATCTAATATTACTGCTTTCTATCTTTCAGCCAGTCTCAAAGCAGTAACAGTCCACCCACTCCACATCACACAAAGGTTAACTGGAAGAAAATGCTAATTAGCATTAAGTTCGCCTATATACTTCTTTTTTGTGCAATAAAGGATTTTCTAATCTAATCTAATCTAACAGTAACAGTAAGCGGTAAGTAACAGTGGAAACGGGAAGAGGAACCATTGAGAGTTTATTAGGATACAATAACATTAAGGATTTTCTAATCTAATCTAATCTAACAGTAACAGTAAGCGGTAAGTAACAGTGGAAACGGGAAGAGGAACCATTGAGAGTTTATTAGGATACAATAACATTAAGTGTTTCACTAACACTGCTAACGACATTAGATGCTGTGCAAATGTATGCACCCGCCTGTTCCAGCCCAACGTTAGTACTGGAAAAAGAATCTCCTTCTCCTATTGGCTGATAACTAGAAGAACCTGAAAGCTTTGCTGTCCATTTCACAACTGGTTCTGGATTTCCCCTAGCTCTGAAAATGATGGTCAAAAATGAAAAGAAATAATTCAAATCAAATCAAATATATTTATTTAGGAAGCAAAAATAAACACGTTTACTAAAAGTCGGGAACGATGACATCTGCAAAAGTATTAAATTGCAGGCCGTATGCCGTAAATATTTACGAGTAATTCTATTACCGATCAATGTGGCGCAACGGGCGAATGTCCGCCTGCGACGCAGAAGGTTACGGGTTCGATTCCCGCCTTGGGATAAATGTTTGTACGATCAGCAAATATTTATTCCGGGCGTTCTGGGTGTTTTCTATGTATAATAAAAAATATGTATGTACGTAATGTATTGTATTAAGTATATCAGTCATCTAGTACCCATAACACAAGCACTGCTTAGCTTGGGGCTAGATGATGCTGTGTGGATTGTCCAGCATTATTATTATTATTATTACCACTATCGCCATTATTTTTTAAGACAGAACCACAATTTGTTTTTTAATTTCTTTTTTATCTTAGATAGACTGTCCTTTGGCTTCAACCTCACCAAGTGGTATGTGACGGTGAAGCCGACGATGAAGCAGGGCGGTCTAGAAGACACCTATTCACTCTTGTTTCAAAGCGATGCAGATTATAGTGTTCAGAAAAAACAGTCGCTAGTAATGAATCCCAATTCCACTCCTTAGCGGTTCGCATGATGATGATCGGTACGAATGGGAGGTATGTTTACCAAGTAAGGGTGATACTGACGTACGTCTACGTCCTATAGGAGATGGTGGTATGAGATCGTGTAGTTCCTGGATACATTCTCTATTTTTGATTGATTTTGTAGTCGCATTATGTTTTAGTGGAAACAAAACCCCGTCAAAACAAAAATAGAGACTCGTATAAATTATCCTCCTTGTGGTCATTTGGGTACCTACCTAATTAGTGGAATAAATTTAGCTAAACTAAATTTAACTTACGTGCATTTTAACGTCACATCCTCGAATTTCTTTTTATTGATTGTGCTCCCTGTGTAAAATGTAATTACTGGAGATCCTGAAAAAGAAATAGTTTTCTTTAACCATTTTGACTAGTCCGAATATATACTGATTTTACTGGGCTTTCAGGTCAGAAAATAGTTTTTTTGTGGTTATATGAGTTACTGATGGAACAAGCACCCACCTGATGCTAAGCGGTTAACATAATCTGCAACAAAGCATTTCTTCGCAGGTCACGTTGGTTAGGAACGAGCTCAACAAGTCGGTACGTTGTCCATACAAACGCTGTAAGTGTTTAATGTCTACTATTTATTAACGTGCGTCCGAAGTTTGATACTGAATTATCTTGCCGTTATCTAGGTACGTTACCCTATATGCTACAGTAAAATCAGATTACCTTGAAAGTTACAAGCGTTACATGATTTAGTACTAAATCTTTCGACGCTTGTAACTTTCAAGGTAATCTGATTTTACTGTAGAATATACAGTACAGTACTGTAGACATTAAACACTTACAGCGTTTGTATGGACAACGTACCGACTTGTTTAACCTTAACGAAGGGTTCGCCCGAAGAAGTAATACCACCATGCCTGTTTCTGCCGCCAGTTTGAAGGTTGTGAGTGCCGGTGAAATTACAGGCTCGTGAGGCTTAACACCTGTATACCTCAAGTTAATGAATGCAGTTAATCGTAAGGCATGTTTCTAATAAAGGCAATGTCTGATACAGGTAACCACGCAGCATTAGTTGGTCCATCTGGTTGTCCCATCAACAAAAAGTAAAACCGGCTAAGTGCAAGTCAGATTCGCGCACGATGGGTTCCGTAGGTACCATTATCTATAGATAATGGTGCCGTTTTTATTATAATAAAAACGGCGAAAAAATCACGTTTGTTGTATGAGAGCCCCCTTAAATATTTATTTTATTCTGTTTTTTAGTTATAGCGGCAATAGAAATACATCATCTGAGAAAATTTCAACTCTCTAACTATCACGGTTCATGAAATACAGCCTGGTGACAGACGGAAAGACAAACAGACAGTCTTACTCGTAGTAATAGGAACCTTTTGGGTACGGAACCCTAAAAAAAACACTTACGAAGGTCATCTATTTGCACGTCGGTCGTGAAAGCTTCTTTTGGATTATCATCATCTACAAGAGAAGCTTCACATCTGTAAGTTCCAGTATGATCTAGGCCCATAGATTCGATATGCAACACGGTTTTATTTGTAGATATCCTATACACGTCAGATTTTTGAACTTCTGATGAATTGTGGTACCATTTGATGCTCATTGGGAATAAAGATGTGATATTGCAGACTAGACTTGTTGATGCTGCATAGTGAACATTGGTGATAGCTGAAAAAGATTAAGAAAAAAATTTACAGATCCACTAATAATTAGTAAAAAAATATTTGTATTTATAACCACGTTCTTGTACCCATTTTACAAGATGTGCTTAATTTGGTTCTAGATGGCGCTGGCATTGTGAAATGTCTGCAAATTTTCATTCATACATCTTCTTATTTTTATATATAGATTTACCTCAGTCTAAGAAATAAGGTTGGTTGTATTAGAAACTAAAAGTACATTATAATATACAAATACATTTAAAACTAGCAGCACGTAGGTCCCGCGTGGTAGACAATTTTTTTTTTCTTTGTGGGATCTGTCCGTCTTGCGGGCAATTTTGCCAATGTCAAGTGGGTTGAATAAATTCTTTTTAGTCAAGTCGAGTCGGTAAAAAAAGTAAAGTCAGCCGTCATCGGTTTTGAAGAAAAAGATGGTGTTTTTCTTCAAAACCAAAGGGAAACATTTTCGTTCAAATCAGGATGCCACATAACACACTTTCATTTCAATTGTTCACACTTGTGCTAAGACCTCAAGTAATGATGGTTAAAATACCACCAAAATTACCCATCAGAACTTAAAATAACACTAGAAAAACAATTAAAATGAATATACCTATATACAATGTTGCTGTAATTTTGACTCATGAACTGACAACGCTACTGTCAGTGGAGTCGTAAACAAGCTCGACCTGAAGAGGTGAACACTATCATTTTATATATTTTGTTACTTATAAGTCATGAATGGAGCACCCCACCGCCTACAGAAATTAGAATAGACGAAACGTCTATGTATATTGTTGCTTATTTAATTTTGCAAGGGGCTAAACTTTAACAGAAGATCTATTATCCACACACATCTAAGACTTGACTTTGACTGATCTCACAGATTAGTTAGTAATAGCTCTACCTTCTTCTTCTAGGCTGTGATTCTTCAAGCTTCAGATTCGATCACTACCAAGAACAAATATTAGTGTGGTGAACACAGATGTTTGCTCTTTGTCTGGGTATTACATCTATTCTATGCTAATATTATAAAGAGGAAAGATTTGATTGTTTGTTTGTTTGCATGGAATAGGCTCTGAAACTACGAGACCGATTCAAAAAATTCTTTTACCGTTGGGAAGCTACACTACCCCCGGGTAAAATAAGCTATATTATATTTTCAAAAAAATTTGGGATCCGGACTAAAACCCATGCAAAGCTGGGACGGTGCGCTAGTTGTATTATAAGTATGTATTTACAACAAAAAAACTATAGTATAGTACAACCTATACTTAGTTTGGCATAGACGATGTTGTATAAAGATGCCCACAAAAATATTTAGGTATTTATCAACATGCAAGGAACAAAATTTTTTTGGTGTCTGAAAACAACAGCAATAATTAGTTAGTACCTGCAGGAGTTTGATGAACGGTGAATGGTGACAATACTGTAACGTTAAGAGTTTGTTCATCGTTTCCTAGGACATTTTCAGCATAGCAAGAGTATGCACTATTGGTTTTAATCTCTGTTAGAGTGACTATGCTGTTTTTTTCTTGTTCATGTACGGAGGTTTCCTGAAAAATATTAAAACAATTTCAGTAAGAATATAACACTAACATTATAAGTATATCAGTCACCTAGTACCCACAACACAAGCTCTGCTTAGCTTGGGGCTAGATGATGCTGTGTGGATTGTCCAGCATTATTATTATTATTATACTATTTTTATTTTGCAATAATCTATCAAAATCGGCTAAAAAGTAGTAGTAGAGCTCTTTGTGAAAGGGCTCATTCGAAAAAATACTACCAGCGTACACCTATTTTTGCCGCCAAGCAGTGTTCCCGTTTGAAGGGTGCCGATAAAATTACAAGCATAAGAGGCTTAACACTCGTATGCCTCAGGTTGGTGGACGCAGGGTAGTGTTTCCCAAACGTGCGTGACCTACAAGGCAATGCTTTATAAAGGTGATGGTTACCACTTTAAAACAAACACTATTTCAAACTTTCTGTTAGCCGACCGACACACAGTACCTACCTACTTCTAGTTATGAGAATTACGTAACATCTTATACATTATTCATTTTTGTACTCTGTAATTTTTCCACAACTAACTTTAGTTTTTTATATAACAATCTACGAATTGCCAATTTAATATTTTATATTTGACAAAAACATTATTATCACAAGGCACTTACTTTTGATAGCATTGGTTTTCCATTTGATTCCCATTTAATACTCGGCAGTGGGTATGCTGTGACCCTACAAGTGAATGTATGATTGCTTCCATATTCAACGGATATGGAAGAGCTGGCCGATTTGGCTGGTGCTTCATAGATGAGAACAACTGGTGCTTTTCTTACAAAAATTTCTATAAGCAAACGTGGTTTATTTTCAGTTCTGAATACAAAAGTGTTATATTATGACGACCAATGTGGCGCAGCGGGTGAATGTCCGCCTGCGACGCAGGAGATTGCGGGTTCGATTCCCGCCTTGGGATAATTGTTTGTACGATCTGCAAACATTCATTTCGGGTGTTCTGGGTAGTTTCTATGTATAATAAAAAATATCTATGTATGTATCTATGTATCTATGTATTGTATTATGTATATCAGTCATCTTGTACCCATAACATAAGTTCTGCTTAGCTTGAGCTAGATGATGCTGTGTGGATTCTCCAGCATTATTATTATTATTTGACAGCCGTCACAGCTCAGTTCGTAGTAGCCCTGCCTTCTGCGCTGTAGGTGGTGGGTTCGATTCCCACCGAGAACAAACATTTGTGAGATGAACATAGATGTTTGTTCTGTGTCTGGATGTTATATTGTATTCTAAGTATGTATTTACAAAAAAAAAAGTATTTAAGTATTCTATCAGTCATCTGGTTCCCATAGTACAAGCTATGCTTAGTTTGGGGCTAGATGATGTTGTGTAAAAATGTCCACAAATATTTATTTATTTATTATTTTATTAATGAATTTAGGTAAATAAGTAAAGATTTACCATAGACTTTGCTCGTTTCACCGATATCATTCTTTGCTATGCATCTGTACGTTCCAGCATCTGACATAGTGATGTTCTGCAGTTCCATTTCTTCACCTGACTGGGAAATATCTGAGTAGTCGGAACTGTCGTGAAGCATAGCTTGCCAGCTCAAGATAGGTTCAGGCACTCCTTGGATGATTCTACAAAACAATTATTTTTAAATATACTAGCAATTGCCACGCGATTTCGTGAAGTTATTTTTTATAATTCATTACCCGTAATACCTTATTGGGGGTTGGATTTCGAAAATTCCTTTCTTAGTATTCATACACGCAATAAGACAGTCAGAACAAAGACTTTAATAATAGATATAATATAATATAATAATGCTGCACAATCCACACAGCATCATCTAGCCCCAAGCTAAGCAGAGCTTGTGTTATGGGTACTAGATAACTGATATACTTAATACAATACATTACATGAATACATATTTTTTATTATACATAGAAAACACCTACAACACCCGGAATAAACATTTGTAGATCCTACAAACATTTATCCCAAGGCGGGAATCGAACCCGCAACCTCTGCGTTGCAGGCGGACATTCGCCCGCCGCGTCACATCGGTCGTCACATATAGTTAAGAATCTTTGTCCCGCCTGACTGACTGACCTAAAGACAACGCACAACTTAGGCAACTGGTCGTAGAGACTTAACATTTTTAGCGTATATTTGTCTTAGTAGGTACGTAAAGGTGCACTAAGAAAGTATATCCCGAAATTCAACTTCTGGACGGGTATAGCGAAGGTAAAAGTTTGTATACGAAGTCACGCGCGTTTTGCTAGTAATTGATATAGATTCTTTAAAGATTTTAATAATATCCCAAAGTTGTAAAAGCGTTCAAATTTGCGATCTAACGATACACTTATATAGTATTTCATCCATCGTCATTTTTATTTACACCATTTTATTCTTTGCATACCAGTATTTAAGAATATCATAGCTTACTTGCAGTATAGAGTTACCCAGTTTCCTTCCATTACAATAATTTTAGCTTTATCACTCAAAACTGGAGAAGCTGAAAAATAAATAAAATATTTTGTTTATTTAGTTGGTTTTTTTACTAACGATAACTAGGTGCCTTGATATAAAAAAAATGGCAGTGTTATCGAAGATAACTGAAAGAGTCTAAGAAGTACCGTATTAGCCGACCCGCACTCAGTTTCAAAATCAAAATAATCTAGTTTACAGTAAAACTAAGCTGTAATACTATACTGAAAGATTTAGTAAAAAGCACGGAACAAATCAATGAATTTAAAGATATTATAATAATAATGAGTGAAACTACTTTTACTTAGATGCTGGTGAGGTTTTGGCAAAACAATGGTACATAAATTAAAAAAAATGTGTACAGAGAACAAATAAAGATTTCGATTAAGTAATTTTGTAATTTTTCTAAGTTTTATCAATCGTGCGCCCTCATAAATAAAAGGTTATATTTGTAATAATCTATAAAAAGTTAACTGGATGATGAATACTTTTACTTTGAAAATTCATCATCATCAGACTAAATATGGCTGCTGGACGTAGGCCTCCCTGACTCAAATGGATGGCTCAAACAGATTGATTGACTGTTTTGAGCTCCATTCCCTGTCTTTCCACAATTTATAAGAATGTGGTCGGTCCATCTGGGGGGCATTCGTCTTTAGGTTCATGTTTGATAATATTCAAGAACTATATATTTCCAGTATTAAAGAGTAGTTCTTGGTTCTATGAACTAAACTTTGGGTTCTGTTTTGGCTCCAATACCTCTGCAATCTTGCGGCTGTAGTTTCTTACTTATTATATATAATGTTTAATTTTATAAAGTCTACTAAACTATGGCAATAGCCATACATAAACTCTAGATATGACACAACAATATCTACTGCATTCATAGTAAAAAACAATAATTTCCTCACCAAGATTGTCTATCTGAACGTTTGAAGTAAAAGACTTTTTTTCATTATCATCTGAAACCAGGGAAGCTTCACATGTATGGTTTCCAACCATATCTAATCCCATAGCTAGGATCTCAAGCTCATACTCAGATAGTATCTTGTACTTAGAATCGGTGTTTATTTCTGATAGCTCCGTTGAGTTTTCTGTTTTTCGGAACCATTTTATTTTAATTGGAAACGAAGATGTGATGTTGCAAACTATGACTGTCGAGTTTCCGTAGTGTAAGAATACTGTCTCTGAAATTAAATAAACGAAATTAAATAGGCTTAGGACGTGCTTAAATGACGTGGAAGGTTTCACGCGTATTGCTGTTGTGAAAATATAGTTTCTTAGTATCTTAGTTTAAACCTAGACGATAATCGGTATAGATTTAAACAACCGCACGGTGACTGCACGATATCTTACACGTCGTCTACACACACTCTACGATTTTAATACCCAGACAGTAGACTGGTACATCGAATGTAAAGTAAACTTCAAGTCTAAGCAAAGTTATGATGGAAGTATAGTGACAAGTTTCACCACAAGATAAACATAGACGTATATGGTGGATATACAATATAAAAGTGGCTTAAAACCTTAGCTATATACAATACACTAGACATACAATACACATAATATACCCACCCAGTAAGGGTGTTGCAACAGAGTAAATCCGACCGATATATAGAAAGAACATGCAAATTACGTAAAGCATGAAATAAAAATTATAGGTACCGTTACAAAGAATACAGGCACTCATTATAATAATACATATAGGCGTTTGTTTCATTCAATCGTAATTATTTGAATATTGAAATACTTGTGAAGTGTACAGTATGCTTTTTTAACAGTAAATTCTGTAATATTTTTCCTAAAAATTTGTTATTATCTTGGGTCGTAATGGTATTCTTTCTGGTATTTTTTCTTACAACAACGACGCGAGGTAATGGACTGGCTCGTTTGAAGCCGGGACTATACTATAAGCAGTTGTACATGTATTGATATGTAAATTACCATTAGGATGTTCATAAACGATGAAAGGTGATAAAACTGTAGCGTTCACAGCGGCCGTTGCATTGCCAAGGTCGTTTGTTGCACGGCAGGTATAGTTGTTTGATATTTTCATTTTTTGCAGACTCAGCACACTGGTTTTCTCATGCCAATTTATGTTGGAATCCTGGAAACATGTTTTTAATATGTCATCGCCTACTTAGCATTCAATATCTCTGAATCGTTTGCAACGGTGTGTTGATAGCTGAACTATTTCATATACTATGAGAAGGGAGGTGATGGACTAGTCCAAAAAGAAAAAAATCATGAAAGGAATCATGCTTTTGATTTATAAGAAAACAATAACTGTATATTTAGTTAAGGTAAAATTGAGATAAGTATTAAAAGTAATTTATAAAAATTTGCTTTATATAGTAACGAAATTTCTTTGTAAAGATTGATCCTTAGGTATCAGCAACAGAATCTATTGGTTCAATAATACAAGATATCTTTTCTTTTGATAAACCATTCGGGTCGATTTCCATCAACAGTAAAAGATTTAAAAAAACTAGATATGCAGTTATTGTTTGCTTGTAAATCGAGGGCATGATTTCTTTCACGACTTTTCTTTAACTCACGTGGTTTCGGACGTGTCCATCATCGCCCTTCTCAAAAAACTACCCTGTATATTTAAATAATTGTATTAGCTGTTATTTTCATTGTTAATAAAATTAATATATATGCTGAATTAAATTACCTCAGAATCTAGTATATTTCCTTGGTTATCGGACCAGACTACTTTTGGTAAAGGATATCCTTGTACTTTGCAAGTGAATTCAGTATTGTTGCCATATGGAAAAGTATTTTCAGATTCTTGCTCTACGATTGCCACTGGCAACTTTAGTACATCTACATCTGAAAATTAAAAATTCGTGTTCGTTGATTTCAATTCAAATTTTTTTCAGAAAAAAAGGTATCTAACAAAATGTTGAAACCAAAAATTTTGTGTTTGGATAAAAAAGCATTAAACGAACAAATGAGACAATATTTTAACGCTGAGGGCATATTTTGTAATTAATAATGAGTTTTACCAATAGTTTTATTAGCTTGGCCGACCGCATTCACTGCATTGCATCGGTATTGACCAGCGTTCGCGAAAGTAGCGTTCTCGATTGTCAACTTTTCGCTTGTCTCCGACAAATTTCTGAATTTCTGGTCACCCATTCTCATCAGTTCCCAACTTACTTCAGGCACCGGCATGCCTCCAATGATTCTGTTTTAGTAATATAAACTGTAATTGACTTCAAGTAACACGTAAGCAACGTAAGCTCTTTTGAACTAAATAATGATTAATTCCAAAATTTCTGCCGAACTATTCCCAGCTGCGTAAAATTCATTTTCCTCATAAATATGAAAAATTATTAGGTTAGAGTGAAAGGCTAGACCTAGTAGTAGTAATAGTAGTATCTGGGTGATATCTATTAGAGAAGCTAGAGGTGCTACCGTCAACTTTATTGTTTGCTTGATTAAATAACCCGTACCGTAAGCATCCGAATCTAAAGTATTAGGAGGGTCACGGTAAGCTTGTTTAACATTTAGCTATGCGTTCGTAATATAAAATTATTTAATAATGAGACCCGAACAGGCTCAAACTAGTCCGCGCATACTCGAAGGATACGAAGGAATCTTCGTAGTAATTCGGAAGGCGTTGCTGAAAGTTCGTAAAATGATTGCACCCTGATTGATTGATGACGGCCGATGTGGTGCGGCGGGCGAATGTCCGACTGCGACACAGGACGTTGCGGGTTCAATTTCCGCCTTGGGATAAATGTTTGCACGATCTGCAAATATTTAGCTGTAATTTTTCTTGTAAATACGTGAGTAAATGAACGAATTATTATACTAGGGTACTTTTTTCTTTTACAATAAAATAACTTTACACTTACTCGCACGATAATGTAGTACTATCGTTTTCCATGACAGCTGTCTCATTAAGAGTACGATCACTTATTAGCGGCGAAGCTGAAATATATTAAAATGATGAAAGGTTATAGTTATATAATTAAAGGTTCTATGTCAGATTTGCTTCTGTCTTATAGACAATAGAATATCAATAGAAATACATCCTTCTTCTCGCGTTGTATTCCTTACTGCTGAAAGTTCCTGACTCCTTCCATGAAACACCTTTTTCTTGACGTTTTTACGTCACCTAGATCTGTTGCCAGCGATCTGTATAGCTTTATGTATCATTGAGTCTAGTACAGATCTGCAGGGCTAATATGAGCAAAATGTTGTCTCCCGTTTTCGTGCAAAATAGAGATATCTCTTTATGTCTACCTGTGCTAGTATGGTAGTGTTAAAAACTGATCTCGTTATGTCTAATGAAGACAACGCTAATGTTAGTACTGTGTGTGGGCCTTTTATCTAAAAATTTTAACGTTTGCACCAATACAAAAAAAAATCTCTTGTTAAGCGCGACGTATCTCACGTTGCACATCTTAGCCCGGCTGGTCGGACCAACGTGTTGGGCTTCCTGGCTAAGAATACACACAAAGGTTGTTATTTTTAAGGTTCTGAATCACTGTCACGATTCAGCGCAATCATCCAGTCTACATCGCTAAAATAAACCTAACCCACTTTATTTAACTATTGATATCGTCATAAAGTACTTAGAAATTGAAAAACGAGCAACGTACCTCCGCCATTTACTACAAAATGTGTCCCATATGTTTTATTGACTTTAATTTCATTTGGATCCCACTTTGCCAAACATGTAATGTACTGGTTATTATAACTCAAATCCACTGATTTGATGTCCAACTCTTTGCTCTTACAATGTACAATCTCTGATATATTTTTATCTCTGGACATCCAAGATATGTAAGGATGTTCTACGTCGCATATTAATTTAAGATGTTGGCCATAGTTTACTGATATATTACCTGAAAATATGTTTAGTGTCGTCATCATCATCAACAGCCTGTAAAAGTTCACTGCAAGACAGGTCTCTCTCATACGTTTTCAGGAAGAACGATTTTGGGCCCTTTCCATCCAACGACTTGCGATTCTAACAATGTCGTCTGTCCATCGAGGAAAAGGGCATCCAATGCTTCGTCGCTAATCGAGAATTTTTATTCCCCAGCTATAGCGGTTATATATATAGCGGTTGTCGTTGTTTAATGAATTATATTTTTTACTACTCTTATCATGTTTTTGAGGCAAAATATATTTTTTTTTTCATTCTATTTACGCAAACAATTCAGGTGCTCAAGCATGGGTCTATCGATAGATAAAATTTGACATAAATTCTCGATAAAAAGGAGTTTTATCGAAATATAGAGATTGGTTCCATAAAACTTAGTACTTAGGTTACTTAAATATTAGGTCGATAAATTTGAGAAGTTTAACTGAATTTTTCGATGAACTGCTTCCAGGGAAACCAGTCGATTAAATGTTTCGATACTAGTTCTGTGCTAAAATAAAAATAAAAATTCTTTTTATTTTAACATTTATGGCTAAGCAGGTACAAAGTTCCATGATCGCACATTTTATTTTAATAAAATGATAGAATAAATAAATAAATATTTTGTCGACATTTTTACAATATATCGCTTAGCCCCAAGCTAAGCATAGCTTGTATGTAGCAACCAGATGACTAAAATAATACTTACATAAGTGTTTTTGTACACTTTAAATAAATAACTACACGACATCAATCCACAGACTACCCTCTAGATTTATCACCTCTGATGTCTTTGAGTATGTCAAATGGGGGTAGTCAAAGGTACGTCGAACTATTACACTTGGCACATACCTAGTACCTGCCCCCATTTTGCAGTAGTTAGTATTCCATGGGTGACGGTTAGAATACCATCTGGTTTCCTCACGATTAAATCAGATAGGTCTACCGGGACCACCGGTATTCCTATTAGGTATTATAATAGTATATTATAATACATACACTAGCTTTAAAAGGTTAAAAAATTAAATATAATTAAAGACCTATTTAGAAGAGCATTTTAATATTAAAAAATAAGAGAAATATAATAAAATAACGTCAACAGGATAATGTTATCGCAGAGTTTGCTTTGTTATTAAACTCATGATCACGATTATTTTTGAATATACCTTTAGTTTAGGGCTAGATGATGTTGTTTAAAAACGTCCAAAAATATTATTACCTATCATTACATCCGGTACATTTATAATTAAATAAATAACTAATGCTGGACAATCCACACAACATCATCTAGCCCCAAGCTAAGCAGAGCTTGTGTTATGGGTACTAGATGACTGATATACTTAATACAGTACTATATTACATATATAGATATTTTTTATTATACATAGAAAATACCCAGAACACCCGGAATAAATATTTGCAGATCGTACAAACATTTATTCCAAGGCGGGAATCGAACCCGCAACCCCTGCGTCGCAGGCGGACATTCGCCCGCCGCGCCACATCGGTCGTCAAAATTAAATAAAAATTGTAAGTAATTACAACACAAATAAAAAACGAGTGTGCTTTAGACCACACGACTGAAGTAAAACTTCTGCTATGAGAGAAAGAGAGAAAGAACCATACTTTAGTCCTTATTCTTCGGAAAGAACAGTGCTTTCATACCCCCTCCATTGTAGTGTTAAACGTTTAACGCAACCTTGTTGGAAGTTGCATTAGAAGTATTACTTCAAAAAACTGTTTAAAATAAGAACGTACTCAACCCGATTACTTTAAAATACAAAAACAAAATAAAGAATAAGATAAAAAAAATTAAGAAAAAAAACTCTTGTGTTCATAATGGCAATCTGTCCGGCATTCAACAGATAAATTTGCTATCACTAGTGTTATACAAAATATTACATACAAAATATTGCAATCTGCTCAATGATTGCCAATATTTAATGCTGTGTCAGACCTTAGTTTACTTAAAATAAGAGCGTACGTAATGAGTACCTACTCAATACTATTCAGGTGCCAAGAAAATCCCCTTTTATCGCTGACGCAGTTGATATCAAATTACTCGGATAGACTGATAGACGAGAAGCTGATGCACTCATTAAGGTTAAACAAGTCGGTACGTTGTCCATACAAACGCTGTAAGCGTTTAATGTCTACTATTTATTAACGTGCGTCCGTATTTAGTAACCTGAAAGTTACAAGCGTCGAAATATTTTGTACTAAATCTTGAAACGCTTGTAACTTTCAAGGTAATCTGATTTTACCGTAGCATATAGGGTAACGAGCCTAGATAACGGCAAGATAATTCAATATCAAACTTAACTTCGGACGCACGTTAAACGTTTACAGCGTTTGTATGGACAACGTACCGACTTGTTTAACCTTAATGAGTGCATCAGCTTCTCGTCTATCAGTCTATCCGCCATTGAGACATTAAGACGGTAATTACATTAAACCCGCCCCGTGTGTCATGACCCGTCAGAAGCCTATTGTTTTCATATAATAATAATAATAGTAATAATAATAATGCTGGACAATTTATACAGCATCATCTAGCCCCAAGCTAAGCAGAGCTTGTGTTATGAATACTAGATGACTGATATACCTAATACAATACATTACATACATAAATATTTTTTATTATACATAGAAAATACTCAGAACACCCGGAATAAATATTTGCAGATCGTGCAAACATTTATCCCAAGACGGGAATCGAACCCGCAACCTTCTGCGTCGCATATAAGTTTTAAATAGAAGTGATTAATACTGGGGCAGACGGTGTGGGTCCACTTCATCTGTTTCTACGTCTGGCCAAAATTTATAGAAAATAGAAAATAGAAAATATTTATTTACACCACACAGAAAAATACAAAAATCACAAAGATATAAAATTAAAAAGCTAAGTGGTGAAAAACGGCATCCACTCAGCATATGCCAAGGAGCGCAATGGCTCATATGGCGCTGGTTTTCAGCGGCGCCGAAAGGTAAGGGCGCAGCAACATTTGCAACACGCGTCCCATTTAATACTATTGATATAAAACTAAAGATTTACTAATACTAATATTATACCTACAAAAACAAAAATACAACAAAGAACCAAAAATAATAATAACAAAACAAAAATCACATTAAAATACAGAAATAACAAAATAGCGCAAAATAAAACTTACTGAATTAAACTAGTAACTATAGGAACGACCGCTTATTGAATAGATTTTTGTATATTAAATAAATATTTTTTATAAGAACTTTTAAAAGAATAAATAGTACTTCTATTTCTTATGGGAGGAGGTATATTATTCCAGCATTTCGTGGCAGCATACCGATAGCTGCCACGAAACGCGGTCGTTCGGTGGCGTGGACAAATTAAAAGAATAGCTAGACGGACAGTACGGGCAGAAAAGTTAAGCTTCTCATACAAGTACTTTGGAAGTTTTCCTTTTATTATACCAAACAAAAGACTTGCAAAATGAAAAGCGCGACGTGACTTCATGTTTAGAAGACCGTGGCTGTTAATAAATGGAGATATATGAGCTCTACATGGTATTGGAAAACAAAAACGGACACACGCATTTTGAATACGCTGCACAAGTTTTGTCGAACGGGCCAACAAACATGCACCAAAAACGTTGTCAACGTAGTTCAGTTTGGAAAGAATAAGCGATTCGCACAACATGATCCGTACCTCAGTATTAAGATAATCGCGTACTCGATACAAAATTGATAACCTATAAAAGCAATTTCGAACGGTTTGAAGGACATAATTTTCAAAGTGCATCGAGCCATCCATCAGCAAACCCAAATTACGGACTTCTGTAACCCGGTCTATTGAGGTACCACTGATGTACACTTTAGGATCAGACGAAAGCATCTTAGCAATTTGGTTTTTCGATCCAAACACGAGAAATTTTGACTTTGCAGGGTTCAGGACTAAGCTGTTAGAATCGCACCAAGAGATTATGTTATCTAGATCCTGATTAAGGGCGCTGATGGCTTCATTTATATAACACGGCTTACAAGAAATGTACAGCTGCAGATCATCAGCGTAAAGGTGGTAATTACAATTTTTTATTCTAAGAATTATATCAGCACTGTACAGAATAAAAAGTATTGTAAAGAATAAAAATAAAAAGAATAAGAAGAATAAGAATAAAAAGTAAGTAAATTTCTGAGACAGAAGACGTCCACGCGAGATATATCTAGGCTAGAGTGATTCCGCCTTTATGGCATGTAAATGTTCTTTTAAAGTATTATAAAGAGTCAAAGACGATTTTTTAACCTATGTTTTTATTTAAGGTGGAACAAGTCAAATCTTTATAAACCTTTCAACGCTTGTAACTTTCAAGGTAATCTGATTTTACTGTAGAATATAGGGTAACGAGCCTAGATAATGGCAAGATAATTAAGGCGGTGGTACTCGCCAATGACCTTGAGGAGGATGTCCATACTGAGTTGCACTGCCGCCCGTCGCCCGCACAGGGACCCGCGCGCATTCCATTTCATATCGCATTCAAGAAATAATTATTTGTAGCCTAATGAATTATTAGTTCGAACTGCCAATTGTTCACTTTGTGATAAATACTTTGACAAATATTTGTGTGAAAAAAAAATACTAAAAATCAATACCGTTTAGAAGAAATAACCAAATTTAAAATAAAAATTGCTTCACTTTGGATATTTTTTTCATATAGTAATAATATAGTTAGAATTATTTCAATTGTTCAAATTAAAATTTAGTCTTTAATAAGCAATATATATATTTTTTGGACATTTATACTCACTCATCAAAGAGAAATAACACGGAGAAAACCTCTCGTTGGCGGATACCACCTCCTTAAGTATCAAACTTAACTTCGAACGTACGTTAACAAATAGTAGAGATATTCAGTTACAGCGTTTGTATGGAAATAGTAACGACTTGTTCCACTTTAACACTATTTTCTTATACAACAACCTGCTGATGGAACAAGCAGATTCAGATCAAGCCCCCCTGATTTTAAATAGTAACCGTTCATATAAAAACATTGCCTGGGGGATCACACACATTAGAAACTAATGATACACAACTCTGCGTTCATCAACCTGAGATATACCAGGTGTTTAGCCTTATGTGTCTTTAACTTCGCCGGCACTTTCAGGCCGAGTTCTTCTCTAAGATCGCTACTACCTACTACTTAACTAATATTAGGGTTAGCTGGGACATGATTTTAGGTGAAGCAAAAACCTTTGGCATCCCTTACATATAAATTAGACTAGAAAGTTACATCAATGTCTAACACCAGATATGGATTCACTCTCTGTTATAGGTAATGGTAACCACTTAGCATTGGGTGGAACAAAAAAAAGGAAAAAATTACAATGGGTGGACTTATAGCGGGTAACGATCTCTTCTGGACATTGAAGAAATATATTCTAGTACCAATGGTAAAACAGCTGTTTATTTCTGTTTAAAAATTATTAAATATCTTGAAAAATACTCACGTAAGTTACCATCGAATATTATAGTTTTGACATCTTCAACTGTAACATTGGCAGCTTCTGTCACATTTTTATATGCCAAACTCTTCCGCCCATCGATAATATGGGCAAAATTATAATTTTGCATGCATAACGTCATAAAAAATATTATGAAACCTGAGCGCGCTTTCAGAAGCAACATGTTTAATGTCAATCTTTGTAAGACTGCTGAAAATTTACCCTTGCGCCGTATTTAAACCTGGTTAGTGGTACAGACTTTTTATCTATAAGGCGTAAATTAACGGTGCTTACTTTATCTACCTTATTAGAGTAATTACTCCCATGTGCGTTAATTAATAGAAACCTTGACTTATTTCTTGTATCAAAACAGAAAAAACTTATTGAGTACGACATCATTTCATTATGTCGTATTTTTATTATTTACATTTATTTCTAAAGTATCACTCCGGTGTAAACTAATATCAAATTAGGTAATTATCAAGTTTTTTTTATATACTTGTATACAAAATGCGAGCATCACTGCTTGACACGTACTTCCCCGGATGATTTTTGTGAAAGGGTTTTCACAAAAAGCTTTACTACTACGAAAAACAAAACATTTATTGTAACAAAAACACCCAAGGATACAGGAAAGGCAAGGACATACAAAAAAACATTAAACCAATTTGACGACCGATTTGGTGACCGATGTGGCGCGGCGGGCGTGTGTACGCCTGCGACGCAGAAGGTTGCGGGTTCGATTCCCGCCTTGGGATAAATGTTTGTACGATCTGCAAATATTTATTCCAGTGTTCTGGGTATTTTCTATGTACCTATAATAAAAAATATCTATGTATGTAATGTATTGTATTAAGTATAGTCATCTAGTACCCATAACACAAGCTCTGTTTAGCTTGGGGCTAGATGATGCTGTGCGGATTGTCCAGCATTATTATTATTATCCCAGGTACTACAGCGTCCCGTAAACAGAGGCACGATTGAAAAAGTCACCTCTAACATTGTATAAATCATCTATAAATCATGTACTGCTGCAAAGCAACAGCGTGTCCGCTTGATACATAGGCCTCCTCCAGTTCTTTCAATTGTTGTCTATCTCGTGCTCTAGTCCATAACGGGCCTTCAACTTATTTGTCATCTTAGCATCGTCTTCGTTTTCTCCCTTGGTTCCTTTTGGTGTTTACACGAGAGGTCCAGTTAGTGAAGTAGCTAGCCCATCTTTAATTATGTTCAATCGTTAGACAGGGTGTGTGTGTGTGTGTAAAAAAAACGAGTGTGCTTTAGACCACACGACTGAAGTAAAACTTTTTTAATATACGAAACGTAACTGGCTATGAGAGAAAGAGAAAAAGAACAGTGCTTTCATACCCCCTCCATGGTAGTGTTAAACGTTTAACGCAACCGTGTTGGAAGTCGCATAAGAAGTATTACTTCACGAGTGTTTTCATACCCCCTCCCTGGTAGTGTTAAACATTTAACGCAACCTTGTTCGAAGTCGCATTAAAAGTTTCATTTCAACATGGAATAACAAAATTGTTGTTTTATATTGATTTATTACAAAACAGATTTTTATTAAGTACTTTTTATTTTTTATTAAAAAAACAATGCAAAGATTACCAAGGTATTTATATTAATTTAAATAACATTGTACCTACCTACCCACCAACGATAACATAATTATTTATGGGTCAACTGATATAAATAAGGATAACATATAAAAAAATACTATATGCAAGACTCAGGGTCAATTTTAAGTTATCTTGCTTAGACGATAATGTTATACTTCCTTAAACTGGTAACTTACCTAAAACATACTACAAACTAACGTCCGTTCACGGCATTGCTTGTCGGGATAAAAAATTGCATTTCCTACCTTATCTTAATAGAATTCGGATTTTTATCCAACAAATTCCTCCACCATTTTTCTATCACTAAAAGTGTTTTTTTTTATTTTATCAACACTTATGTCGGTCAAGTCAAAAAGTGTAGGTACTTAATAAAGTCAAGTATTAAATTGTTACTGTCTTTTTTTATTTTTTTATACAACTTGGCAGCAGAAATAGGGTAAGCGTCAGAACCCCTGGACCAAGTGCGATATTTTATGATTGGAAACTATCAAACTTTACTACCTTTTTGGTACTATTTGGTACCTAAATTGAATTATTTAGTACCTCTAAGAATAGTGAAAAAACATGAAAAGAAAGTGGTCAGACATTCTGACGTCAGGTTGTCTGGACCACATTTTTTTTACATAGTTAGAGGCATTAAACCTAAAATATTTCTTAGTCAATATTTAGTACCTTTTTAGTACCTGTACCCTTCTTTTTTAAGTTTTATGGCGTCCCAGATAAAAGTTTCAGACGAATTAAATTTTATAGGAAGCAAAACTTATTTCATTTTATTAAGTATATCAGTCATCTAGTACCCATAACACAAGCTCTGCTTAGCTTGGGGCTAGATGACGCTGTGTGGATTGTCCAGCATTATTATTATTATATACCGGGTGTAAAAAATTTTTTTCTATCGAGGTGATCGTTTTTTGGTAAGCCGGTTAAGATCGCTGTATGCAATACATCGCTGGTTGATAAATAGGAACTACAGCAAAAAAAAACTATTTTACGTTATTGATATTTACTATTAATTGAACGTTAGTATCATAGTTTGTAAGCACCAATTCCACTAAGTTCAACTATAAGTTCAACCAGTTGAACTAATTGCACCAAAAATTCCAGTTCGGTATTTCAACTAGCTCAAAATGAACGGTGAACTCGA
Organism: Electrophaes corylata; assembly: GCA_947095575.1. NCBI lineage: Eukaryota > Metazoa > Arthropoda > Insecta > Lepidoptera > Geometridae > Electrophaes > Electrophaes corylata. The sequence continues at coordinate 5,334,020 of OX352719.1, read as the reverse complement.
AAGAGTATCGTATCTGTTCTTTCTTTAATCTGTGACTGAGGGGTTTCTATGATGATGATGATGATGAGTAGGTAGATACGTACTTACTTAAAATTTTGATACAAAAAGTATCGACTTCTTCAGGCTAGATGATGATGATGATGAGTAGGTAGATACGTACTTACTTAAAATTTCAATACAAAAAGTATCGATTTATTCAGGCTAGATGATGATGATGATTATGATGATGATGAGTAGGTAGATTTTTTTTTATCGAGGCGATCGCTTTCTGGTAAGCTGGTTAAGGCCGCTGCATGCAATACATTGCTGGTTAATAAATAGGAACTACTTTTGACTATCAGCCAAGTGCTACTTAGGTACCTACTCTATGAGACCTTAAAGTATTTAATTTTTCACGTTCCTTGAATATTCAGGAGTGGTCTTATTTTATTACACACGGCATATTTGCATTGTGGATTAGAAATAAATACACGCAATAACAGTAATGTTAGTTGAATTTTTTTTTCAAATCAAGAGTGAACAAGTGGATTATGGTTAAGCGTGCTCCACCTTAGGCTGTATTTTCACTTTTCATCAGGTGTGATGGCAGCCAAACGCTTGGTTATCATTAATAAAAAAAAAATACAGACTTCACAAAAAACCATACAATGCGGTCAGCATTGTATTGTGGACCTACGAGAATATCCAAATATATATAAATATAATTATCATTATGTAATTCCCACAAATATGGGGGAAACCTGCGTCTAGCCATGTGCTCATTGAGGTTATTGATGATGATTGGAAGGAAGAAGCATGGTACCGGGTTCAAAGTCACGGCATTCGTTGGAGATGAACTATATCTAACAGTGGACTTTAGGTTGATGATGATGACATATCAAATACTATTTTACCGTTGTCAGTTGTTTTTTGTCGTAAAAAGATGACTGCTCACTGTTTGATATACGCCAAAAAAGATTAATCTTTTTTGGCGTATAATAAATAAATATTTGTAGACATTTTTACACAACATCATCTAGCCCCAAACTAAACCTAGCTTGTACCCGGATGACTGAAAGAATACTTATATACTTTTTTTTATAAATAAATACATAGAATACAATACAACACCCAGGCACAGAACAAACATCTATGTTCACACAAATGTTTGTTCTTGGTGGGGATCGAACCCACCACCTACAGCACAGAAGGCAGGGCTACTACAAACTGAGCTGTGATGACTGTCGAATATTATCCAAACTAAAACATTGCGGCATCCGAGACCGTGCAATTGATCTCATACAGTCTTATTTACCCAATAGAGTCCTAAAAGTTCATGATAGGTTTTCCGGGTCATTCATTGACATGGGGGTACCACAAGGTTCGATATTAGGCCCCTTTTTATTTGATGTGAAATAGTACTTTTTACGGATGATATCTCTTTGATCTTTAAAGTCGATAGATTAAAGAGTGATTACGGTGACGTGAATGTAGCTTTTAGGGGTAAAAAATGGTTATCTCGATTTCCAGCAAAACTACAAACCTATGGAAAAAAGTCAAATGGCAAAGTTGTAGGTAATAAAAAGATCTACAACTTTTTATAAACACAACACAAACATTTCACGACGTTTGGTGAAAACTTATCTCTTTATGTCCCAAATACACTGTAATTTATTTGATTTGAAATATTTATTTTTTAACCTTATTTTGACTTAATAATCGAAAAAGCACCCTAATTTTCAATCGAAAATTTTCCGTCAAAATATCGGCTTGTTTCAAAAAATTGGTGTGCTTTCTGTTCGTTGAAATCTCTATTTTTTGATTGTGTGAATATTATGTTTTTCAAAATATATATAGTACTATATATATTGTTTTTCACACCATCGGCACATTTCCTGCTGACTTTGTTTATGGTACAATTCAAGTTTGTACATGATTCTCTCATATCTGAACTATATGTTTTATCCAATAATATTTTTTCAAATATGTATGCAACATTGCATTTACAACTGACGTTCATTTTGTTACCAATGGTCTTAATTTCAAGATGTTTTTTCAGTATCTCTCCACGAAGTCTGTAAACATTTTGTGTTTCGTTGGCTATTATCATTTTAATGAACCTAAAGTATTCATCATTTTCTCTAGAGTTGATGATCCTATTTAATGAATAGTTATGTAATATGTGTTGTATATATTATTAAGACTATATACGTCGATGAAGGACTGAGAGAACACAATGTTCGAAATTACGAAGTGCTTTATCGTTTCAAACTCAAAATAAATATTAGCCTCGTCTCCTTTTTTTACCGAAGCGTGTGGTTTTGTAATCATTTTTTTATTTTATAGAATGGATGAATTAGTGATTTAATTTGTAAGTAGATTCCAGAAAAAATATTTTGTAATTGTCTAATAAATTGTAAATATTAAAGTTATTCTTTATAATAGTGTATTTTTTGCTGTAGTTCCTATTTATCAACCAGCGATGTATTGCATACAGCGATCTTAACCGGCTTACCAAAAAACGATCGCCTCGATAGAAAAAATTTTTTTACACCCGGTATATAATAATAATAATGCTGGACAATCCACACAGCCTCATCTAGCCCCAAGCTAAGTAAAGCTTGTGTTATGGGTACTAGATAACTGATATACTTAATAGTCAGTCAGTCAGCTATGATAAATATTCTTATAATTGGTATAGATTTATGATGGATAAAAGTGAAAAGTTGCCCCTGATGCTGTTTTAATCATCTACAATGGATATAAATGCTTGTTGTTTTACTCACACTCCTAACAGAAACTAAAACCCTACAAAGCGTTTTTATCGTTGCTTATATAGCTTTATTAGGGGCTTTATTTTAAACAAATCTTTTTTCCTATTATTTTTTATTACTGTTATTTATTTAAATTGTTTAACTATCCAATGAGTGCCTTTTGGGCACACTTCTTGCAATCAGTGATTTAATTTTCTACCTATAGTCAGGACTTGCAATTAGAAAACAGAGTTTTTTACTAGTATTACTGGTACCTAACGACAATGAAATGAAATAATTTTAAACGAAAAACGCATTCCAACTGCAACTTTCCAAGGCATCTGGTTCCCATATTACAATTTATGCTTAGTTTAGGGCTGATGTTGTGTAGAAATGATGTTGTGTAAAATTTACAATGATCTAAAAGATTTAGGTAAAATGCTATTAGGTCACCAATTGAAAGCACATAGCTCCAACTTGTTATGTTTTTAATCATATGAATAAGAAAAACTATGCGATAGGCTGTAAAATTTTTGAAAAATATTTACGTGGTAAATTATTACTTTTTTGTCATCTAAACACTTTTTGTTTTGGCTGAGCTATGACAGAACTGTGGGCTTGCATACAAATATGTATAATAAAACCTGAACGCGTTGCCTGCAGCAACAAAAATGTTTGTTATTAAACTTTATAACGGAATAATTTGTCATCCTGCGTATTTAAAGCAAGCGTCCTTAATTCAGTTTTCAACCGAACCATGGAAAATAGTAATCTTCTATACAAATCTACACAAATTTGATGTATGTCTTGACTGACTCTGACATAATTGACAACGCATAGCCTAAGCAGTTGGCCATAGAATCACGAATTTTACTGAGTACCTAGGTATATTTGTCTCTGTGCGTACAGGTGTGCTAAGAATAGAATTTCCTAAAGACAGCCTCTACTGTACCCCAAACGGGCACAGTGGGGGTTGAAGTTTGAAACCAAGCAGCTGTCTGTGTTTCGGTTTGAAAGGTGTGGATGCCGGTGGAATTAATGGCACATGAAGCTTAACATCTGTATGCCTTAGGTTATGGAAGCTGAGCAGTGCATTGCAGGGCACGTTTCTAATGAGCGTAACCTACGAGGCAATACTTTGTTTTAGACGATGGTCACCACTTAACACCAGGTGTGCCATCGGCAAAAAAAAAGACACCGGACTAGTCAAAACAAAAAATTAAACGAAAGGGGTAACAAGAAAATATATAGCCGAGCTATATTTATTAAGGTATATTTAATATAAGTATACGAATAAAGTAAACCTCACGTCAAACTATGCTCTGGTATCAGGGATACATCACTCAGATTCTGGTAATAAGGTTCAAAAACTCCACTAAAACCAAAGTTATTTTCAAAGTCTTTCAGCGTGCAGCAATAAGTAAATCCTCGGCGGACGTCGTGCCACGTAGAACCTTTCATCCATTTGGTACTATTGCAGATATCATGACAACGGACGTATGCAAGCGCTTCAGAGGCCTTCAAGTCAGGTACATTCACTTGTATTATGACGAGAGATGATCTTGTAGCTGGTTCTTGAACAACCTGAAATTTTCAAGTGCATTTGTGTATACACAAAAATTAATAAATATTGTGGACATTTTTACACATCATCACATAGCCCCAAACTAAGAATGGCTTGTACTATAGGACCCAGATGACTGATAGAATGCTTTATACTTCCTCCTTAGATTACAATAGAGCACTCAGACAGAGAACAAACATTTATAAAGACAAAAGCGTTTTATTGTCATAATACATGGTACACAGTAATTAAATCTATAGGTTCCTGAACTAGTTCAGACTGTGTTTCAGGAGCCAGTGGCTTCTCCCATAAAACAAAGAAGAACATTGTGTCTTTATAAAGTACAGTTGAGAAAAAACTGTGTACTTAGTTATACAAATTTAAGTTTACTGTACAAATTTTTTATAACTAATAGAAAAAAAAATCAGTCAAAGTATTATAAATTAATCATAGCTTTACATATAACAATTTATCTTTGAATAAATACATACGTATTCAAAAAAAAATAATTATAAAACGCAATAAGAGTTTAAGGTAATATTATAAAATTATGAACAAATGTATATTATGATGAAATAAAATTTTTACTAATTTTCAGCATACAAATATTTATTCTCGATGGTCCCATAAGCTACAGCACAGAAGGCAGAGCTACTTTTAAATGAGCTGTGAGGCCAAGCAAATAAAAAAATAAAATTAAATAATTTGTAAGACCAACGAAATTCTTATGGAAGTTGCTGGATGGAAGGGCTCACAATTAATCTTCCTAGAAACGTATAGAACGGAGGCTCATCACCTATAACAAAGCATTGCCTTGTAGGTCACGCACGTTAGTTACGCGCCCTACGATGCACTACCCTGCGTCCACCAGCTTGAGGCATACAGGCGTTAAGCCTTATGTGTCTGTAATTTCACCAGCACCCACACCCTCAGCAATGTGAGCATCATTGCTTCGCGGCAGAAATAAGTACGGTGGTAGTACTCCCCCGGACGAGCCCTCTCACAAAGAGCTCTACTACTGCTGAAAGCTTATGCCCAGCAATGGTTTATATTATTGTATAAATACCTCATATGTGTTATACAAACCTTCCATAGATATTCAGGTACGTTCTGACCCCTTTTATCATTATCAACAACATATATGGTTTTGTTTGAACCGTAAGAGTCGCGAAGGGTTAGATTTTCAGCTACTCCAGAGTACACTCGTAGCTCACTGTACGTAGCCTTTGCCAAAGTTCGTACTCTCTGTTCCACTTCGTTCCAGTTGTTGAACTAAAACAACAATAGATTAATAATAATAATAATGCTGGACAATCCACACAGCATCATCTAGCCCCAAGCTAAGCAGAGCTTGTGTTATGGGTACTAGATGACTGATATACTTCTTACAATACATTTCGTACATAGATATTTTTTTATTATACAAAGAAAATACCCAGAACACCCGGAATAAATATTTGCAGATCGTACAAACATTTATCCCGAGGCGGGAAACGAACCCGCAACCTTCTGCATCGCAGGCGGACATTCGCTCGCTGCGCCACGTTGGTCGTCGATTAGATTGAAATACTTGTCAGTGGACATAATTACATGATCTCAGGCCCAATTTTTGTAACGGGATATCGTCTCAAATTCATGTTTCGATCGTGTCAATTTCCAAATGGCATTCTTTGAAACTATCATTTTTAACCGGCCCATTTTAGACAACCAAAATCTCCGCACCAAAAAAATTCGAGAATTGGTCCTCTGGTATGTTTATTAAACAAAAAGGAAGCATAGAACGTGTTGATTACAACAAATGGAAACACCATGTAAATGAGAACAATACTAATTACGAAAGTTTTGCTAAATGAATTTTTAAATTGAATGTACATACATGATGAATAACGCTCAAAATAATCGTTCCGCTCTAACAGATTTGAACACAATATGAACCGTATCACGATGAAATAACATTAATTTTTTTAGGCTACTACCGATGGAATAAGCATATGTCCCACCTGATGTTAAGTCGTAACGATCACCTATAACAACCTTACGTTGTAGGTCACGCAAATTAGCTACGTTGCCTACGATGCACTACATTGTGTCTACCAGATTCTGTAATTTCACCCATCCATTACCCAGATCCTTTAACCGAAACACAGCAATCACAGCTCGGAGGCAGAAATAGGTACGGTGATAATATTTCCCCGGACGAGCCCTTTCACAAAGAGCTCTATTGCTACTTAAATTATATTGTATATGTATTTAGTTTAAACCTTAAACGAAATAAAACGTGACAGTACGGCCCCTGTATTGAACCTGCACTTACTTCAGCATTACATGTGCTCCAATGAGGTACGACATTGAAATCACTATACGCAGCTGTTTGCGCCACTCCAGGAAACAGGTCCTGTGGGCTCACTAACATTCTTCTACCAAAACAACATTGATCATCCGTATGGAACCATCTCTGCAAAATTGTTGAAGTAACGCCATTCTGATGATTACATTTGTAAACTTCGTCAAGATTGATGACAGACACATTATCATTCGGCCATTCAGCTTCCGAGTTACTGACATCTGCCACAGAACTACTCATATGCATCATCGTGTAAACAGGCATGTTATTGTCTTGGTCATAACAGACATCATAAGCTATATTATGGTGATTAGAAACATCAAAAACAACACTACGTAACTCTGTATTGCCAGTGAAACAACTTTCGCCGGTGCCTTCAATAATGTGTGTCACTTTTTCTGTACACTCGATTTTTGAGTATTCGTATGTTTGATATTTGATAATGAATTCTGATCCTCCCTTACACGCGGCCCATACTTTTTTTTGTGGAAAATCTTTGAAACTATTCGGGCAGAATAGATTTACATATTGGTTCTTAGAAATGGACATGTATCCGTTTTTGACGACATGCTGGGGCCATTTATATCGTGAAGATAACATTAGTGGTTGAAGTTTTGAAGGTTGTTTTTTTATATCGATAATGCAATCTGAAAATAACGAAAATAATATAATACAATTTAAGTAAAGAAATTTGATAGCAAAGCATTAATGCTTATAATAATAATAATGCCGGACGACCCACACAGCATCATCTAGCCCCAAGCTAAGCAGAGCTTGTGTTATGGGTACTAGATGGCTGATAAACTTAATACAATATTATATTACATGCATAGATATTTTTTATTATACATAGAAAATACCCAGAACACCCGGAATAAATGTTTGCAGATCGTACAAACATTTATCCCAAGGCGGGAATCGAACCCGCAACCTCTGCGTCGCAGGCGGACATTCGCCCGCCGCGCCACATTGGTCGTCATACAAACTTCAATCCAAAGTTAATTCCTTTTTTAATAGAGTCAGTAAGTCAGTTAGTCAATCAGTCAGCCAAAACATACATAACTTTTTTCTGGTTTCAGTTATTGTACACTCAGTTTTTTTACCCTTAACTACCTTTGGCTAAAGCTAAAAAAGGTAGAAAATTACCTGTTGTAATAATATTGAATGACCTTGTAATAGTTCCAAAATCATTACTGGCTTCACATTTATACTGCCCATGTGTACCAACTTCCATTTCAAAATAGTGATAATATTTTGTCGAATTCATTATTTCACCATTGTGCCACCATTTTACCTAAAATGAAAATAGTTATAATGTTTTTTTTCAACCACCGTCGACGTAACTCAACTGTAGCTTTGTATAATTGAGTAGTCATTCACCAAGATATTATAAAGAATTTTTATGCTACTGCTGGTGGAACAAGAATATGGCTTACCTGATGTTAAGTGGTAACTATAACCTATAGCAAAACATTGCCTTACGTACCCTGCGATCACCAACCTGAGGCCCTGTGTGACTGTAATTTCACCAACACCACCAACACCCACACTTCAAACCAGAACACAGCAATGCGAGCATCACTGCTTGGCGGCAGAAATAGGTGCGGTGGACGTACTGCTCCCTACGAGCTCATTCACAAAAAGCTCTACTACTACTACAAAGAGCTCCTCTGCTACTAAAAATATGAAATTTATTGGTATTTATAAATGTATTATAAGCCTTGTACCTTAGGTTCAGGGTCACCACTTGCTTCACAGCTAAGTAAAAGAGGCATTCCCTCAACGTATTCAATGGTCTCCTCTTCCTCGCTAACGAACATTGGCTTATACCCAACTTTGACCAAGGTGTTCCCAGAGGCTGAACTAGCAAAGTCACTGACCCTACATGTGTATAAACCCGAATCTGCCAACTTTGCGTTTGTTATCACAAGTTCTCCCATGTGAATCAGCACACCATTCTGAAAAATATTCATCATCATCATCAGCCTATAGAAGTCCACTACTGGACATAGGCCTCCCCTACACGTTTCCAGGAAGAACGATTCTGAGCCCTTTTCATCCATCGACTTCCCGCGGTCCTAACTATGTCGTCAGTCCATTGGGTAGGAGGACGTCCTACGTTTCGTCTTCCGGTTCGTAGTCGCCATTCGAGAACCTTTATTTCCCAACGGCTGTCGGTTCTACGAGCTATATTATTTCAAAATTATTGAAAAATATTATTTCTGTCAAATTCTCTACCTCGGCAATAGTAAACATGGTGCTTAATCGTCAGAAGATTTTTTTCATCCAACCTAACACACTACAATGTTATAATACAACTTGCTGATGGAATAAGCAAATTGCCCACCTGATATGAAGTGGTAATCATTAAAACACCATCTACTGCAAAATCTGTCTGACTCCTCTTAGACATCCTCGAAGAATCCCCAGAATTGGCGTCTCGAGTAGGTTCTTGGTCTAAGAGATTTGAGGGGATATCTACCATGCTTGGGGATTAAAGTCGTGATACTATCGTTTTCTTTTTACTTTTACATACTTAAATATATAACATATTTTAATGAAGATAGCTTACTTTGTACCAGCGCAGTACATCTGTGTTTTTGTGAGAAACGTCACACTGTACTGCGGAGGAACCACCTTCCATGATTGTGACATTCGACGTTGGCGGACCTGTCTGCGGGGATTCTGAAAAAAAAGAGATGGAATAGATGATCTACGACGTTGAGTATAAGTTAACTAGTCTTTCATCTACACTGCTGGAAATAGGCCACCCTCGAATCGAAGGGGGACTCACCAAGGTCACGCTTGCCAGACGGATTCATGACCAATATATTTATTTTACCTGTTAACTGCAACTTTTCTTCTTCTGCGTGATCTTAACCATAAACTCACTATAAGTAGGTACTTAGCTATACCTTCTTTTTTGCATCTATGAATCGCAGATGATTTATGCAGCGTGTGTCAACTTTTTAAGCGGCATCAAAAAAAGATGAGGTTCTCAATTCGACTGTATTTTTTATGTTTGCTACCTCCAAACGTCAGAGTTTTCAACTGGGTGAACCGATTTTGATGATGCTTTTTTGGTTTGAAAGCTGGTGTTTCCTGTGTGGTCCCATTTCAATTTGGTCCAGGTCAGGTCTTTTTTTCTCTCTTCTAGCTGCCGTTATCTCATTAGTCACCGTACCCTAAGGGTGAAACGAAACCCTAAAAGGTGACTAATGAGATGACGGCAGCTAGAAGAGAGAAAAAAAACCTGTTTTACTGGCGACGCAACATGAAGTGGAAAAAGCATACTTACTGTCAACAGTTACATGATAAAGTTCTCTTTGAAATCCTACGGGATTTTTAGCTTCACACATGTAATACCCTGCTGCATCTTGATTTATGTTTTTCATGATAAGCGTTCCTTTTTCTATGGAGAAGTCATCACCTGTAAAATACGTTATTCTTATTACAGAAGTATGTATTTACAAAATATATAATATTATAAAATATATGTCACTGTGTCTGCGACTTTACTAGAATAATTTTGCTACAAATATTCAAACAAACTAAAACTTTACATTTATAAAATTTGAAGAAAGCTTAAATTTTTTGAACAATGAAGTAAGTAATGAACTCAAAAAATAATCCAACTGATGTTGGGTGAGTACCTTTCCCTATAACAAAGGTACCTACTTGAAGACATAGGTGAAACGCACTTTTTGTGGTAATTCATTATTACTCTGAGATGTAAGTGTGTTAAAAATAACTTATTATTATAACATTAAGTATATTAAATTTACTTATTATTATTATATCAACTTATTCATATTAGATAACTATTGTTACATTATTGTAACTTGAATTAATCTTTCATACCGAAGTATAACAATGTAAATGTAAGCATCATTGCTTGTCAGCAGAAATAGGAACGTTGGAAGTACTTCCTTACATAAACTCTTACAATATAATAATATTTGACGACCGAGGTGGCGCGCCGGGCGAATGTCCGCTTGCGACGCAAGAGGTTGCGGGTTCGATTCCCGCCCTGGGATAAATGTTTGAACGTTCTGCAATTATTTATTCTGGGTGTTCTGGGTGTTTTCTATGTATAATAAAAAATATCTATTTATGTAATGTATTGTAGTCATCTAGTACCCATAACACAAGCTCTGCTTAGTTTGGAACTAAATGATGCTGTGTGGACTGTCCAGCATTATTATTATTATTATTAAATATAATAAATATTTTTAGACATTTTGACACAACATCATGTAGCCCCAAATTAAGCATAGCTTGTATTGTACTATGGGATCCAGATGACTGATACAATACTTATACATTATATAGTTTTTTGTAAATAGATACATAGAATACATAGAAGGCACGGCTACTACAAGCTAAGCAATGACGGCTGTCATGAGCTGTTACTCGAATATTAATATATTTCGTGGAAGAGAGCTTTTTTCAAGCTGTTTTACATCTCACCAGTGTACACGGAGAAAAACATTAAAAAGATTACCTGTAGCAACCCAATATCCGTTCTTCATCCATCTTATGATGGGTGGGGGGTTGCCCGAGGCGTTGCACTTTATTATCATAACTAAATCTCCTTCAACAGCTTTGAAGTTCTTATTCATGTAAGTTTGTTCGATTATTGGATGTGCTGAAATTATACCATATCATGAATACTCAAAAGTATCAACAAAGACATACCTTCAGATATATTTATAGTACCAAGTACTCACTTGAGGCTCTGTGAGGATATTTTTTTTAACTATGCTACCTGTTGATGGAGCAAGCAGATACCTGATTTGACGTGGTTACCATCCACAAAGCATGACCTCACAATTCACGCTCGTTAGAAACGTGCCCTACGATGCCCTGCTCATCATCAATCTAAGGCATACCTGAGGATGTTTAGCCGGACGTTTAGGATTTCACCGGGACTCACAAACCGAAACAGCAAGCTGCTTGGCGTCAGAAAAAGGCATGGTGGTAGTAATTCCCATGAGCCCTTTACTAAGAAAAATCAATTGATACACGACCGGATTTGAATCTACGATCTTAGGATTAGAAGTCTGGGTTACTCCATTTAGATTACTAAAGATCGATTTTAGATCGATAAAATTTGACTGGTTTAAATATAATGCTATTAATTTAGTAAAATACTGTACTGTACAGAGGGAAATGAAAAAGAAGAAAAAATATGTGAGGACTTTTTTACCTACCATTAACATGAACTTCGTAAGTAACATTAGTTTTTCCTCCTAAATTACTTGCTATGCAAGTATAGTAGCCTTCATCTCCAACTTGTATGTTCTTCAGTTGAACCACAGAAGGCCCAAGAGATGTTCTGCAATTAAGACATTAAAAACGTGCTTAAAATTCGTAGAAATCTAGGGTCTCCACAAAACGAAATAGCAGAATACCTACCACCTGGCCACGATCTGCCGTGGTCGATATAGAATTCTCATTGTGCACGATCACCTGCACTTAGGAGGACTTAAACGAGGTAACAAAAAAGCCGTTAGGGTGGCTACATATGTGTATAATCATGTATGTGTATTTCTAAGTAATCCATCATTCCAATAAATAAAATAAAAAATATTGGTCAAAGGTTTTATTAATACGATTTGCTGATGGGACAAGCCGATGGTCCACCCTCTGTGCAGTGGATACCATCACCTATAGCAAAGCATTACCTCACATGTCACGCACGTTTCTTACGATCCACTGCTCTGCTTCCATGAACCTCCATAAAGCATACAGATGTTAAGCCTCAATTCCTGTAATTTTACCGGCACCCACTTTTTTGTCGTTTTTATTACAGACTGTTTTTGTTTTCTACTTTTTTTTGCAGATCGTCAAAAGTAATCCATTCTAAATTTTCTACAAAACAACGCACTCTATAGTGTCGCTGTTTTTCCAAACATTCAACAACACTTGGTTGGGAATATACATTGTTAAAAAAAGTTATCGTTTGTGGGAACTCTTCCAATAAAATTAGAAAAACTATAGGTGTAATTTATTAAGCCAGAACAGTTTTTTTCGGTGCAATTATATTTTTCTGTCAAACACTGAACCGCAGCTTGTTCTAACGCCTGAATTCCCAAATCTCGAACAACATTAATATTTATGGAAACAAAACCAGAACTTTGTATAATATTTTGATTATTAACGGCACAAGACATTTGTGAACATTCTTTTCGTCGTTTTAGTATATGTTGCACTTAAATATTTATCAACAACAAAAGCAATATAAAAAGTTAAACGTATCTCTTGGACTATAAGGTGTAGTGTGGTCAACAAGTTGCAGTAAAATGAGGGTAGCTATCACTATTCTGAAATGCCAGTTCGGCGGGCCAGTATCAGTGCTTACTCAGTGTACCCTACGAGTTGAAGATTGAGAGTTTCGAGTTTGTTGTTTGATTTGTTTTTGCATGCTCTGGCACTACATTAAATAATTATTTTTAAATTTGTATCTCACTTTAAGTGAACTATAAGTGAAGTAGTTCTTGTGAGAAATAAAGTCTTTAAACCTAATATTGCATTCGCAGTTGATTTCTAAACCATTTGTATTGGTGCCATAATGTGAATAGAGCAGACTATTTCTAATTTCATTGACATTTGATTTGTTTTGGGCTATGGATTTTATTAAACTACTAAATGGATCATTTAAAGTTTCGAAGAATGTTCTTATGTTTTGTTTTATACAGAAAGCTGCTGTGAAAAGATGTGCTATGCAATCAAAAGCGCAAGTATTGTATATCCTTGTGTGACCAAATTTTGAACCATTGCTAAGTACATGTATATGCTGAGGTTTTGGAGGTTTTGGAGCTGTGCCCGCGACTTCGTCCGCGCGGAATTTAACAAAAAAGTTATTTAGTTTTGTTTTCATTTTTGCATTATATTATTTTAATTATTATTTATCTTTAGTTCTTCGTATTAGCTTTATTGAAGAATGAAGCCGCGCGATAGAAAAAATGCTATTTTGGTATTATGTACAGTATATTCATTCATATGCATGTAGTAAAAAGCGGTTATTTTAATATTACAAACACACACTTCAATTTTATTTATTTGTATAGATAATGGTACGAAACCCTTCGTGCGCGAGTCCAACTCGCACTTGGCCGGTTTTATTGTATCTTGAAATGTTAATAATAATATGACATTACAGTGCCCAACAAGGTGCATGTACTTTGCTTAAGTTATCCACAGAACGAAGCATCATTGTGTACATGTAAGCAATATATAAATTAATAAGTACTTACAACACTCGTTTTGGTGGAACACTCGGGTCAAAGCTGTAGTGAACCCACTGTGTAATGAGTCTTGGGTAGCCCTTGGCCTGACACGGTAGATCGTGAGCGGTGCCCACGTTAACTTCCAATTTGCTATTTTCTGGCAGGGTTATTGTGGCTGGAGCTGATTAAGAGAAACATTATGAATTAATAGTGTCTTGATTCCTCAAATGAATACTTTGGTATTTCTATTCTGTAGGTCCGGTTCCTGTATTTTACATCGCTGCCTATTTTTGCTACTTGCCTCAATAATTATGTTCCCAAATAAAAACTATAATACTTTAATTTACTACCAGAATGTACAGATACAAAATTTCGTGGTCTAGACGAATAAACAGAAGTCGCAACAGTAAAGTATAGGTATACCTTGATATAGGAATATGACTGAATAAAATAAATTTTGAATACAAGCTTGGCACTGAAATCATAAACATAATTTTCTTGTAGGTACTTGTAAAAGGTTTTATAGCACACTGCGTTTTAGCTAGTATTAGCGAACCCGCCTCCTACCCTAACGTCGTGGGTTCGAATCCGTGACTATGGAATCCCTCTCACAAATTTAAGGAGGACTGTCCACTAGACTTATTTAGGCTAATGGCGAGTGGATACTGGTACGAACAGATCAAAACAGATAACTATACCGTGAATGGGAAATAAAGTTTTTTTTTCCAGTTACTAAAAGTTTTCAAATATACCTAGTATTGCTTACCGTAAACTTTTATAATAACGGTTCTACTGGCGGTCCCATGTGTGTTCGTTGCATTACAGGTGTAGACTCCGCTATCCTTTAATCCGACAGACATTCTAGAAAAACATATACATCCATCTGTTAGAATAGGTAATGGTGAAAATAGTGATGTTTCCCTATTTTGGGTGTTAATGCTGTCCAACCAATGAATGTAATGATGTTTCTGCATTATTATTTATGAACTTTGTTATTAGTGATGTATATTATTTCAAATAAATTTCAAACTCTTATGGTCCGTTTATAACTTGTTATAAATAAATAAACGGTAAACGCTATACTAGGCAATTCCGCCTGAGTGAAGTAAGCTCCGTCACTAAAGTTGGCTTCGGCTTATCAAGCGCGTGGGACGAGCAAATATCTCTCAAATCAGCATATCAGTGATACATTTTGTATGTTTATACCGGATCAAATAGGACTACTTCCGAAAACTGAAACTGCGCATTCAGACCATGATTCTGATTACAAAAAATCAAAACACAAGAAAAAAATTGACACTTTTTGTTCGTTTTTCCGTGTTTTCAGCATAAATATCGAATTTTTATTATTTTTAGTATTCATGCATATTGTATATATTTTATACTCACCTACTTAATATATTATGTGCTTAGTTTAATTTTGTTATATAATTAGATAAATTGTTATGTAGGTATTTATAATTAGGTTATAGGTAAGTTGTACCTTTTTAATGTTTAGTTTTAGCACGCCAACCAAATAAAAACAAAACAAACTTAAGTGCATAATAATCTTATTAAAAATCTCTTACAAACGAGAAAGCAGCAATCTAAAGGAAATCGCGATCATTTGACCGATGTGTTGAACACTCGGCGGGGCGACATTTTGCAGTCGTAAAAGTAAAAAGTCATAAAGGAAGTAAAACAAATACTGTACATACCTGATACTGTGATCTTTGTAGATATAAAGGTTTTTGCGATTTGTTAGTATAACGTTGTCTTTATACCACGTCACTTTCGGATCAGGCTTGCCTTTTACATTGCATGGCATCAAAATGGAATTTCCTTCTTTGACTATGACATGTTTGTCATTTTGTTCTATTTTTGGAGGATCTGATATATCAAAAAATCATTTCAGAAAATGCTAGATGACTGATATACTTAATACAATACATTACATACATCGATATTTTTTATTATACATAGAAAATACCCAGAGCACCCGGAATAAATATTTGCAGATCGTACAAACATTTATCCCAAGGCGGGAATCGAACCCGCAACCTTCTGAGTCACAGGCGGACATTCGCCCGCCGCGCCACATCGGTTGTCAATTATGTTATTGTATTGGTGCTATTTCATCACTCTTTCTATTATTACTAAGAGAGGGAAAAAGGGGATGTTAGCTCTTCCACAACTCGCATCTTTCTTCCGAATTAGCTATATAGATTCTGTCCTGTCGCTCTTCTATACCTACTTAGTCACTTGCTGTCCTTACTGATAGACGTGAAAGCATAATATTATTTGCTACAGCAAAAAACTCTCAGTGTAATGCAGACATCAATACTTACATTGGACTGTTAATGTAACATCAAGGTAGTCGTTCCCAACCTCGTTTTTCGCTAAGCAAGAGTATACCCCAGCTTTAGTTTCATCGGCATTACGTATTGTTATATTTTCTCTATCATTCCACTCGTCGAGTGTGAAGGTTTCCCCTGATGAGTCGTTGGTAAAAAACCAGGTGATTGTAGGTTTGGGAAATCCTCTATTAATCCTGAAAAAAGCAGTAACATAAAAAATATTTCTATTATATACCCTAGAGAGACATATTTGCCATCTTTCTATGCCAATTATAAAAATCTAGCCAAGACTGGCTGACTGGAATATAGACAACGCACAGCCTAAACCACTGGTCGTAGAGACTTGAAATTTTCAGAGTATATTCGTCTTGAACACTTATATTACACGGGTATTTATCGCGTATTACCTTTTTTATTCATTTTCCCGAGGTTTCGGCTATGTTGTAATAGTCGTGGTCGCGGGCAGACTCTTGCAACATAGCCGAAACGTCGGGAAAATAAATAAAAAAGGTAATACGCGATAAATACCCGTGTAATTTATGTGTTCAATATGTGTTCCGATCGCAAAAGTTTAAAAAATACTATATTCGTCTTGTGCGTAGAGGTGTACTAAGAAAGGAATTCGTGAAATTCAACCCCGAAACGTGTACAGCGGGGGTTGAAGTTTGTGTGAAAATAGCTTCACGCTTGCGTTTCGCTAGTATTTTATAAAAGTCAATTCCTATGCGTTAGTCTCACTAAAACTCAAAAACGGCTGGACCGATTTGAATACTTTTTTTTGCTTTGTTCCCTCTGACTCAAGATGATTTATATATAAAAAAACGTTGGTGGTACAAAGTTCACCGGGTTAGCTAGTAATATTATATTTTTCACTTCTCGTGCTCTAAAAACCATGTAAGCTTACAGCAGGCGACGCGATCTTTTAAAAAAATAAAAAACCGCAGACGGATATTTATAGCGTTTGCCTCAAATCTTTTCCTGTAGCGTTTTACACAAGGTCACCAAAACCAAACTAATGAGTCACTGTAGGTGCTATTTCAGTACTTTTGACGCTCTGCCTACTTGGATCTACTTGGCGTAGCAAACAGGACCACAAGTAGGTACCTACTTTACGTTCGTACAATATTTTCGATGCGCGTCTGTGGTAAGATGTTTTCTTTAGTAGCAACTAGCACCGTATAACTCATGGATGTTGTATTTACTGTAACCTGAAGACTGCTTTGATGTTCCATTTTTGAAATATTTTTACCTTTCCCGCGTTCGTTAACTATTGCTAGGAATCCCACAGATGTCGCTTATTTTTTAAGCAATATTTTTAGATGACCAGTGTTTAGCTGATCTGTCATAAAAGAGGTTGCATGGAAAAAGCTTTTCATTGAAAGATCCGTAAAAACAGAATAAAAAAATGTTGTTTTTTTTTAAGCATTATAGTTGTTACTTTTGGTTCGTAATCACTGTCTACATTTTAAGATTTTAGGGTTCCGCTACAGAAAAAAAACAGAACTCTTTTTATTAATTCCTTTGATTACTATTAATATATATTGCTGTTCGTCTATTAAGATCCTGTAACACAAGAACTCTTTAATGTTCTTACTAACTTTTTTTTTGCTAATACAAGTATTTATAATTGGTATGTACAAAATACATGTGAAACAGCTGAGTTATCTACAGACCGTTGTAAAATTAAGAGCCGATACCGATCTAATGACCTTGAGAGTTTCGTTCCTCTTTACCCCACCACTCCTCTGCAATATTTCGCGGTTAGATACATATAGGTGATCCGTTCTAATAGCGCCATCTAGCTGGCAGTTCATGAAATACGTTGTACAAGTTGACTCTATACATAAATTAACTAATCTTGGTACTTGAAGGATAGATGGTAGTTAATAAATTAAATTAGTTGTCGGGATTCGTTCTCTGTCATCTTTGGAAGCAACATTGTATTTTCATTTTATCTCTAGATCGAGTCTAAGGAGACTGCGAGCCTGCCGCCTGCTCCTTAGCAGGCCGGACATAGGAATTGAAAATTTTTATTTTTAAAAGTCGTTATTTTATTAATTTGAATATGCCATTTGATAGGTTTTTTTAATCTTAGCAATAAATGTTCTATTGCATTTTAGGCCTAGGGTTATAGTTCAGGAGTAAATGGCATAAAACTGATTTCATTGTATAAAAAAATAAAAAAAATCAAAATGAACTCGGTTTTTATTTTACGGTTCGATAGTGTTATCAAAATTAAGCAAATTTTATCCCATTGCTATTTAGGATAGCACTTATAGCTAAAGAGTAAATGGCATAAAACAAATTTTATTGCAAGGGAAGCAACGTACTAACAGAAATAGTGGGCGTTTGCTGTCTTTTTTCGTTCTGGGGTCTATTATAGCGTAGTTTTGGCACTGTCCCGCAACTTTTTTTTAGATGTATCTTACGCTTTTTTGCGTTTTTTGAGTTACACCATTTTGAATTTCAAATCTGACCAGATATTTACCATTAGGTCAACCAAATTGGTCCCTCAGTGCAAGCGATGTCAAGTGTACGGTCATACACACAAGTACTGCTCCAAAGAGCCAAGGTGTGTGAAATGCACAGGTAAACACCTCACCAAGGACTGCAAAAAACCTGCAGAAGAGAAGCCAAAGTGTGTGCATTGCGGAGAAGCACACCCAGCTAATTACAGAGGCTGCACGATAGCCAAGGAAATGCAGAAGATACGAAAATATAGGATCTGGAAAATGGGCTGTCAGTAATGAGCAAAAAGCTAAAACGTTCGCAGAATACCTAGAAGAAATATTCAAACCTAACGAAGATCAAACCGACTACATACCTATGATAAATGAAGTTTATGGTGAAACACAAGCCATAAAGCTGGTATCACCCAGAGAAGTCTGGAGGGAAATTAAAAAACACATAAACCCTAGAAAATCTCCTGGATTCGACCTTATTTCAGGAGAAGTACTACATAACCTTCCGAAAAAAGCATTAGTCAAACTAACGACCCTTATCAACGCAGCACTTAGACTAAAGTGTGTACCAGATTTATGGAAAGTTGCTGAAGTTATCATGATAGCAAAGCCAGGAAAACCGCCACAAGAGACCTCATCGTACAGACCGATTTCTTTGCTCCCTATCATGTCAAAGCTATTTTGTAAAATTGTAAAATTAATTAATTAATGTAAAATTGTTACTAAAAAGACTGAAGCCGCTTATTGAAAGTAAAAACCTTATACCAGAGCACCAATTTGGATTCCGAGAACAGCACTCAACGATAGACCAAGTTCACAGGATTACAAATGTTATTGAGAAAACATTTGAGGAAAAAAAAGTCTGCTCTACTATCTTTCTGGATGTGGCACAGGCATTCGATAAAGTTTGGCATGAAGGTCTATTACTAAAACTGAAGAACTTACTACCATCAGGTTTCGTAGATGTAATAGAATCTTACTACCTTAGACCCCCATGTCAGTTTTTTGTACCATGATTTAAACCCGCCATTTTGAATTTCAAATCTGACCAGATATTCGTAGTCAGCACCCCCAAATTAGTGGAAAACGACACCCATGTCAGTTTTTTGTATCATGATTTGTATCCGCCATTTTGAATTTCAAATCTGACCAGATATTCGTAATCAGCACCCCCAAATTAGTGGAAAACGACACCCATGTCAGTTTTTTGTATCATGATTTGTATCCGCCATTTTGAATTTCAAATTTGACCAGATATTCGTAATCAGCACCCCCAAATTAGTCGAAAACGACACCCATGTCAGTTTTTTGTATCATGATTTGTATCCGCCATTTTGAATTTCAAATTTGACCAGATATTCGTAATCAGCACCCCCAAATTAGTCGAAAACGACACCCATGTCAGTTTTTTGTACCATCATTTGTATCCGCCATTTTGAATTTCAAATTTGACCAGATATTCGTAATCAGCACCCCCAAATTAGTCGAAAACGACACCCATGTCAGTTTTTTGTACCATCATTTGTATCCGCCATTTTGAATTTCAAATTTGACCAGATATTCGTAATCAGCACCCCCAAATTAGTCGAAAACGACACCCATGTCAGTTTTTTGTACCATCATTTGTATCCGCCATTTTGAATTTCAAATTTGACCAGATATTCGTAATCAGCACCCCCAAATTAGTAGAAAACGACACCCATGTCAGTTTTTTGTATCATGATTTGTATCCGCCATTTTGAATTTCAAATCTGACCAGATATTCGTAATCAGCACCCCCAAATTTGTGGAAAACGACACCCATGTCAGTTTTTTGTATCATGATTTGTATCCGCCATTTTGAATTTCAAATCTGACCAGATATTCGTAATCAGCACCCCCAAATTAGTGGAAAACGACACCCATGTCAGTTTTTTGTATCATGATTTGTATCCGCCATTTTGAATTTCAAATTTGACCAGATATTCGTAATCAGCACCCCCAAATTAGTCGAAAACGACACCCATGTCAGTTTTTTGTACCATTATTTGTATCCGCCATTTTGAATTTCAAATTTGACCAGATATTCGTAATCAGCACCCCCAAATTAGTCGAAAACGACACCCATGTCAGTTTTTTGTACCATCATTTGTATCCGCCATTTTGAATTTCAAATTTGACCAGATATTCGTAATCAGCACCCCCAAATTAGTCGAAAACGACACCCATGTTAGTTTTTTGTACCATCATTTGTATCCGCCATTTTGAATTTCAAATTTGACCAGATATTCGTAATCAGCACCCCCAAATTAGTAGAAAACGACACCCATGTCAGTTTTTTGTATCATGATTTGTATCCGCCATTTTGAATTTCAAATCTGACCAGATATTCGTAATCAGCACCCCCAAATTTGTGGAAAACGACACCCATGTCAGTTTTTTGTATCATGATTTGTATCCGCCATTTTGAATTTCAAATTTGACCAGATATTCGTAATCAGCACCCCCAAATTAGTAGAAAACGACACCCATGTCAGTTTTTTGTATCATGATTTGTATCCGCCATTTTGAATTTCAAATCTGACCAGATATTCGTAATCAGCACCCCCAAATTAGTGGAAAACGACACCCATGTCAGTTTTTTGTATCATGATTTGTATCCGCCATTTTGAATTTCAAATTTGACCAGATATTCGTAATCAGCACCCCCAAATTAGTAGAAAACGACACCCATGTCAGTTTTTTGTATCATGATTTGTATCCGCCATTTTGAATTTCAAATCTGACCAGATATTCGTAATCAGCACCCCCAAATCAGTAGGTAGATACCTACGTACTTACTTAAAATTTCGATACAAAAAGTATCGACTTTTCTAGACTAATGATGATGAGTATGTAGATACGTGCTTATTTTTATGTCGGTACAAAAAAGTATCAACTCTATCCAGCCGTGTACAACACGTACACGGTATTTGCCTTGGAACCTTGTCGCTCTACTATTGCAAAATTGCAATAAGTCACTCTATTACAAACAGATAAAGTATCTTTTTGCAAAATAGTATCGAAACACGAATTAAAAATGCAATATTTGCAGTCTTGTAGTCCGCAGGGCGACGAGCGACACGGGTTCCCCGTACGAAAGCCAGCGGCAGACTAAATTTTATCCTTGTGCTCGCATAAACGGCGCGATTCTATACAATTTAATTTATAAATAATTCAAGTCTTTATTTTTTTTATATATTGAACGGGCATTAATTCTACTTCTTAATTATCTCACCATTGGTGTAAACCAAAAAAAAATATATCACCAACTTTAGAAGGAGATGACGATTTATATCTAAGTTTTTAATTTATTTCGTGAATTTATGATTGAGTAAATACGACGCTAATCATACATTTGAAACGGGCACTTTGAAGTTGACATTTTGAAGATGCATGCGGACTTTTCAGTTTTCTTCTACTTCCTTTATTTACCGAGGGTATAGCATTTTAAGATAGAGAAAAAACTGCTCCGGGAGCGATTAGGTCAGTACTGGCCGTTAAACAAACAAGTCGTCTCTTCGCCCGATGAAACTGATAACAATGTAAAGATAGCGGCTTCGAGTGGAAGTCGATGGCGAAGGCTCAAACTCATTCTTCTTGGAATTCTTCTGTGGAGGAGGTCTACGTCCAGCAGTGAACTTCTTAGGCTGATGATGATTATGAAAATTATAACGCATTAAAATTAAAATATTTTTAGTTGATTGCAAATATTAATTTAATTATAAATTTCTATTTTACTAAAATAGTTTATTTGTGATTAGTAAACCCGATAACAATGTTTTTTTTTAAATAAGATAATAACATGATCAAATAATCTCTAAAGATAGAGTTTGCTTGTAAAAGAGTATGGGTTAAGTTTTTTATAAGCTGCTTTACGATGTTCTTTTTTTAAAATATTTTTTTTTTACGAATTTATTTTTGAAAATGGAACCGAAAGCGTCTCTAGTTTTCTTGGCGATCGATGGGTGTATGCGTCGGTGCGTTTGTAAGCAAGATAGAAAATTAAAAATAGTATTGCCGTGAAATTTCTATATTTTGGTTGTCAAACAAGTCAAAGTTAAGTGAATACAAACGTGGGTATATATTTGAGCATGCCGTCAAATTAAAATTACGATCTTATTTCTAACTGGAAATGGAGCAGAAAGGCAAAGGATTTTTTAGTTTTGTTGGTGTTAAAATCAGGTATGTAGGTACCTCCTAGTTATTTTGTTTTCTAGCATCGTAATGAAAATTTGTAAATACATACTTAGAATACAATATATTCAGACACAGAAACTATATCCCAGAGGACACTACTTACTTGCAAGATATTACTGTATCGGCGCCGATTAATATTGTTTTAGCTTTTGTCCTTCGAGAGATACTTGGACGTTCTGAAATAAAATTTATCAGTTCAAAATTGTATTTTAAACTAAATCAGCATCCAGATGCAAGTTTAAGTTCAATTCTGACTTATAACCGATGCACCACGAGGTTCAAAAAAAGTTTGAGAAAACGACAGTTTTTCTTGATTTGACGCAAATAACTCACTAACGGAAAAATTGAGGAGCCCTCTCCCTCTTCATGACATGCCCATAGCACGCTAGTCTATAATAATAGTCTATAATCATAGACCAGCGTGCTATGGGCATGTCATGAAGAGGGATGAAAATCATGTTACCAGAAGAGCGATGAACATGAATGTTGATGGATATGTGGGCCACAGAAAAGATGGATGAACTGTGTGACAAATGAAATGGATAAGAAAGGAGTGAGTACAGATATGACGGCTGATAGAGGGGATGGCAGAAAAGAACATGTTGTGCCGACCCCACATAAAGTGGGATAAGGGCAGGAAGATGATGATGCTTCACGCTAGACCGTGTTGGGTCTGATCCGAGTCTGAACCGAGTGTTGGCCGTAGCACGGTCAACTAATACTACATAATTATATTTTGTATGGACATACTCACGCTATACCGAGCGGCTACCGAGTGACGGAGCAACGGATAACACTCGGACACCACCCGGTCCCGCCTCGGCTCGGCCACGGCCCGTTGCAACTAATATTTTTCAGAATCTTGATTGTCCAGAGCGATCGCAATAGCTGCTAATTTCAGATCATGAAAATTCAACATGAGTGTAGTTACAACACTATTTTCGCTCGGGCGAGTAGTATACTTGTAGCATCATGGCGCAAGGGTATTGCTCGGTCGAGGCCCTTCTTTGTAATGTAATAAGACACGGGACTGGCTCCGTGACCGTGCTACGGCCGACACTCGGCTCGGACCCGATACGCTCTAGCGTGAGTTCAACCCGTCACATATTTTGAAGTCAATAACATATTTTTCTACGTGTTGCTGATAAAAATATACAAAACAGGATAAAAGCAACTGCTGCTTAGAGGCAGTTTTTGACTAGTAATTAAACATGTATAATTATTGTACCTACCTCAGTAAAATTATAAAATACAGGAAGTATTACAGGAATAACAATTTGTTATTCCTATAATTTTTCCTTTTATGTTAGGATATGCCTTTAAACCTAAACGTTTACCATTATTAAAGGTAATTTTATGATAGAGTGTTTGTTTTGTGTTTGAATACAATATTATTACCATATACTTAAGTTCTTTTGTTTTTTAGTCCAAATTTTTTTGAGAGTAAAGTAATCCTTACAGATAAGTGGTTTAAATAATTCCACATTTCAGCTTTATGTCAGACGTCGGTAATTCACCCCATGGTTCTACATTTGCTATAGTCATATTGCTAGGCAGCTAGATTGGTAACCGCAGTATTGGTGAACAATACTTGGGAGATACTGCTGCCCATACCACTAGGAAATGCATCAGTTTCCTTACGAGACCCATAGGAAGTGATGAAGAAGTCTTGATCTAGGACAACCACGGTCCTGTCTTTTTTATTTATATAACTTGTTGATGTAACAAGTAGATAACTCACCAAATGCTAAGTGGTTACCATCAGTTTACAAGCACCTACTAAGGCATCACGTATTAATCAACTTGCTAAGCATCATGTGCCTGTAGCTTTACCGGCACCCACACCTTACTTTTCTTGTTCTTTGTTCCTTGTTTTTTCGAGTGTTAGATTATAATTTTATGATTATGTTACTAACTTGTTTGTGTTTTGTTTTGTAAAGTTACAAACAAACGTTTATTTTATCCTCGGTACCAAAACTGTGCTTCTTGTACTACATTTTGCTGAGAATTTTAGTTTTGCAAACAATTTATATATATTTTATTATAATAACCAATGAGCTTTATCAAAGAACCGGTCAATGTACAAAGGCATTAGTTTACATTCAATTACTTAAAACGAATGTTTTTTTGTAAATATTACTTACCCACACCAGTGATGGTAACTTTAGCAGAAACAATCTTTCTATTGTATTCATTTCTAATTTCACACAAATAGGTGCCACCAAGATATGAATGCATTTCTTTTATTTTTAAAGTAGAGTTATCTGTAGATATTTCAATATTATCGTTCGCCATCAAAAGTTTAGCATCTTTGAACCACGTGACCGTTGCAGGGGGATAGGCATCTACTTCGCAATGTAGTTCGCCTTCACCAACGTAGTTTATGGAAATATCTGTAAATAATATTAAATGCACCTGTCACATATTGTTATATACTTACTTATCATATTCTGGGTAATTATACAGTGCTAAAAAGTGCCGAGACGTCGCATCGGCCGAAAGCCGAACAAGAAACCAATGTGTATAGCGACATAATTTTGTCTAGTCGTTTTGTACCTCGTGCAAAATAAATATACTTATTTCTATTTTCTACCTGTGCCAAAAACGCCCTCGTTATGTTACATGAAGGTTTTACGCTAATTTTATGCATATTTTTAGGTCTTTTTATCCTCTGACGTAACGATGATTCGTTAAGCTCCATAAAATGAAAACTGCGGGTTTGGATGAAGTATCAGATGGGCCCTTACTGAGTGGGTGAGTCAAATAAAAACAATGCTTAAATAATTTAAATTAAGTACTAACTATAAGGTAGTAAGTAGGAGTAGTTTTAACTAAATTACGATAGTTATTTCGTTACCTTTTGGTTTTTTCAAGATTGTAAAAACATGTGGAATTGATTTGAGTGAGTAGCTTGTAGAAATATATCCGTCTGAGTTATCAGCTTTGCATTGATAATTACCAGTTGTGTGAACTCTATCAATAACGAGAGTACTAACAAAATCGTTTGGAAGCTTTACAGCAGATGTCTGAAAAACATTAACGTATTTTATTCATACCAACTATAAACACCTGTATTAGCTGTAATTTTCTTTGTTAAAAATAATTAATTATGTACACCTAATTTTTTTTCTTATTTAATCTCATGTATATATTTATACATGACATATGTATATATTTATATATGGCTCAGGCTGATGGATGCTAAGCAGTACATCGTTGAGCACGTTCCTAACGAGCGTGACCTACTAGGCAATACTTTGTTATAGGCTATGGTGACCACTTAACATCAGGTGGGCCATCAGCATTTTCCATCAGTAAGTTCTATAAGAAAAAAAAACTTACAGTAGCAGGCAATTCATCGCCATCTCCGTTTATCCAAACTATGTTTGGTTTGGGATATGCTGTAACCGTACAAGTGAGCTGCAACTGGTTAGGTATGAGGGATCCCACAATGGTAACTACTGGTGCTGTATTGGATAAAAATAAACGAGGAAAATTACTTCACAGTGGATAAGTTTGTATTCATAAGCCAATTATGTAAACTGAGTTTTAAGGTCGCTGTTATAGCTTTCTAGAGCTACGGTTAATAGCATGCAATCAAAGACAGAGTTCTTTGTATTTTTTTTGAGCTGAAACGTATTTTATTAATTACTATATTTTTTTGATTGTCAAGAATTTGCTTGTCAAAATTGGGCCTGTCTGAAATATTAGTTTCAAAGAATGCCATTTGGAAACGTTAATTTAACGATATTTCGTCACGTAAATTGAGCTTTTGAAGTTCAGAAGCGCAATAATAGAGTATTTTTTTTAAAGCAGAATAAACAAACAAAGGACCCAACTGATGTTAAGTGGTAACCATTACCTTACTCGTTTTAGCATACATAGTAAAACCTCCACACTCATTGCATCAGACGCGCAAAAGCAATAACCAACTACCAAATTCATGAAAGTCGGATAAACGGTACAACTATTTCGTTCCAACTGATTGAATTAATCGTCAACTAACGGTACAAACAGTAGTATATATAGCTACTCCTAATACCAGGTGGCACACACTTATTCCATCAGCAAGTTAGATGGATGAAAATAGATATAAGTAGGTACTACTTACGAATATTAATTATAGTTACCGTGCTTGGGTCTGGCTGGCGGTTTAACAGGTGGTCCAATTCGTATAATAGTCTCTCCACTTTTTGGATCATAGCCGGTTATCTGAAACAGAACACCTTTTAAGTATTCTAGAAACGGCAATGGGCTTTCAACCTGCCACGTAAAATGGAATATTTATTTATTTGACAAAAGAAACAGGAACACCTACGCCAAAAATTGCGGTACAATTTTATCAATAGTAATTTAAAACCCAAAGAAAGGTTTACTTAACTACTAGGTTCTTGATTACAATGATAATATGCTAAGTAATCTATTCTAACGTTAGTGGACTAATAGGTAAGAGCGAGCTAACTACTGCAAAATGTGGGTATATAACAAATGTTTGGACGTACCTCTGACTACCCTTATTAAACATTCTCAAAAAATCTCGAGTAGGTACTCGGTATTAACAGATCTGAGGGGATATCTACCGTGCTTGGGGATTAAAGACGTAATGCTATTTGTGTAGTTCCCGTTATCGACAAGAATAGGCAAACGTCTGATTTAAGTTCAATTATTTGTTACACACTATTGTATTTTTTTATTGAAATTATTGAATTTACTCGCCTTAGGCTATAGCTAGCTAATTGCAAGCCAAGACTGTCTTTTTTTTGTAAAATTCACAAGAAAATAACGTTGAGTCTATGGATGTTAGATGGCCACTCAGCAATCCTTGTGCCGAACTGGCTCAAAGCTGGTATTCCAGACGAAAAACTGGGATGCGATTTCCGACAGAGTTTGTATATCAGTGTTAGCAGGGCTGCACGGCACAGAGATACTAGTTTTTCGTCTTAAATACCAGCTACCAGCTTTGAGCCAGCTCGGCAAAAGGATTTCTGAGAGACCGACTAACATACCATCTATTTCATAAATCATATATTAATTTGACTTGACCGTTATTCGAAGCTTATTTAATTGAGAGATAGCTACTTGGTTTCCCGCCTTCCGGTGCAATTACTTCCGTTCCTCGGCTTCAGCCTTTCCTACGTCACATCCGCTTGGCAGTTGGAGGAACTTTCTTTTGAGATCCGCCATTTTATAATTTCATTGGCGTCTTGTTTCCCGCAGTGTTCGGACGTGCCAACACTTTCAACAAGACTTATAGTGTTAAAAATAAAGTGAACATAGAATTTTGTTCGCGTAAGTACGCAGTTACTTTACCTGTTCAATTTATTTAAAATTAAAGGTATTCTGAAGCAGTGTATAACCCTTTTTAGCGGTCGTATATTGTATTTTTTTTTTGATAACGGTGTTCTAACTAGTTTTGCTGTTTTAGTATGGATGAATCCAGTAAAACCAGCGATAAAGCTGTGGGAGAAGTATTGCCAGCACCTGGGCCAAGCGCAAGGCCACGTGTTCTATCAAACAGTGGCTCGAGTTCCAGTAGTAGTAGCTCTAGTAGTAGCTCCTCGTCCTGTGCAAGCTCCCGAAGACGCAAGCATCGTAAAAAGAAAAAGGGGGGCAAACGAAAACGAGCACGTAAACACAGGGAACTTACGAAAGAAATTCGCTCTCTTCGTGACCAGCTTGCTTATCGAAACCACGTGCCTCAGGTTAGTGACCATTTTGACCCTGACGCAATATCGCTTATGTCTGGTGTTAGCGAAACGTTCGACGAACACTTGTCTGATGATAAACCTAATCTACCGACATGCTGTGATGAAGAATTTACTCTTGCGTTCGAAACTAAATTAAAAGAGCCTTCAGTTCCGAAGGCGTCCGAGTACCACTTAAAGGTACTTTGTGAAATTCAACACTTAAATAAAAGTGATTGGAACGAAGTTCGCTTCGCAGAGACACAAAAATTGTATAACCACACGCCAGGTTTTACAGATATTGAAATGAATGAGGAAGTTAAAGCATATGACTCACCTCGCCATCTTGTGAATGCTGACAAAGCTTTTGCAGCTTTGACCATGTGCGCACTCAAACAAAATGAGTATCTGCAAAAAACCTTGAGGGATCTTTTAACTTGGGCAAGAGAAGGTGACACTCTAAATTATGAGAGTTTGTATCAAAAAATTAACGATCTTTTTTCTACAGGTGATTTTCATAAAACCTCTGCAGACTTATTACAGATGATCTGTGGCCATCGTTCTGAAATAATACAGATGCGAAGGGATTGCGTTACGAAACAGACAAAAGACCCTCTGGTCAAAGCAAGTCTGAGGAAGATTCCACCAACACCAACTAATCTTTTCGACGCGGAAAAGTTTACTGCTGTCGTCGAAAAGGCAGGTGGTATACGAAAAAACTTTTGGCCAGTACAAAAGGCTAGCAGTAATCCTACCCCACAGTTGGACCACA
The DNA here is from genome assembly GCA_947095575.1 of Electrophaes corylata. Lineage (NCBI taxonomy): Eukaryota > Metazoa > Arthropoda > Insecta > Lepidoptera > Geometridae > Electrophaes > Electrophaes corylata. The sequence goes on along the minus strand of OX352719.1, from coordinate 5,304,676 downwards.
AAAAACCTCAAGGCCCCTCGCAAGAGTCGGCCTCGTTTCCAAAGCCCTGGCAGGGTAGTTCGAGGGCGAGCAATCGTCATTTTACACAGGCTCAGTGTGCTAACACTCATCCACCTCCGCAAGGAGGTTGTGGTCATACATACCAGTATAGTTCGGCACCGAATAATGGTAGGCACCAAAATACATTTCGAGGGAATACCTATCGATCAAATACGAGACAGCAAAATCAGGCGAACTACGGACGCAAACGCACGTCATCGCCCTCTCGTCAGGTCAAAGACAATAAGCGCCGTAAGTATTGACGTAGTGCCGTTCAGTGCCGGTCGCCTCGAGCAGTTTCGAGCTCAGTGGGAACAGATGGAAGCACCTGCATACATTCTAAAAATAATAAAAGGGTATCGCATACCGTTTCGCAAGAAACCACCACTGTTGCTTCCAGAAGCGATAGGAAACATGTTGGAAGTGCCAGAGTCTGCTCAAATGGCATCCGTTATAAACAAAATGAAAGCTCAAGGTGTTCTAGAACGCGCAGCGGCTTCTCCAAGCTTTGTGTCACCGATGTTTCTTGTTCCCAAAAGCGACGGCTCTGTACGTCCAATTTTCAATCTGAAGGCACTGAACCGGTACATACTTACAGATCATTTCAAACTAATAAATGTACATCGCATACCAGACTTTTTGCAACGACAAGATTGGTTGAGCAAAATCGATCTCTCACAGGCTTACTTCCATCTCCCAGTGGCTCGCAGCCACAGGAGATTTCTGCGCCTAATTTATCGCAACGAACTTCTAGAAATGACCTGTTTACCTTTCGGGCTCAGTACGAGCCCAAGAACCTTTGCAACACTCACGAACTGGGTAGCCCAATTACTCAGACAAAAGGGTATCAGAATAGTAGTTTATCTAGACGATTTTTTGATAGCCCACCAAAGCAAGTCTATCCTACACCATCATGTCATCATTGTGACAGAGACTTTAGAGAAATTAGGTTGGTTAATAAATTACAAAAAGTCCCTCTTAACTCCGTCGCAAGGCCTAGTATTTTTGGGGATTTACTGGAATCCGTGGACCAACAGCAAGAGTCTTCCGGAGGAGAAGATACCTGTTCTTTTGGGCAAAATAAATCAGTTACTTTGGAAAGGGTGTGCAACGCTCAAAGAGCTTCAAAGCCTTGTAGGTCTCCTCAATTTCGCCAGCTTTGCAGTACCAAAAGGCAGGCTCAACTACCGTGCTCTTCTGAATTTACTAAACCAGTCTCTAGATTTAGACCCGAGAAGCTCGTTTGCAATACCTCTCGCAGCGACAGAAAATCTGGTGTGGTGGCTTCAAAATTGCAAGTGCTCAACAGTCATACACAAACCGCCTCCAACTCATTTTCTCACAACAGATGCGTCAGGCATTGCTTGGGGAGCTCGATTGGACAATATGTCATTGTCGGGACTGTGGTCGGAGGCCGAAAAAGACCTTCATTCCAATCAAAAAGAGATGTTAGCAATATTAAAAGTTTTACAAGGTCATTGTCGGCTCCTGAGTTACAGTACTGTCTTGATCCAAAGCGACAACAAATCGGTTATAGCATATCTCCGACACGAAGGAGGCACCAGATCGGCACCCCTCATGGACTTGACGTACGACGTTTTCAAAATCCTAGACGACTGTCAGATTCATGTAAATGTCTTCCACATTCCGGGTATTTACAACAGTCACGCCGATCACCTGTCGAGACTGCGCCTAACTCCGGAATGGCATCTCTCTCCGGAATGCACTCAAAAAGTTTTCTCGAAATGGGGAACACCATTAATCGATCTGTTTGCTTCCAGCCGAGCCCACGTGGTGAGCAATTACGTGTCGCTGGATCTAACCGACAAGCAGGCGCTGTTCCACGACGCTTTTTCCCAAGTCTGGAGTTACGATCTTGCCTGGGTTTTTCCACCCCCGTATTTGGTACCAAAGGTTTTGAGTCACCTAAATCAAGCTTGGGGAACGTACCTGTTGATAGTTCCACGTTGGGAACGCGTATTTTGGCGCCCAGACGTCAAACGTCGCGCCTTAGCGGCACCTTTCACCCTTCATCACCTAGACAGAGTCCTATTAGACACAGCGACGCAACTATCACCTCCGAATGTCCTGGAAATGACTCTGGAGGTGTGGAAATGTGGGGGTGGTCTGGGTTACTGAAGGCATGGGATAGCAGTCAAATAAACCTTCTAGAGGAATCATGGCGGCCCTCAACTCGAAAAGTGTACAGTGTTGCATGGAGAAGGTGGTATGTCTGGTGTGAGACAAACAAAATAAGCCCTACAAGTCCATCAGGAAGTGAGCTAGCAAGATTTCTGTCAGACCTATATCTGAAGCATAATTTGGCGTACAACACGATATTGCTGTACAAATCAGTTGTTTCGACTCTTTGTAACCCAGAAATATCGGGCGAACTCAGTTCGCATGTACTCGTAAAACATATTTTAAAATCAATATCCTTACGAAAGCCAGTTTGCCATACCAAGTCCCCAGTCTGGAACATAGATGAATTAGCTTCTTACCTAGGGAATTGCTCAATAGATAAAAACAGTATTTTTCAGGTACAACGACACACAGCCGCCCTATTACTTCTTTGCTCTGGGAGACGAATTCACGATTTGACGTTGCTCTCGATAGACCCAGATAATTGTTCTGTTCATCAAGCAAACTCATTGGTTTTATGGCCTCGATTCGGTTCGAAAACAGATTCTGCTAAATATAGGCAGTCGGGCTGGAGACTATTTGTTAATGCAGAAAATGAAAGGTTAGACCCAGTTTTCTGGGTTAAACATACAATCTCGTTGTTGGATAGTCGTAGGAATACAGCAAACTCTAAAAATTTGTTTGTAAATATTAGGGGTCAACCTAAACCTGCATCACGAGCACTTATAGCAGGGTGGATTAAGTCTTTATTCACATGTGCTGGCATAAAAGCAACTCCTGGAAGCATAAGGTCGGCTGTGGCCTCGAAAAATTGGCTAGATAATTACCCTATTGAAGACATACTTGCTAGGGGAAACTGGCGTTCGCAAAACACCTTTTGTAAATATTATAAACGTGAAATCATGTCTACTTGTAATAATCCAGTATCTGTACCTAAGCTATTTAATCCAGTGAATTGAAAAACAAATTCATTTAAAATAATTTATACTTAGTGATTATAATTGTCTGATTAATGAAAAAAGATTATGTCTTAGAGGAATATAATATTTTTCGGTTACATATGTCTTTGCTTTTCATATTTTTTATGACTATTACTATTATCTATCCTATAGTCGATATAGGTAGATTCATTTATTGATATTCTAGAAAGTACTATAATAATATCTAAAATGGTGTCTCATCTAAGATGAAATACTGAATACTATCACATTGGCGTCTACGTCACGTCCACCAGGCGATATCAAACACGTCTCAATTAAATAAGCTTCGAATAACGGTCAAGTCAAATTAATAGCAGCGTTTTACCTACCAATAAAACGCATATTAATTTACTTACCTTATTCGAAGCTTATGAATAATCTCTGCCTGGTAGTTATTTAATTAAGACTCAATGAAATTATAAAATGGCGGATCTCAAAAGAAAGTTCCTCCAACTGCCAAGCGGATGTGACGTAGGAAAGGCTGAAGCCGAGGAACGGAAGTAATTGCACCGGAAGGCGGGAAACCAAGTAGCTATCTCTCAATTAAATAAGCTTCGAATAAGGTAAGTAAATTAATATGCGTTTTATTGGTAGGTAAAACGCTGCTAATAAGAAACTTCGTTTAATGTTTTCAAGAGTATCTGCAGTGAAAAGATATGCAATTTGAATAAAACCCGACTGAAACATCTTCCATATTGTAAGTTTTTAGAAGAGAAAATGATAATTTTTAGGTATAAAGCATCCGATCGTCAGGCCTCTAATATTAATACTAATATCATTATCACTAGTAATATTATGTTCCAAGAAAACCACTGTCACTAAATTCCCGGTGACATCGCCCGGTAGTGTCAAGGACAAAACTGATAAGGTTATTATTGAATACTCGCTCGTAAAGTCCGAGGTACAGTCAGCTGCACTAGAATGTATACAATTCGTAACTTTTAAAACGGTATCAAAACCTTCTAGTAAACTCTTAAACATTAAAAACTCAAAATGCGTGAAATTAGCTGATAAGTTTACTAATTTTTTTAATATTTTGGATAGAAACGGGATATTTACCATGAAAAACGAAAAAACAACAAAAAACGAGTGCGGAAGAGGGTAGACCGTTATGTCTGCCAATAACATTAGACCCACTTGCCACAGACTTCAGTTCGACCCGTGATCATGGCGCATGCAACTGTGCCGAAATATCGGGAAACAATCAAACTCAAAAATCATGGTAAATATCCCGTTTCTATCCAAAATATTGATCAAAACCATGATAGTTTAAAAAGTTAATTTTTTTAATTTTTTACCTTGTAAATATTAATAGTAACGCTGTAAAACCATTATGTAAGTTACGAATTGTATACATTCTAGTGCAGCTGACTGTACGTATAGTTACCCACACTAATAATTTTTATACGGACTTCTAAAAATGCTGGTTAATTGAAAGCATATATAAACATCTAACAGCAGATAACGGTGGTACATACCTTCTATCAAGACATACAGATTACTGGCACGTGTAGAAATATAGAATTATTTATGCAAAAACCTTTATTATAGACACTGTATGTCGTTTTATGTGAATTGAATAGTTTTTGTGAGAAAAAAAGTCTTTCAAATCTAAAAATCTATCTAGTTCTATAAATATATGACCATTTGTTGCCAACATAACCATTATTTTATTTACTAATTCTTCTTTAGATGAGATGATGGTTTACGTGTTTGTTATACCAAAAACAACAGTGTCTCATAATTAAATTAATTTATAATCACTATCTCACTCTTATGGTCGAATCCTATAATTAAATATTTCTAATCAAGTCTTTATTTCTATCAAGACTTTAAGGCGTGCTTGACTTAAGCTAAAGAATTTTCTATTTATCTATCTATTAAAAGCATGAGTCGAAAACCCTTGATGCTGTATTCAATATACCAGTGCCCACTTTTTTTGTTTGTGTGCCATTGTATCATACTGGAGCTTCATTCTATATTATTTTGCGAAAGGATAACATAGAAATAAAGTAGGACTCTTCCTTAGTATTTTATAGGCTAAGGCGCGTAGAACTACCGCCTAGGTTTACCTAAATGTAAGGCGCTCAAACTCTCAGGCGATTCTTCCGACTCTAATAAATATAATAGCGTTTGACTTTGACGTTGTGGTAGACTTACAGCAATTTTAAACATTATTTCTGGAAGTTCTTCAAGTCCCGTAGCATATAGCTTTTCAATTTTGTTAATAGCAGTTAATGGTATCTCTTTTATCAGTTTGTTGTCCATACCAAGTATCTTTACTGTCTTGAGCTCGACAGAGCCGTTGGTTAGCTTGATTATAACATGTGTTAAATAATCTGAAACAATAAAAGTTGTCAATCATCAGCAAGAAAAAAGAAAATTTTAGCACGAATACATTCTAAAATACCAATAAAATTGACGTAATCAAGCGTTTTTCAAAAAAATACTCACTGAAACACTACATGTTCAGTTACTTATTGGAAAACTTAAACTGTTAATAAGATCTGTTATACATTACTAAGCGTTGTCCACGCTGTGGCGTAATAAGATTCGCATCGAAGTTCATTTCATCATAACTCCAATAATAAAAAATATATTGAGTCGAGTTGCTAATTTTCACGACTGTATACAGACTGTGTAAGCCTATAGGCTTATAACATTTATGGGACAGAAAATTCATTATTATACCTGGATTTGGTACTACAACTGCATCTCCGATAGATGAAGGCTTGGAATAGGAAAATCCATATCGGAATTTGATGTCTGTCTGAGCAGAGACTAACACGTGCGTTTCGGAGGGGCTGCTAACAGTAAAGTTATAGACAGCAGGTTTTGGGTCTATAATCTTATCAATCTGAAAGATTTCACAGATAGAAGTGAGTAAATGATGATGAAAAATGTACTTACGTCAGATTACAATAATAATGCTGGATAATCCACACAGCCATCTAACCCCAAGCTAAGCAGAGCTTGTGTTATGGGTACTAGATGTCTGATATACTTTTACATGCATAGATATTTTTTATTATGTATAGAAAATACCCCGAACATCCGAAATAAATATTTGTAGATCGTCCAAACATCCTATCCTAAGGCGGGAATCGAACCCACAAACTCCTGCTTCGCAGGCGGACATTCGCTGATTGTAAACATTGTCGACGCAATCAAAAGGACTTTGCATGTGAAAAAATGGTAGGCATCTTAGAAAAAACTTTCATAAAACATATTGAGAGCTTACAATAACATTATCTAAGCGAATTAAAGGTTCAGTATGGGCTTTGCCGTCGGGGCCTGTTGTGTTCAATTTTGGCTTTACTCCAGTTACTGCCACAGTTACATTTTTGTGAAATACATCAAATTTAACCTGAAACAAATTATTAATACTATTTTAAATACCTTTCAACTAGCAATAATATTTAAGTTAGAAATTGAACGGATAAATGAAATTTATCCCCAATGGCTCAGAAAAGCAAGCGAAGTAGGTAATAATCAAATTATAAAACAATAGCTGTGTTGTGCTGTTATATCACTTGCAGATGACATACCTAATGATATACCATCTAGTATAAAGCATTGCCAGATGCGTGACCTACATACACGGCAAGTACACTGCACTACCATACACCTGAGATATACAAGTCTTTGGTTTAATGTGCTTGTAATTTCAACGGAACCTTCTTTTTAAGCCAAAATACAGTAATGCGAACATCATTGATTGGCAGTAAAAATAGGTGTACGGTGGTGGTACATCCCCCAATGAACTCTTTCATGAAGAGGTAATACTGCTAAAAAAAATACAACACGTAATGCATAAATTACCTCTACTGAATTTGTGCCCGGTGGTAACTTTACATTTGCAAGTGTTACTCTGCTACCTTCTATATTATTTATTATGTATCGTAAAATCTGTAAAACAAAAATACGTTGCGTTAAAAGGTCCAAAATAGTAATGTAAATAAGTATTGTAGCAACTACATAATGTGGTTCCCATAGTACTAGCTTAACATATTATGTTACATACATATATTTATTATTTTAAAGGTTAAATGAGCATTAATTTCTTTTAATATTTTTTTAAAATGAACAAAGAAAAGTTGGTTAATATTGACATTCAGTTGGTAACATTCAAATAGCGCCCTCCAGTGCTACAATACTTATACATTCAGTTGGTACCTAAACACACCTAATTAATTTATGTAAAAATAAAAAACAGTTCACTGATTAATTTTATTATTGTCGTATTGGAAATGCTGACGCATAATTTTGTTGCGTAAGCGCCTGAAAGAGCCAATTTAAGTACTGGTTTTTTCAATAGATAAGCAATTAACCGGGAAAATGAGAGAAAACCACTTTACCGCAGCAATAAAATTAACTTTTAAGACATGGTAATGCCCTACAAAGTAAACTTTTTAAGAAACTGTGTTGAAAAAGTTCCACATTTTTAAATCTATAATATTTTTGGACATCTCTATGATAAAAAAAACTCCACTCACTGTCTGTCACTCACGCAAGGCTGAACTTTAGCGCAGGTACTCTTTGAAGGGTTTAGGCGCTCACTAAGAAACGATTTTTATTCAAAAGTCCAAAAGTTTAAAAAAAGTGTTAACTCTGTCTGTCTTGGTTGAATAGAGTGCTCATTTTGAAAAGAAAGGGGAGGAAGAATAGGGATATAAAATATTATGAAAAAATCGTGTAGGGTGTTCAATTCAGCTTTTCAATTCTTGCCAAATAGTTTTTTGAGCAAGGAATCGTGAAGAGATTATGCGAGGACGTTTTGATTTTATTTAGAGTTATACGATGTGATCACTGATGGGTAGTCTAGTAGTAGCAGTTACGCCTTTCGATCCTAAGTTTGTGTGTATAACCTCTTGAGTTTTCTATTCGAAATATGAATGTCCACAAAGTTAATTCTCTCAAGCGTCGAAGGATAACGCCGTAAGGAAACCCGTCACTTAGACCATATTTTTCTGTAGATTAGGCGGGCTAAGCTATGAGAATGGAATAAGCGCTAGAAAAGCCCTTTTTTTCTAAAATTCAATCCCAGACACTAGTAAATAGGGATACAAGAGAAAAGTTGCCACTGATACTGCAAAAAACAGCTACAATAGACACAACTGCCTGTTTATTATACTAATATACGATGTGGTATTGACTAGAAGAGTGATAATACTTACTTCACTAATATCTTGCTTGGTCAAATTGAATACTTGACCTTCTGTATCATCGGCCAAACTGTGATAAACTAGATAACTGGGAGATGTTTCCGTCCCTTCACATATTCCGGTCAAAAGAAACACTATCTGTATGATGAAAAAAGGTTAGCTAGCTAGAGTTATCTTGAAGCGTGGTAAGTAGGAGGTATTATAATATTTCTCTTTGTCACGAAAAATTGCGTCATTTGTGAATTTAACTTAGAACAAGAGCCCCGCTTTACATCACATAGAAGTCATTAGAAGTGGCTAAAGAAAATTAAATTAATAAAATTCGGCATCTTTTATGAACAAAACTCAAAAAACAATACTGTAGTTACCAATCCAATTTTCGTAGTAGTAGAGCTCTTACTGAAAGGCTCGTCCAGGGAAGTACTACCACCGTACCTATTTCTGCCGTAAAGCAGTACATCAGGGCACATTTCTACAAGCTTGACCCACGAGGCGCTGGTTTGTTATAGACGATGATAACCACTGGTGGGAAATTAAGTGGGCCATCTGCTTCCGTTAGTAAGAAGAATACAAAAAAGCTTCCTGCTAAGCCTGCAAAGCCTGCTGGACATAGTCCTCTCCCATACGTTTCCAGGAAGAACGGTTTTGAGTTTTTTTTCCATCCATTGACTTTCAACGATCGTGACAATGTCGTCAATGCATAGGATAGCAGGGCGTGCTACGGCTCCATAGGTCCGTTTGTGGCCACTGTTCGAGCACCCTTTAGACCCCTTTATGAGCGGTTGCCGATTCAATGAGCAATATGGCCTGGCCATTGCCGCTATAACTTGCTGATTCTGAGAGCTGTATCGGAACAAGTGGGTCTTAAAATGAACATCAGTAAGACAAAAAGCATGTCAAATGCACATCCGTGCTGGTACATGTTGGGAGCCTTATCATTGAAGTTAACCCAACTGGGATGGGTAACTTTATGGCAATTTCCAAAAAAGTTATGATTCCATAAATTAATATATAATTAAGATATAATTTCCATAAAAGGGAGGGTCTATGCAGTAAATAAACAGGCTGATTGTGATTATATTTTTTTTTTTATAATGCTGGACAATCCACACGGCACTATCTAGCCCCAAGCTAAGCAGAGCTTGTGTTATGGGTACTAGATGACTGGTATACTTAATACAATACATACATACATTTTTTTATTATACATAGTAAATACCCAGAACACCCGGAATAAATATTTGCAGATCGTACAAACATTTATCCCGAACCCGCAACCTCCAGCATCGCAGGCGGGTATATTCGCCCACCACGCCACATCGGTCGTCAAATTATAATTACAATATTACAGCAGAAACAGGTTGTAAATCGTTTTTTTTTTATTAGTTGGATACGATTACACTAAATCTCATCACACTATTTAAGTACATAATATATGAAAACTTAGCGAATGAATTTGGCATTCGTCTCATTATCAAGCTTACCAACATAAAAGTACGTGAAGGTACGCAAGCAGAGACGCAGGCTGATGCTGGTAAAAATGTAATTATCGTAGTGCTTGCTTCGTTTT